>OY728142.1:1248322308-1250822308 GCA_963277665.1 Viscum album
TTAATTAATCAATTAATTCACTTAACATACCACCAATGAGCAAGGGATCAGAACGTCCCACGCTAACTCATTTTATGTCGCACCTAGGGTAAACACTACGCTTCAGACCCAACCATAGTCTCATATTTCTGATCTAATCAACATTTTGAGAGTTATACCATTTTCTTTAATTAATCACACACACGCAATATTTAACATTTTTAAAAATTTAATTTTGGGCACACCAGGCCTTGGAATCACAAGTCGTCTCAGCACCTAGATCTGGAAATATATTTAGAAATATTTCAAAGTCTTATAAGGAAAAAATAGGGTCTCTATATCAATCTATCTTTCAATATTTTCATCCCTGAAAAGAAAAACTTTGAAAACAACTCAGGATATTGAGCCTGCATCTAGCTCTCCCACTCCCAAGTACTCCCTTTCACATTTCCATGCTACCACAACACACGAACCAGAGGGATGGTCCATCCTCACAAGGTTCTCTCTTATTGGTCCTTGATTTCCACCAGGTTCTCTTCAAAGGTGGATCCATCCTCGATGTCCAGCTCTCCCCATTCAATGCTATGCATAGGGTCATGTACATATTTTCTCAACTACAGCACATGGAAGACATCATGCACCCACTCTAGTTGTGGGGGTAGGGTGAGGTGGTAGGAAACCTCACCAACCCTCTGCATGATTTTGAATGGCTCGATGAACCCCAGGGGTAGCTTTCCTCTCTAGAAAAACCTCTATATTTCTCATCATGGGGAGACTCTCAAGAAGATGTGGTCTCCCTGCTCGAACACCAAGGAACTAAGATAACAATCTTCATAGGATTTCTATCTGATCTGGGCCATCTTCATCCATTCATAGATGACCTACACTTTCTATGTGGTCACCTGCACTAACTTTGGGCCTATAAGAGATGACTCTCTAATATCCATCCAGTATAAGGGTAACCTATAGGGTCTCCCATGTAGGGACTCAAAAGGTTCCATACTAATGGTAGAGTGGTAATTGTTATTGTACGCAACCTCTACCAAAGGCAAGTGATCCTCCCAGCTCCAGCCAAAATCCAATATACAAGCCCTCAACATATCCTCTAGCACCCGGATAGTGCTCTTGGTCTACTTGTCAGTTTGGGGGTGAAATGTTATACTCATCAGCAACTGGGTCCTAAATGTCTCCTACAGGCCTCTCCATAATTGTGATGTAAACTATGTGTCATGATCAAAGACAATCGTCGAGGGTTCCCTGTAAAGGAAAATGATCTCTCATATGTACAACTACCCCAAACATTATTCCCTGATAGAAAGGAAGTGATCCAACTTCGTGAGTTGATATACTATCACCCAAATGGATTCATGACCCTTCTCTATCCTCGGAATACCTGTGATAAATTCCATGGATATGTTGTCTCATTTACACTCAGAGATCTCAAGAGGCTGCAACAAACTTGAAAAAAATTAGTGCTCAGTTTTCACCTTCTAATAGGTGAGGTACTATGAGATAAACTCAGCTACGCTTTGTCTCATGCTATACTACCAAAACTGCCACTAAAGATCTTTTACATCTTACCCACATCTGGATGTACAACTAATGGAGAAGTGTGGAACTCCCGCATCGCCTCATCTTGTATCGTGATTGGAACCACTATTCACCCATGAAACAAGATATCATTATTACTTCATTCAAAATACCCATCTAGTGGGTTTCTTGTGGATATATGATCATGTAAGACCTCATAGTCGATGTCACTCAGTTGGGATTTTCACACCCTTAAGGAGCAGTGGAGTCAACACCATCGACTGAAGAAAAGTTGTACCCTCCTGCTTTACTAGCGTCAGCCACTGGGAAGCTAACTACTCTGAAGCTTCCTACACTAAGAGATCATAGGACATCCAACTAAGGTAATATGATACAATATTTCCCTTCTCTGGATTATATAATATCATGAATTCTTAGTCTTACAGGAACTCTAACAAGCTTTGTTGCCTCAGGTTCATGTCTCCTTGAGTGAAGACGTACCTAAGGCTCTGGTGGTCTGAGTAAACCACAAAGCACTCTCTCAGAAGGTAGTGCCTTCACATCTTCAAGGAAAATACTAAAACTACTACCTTTAAGTCGTGATTCACGTAGTTATTCTCATGGGGTATCAACTACCCTAACCCATATGTGATTACTACCTATCATTTCATCAACACACAACCTAGACCATCTCATGAGGCATCGCAATACACCATGAACTCAACACCTTCCTCTGGTAGTATCAACACTAGGGAACTCTTCAGCCTCTGTCTCAACTCATAAAATTCTATCTAGAACTACTATGACTAGGTAAATGGTTGTCCCTTACGCATTAGGGAAGTCAAAGGGGTCTTGATTCTGGATAATTCCACCACAAATCTCATGTAGTACCCTACCTAGACAAGGAAACTCTGCACCTCTGATACATTCTTGGGTGATTCCCAAGAAAGAAATATCCCAATCTTTGTTAGATCCATGGATAAACCTTGTTTAGAAATGGAATTCCCTATAAAGGTAATCTCTTGTATCCATGACTAGAACTTCGAGAGATTTATGTAAAACTAGTGCTCTTGAAGAAAATCTAGTACCATCCTCAAGTGTTCTACATGCTCTTTTTTCATTCTAGAGTAGATGAGTATGTCAATGATGAATACAACAACAAAATGATCTAATTATGGATGGAAGACCTGGTTTATCAAGTCTATAAAGATGGTGGGAGTTTTTTTCATTCCAAAGGGTGTCACTAGGAACTCGTAGTGTCCATAGTGACATCAGAAAGACAACTTTGGAATATCAGCATCATGAACCCACAACTGGTGGAAGCTGGATCTGAGGTCGATCTTGGAGAACCATATCACACCTTGAAATTGATCGAAAATATTTTAAATCCTTGGAAAGGGGTACTTGTTATTTATTGTGTCTTGGTTCAGGTGATGATAATCTATGAAAATTTATAAGCTCCCATCTTCCTTTTTCAAAAACAGAACTAGATTTTCCTAGGGGGACACATTGGGTCTAATGAAACCATTCTCACAAAGGTTATCCAACTATAATCATAGCTCTTGGAGCTCAGTGGGTGACATATTATATGCCATAGAAGATATCGAGGTGGTCCCTGGTTGCAAGTCAATGCAAAACTTTATCTCAGACATCATAGGTACTACCGGAACATCTTAGGGGAAGACGTCCATATAATCCTCCACAATTGAAGGAACACATATTCTTGAAGAGTCTTCTACACCAACGGTTAAGCTCACTAACTTATGGTTAATAGGCTACAACCTTCTTCTTAGAATTCCCGGTTGTCCTACTATGAGGTCTCTCTCACCGAAAAAGGAGAACCTTGTCCCATCAACATATAGGCATCTGACTAGTCTGTGGTGATAGTCGATTTGGGATCGAACCATGGAAATCCATTATATGCTCAAAATGAATCGTAGTGTTCCATCATAATGAGAAAACGTTCCCGCATGAACCTCTCTCCTCTAAATGATATATCGCACTGCCGGAAGATAAAAGATATAGGGTAAGTATTCCCTGTAGGAACCTCGAGACAAAGTTTTTGTGCTAGCGTCACTATTGGGAGATATAGCTCTCACACTAAGATCCAAGATATAAAATAATTATTGGAACCTATTTCTACTAATACTAAATCAATATTAGAATAAACATATATAGTACCTCGAATAATCTCATGCACTGTAGGATCATAAACGTCCAAATCTTGCAGCTGTCTGCAACCCTGGACGCCAGCTCCCTAAGACTAAAGTGGGACACCAAGGGTGGTGGCGGAAGGAACACATACCTTCTTTCCCCCACCTATATCTCCTCTTGTTCCTCTTATATCTTCACCTCCCTGGGGACCACTTTGTCCACTCCTAGGATATCCCTTCTCACGGTGTTATCTCTATCGTGGTAGTCCATCTATTATCTACCTAGGATACTCATATTGTATGATTGGGAAGTCTCATTCCATGTGACCTCTCCTGTCACAAGCATAGCACTAAATCCCCCCCCTTGGGTAGCCCTGGTGCTCTACATTTCCCCTACACCATACAACCATGTCCCTAAGTCTGTTCATGGAAGGGTCTCATGTTCTGAGATCTCTGGTGCCTGCCTACTGTTATAGATGACTCATCCCTTTCATGCCCACTTCCTGTTATAGCTATCTGGTGTCCCACTAATAAATATATCTCTATCACAAGTTCTCGCTCTATCACACCAGCATAGGTGGGGATGCACAAGGGCATTGATCTGGCTCGGATCTCTCTATGGAGTCCCTACTCAAACTTCTATTCTCAGAAGTATCCATCTCTAATCATGTTGATAGAGTAGAATTTAAGGTCTATGAACCTACTTGCATACTCTAATACAGTCATCCCTCCTTTTTAAATCTCTAGAAGCTCTTTGATCTGAATGGATCATAATAAGGAGGGGTATTACTCTTTGAAAAATTGCAACTAGAATTCATCCCACAAGAGTGTCAACTCATCGTACAACTAGGTAACCAGTATCCACAACACCCAACTACTTCATGGAAAATAATGGCTTCCAAATCCACCATTTGATCCATTGGAGTCTGAATAATCTTAAAGATACGGACCACTGACTCTAGCCAATCCTCTACTTCTTGAGGATATGGCTCTCCATAAAACCCCAGTGGTTTCTGATGCTAGAAGTTATGGAGTTCAATTATCCTATGCACATCCTCATCCTTCTTTAATGGGAAAATATACTACTCAACCCGTGTAGGTGCTACTACCTTCCCACATGGATAAAGGGGATTACAATATGAACCCTAAACTGGGTCCCCATCATTTATAGGGTCATCATCATGAACCGAAGCTGATATCCTGGCTGGATTCCATTGCGGAGGCATCCTGAAAAATATCAAAAAGTACCGCATTCATATGAGCATATATATATATCAACAATAATGGGGAGTTGAATCAATAAGGACATTCAAAGACTCAATCATACATGATGCATGTACCATTGATCCCTACAAAAAATGTCTAGGCATGTTGAGTCAACAAGAAGGTAGTCAAGGTCCTGGTGAATGGCTACGCCAGTCGTCACACAATAACTGGACTCCCTAGCCTAAGAGACACACTCGAGACACTTTGACACTATTTCCCTAAACCCAACCAAAAACCTTTTTAGGGAAACATCTGATAAATTTCCCAAGGATCAAACCAGCTTTGATACCAATCTTCCACAATCCGACCCAAGCTGGGGCTCGAGCCATAACTACCCCAATACCACCATAATATGCCTGAGGGTGGCAATAAGCACTGAAGGAACACTAAACTAGGGGATTCCTTTTCCTAAAAACCAGTACACATGCACACAACCAACCCAATGCAAAAGTGCATAGGGAATGAAATAAAGAATGAAACACTACTATAAATATACCAAATATAAATGAACCACTAAATAGAATGAAGTAAGGTAGTGTATATTGAAAAGAAAAAGGGGGAAAATACACACCCAAACCAAAAATATATTACATCCTTACAAAACTAGAAAATAGTATACATCTGAGAGAGCTCAGCTCTTGTATCTCAAGATATGACTACCATACGCGGTCCAAGAACCCTGTATCCCTAAGCTCCTCTGAATTCACGATCATCCTTTCTGCCATCTATAAAATACATGACACGTGTTGGGAGAATCCCATGAAGGGGTGATTATATACATACATAGTAGAAATCTCTAAAAAGGGTGAAGGGGGAGAAGTAATACATACAACTGAAGATAGAATCAGTAGATAGAACAAGGTATGCTAAAAGAGTACAGATCAATCCAACAAGAGAGTAAAAGTGAACTCATCCAAACACAAGGAGCTCAGCCCGAGGATAAGATGAACTTATTGTTGAGTCTTTGCAACCTATATAAGGATAGTGTACTCATCCAACCACAATAATATAAACATAGAAATCATGTGGCATACGCCGCACATCTTCACCTCTCCTGGAAGGAGAGTAACTATACCCAAGGAGTGGGTACCAAAGTAGGATATATATATATATATATATGCTCAGTCAAAGAAGACCAAATGAGAGATTAAGGGGATCTCCATCTCACATCTCATCCCAAGAAGGTGAGTAGCCAATAGTTCCAAGGTAAAGTCTAATTGTGATGCCCAATACCTCATGTGTCTGTATAGGGCACACAAGTCAAAGGATCTCAATCACTACACCTTGATACTATCTGATTTTGGTAGCACTAACTCACTTGAGTGGTTTTAGGTCACGTCACAAGGACGTTTCTCAGTGGGGAAAGCATCCCTCTTTATCGTGAGTCTAAAGGTATGTCAAACCAAGCCTCATCACTATGTCTCATAGTAGAGTGGTCACTAGTTTTAGGAAAGGATATCATTCCCTAATAGGATAGGAGGGTCCTACTCTAGTATTCACTGAGGAATGCCACTGCCCAGTCCTACCGAAGGGTACCACTCAGGAAGGTCATCAAAAAATGCCACTACCAAGTTCTACTGTAGGGTAAGCCTTTTAAGTCATCAGGGAAACACCACTTCCCAGTCTAGCTGTAGGGTCACGGCTAGAAGATTTCATCGGGGAACTCCACTGCCAAACCTTTCTAGAGGGTAATCCCATAACATCAAGAAACTCCATTTCCCAGTCCTACTAGAGGATAACTCAGAAAGATAAATGGGGAATGCCACTGCCTAGAACAATTGGAGGGTAATCCCAGAACTTCCATCGGGGAATGCCAATGCCCATCCCAACTGGAGGGTAATATTAGTACTTCCATTAGGGAACACTATTGCCCATCCCAACTAGTGGGTAAGCTCGATACTATAATCATATAATCTATAATTGGTGTCATAATCGGGTTCACCTCAGTACGTTCCAAACCCAAAAAAAATCACATCATATCTCTAAATCCACTACTGAGTGAACCATCAAATTCTATGTGGAAAAAATATCATGATAGGCATCTCACTTGCCAATATCTGAGTTCAAACGAACGAGATACAGATGTTTGAAGATCACACGGAAGAGCTAAAGTAGTACATGTGTAGAGACCCGGAGCCTGACGTACATGGACATTACATTACATTTGCGGAATACTTAGTACATAACAAAAACACACACACAAGGATCGTAATAGTTTAGTGTCTTTGGAAACTCGGAACGTAATCTTCTAAACGTGGTGAAAGATCTTCAATATCTCCCATAAAGATCTTCCCTTTTTTTTACCTAAAACCTTTCTTTATATCCTGGGGAAAGAAAAACAAAAAAGGGTGAGCTCAAATGCTCAGTAAGGGTAAACAAAAGAAATATCAATCACATCATATACATAAGAACGTAGCTTTTGGAAATCTTAACCTGCAAAAGAGCTCATAATATCATAACATGGGATAAATCATAGAAGTGAAAATGAGATCCCCATAATCATAACATGAAACATGAAACTTTGTGGCATGCACACATAATCATGGAAAATCATTTCTTGTTAGTCATGACTCATTGCCAAGACTATCTTAGTGGACAAAGTCCCTTTCTGAACCGAGTTCACTCCTCGTTTCAGTCCTGTATCACTGAACCGAAATAACCTTCCGTTCCAGCCATGTCTATCTCATGAGATATAAAGTCTTTACCCAATGCATTGGAGGGAGATATAGGTCCCACCCATCTTATAATGAATCCTTTCTTATGTGTGCCACATAATCATAAATCATACATCATCGCATAACCCATGTAATAAAAATGGGATTCTTGAAACATCATGACATCATAAAACAAATCATATAAGGTAAATGACTTCATAAAATAATTCCATCATAACATAATCAAATCAATGTAATTAAAGGGATAAAAACAGAACCCTTTATTAACTTAGATGGAAAATAATTTTGATAAAACACTTGAATTGAATTCTTGAGGAAAATATCCTTTCTTCTTCAAAAACACTTTTCTTTTCTTAACATGTCATACAATTATAAACTAAAAGAAGTTGATTAAAAATAAACTTGAGAACTTGTAAAGGAAGCTTCTTTGAAATAATGTTTTAAAAATCCATTCATGCCGTATAAGTTAAAAAAAACATTCTTCGTACTTTTGTCGGAAAAGTCAAAAAGTACCTCGTACGGAAAACGACAAAAGATTCCTTTCATTTCTTTTACTAAAACTCAACAAAGGGTAAAATTGGATTTAAACAATTGTAGTTGGATGAAAATAATATTACATATTGATGAAACATGGATGTGGATGATAAAATACACCCCAGTAAACAATCTCGGATAAAAATGAGATTGTGATATTTCCCTTACCTTAGGTCCGATTTGCTTTGTTCGTGTCCGAAGCTCCTGTATAATGGTTTAAATAATGTTATTGAATTATTCCAGAATCATACATATTGATATGATATCATATATGGTCATATTATTAGCTTCTTGTTAGTAATATTTCATTGTTACTTGTTACTCGGGTCTTTATAACTTTTTGTTCTTATGCGTGTTTTGTCGAATAAATTCTTATTCTTATCTTTAGGTTATAGATAATTCATTTCCAGAATGTTATTAGTGTAGTATATACCATATTCATTCATTCAATTCATTTATATAATCATTATGAAATGAAGATCATGTAGAACGAGTCGCATCACATCGTGGAGACGGTATTCCGTACGTACGCACGAGTGATGATATCGTTCCTATGATCGTGGAATTGTATTGGAGTATATATATATTATTTCAGTATCAATATTACTTCATAATAATCATATATAGTTACTCATTACACCATTATACCCATCCTTGTAAAGTGATGGTGGAAAATAGATTACACCACGGCGTGGAGACGGTATTCCGTACGTACGCACGCGCGGTGATTTCATTTTTCCGTAGGATGGATAGAAGGTGAATTAGGGTTGTTTCATATTTATAATAACATATCATTATGTAAGTAATACTGATGTTATTACTTTATCATGAAACAACTAAAGAAGAAGAAGTTGAAGAAGAAAGAAATTGAAAAGATCGGTAATGTATATTACCTCTTCTTTGGAACGCCTCTTTGAATCCTCCACTTAAGGAACTAAGATTGGTCTTTGGAGAAGACCAGGACCTCTAGGATTATTCTAGGGAAGTGGAGAGGAGAAAATGGCAGGGGTTTTCCGAGCTTGAGTGCTCAATTTGGTGTGAGGAGGAGGGGGAGGAGGTACCCTTTTATAAGGGAGGAGAGGGGCACCTTAGGAATTCTTAAAAATATTAATTTATAATAAATCTAACCCCACTTAAAAACCTCCAAAAATGACTCATATTCGAAGATTAGATGAGATAGGGTTGTAATATCATCAACCAATCGAATTTAGACATGTTTGGATCTTATTTTAAACCTTATCATTTTGATTTATCCTTAATCTATTTAAGTTTATTTGTGGTAATAAAATTCTAAATTTTAAATTATAACAAATAATCACTCATTTGTTGTGAATTTTCCATAATTGTTTACTTTATAAAATTATAGACCATATAAATATAAATTTATAATTTTTAAATATTTTTGTGATTTTTAAACAATTTTATAATATGTTATTTTTGTAAAATAACAATAGTGTCAATTTTGACACTATTCATTTATTTGAATTTAAATAATATATATACAGAAGATATGTTCGAACTAAAAGCTTTAATATATTAATAAAAAGTCATATGTATCTATAAAATTAGTGTATCACATTAAATAGTTTATATAATATTTATTTTATTATTTTTAAAACCATTTATTTGGTTTATCTCTTAATAAAATAATTACTACATCATTTTGGTATAATTATTTAATATACTTATTTGTTGTTTAAAAATTTAAAATAAAATTCTATGATGAAGATATATATATTATCTTTCACAATAATACTTTTACTCGAATTTATAATCTTAAAATCACAATATTTAAATTGTTATATTTATTAAATTATGAAGGTGACAACTTTGGCATCATTTAAAATAAAATAATATAAGTGTCATAATCGCTTTTATAAGGCTCCAAATGGTCAAATATTCGACCATTGTATGCTTATGGTTTACATTTACATGGAAAATAAGTTTTGGTTAGGTATTTGTGCATTTTATGGTCACTATTAGTTTAAAAAAAACAATATTCTTGATTTTTCACTGGATAAACAATTTCTGCATCACTATTGTGTCATAATTAATGATAATTATTTAATCCCTAAAAATTATAAATAAATTTATATGATGTAGATAATTTCATTAGCTTTCTGGATACTATTCATGTTCGAAGTTTCATGAAGTTTATCACTAAATTAAAATTAATATACTTATAAGATTTAAGAGAGTGACATGTTGTCACTTTCTTTGGTTTTAATAATAATTAAGTTATTTTCATGGACAAATGTCCATTAAATGATTCTAATCCGACCCTTAGGTGATATGGGTCGACTTTTAGTCATCCAATAGGATTTTGACATTTGTTAGGGTAATTTTAAAAAATTATATTTACCCATATTTACCCTTAATTACCCGATTTACCTTTAACTATGGTAAATAAAATTTATCGTAGTTACTATTCATAATTCCCAAAAATAAAAAGTAGATTATTAACATAATTTGGACCCACTGATTCCAAATATGGAATCCATTTTTTTAAATTCAAAACACAGAAGTTGCAGAAATTAAATTAAAATTAATCCCGTTGTCGAATAAAAACGGGTTTTTGTTTAAAACATTGCAAAAGATTGAATTGTTTTAACCTACGAATTCAAGGTAAAATCAATGCTAATGGCATACATTATATTAAATGGTAAAAATATATTCTATTTATACTTTAAAACCATTCAATATTACAATTTAACCACATAAGATATTACGATGAAAAAAGTTGTTTTTAATTAAAATATAGCGTGTTTTTACTATTCATTAAAATATGAAAGTTATCAGAAAAATATCAAAACTTTATCTAATGTAAATTTTTATATCCTGATTCAAAAGAAGAATATTATTTTGTCAAATTGAACATATAAACACGTCAAAAACCAGATTTAAAGTGGGTGCGCCATCCAAAGGCGGAAAAACTGCATTTTTTGAAAAATACTTATTTTACCCGAAAAAGTTATTTTGTTCTTATACCATGTTCTAGAAATGTGTAAGATGAATAATAATGTTATAAAATTAAAAATTTAGTTAATACTATTCATAACGGCTAGTTCATGACAATATTATAATAATATAACATTGTTTATTAAAACCCGCTATTGCGTACAACACACGCTATCGAGGAAGGTCGAGATTGCGTGTAATGCAAGCCAAGTCAGGGTTGCGTGTTGTGAAAGAATCATTCATTGTTTCGTATAACAGAATCCAACCATATTTCATTTATACATTTAATATATATATATATATATACTCAATGTTGTGTAGAATAACTATTATCAAAATTGTGTGTAACACGGTCCAAGAATAGGGTTGCGTATACTGCAAGCTAATACGGTGTTGCATATAGCGCAAGGTAATCTTGGTGTAGAATAAAACATAAGACATTAATGAAATTAAAATAATATTTTTCATAAAATCTTAGGGTGTTACATTCTACCCCCCTTAAAATGAATTTTGCCCTCGAAATTCGTCGGGGTTATAAATGGTTTACTATTTGAAAGTTTCTTTGATAGAAACCCACATCGTAAAAAGTAATACCAAAACTTATCTTTAAAAACAAAAGTATGAAACGTAACGGTTACCCAAATAAACTAATCATTGGGTTTCCACATAGGTGAAAATATGGATATGGAAGAGAAATCTAACCATCATGTTCTGATGGAGAGTGGTAGAGGACATGGCTATGGAAAAGCCAGTAATCACAAATCCATAGATTTGTGATGATATAAGGTAAAATCCGATTCATCAGGTATAAGATCACTAGGACAACATTTTTTTTGGTTTTCAAGATTGTTTCCCTAAAGTTGAAGAATTTGAATTAGAATAAAAACTTACTTTATTTTGGTACAGTCGCACTATTGTTCGTGCCTTGAACAATTTCCACTTCATCTCTTAAATAAATGAAGTTGAATTTGTTATTCATGAAGTGTTAGCAGATCATGTGATAGAATGACGGGTCATTCCATCTATCTCAAACAAAAGGTTAGCAAAAATTATATACATAAGTCGATCTATAGTGAGATTAATCATTTATAGTTCCTAAAATGCACTTATACTTCATATATCATACTGCTTAATATAATAAAACTAGTTTCTACTAAACAGGGACTTCCTGTAGGTCAGTGGTAGGCGATAAAGGCCAGTCGCACTTCGGTTGTGGGTTCGATTCCCACAGCCTTGTCCGACGCGATGGGCTGTCACCCGTCCTGCAGGTTGTCCTTTTTCTAAAACTACATTACTATAACATCCCATCAATAATATCGAAAAAAAAACTTCTATCCTTAAACTATACTCACTTATGTCCAACATAATCCATTCTAATCTTTAGGCTTATCCATAATACTGCAGTCCACTCTCATAATATAGTGAAAACGATTACCAGAGATTTAATACCATCGTTGATCCCCATATATCATAAGATATATCTTGTTGGTCACATTCCAAACATTCAAATGCCTTAATCTTGTACTCTCTTGAATACCCATTGAACCTTATTGAAAACATGAATTCTATTAAAAGTTAACTCTTTCCACATACCAAAATGTTCAAAATTCTATATACTCAAACCATGATATCACTTAGTCCTTATATCAATCATGAGCTCATGAATACTGTTAAACATCTCGTTTTCTCGTTTTCCCTTCATTATGCGCATATCATCTTATTTCCAAAAATATCTGAATAACCTTTCATGGATACTGGTAACATTAATCAGACAACAGTGTAACAATCCTTACATGTGTCTTTATTCTAAAGTACCATGAGATTACTTATACAACATTACACATGATAAACTACATTCTTAAACCATTGACTGTGTTTCAACAATTCTTTCATCTCACATATCATTTGTAGTCTCTTCATCATCATCCACATAAATACTTCCCATACGACCATACTGATTATCTTCATGAGACTTTCCCTTAGGGCATTGGTTTGCATAATGCCCGCACATTCCACATTTAAAACATTTAACCATTGTTGATGTCGTAGCAATACCATTATCATCATCCATGTTGTTAACTGAACCTTTTCCTTTGCATTTACTTGCTTTGTGTCCTTCTTTTCCACACCCAAAGAATCTTCCAGTTCCCTTGAAACATTCTCCTTGATGCCTCTTCCCACATGATTTACATAGGGGAAATTGAACTTTCTTTCCTCTATGATCATCATGAAACTCCATCTTTCTCTTATTAGCCGAGTCAGGAAACTTACCAAATTTTACTTTATTAATCATATTATGAGATTGCTGATTCGGCATAATAATGATGTTTGGACTTCCAAATCCCATTTCATTTGGTTGCTCATGAAAAATATCATTCCATTGTCCAGCATATCCTCCATTATCATGAATCACCTTGTTTCCAGCCATTTTCTAAAACCCAAAAAGAATAGTGTGAGAGGAAAAAATCATGCTAGGGAAAACAACATAATAAAGGTGGAGTATCCTCAATATCTAACATCTTAGGTTAAATTCTATGATCGTTAGCGTAATTCTAGTACTATAACCTATACGTATACTTAACCTTAGAGACATACCTAGACATACCTTAGAAATATCTCTAGGGATCTCACTAACGTTTTCGCATCCTAGTTTCCAAAGGTTGACTAAACCTTTCCTCTGATACCAACTGTAGAAACCCGGAGCCTGACGTACATGGACATTACATTACATTTGCGGAATACTTAGTACATAACAAAAACACACACACAAGGATCGTAATAGTTTAGTGTCTTTGGAAACTCGGAACGTAATCTTCTAAACGTGGTGAAAGATCTTCAATATCTCCCATAAAGATCTTCCCTTTTTTTTACCTAAAACCTTTCTTTATATCCTAGGGAAAGAAAAACAAAAAAGGGTGAGCTCAAATGCTCAGTAAGGGTAAACAAAAGAAATATCAATCACATCATATACATAAGAACGTAGCTTTTGGAAATCTTAACCTGCAAAAGAGCTCATAATATCATAACATGGGATAAATCATAGAAGTGAAAATGAGATCCCCATAATCATAACATGAAACATGAAACTTTGTGGAATGCACACATAATCATGGAAAATCATTTCTTGTTAGTCATGACTCATTGCCAAGACTATCTTAGTGGACAAAGTCCCTTTCTGAACCGAGTTCACTCCTCGTTTCAGTCCTGTATCACTGAACCGAAATAACCTTCCGTTCCAGCCATGTCTATCTCATGAGATATAAAGTCTTTACCCAATGAATTGGAGGGAGATATAGGTCCCACCCATCTTATAATGAATCCTTTCTTATGTGTGCCACATAATCATAAATCATACATCATCGCATAACCCATGTAATAAAAATGGGATTCTTAAAACATCATGACATCATAAAACAAATCATATAAGGTAAATGACTTCATAAAATAATTCCATCATAACATAATCAAATCAATGTAATTAAAGGGATAAAAACAGAACCCTTTATTAACTTAGATGGAAAATAATTTTGATAAAACACTTGAATTGAATTCTTGAGGAAAATATCCTTTCTTCTTCAAAAACACTTTTCTTTTCTTAAAATGTCATACAATTATAAACTAAAAGAAGTTGATTAAAAATAAACTTGAGAACTTGTAAAGGAAGATTCTTTGAAATAATGTTTTAAAAATCCATTCATGCCGTATAAGTTAAAAAAAACATTCTTCGTACTTTTGTCGGAAAAGTCAAAAAGTACCTCGTACGGAAAACGACAAAAGATTCCTTTCATTTCTTTTACTAAAACTCACCAAAGGGTAAAATTGGATTTAAAAAATTGTAGTTGGATGAAAATAATATTACATATTGATGAAACATGGATGTGGATGATAAAATACACCCCAGTAAACAATCTCGGATAAAAATGAGATTGTGATATTTCCCTTACCTTAGGTCCGATTTGCTTTGTTCGTGTCCGAAGCTCCTGTATAATGGTTTAAATAATGTTATTGAATTATTCCAGAATCATACATATTGATATGATATCATATATGGTCATATTATTAGCTTCTTGTTAGTAATATTTCATTGTTACTTGTTACTCGGGTCTTTATAACTTTTTGTTCTTATGCGTGTTTTGTCGAATAAATTCTTATTCTTATCTTTAGGTTATAGATAATTCATTTCCAGAATGTTATTAGTGTAGTATATACCATATTCATTCATTCAATTCATTTATATAATCATTATGAAATGAAGATCATGTAGAACGAGTCGTATCACATCGTGGAGACGGTATTCCGTACGTACGCACGAGTGATGATATCGTTCCTATGATCGTGGAATTGTATTGGAGTATATATATATTATTTCAGTATCAATATTACTTCATAATAATCATATATAGTTACTCATTACACCATTATACCCATCCTTGTAAAGTGATGGTGGAAAATAGATTACACCACGGCGTGGAGACGGTATTCCGTACGTACGCACGCGCGGTGATTTCATTTTTCCGTAGGATGGATAGAAGGTGAATTAGGGTTGTTTCATATTTATAATAACATATCAGTATGTAAGTAATACTGATGATATTACTTTATCATGAAACAACTAAAGAAGAAGAAGTTTAAGAAGAAAGAAATTGAAAAGATCGGTAATGGATATTACCTCTTCTTTGGAACGCCTCTTTGAATCCTCCACTTAAGGAACTAAGATTGGTCTTTGGAGAAGACCAGGACCTCTAGGATTATTCTAGGGAAGTGGAGAGGAGAAAATGGCAGGGGTTGGCCGAGCTTGAGTGCTCAATTTGGTGTGAGGAGGAGGGGGAGGAGGTACCCTTTTATAAGGGAGGAGAGGGGCACCTTAGGAATTCTTAAAAATATTAATTTATAATAAATCTAACCCCACTTAAAAACCTCCAAAAATGACTCATATTCGAAGATTAGATGAGATAGGGTTGTAATCTCATTAACCAATCAAATTTAGACATGTTTGGATCTTATTTTAAACCTTATCATTTTGATTTATCCTTAATCTATTTAAGTTTATTTGTGGTAATAAAATTCTAAATTTTAAATTATAACAAATAATTACTCATTTGTTGTGAATTTTCCATAATTGTTTACTTTATAACATTATAGACCATATAAATATAAATTTATAATTTTTAAATATTTTTGTGATTTTTAAACAATTTTATAATATGTTATTTTTGTAAAATAACAATAGTGTCAATTTTGACACTATTCATTTATTTGAATTTAAATAATATATATACAGAAGATATGTTCGAACTAAAAGCTTTAATATATTAATAAAAAGTCATATGTATCTATAAAATTAGTGTATCACATTAAATAGTTTATATAATATTTATTTTATTATTTTTAAAACCATTTATTTGGTTTATCTCTTAATAAAATAATTACTACATCATTTTGGTATAATTATTTAATATACTTATTTGTTGTATAAAAATTTAAAATAAAATTCTATGATGAAGATAAATATATTAGCTTTCACAATAATACTTTTACTCGAATTTATCATCTTAAAATCACAATATTTAAATTGTTATATTTATTAAATTATGAAGGTGACAACTTTGGCATCATTTAAAATAAAATAATATAAGTGTCATAATCGCTTTTATAAGGCTCCAAATGGTAAAATATTCGACCATTGTATGCTTATGGTTTACATTTACATGGACAATAAGTTTTGGTTAGGTATTTGTGCATTTTATGGTCACTATTAGTTTAAAAAAAACAATATTCTTGATTTTTCACTGGATAAACAATTTCTGCATCACTATTGTGTCATAATTAATGATAATTATTTAATCCCTAAAAATTATAAATAAATTTATATGATGTAGATAATTTAATTATCTTTCTGGATACTATTCATGTTCGAAGTTTCATGAATTTTATCACTAAATTAAAATTAATATACTTATAAGATTTAAGAGAGTGACATGTTGTCACTTTCTTTGGTTTTAATAATAATTAAGTTATTTTCATGGACAAATGTCCATTAAATGATTCTAATCCGACCCTTAGGTGATATGGGTCGACTTTTAGTCATCCAATAGGATTTTGACATTTGTTAGGGTAATTTTAAAATATTATATTTACCCATATTTACCCTTAATTACCCGATTTACCTTTAACTATGGTAAATAAAATTTATCGTAGTTACTATTCATAATTCCCAAAAATAAAAAGTAGATTATTAACATAATTTGGACCCACTGATTCCAAATATGGAATCCATTTTTTTAAATTCAAAACACAGAAGTTGCAGAAATTAAATTAAAATTAATCCCGTTGTCGAATAAAAACGGGTTTTTGTTTAAAACATTGCAAAAGATTGAATTGTTTTAACCTACGAATTCAAGGTAAAATCAATGCTAATGGCATACATTATATTAAATGGTAAAAATATATTCTATTTATACTTTAAAACCATTCAATATTACAATTTAACCACATAAGATATTACGATGAAAAAAGTTGTTTTTAATTAAAATATAGCGTGTTTTTACTATTCATTAAAATATGAAAGTTATCAGAAAAATATCAAAACTTTATCTAATGTAAATTTTTATATCCTGATTCAAAAGAAGAATATTATTTTGTCAAATTGAACATATAAACACGTCAAAAACCAGATTTAAAGTGGGTGCGCCATCCAAAGGCGGCAAAACTGCATTTTTTGAAAAATACTTATTTTACCCGAAAAAGTTATTTTGTTCTTATACCATATTCTAGAAATGTGTAAGATGAATAATAATGTTATAAAATTCAAAATTTAGTTAATACTATTCATAACGGCTAGTTCATGACAATATTATAATAATATAACATTGTTTATTAAAACCCGCTATTGCGTACAACACACGCTATCGAGGAAGGTCGCGATTGCGTGTAATGCAAGCCAAGTCAGGGTTGCGTGTTGTGAAAGAATCATTCATTGTTTCGTATAACAGAATCCAACCATATTTCATTTATACATTTAATATATATATATATATATACTCAATGTTGTGTAGAATAACTATTATCAAAATTGTGTGTAACACGGTCCAAGAATAGGGTTGCGTATACTGCAAGCTAATACGGTGTTGCGTATAGCGCAAGGTAATCTTGGTGTAGAATAAAACATAAGACATTAATGAAATTAAAATAATATTTTTCATAAAATCTTAGGGTGTTACATTCTACCCCCCTTAAAATGAATTTCGCCCTCGAAATTCGTCGGGGTTATAAATGGTTTACTATTTGAAAGTTTCTTTGATAGAAACCCACATCGTAAAAAGGAATACCAAAACTTATCTTTAAAAACAAAAGTATGAAACGTAACGGTTACCCAAATAAACTAATCACTGGGTTTCCACATAGGTGAAAATATGGATATGGAAGAGAAATCTAACCATCATGTTCTGATGGAGAGTGGTAGAGGACATGGCTATGGAAAAGCCAGTAATCACAAATCCATAGATTTGTGATGATATAAGGTAAAATCCGATTCATCAGGTATAAGATCACTAGGACAACATTTTTTTTGGTTTTCAAGATTGTTTCCCTAAAGTTGAAGAATTTGAATTAGAATAAAAACTTACTTTATTTTGGTACAGTCGCACTATTGTTCGTGCCTTGAACAATTTCCACTTCATCTCTTAAATAAATGAAGTTGAATTTGTTATTCATGAAGTGTTAGCAGATCATGTGATAGAATGACGGTTCATTCCATCTATCTCAAACAAAAGGTTAGCAAAAATTATATACATAAGTCGATCTATAGTGAGATTAATCATTTATAGTTCCTAAAATGCACTTATACTTCATATATCATACTGCTTAATATAATAAAACTAGTTTCTACTAAACAGGGACTTCCTGTAGGTCAGTGGTAGGCGATAAAGGCCAGTCGCACTTCGGTTGTGGGTTTGATTCCCACAGCCTTGTCCGACGCGATGGGCTGTCGCCCGTCCTGCAGGTTGTCCTTTTTCTAAAACTACATTACTATAACATCCCATCAATAATATCGAAAAAAAAACTTCTATCCTTAAACTATACTCACTTATGTCCAACATAATCCATTCTAATCTTTAGGCTTATCCATAATACTGCATTCCACTCTCATAATATAGTGAAAACGATTACCAGAGATTTAATATCATCGTTGATCCCCATATATCATAAGATATATCTTGTTGGTCACATTCCAAACATTCAAATGCCTTAATCTTGTACTCTCTTGAATACCCATTGAACCTTATTGAAAACATGAATTCTATTAAAAGTTAACTCTTTCCACATACCAAAATGTTCAAAATTCTATATACTCAAACCATGATATCACTTAGTCCTTATATCAATCATGAGCTCATGAATACTGTTAAACATCTCGTTTTCTCGTTTTCCCTTCATTATGCGCATATCATCTTATTTCCAAAAATATCTGAATAACCATTCATGGATACTGGTAACATTAATCACACAACAGTGTAACAATCCTTACATGTGTCTTTATTCTAAAGTACCATGAGATTACTTATACAACATTACACATGATAAACTACATTCTTAAACCATTGACTGTGTTTCAACAATTCTTTCATCTCACATATCATTTGTAGTCTCTTCATCATCATCCACATAAATACTTCCCATACGACCATACTGATTATCTTCATGAGACTTTCCCTTAGGGCATTGGTTTGCATAATGCCCGCACATTCCACATTTAAAACATTTAACCATTGTTGATGTCGTAGCAATACCATTATCATCATCCATGTTGTTAACTGAACCTTTTCCTTTGCATTTACTTGCTTTGTGTCCTTCTTTTCCACACCCAAAGAATCTTCCAGTTCCCTTGAAACATTCTCCTTGATGCCTCTTCCCACATGATTTACATAGGGGAAATTGAACTTTCTTTCCTCTATGATCATCATGAAACTCCATCTTTCTCTTATTAGCCGAGTCAGGAAACTTACCAAATTTTACTTTATTAATCATATTATGAGATTGCTGATTCGGCATAATAATGATGTTTGGACTTCCAAATCCCATTTCATTTGGTTGCTCATGAAAAATATCATTCCATTGTCCAGCATATCCTCCATTATCATGAATCACCTTGTTTCCAGCCATTTTCTAAAACCCAAAAAGAATAGTGTGAGAGGCAAAAATCATGCTAGGGAAAACAACATAATAAAGGTGGAGTATCCTCAATATCTAACATCTTAGGTTAAATTCTATGATCGTTAGCGTAATTCTAGTACTATAACCTATACGTATACTTAACCTTAGAGACATACCTAGACATACCTTAGAAATATCTCTAGGGATCTCACTAACGTTTTCGCATCCTAGTTTCCAAAGGTTGACTAAACCTTTCCTCTGATACCAACTGTAGAAACCCGGAGCCTGACGTACATGGACATTAAATTACATTTGCGGAATACTTAGTACATAACAAAAACACACACACAAGGATCGTAATAGTTTAGTGTCTTTGGAAACTCGGAACGTAATCTTCTAAACGTGGTGAAAGATCTTCAATATCTCCCATAAAGATCTTCCCTTTTTTTACCTAAAACCTTTCTTTATATCCTGGGGAAAGAAAAACAAAAAAGGGTGAGCTCAAATGCTCAGTAAGGGTAAACAAAAGAAATATCAATCACATCATATACATAAGAACGTAGCTTTTGGAAATCTTAACCTGCAAAAGAGCTCATAATATCATAACATGGGATAAATCATAGAAGTGAAAATGAGATCCCCATAATCATAACATGAAACATGAAACTTTGTGGCATGCACACATAATCATGGAAAATCATTTCTTGTTAGTCATGACTCATTGCCAAGACTATCTTAGTGGACAAAGTCCCTTTCTGAACCGAGTTCACTCCTCGTTTCAGTCCTGTATCACTGAACCGAAATAACCTTCCGTTCCAGCCATGTCTATCTCATGAGATATAAAGTCTTTACCCAATGCATTGGAGGGAGATATAGGTCCCACCCATCTTATAATGAATCCTTTCTTATGTGTGCCACATAATCATAAATCATACATCATCGCATAACCCATGTAATAAAAATGGGATTCTTGAAACATCATGACATCATAAAACAAATCATATAAGGTAAATGACTTCATAAAATAATTCCATCATAACATAATCAAATCAATGTAATTAAAGGGATAAAAACAGAACCCTTTATTAACTTAGATGGAAAATAATTTTGATAAAACACTTGAATTGAATTCTTGAGGAAAATATCCTTTCTTCTTCAAAAACACTTTTCTTTTATTAACATGTCATACAATTATAAACTAAAAGAAGTTGATTAAAAATAAACTTGAGAACTTGTAAAGGAAGCTTCTTTGAAATAATGTTTTAAAAATCCATTCATGCCGTATAAGTTAAAAAAAACATTCTTCGTACTTTTGTCGGAAAAGTCAAAAAGTACCTCGTACGGAAAACGACAAAAGATTCCTTTCATTTCTTTTACAAAAACTCACCAAAGGGTAAAATTGGATTTAAACAATTGTAGTTGGATGAAAATAATATTACATATTGATGAAACATGGATGTGGATGATAAAATACACCCCAGTAAACAATCTCGGATAAAAATGAGATTGTGATATTTCCCTTACCTTAGGTCCGATTTGCTTTGTTCGTGTCCGAAGCTCCTGTATAATGGTTTAAATAATGTTATTGAATTATTCCAGAATCATACATATTGATATGATATCATATATGGTCATATTATTAGCTTCTTGTTAGTAATATTTCATTGTTACTTGTTACTCGGGTCTTTATAACTTTTTGTTCTTATGCGTGTTTTGTCGAATAAATTCTTATTCTTATCTTTAGGTTATAGATAATTCATTTCCAGAATGTTATTAGTGTAGTATATACCATATTCATTCATTCAATTCATTTATATAATCATTATGAAATGAAGATCATGTAGAACGAGTCGCATCACATCGTGGAGACGGTATTCCGTACGTACGCACGAGTGATGATATCGTTCCTATGATCGTGGAATTGTATTGGAGTATATATATATTATTTCAGTATCAATATTACTTCATAATAATCATATATAGTTACTCATTACACCATTATACCCATCCTTGTAAAGTGATGGTGGAAAATAGATTACACCACGGCGTGGAGACGGTATTCCGTACGTACGCACGCGCGGTGATTTCATTTTTCCGTAGGATGGATAGAAGGTGAATTAGGGTTGTTTCATATTTATAATAACATATCAGTATGTAAGTAATACTGATGTTATTACTTTATCATGAAACAACTAAAGAAGAAGAAGTTGAAGAAGAAAGAAATTGAAAAGATCGGTAATGGATATTACCTCTTCTTTGGAACGCCTCTTTGAATCCTCCACTTAAGGAACTAAGATTGGTCTTTGGAGAAGACCAGGACCTCTAGGATTATTCTAGGGAAGTGGAGAGGAGAAAATGGCAGGGGTTGGCCGAGCTTGAGTGCTCAATTTGGTGTGAGGAGGAGGGGGAGGAGGTACCCTTTTATAAGGGAGGAGAGGGGCACCTTAGGAATTCTTAAAAATATTAATTTATAATAAATCTAACCCCACTTAAAAACCTCCAAAAATGACTCATATTCAAAGATTAGATGAGATAGGGTTGTAATCTCATAAACCAATCAAATTTAGACATGTTTGGATCTTATTTTAAACCTTATCATTTTGATTTATCCTTAATCTATTTAAGTTTATTTGTGGTAATAAAATTCTAAATTTTAAATTATAACAAATAATTACTCATTTGTTGTGAATTTTCCATAATTGTTTACTTTATAACATTATAGACCATATAAATATAAATTTATAATTTTTAAATATTTTTGTGATTTTTAAACAATTTTATAATATGTTATTTTTGTAAAATAACAATAGTGTCAATTTTGACACTATTCATTTATTTGAATTTAAATAATATATATACAGAAGATATGTTCGAACTAAAAGCTTTAATATATTAATAAAAAGTCATATGTATCTATAAAATTAGTGTATCACATTAAATAGTTTATATAATATTTATTTTATTATTTTTAAAACCATTTATTTGGTTTATCTCTTAATAAAATAATTACTATATCATTTTGGTATAATTATTTAATATACTTATTTGTTGTATAAAAATTTAAAATAAAATTCTATGATGAAGATAAATATATTAGCTTTCAAAATAATACTTTTACTCGAATTTATCATCTTAAAATCACAATATTTAAATTGTTATATTTATTAAATTATGAAGGTGACAACTTTGGCATCATTTAAAATAAAATAATATAAGTGTCATAATCGCTTTTATAAGGCTCCAAATGGTCAAATATTCGACCATTGTATGCTTATGGTTTACATTTACATGGACAATAAGTTTTGGTTAGGTATTTGTGCATTTTATGGTCACTATTAGTTTAAAAAAAACAATATTCTTGATTTTTCACTGGATAAACAATTTCTGCATCATTATTGTGTCATAATTAATGATAATTATTTAATCCCTAAAAATTATAAATAAATTTATATGATGTAGATAATTTCATTAGCTTTCTGGATACTATTCATGTTCGAAGTTTCATGAAGTTTATCACTAAATTAAAATTAATATACTTATAAGATTTAAGAGAGTGACATGTTGTCACTTTCTTTGGTTTTAATAATAATTAAGTTATTTTCATGGACAAATGTCCATTAAATGATTCTAATCCGACCCTTAGGTGATATGGGTCGACTTTTAGTCATCCAATAGGATTTTGACATTTGTTAGGGTAATTTTAAAATATTATATTTACCCATATTTACCCTTAATTACCCGATTTACCTTTAACTATGGTAAATAAAATTTATCGTAGTTACTATTCATAATTCCCAAAAATAAAAAGTAGATTATTAACATAATTTGGACCCACTGATTCCAAATATGGAATCCATTTTTTTAAATTCAAAACATAGAAGTTGCAGAAATTAAATTAAAATTAATCCCGTTGTCGAATAAAAACGGGTTTTTGTTTAAAACATTGCAAAAGATTGAATTGTTTTAACCTACGAATTCAAGGTAAAATCAATGCTAATGGCATACATTATATTAAATGGTAAAAATATATTCTATTTATACTTTAAAACCATTCAATATTACAATTTAACCACATAAGATATTACGATGAAAAAAGTTGTTTTTAATTAAAATATAGCGTGTTTTTACTATTCATTAAAATATGAAAGTTATCAGAAAAATATCAAAACTTTATCTAATGTAAATTTTTATATCCTGATTCAAAAGAAGAATATTATTTTGTTAAATTGAACATATAAACACGTCAAAAACCAGATTTAAAGTGGGTGCGCCATCCAAAGGCGGCAAAACTGCATTTTTTGAAAAATACTTATTTTACCCGAAAAAGTTATTTTGTTCTTATACCATGTTCTAGAAATGTGTAAGATGAATAATAATGTTATAAAATTCAAAATTTAGTTAATACTATTCATAACGGCTAGTTCATGACAATATTATAATAATATAACATTGTTTATTAAAACCCGCTATTGCGTACAACACACGCTATCGAGGAAGGTCGCGATTGCGTGTAATGCAAGCCAAGTCAGGGTTGCGTGTTGTGAAAGAATCCTTCATTGTTTCGTATAACAGAATCCAACCATATTTCATTTATACATTTAATATATATATATATATATACTCAATGTTGTGTAGAATAACTATTATCAAAATTGTGTGTAACACGGTCCAAGAATAGGGTTGCGTATACTGCAAGCTAATACGGTGTTGCGTATAGCGCAAGGTAATCTTGGTGTAGAATAAAACATAAGACATTAATGAAATTAAAATAATATTTTTCATAAAATCTTAGGGTGTTACAACATGGCATGTTAGGGAACCCACACAGTGTGTGGTCCCTCTTCAATGCATGGTTGTGCATCTGGTCAGCACACGGGTATAATCTATGTATTGTTCCATGTAGGTGGACTCCACAGTGTGTCCCACCTATTTAGTAATCAAGCCATGTATTTTGGTCATGTTTGTGTACTCAGACCCCCTGTCCATGTTCTTTGGTACATGGAATGTGGGTCCACATTGGATGCTAGCCATGTGTCCATCCTGTGTCCATGTACTTCTACACAGACTCCCCATCTATGTGACCCCTCACATGTATTTTCCAACTAGGGAAGCAGTACATAGAGTGTGAGGGTGTTCTACACATCGTTTTGCCCTTAAATTCTTCAAAACCCCAGTGTTGTCGTTGAGGGGGCTACACATTGTGTGTTATTCATTCTACACGGCATGTGGTTAGTATTTTTCCATAATACATAATTTCTCCCAATCTTTAAATGTGATTTAAATCTGGTCAAATCACTTCATATCCCACCACAATTCCTTCCAAAATATTTGGATCTAGCCAAATATCATGCTCATCAGCCGTCATGAATTGGGAACTAGCCACCATAATGATTGAGAGTTTCGTTCTTCATACTCCTTGCACCCATCCATTCAATGATTGATAATCTAGATCCAAATCTTGGTATTTTCCATCCATTCATCGTGACGATTCCATACCTATGCTTCACTCCCAAATCCATTGATATTATGTTGATCTACTACAAACTCGGTCACCCGATCGAGTTCAGGTCCCCCAGAAACTGTCGAACTAGGAATCAATTAATTCACTTAATGTATCGCTAATGAGCGAGGGGTCTAAATGTACTACAACGACTCATTTTGTGTCATTACTAGGGTAAAAATTGTGTTCTGGACCCAACCATGGTCTCAAATTTCCAAAATGATCATCCATTTAAGATTTATCCTATTTTCTTTAATTAACCATGCACACACTATATTTAATATTTTTTATAAAATTAATTTTGTGCACACCGGGCCTCAGAATCTCATGTCATCTCAACACTTAACTATAGAAATATATTTATAAATATTTAAAAGTATTATAAGTTAAAAATGAGTCTCTAAAGTGGGTTATAAGATACTTATTCTTGATTATCATCATGTTAAGTTCTTGATAATCAATGCAGAGTCACATTGATCAATCTTTATTTTTAATGAAAAAACTAGTGCACCCCACGGTGAAGCACTAGGATAGATGAATCCATTATTAATATTATCCTAGAGTTGATTATTAAATTCATTTAACACAATCAGGTACATTCTATACATAGTTTTTTAAATAATTATAGCAGTATGTATGAGTTCTATTGAAAACTCAACTTCACGATTTAGAGGAAGACTAGGAAACAATTTCAGAAATATATCAAAAAACACTCATAAAATAGAAATATATTTGATGTTGAGTTTCTCCCTAACCACATGAGATAAATACACCTTATGAATAGGAATAAAGACCCATAAAATAGAATTAATTTTCATTGTAAGCTCATATTCATCCTCACACTGATAAATGATCGTAGTTTCATTTGGAATATGAAATGTGACTTCCTTCCTTAGAAATTGATAAGGTATCTATATAGAGAGATATAATTCATTCCCAAAATCAAATAAAATTTAAATATAGGTAGAATAACTATATTTTAAAAAGGAAGATTCCCAAAAACCTCAATTGGATAAGAATCATAGGATTCAAAAGCGATCATCGTACCATTAGGAGTTTTTAGAGCTAATTCAATATCTAATCATTGAGGATATAAATTAACATTCCTATAAAATTTTCATGCTATAAATGAATTATTATGACTATGATCAAATAAAATAATTCAATATTTAAGCATACACATCACCACATTAACTCCATAGTTATATCTTCAATCCTTTACTGAAACAAAAAATGGTTAATGTGAACATTAAACATCATTCACTATAGTGAGAAATCATATGATTATGAAAATCATTCTCATGATATCCTAAATTATGACACCTTATTTTTAATCACTAACACCTTAGGTTTAACCTAGGTCGTACATGATCATTATATATTCAAATCCTTTATAATGGTTTATAAATAAAATGTGAATTAACCCAAGCATATTCTGTGATAATGTCAAGCCAAGTGTATAGTCCTATGCCCAATCATCATGCACTGGTGATGATTGAGTTAGTAACTAATCCACCCCTTTCAAAGTTTTAATTCCTAGGTTCATCTGTGCCACAAATACATCCACTTTACAGTATCTAAACAAGTATGTATTTTTTAGGGAAACCACTCAATCTCTAATTTACCAAAAATTTTGGATGTTTCCTATACTTAGACTTATACAAAGGGTTTTCATTAAATTTTTATAATCTTAATATCCAAAAATAACTAATCCCTCCTCTAATACTAAATTAGGTGAACCAAACATTACATACATAAATATTACATCATTTAAGATGAATATTAAATAAATATCATAATAATACACACTTTAATACCATAAAGGTTTAGTGTATTTGGTGACTAGATACATAATCATCTTATTTCGTGAAAAATATTTAACATATCCCATGGAGTTCTTATCACATAGTAAACTTCTTATAAAAATCCTACTTAAAACCTTTCATCATAACCTAGGGAAAGGAAACATAAGAAATGGTGAGATCATATGATCAATAAGGGTAAATATGGGAGATATCATTCAATGATCATATGTAATCATAACATGATTTTTATGGGGGTGGACATAAGATATTTTTCCCTTGTACACATAAGATAATTTCTCTTATTTCTATAAGATAATTCCCAATATGAGAATAAAATTTCATATCCTAGAATATATTACCCATTGTGAAATTGAAGACCTATTATCGATACTAGATGAAATTCAAACTGATGAAGAATGATTACTAACCAAAATCAAAAACATGTGAAAGGGTTCTAAGAAGAATAAACCATGATTGAATATATGCAAAAATATAATGAAGTAGAGATGGAACCTAATATTGGAAGAAAATATAGGTCAGTTGATATTGGAAAACTCCAAATAATGGAAAATCCTCTAATATCCAATGCTTAAATCATGGTTTCTTGAGTTTTCAAACACCAAATTCAATGCAATAACAAGATACGAAATCTTATGTCGAAGATATAATATTAATCATAAGGATGGGTTGTATTTTTTCTTACTGAAGATGATGATCAAACCTGATAAATTAAGTTGAAAAGCTATATCCATTTGATTTAAGGAAATAAAGACTAAGATCAATCATGGCTTGTTAAAGAATAATTCCCTAGGATTACCAAGGCTGAACCAAGTTTAAAGTTTCTCGAGTTTAATTTATAATGATTTTAAGGATATTTATTGAGACCAAAAATAAGCTAAAATTAAAAAGGGCAGCCTAGCCATTTTTATTCTTACTGATGGTTCTAATCAAAACTATAGGAAGAATACAAACCCTGTTAAAGCTTTTTGAACCTAAATTCCAACTTAAACTGACTAAGGTGCGTGATTGGGGATCATTTGATGAGTTTAAAATGTTTTTTTCATTGGTATTTGTTTTTATCTTAGAGTTTAAAATGATTAAATAATGTAATAAATCTGGATTTCTAATCCTATGAGTATGAGTTTGCAAGCAAGCCTGAAACACCTACTTGACATAATGACTCAATTAAGTTTTAAATATGACTATTGACTTATACAATATCTAGTTTTTTTATTGTCATGGGAATATGAATAAGGGGAGATTATTTTCTAAGTTACAGTTATGTGTAACTAAAGATGAGCTCATATTTAATTAAAGAACCCTCCAAGTAAATTTATAATGATTATCTTCCTAAAGATACCATGTTTTTTGCATCTTTAATACCTTAAAAACATGGTGATTGTGTTGATCCTAAAGTTTGATCAAAATCTAGTTACATGAAGTGAGACATGTGTTCACTGGATGAATTTTTTTTCAAGTGCATATTGCTTAGTTGAGGTGTATACAATGATTGGGTGCCCAAGATGGTTTCATGAATTCATTATTTTGAGGGGATGATATTGCTCACTGTGAGTCAATTATTTCTTTAGGAGGTTGACATATTAAACTAACTAGTGTTGTGTGAAGCGAATGAATTCAAAAATCAGTGATGTCATGCTAATATCGATGATAGATGGTGTAATAAATGTATTTTTCAAGTGAAAATGTTTATTAAGAGGTATTTATTAAAGCTGCAACATATATGACTAAATGATGGATAATTAAAACTTCCACTTGGATATCATATAACTTAAGTGGGGGAAATAAGGAGGTGATTTAGAGGTAAAATAGAAGTTAAATTTTAGAGGTAATAAAAAAAATCATTGATTCCACAATTCTTTTTGGAGATAGTGAGAGAGGAAGGAGTAGGACCAGAGGCCGAACCAGACTTAAATTAGTGTATCGGGAGTGGTAATAGTAGGAAGGAGATGATTTCATTAGATAATTTTCCTTTTCTCTTTATTTTACTCTCGATTCACTATATCGAGATGATTTTATTGAATATTTTCATTGTCACATTTTCTAGCATGTGTAACTGATTTAGATTAGGGGAATTAGATTAGATGGATTGAAATTATTTTACCAATTGTTTCTTTGAGTTGATTCATAGAGGTATTTAATTATTTTTGTAAGAGTTCTCTTTTTTAATTCTTCTTGAGAATCTTTTTACTCTACTTCAAGTAATGATAGAAGAAGATTAAAGTTTATTTTGTCCTGGAAACTACAATTGAATTACTAGATATAAAATGTTTCGGTTCTAATATTATCCATGAAATAGATTCATTGTCCTAAGTTCTGTTAGGAATATAATCTCTTAAGATATATCACTATAAATTTTGTTTATCTATTTGAAGTTAGTTATTTCAAAATTCTCTTCACATAACTTTAGAACTTCTATTGTTAATTTTTTGTGATAAAAATTTCCTTTTATATAAATTCTATCTAGTCTAGTTCCTCTAAATTTTATAACTATTTATCCTTCCATTTTTTTCCATATATTCTATTTTCACTTCATAATTCCACCATTATCTATCACCTTGTCTATTTTTCAATTTTAATTTGTTTATTCTTTGTTTTTTTTTGAAAAATATTTTTCTTCTTAGTGGTTTATCCTTGATCACCACTGTATAAGTCATTAATAAGTAAAATAATTTGTAAATTTGCATGTGTTAATGATTACATGTTATCATCATAGGAGTTACTTCCTTATTAGGATTTATTTCATTTGGTATCGACTTTTGGGAATGTTTTGGTTTTATTAAGGTTATGAATTTTCATATTATTGTTTTGATATTAGATTATTGCATATATGGTGTTTGTTTTTTATTATTAGTTCCCTTTACTTTATATATATTAAATAGGGTAATAATTACCCTTTTTTATCTTACATATCCTCATATCTATTCTCCAACCCATGGATTATTGGAGGTAAGATTTGAGGCTTACTCTTGGCTTCACTACCAACCTAGAAGGGGTTCTACTAGAGTCAGGTCATGACAGTCTCATATATAATATAGATTAGAATCATAAGATGGAAAGTTGTGAATTATTATATAAACTTATCATATATACTATATCACATGTAATTTCATCTTCACTAATAAAATTAGGTGTGTGTGATTTATATTAATCCTAATTAATTAAGGTTATAAAATTATCCCACATGTGAACCTTCACACTTTAATACCTTTTTTAGGACATCCTTTAGAAAATTCTAATATAGAGGTGGTTCAGTGTGTTAATGGTCATGTAGTAGGTAACTCTTATCTAAGATAGGATTTGACCTCTTGTATGTAAAGTGTGACATCAAGGACCTTGATTGAATCATATTAGGGAAAATATATAGTCATTAATAACTGAGTGAAATTTGACATGATCGTCTACTTGAATGAATGACATTTTATGTATTAATTAGATTTAGCTAGTCTATTTTAAAGAATTTGGAATGTATTTGTTGGCCTATATTAGGTTTATATGTTCCATGTCTTGTGTTTGATATGATGTCTTATACAAAGATGTTATATGAGTATGTGTATGATTTATAGAGATATATATTATGGTGGACATAGACATATAAATATATGAGTGTGGTTGGTAGAGATCATGTTAGACCCATTTTTAGTTTAAGTATAAATGATTTTTATGGGGTATTTTATTTACTTACAATTATATATTATATAATTCATTATTATTGTCAATGCTACAATGACCCATAGGGTAACATAGTAGGCCATGGAATAGGTATTAGTTTTAATATGAATTTTTTGTCCAAATTTTGAGAGAGTATGTATAATAATCATGCCCAAAGTAGTTTGGATATATTCATAAAGAGTTGCGATGTTTTTTGTAAGTTTGAGAGACTTTAGTGTAAATATGATATTATTATATATATGCAGTGAAACATAAACCATGATGTGATTAAAGTAATTATGGAATGGTTTGTGTTATTTCATGGTTTCTATTTACATTTTAGTGCTCATGATGAATGATATAAGTTACCTTTTGGATAACCCTCCTATATTTATTATCATATTGTTATCTTGTATCACTTCATGTAAATTTATAATTGTTTTTGACACTATAAGGTTCCATAAGGTAACACAGTAGTCCATGGGATAAGGATTAATTTTAATACAAAGTTTTTGTTTAAATTTTATGATAGTTTTTATGATAATCATATCCAAAGGACTTTGTATGGATTCACAAAGAGTTTTGATATTTTTCATAAAGTTTGAGAGACTAATTTTGAGAGAGTTTAGTGAAATTAAGATATTGAGAGATATATACACTAAAACATAAACCAATGTGATGAAAGTTATTATTCCATGGTTTTTTATTATGGAGTGGTTTTAATACATTTTATTTTTCATGATAAATGATTTGAGACATCATTTGGACACTCCTCCCACAATGATTATCATATTTTTTATTGTTACACAGCATGTGATAATGTGTTCATGATTAAGTGAATGTTAAAGGAGTTTAATATGTCACTTAATAAATGAATTTCTCTTTGTAAATGTTCAACAGAGGAAGCTGAGATTTGGTTGTTTCATAACATATAAAACATATGAACTTTAATAGGTTCATTAATTAAATTAAAAAGTAATATTTAAAGGGACTCCTTGAACCTACTTTTTATGTAGGAGATAATTATCATGTAAGATAGTGGTATCTCTCACCTTATTCACTTTATTAAACATAGAGGTGGTATTGACATGCCATTTGAAAGAGAACGGTTCATACCAAAGAATTTGGTTATTCCATTAACTAGTAGATACCCTAGGAGACAAAAGGTATTTTCTTTTGGTTTAAAGGTATCTACCAATATCACTATTTTTTAAGAAATATTATAGATTTTTGAGGTATTAGATGTTTATTTTTTTCATTAAATTTTATCATTTTCACTCTTCGAAAATCTTATAGTTGAGTTTTTATGTCTTCTTCTGCTGCATTTGGGCATAGATATTTCCTTCAAAATTTTTCTATATAAAGAAAGAAAAAATTTAAAAATATGATAAAATTTTTTGAAAAATAAATAAGAGAATGATATGAATGATTTTTAGAAAATTATGTAAGGAAATATAACATAAGGTAATAGGGTAAAGTTACTATTATATAGTCATTAAGTTTGTATAGTCATTGGGTATATATATAGTCAATGGGGATACTATAATTGTCATTACAGACATGTGAAATTTATGTATAAATTATAAATATATATATTAACCACTAAATTTAAAATATTGGTGGTTTTTTAAGGAAGTATAAGTTTTTATTTGATAGTTTTTTCTCACATTTAAATATTTATTTTAATAAAATGGATTCGATATTTTTAATTATAACATAGAAATTATAAAATATGTTAAATATCATTTTTTTAGAAAAACGAAATATCCCAGATGAGTAGTGAAACACATAAGTGAATAGTAAATACAATAAACTACAATATATGGTAAAAATGATTTATAAATTAATAAAAATATATAAATATCATTTAAAAGGAGTAATTTATGACCCAATTTCAATTTTACCCATTTTTAGGTCATTTTACACAAAAAATTGTTTCTTAACCATTGAGTAATGAGTAATTTCAAAAATATAACACATTTTCACTTATAAAAGGACCCATCCCCCTCCCTTTTAAGAAAATCCTAAAATTAAAACTATATCTTAAAATATAGCCTAATACTCTCTATAAAGCCTCTCTAACATGTTGTTGAGTCTCTAGTCATGGGAAGAAATCTCATATTTCTCAATAAAGAAGGTCGTAAGGAAAAGGTATGACTAAGTGGAAATAACTTTACTATAAACTATTTTATTTATTATTTAATTCCTATACCATATTATTTTCATAAATAATTATAGGAAAATAAGATAAATATAATAATTCATATGTAATATGAGTTTAATAATAAAATAATTATTTATTTTCAAGTATCTTCTCCTTCAATGCATTCATGTTTGTGTTGGCACCTACATGAAGGATGTTATTATATAATCATTACAATTATCATGGGGGTTGATATAACTTAATAAATATATACATTTAATTATGTATTTAATTCATGATTATGGTTTTATAGTAGTAATATTTAAATTAATAATCATTAACAAAATTAATTATGGATCATTTCTTTATAAATCATGATTGTACTTACTATGAAATAAACATAGAGATTCAAAAATAATTGTACCATAATGATCCCATTACCTTTAATATAATAGATATGGATAACTCATGAACTATGAATAATGACTAAGACCCCCACATTGAAGTAAGAATGAAACATTTGAAACAATTAACATCTAGTAACCTATTGGGAAAACTATGAATAACTAATAAATAAGTAATATATGGATAAAAATGATTTATATTAAATGAAACAAATAAAAATATTATAAAATAGATAACTTATAAACCAAACTTATTTATACAGTGATATAAAAGTGCATTTGAGTGAGTCTAGACTTGAGGTAAAAGAAATCTTCCTCAATCTTCTCTTTATTGATTTAAATTTCCTCTTATTCATATATTTTATTGTATATAATATATATTTATTATATTTTAATAATTATTAGTCTAATTTTATCTTATTTTACTATTATTTACATGTCTTGTCCTTATTCTTTCTTTGATTGACTATGACATTGTAAGGGGGATTTCCTCTTTTGTCACTTTATAGTATTCTCTCTTAGAAACTCTCTATTCTTCTCTATGTTTCACTTAATTTGAAAGTTTAATAAATAATTTCCTTTAAATTTATCATATTACCCTTATATATATTTATTTATATTATATTTATTTATACTTTCCTTAATTATGGATGCTTCAAGCATTGCAAAAATAAAAATAATTTTTTTTCATGTCACAAAATTTATTATCTTCCTCTTCAAGATTGATCTTACTTATATTTATTTATATTATATGTATCACTATTTGAACACCTATTATGATAGTTTTTTTATTTTTTAGGAATTATAAATCAATTCTTTATTATTTAAATGATTAATTCCTGAATTAAAAGGTTGATAAATTGTAATATCTTAGGTATTTGAGTGAAGTAATTTACATCAGATCTCAGGTAAACCATCAGTATTTGGGTCTTTTTTAGGTTTTAGGGGAGTTTTCATAGGCTGGGAGTCAAGTTATAGCATGTAATCCCAGGATTAAGGCATAAATTCTATAAAAGGTATAAAACCATGTCGCAAAAAAAGGTATTGTGGTAAAGGGTTATGTCAAATTAAAAAGTTCAGAGTATGTTGATATACATTCCATGTCCAAGGGGTTCCATGACATAATGAGTAGTAACATAAGTATGGGTTTTGGGGGTCTTCAAGGTCTATTCCATATCCAAGAGAATTGAGATGTTGTGGGTGGTTGTTTAGGACTAAATATTTTCTATGTGAGATTAAGGTTTCAATTATATCAGTGGATCATTTCACAACACATGGGGTTTCACTGTGATAATGGTTGTGGTTTGGTGTGTTATACTGTGAAGGGAAGGTGTCACACTACAGTGTGACCTAGGAAGTGGATTTGAGGTTTTTTGGATTTAGGTGAGATATGTCGCATTTTGAACCAAGGTTCCATGCCATGAGGGTTGGTATAGTAGAGGTCATTGCACCATGATCTAGGGGGACACACCGTGATGTGACTTGTATAAAGTTTTTAAAAAAATATTAATTATTTATTTTTATCTAATGTTTTAAATGAGGTATTTGCCTCATTTTTATATAGTATTTAATGGGGGTATCCTTGACTCTATTATTATCATTACTCTCTTAATTATTAAGAGATATTTCTCATCATTTATTCTTTCTTCGTGTCATTCATTATATAGAGGTAATAATGTGTAAGGCTAATATTTTGTGCGCATATTTTTTCTAGAATTCTCCCTATTTTTTCATCTTTCTTTGGGAATCCTTAATTTGACGTATTTTCCCATGTTTTATAGAATCTACCATTTAGATTTTAATTATACCATAGTATGTGATGAGTGGATCCATTCTAACTCTAGGTTGGTGGTTCCAAGCTATTTCTTGTGTTATACATGTGTTTATATGTCTTGTGATAATCTGGAATGGGTATGGTCATGTGTGCAATGAGTAATGGAACTACTTGCAGTATGTATTGTTCATGTGAGATGTAGAGGTTTTTATCAGGTCGGTGATGATGATTTTTTGTTAATTATGGATTTTCATGCTTTATCGTGTGGTTTTGGGGGATGGATTAAAATGATGTTGAGTAAGTAAAGTGATGATCCATTGGATGTTATGCTTGATTTGGTTTCTGGGTAACATGATGAGTGTAACCCATGTGACTATGGTTTGGTGGTGGTTTACTAGATGTGTTGCGATTGTAGGTTGTTGGTGATTTCTTCTCACCATAGGGATGAAGCTATTGAGATCATGTGAACACAGGATAAGGGACATGTGGTGGTTTTTACCATTGGTTTTTGGAGATATCCTCCATATATTTGAGTGTATTAAGGGTGATTATGCTAACCATATTTTAAAGGAGTGATATTCTGTAGGTTTCCATGGGATATGGGTTTTGATTTAGATCACTATATGGGATCAAGTGTTCATTATATATGGTAAATATTTATCTATTAAGCTTATGGTTGGAATATAAATTTTTTTGGTCTATAGAGTATATGGTTTCAATGGTAACTAGTGGACCATGGTACTTGTGACATGGTATATGGATGTGCCTTTGGGTTGTTGGATGTTTATGTCGATGGAACACTTTACATGGGGTGTCTCAAAAATGGATTATTTCTTAGATTAAAATATAGTATTCGTGATAACCTAAGGTTGTTATCTAGAGAGGAGTGCTCAAAATTAGTTTTCACTTTTCATTAGGTTTGGATGAAAGAGTTTTTTGGATTTGTTTTATTTTTAAAATAAAATAAAACATTAAAACAAAAGGTTTGAAAATAATAAGTTAAAATAGGTGAATAGGTATGATCTGGTTTTACAATTTAAATTTTATCCCATTATTTAAATCATTAAAATATTCTTCTTATTAACCAATAAGTGATAAGATGTACAATTGATTCCCTTCTCACCCTTAGTTGAATGGTTTTGGTGAGAATTTCCCCAATTTAAATCTCATCTTGGTCTACCCTCCATGTGCATGTAAGGGTTTTAATGAAACACCCATAATTTAATTAGAAAATACACAAATGGGTCTTGTTATTCTTAAACAATCAAGAGTGACTACTACCCCTTCCACACATGATGATAATCATCAACAACTTTATTACTCAACCTTTTCTTATTCCATCATATATATACGAGAACAATGTAGAGGGAGGTTATGGATCATTGACCAATGTAGTAAACAATAAAAAATAAAAACCAAAAAAAAATATCATATGATGCTAATAATTTCTACTGAGTATAGAAACTAATTAAAAAAAGGGAGATAATTTTATTCAATGAAAGTATAAAGGATCAAGAATTTCAAAATTAAAACCTTCCTTTATTGATCACTCTAAGTTTTACCCCTCTATGTGAATAATAATAATGATGAAGGGGGAAGAATAAAAAATTATAAATTTAAGAAAATAGTAAAATGAAAGCAGTAACTAAATTTATCCATGATTAGACTGCATAAACCAAATCCTTGAACTATTTGGACTCATATTATTCTTATATGTCCTTAGTTTTAATCTTTATCAGTTGTGATTAAAACCCAAATATCCTCACATGTTTGAAATATTTATCTTTCCTTTTCTCTTGAGGTCTTTAAATTTCACCATGATCTGATATTCTTGGAAATTTGTAGCTTTCTTCCTTAGTCCTTGATGAAAATATTCTACATATTATAATCTACATTGAATCTTGTGAATGGATGTGTGTGTACTGATATTGAATCCCATATTACTCTTGGAAATTATTATTTACTCCTATGAATTATTCTTCCTTTATCAATTTCCCTACTCATTATATGATATTAAAAGAATTTGTAAAGTCTTATGATAAAAAATTCTTACATGGAGGTGAAAATATTATGATTCGTGGTAAAGTCATACGATTGTGAGTAAAGAATTATGATCATCCTAAGAAATTCATATAATCAAGGATAAAGTCTTACGATTAATACTAAAGTTATACGATGAAGTATCATGATCTAAAGTCATAAAATCCAAATAATTACACTTTATAAAATGATTATGATTATAGAAAAGTCATACAAAAGAGTCATATGATCCAAATTCATATGATCATGCCTTTTATGCTTTCATGCCTTAGCTCAAAGTCATGTAAAAACCTTAAATTCACTTGCTCCCATTCAAAGACATACAATTTATACTACCTTTACAAAAATCATTGAAATATTGAATAAATTATATATAGGTACTATTTTACCTTTATGTGGAGTCTATATGACCCTAACGTAGGTCATTTTCTTTTGGGATCACCTTTAGAAAACTTGTTATTCCCCATATGTAGCTCCTATTTTTTCAGAGTTACCTCTATGTAACTTGGGTTTGACCTTTATGTAGCCATTGAAACCATGGTATGAACTTTAGGAAAGTCAATATGAACTTTAAATAGCTTTAAATATTTCTAAGTTACTCCCCCATGGGTCTCTAATTACCTTTATTCAGCCCAATATATTCTTGGATTACATTTACACAGATAAACATTTTAACTCAAAATCACCTCATCACTTTCTTAATTGATCTTAAGGCCTTATGAATTCCATAAAAACTTCATCCAAGGTATCTTCACACAAAATTTAGTGTAATTCAGTTTCAAAACACCAATAATGGATTCTTATTACTTCACCTATTTAATATCCTAAATCATATTGACATATTAATAACAAATTCTATCAAAAAAATTAGGTTCCATAGACTTCCCTAGTTTATTCCAAATTAAATAAAGTTACAAAAACTTAAGATTTAATTTATTTCCATAATTAAGTCCAAATTAAAACTAAAACTAGGAAATGTTATGATTATATTAAATTAGCAATTTTTTGGGATTAAAAACATTATAATTTAAAGTAAAATATATGAAAACGTTGTATCTATCAATTCCTTAACACTTAAGCCTCAGACTCCTGTACAATAGGACTTTAAAATATTACCCAAGAAAAATTAAAACAATAAAAATGTGAATTTTTTTTTTAGAACCGTGGTTATAAATATCATCATTCCTTTTAAATGTTCCTGATTCCATTTTCATCATTTAGAAATTTCAAATAATTTGCACTTCTTTTATCCTCTCATGCACACTTATACCTACCTTTATAAAAATATTTCACTCATCACTCAAGTATAAATTTCAAGTAAATATTTTATCATTCCAAGTCATGGAAGGGTCAAAATAGGCATGATTAATTTATTCACATCCACCCATTGATTTAATTATTTATTCATATCATGAGTACTTTACAGGGTGTTTCTATGGATATAGGTTAGTGGTTTCTAATGTGAAAATTTTGAGGTGTTTTTAGAAGATTTGACTCTATATAAAAGCACCATGCATGATCATTAGTTTTCTTCGCGAATGGATTATATCATTTATTTCTCTTACATTGATTCAGATTTACCTTATAGAATTTTGATGAGACATCTCAAAACCATTATCATTTCAGTAGTATAAAATATTCCCTTTCTCTATTTCCTTAAGTAATTTATAGTTCTTTTTTGCTTCTCCTGATGGAAAAGTGGGTCTTTGGAATTTCTTATTATTCATGTGAGTTCATCTTATCCATTGATTAGTAATTATTTTACTTTCATATGATGTGTTATAATGCTTTTATTCCTATGAATTTACTAATTATTTTTAAATATATTCTCTAAAACATCTTAATAGACTTCCAAATTTTCAAGGAAAATTTCAGCTTATATAAAACTCTAGTTATCATCCAAAAATATTATTTAGGTTCTTGGGTAGTCTAACTCATATATATTTATAATTAATGAAATGCTTCTTCCCTCTTTCCCCATTTATGGAAATATTTTATATTTTTATTTGGATCTGGCTCAAGCATTTCTATTCTAAAATTATTATGTTGATTTAAGTTTTTGAAGGAAAAGGGAGGTCTTTTTTACTTCAAAATATTGGTAGAATTTCATGCCTATAATTAAATAATATATAGGTGTTTTTTCAATATTTCCCAGAATGAGTTTTTTTTCACAAAAGAGTATCAAAAAATTTATCACTTCATTTCTTCGGCTCAAGTAGATCTGTTATCATAGCTTATCCCAGCTCCCTTTCTCCCTTTCTCCGCACATGAAGTCAACCTAGATATTGCACCATCATCTAGATCAAGGTAGACATGTATTTTTTTCTTATATTTTGGATTCTTAAAAATTTTATTCATGGTTTTTAAGGGATACATGGTTCAAATATAAAGGTAGGTCACAAATAGAGATTATTGAAAAAGGGGATTAAAAATTAAAAGAATGCCTTGATCATGTATAGAAAAAAGTATTTGAATTATCTAAGGTTCTAACTAGATTATTTATAAATTTATTGATATTAAAGAATATATTAGAAATATTAATAAAAATGTAATTGTAAATAAGTTGTTAAATTTGGTTCGAAAGATTCTCTGGTAAGTGATTTTAAATTTAGTGTAGTATATCCTAACACGAGATTCAAAAATCAGTGGGGCTTTCATTAATTTCTTTCACATATAATTTAAAAATATGTTCATTTAATAATTTATATAAGGTGATTAAATAAATCAAATATATTCCTCAAAAACAGAATAGATTTAAAAGCTTCAATTGAATTCAATTCAAGCTCAACAGGTTTTAAAAACACACTAAAAATGAAAATAAACACACAAAATTTTGAAAAAGGCACCAAAATTTTGAAAAATAAAAAGTTTGAAAAGTTTTAAACTAAAAATGTTCCCTATCACACCCTTAAATTATGTAGAGTATACAATTAATTCAAGGCTATTTAATATGTAAGGAATATTTTAAATGGATTCACAATATCATCTAAGTGTTTTATAAAGGTGAAACCTAATTCTCTTCAGTAATAAATAGGTTATAGGAGTGTGATATCCTATACTAGTTCTTGAGAAATAATTTAATATAATTTCATTAATATATATCTATTTTTAGTGAATAGATTATACTCTCCTTCCTTCACAATGTTCATAGCACCAAAATAAATGACATGAGTGAGAAGGAATGGACCTTCCCATCTAGAATGAAATTTACCTAGAATAATATTCAATATTGGGTTGTACAATAGTGTTTATCTCCAATATGAAAGTATTTTTACTAAATTAACTTTCCATAATCCACTCTTATCGTTTATTTGTAAATTCTAGAATTTTCAAAATATTATCTTTTAATTTATTATGATTTTTATAGGTATAATATACACCCTTTTATATAAATATCTTAGTATAAATTTATCTCTCTCATTTTCAAGTATACTTTATGTTCTGACTCCACAAGAAAGTGAGAGATATTACCATAAATTATCCTTTAAGGACACATTTCTATGGGTGTATTATAGGCTATCGTATAATCCTATAAGTTTCCTTACAACCTTAGTATTAAATATTTTTGTTTTTCTTAACACTTTTCTACAAAATCCATTTGATTTCACTATTTGAAACTTTGTCTTTATCATTTTTTATGGATGGTAGTGTGTGGATTTCTTGTGATGTACTCTATACTTGCTCGTAAAATCCTCCAAGATCCTATTGAAAAATAAATTCCATTTATCACTGATTATGGATCTTTTAACTCTAAACCTACAAAAAATTTGGCCCTAAAAAAGAACAAATGACATTAGCATCATTAGTTTTGGTCTCCTTGGCTTCCACCCACTTTGGAACATAATATATAGTAATAAAGATGTAATAATTACCAAACAACATGGTAAAGGGTCACATAAAATCTATTCCAAAGAATCCGAAAATTTCACAAAAACCAAGTGGTTTTAGGGTTTTTATTATCTCTTTGAAATATTTATAGAAAACTAGCATTCTTTATATCCTTTGAAAAATTAATGTGCATATCTAAACAAATTAGGCTAATAAATTCCTGATTCCAAAACTTTCCTTTTTATCCTTTGATGTCCAAAGTGGCCTACACAAGCTATATTATAATAAAATTAAAAAATATATTATATTTCACTTTTAGGTAAGCATATTATTATCACATTATCATTGAAGATTTTCCAAAGATATGGATCTCTCTAAATGAAAAATCTAGATTTATATTTAAACCTTTGAGTTTGTTTATGGTTCAGATGAAATGGGAATTTTGAAATTACTAAATATTTGACCATATCTAAATACCAAGGAATTTATTCTGCAATGAAGTATAACTTCTCTCTTGTAATGTGATCATTGCGTTATCCTTGGCCTGAAATTTCAACTTCAGTGGTATTGGGAAGTCTTCTCAGGTGGATGGTAACTTGGTTCTTAGTTCATTTCTTATATTTGATCTCCAAGTTGAATTATTATAGAATTAAAATCCATATGATCATCCAGGGTATTACTTTAGTCTTATTTATCAAGTATTTAAGGTCTTTATGATCAAAGAATATAGTAACTTTAGTTCCAAGAAAGTAAGATTTAAATTTATATAGAGAAAAAAACAATTGCTAAAAACTCTTTTTCAGTTCTTGTGAAGTGTATTTGGGTAGCATCTATAATCCTTAACTAATAATAAATAAAATTAAGTATTCCTTCAATTATATGGGATAAAACTCGTCCCACATCTTATTTGGAAGCATCGCAAATCATATCTATAGGTTTTTCCCAATTTACTAGTTGCACCACTAATGGTGTGATCAATATTTTCTTTAAATAGTCAAAATAATCCCACCACTAAATATTAAAATAAAAAAACATCATTTAAAAGTAATATATAATGTGGGGGAGTAATCTTACTAAATTATTTGATTAATCTTTTATAAAATCATGTATGTCCTAAAAAAGATCCAACATGTTTCACACTAGTTGGGTAAGAAAATAAATTTTTCACTTCACTTTTTAACTTATCTACCTCAATGAATTTTTTGAAATAATATGTCCAACTCTTTCTACCATGAAATTTAACTTCTCAAAATTTAAAATAAGATTCTTTTCAATATTGGATTTCAAGACTTTATTCATATTTTTTAAGTAATGGTCAAATGGTTTACCAAAAATTAAGAAATAATCTAAAAATACCTCCATGGAGTTTTCAATGTGATATAAAAATATGCTTACCATGAACCTATAAAATGTGTATAGGGTATTAAAAAATAAAAATGGTATATTTTTGTAATGAAAAATTCCAAAGGGACATATAAAGGTTGTCTTCACTTAGTCCTCTATATAAATGGGTGCCTAAAAATCCATCCAAGAAAAAATAGTGAGTTCTCCCTACCAACCTTTCTAATATTTCATCAATAAAGAGTATGGATAAATGATACTTCTTAGTGAATTATTTTATCTTACTATAATCAATAAAAACTCTCTAAATATTTTGTATTCTCATAGGGATTAACTAATTTTGTTCATTCCTCATAATGTTCAGTCTATTTTTCTTGTGTACTATCTGAATAGAGATGACCCATTGTGATTCTTAAATGGGGTAGATTATATTGGCTTCCAAAAACCTATCTATTTAATTTTTTACTACTTCTATCATGGTGGGATTAAACATTATTTTGGGCTACCTAATAGGATTGGAATTATCCATAAGCAATATTCTGTGAGTGAAGATTTTTGGATAAATTTTCTATAATTTCCCTTAACATCCAACATGTTGACTATAAATTTTCTCTCAAAAGTTCAATAAATTTATGTTTTTGGGTTTTGGAAAAATTATTATCTATCATCACTGGTAGTTTTTCTCCTTAAATTAGATATACATATTTCAGATCAATGGGAAGGGACTTTAATTCTAGATTTAGTGGTTGTTCAAGAGATGAAATTAAATTGAGATCCCTTAATTCCAAAGATTTTATTTCCTATATACAACATGGAATATTGTTTTCTTATCCATATAATAAATAATAAAATCCATCAAAAAATTTGAAATTTACCACTACTTCCAATTAAAAGTCATATTTTCTAGATTTATGGATAAATTATTTTCCCATAGAATACTCAATCATTAAATATTTTATTAGAAATATAAATTCATGTAACATACTTGGATCATTACTGGGTTCAGTCTCTTCAATGTGGGAAAGTATAATAAGTGAAAGATCCTATGAATGGTTCCTCATGGAGTCAAAAATATTGAAGTGGATTGTGTTGTCTCAAAACACCATGTTAAGTATTCATTCATGCACATTTATTATGGTCTTGGATATCTTTAATAATGATTTACCCAAAATTATTAGTGATTTTCCCGATGATATTTCTTTCTCTATGTTGAATATGGATAGAAAATATCCATGTATCTTAAATTTTTTTTGGAAACTATAGTGTGATCAATGTTGAGATACTTCCTCCCAAATTAACTCTTTCATTCGCATGAATCCTCTTCTTCTTAGTGAAAAGTTCTTTGAGGAACTTGGAATACTTATGAATTTGTTTAACAGCTTACAAAAGGGGAATATTAATCAAAAATTTCTATAATTTTTCAATAATTTCTCTTATGAGTTACTATTCATTGATATTATTTTACTAAATCATTCTTAATTGAAACGGGAGTGGTAGGTATTTTTCTCCCTTTACTGTCTTTATAGGGGTGTTTCTTGTTTCATCCTTCTTGTATTAGATTTTACCTCCTCATATTTATTTTCTTATACACTGGGCTATTTTTCAGGAATCTTACAATAATTTTCAAATAATGGTTCTTCTTGGTTTTATTTAGCTTCCTCTAAAACATGATTTTCAATAATGGATTGTGCCTATTCAGGTTCTTCATATCCTTATTCACCATTAAGTTGATTTTTTTCATTATCAGATGTGATTTTTGGTTTAATATACTTACCTATTTTAGTAGTTATTAAGTTCACATTCCCTTTTATATTAGGGACTAATTAGGATGTTAATTTTCCTAGGTTTTAGGAAAAAATCTCCACTAGACTCTTGATTTGGTTTCTTAACTCTCCCACTTCACTCTTAAGCCTCTAAACTTAAGGCTCTAGTTACTATAAAGTTAATGGTTCAATTGGTTGAAGGTTGTTTATATAGTTTATTTTACTATAAATGAGAGGGATTTTATTGTACAAGTTGGTTGTAATACTGATTATAAAGTTATTGGAAATGTGGTGGATTCAAAAACTAGTATTTCTTCTGGTATGGGGGATGTTATGGGTACTAATTTTTGTTTGGGGGTCTTGGTTGATTTTTTGGGTTTCTAAATACAAATTGGACTTATTAAGGATCACTCAATCCTTAGTTTTTATTTATATATTAATCTTGGTTGGAAGTTTTATAAACAATTATAAGTTCTATACACCACAAAACATCGGTTAGTAAAATGCTGAGAAGATGAACATAAACCAAACACCTTGGTCAGTGACTATTGTTCAATTTTTTACTTCAATACCTTATGTATCACAGGTATGGTTATCTCTTCAATTATAGATTCCAATAAAGGTGATAAATAATATTTTCTTGGCTCATAGTTACCTCTTGTTCATGTACCTCTTGTTCCAAATTTTTTAGAGTTTTGAGTAATCTTCTCAATTTATCCCTTAGCATCTACTAGTGATTTATTTATCAAGGATACCCTAGATGAGGCATCTATAAATTCCTTATAATTTTCTAATAGTTCTTGGTATAATAACATAATTAAGAAGTTCTCCTTGATGTATTAATGTATGAAATTGGCACACAGCTTATTAAAACTCTCCTAGTACTCATAGAGTGTTTCTATAGATTATTTCCTAATGGTATAGATCTCTTTACTTACTATTATGATATTAAATGTGGAAAAAAATATCTATAGGAAGCATATTTATAGGTCCTCCTACTCATTAAGCTCTCTTAGTTGAAAGTTTTACATCCACTCCTTGGTTTCTCCTTCAGGTGATAAAGGGAATTCCCTACACTTAACTTGTTTCACAACTACTCTTCTTGGATTCAATGTTGAGCAGGCCAATGTGAATTTCTTGATATGCTTTTTTGGGTATTAACCTAAAATACCAGGGAACTGTGGTAGCAATTTTATTAGACTAGTTTTTACTTCAAAGTCATTTTGAATAAAATACATGGAAATTTGATTTTGTTGGCTTATGGATTGGAGTGTATAGAGATCACTCGAGGTTTGATTGAGGTTTCCATCCGTGGTGATAGGATCAGGGTAAAAAATAGTGATTTCATTTTATTTTTTCAGATAAATCTCCTCAAAATATATCTTTAAGTTCGGGTTTATTAATTTAGTTAGTAAGTCTCTTTCTATTTCAGCATCTAAAGGGTAAATATTAGTGTGAGAAACCCTAGTCATAAAAATTTACAAGTTATATTTGGCACTACCACCCCATTAAAGATGCTAGGTTTTTGACACACCTAGCATGGAGTGGATAAAAAAATCTATTATTTCATAGGTTAAAATATAGTATTATAGGTAACCTAAGGTTTTATCCAAGATATAAGCACTCAAAATCAATTGTCACTTTTTATTAGGGTTAGTGGAAAGGGGTTTTTTATATTTGTTTCATTTTTAAAATAAAATAAAAGTTTTAAATAAAAGTTTTAAAAACAAAAAGATGAAATAGGTGATAAAGTTTGTCATGGTTTTCTAATTGCATTGTTATCATAGTTTTTAAATCATTCAACTCTTCTTCTTATTAACTAGTAAGTGATAGGATTCATGTAACACCCCAAAACTTTACAATATTTTCCTTTTAGGTTTAATTTAAATTTGTTGGTAGTTTTATTTATATGCAATACCAAGTTAATATTACACTACACATAACACAAATATCATCTTGTGGTACATGCAACACTAATTTGTATTGTGTTGCATACAATACTGATTTTCTTTGATAGCTTGTGATACACATAAAGCCAATTTTTATCAAACTACAATATATTATTAATATAATTATTTAATATAATAGTTATCAAATAGCTATTGTAATAAAATTTATTAAAAGTATTAACTAAATTTGTAAAAACAAAATTACATATGTTTATATAATTCTTTGGTGACCAATTAATTAGAAATTAATATATAAACTAATTATAAAGGAAATATTTTTATGTAAAAAAGGTCTTTTTTGTTAATAAATTAAATTAATTAATATTAGTGGATGATATTAAATAAATTTATATATTATATATTAAATAAAATGTTTTTAAATTAATCAAATAGGTTTTATAGGCATAATATAAGAATAAATCCAATTTTACACACACAAAAACTATATTTTTCTAAAGGCGGTCCTCCCACCTTTTAATGGTGCACTTATTTTAAAACTAAATTTTAAAACTTTTATAAATTTTATTTTCCAAAATTAAATTTAATTTAAATTATAATTTAAAAATTATCTTAGGGTTATTTTTTGGTATTTTTATGAGAAGTTCCATTTTTTGATGAATAGTGAAAAATATTGAATTTTAATTGAAAATGACTTTTCTTATAAATAATTTATAATGATAAATTATATTTTTAATTAGTTTAAAAGTATAATTAGATAAATTTTACATATATTAATCCTATTTGGGTGATTGGGATCAAATTTATATTAAATTTTGATATAAAAACATTTCAAACTTTTAAATATTTTCACTTTAAAACCCTACTTTCTCGTCACATCTACAAGATTAATTTTAAATTAATTTATGTCACTCATGTGATTTGAATTTTGAAAAATGGGTTAAATATTTGGAATCATAATAATTTAAAATTTATAAAAAGGAAAAATTAATTTTTTACAACAATGATTAGTGATTTCAGTTAAAATTAATTACAATGATTAAGGTAAAAAGAAATCTACTTAGTGGTTAAACTTGGAGTATGAGGTGTAAAAATGACCCTACACTTTTCCAAAACCCATTTTATGTCCATATTTCGACATTAAACCTTAATTTATTGAATTTTATATGTTATGGAAGCCTCATGGTAGGTAAAAACATGGGGAGCACACAATTGCTTTCAAAAATGCCAAGTGTTCCCTCTCCCGCACTTATAAAAGGCCTCCCCTATCCTCCTTCTTCACACATCTAAAACCACCTTGGTTTTTCAAATAAATGCCTGAATAAACTCTAAAAATCCCTACCCTATTCCTATAATCTTTTGATTATACATATATAAAACCAAGGAAGTATTTTGATATCAACCAAAAGTAGTGTCCCGAAGAAGAGGTAACATTCTTAAATGGGCACTTTTTTTATTTATTTATCCACCCCTTAAATTATTCATATATATTGATTATATAATAACCTCATTATATTAAATATACTTATATTTTTTTATGTTCATGTTAATACCTACACTTTTACACACTTCTATCAAATGGTATACACAATCATCATTCGTGTGTACGGCAGAATACCGCCTCACGAACCGATGTCGTTTGTTCTTCCAATAACACCTTTCAAAGGTGGGAATAATGATGGAATTATTGTTTATATATGATATATATTATATTTATAATTTATTTATTATTATTTAATTATTATATAACATATACCTTTATGCTTTCCATTTTGTAGGAATATGATAACATCATTTGTGGACGTGTGGACTCCCGCCTCCTCAAAGCGATGTGATTTATTCACACTTTAGATGGAATGTATTAAGGATGGTTTTAATTATAATGTTTGATAAATATGAAATTAATATGATATTTTAATTATAATATACATATATATCAATTAATTTTCATTCTTTAATACGATAAGAAAATGAAAATAGTGTTCATGCGTACATATGGTCTACCATCTCTATGAATGGTGTATTTCATTTCCCATAACTAAATATTATGGATTAATCTAAACACATATATACTGAATATATTAATGTTTAAATCATGGATTATATTATGTATATGATTAAATCATGATCTAAGTAAAAGGAACAAAAAAATAACAAGTCAAAACATACTTGAAAAACAAGTCAATTAACACCCAAAACAATGAAAATAATGAAAGATTAATAATGAACAGGTTATAATATGCTATAAAATTACTATATTGTAGGTTTCGAGCACAGTGTAAGCATGTTAGTGGGTGTACCCAACTTTAATTTTTTTTCATTAACGACGATCAATCTGAGATCCGTCACAATAATAAAACGTCGGATCTTCGGAATAGAACAAAGAGAGAAAGAAAAGAGGGGAGTCCTGGAACTATAGAGAGGATCATCATATGTTAGTTATAATTAATTTAATTAAAAGACAACAATTACCTTGATGAAATTATCTATCCTTTGATGTTTTTTGTTATGATTTTATGTGATTCATCATTGTGTCGTATAATCCAATTGTAGTTTTCCTCTAGCAGTGATCCACACATGATCCACGTATCTCTGGACATCGCTGAAGGGATCTCTAGGTGCTAGTGCAGAAGAGCCTTTTCTTGTGATGTTTTCCTTTGATCACCTTGAGATCCGCTTCCAAATCTCTCTCCTTGATCCGGTGTAGGAGGATCTCTTTCGTAACTTGAGAGCATTCTTGGAGTAAAAATAATTCTCTCTTGTCTTGAGAGATTTTTCCAAATCCGTTGTACACCACCACTATGAATGGCTAGTCCAATGAGAATAATATAATTGAGATTTTAATTACTTAGAATAATAAAATGAATTAATTACTCAAAAGAATTTATTCATTTCATTTAATTCTTAGTAAGACCCCATGTCTAATAATAATATTTGACTATTATTATTACTTGACATGCACCCAGCAAATTACACCTAATATTATTTAATTAAATAAATAATATTATTTCTCACAAATCCTCATAAAAACTACACGGCATGTACTTTTGTTTTTCCATTCTCTTTATTTCTTCCACCATATTTATTAGACCTTAAATAATGAATATTTATTTCTTAAATAAATATTACTCCATTACTCGCTAATATATATATTATTTCACCCACAATATATTCTCTCGAATAACTAGTGTCAAAATAAATGTGATCAGGCATCCTTGAATAATTATTAAACAACAATCGATAATAATCTTTATTAAAGTTGTTAAATTAATATTTAACTGATATACTTGGACACACTTAGTGTGTGACCATATAGGCCTCTTTCTTAGTTGAATTTGGCAGAGTCTACCTAAATTCCAAGGTTAGCGTCTAGAAACATGTCAAGGAACCCATAGATAAAGAAGTTAACACCGCAATTACATGTCACCTCCTACGAACGCTTACCATTTAATGTAATTCCTTTGCCTCAATACATCAAATCAATCGGGTTGCATGATGGTTCTATCAACCCATGTTCTTGATTATTCTTTCTTTGAATTTCTAGAATTAAACTTTATCATTCCTTACCATGGACATGGATTTATTTAGGCTATATCAATTCCATCAAAGGGCATGATATATCTACTTCTGTTATGGAGCAGAAGGGACAAATCTTTTCTCACATTATCTATTAATGCATTATTACTCATGACACACCCAACATATCCTACCTCACTTCTAATAGTGTTTCATCACAGTTTTTTTCAATACATATAAGTGCGCGAGTTGTAATACCCATTAATAATAATCTTAAAGTCTAAGGACCAATACACACATCTGAAGATATTAACATCCAATGACACTGTGAAATGTGGATTTCCTAATGGCATGTCTCGTTCTCATAATATCCTCTTGGATATTACCAAGGGTTTACACCATGATAAGGTTACTCAAAGTTTTATGAGTCTTCACCTCTAATGGCCTGTATTATTTGCATCCCTCAAATAACATCATCCGTACATAGAACATATATTCAAGAATAGTGTTATAGAACTTCTAGGTTCTCATCATAGTAGGGATATGCTATGACCTTTTAGTGAAATAGATATCCTTAGGACATTATCACATGAATTGTCACACTGAATAAAAATAAATATGTGATAAGGTATTTATTAATGAATAAAGTACAAAGTAGTTGGTTTTAGGCCACCAACTCGACCAGACTCCCACTTGGACTAGAGACAACTGCTAATGACCTTTAACCCGCTAGCTCTCACATGAAATTCATGCTTCTTATGAGATAGGTCTTTAGTCATGGGGTCTACCACGTTCTCTTCCATGGACACTCTGCTCCCTACAACTTCACCCCTTTGATAGAAATACCTCAAGAGGTGATACTTCCAAAGTATGTGATTTTTCTATTGATTTGACCTTGGTTATTTTGTTAGATCCACCGTAGTAGTATTATCACAATACAATGTGATAGGATCACTACTACTATAAACCATAATAAGATCCTGGACAAAGTTCTGAATCCATACAACTCCCTTGACTGCATCATAAGCCGCTATATATTTGGACTCTATTGTAGAATCAACGACAACTGGTTGCATTGAACTCTTCTAGCTCACAGCTCCTCCATTGAAATAGAAAACATATCTAGATTGCGACTTCATATCATTTTGATCTGTCTAAAAACTAGAATCAGCATACCCTTTGATGACAAGCTCCTCATATCCTCCATACACCAGGAACATATCCTTAGTTCTTCTCAAATACTTAAGTATAGTCTTAATAGTAGCCCAATGTTATTCTCCTGTATCTACTTGATATCTTCCTACCATGCTCAGTGCATAGGCAACATCAAGCCTGGTATATAACATGGCATACATGATGGATCCTATAGCCTAAGAGTATGGGGTCTTACTCATTCTATCTTTCTCATATTGTGACTGAGGACAAATTTTCTTAGAAAGATATAGGCCATATGACACTGGAACCAATCCCCTCTTGGATTGTTCCATACTAAATATCTTTAGTATCTGGTCAATTTATGTACCCTAACTTAGTACAAGTAGCCTCTTGGATCTATCATGAATGATCATGATCCCTAGAATGTAGGATACTTCACCCAAGTCCTTCATAGAGAAACACGTGTTCAACCAGTCCTTAAATGACTGTAATACTAGTACATCATTTCCAAGAAGCAATATGTCGTCAACATATACTACTAGGATAACGACCGAATTCCCATTAAACTGCTTTTAAACACATGGCTCACATTTTTTCTTAATGAAACCAAATTCCTTTATGGATTCATAAAATCGAATGTTCCATGACCTAGATTCTTACTTTAATCCATAAATGGATTTTTGCAACTTGCAAACTCATTTGTCTTCACCTGGTGTCAAAAACCCTTATGGTTGTGTCATATAGACATCTTTCTGAAGGTTCCCATTAAGGAATGTTGTTTTGAAATCCATTTTCCAAATCTCGTAGTCATGGTAAGGTGCTATGGAAAGTATGATTATTATGGATTTAAACATGGAAACTGTCAAGAAGGTTTCATCATAGTCAATTACTTAATGTTGTTTGAATCATTTAGCCACTAGCCTTGCTTCATAGGTTCTAACTTGACCTTCCATGTCCAGTTTTCTCTTGAATATCCATTTTTATCCAACAGGCTTTACATCAATTGGCTCATCAACCAGAACCCAAACTTTGTTCTAATACATGGAATCCATCTCATAATTCAAACCTTCTATCCATCTTGTAGCTTCTGAGCTTTCTACTACTACCTTGTAGGAGAGAGGTTCATCGTTGTCCAAAAATAATGATTCACCATCCTCAGTGACTAGGAAATCAAATCTATCTGGTTCCCTTACCTCTCTTGATCTCCAATGAAATACTTGTGTTTCTAGAACCTCTTCTATGGGGACCTGTGGAACTTGTTCATGTACCAACTCCTATGTATCTTGAGCATCAACTTTATCAAAGTCAATATTTCTCCCACTATCCTTTTTGAGGATTTTCTCCCTCTCAAGAAAGATGGTTTGTCTGGTGATAGTAACTTTCTTGTTTGAAGGGTTATATAGGTAATATCCTTTCGTTTCCTTGGGATATACTATAAAGATGCACCTTGTGCCCTGGGGTGCTAGTTTTTTTTCTGAGAAGTCCTTAACAAATGATCTGCATCCCCATACACGTATCTGTAACAAAATGTATTTCTTTTTATTCTATAACTCGGAGGGAATTCCATTTTCCTCCTTATTTGTTACTCGGTTTAATGGTTATGCTGCAGTTTTTAATGCATATCCCCAAAAGGATAATGGAAGATCTACGTGACTCATCATCGACCTCACCATATCCAATAAGGTGTGGTTCCTCCTTTCACTAACACCATTCCACTATGGTTTATAAGGAGGAGTGAGCTGAGATAGAATCCTAGACTCCCATAGAAGATTGATGAACTCTTGGTTCAGATATTCTCTAACTTGATCTAATCGAATCTTCTTTATCTTCTTACCAATCTGATTCTCTAATTCATTCTTTAATTCCTTAAATTTATCTAAGGCTTTTGACTTATACCTCATTAAGTAGATATAGCCATATATACTCAAATCATGGTTAAAAGTAATGAATTAAGAATATCCACCTCTAGCTTCTAGTGGAAATGGTCCACACACATCCGTGTGCACCAATCCCAGAATCTCGGTGGCCCTTTCACCTTGTCCACTGAAAGGAGGCTTGGTCATTTTACCTTGTAAACAAGCATGACATCTGTCAAGTGGTTTTAGCTCAGTAGAGTCTAAATAACTATCTTGGTAGAGCTTTTTCAATCTCTTCTCATTTACATGACCAATATGGTGATACCACAATTGGGTGTTATATGAGTCATGTAAATTTGTTTCATTATTTATTTACAAAACTTGTTTTTCGTAATTTAATACATACAAACCATTATTTAAATGGTCCATACCATAACATATGTTTTTCATATAAAATAAACAACCCTTATTTCCAAATTTGAAAATAAATTCATTCATATCCAAACAAGATATAGAAATTATGTTCTTGGTAACACTAGGCACATAATAACAGTTACATAAAACCAAAAGCATTCCAGTTGGTATTGAGAGATGGTAATCGCCAATGGCTAACGCAGCCAGCCACACGCCATTAGCAGCTTGAAGATCCACCTCTCCTTTGGAAATCTTTCTAAATATACTTGGTTCCTTTATTTGAATACAGATGTGAGCCCCACAAGATGTATCTAATACCCAATGTATAGAAATGGAAATATTACACTCGATAACGAATGCACCTTTAGCATCCCCATCCTTTTAGGTGCAGTTCCTCTTCCAGGGGCCTTGATTTCTACATCAAAAACATACCACCTCTTGTTCCTTGCCCTGCCTTTGGATCTTCCCCTTCTTAGAGGGATGGTGATTAGGGGATTCAGACCATTTATGAATCCTTGGACCCTTTGCCTTGTCCTTACTTTTCTTATTCACCATAAGGACTATGGGTTTTTCACGACCCATGTCCTTATCTACCTGGATAATTGAGGTCAAAAGTTCTGATAGACTCTTCTCATTGTTTCTCATGTTTTAGTTGACAATAAAGCTATAGAATGTCTTGGTAAGTGATGATAGGATGATATTTGTACGCAACTCATCTGGGAAATTAGTCCCTAAGATTTCCAGGCATTAAATGTATCTAATAAGCTTAACTACATGAGGCCCAGCTAGCGCAGACTCTCCAAGATTAGTTGTGAACAAAGAATTAGAGATCTCATATCTCTCCTACCTCCCCTTCTCTTGATAGAGATCCTTAAGGTTACACATCATGCTATACGCGTCCATGTTTTCATGTTGCTTCAAGAGATCATTAGACATGGACGATAGCATGAAACATTGGAAATCTGTGGCATCATCCATATGTTTCATTTAGAGAGATAGTTCCTCTTCACTGGCCTCTTTTCTAGGTGCAATTGGAAGAGGCTCTTCTAGCACATACAATTTCCTCTCGTGGCGAAGGATAACGCGTAAACGCCTATTCTATTCCAGTAAATTAGTGCTGGTGAGAAGGTTTTCCTTTTTGAGTACGGTTCTCAATGATATGTTTGAAGTCATTTTTCTTTCCATTTCTACAAATTAAGATGATCCAAGTTTTAGTACTTTATCAGGATAAAACTGAGACAAATAAATAAGTTAACACTTATTAGTCTCCCACTATTTTATCAAAATCCAATAGCCCTCACCATTGATTTCTGAATATTTTGTTGCCTGAATATTCTAGTGGAAAGGATCTATGTTCCTTTTCGAAGTACCTCAACTTGGTTTGGTCAAGAAACTTTAAGGGTTTTAGGTAGGCGTTCTAAATTCCAACTGAATTAAGTCACAGTTCCTTGATCGGTTGAGTGGACTCCCCAATCCTAAAATCCTTTTATTTTTGGATTTCCTCAACCTTTTCATCTTGGTCACATCAAGTAATTCTGTAGCACTCAACCCTTGATGTGAACCAAGTCAATTCAACCCAAAACCTTGAATTAGAATTCCCCGATAATTGAAAGCACCCCAACTAGGGTTGGTCAAGCACTTTGAACTATGGTTCGATTCTAACCAAGATTATTGAAGGTTATACCAACATAATATTTCCTTGAGGAATTTTATCCTTATACATAAATTTTCATTTTTTTATCTTGGATTAGATGCTTGTTAATATTAAGTGGGATATACTTAAGTGATTAATTATGTCTAAGATAATATTTACATATAATCCAGTCTTATTTTAGTTCCATATTGCATGCTTGTTTAATTCATTAATTGTGTGATTGTGACAACACACCCACAATAAATAAACCATGAAACTGATAGAAATAAGATAAATGGTATGATCATGATCTTGTTCTAATTGTCAGTTTATCTAGTGGTTGATAAACTAACCCAAGACCTAGGGGAGAAATACCTTGAACCTTTTGGGTTTGTGTTTACATCTTTCCACCTGTCCACCTTCGTATCTCCTTGGATTCATTTCACATTGGCTCCTAACATGAGTCACCTCCACTAGCTTAGGAGATCCATCCATTACATATGCTTTCATCTCACTCACGGGTGATGGGTCAAATGGGGTTTTATATAAAAGAAACGTTGGGCAAAAATGACCTACATATTAATGAGGAGAAGGCTCACAATCCAACAAATTTAATTAAAATAAACCATTCACATACAAAGGTATTGCTCTAGCTCATTATCATCCATACATGCAAAAATATGTACGCATAAATAAAACTAGAATTCAATTTTTTAATTGTTATTATTTAAGATAAATCATGCTCGAATCAATTATTTATCTTTAATCAATAAATTCTTTTATCTTAAACCCTTTTTTTGAATTTCCTTGAGATTCACATCCATCATAATTTTAAACAAATAAATTCATTTAAAATTATCTTTGTATGTAACTTTTACCTTGGAGGCAACCTGGTGAATTCTCGTTCATAACTACCCAATGAGTATAAATGAACATTACACATATGTTAATTTAAACACATATATATAAAACAACTATCACGTGTTGTGCCTCAACTTTATGCATGCACTATGGTACACATATCAAGGGTTTGTATAATATAATAATAAATTTTAATAAATCTGCGTAATTTGGATGAGTACACAGCATGTAGTTCCAACTACACGGCATGTACTTTGTTCACCCTCCATCCGAAGTACATTCCTGAGGACATGGCATGTATATGTACTTCATAAATCTTCAGATTACATGGCATGTTCAGTGGGACACATGCCATGTAGTATCCGCGTTACACGATTTCCAGCTGGGAAAGTTGTGTACGGGGTACATGGTCCAACCCTAACCCAAAGGTACTACACACTGTGTTCAATAGGTCACACGGCGTGTGATCCGGAAACCGTGTGCCACCCGTTTCTAGTCAACACACAGAGTCTTAAAGACTTAGATAGAATCCAATGACACAGCCCAGTTTGGAGGACTATAATGGTGCATGGAACCTATACTACATGGCATGTGATGCTGAATACACACCGTGTGTTTTGTTATTGTACGGCCATGAAGATTTGGCACCTTCGGATGAGATCCTCTATTTTATTTTAATCACAATTAAAAGAAAAAAAATTTGTAAGGTGAATGAGAAACGAAAGAGGAGGAATAGATCTTGAGATTCAGATTTATAGAATGATTAACTTGATTTGAAACAACTAAATTATTAAATGCGTAAAACACCAACAAAAAACTAAATAATTATAATCAATGATATAACCTCCCTTTGATACCACTTGTAGGTTCTGGGTGTAGCGAAAGCATGTTGGTGGGTGTACCCAACTTTAATTTTTTTTGTTAACGACGATCAATCCGAGATCTGTCATGATAATAAAATGTCGGATCTTTGGAATAGAAAGAATAATGAAAGAAAATAGGGGAGTCTTAAAACCATAGAGAGGATCATCATATGTTAGTAATAATTAATTTAATTAAAAGATAAAAATTACCTTGATGGAATTATATATCCATTGATGTTTCCAGTCCAAATATAATGTGATCCATCGTTGCGTCATAGAATCCAAGTGTAGGATTCCTCTAACGGTGATCCACATGTGCTCCACATATCTCTGAACATCGCCAAAGGGATCTCCGGGTGATAGCATAGAAGATCCTTCACTTGCAATGTCCACCTTCGACCGCCTTGAGAGCCAATTCCAAAGTGCTCTCCTTGATCCAGTGGAGGAGGATCTCTCTCGTAACTTGAGAGCATTCTTGGAGGAAAAATAATTCTCTCTTGGCTTGAGGTCTTTTTCCAAATCTGTTGTACACCACCACCATGAATGGCTAGGCTAATTAGAATAATATAATTTGGATTTGAATTACTTAGAATAATAAAATAAATTAATTACCCAAAAGCATTTTTTATTTCTTTTAATTCTTAGTAAGACCCCATGTCTAATAATAATAGTTGACTATTATTATTACTTAACATGCACCCGGTGAATTACACCTAATATTATTTAATTAAATAAATAATATTATTTCTCACAAATCCCTAGAAAATTTACAAGGTGTGTATATTAATATACACGACGTGTACTTTTGTTTTTCCATTTTCTTTATTTCCTCCACCATATTTATTAGACCTTGAATAATGACTATTTATTTCTTAAAATAATATTACTGCATTACTCGCTAATAAATATATTATTTTTTCCACAATATATTCTCTTGAATAACTAGTTTCGAAATAAATGTGATCAGGAATCCTTGAATAATTATTAAACCACAATCGAGAATAATCTTTATTCAACTTGTTAAATTAATATTTAACTGAGATACTTGGACACACTTAGTGTGTGACCTTCTAGGACTCTTTCTCAGTGGCATTAGGTGGAGCCTACTTAAAGTCCAAGGTTAGCATATAGAAACATGCCAAGGCACCCATAGAGAAATAAGTTAACACCACAATGACATGTCACATCCTATGAATGCTTACTGTGTAATGTAATCCCACTGTCTCGATATCTCAAATCAATCGGGTTTCATGATGGTTCCATCTACCCATGTGCTATATTATTCTTTCTTTGACTTCCCAGAATTGAACTTTCCCATTCCTTACCATGGCCATGGATTTATTTGGGCTATATCAATTCCATAAAAGGGCTTGAGATATATATTTACATTATGGAATAGAAGGGAAAAATCCTTTCTCACATTATCTATTAATAAAGTATTACTCATGATGTACCCAACATATCCTACCTCACTGCAAATAGTGTTTCGTCACAGTTTTTGCCAATACATCTAAGTGCGTTAGTTGTAATACCCATTAATAATAATCTTAAAGTCTAAAGACCAATACACACATCCATAGTTAAGAACATCCAATGACACTGTGAAATGTGGATTTCCAACTGGAAGGTCTCGTTCTCATAATATTCTCCTGGATATTACCAATATCGCACACCATGATAAGGTGTCTTAAATTTTTATGAGTCATCACCCCTAATGTCATGTATTATTTGTGTCCCTCAAATAACATCATCCGGCCATAGAACATATATTCAAGAATAGTGTTATATCACTTCTGGGTTCTCATCATAGCAGGTATCCTCTATGACCTTTTAGTGCAATATCTATCCTTATTACATTATCACATGCATTGTCACAAAGAAGAACAATCAAGATGTGATAAGGTATTTATTAATGAATAAAGTAAAAAGTAGTTGATTTTAGGCCACCAAATCTAACATATATGTGATATTATAAATATTATTAAGGTTATTTTATAATTTAATAACATGCTTAAAACCATTATACATGATGTTAAATAGTTTTCAACCAAAAGGAAGTGTAAGGTAATGGATTTCATCTCAATTTACATTACATTAAGACTTATTTTTTATTATGCACCAATTAAATTTTATGAGGTGTATATACTACCCATTTGACATATAATATCATGAATAATTCATTAATCATGGCATTTTAAGTTTAAATTTTAATTATTTCATCTAAGGATATTTTAATTAAAATTTACCAAGTGGTAAAGAATTTCATAACTCGATTACTTTTCATTGGGTTGAATTACTTGTTCTTTGTAATTAATATTCTATTATTATGTGTATAATTAATTTTTACTATATATTGTTTTATTTTCACTTGTTTTATTTGGATTTAAATTTGATACACATAACTGATTCATTGACTAATTCTCACTTCAACAATATAGTCATTTAAAGGGTTTATTCCACAATCTCATTTTAATCGAGATTGTTTATTCTTGAATTTCCATTAAATGAAATTATTCGATAATTGTTTTCATTTTATTATAATATGGTTATTCATGATATTTTTTAGATAATATTACCATTTTTTACTCTTTGGTACTTAAAATGTTTTAGAAAATATTTTTAAGAAAACCAAACTTCATTTCTCTCTTCAATCGAAGACCTGTTTTCTTACAAAACCTTGTTTTCTAAAGAAAATTCAAAAATATTTTTAACCTTTTAAAAATGATTTATCAAAATAATTTTCACCCTTTACAAAAAAATATTTTTTAAAAAGTAACTTTCAAAGAAAAAAAATTCAAAATGTTTTTCAAAAAAACGGATATTTTCCTCAAGAATTTTTTTGAAGATTTTACAATGGTATCTTTATTTAATCAATGAAAACATACCTTTATTTTTAATAAAATGAATATATGTTGTATTGATACAATCATTATTCTTTATATATATGTTTTATGATCATTTTGACTATGGATGTGCTATTTTGATATAATTTTTCATATTACTTTTGGTGATTTGTGGTTATGTTTATTGATTGGGGAAGTATTCACATTTTGTATGCTAGTTTTTAATAAAAATGTTTATATTGATTATGTTTCAAATATTTCATATAAGGATTGAATTATATTTTTTATGTGATGATTGGGGCATGTTATAGACTCTCGATGCATTAGTAGGTTTCATGAAACAAACTAGATATAGTTTTGGCTGAGGCCCTACCCATTTAATAGATTCTTGGCATGAAGCCTTGATAGTATTAGATTATTGGAATAGATACTTGATAGTATTATATTCCTAGAATGAATCCTTGATAGTATAGATTCTTGGTATGAAGCCTTGATTGTATTAGATTATTGGCCCAAAGCCTTAATGGTAAGTTTTAGATATCCATTATTATGCATTACATCATTATGAATTTAGTTTTTGATATTCCATGTTATTATTCAATTAGTTAGAATATTTATGGTTAAGTTTTAAGATCATGTGGTTATTTATATTGAATTATTTGATCATATATTATTCCTAATATATTATTCTCAATTTATTGATTAAATAGAAAGTTTTTTAGTTATTTTTTATGTCATATTTATTATGATTATTGTTTCATGATAACTTTGATTATACTTAACTCTTACTGAGAATTTTATCTCACACTTATTTTATTTTCTTTCCCTAGAAATCCAAGAAGTGTACATAGAAATATATGAAAGGATATGCTAAGAGGGAATAAATTTATTCTCAAAAAAAATAAGTTATAGTTTGTATATTAAATTGTAATTCAAGTCTTTTGTTTGTATATGGTTTACCTATACTACTAAATTGAACAGTCCTTTGGGATTTGATTCCTTGTAATCATTCCAATGTAATGGTATCAGGCTTAGGCTCGGGGCTTACTAGGGGTGGGTCTCTAGAGTTGGTATAAAAGGAAGTTTATTAGAAATCTTGAGAAATATATTTGGGAAAATATAGATTAGAAAACATAACCCTATGATAGAATTTTAGAATAAGTATAAAAGAACATCCTAAAGAAACCATGTTTATGATTATGATATTAGATACACCTAAATTTTTTAATGTATGATATTTATTTTACTAGTTCTTGGATTATACATTACGTTTCATAATTTTATAATCCAATCTAGTGTAATCCATTTTTTATAAATGGATCCTATAATGAAGAAGGGTATCAATACTCATGGTTAATGTAAAGGATTCCCTATTGAGGAATCCAATATAGATGGTATTGGAATTGATAAAGTTATGTATATATTAGGTAAGATTAATCAAGTTATAAAAAATAACCTTGACTGGATGGAGAAACCTAATCCACATTGATATTATCTGATACTGGATCAATTTATGAGATATAGGCCCCCATAATTTTGTGGGACTACTGATCCAATGGTATATAAGAAATGGATTAATTATTTGGAGAAAATATTTATGGAATTGGGATGTGGTGAAAAGGAAAATTTTACACATGAAGTGTATTGTATCAATGTAAATGTTGATCAATGGTAATCATTTATCTATAATATTAGGGAGGAAGAGGAAATATAACTAATGGAATGGAAAGATTTTAAAGAGACATTATTTGAAAAATATTTCCCTCGTAAGAAAAAAAACTAAGTTGAAAATAAAGTTCCTGGGATTGAGGAAAAATGATTAATAAATTGTTGTAGAGTATAAATCCACATTTAGAGGGTTATCTAGGTGTGTTTTGGATTACATAATCAACATGAGGTGTAAGATTAACCATTTTTTAAGGGCTTAATCCAAGTCTCCAAAGGGAACTCGTCTCCCAAACATTCTCATCAAATGAGTACATAGTATCATATGCTATTAAGACAGAGAAAGAATTTTCCAAGTATTATGGATTAGAATAAAAGTAATAGAATAAGAGGAAAGTATAGTAAAAAGTGGACAACGGTAATAAGGTAAATAAGGATTTTCCAATATGTGATACTTGTAGAAGGAAAAACCTTGGTACGTGCTTAAAATTAAAAAGAGTTTTCTTCAAGTGTGGAGAAAAAGGCCACCATTCTTAGGATTTCAAGGGAAAGAAATAATTTTCCAATGTTCAATTATTTAACTGTAAGGATATGGGTAACCATATTAATGAATTCTCCAAGTGATAAGGGAATATACCTTAGAAGAATCTAAGGGATCAAAGTCAATCTTATGTTGTTATAAATAATGAAGTGGAATGATTAATGTTCTTTCATTTGGATTCAAGAATCATATTATTTGAGTATTTTATCACTGATGTACTGGTTATGAGAATCATGAAATATATAAGTATTGTACTACAATACTATTTCATTAAGGATTTGAGAGTACATTTTGAATGGTACCGATAACCAATAAAAATGATTCATTGACATGTTTAACTTATTAAAAACACATGATTGAGGGAATAATAAACCTTAATATTTCCCTAATGTTGAGATAATTATGTTGGAATAAAGAGATAATTGGTATGGATAAAGTAAATTGGATACAAATAACTAACTTGTAACTGATTCTAAAGTTTTGGATCATAATACTTAGAAGGTTCATAAGGTTAACCATTTATAAATTCATTTAAGTTGAACTTTGGATGAGGTTTTATAGATTAATGTATTACTAAACTATATGATAAAACCTAGGCTAAGAGATGAAGTATAAATAGTTCAAAGCCACAACTAAAGGATAATATTGTGCTTATAAAATATAAATGTATCAAGTAATTATATTTTCTAATATTCTTATAGAGTGAAAGAATTCCTCAACTCTAGGAAAAAGGGACTTGAAACAAAAAATTTGTCCAATTATCATCATTTTTATGATAACAATGACCTTTTTAACACTTATGTGATTTATGGACTTATGGAAGTTAACCTTCTCTGGATCACCCACATTCGTGTCATCAATGTTCATTATCACTCTCTATCTGAACTTGATGGTTAAATTTCACTTCCATGTCCATGTTTTCACTAATGTTCTCCTATTAGAAAGCCTAATTTTATAGTGACCATCACATTTTACTTTCCTTATTATTAAGAAGATGTGTTATTAACCCTGTTTAAGATTTGGGTATTTCAACAATAGTGCTTTCAAATAACAAACCCTATATTACCGAGATCAAGTTAGAATTGTAAGGATGTAATTTATTTAATGTGGGAAGAATGTAACACCCCAAGACTTTAAAATATTTTCCTTTAAAAATAAATTTAACTTTGTTGATAGTTTGATTTATATGAAATACCAAGTTAAGCATATGCTACACACAACAATGAGATCATATTTTGGTACACTCAACACTAAGTTGGCTTATGTTACACACAATATTGAGTTTCTTCGATAGCTTGTGTTACACGCAGGATCGAGTTTTACTAAACTAAAATATACTATTAATATTATTATTTAATATGATAGTTATCAACTAGTAATTGTAATGAAATTTATTAAAAGTATTAACTAAATGTTTAAAATATTTTCTTCATGTGTTTATATAATTATTTTGTGACTATTTAATTAGAAATGAATATAGAAACCAATTATAAAGGAAATATTTTTTATAAAAAATATTTTTATGTGCAAAATGAATTTTATCTTAATAAATTAAATTAATTACTATTGTGGGATGATATTAATGAAATTTATATATTATATATTCAATAAAAAATTGAAATTAATATAATAGATTGTATAGGCCTGAGATAAGAACAAAACCAATTTTACACATAAAAGACTATATATTTCTAAAGACAGCTTTGTCGCTTTTTAATATGGAACTTATTTTAAAAATAAATTTTGAAACTTTAATAAATTTTATTTGTAAAAATAAACATAATTTTTGAAATCATAATTTCAAAATTATCTTTGGTTTAATTTTTGGTATTTTTTGTGAAGTTTTATTTTTTCATAAATAGTGAAAAATACTGCATTTTAATTGAAAAATGAGTTTTTGTCTAAATAATTTATAATGTTAATTTATATTTTTAATTGGTTTTAAAGTATAATTAGATTTATTTTACATATATTTATCCAATTTATATCATTATTATCAAATTTATATTAAATTTGGATATAAAAACATTTTAAAATTTTGAAAATTTTTACTTTAAAAATAAGTTTTCTCATCACATCTACAGGATTAATTTTAGATTAATTTATGCCACTTATATGATTTTAATTGTAAAAATAGATTCCATATTTGAAAAAAAATTATAATTTCTAATAATTTCAACTTAAGTTTTGATAATAATTATTAGTGAATGTAATTACAATTAATTACAGTGATTAAGGTAAAAACAAGTTTACTTAGTGATTAAACTTAGAGTATAAGGTGTAAAAATTACCATAAACTTTTAAAAAACCAATTCCATAGTCATATTTATAAATTAAACCTTAATTTATATACTTTTTTGAGTTATGGAATCCTATTAGTAGATAAAAACATGGGGAGCATACAATTCTTTTCAAAAATGTCAAGTGTGTCCTCTCCTCCACTTATAAAAGGCCACCCCATCTCACCCTTATTCACAACTCTCAAAACACCTTGGATCTGACAATAACTGACCAAATAAACTCAAAATATTTATCCCATAATCCTATAATTTTTTTTTGACATAAATAAAACTAATTAATTCTTTTGGTATAAACTGAAAGGTGTTACCCGAAGAAGAGGTAATGTTCTTCAATGTGCATTTTTGTTTTATTTCTTTCTTCATCCCTTCAATTATTATTATATATTGTTTATATAATAACATTAGTATATTTAATATACTTATATTTTTTATGTTAATGGTATGACCTGCACTTCCACACACTTCCATCAAATGGGATAGGCAATCATCGTTCGTGTGTACGGCAGATTGTTGCCTTGCGAACCGATGTCGTTCATTCTACCATTACCACCTATCAAGGATGGAAATAATGATGGATTTATTGTTTATATATGATATATATGATATTTATAATGCATTTATTATTATGTAATTATTATATAACATATAATTTCATGATTTCCATTTTGTGGGAATATGATAACATCATTTGTGGACGTTTGCACTACTGCCTCCTCAAAGTGATGTGATTCATTCACACTTCACATGGAATATATTAAGGATGGTTTTGATTAAAATGTGTGATAAATATAATATTAATATTATAATGTAATTATAATACACATATATATCATTTAATTTTCTTTCTTTAATATGACAAGAAAATGGAAACAACATTCATGCATGTGTACGGTCCACCGTCTCCATTAACGGTGTATTTAATTTACTATAACTAAATATTATGGATTAATATAAACACATATATACTGAATATATATAATTTTTAAATCATGTTTTAAATTTTTGATATGATGAAATCGTTATCTGAGTAATAGGAACAAAAAATAACAAGTCAAAACATACTCTAAAAACATGGCAATTAACACTTGAAACGATAAAAATAACAAAAGATTATTAATGAACGAGTTATAATATGTTATAAAAGGAATATATATGATATTATAAGTATTAATAAGGTTATTTTATAATTTAATAACATTATTAAAACCATTATACATTATTTTAAAGAGTTTTCAACCAAAAGGGAGTGTAAGGTAATAGATTTCATCTAAATTTACATTCCATTGAGACTTATTTGTTATTATGCACAAATTAACTTTTATAAGGTGTATATAATTCCCCTTTTAAATTTAATATCATGACTAATAAATTAATCTTGTCATTTTAAATTTCAATTTTAATTATTTCATCTAAGTTTATTTAACTTCAAGGCTACCAAGTTGTAAATAATTTCATAACTCAATTCCTTTTCATTGGGTTATATTACTTCCTCATTATAATTAATATTATATTATTATGTGTATAATTAATTTTGAATATATTTTTTTGTATTTTATCTTTTTTTTATATTTATTTTCAGTTTATATACATAATTTATCCATTTATTAATTCTTAGTTCAATTTTATGATTATATTAATGGTTTATTCAACAATATCATTTTAATCAAGATTACTTATTATTGAATTTCTATTAAAGGAAATGATTTGATCATTTTTTAATAAACCCTTCAATTTTCTTCTTCTATGGTTATTCATGATTTTTTTAGATATAGTACCATTTTTTCACTCTTTGGTAATTAAAATTTTTTATAAATTTTTTTTAGAAAACCTAACTTCATTTCTCTCTTCAGCCAGAGACTTGTTTTCTTCTAAAACCATGTTTTCTAAAAATGTTTTCAAAAATGTATTTAACATTTTCAAAATGATTTATCAAAGGAAGTTTCACACTTTACAAAAACAATTATTTTTTTAAAAGTTACATTCAAAGAAAATATTTTTCAAAATGTTTTTCAAAACAAAAAGGAAATTTTTCTGAATAATTTTTTTAAAGATTTTTCTATGGTATTTTTATTTCATTAATGAAAACAGCCCTTTATTCTTACTCTGATTTATATATGTTATATTGATACCATACTTATTCTTTATATGGATGTTTTTTGATTAGTTTGACTATGGATGTGCTATTTTGATACAATTTTTCATATTAATCTTGGTGATTTATGGTTATGTTTATTGATTGGGGAAAGTATTCACGTTATTTGTGATAGTTTTTAATAAAAATGTTTATATTGATTATGTTTCACCTATTTTATATGATGAATGCATAGGATTTTGTATGTGATGGGTGGGGCCCTTTATAGCCACTCGATGCATCAACAGGTTTTATGAAACAAACTAGATATGGTTTTATCTAATGTCTTGCCCATTTTTATTAGATTCCTAGCATAAAGCCTTAATAGTATTAGATTCTTGGAATGAATCATTGACAATATTATATTCTTGGAATGAATCCTTGAAAGTATTATATTCTTGGGATGGAGCCTTGATAGCATTATATTCTTATCATGAAGCCTTAATGGTATGTTTTAGATATCCATTATTATTTATTCCATCATTATGAATTTAGTTATTGATATTCCATGTAATTATTCGATTAGTTAGAATATCCATGGTTAAGTTTCATGCTCATGTGATTGTTTATATTGAATTATTTTATCATCTATTATTCCTACCATATTATGACCAATTTATTGATTAAATGGCATGTGTTTTAGTTATATTCCATGACATATTGATTATTTTTATTAATCCATGATAACTTCTATTTTACTTAACCCTTAGAATTTGAGATCACCCTTATTTTTTTTCTTTTCCCCATGTATCTAAGAAGTGTACTAATAAATATATTCAATGATATTCTAAGAGGTAATAAAGTTGTTCTCAAAAAAAATTCTGTTGTAATTTGTGTATTGAATTGTAATTCAAGTCTCATGTATGTATCTGGTTTTCCAAGATGACTAAACTGAATGGTCTTTTGGGATTTGATTCTTGATAATAATTCTAATGTAACAGTAACAGGCATCATCTCTAGGATTACTAGGGTCAGGTCTCTACAATTTACAATCTCTTCCCCTCTCACCCTTAGTTAATTTTTTTTGTGATAATTTCCTCAACTAGACTCTCAGCTTGGTCGAACCTTCATCATGTGTGTGTAATAATTTCAATGAATTGACACTAATTGACTTAGGTAATACCCAATTGGGTTTTGTTCTTACTATATAATCAAGAGTGACCACTACCTCTTCCACATGTGCTAATAATACTTGAACATTTAGCCACTCATCCATGGGTTATTCCATCATATACCAGCAAGAACTAAGTAGAGGGAGATGATTGATCATCAGAAAAGGAAATAAAAAAATAGAATTAAAATTAGATACAATTTCATTGGATTTTAATAACTACTACTGAGTGCTGAAACTAGTTAACAAAGGAGATAATTTTATTCAATGAAATTTTGAGGACTCAGACATTGAAAAAGGAAAACCTTTCCTTACTTGATCACTCTAAGTTCTACCCATATATATAAAGGGTAACAGGGATAAAGGGGGGATAAGAAGACATTACAAAATTAAGAAAATAGTAAAAGAAAAGTAGCATCTAAAACTTTCCATGAGAAGACTGTACAAAACAAGTCCTCTAACTCTTTGACCTCATATTATTCTTGTAGGTCCTTGGTTTACATCTCCTGTCATGCTCAAACCCTAAATATCCTCACACATTTGAAATCCTCATCTTTTCTTTTCTTCTTAGATCTTTAAATTTTCACCGTGGTCTAGTCTTATTATAAATATTTAGCTTTATTTCTTAATTCTTGATCAAAATATTCTATATATTATAATACATATAGCCTCTTATGAATGGGTTTATGCATGTTAATGTGGTAGACCAAATATATCTTAGAATATCTTATTAATATCTATGAATTCTCATAAATTTTTCAATTTATTAGATCATTGGATGATATTATAGGACTTTTCAAAGTCTTAAAATTGGTAAGTATAATGTGGTGGTCAAAGTATTATGATTCCAGGTGAATTCACATGATTCGAAAAAAAAGATTTATGATTATCCTGATAAAGTCATAAAATCAGGGACAAAGTATTATGATCAAGATAAAAATCATATGATGAAGTCTAATAATCTAAATTCACGTGATTCAATTACTTATTCTCCTTAAAAAGATTAAAATTATAGAAAGGTCATATATAATATTCATATGATCTAAATTCTTACAATCATGTTGACATGTTCCTATCATGGAGTTTAGAAAAAATAATTATTTTTCAAGTTAAATTTTACTTTAGTGGTTAACCTAGTATGTATCCAGAGAAGAGTGAACAAAAATCAAGTGTTCACCTTTAATTAGAGGTAAAAGTGGCTATTTTTTAAATTGATTGATTTTAAAAACAAGCTAAATCAATGAAAAAAAGAAAGAAATTAAGAAAAATATTGAAAATAAATTGAAAATTCAAGTGATTGAAAATAGTTATAGGAGTTGGGTGATCAGTTTGGGTTCAGTTTTCCAATTTAAATGTTATACTAGTTCTAAATTATCAAATTCTATTTCAGTAAGAATTTTAAAGTTAGATTTCATGATCAATTTCTCTCACTCCCTTGGTCAAATGGTGATGGTGAGAGTAAACCTTTCCAAGATTACAACTCAGTCTACTATCATTCCTATGTGTGGGAGAGTTTTAGTGAATACCCTCAATTGACTTTTTCAATACTTGATCAGGTCATGTTTATCCTAAACAATCTATAATATCTACTACCCTTCCCACATATAGAGACGATCATTAATTACTTCACCACTAATCCCTGGTTTATTCCATCATATATAAACTAGAACCTAGAAAAAGGAGAAAATGATAATTGACCAAATAAATATTAATAAAATAATCTAAAACCAAATATGATCGTACTTGATAATAAAAACAAATATTATAAATTTAAATCAACTTCACATAAGAGAGAAATAGATTTTATTCAATAAATCAAAACAACTCAAGCATTACAAAAGGGAAAACCTCACATTCCCCAATCACTCAAAATTTTTACTCCTCCATGTGAAGGGTAACTAAGAATAAGGGGAAAGAATAAGGCGTTACAAAACTAAGAATAATAAAAAAGTTAAAAGGAAAATTAGAAAATTTCTTCTCTAGAATCTATCATCTAGAAATTTTCTCTTGTTCTTCCTATTAGTTGGATAAAAATTGCTATTTTTATTCATAAAATTTTTTCATAATTGAGCTTTATATCTACCCTCAAAATTTTAAGGTCATTAGAAACATGTATAAAAATTTATTCCCAAATTACTCATTCACACTTTTTATGGATGAAGATACCCTTATTCTTCTTCTAGTTTTTCATGTTAAATGGCTCCCTTAAAGAGAAAATTTCTCCATGAAATTTATTGTGTACATGAACCTTAGAGAACTCTTATAAATACAGAAATAATCACCTCATTTGGTGGTCTATAATCCTAGATATGCCTCATTTACTGAGATGGGGTCTATTCTATCATCCATAAATACTTTTCAACTTGATTGATTTTTTTGGGCTTGATGAAGTTCTAATTAGATTTGTGTCAAGAAAAAGAATTTTAATCCCACTAAAATGGGAATCCTATAAAAATAATCACTCTATTTGGATCAATATTGAAATATTTTTCTCGAAATATAAAAGTAATAAAAATCTGTTGAAATTCCAAAATTAATAAATTTTTACATTTTATCAGAAAACGCATCAAAAATCCAAAAATGACGAAGATTAGAACATATTGTTAAATTTTTAGGGATAAAATCATTTAAATATATATGAAAAATAATGAAAATATTATCTCTATAAATTCTCCCACACTTATCACCTGGAATCCTGGACAAGTAAACATTAAAATCAAATAAAATCAAATTAAAAACATATTCCCATGAGATCCACCAATTTGAAAATAGGAAACAAAAGATATCATGTCTCATAAAAAACCATTATTTAAAGTTCTCCATTTAGATAATTTAATGATTTTCCACTTTATTTCTCCTCCCATGCACATAAGACACCTACCTCACATAAATTTTCTCACATCTCACAAATTCTAATTTTTGAAAAGTATTTTCTCATCCAAACCCATACAAGAGTCTCCATATGTAATGCCCCGACCCCAGAAGCCCATATTTGGTGCATTATTTTAATACATTGGCATGATTACAAGGAATCAAGTCTCGAAGGACCGATCGGTTTAGAAGTCTTGAAAAATAGATTACATACATGAACTTTACATTACAGTTTCTAACATAAAATACAACGTAGATAATCATTTGAGAATTCCATTATTCTTATAGCTTAAACCTGCAGATAAAATCATAATACACTTCTTAGAATCCTGGGAAAATAAAACACGGGGTGAGCTTGGATGCTCAGTAAGGGTAAATAATTTAGAGTAAGATATAAACTTTTAAGGAAAGATGTTTAATAAAAACAACAGCCATTTAAGCATAAACTTGAACATAATTTGAAGAAAATAAATCAAACATTACCATATAAACATGTTCATCGATATTCTACTAGTCGAATAATCACATGTAATAATCAATTTCATAATGATGGAATGCCTAACGTCGAACATCGTTACCACATAGTCAAGGCCTTATGCCAAGACTACAAATAAAATTTTGTCAAGGCCTTGTACCAAGACTACAAATAAAATTTTGTCAAGGCCTTGTGCCAAGACACTAGTTTGTATCATGAAACCTACTGATGCATCTAGGAGCTATAGTGGGCCCCACCTGTCACTTACTATGTCCATTGCATTCCTCGTATAAAAAGGTTGAAACATAACATAAACATTCGTATTAAAACTAGCATACAAAATGTAAATACTTCAACCATAAACCATGAAGGGTATAAAAATATCACATCCATAGTCAAACATATCATAACTCATTAAATACAATATGTAAGATTTTATTATAATAAATTGACCTTAATCAATAATAATATCCTATAAAGGATGTTGACATAGTTGAAAATGATCAGTAAAACATTTTGAGAGAAATATTCCTTTTTGTGAAATCAATTAAAAGTCACACATTTATACAGGAAGTAATTTAAAAGATAATTTTGAATCAAAGTGTCCCATACCACTTTTAAACTTTTTAAAACAATTAACATTTTAAAACAATCATGTCCATATAAATAAATCCTTAAAAACATTTTGAAAACATGGACATTAATGAGAATGTTTTAGAAGAATAAATATTTAAAAAATTTAAAATGATGTTTTAGTTAAAGAGTACCTTAAAATAATCATTTTAAAACTTATTTTATGAAACATTGACATAGATAATAAATATGTCCCAGAAAATACTTACACATAAATAATCTCAGATAATAATGAGATTGAGAAACTAACCTTTACCTTGCACTTTCCTTTGGTCGAGGGTACGTTTAACCTCCAATATAATGACCATAGTATGTTATTAAATTATACCAGAACCATATTCATATTTATTATATCATACATGATTCATGTATGACTTTATACTACCCATTTAATAATGATTTCCATGTTAAATTAACATTTTGGGTAATAATTTCTTTCTTTATTGTACGCGTTTTAACTTGTTATTCTTGATCGTATCATTTAGATCATGATTTAAATACTTCCAAAATATAGAACATGATTTATATATCATATATATTTATAATATAAATATGTATAATATATATATATGAAATGGAAAACATTTTTTATGGAGATGGTATATTGTACGTACGAATAAACGCTATTTCTGTTTTCATATTGTATTGAACGGAAGTAAGTGAATAAGATATATGTAAGTATATATATATATATATATAGTAGAATTATTATTTAATATATTAAATACTTATTAATAATATATATTTTTATAATCATCGTTGAATGGTGAACATGGAAATGAATCTTATCGCGTCGTGGAGACGGTAAGTCGTACGTACACACGAGCGACGATATCATTTCTTTAATGATTAAAAGGTGTGTAATTGGATTTTATATTAATTTTATAGATATATTATCATGTTATTTTTATTATTTATATACATATTACTCATTATTATATTCATAAATAACATCGTGTTAAATAACAAATTACACCACAGCGTGGAGACGGTAAGCCGTACGTATGCATGCATGGTGATATTATCATTAATAGGATGGATAGAATAATGAATATGGTTGCACCATATTTAGAATAACATAAAATTATGTATAAGTTACTAGAGTTATTATTTTGGTATGGAAATAACAAAGAAATAGAAAGTGGAAGAAGAAAAGAACTTTGAAAGAGGTGATAAAATAATTACCTCTTCTTTGGGTGTTTCCTTTTGATTTGATCAAAAGGGATCCTTAGGTTGGATTTATGATCAAAGTAAGGCCTCTAGGTTTATTTGAGTAAAGTTGGGAGGATATTTTATTAGGTTTTGGCTGAGACAAATGGATTTGGAGGTGTGATTTTAAGAGAAGGGGAAGTACCCTTTTATAAGAGATGTGAGGGTCACTTTAGGAAAAGTTTGAAGTATTATTTTATTATAAAATAATTTTCGGTTTTTAATGGCTTAAAATTTATTTTATTCGAATATAAGGTGATTATGGGTCTAAATCCTCTCATCCAATAGGTTTTAGAAAAGTTTAGGTTGCCATATTAACCCTATCTTTTAGATTTAACTCTTAGTTAAATAGTTTAACGTTTACCATGTCCTGTTGCATTATTATAATAAATGGTTAATAAACTTACTATAAAATTCCAAGAGAACCACAAGTGGTTCATTAATGACATATATATCATTATATAACTCCTTTGTCTGAACCATATATTTTTAGGATTATTATATCATTTAGTAATATAATATTTTTTTAAAAACTCATTTATGTCAATTTTGACACTATTTGGTATTTTGTTTTTTTGAAAATCATAAAAGCGTGATTAATTCAAAAAAATCATTTTATTAGTCCTAACATGTCATATTAATCTCTAAAATTCTTGTATGGCATCAAAAATTTCAAATTATATTTATTTTAATATTTATAATATCATTTATTTTAATCTTTCATTAATAAGGTAATTAATACATCATCATTGTGTCATAAATAAATTTAATTATTTAATGTCTAAAAATTATAAATAAAATACAATTATGTAGGAAATATTTTCATCTTTCTAATGAATATTTATAGTCTAATTTATCATATGTATAACCCTATATTAAAAAAAATTAGTTATTAAAATTTGAATTTTACACTTTTAACTCTTCTTTAAATAAAATAATAATAAATGTCCTAATCTTATCCAAGTAGATAAAAGAGGTTCATATTTTATTTATAAGTTTTATTTTGGTCTAAAAACACGTATCCAGTATAATTATGACATTTGTTAGGGTAATTATAATATCATTTTTACCTTTAATTACCCTATTTACTCTTAAATTTGGTAAATAAAATTCAAAAGTTACTATTCACCGAAAGTATTTTCATCTTAATGAACCACATATTAATTACTGATGTCAACTGTGTCTCTCAGATTTTTGAAATTCAATTCACCGAAGCGGAAAAATTATGTTTTATGCAAATTTGATAACGTGCCTAGAAGGTGGGTAAAAGACGTTAAACAATTCAATAAAATTTTATACATTTATTTTATTATAAAATAACTAAAATTAATTACATTGAACTAATATATGTATTATTTATCTATTTTTACTTTAAATAAATTTAAATAAAATAAATAATTATTTAAATAAAAAGTCTGTTTTAAACAAAAACGCAGTGTTTTTCACTATTCATCAAAAATTGAAAGTTTTCAGAAAAATACTAAAAATTCACCCTAAGATAATTTTGATATTAAGAATTAAAAAATGAATTCTATTTTACCAAATTCAAAATATAGAAGTTTCAATAATTAATTGAAAATTAATTCCCATTGTCAAAACCAAATAGCGGGTTTTTAAAAAGTAAAAACTATCAAAAGATTGACATGTATTTATGTCCAATTTAAATGTGAAATTACAAATAATGACCTAAATTATATTAAATTATAAAAATATAATATAATTATACTTTAAAACCAATCAAATGCATAATTTAACACTATAAATTATTTTTATTAAAAAGTTGTTTTCAATTAAAATTTAGTATTTTCCACTATCCATCAAAATATGAAAGTTACCAAAAAAGTTCCAAAAATTTATCCAAACTAAATTTTTATGTCCCACTTCTAAAGAAGAATTTAATTTCGCTATATTGAATATATAAAAGTGTCAAATATTGGATTTAAAAATGGTTCTCCGTTAAAAGGCGGAAAACATCATTTTTTGAAAAATACTTCTTTTATCTTAAAATTGAATTTGTCCTTATATTATATCTAAGAAACACAAAATTTTAATGTTAAAATTATATAGGATATATATAAAATTAAAAATGAGGTTAATATTATTTATAATCGCTTTTTTAACGACTAGTTTGGTAAGTCGTGGTGCGCTCGAACTCGGTGTTGCATGTAGCGCAAGCTATTGAATTACTTTAAAGAGATAACGTACTATGAAATCATGGAGTGTTACATTATCCCCTCCTTCAATAAATTTCATCCTCATAATTTGAAATTTTTCTTTGAAAATAAAAGGTTGAAAATAAAAAACACTTTTGTGGAAAACCCACATCAAAAATCAGGTTAATAAAATTTAGTCTTAATAAGAGGGAAAGGGAAATGAAAAATTCACCACCAAATTTGGATTTTTGAATAGGAGAACATTGGCGGAAATTATAATTATAGGAAAACAATAAATATTTATATGGAGTGATTGAGGTCATCAATCACAAAAAAGTGTTTGGAAAATTGAGGGTCTCAAAGCCATAAATCTATGATGATTAAAATATTAATGGTTTAACAAAACGTAAGATATTAGGATAAAACTTTTTTGGGTTTAAGATCATTTACCTAAAGTTTAAGAATTAATTTATTCATAGAATAAGAGGAAAAAAATATACTTGACAAGTATAGCTTCATCCTTCAACTAATTCCTTCCATAAACTCATCTTTCACTCCAAAAGATAATAGAATTCAAAAATATTCTATTTATCCTAATCATATAGGGTTCCAAAAATAATATATTTATAATTCATTTTTTAGTATATTAAAAAACTACATTATATAAACCAGGACATCATGTAGATCAATGGTAGGTGATGTTCCCTTGTTGCCCTTCGGTTGCAGGTTCAAGTCTCGCGGCCTTACCAGATGTGACGGGTTGTCGCCCGACCTCTGGGTTGTCCTTTTTATAACAATCCAAAAATAATCTTAAGAAATTTTTTAACCTTAAAAAATAGTATACAATTTCCAACTTAATCCATTCCTACCTTTAGAATTATCCAAAATACTTCTGTCCAAACTCACAGCCCAAAATTTATAAAGAAGGTAAACATAATGAAGATATCTTTTTTCCACATAATAACATGTCAATACCTTCATCATGTATTCTCTTAAAACATGGTAACACCATGAATTACCATAAAACCTTATTGAATACCTTCATTCTCCCTTGTTCCTTATAAAATACTAGATATATTCCTTATATCCAAAAATTTTGAATACTCCAACAATGATGGAATAAACAAACCATTACTCAGTTCCAAGGTGGTCAAGAATATCGAATATAATTTATCCAAATCAATCATATCTTATTCCAAAATCAATACCTCTATATCAGAACCATATTAAGGTTTATCTTTTCTTTAACCATGTATTTTCCAAAAAGTTTAACTTGCTATTAAGTTACTTTTCTTAGAACCATATAATCTCAAATCCTCAATGAAATAGTACTGCAGTACAATTTTTATTTATTTCCATAATTCATATAACCAGTGCATAATTGATACAACACTCAAATGAAATAATTATTTAATAACACCATAATAACACTAATCATTTTTCTTCATCTGTGGTAGTATCATAACTTGATTATTATCCAATAGAATCATTTGGGGTATACTCTGATGATTGGGAAATTGATTCGCGTAGTGTCCCAACTCCTTACAGATGAAGCATTGTACATTTGAAACCTTTTTCTTACCCTTGAAATCATAAACTTGGTGTCATTTTTCTCTACACTTATAAAAAACTCTCGTTCCCTTCAAGAATTTACCATGGTGATTCTTTCCACAGTTATCACATGTGGTAAAATCCTTCTTTCCCTTCTTCCATTTATCCACATTTTTCTCTATCATCCTCTTCTCCTATTGCTTCCCTTCAAATCTATAGGACTCAGAGAATTCATAACTTATCTTATTAACACATGATACTATTTCTTCATATGATGAGAATACGTGAAACACTATTTCCCTTCTAAATGATGGCTTAAGACCATGAATGATATGATCCTTCTTACTCTTTGGATCATGCGTATTGCTGGAGTTCTCATTCCTTCTACTGGGTTCCATTTCTAAACAATGGCATACACTATGTTAGTTTATAAATCGAAATGCATAAATCCAAACTTGTAAAATACATAACATAAATTGAAAATATTATGCATATAATCTATAATTATAAAAAAAATCTTTGAGGAGGTATTTACTCCTAAATCCTTCATAATGTCTTGTAAAGAAAATGTGAATTATCCTAAGCATATCCCCCGGGAGTGTCGTAACCAAGAGTGAAACAAGGCCCATTGTCATGTACAAGGATACCCCGGGTCAAGCCCAAAACTCCTTGTCGGATTTTTCACTCCTATGTATATCTGTGCCAGATCCACCTCTACCTACTCATATCTAGACAAGGATGTATTTCTTGGAAAATACACAAAATCTCTACATTACCAAAATTCTAGGAAGTTCTTCTATACTAATCCTCAAAGTTTATCTTAAGGTAATTTTCTCTAATCAGAGTTTTTCTAAATTTAGTTTCCAGGGTTTGTACTAAACTTCCTCTGATACCAATTGTAATTCCCCAACCCCAGAAGGCCAGAGTCGGTGCGTTATTTTAATAAATTGGAATGATTACAAGGAATCAAGTCCCAAAGAACTGATCAGTTTAGCAGTCTTGGAAAATAGAATACATACATGAACTTTACATTATAATTTCTAAAATAAAATACAATGTAGATAATCCTTTAAGAATTCCATTATTCTTCTAGCTTAAACCTGCATATAAAATTATAATACACTTCTTTCCATCCTAGGAAAATAAAACATAAGAAAGGGGTGATCTCAGATACTCAGTATGGGTAAATAATTTAGCATATGCTATAAACTTTTAAGGAAAGATGTGTAATAAAAACAACAGCATTTTAAACATAAACTTGAACATAATATGGAGAAAATAAATCAAACATTACCATATAAATATGCTCATGGATATTCTACTATTCAAATAATCACATGTAATAATCAATTTTATAATGAGGGAATGCCTAACGCCGGACATCGTTACCACATAGTCAAGGCCTTGTACCAAGACTACAAATAAAATTTTGTCAAGGCCTTATGCCAAGACACTAGTTTGTCTCATGAGACCTACCGATGCATCGAGGAGCTATAGCGGGCTCCACCCTTCACTTACTATGTCTAATGCATTCCTCATATGAAAAGGGTAAAACATAACATAAACATTTGTATTAAAAATAGCATAGGAAATGTCAATACTTCAACCATAAACCATGAAGGGTATAAAAATACCACATCCACAGTCAAAAATATCATAACTCATTCAATACAATATGGAAGATTGTATTATAATAAATCAACATTAATCAATAATAATATCCTATAAAGGATGTTGACATAGTTGAAAATGATCAGTAAAACATTTTGAGAGAAATATTCCTTTTTGTGAAATCATTTAAAAGTCACACATTTATAAAGGAAGCAATTTAAAAGAAAATTTTGAATCAAAGTGTCTCATGCCACTTTTAAACTTTTGAAAACAATTAACATTTTAAAACAATCATGTCCATATAAATAAATCCTTAAAAACATTTTGAAAACATGGAAATTAATGAGAATGTTTTAGAAGAATAAATATTTAAAACATTTAAAATGATGTTTTAGTTAAAGTGTGCCTTAAAAGAATTATTTTGAAATGTATTTTATGAAACATGGACATGGATAATAAATATGTCCCAGAAAATACTTACACATAAACAATCTCAGATAATAATGAGATTGAGAAATTAACCCTTACCATGCATTTTCCTTTGGTTGAGAGTACATTTAACCTCCTTTATAATGACCATAGTATGTTATTAAATTATACTAGAACCATATTCATATTTATTATATCATAAATGATTCATTTATGACTTTATGCTACCCATTTAATAATGATTTCCATGTGAAATTAACATTTTGGGTAATAATCATTTTCTTTATCGTACGTGTTTTAACTTATTATTCTTGATCGCATCATTTAGATCATGATTTAAATAATTCCTGAATATAAAACATTATTTATATATCATATAAATTTAGAATATAAATATGTATAATAGATAGATATATGAAATGGAAAACACCGTTTATGGAGATGGTAGGTCGTACGTAGGCATAAACGTTGTTTCTGTTTTCATATCGTATTGAACAGAAGTAAGTGAATAAGATTTATGTAAGTACATATATATATATATATATTCAGTATCATTATTATGTCATATATTAAATACTTATTAATAAATTATATTTTTATAATCATCTTTGAAAGGTGAAAGTGGAAATGAATCTCATCGCGTTGTGGAGACAGTAAGTCGTACGTACACACGAGCGACGATATAATTTCATTAATTATTAAAATGTGTATAATTGGATGGTATATTAATTTTATATATAAATTAGAATGTTATTTTTATTATTTATATACATATTACTCATTATTTTATCCATCCAAATAACATAGTGTTGAATAACAAATTACACCACGGCGTGGAGACGGTAAGCCGTACGTACGCACGCATGGTGACATTACCATTCATAGGATGGATAGAATAATGAATATGGTTTTCCCATATTTATAATAACATCATAGTATGTATAAGGTACTGGATTTATTATTTTGGTATGTAAATAACAAAGAAATAGAAAGTGGAAGAAGAAAAGAACTTTGAAAGAGGTGATAAAATAATTACCTCTTTTTTGGGTGTTTCCTTTTGATTTGATCACAATGGATTCTTAAGATGCCTTTCTGATCAAATTAATGCCTCTAGGTTGATTTGATAGAAGTTGGGATGAACTTTGATCAGGTTTTGGCCGAGAAAAATGGCTTTGGATGTGTGATTTTGAGAGAAGGGAAAGTACCCTTTTATAAGAGAGGTGAAGGTCACTTTAGGAAAACTTTGAAATATTGTTTTGTTATAAAATCATTTTTGGTTTCTAATGGATCCAAATTAATTTATTTAGACGATATATATCCTTCAACCAATAGGTTTTAGAAAAGTTTAGTTCACCATATTAACCCTATCTTTTAGATTTAACTCTTAGTTAAATAGTTTAACTTTTACCATGTCCTCTTGTATTATTATAATAAATGGTTAATAAACTTGCTATGAAATGTCAAGAGAACCCCAAATTGTTCATTAATGAAATATTTATCATTATATAAGTCCTTTTACCGAACCTTAGATTTTTAGGATTATTATATCATTTAATAATATAATATTTTTTTTAAAAAAATCATTTATGTCAATTTTGACAGTATTTAGTATTTGGTTTTTTGTGAAAGTTATAACAACTTATTACTTCAAAAAAATTCATTGAATCAACCCTAAAATGTCATATTAATCTAAAAAATTCGTGTATGGCATCAAAAATTTCAAATTATATTTATTTTAATATTTATAATATCATTTATTTTAATATTTCAATTATAAGGTAATTACTGCATCATCATTGTGTCATAAATAAATTTAATTATTTGATGTCTAAAAATTAAAAATAAAATAAAATTATGTAGGAAATATTTTTATCGTTCTAATTAACATTTATAGGCGAATTTATCTTATGTATAACCCTATATTAAAAATGGTTTAGTTATTAAACTATGAATTTTACACTTTTAACTCTTCTTTAAATAAAATCATAATAAATATCCTAATATTATCCAAGTAGATCAAATAGGTTCATATTTTATTCCTAAGTTTGATTTTGGTCTAAAAACACTTATCCAGTAGAATTAGGATATGTGTTAGGGTAATTATAATATCATTTTTACCTTTAATTACTCTATTTACTCTTAACCGTGGTAAATAAAATTCAAAAGTTACTATTCACCAAAAAATATTTTCATCTTATTGAACTAAATTTTACTTACTGATGTCAACTGTTTCTCTCATACTTTTGAAATTCAATTCACAAAAGTGGTAAAATTACGTTTTATGCAAATTTGCTAATGTGCCTAGAAGGTGGGTAAAAGACGTTAAAAAATTCAATAAAATTTTATAAATCTAATTTTATCATAAAATGACTACAATTAATTACATTGAACTAATATAGGTATTATTTATATATTTTTAATTTAAATAAATTTAAATAAAATATATAATTATTTAAATAAAAAGTCGGTTTTAAACAAAAACGAAGTGTTTTTCACTATTTAGCAAAAATTGAAAGTTTTCAAAAAAATCCCAAAAATTCACCCTATGCTAATTTTGATATTCTGAATTCAAAAATGAATTCTATTTTACCAAATTAAAAACATAGAAGTTTCATTAATTAATTTAAAATTAATTCCCATTTTCAAAACCAAAGAGCGGGTTTTTAAAAAGTAAAAACTATCAAAAGATTGATATGTGTTTATGTCCAATTTAAATGTGAAATTACTTATAATGACCAAAATTATATTAAATGATAAAAATATAATCTAATTATAATTTAAAATCACTCAAATTCGTAATATAACACTATAAATTATTTCGATTAAAAAAATTGTTTTCAATTAAAATTTAGTATTTTCCATTATTCATCAAAATATGAAAGTTATCAGAAAAGTATCAAAAATTTATCCAAACTAAATTTTTATGTCCTTATTATAAAGAATAATTTAATTTCACTATATTGAATATATAAAGGTTTCAAATATTGGATTTATAAATGGTTCGCCATTAAAAATTAGAAAAATTGAATTTTTTTGAAAAATACTTCTTTTATCTTAAAATTGAATTTGTCCTTATATTATGTCTAAGAAACAAAAAATTTGAATGTTAAAATTATATAGGATATATATAAAATTTAAAATTAGGTTATTACTATTCATAACTTCTTTTTGAACGGCTAGTTTGGTAAGTCGTGGTGCGCTCGAACTTGGTGTTGCCTGTAGCGCAAGCTATTGAATTACTTTAAAGAGATAATGTACTATGAAATCATGGGGTGTTACACCATAGGCTTGATAAATTACTATATATCCACCTAATATAATTAAAGGAATTTTATTTATCATGAGTAATTTTTAGGGTTTTTCTAAACATTTCAATTAGTAGGATTCAGAGGTCAAAAGTTCTAAGTTCATATAAGAAGGGCTTGGCTCTTTTTGAATAAAAATTGTAAGATTATAATTTTCACTCAGTTAAGGTATCATACTCACTTTAATTAGTATAAAATCAGCTCTAAGAATATTTGGAAATCTCATGTACATCTTACACCATCAAAATTTCAACAGAAAAATTAAATTTCTCTTCTCCTCTTTTTTTATTGAAAGTTCCGAATATGCACAGCTTTCTTTATTTTTTGAAGCTCAAGAAGGCACAAATTATTTTATCATAAAATATCTAAAAAGGAGAAAATTTAGCTAGAATTAATTTTTTAGTAGAAAAATAACCTATTCAACATTTTATTTTCCACTCAAAGTATCTCCAAATGAGATAGCATAACCCAAGACAGCTTCCCCACACTTAATTTCAACTAGATCATACAATTTTACTTCAAGAGATGGTTGGAAAGGTAAAATTGGATTTTAATGTGGATAACCTAATAGGATGTTCAAGAATTATAAGGGATAAAAGGATTAAATTTATAATTAATTCCAAAATAAAAAGGGCTCTCTTGAGAAGGTGTCTTTAAAAACAAAAAAAATCATCAATAATTTAAAACAAAAGTACCTCAAGCCCTCAAGTTTTGATAGGAATAAATCAAATTCTAGTTAAATAAATCATGGTTTGGTTCTCTCAATAAGTTATTTTAATGTAAATAATATGAAAAAAAATTTAAAAACCTCACAGGAAAGTTATTTAAAAGATAAAGATAGTGAGATGTGGCACGGGGTTCAAAAATTAGAGGAATTTTCATGAAATTACCAAAATTTTTAACTTAAAACAAAGTAAATTTCATCATTAATTTAATCTAAATTTCATATATAAATTTGTTAACTCATTTACATGGGTTTAAAAAATGGAAAAATAATCATTTTAGATCACAGGTTTTAAGAACTCACTAAAATTTAAAAATAAACACTCAAAAATTTGAAAAAACATGAAATTTTTTTAAAACAAAAAAAAAAGAAATTAAAAATCCTAAAGTATAAATGTTCCCTCCCTCAAGATTAATTTATGCAGTGTCCTCAATACATTCAATTATATTTTTGCATGTAAGAAGATTTTTAATTGAATCATACTAATCAAGTAATTGTTAAGAAGAGGTATAACCTGAATTATTGGCAAGGTGACATTGATTTAATCTTTTAAATGATTCTCACAAAAAACCTAAAAGAAAAATTAGAAAATATAACATAAGAAATTTATTAAAAGAAATTAAAATATAAATATAATGAGAATAGAAGTATAGATCTTGGTTTAATCCCCCCAAGTGGGCCTTGGGTTTTGACTACCATCATATGAGCAATTCCAGTTGGTTAACCCCAATTTGATGGTGGGTGGAGTTTCTTTAAGATGAACCACTAGAAATTATTCTTTCTAGTATGAACTTCTTCCCTTTTTAGGAATCTATAGATATGGTATAAAAAGTCCACCCCCATGGGAATGAGATACAACTTGTATAGTGGGGCAGGATAAAGAATGAGTCATCGCCTTTATTGGTTTCCACTTTCACAACCACTTATTCATTCTTCAGTGCTTTATCAATGTATGCAACATCAATGGAATAATCATAGAAAAATTTAGAGTGTGATTATATTTAAACAAAATTAAAACATGATGAATCCATATAAAAATATTCCCCATCAAAGTAAGCATCTTGTGTGTATGTTTTCTCATAAAAATCCACTTAGATCGCCCCATACACTCCTTCTAATAAGTGTTCAACAAGTTCATGGAGCTTTATATGTTTATATTTAGATAGATATTATTTTTTATCATCTTAATCCAAGGAAAAATAATAATTTTTCTGAATTTGAAAATTTCAAGCAAGGGGAGGTGATACTCAATTCATATTTAATAAAATTAGAAGATAATGATTTCAAGAAAATATCATCTCCCTGAGTTTGTTAGAATTTAATTTCTTCTTCAGTGTAAGGTGACTCATGGAGTAGAGTGGTAGTATATGGAGGTATGTAGTCAATATCCTCTATTTAAAATATGAGTGGGGAAATCACTTCCACCACTAGTTTGGATTCTAGTTTTGGTTGATTTCCCTTATACAATGGTACTTCCTTATTGGAATTCAATATTTGATAATCAGTTTTGAATTGATTAAGTATGTCCATAAGTTTTTGAAGTAATAGACATGTGATATGGCCATTCAAAATTTTCTTGACCAAAATAGTGAGTTCATAAACCCTTTGTAAGAGGGATTCTTCATCATTATGAACCATTTATACCTAAACCTATGAGTAATAAATCCAATAATAAAAAAATTTGTTGGAATAAATCATGGAAAAGTTTTTTTTAGTTTTTTTAATTAAAAGAAAAAATATATTTATGAAATTTGAGGATTAGATTGATAGTGCTGCCTACCTAAAAATGACATCAATTTTTGACATGTTTCTATCATGGGTTATGGAAAAAACAATTATCTGTAAAGTTAAAATGTATTGCAGTGGTTAACCTAGGTTGTATCTAGAGAGAAGCACACAACAATCAAATTATAACCTTTAATTAGAGGGAAAATTAGTTATTTTTGAAATTGTTTTATTTTTAGAAAAAACTAAAGAAATTAAACAAAATAAATAAATTAAAAAAAAAATTAAAAATAAATTGATAATGCAAGTGATTAACAATAGTGATATGAGTTTGGTGATCAAGTCAGGTTCAGTTTTCTAATTGTAATTTTATCTTAGTTCCAATTTATCCAATACTCTTCTACCAATCCGATTAAAGTGATATTCCATGATCACTTTATCTAACTCCCTTGGTCAAATGGTGATGGTAAGAGTAAACCTTGAAAAGATCTCAACTCGTTATAATATACTGCCAATGTGTGAGAGAGTTATATTGAATACTCTCAATTGACTTAGGCAATACTTGATTGGGTCTTGTTTATCCCAAACAATAAAGAATATCTACTGCCCCTCCCACATGTACTGATGATCACTGAGTACATCACCACTAAGACCTGGTCTATTCCATCATATATAAACCATAACCTAGAAAAGGGATAAAATTATCATTGACCAAAGTAATATAAATAACAAAATCTAAAACCAAATACTATCATACTTGATAATAAAAACCACTATTGGAAATTAAAATCAACTTCATAGAAGATAAATATATTTTATTCAATAAAGAAAAAGTACTCAAGAATTACTAAAGGGAAAACCTCCCCTTCTCCAATCACTCATAATTTTTACCCCTCCATGTGTAGAGTAACCTATAAGAAAGGGTAATAATAAGTAATTACAAAACTAAGAAGTAGAAAAAAGGGAAATGGAAAATCATAAAATTTATCCTCTAGAATTTGTCTCCTATTATTCCCAAAATTCGGAAAAAATATTCCAAGGTTTCTTCTTAGAAGTTTTCTAGAATTGAGTTTTGTATATACCCTAAAACTTTCAATATCATTGGACATGTGTATAAAATGTTATGCTCAAATTACTCATGAACACTTTTTATGAATGAAGATACCCTTTATATTTCTCCATTTTTTTTGTATTCAATGGAAACCTTAGTGAATTAATTTATCCATAAAATTTATTTTTCACATAAACCTTTGAGTCCTCTTTAAAATACATCTATAATAACCTCATTTTTAGGTATGTAGGCTGAGATGTTTCTCATTTATTTATGTGGGATCTATTCTATTATCCAGAAATTATTTTCAAATTAATTGATTTGTTTGGACTTGATGAAGTACACATTATCTCTACGTTAATAAGAAAAATTTTAATCCCAATAATAAATTAATCCTAAAAAAATAATCACTCTATTTGTATCAATATTGAAAAAGTTATGCTTGAAATACCAAATTAATAAAAATATGTTAAAATCCCAAAATTAAGTAATTTTCACATTTTACCCAAAAAATAAAAATCAAAAATAATACAAATCAGATGAAATTGATAAAATTTTAGGGATTAAATTATTGAAATAAATATGAAAAATGATTAAAATTTTATCTTTATCACATGCCTTTTCAATTTTCCTTCCTCTGATCAAATTCACACAAAACCCTCAAAGTTGTACACTTCCATTCAAATTTATATGATCCATACTACCTTTAAACTACTCACTAAAATCCTTAATAACCTTTACATAGTTAAAAGTTAGTCTTTATGTTCATAATACTCTAACATAGGTAATTTTACTATGGTATGACCTTTATTCAACTTTCCCATACAAAGCTCCTAGTTTTTTAGAGTTTCCTCTACTCGTCTTAGGTCTAGACATTACATAGCCATTGAAACCATGGGATGGCCTTCCTGAAAGTCAATATGACCTTTATACAAAATTAATAATTTTTGAGTTACTATCATGTAGGTCTCTAGTTTCCTTTACATAGTCCACTATATTCTTGTCTTACCACTATACAAGTAACCATTTTAACTAAAAATCACCTTATTAATTTCTTAATTAATTCCAAGGCCTTCCAACTCCCATAAAAACTTCATCCAAGGTATCTTTACACTAAATTTAGTATATTTTAATCTCAACACACTATAATTAGATTCTTTATTACTCCACCCCTTTTATCTCTAAACACATATTAATATATTGACAACAAATGCAATCAAACACTTTGAGCACTTCATGCTTCCCTAGTTTATTCCAAAGTGAACAAAAATACTAAAACTCGATATTTAATCCATTTCTATAATTAAGTTCGAATTATTACTAAAACTATGAAATGTGATGATTATCTTAAATTAATAATTTGGTGAGATTTAAAACATTATAATTTAAATTAAAATATATGAAAACATTGTCTCTGTTAGTCGACTATTATTTGGTGTGTTACACTGTGTGAAATAGAATTGATTGGATATCCTAAGGTGCCTCTAGTAAGATATATCATGGGTGCATCATCCCACTCTATTATTAGATTAATCAGGTAAAGGGATCACCCATGGATGGTTAAGCATGGTGTGGAGTGAGTTTTTTAGATTACGTTAGTTTTCATTTATTTCACTTTGTATACACTCATATACATGTGGGTATTATACTCACACCCTATTGAGTTTATACTCACACCCTACATAGGCCCTCTAGAACTTTTAAATACTTTATATATTTTGATGAAGTCAAGGTAAAGGGCCTGACTTTTAGAGTATATTAGTTGGTGGTGTTGTGGACTCATGGTTGGATATTGATGGTTATAGTTGTACCATGTGGATATTTGGTGCCAATCTAGGAGATGTATTTTGATATTTTTGGACTCATCTATGTATGATCATCCTATGGGTGATCTAGTTATTTATTATATGACTTGTATGATATTGTGGATATTTTTTATGCATACCATGTGTTATGTTTTAGCCTATTATGTTATCCAATTTCTTTTATTCTTCCATTGTTATTTCATTGATTATTATTTTATTTTTAGAGGGTATAATCTCCCCATTATCACATCTTAGACACTTGTTCTAGTTTAAAACATTTTTCATATGAGGAGTAATGTCTGAGGTTAGTGGCTCACTGGATTGGGTGTCATTCAGGAAATCTAGCTCAGGGATTCTAAAAAGTGGTATCTGGGTAGGTTGATATAAATAATACTAAGTGGGTATTTATTTTTATTTAGGAATGTGGTATATTAGAGAGTTATAAAATTTTTCTTTACATATTTAGAAATAGTGGAATTAGGGAGGATTCCATGTTGTGTGCTTATCCATCATAAGTATGAGCTAAAATCCAAGTCATCGGGGGGGATTGGGATTTTTGTTTTGGTTTTCATGGTTACATTTGTGTTATTTTATTTGGATAAATTGGTATTTTATGTTATTTATTTATGTAGAAGAATCTTGTACCCAAGTGTAAACAGGTGGTACTCATGCATTATTCTAGGAACATAAGTCTCACATGACATGTGTATTTCTACTTGTGGTTTACATCTTGGTTTTAGTTCTAGAATGGGAAGGGTTTTTGATATTTAAAGTTTCACCAATAATCAATATGGTGTTTTCTCATATAGATTATTTGTGGCATTTTACTTATATAAACTAGTTTTTGATTCTCAATGTTGTTGGCATGTGGATCCTATGTGTGTGACGTGTGTGTAGTACCTAAACATATTAAGAGGTTGTTTAGTATGTGAGTTTGGATTACATGGGATTTGGTTATGGGTAGGTAGGTGTATGGGTGTGTATGAATTAGTGTTGGTTAAAAATTCACCAATTTGAGATATTTGGATTGTTATATATGTATTGATCATGGTATTTGGTTCTTAGTAATATTCCACCTAGATGTCCTTCATTGGAAAGTTAGGAGGGTGTAGATATGGTTCCACTGAGGCATTCACTGGATTAGGATCTGAAGTATGAAGGTGATCATGATCCATATGTAGAGGTTCCAGATTTACGAAAGATATACACCAATTCTAGAGGATCTAGTGTTGTGGTTTGATAATAAGCTTAGGGAAATCCCAGTGCAGGTTATATAAATAATTTTTTGGTAATCTCATGGAGCTAGGTCATCCATGGAATATCTAGTGAGGGGGTTCTGTTCATATTAACCTCCTCTTATCTATTGATAAGGTAAACCCTAGGTAGCTTAGTAGTGGATAGAGTCAGTACAAACAATATTTAATCAGGATAATGTGCCACCAGGATGAAGTGAAGATAGAAATGTATATACTTAGGGTACTAGAGAAACTTTTGTGGGATGTATAAGTATAGTTAGGTAAGAATGAGGTAATGACTTGGAAGGATTTTGAGGTGAGGTTCATCGAGCACTTATTTACTAAGATATTGAGGGAAGGATGAGCCCATTAATTCATGCACTTGGGGGAAACATTAATTATGAATTATGTTATGAGGTTTATATATTTTCTATTATTTTCATAAATGTTGGTGGGAGATTAGATCTATAATGTGTGATGATTTTAGGATGAAATTAAACATTCTATTTGGGTATAAGTAAATATATTTAGGTACACCTCATTTTCTGAGGCGGTGAAGTGAGCATTGACAACATATCGAAAATTTACTGATGGTAGTATACCTAGAAGGATAGTGGTATTAGATGAGGCAGGTATTGGGCCTACAAGAAGACAGAAGTGGAGACATGAGGATACCTAACAGGGTAGTCATAGTGGGGGGTTGATGTTGTCATTATATATTGGATCGTTAGTGAGGTGTTTCTGATATGAAAAAATGGTCCATGTTTGGGCCTAGTGTGATCAACCATCGAAGGAGTGTCGAGCATGTTATTATATGGGACATTTAGAGTAGTTTTTCTAGATTGAATCATAGTTATTTGGGGGTTTTGGATTGGATCAGACTCAATAATATTAGGTAATACCATAAGTGGTGTTAGGATCCAATAGTTGGTATTCCATTACACATATAGGTCATGGCAGTGGAAAAGATACCTAGTAGTGGTGGTAGTGGCTGACAGTGAGCGTGAATCCCTAGGGAGAAAATACATCAGGTATTTAAGGTTTAATTTAGCTACACATGATCAAGCCTATATATTCTAATTTGTTTATAGAGTCATTTATGGTTAGAGTTATGTCATGATTATGATGGTTTCTGGTTTTGTGTGATGGACACTAGTATGCGGTGTGTGTGTGTGTGTGTGTCTATGTAATGGAATTACTAGATGTTGGATGAGGTATAGGAATCAAGTATTATGTGTGATAATGATGGTTGATTATTAGTGGATATATATGGATAGTTGATGAGTGTTGAATTCTAGATGATATTCAATGTGGTATCATCAGTATGTTGAGTAGTTTAGTCAAGACATGACCAATTAGGTGATTCCTATGATAGGGATTTCCCACATAAGGAATCAGTTGTCTTGAGTTTGTTTTTCATGTTAACTAAGAAGATATGGATGTGTTTAGTATCATTTAAGTGTTTTAGAAGTGTGGTGAGTGGGAAACTCAGGTTTTTGTATTGGTTGATTAGTTTTGTGGCTCAAGATATCTCATGAACAGGTCATCATATGGTGTAAATATTGTAATAGCCTAGGTATTATGGTAAATTAATTTAGGTTGGACCTTAGGTTGACCATTTTTGTTTGGACCCTATTGAGTTTTTAGGTTATTGGTGTAGGCTAGGATTCAATTTTTTGGATATCATCTAGGGACTAGGGCTAAAATTCAATAGTGGGTAAAAAACACATTTTAGAATAAGGTATTGAGGTGTGGTGAGGGTATGAATTAGATTAAAAGGTTTGGTGCATGTTAATGGTCACACCATAGTCAAGGGGTAAATGGTGTGACAAGTTTTGCATAATGATAGATTTAGAGGTTAGTTGAGGACCATAACATAGACAAGGTAATTATAGCATGGAGGTTGGTTGCATGGGATTAAAAAGATTTTTAATAAGATTAATTTTGTTGGGTTTCCAGTGGATCACATCGCAACATAGTGGATTTTGGGTAGTATTAAGTTCATGGTGAGATGATTTGTGTCATGAAGGGTAAGGGTCAAGCTATAGAATGATCCAGGTAGAGGAGAAAGGGTTCTGTTTGGATTCAAGGGAGATATGTCATGTTGTGACCTAAGGTACCACACCACAAGGGTTGAACTGATAGAGAACATTCTACCATGAGTCTGTGAGGCATAATATATGATGTTCCTTATGTCAATATTTTTAAAAAAAATATTAATTGACTATTTAAAATTGATGTTTTAAATGAGATCTTGGCCTCATTTTCAGTTAATAGTTAAGTGGAATGCACAAACTCTCTCTGTTTCATTTAAATATTCCCTATTGAGAAATATCAGTCCTTAGTTGTCCATTAGTTTTATTTTTCATCGTAGATAGGTCATAATGGGTAAACCTAGTAGTTGGTTTGCTTCTATTTTCTAGATTTCCTATTATTTATTTATATCTCTCTAAGAATCCCTAATTCAATGTATTTTGTAACATTTTGTTGAATATACCATTTAGATTTGAATGAAATGGTTGTCTTCGATGAATGAAGTCTTGTTAACTCCAAGAATTTGGTGCCTAGATATTTCTTGTGTTATACTTTTGTTTATGTGTCTTATGATAATTAGTTGTAGGTAAGGTCATGTGTTTGGCCAAGAATAGAACCAATTTTGGTTTCTATTTTTTGTATAATATTTTGAGGAGTTTTCTCATGTGGTTGATGATAAGTTTGGACTAGTATGGCTTATCATTCTTAGTTGTGTTGTTTTGGGGGTTGGATGAGCATCATCTTGCATAAGTAAAGTGGTGATCCATGGGATGTGGTGCTTAATGTGGTTCCTTGGGAACATGATGGGTGCAAACCATGTGACTATGGTTTTATGGTGTTGAACATTATTTCAAAGTAGATATATATAATAGGTGTTCACAGGATATAGTTGGTTATTGGGATCATCAGATGGCAGTGGGTGCTCTCCATATATGTGAATAGTCAAGTTGTTGAGTCAATAGTTGGTATATGGGTTTCTTTGGGCTGATAAGATGAAATTTGGAAAAAGAAGTATTGTCCTATGGTACTTGTGTCATGGGATGTTGATGTGCCTTCAGGGCATCATGTATGGATTAGGATAGTTATATTAACTATGGGTTGGCATGTGGCACCATGTGAAACAGAATTGGTTGAAAGTTCTAGGGGGGCTCTGATAAGACAGACCATGGGTGCATTGTAACAACCCAGAAATTTATAAATATAATTCCCTTCTAAATTAATAAATATATTATTAAGTAATGTAGTTTTAGAAAACACATGAACTATATTTCATTTTTTTATTTTGGATAGTTATAAAATATAGCCATAGTTTGTTTTTCAGGCTTAAAATACCATTAAGCATCATAACCATTATTAATTTAATTTTTCTACTATGACCATTAAGATTAGTATATATTGAGGGTTATAATAAAATCTAATTTACATGGAATGAAGAAGCGATGGCCTCGACCAGTAGAATTTTACCCTATGATGCTTATTTTTCAGAGATTATAAGGGATATGGAATCACTAGGATTTTCCCTTAACCAATTTAAAGTTGATATTTAATAACTGAAATGTAGGTGAAACAATTTATGGGATAATTTCAAGCTTATAGATATCACCACCCAAACTATGTATGTCGAACCACCCCAAGAAAGTACTATTATCACACACCTTGCCCTTAGGGTGTATGCTGGTGTAATAAGGGGTTATGTATCTATACCATAGTATTATGAATTTGTATAATTTATTTTTAATAAAATAATAATTTTATTGATCTCTTTTCAATATTACTTTATATATATGTGTGTGTGATTATATAATGATTTTGAAAAAAATTATATTTTAAAAAGAAACTAAAATTAAATTTTGTAAAATATATAGTTTTAATTAAAACACTCTTTTTGATAAATACAATAGTTCTGAAATAAATTTTATTTCCATGAAATAGTCTTATAAAATAATATTTATTTTAATATAAATGATAATATAATTTAATGAATTCCTATGTAATTTTTATAAAGGTTATAAATTTGTTTTTGTCATAAAAAATGGTATTTTCCAATAAATAGGGTTTTTTTATTTAAAAGTGGAAATTCTAATATTTATAAAAAAATTGTAAAATAAATAGAATTTTTTAAATCAATATTTTGAAATTAACTAATGGTGAATTTTTCATAATTTTTTGAGGCAGCCTAATTTTTGGGCAAAAATTAAATATGATATAAATATACACCATGTATTATAACATAATAATAGCACAAAGGTGGTGTGATAAATACTATGAAATGCATAAAAGACCAAAAATATTTTTTATCTTTAAAATAATGTGTTTTTTGAAGTTATTTGATTAATTTTACAAACCTATAATGAATCCTCTAAAACCTATATTATATTTTAAGGTTTAAAAAATAATTGTTTATTAACAAGAATCACTCCATATCATGAATGGTATTATTTTAATGAGTTCGGTTCTTAGAATAATAAAATATTTTAATCCACTCATATTTGGTAGGAACCATGTGAAAGTTTGTGGTTTTTATTATTTTATTAATTGGAGTCCAAAACCTATGTTTAGACATTAATAAAGAATTCCCCTCTCTTATTCTATAAATTCCCACCCAAACTCTCTTTCTTATTCACTCAAAACTCATTGAGTGTGAAATTATTATCCCTATCCCTCTCTAAATTCCTCCTAATATTCTCCCATTCTCTTAATAAGTCTCTCCCAATCTTTTGGAAGTAACCTATCAAGTAAGGGATTCTCTTCCTCTTCAACTTTATTCAAGTACTTTATTCATATTAAACCTTTTTATTTCTAATTTTTCATGTTGAAATGTGTTTTTACACATCCCTTTAATATAATTATGATTACCAGGTAATGAGATGATGCATTTTAATCTCATTAATCCATTCTATGAACATTTATATACACCTGATATGGTGTTGAAATTATTCTATGATTTTCCATTCAAAACTTTTTATGTTGTGAATACCCATACCCATATAAACTTAAGGGTATTGACCTATTTATACCTATCCTTAATTGATTTAGGACTTCTATTTTTGTAATCCATACTCTTTAATAATGTTATTAAAAGTTATTAAAGATGTTCTTATGTTGTATGATCTATGTGGCACACAAATGCATGTACATGATATAAATGTGATGGGTGGGACCATAATTATATATACATCTAATGCATTGGGTAATGTTTTTATCTCATTATATACCATGTATAGTGCATATTCAGTTAGCCTAATCACACTATATTATGATGTCTCAGCTGTTGGCCTTGATTTGTGCTTATGATATCATATTTTATGTTTTTTTCACATTCCTGTGATGCCTTGATATTTCCATATTATATCATGATTAGATGTTCATTATTATGATTATCACCTTTCCATGTCACTATATTATACCTCTTGACTCACATGTACTATTTTACTTTATATTATGGTTTTATTATTCCCTTACTGGTCTTCATAGCTCACCCCTTTTTATGTACATCCCTAGGTTATCCCATGCGGTATTAGAAGATTAATGGATTTTAAGAGAATTTTATAGAGTTTTTTAATAATTTAATTATATCTATTTTTTCAAGTTATTGTTATATATATATAATTTACCAAATAAACTAGGCCTCTTGATCTTATTGGATTGTATTATGTGTAATAAATCATGAAATAAAGTTTATAAAAGATATGGGTCACCATGGTTGGTATCAGAGGAAGGTATGGTTATTTTAAGGATTGGGATAGAAAACCTTAGTAAAAACCATAGGTATAATAATAAACATAGGAAAACATAATTAATTTTGGTAAATTATATATCACTTGGTTTTCTAATAAAATACATCTATGTATGAAACCTAGCAAGCGGTTGCGGTTGTCGAACAGATGTACCTAGGGGTAATAACTCTGAAAGGGGTCATTAGGTATTATCTCGACCAATAACTAGTGCACAAAAATGAGTCTTAATACTAAAAACCTAGGTAAACACTTCTGAGAGATATGTTTTTATTTATCACATGATTTTTACAAACTATTATGAAGGGAACAAAAATGACTATAAAATTTAATATTAGTAAATAGATCGTAGATAACTTAGATAGAAAGCTATAAATTCATAGGTTAAGGAAGACATGTCATTTATGGGTTATCCCTTCAATTTTCATAGTTTCCATTTTATATATTTAATAGTTTAAAAATTCTCATCCATAATTTTCCTTTATTTTAGCTAATGGATGGAAATATGAGGAATCATCTCAACAACCAATATGAGGGAAAATGTAATTACTAACCAAATGAGATGCTCAACCTAATAGAATTATGAGTTGAGAACTTTATGATAATAATTAATCAATTAATTCAAGTTCTTAATAGAAACTTTAATAGGTAGGAACATCTACACCCCTCTATGAAATATCAAGTTATAATTGAGACCTTTATGTAATAAAGGCCTCCAAATTTTAGTGGATATGATGATCCATTAATCTTAGAACAATGGATCAAATCCATTAAAAATATATTCTTTATCCTTCAATTCTCCAATAAAGATAAGTTCATGCTAGCAATTTATCGTTTAGAGGGAGAAGTTGATCAATGGTTAATATTGATCAAGAATAAAAAGCCCAAGGAAGAAATATAAGTGATGGAATGGGAATAATTTAGGAAAATATTTTTCAATAAATACTTTCCTCGTACTCTATTATTAAAATGGAGAGGGAGTTCCTTATACTCGATAAAAAGTAGAAATAATCCACCATGGTGTATGTGTGTAAGAATTCACAAGACCTGCATGATACACCTTTGGATTTTTCATATACCCTGACAGTAAAGTTGAATGCTTCTTTAGTGGGATAAATCTAAGTCTATAAAAATAATTTGTTATTTGAGACTTTGGAAGCTATGAATAAATTGTCTAATGTTCCCTTAAAGTTGAAATATATATTTTTGAATCTTAAGGATTTCATGGGATTGGAGATATGAAGTGGATAATGGATTTTAATTTTGGGGGAGTGATAGAGAAATATCATGGTGGTAATAAATTCCAACATCACAATTGTCAAAAGTGTGGGAAGAATCATCTCATAAATTTCATAAAGGAGCCATGGAAATGCTTTAGGTTTGGTAAGTAGGGACACCAAGCTAACGAATTTTGATAGGAGAACCCCACCAATGTTATGGAAAAAAGGAATGGTTCATTCATCCCTCAGCCTATTGTCTAATGTTTCAACTACAAGAAATGAGGAAACTATATAAGTTAAAGCACTAAGTTAAGGGTTATTTAAGATATTTGATAACAAAAATATCTAAGGCTTAGATAGAAAGGGAATAATATTCTATCACAGCTACTAAGGTGGGTCTTGACAATGAAGTAGTGATAAGAACGATAGTTAAACATTCAAGAATAGTGAATGTACTATATGATTCTAGTTTTATGCATTATTTCATATCACACAAGTTTAATAAAACTATTCAAACACCACCTCAAAATATAAAATTCAAGTTATTAATGAAAATAGAAAATGGAGAAATTATTACATCCCAAGTATATTAATTCTCCCCTTTTAATATTTATGGGTTAAATTTTACAGTGAACATTGAGATACTCTCTTTAAAATAATTTGATGTTATTATAGGTATGGACTGGCTTACCTTTTATAGATCCAACATAAATTTATAGGATAAATAACTCACCATCCATATCATTAATCAGCCTATAATTCTATACAAGTATAGAGAGGAGGATGGAGCTCTTTTAAAATCATCATCTCAAACATAGATATTATTGCCTTATGTATCTTACTAAAATGATTGATACTAAGGAAAATATCATCCTTAATGAAATGCTCATTATAAGGGAATATGTTTTTGTGTTCCCCAAGTAATTTCTTGGTCTTCCTCATAACTAAGAGTTTGAGTTCTTAAATGAGCTTATACTCAAAGATTTTCTAATATCCAAGACTCTATATAGAATGGACACTATTGAACTTAAAGAGCTAAAGAAGAGACTACAAGAGAATCTAGATAAAGGGTTTATATGCCCAAGTGTTTCGACATGGATTGTTCTAGTAAATTTGTTCAAGAATAAGGATGGATCAATGTTTCTATGTATTTATTATCATGGGATCAATAATATCATAATAAAGAAAAAGTATCCTTTTCCATGAATTGATAACTGTTTTTGATCAGCTGCATGGATACCAGTACTTCTCTAAGGTGGATCTTTAGTGAGGATATTATCAATAAAATGTGAAGAATGATGATATCCCTAAGAATATTTTTTGTACAAGGTATCGGCACTATGAGTTCATAGTGATGTCATTCGGACTCACTAATGTTTCATATATCTTTATAGACTTAATAAATAGTCTTTAGTAATTATCTTGACAAATTGATGGTAGTATTTATAGATGATATTTTTATCTACTTAAAAAGTGTATAGGAATATGAGGAGCATTTGGATACTATGCCTAAGACCTTGCAAAAGGAAAATTTATATATGAAGTATAGTAAATTAAAGTTTTTAATGGAGAAAGTACCATTCCTAGGGAATGTTTTTACCAGAAAAGGGAAATTTTTTGATCCCTCAAAGACAAAAGTAATCAAAGGATAGCCTAGACCAAAATTTTTGACATAGATTTATAGTTTCCTTATATTATATGGGTACTATCATTGATTTTTGAGAAACTTCTCACAATTATAAAACCCACTAACCAAAAACACTTGAATGGGAGTGAATTTTCTCTAGATAGATGAATGTGAGGAGATATTTAAAGAGTGAAATAAGAGGCTAATCACTGCATATTTTATCACATTACCCACTAGTATGAAAGGATTTTTGATCTATAGCAATTCATCCTAAAAAGTCTCGTGTTGTGTACTCATTAAAAATGAAAAATTGATCACCTATGCCTCCTTCTAATTAAAGATCCATGACTAGAATTACTTGACGCATGATCTATAATTGGATGTAGTGATCTTCGCATTGAATATTTGGAAACATTATACCTATGGGGAGAATTTTGATATATAAATATATAGATCATAAAATCCTAAAGCATATATTCACACAAAAATAGATCAATATGTGCTAATTAAGGTGGTTAGTACTGATTATGGATTATGACTATTCAATCCATTAGTATCTTGGGAAGGAAATTAAATTGGAAGATGATCTGAATATAAATTATTTTACAACCCTATCCATGATGAGGATTGGAAGGGATCCAATCCTCTTGTGTGTGAAAAGGATGGACATGGGAATCATAAAAGGAATGACATCCTAACTTTCTCAAATAACTACTCAAGCATATATTCTTTAGAGGATCAAGGAGGACTAAAAAGATGATAGGGAGCTATAGAGAAAGGTAGTGAATATTACAGAGTTTAACTTTTTAAAGATGGAGTTATAAGGTTAGGAACCCTAATATGTATCCCATAAAAACTAGAATTGAATAGGTAACTTCTGGATGATTCATATAGCTCATCCTTCTCTATTCATCCATGAAGAACTAAGATGTATAGATATATAAATAAAAAAATATTGTGGGATAACGTGAACAGTGATATTTTATAATTTTTATCTTGATGCTTGTTATGCCAACAAGTATAGGTTGAATGATAGAAGTATAAGGGTGTGATGAAACCATTACACATACCAGTATAGAAATGGGAAAACATAGACAGGGATTTTTTCAAAGGACTCCCTAGGACATCTAAAGGATATAACACCATTTGGGTGGTATTAAATTGCCTTATAAAGTTAGTACATTTAATTACTATCATATAAGATTTATCTCTTGAACAAATCTCTAAGATATACATAAGATAAGTTGTGAGAATATATGGTGTACCACTCTCCATTGTATTTGATTGAGACTTGAGGTTTACCTCAAGGTTCTAGATAAGCCTTCAGTAAGTGTTGGATATAGATATGAGTTTCAGCATTACTTATTACCCTAAAATTGATTAAAATTCTAGAGGATAAACTGATATCGTGTTTAATCAATTTCTAAGGATGTTGGTATTATCACTTTCCCCTAGTGGAGTTCTCATATAACAATAGTTTCAATTCTAGCATTCAAATTGTAAGGGTTGGTGTCCTGAGAACCAACTGTTTTGTACTTTGATTACATGAATTTTAACTTATTATATATTGTTCATTGTTCTTCATGACTATAATATAATAATGTCCTAGAATATTTGTTGCATTGATAAGGTCATGGAAAATACCCGCTATGATGAGAACCTTGAAATGATATAACAATATTCTTAAATAAAGTTCTACGGTTGGATGACATACTATGATAGGACACATGGTATACAGACTATCATGTGCGAGTACTCCTAAGAAAATAATACTCTCTCTCATGGAGTTCACACATGGTAATCTCCAAGATGGGGGATTATGAGAACAGACCCACCAGTAGCAATTTCTTATGTCTTGGTGTCATCAGACATTGCTATCTACGAGCGTGTGTAATGGTATTTAGACTGGAATATTATCATTAACTCATGTCATGACTCACGCACTTAGATTTACTGATGAAAACCACCACGCAGACAGTTGGCGAGAAGTAGGGTACGTTGGGTGCGTCACGAGTGACATGTTGTTAATGGATAAGTCGAGGAAGGATTTGTCCCTTCCATTTATGGAAGTTGATATCTAGGCCCTTTGATTGAAATAGAACTATCACATTAAATTACATGGCCATGGTGTGAACGACGAGTTTATTTCAGGTAGTCAAAGAATGAAAGATCAAGCATATAGGTTTATGACACTGCCATGAAACCTGCTTGATGAGATATCAATACAAAGGGATTAAATTACACAGTAAGCGTTCGTATGTAGTGATACGTCAATGCGGCGTAAACTTCTTTCTCATGGGTGCCTTGACCCGTTTCTAGACAGTAATCTTGGACTTTAGGCAAGCCTGCCTAATGCCAATGAGAAAGAGGCCTAACGGGTCACACACTAAGTGTATTCAAGTATCTCAAGTAGAATAAAGATTATTCCCATATATGGTTTAATAATTATTAAAGGAAGCCTAAATCGTTTTAATGATGGAGGAAGAAGGAAATGAAAAAACAAGATATACACGCCGTGTATTAAAGATTACACGCCGTGTAGTTTTTCATGGAAAACAAGTACACGTCATGTATTAATAATTACACGCCGTGTAGATTTCTTTATGGAAAAGAAATGAATAAATGAAAACAAGATATACACGCCGTGTACATTGAATTTACATGACGTGTAGTTTTCAATGAAAAACAAGTACACGACCGTGTATTTATTAATACACGCCGTGTAGTTTTTCCAATCGGGATTTTGAGGATATAATATTGTTTTAAATGATATTTATTATAATTAGTGTGGGTGCATGTCAAGGAATTAATTATTCGATGTGGGGGTTTTAAATAAGAGTCAATGAAATAAATAAAATGCGTAATGCATTTATTTATTGTCATAACTCTATAACCTCAAGCCTAATTATAAATATCCTCACAACCCCAACTCTTTTCCGACACATAAGAGAATCATTGTGCAAAACAATTCTGGAGAATTCTTTCAAGACCGAAAGAATCTCTTCCTCCAAGAATGCTCTCAAGACCGAGAGAGATCCTCTTCCATCAGATCAAGATGATCTAAGGCGGACAACGCAAGAAAAGGATTCTCCACGCTAGAAACCGGAGAATCCTTTGGCGACGTCCTAAGATATGAGGTACACGTGTGGATCACCACTAGAGGGAGTCTACACTTGGCTTCTGTGATGCAATGACGGATCACATCGACAACGTGATCAAGAACCTAAACGAAGAAAGAACACCCAAAAGGTATTTCTTTATAATTAATTAAATTAATTATAATCAACCTGTAATGATCCTTGTTTGTGTTTCTGGGAAAAATCTTCTTCTTTGTCTTTTTCTATGATTCGATCCATGGAGACTGGCGTTTATCGTCATATTGATCCCAGATTGATCATTGCTAATTACAAAAATCCAAGTGGGAATATCCACCCACGCTCTTCTGTTGCGCCTGGAACCTTCAAATGGTATCAGAGGGAGGTTACAACGTTGATTGTAGTTATTTAATTTTCATTGATAATTTACGCATTTATATTTGATTCAATTTGAAATATATCGTTATATTAATCTGAATAAACGAGATCTATTCTTCCTCCTTCGTTTCTCGATTCATATCACAGAAACGACCTTTTAATTTTAATTTTGATTAAAATAAAAATGAGGAACTCATTCGGAGGAGCCGCTCTTTTTTTCTATATAACACGGGATTACACGGCGTGTAATTAAAACTACACACCGTGTAATTAGGTTCAATGAACCAGAACTGGTCTTCCAAAACACTCTGTGTGAATTGAATATGCCTAAGTATTAATCACATTGTGTTGACCAGAATTGAATGGCGTGTGGAACCGGAATACACAGCATTTATGTTGGAGCAACACGTCGTGTAGTCCGTTCCGGCCCAGGTGAAACCGTGTACAAGGATAAGCCGCGTACCACGTACACGGGATCGCCAGACCGGTTACCACGTAACAAGGAATTACACGCCGTGTATGATTTATCTACATGTCGTGTACTCCAAAATTTCAAAAGTACAGAAAACACGCCAAATCCCCGGCGTGTACTTTGGATAAAGAGTGAAAATAAATACACACCATGTAATTATAAACTACACGCCGTGTACTTTCCAGAAATGGAATTTCACCAGGTTTCCTCCAATATACAAAGACCCGTACAAGGAATATGGATAAGAAGAATCTCAAGGAAATTCATAAAGGAATTTAAGATAAAGAATTGATTAATTATAAGATCATAATTAATTATTTTCAAGCGCGAATTATCTTAAATAATAGAACGATTAAAAGAATTTGAATGCTAAATATGCATAAATTTAATTGCATGCTATGGATGATCATGAGCTAGACCAAAGGCCCTTTTGTATGTGTGTTTGGTTTCATTTAAATTTATTTAAATTTTTGGCCTGCAAGCCTTCTTCCAATATAATGTAGGGTCTGCGTGCCCATGGTTTCTTTAATGTAAACACCATGTAATAGAGGATCTCCCAAGCCGGAGGAGGTGGTTCAAATACCGAATCTGAGGTGAAACTAACGCAAGAAGATACAAAGGTGGAAAGGTGGGAGCTGTAAAACACGAACCACCGGGTTCAATGTGTTTTTCCCTAGGTCAGGGTTAGCTTATCAAAACCACTAGATAAGCTAACCAAATAGAATCTCATTATCATGCCATCTTATTTTATTTATGTCTGATTGCATGGTTTATTTATTATGTATGTGTTGTCGTGATCACATAATTAATAAAATGAACAAGCATGCAAAGATGGAATAAAATAAAAACCAGACTATGCGTAAACATCATCAGAAAATGGTTAATCACTTAAGAAATCATCACTTAATATTAACAAGCATGTGATAATGTGAAAACTATGAATAACGGACTAAAATACCTCAATACCATATTAAGTCAGACCAAGCCTTTCGTTACCAGATTAAGGGAAAGACTCAATAAAACTATGTGTTTGACCAACCCTTGTTGGGACACTTACTTTTATAAAGGAATCCCTTATGAAAGGTTTCAGGTTGAATTAACCATATTACATCAAGAGAAGTATCCCTTGATAGACTTGGTGTAATATTGGAGGCAAGAGTTGAGGAAATCAAAGTCAGGATTTCATGATTGGAGAATCCACTCAACAGATCAAGGAACTGTAAGCTCACAGTTGGCAAAGACTTTCCTACCTAAATACCTTCAAATAGCTTGACCAACCCTTTTTGGGGTTATGCGAAGGGGAATATGGATCCTTGCCACTAGAATGTCAAAGAAACTGGACATTCCGAGTTCAATAGTGAGGGCCATTGGGACTTGATAAAATAGTGGGAGAATTAATTCATTCATTCATTATTTCTCATAAATTGTAATCAAGAAAGTACTATTAAATTTTCTCTTTTAAATTGTAGAATCAAGATGACAAACTCATCAACCACATTTTCTCTGTGATCAATATTGGATAAAGACAATATCCTCACCGGCAGTAACTTTCAGGAATGGTTTAGGTGCCTTCAGGTTATCCTACGCCATAAACGAAAGTTTTACATGCTGGAGTCCTCACTTCCTGATTCTCCTGCCCCAGGGGCAAGTGATGAAGATTTCCTGGTATATTATCAACATTTGAACGATGCTCTCGACATTCAATGTTTGATGTTATCATCGATAACTAGTGAGATCATGAATTCTCATGAAGACATGGATTCTTATAGCATGCTCAAGAACCTCCGTGGTCTATACCAGGAGAGAGAAAGAAAGGAAAGGTTTGAGATCTCCAAGGCTCTATTTCAGAGCAAGCTTGGAGAGGGTTCCCCAGCTGGGCCTCATGTAGTCAAGCTCATTTGCTACATTGAGCGCTTGGAGGTTCTAGGGTTTAAACTCCCTGAAGAACTGGGTACCGATCTCATTCTTGCATCACTCCCCTAGAGCTTCTCAAACTTTGTTGTTAATTTCAACATGAACAACATTGAGAAGTATCTATCTGATATTTTTATACTTATTCGCCAAGTGTACAATGACATGAAGTGTGAAAAGCCTTCTGTCCTTATGGTGAATAAAAAGAAAGGGAAGGCGAAGAGCTTTAAGCCCAAAGCTTCTTCAAGGCCTTTCAAGAAAAGGAAGATCAAAGGAGAGGCAAAGGAATAGGATGCTATTTGTTTTGCATGTGGCAAGAAGGGCCACTGGAAGAAAAACTGCACCCATCCAAGGAAGCAAGGGGAAGCTTCAGGTGCATTTGTTATCGAATGAAATCTATCTATTTCTACTAATAGGGTATTAGATACTGTTTGTGGTGCTCACATCTGTATCCAAATATAGGAACCAAGTAGATTCAAGAATATTTATCTAGGGGAGGTAGATCTATGAGCAGCCAACAGAGCCAGACTTGCTGTTGTAGTTGTCAAAGACTACCACCTCACGTTGCCAACTGGAATGATCTTGGTGTTAAAGGGTTGTTATTATGTGCCTTCTGTTACTAAAAACATTATTTCAGTATCCATATTAGATACTGATGGATTCATGTTCAAGTTTGGAAATGAATGTTGCTACTTTTATAAAGATAGAATTTTTTTTAGTAGGGCACATTTATATAATTTCCTTTATGTGTTAGACTACAAAAACCAAGTAATGGAAATCGATGACAAAGTCAATTCACATGACTCATACCACACCCAACTTTGGCATCACCGGCTAGGTCATGTCAATGAGAAACGTTTGATAAAACTACATCAAGATGGGTATTTAGATTCTTTCGAACTAAAACCACTTGGTGTATGTCATGTGTGTCTACAAGGAAAAATGAACAAAGCCCCATTTAGTGGGAAAGGTGAAAGAGCTAAAGAGATTCTAGAATTTGTTCACACAGATGTGTGTGGGCCATTTCCAGTTGAGGTAAGGGGTGTGTTCTCGTACTTCATAACTTTTACTGATGATTTTAGTAGATATGGATATATCTACTTAATGAGGTATAAGTCAGATTCTTTTGATCAGTTCAAAGAATACAAGAATGAGGTTGAGAACCATCTTGGTAAGAAGATTAAGAAACTCCACTCAGAAAGAGGAGGAGAATATCTTAATCAGGACTTCATTGATTTCTTACGGGAGTTTGGGATTCTATCTCAACTCACTCCTCCTTACACACCGCAGTGGAATGGTGTAAGTGAAAGGTGGAACTGCACCATGTTGGACATGGTGAGATCAATGATGGGTCATGCGAGTCTTCCATTATCCTTTTGGGGATATGCATTACAAACAGTAGTGCACATACTAAACCAAGTACCAACTAAATCGATAAATGGTATTCCATACGAGTTATGGAGTGGATGAAAAGCCATGTTATCGAATTTATATGTGTGGGGTAGCGAAACATTTGTTAAGGCCTCTTCAGGTAACAAACTTACACCCTGAGGAATAAAGTGTATCTTTATAGGATATCCCAAAGAAACAAGGGGATATTACCTATACAACCCCTCAGAAAAAAAGGTTACAGTGGCAAGACACGTCATATTCCTTGAGAGGGGGCACATCTCCAAAAGAGATAGTGGGAGCGAGATAGACTTTGATGAAGTCGAGGCTCAAGATACACAAGATTTGGTACAAGAACAGATTCCACAAAGCCCTGTGGAAGAACAATCTGTTCCAGAGACACAAGAACTACGTAGAAGCACGAGAGAGGTGAGAGAACCAGAACGATATGGTTTTCTTGTCACCGAGAATGGTGACTCATTATTGGTGGACAATGATGATCCTCTTACTTACAAGGAAGCAGTTGAAGGCACAGATTTTTCCAAGTGGTAAGAAGCCATGAATTATAAAATGGATTCCATGTACCAAAACCAAGTTTGGGTTTTGGTAGATCCTCCAGTTGATGTAAAGCCTATTGGTAATAAATGGTATTCAAGAAGAAACTGGACATGGAGGGGAAAGTCAGCACCTATAAGGCATGAATGGTTGCAAAAGGTTTTAGACAGCGTCAAGGAATTGACTATGATGAAACTTTTTCACCGGTTGCGATGCTGAAATCCATCAGAATCCTATTGGTCATTTCCGCTTACCATGACTTTGAAATTTGGAAAATGGATGTCAAAAAAGCATTCCTTAATGAGAACCTCCAAGAAGATGTCTACACGACACAACCTGAAGGGTTTGTGACTTCAAAGGATGCCAACAAGGTCTGAAAGTTGCAAATATCCATTTATGGATTAAAGAAACCATCAAGGTCATGGAACATTCGTTTTGATGAAGCTGTAATGGAATTTGTCTTTGTTAAGAATGAATGTGAGCCTTGTATCTACAAGAGGTTTAGTGGAAGTGCAGTTGTTTTACAAATAGTATATGTTGATGATATATTACTAAATGGAAATGAAGTACCTGTCTTGCAGTCAGTTAAGGAATGGTTGCATAAATGCTTCTCTATGAAAGACTTGGGTGAGGCAGCATATATTCTTGGGATCAAGATCCATCGTGATAGATCCAAGAGAATGTTGGGCCTGAGTCAAAGTACATACATTGACAAGATACTGAAGAGATTCAGTATAGAATAGTCCAAGAGGGGATTGTTGCCAGTGTCACATGGCATTCATCTTTCCAAGAAAAGGTGTCCTCGGACACATGAGGAAAGAAAGAGAATGGAAAGGATCCCTTACACATCCGCGATTGGGTCAGTCATGTATGATATCCTATGTACGAGGCTAGATGTTGCTTACGCATTAAGTGCGGTAGGCAGATATCAAGCTGATCCAGGAGACCGCCATTGGATGGTAGTCAAAACTATCCTTAAGTATCTGAGGCGTACTAAGGATATGTTCCTAGTTTATGGAGGATATGAGGAACTAGTCATAAGAGGACATGTAGATGCTAGTTTCTAGAATGATCAAGATGACATGAAGTTGCAGACTGGATACATCTTCAATTTTAATGGAGGTGCAGTGAGCTGGAAGAGCTCAAAGAAAAGTGTTGTGGAAGATTCTACAGCGAAGTCCGAGTATATCGCAGCTTCTGAGGCAGCTAAAGAAGCAGTATGGATGCGAAGCTTCGTCCAAGATCTGGATGTAGTACCAAGCAGTAAAGATCCTATCACACTCTATTGTGATAATATTGCATCGGTAGAACTTGTTAAAGAGACAAAGTCATATCAGCGGACAAAGAACATACTTTGGAAGTATCATCTCTTGAGGGATTTTTCTTAGAGAGGTGAAGTTGCAGTGAGCATTATTTCCACGGAAGACAACGTGACGGACCCCTTGACTAGAGTCTTGACTCAGCAGAAACATGATCATCATGTGAGGTCTAGCGGACTAAAAGTCGTAGGCAGTTGGCTCTAGTCCAAGTGGGAGTTTGTAAGGGTTGGTGTCCTGAGAACCAACTGTTTTGTACTTTGATTACATGAATGTTCACTTATTATATATTTTTCATTGTTCTGTATGACTATAATATAATAATGTCCTGGAATATTTGTTTTATTGATAAGGTCATGGAAGATCCCTGCTATGATGAGAACCTTGAAATTCTATAACAATATTCTTAAATAAAGTTCTACGGTTGGATGACATACTATAATAGGAAAAATAGTATACAGACCGTCATGTGCGAGTACTCGTAAGAAAACGAGACTCTCTCTCATAAAGTTCACACTTGGTAATCTCCAAGATGGAAGATTATGAGAACAGACCTGCCAATAGCAATTTCGCATGTCTTGGTGTCATCAGACATTGTTATCTACGAGCGTGTGTAATGGTCCTTAGACTAGAAGATTATCATTAACTCATGTCATGACTCCCGCACTTATATTTACTGACGAAAACTGTCACGCAGATATTTGGCGGGAAGTAGGGTACGTTGGGTGCGTCACGAGTGACATGTTGTTAATGGATAAGTCGAGGAAGGATTTGTCCCTTCCATTTATAGAAGTTTATATCTCGGCCCTTTGATTGAAATAGAACTATCACATCAAATTTCATGGCCATGGTGTGAACGATGAGTTTATTTCAGGTAGTCAAAGAATGATGGATCAAGCATATAGGTTTATGACACTGCCATGAAACCTGCTTGATGAGATATCGAGACAAAGCGATTAAATTACACAGTAAGAATTCGTATGTGGTGATACATCAATGCGGCGTCAACTTCTTTCTCATGGGTTCCTTGACCCGTTGCTAGACAGTAATCTTGGACTTTAGGCAATCCCGCCCAATGCCAACGAGAAAGAGGGCTAAAGGGTCACACACTAAGTGTATTCAAGTATCTCAAGTAGAATAAAGATTATTCCCATACATGGTTTAATAATTATTCAAGGAATCCTAAATCTTTTTAATTATGGATGAAGAAGGAAATGAAAAAACAAGATATACACGTTGTGTATTAAAGATTACACATCATGTAGTTTTTCATGGAAAACAAGTACACGTCGTGTATTAATAATTACACGCTGTGTAGATTTATTTATGGAAAATAAATGAATAAATGAAAATAAGATATACACGTCGTGTGCATTGAATGTACACGTCGTGTAGTTTTCAATGAAAAGAAAGTACACGACCGTGTATTTATTAATACACGCCGTGTAGTTTTTCCAGTCGGGATTTTGAGGATATAATATGGTTTTAAATGATATTTATTATAATCAGTGTGGGCGCATGTCAAGGAATTAATTATTCTACATGGGGGTTTTAAATAAGAGTCAATGAAATAAATAAAATGCGTAACGCGTTTATTTATTGTCATAACTCTACAACCTCAAGACTGATTATAAATATCCTCACAACCCCAACTCTTTTCCGACACATAAGAGAATCATTGTGCACAACAATTCTAGAGAATTATTTCAAGGCCGAAAGAACCTCTTCCTCCAATAATGCTCTCAAGACCGAGAGAGATCCTCTTCCATCGGATCAAGACGATCTAAGGTGGACAACGCAAGCAAAGGCTTCTCCATGCTAGAAACCAGTGAATCCTTTGGCAACGTCCAGGGATACGAGGTACATGTGTGGATCACCGCTAGAGGGAGTCTACACTTGGATTCTACGTCGCAATGACATATCACATCGACAACATGATCAAGAACATCAATGAAGAAAGAACACCCAAAAGGTATTTCTTTATAATTAATTAAATTAATTATAATCAACCTGTAACGATCCTTATTTGTGGTTCCAGGACAAACCTTCTTCTTTGTCTTTTTCTGTGATTCGATCCGTGGAGATTGGTGTTTATCATCGTATTGATCCCAGATTGATCATTGCTAATGACAAAAATCCAAGTGTGAACATCCACCCACGTGCTTCCGCTACGCCCGGAACCTTCACAAATAACACCTTATGAGGATATATATGGGAAGCAGTTTCGGACTCCAACATATAGGGATAAATTTTGAGATAATCAGCTAATGGGACCTAATTTTATCCAAGAGATGACAAATAAGGTTCAAAACATTCATTTACATATGAAATTCATGTGAAGTAGACAAAAAAATCTATGCATACAATCATTGATGAGACCTAGAGTATGAGGTAGAAGATAAGGTGTTACATCATATATCACCATGTAATAATGTTATGAGGTTTGGGAAGAAGTGAAATATTAGTCTTAGATACATAAACCCCTTTGAGGTCCTTGATTACATCGAATATGTATCCTATTAACTAAAAATCCCACCTAACTTATCTCAACTACATGATGTGTTCCATGTATCCCTCTTAAAGAAGTATATACCAGGCCCATCACGTATACTAAATACAAAGTTGGTGCCTTTAGATAATGATATTTCTTATGAGTATTATCTGGAGAAAATCTTAGATCATAGTGATAAATTGTTATAGAATAAGACAACTCACCTGCTGAAAGTACTATGATGGAAACATGAGTTCGAGGAGGCAATATGGAAACTAGAAAAGATGAAAAAACATAAGTACCCCCATATGTTTTAGTCTATGAAATAAAATTTTTAGGGTGATATTTTTAAAGTGGAAAGAATATAATGACCCATAGTTTTATAAATAAAATTACCTTTTGAATGAATAAATTCATTATTAAGTAATATAATTATATAAAACTCATGCACTATATTTCATTTTTTTATTTTAGATAGTTATAAAATATATCCATAATTTTTCTATCAAGATTAATGGACTAATAACAATAATTATTAATATTAATATATCCATTATTCAGTTACCATTAATATTATTATATATTGAGGGTCATAATAAAATTTAATTGACACAAAAGGTAGAATTAATGGTATCAGCCAGTATAATCTTACCCTGTGAAGCCCATTTTTCAGAGCTTCTAAGGGAGATGGAATCACTAGGTTTTTTCCTTTACCAATACCAAGACAGTATTTGATAACTAAAACATGATAAAAATTATTTATGAGAGAATTTCAAACTTATAGATATCACCTCCCAAACCATGTTCATCGAACCATCCCAAGAAAGTACTATTATCACACACCTTACCCTTAAGGTGTATGCTAGTGTAATAAGTGGTTATGTATCTAGACCCTAGTAGTATAAATTTATATATTTTATTTTTAATAAAATAGTGACAATATTGATCTATTTTCATTATTACTTTTTATATATACATGATTATATAATGAGTTTAATAAAAATTATATTTTGATACGAATAAGTCAAAATTATATTTGTGGGAAATATATAGTTTCCATTAAAACACTATTTTTGATAAATACAATAGTTTTGAAATAAATTTTATTTTAATGAAATAGTATTATAAAATAATATTTATTTAAATATAAATAATAATATAATTTAATGAAGTCTCATGTAATTTTTATAAAGTCTAGAAATTTTTTTGTGTCGTAAAAACTAGTATTTTTCAATAAATTGGGATTTTTATTTAAAAGTGTAAATTCATAAATTTAGAAAAAAAAATGGTGAAATAAATATCATCTTTTAAATAATCACATCAAAGTTAGCTAATTGTTATTTTTTCATGATTTTCTCAGATAATCTAATTTCTGGGAAAAATTAAATTCGGTATGTTAGGACCAAGTTGGTTGGAAGTTGTTTTTGGAACCTAGAAAAGGTTATATTGAAAGTATTGTATTTTGATTTCAAATAGATAAGAAATCAATTCACTTTTTAAGTTTTGATGATTGAAATCACAATCGTATTCAGAAGATTCGATGTAAAATGGATCTGAAAGATCATTGTTTTGAAATGAAGTTTTCTAGATGGAAAGGTTTATCAGACTCACCATGGGTACGGAATGGAGTTTCAATCATAATGAGGAGTTTTATCAGAGTCTAAATGGTGTTGATGAAAATTTTACGACACATTTATGATCTTGTATTTATCATAAATCATAAGTAATATGTGAAACTTGTGATGTAAGCCTTATGAGTGAAAGGAGTAGAATAGGTGTTGCCAATCGTATTGAGGTTTGGTTGGAAATGAAGAAGTTTTTGGATGTATGGTATGTTATAATTTCTTCTAATTAAAGGAAGAAAATTCTATATTGATACTAATTGTTTTCTAAATCATGAGTAATTCATGATTACAAGCTAGGGTTTGTGAAAGAAGAAAGTCAAATATTTTCAGTCTCAGTTCATCGGTGTGAGTTCACTGGATGTATAATTGTTTGAAGGCTATAAAGTTTTGTTTGAACCATGAGAAAATGAATATGGTGATTTTTAGTTAGAATTATAATCCACAAGACACAAATATTTGGAAAAATAAGTTGTTTTTGACATTAATTTATCGGAAAGGGTGTGCCATCAATCATTAGAGTAATCCTGACACCAATAATCAAACACAGTGATGGTTGCAAAAGGTAATCAAAGGCAGAAACTTAGATGAATAAGATCAGCAAGTGGATATTTCTAATACCAATGAAAAATGGTAACATAGATCAATCAACAATGTAGTCAACCATTTTTTATATAACATATGTTGGTTGTCTTCATTTGGGTCAAGAACAAAAGAAGAACACTAATTTGTTTTCAATCGGTTCAACAGTCATTAGACAAAATGTGTTGATGATAATCGGAATGTAGATAACATCGATCCATCAGAGGAAGACAGAGATCGATAATCAGATGCGGCTTGACACATATAACTTAATTAGAAATAGGTTCATCTGTCTGAGGAAAATAAGAAAAGAATAATTTCTTTATGTTTTTTAAATAATTTTTAAGGAGTGTCTTGAATTTTGAAGAGTTTAGAAAAAAATTGTTAAATAAGTTTGAATCCAATGCTAAATTACTACCAAGGAGGTGTAGTAATCTTTAGAAGTTACAAGTATGTTTATAGAAAAGAAAGTCAATTGAAGTATAAAAAAGTAGAGACAATGTTTATGACTAAATGGTATCAAAGGTTTTATGTTTATCAAATTGGTATGGCACATCATAATGAGTAGTTTAATTTTTCAAGTGGTGTGGAGAAATGTAATGAATAATTTGTTGTTTCACACATGCTTCATTGTAATGAAGAAATTAGAGTGAAAATCGGAATCGTACTAAAGAATGGTTAGAACGTATGATGAGATTTAAAGATGTGAGAATATTTGAGAAGGTTATAGAATAAGAGAGAAGAGTTGAGAAGCACTGAAGAAGTCAAATATGTTTTTGAAATGTAAGGAAAATTTATGTTTTGAGAAATTTGGTTAAGTGGGAAAACATTTCAAATTCCTACCTAAACCACATTTGGCGCACCTATAAAAGGATAAGAGTACTTTGTACTTTATGACGAATGAGTACACTATTCATTTGTGAGGAAGAGAGAAAATATATGAAATTTTTTATAGAGAAGGAGTTTCTAGATTAAGAATTTCTGAGGAATTTTATAGGATAGAAGAAGAATAAGTAAGATCGTATTAAGTAGTTTTTGGATCAATCTATTTAATCGTATTGGGATTTAAAAACTGAGGTAGAAGTGGTTTATAATTTTTTCAGTGGTATTATGGTATATTTATATTTACAGACTAATAAATCAGACTAAATAATAGTGTTGAGTATCATTACAAAGTACAGATAAGTTTTTTCCAGCTGTTGGGTAAGGAAGTGAAGAATTTTTTTGAAGTTTATATTTTTGAAAGTTGACAAGGTATCACAAAATTGTATTACATAACTTCATGTTACTTGAATCACGTGAACTGTTGTATTTAACATAGTTCTACACAAGTGTAAGGTTATAACCTACTTGTTTTATCCATACAAAAATATTATTTTATAGTGGATTATGTGGTCTTAGATTGTTTCCAAACCATACCAAGGACATAGCTGCTCTTGTTGATTATTCAAAATTGTAAATTTTTGTATTCTTATGGATGTGTGATTGTTTTTTTTAGAAAAGTAATAAATATTTAATAGTAGGAGAATGTTGTTTCAAAGGAATGGAAACTTAAAAGAAAAATATATTACTAATTCAACCCTTCCCCTCTCAATGATACATTGATCATGGCTGGGAATTTACAAGTGGTATCAGAGTGAAGGTTCCCTTCTCTTACTCTCTACTAAAGTTTTGGAATAGAAGTTATGATGGAAAATCTGAATTGTGTAAATAGTAATGGGATTCTAGTCTTCGATGGTAAGAACTATCATATCTATAAAGATAGAATATTTTTGTATCTTATGTCTCTTGGGTATGATGCTCTTGAAGTTTCAATAGAAAGATTTCCTCTTATTAATGGAAAATTTTCTCTTACATCTGTTGATAAGAAGAATCTTGAGAATGATGGAAGTACTAAGAATTCTTTACTCTCATCACTTTCTAGAATTGAATTCTTAAGAGTTAATGGAGTTTCTACTACCAAATGTATCTGAGATAAGTTTAAAATATTTATAAAGGAATTATAAGTGTGAATAAATCCAATTTACAAATATAGAGGTTGAAGTATGAAGATCTAAAAATGGGTGAATCTATTGGTGACTTCTTTACAAGAGTGAATGATATTGTTATCACCATAACATGTCTTGGGGAGAAGTTAGAATATTCTACTCTTTTTGAAAAGATCATGATAATTCTTCATGAAGATTTTGATGTCAAAGTTTCCTCATTGGAAAATAGAGATCTCGAAACTATATCTCTTAATAATATTCATTTTAAAGACCCATAAAATTCAAGGGAATTTTTTTCTTAATTTTCTTTAGAATTTTACAAGAGCGCAGTTTCTGACGGCACCTGATTCCGAGGCCCGGTGTGCCCGGAATCAAATTCTGAAGTTTGGCTCGGGTACGTTCAGTGAACGAATGAGCGGGTTTTTATAACTTTTGAACCGGTGCCCGGAATCAAATTCTGAGGGCACCGATGAACTCGCAGCGCCGATATTCGCTTAAGGAGACCTCTTCCGAGGTTGAGTTTTATGCGGGATGAAAGTTAGTTTTGGGGGAAATTAGAAGAAGTTAAATAAATTTGTGGAACACAATTTATTTTTAACTTGTTGGTTATTTTCCTCCCAAAGGGAGTTAGAGGTGGGACCCACATCCACATAACCTCCCTTGAGAGGATTAAGTGTGGTGGGGCCCAAAAGATCCCTAACTCTTCAACTTCCCTTAAACTCCCCAATAACTCCACTCTAATTAATTTGACAACTTGTGTTATTAATTAAGATGAGTTACTTAATTTCAAACCTTTGAAATTCAAAGAGGTTGGGTTGTGTAAATAAAATAAGGCTTAGACTTATTTTATTTTGGTTAGTATCTTTTTCCACCTTGAGAGGATTGAGAAGCATTCTTCATCTTCTTCAACCTTGATGAAGAACGCGAAGAACACTTAGGCTCCCACGAAGAACGTCGTCACCATAAGAAGAGAAAGACGTGTCGTCTCTTCTCTTCTTCGCAGCCGGTGTGTTTCTGAAGATCGACGACGCCGCTTCTTTCGATATTCTTCTCGTTTCAACGAAAGGAGACGCCGCTTCCTCCTCGGGATTTCTCCGTTAGCTTACGAAGCTTCTCCAGCGATGTTACCTCTTCGGACGCACCTCGACGTCAACGGAATCGACGTACGATTCCCGCGACGCCCGACCTCCGCGACGCTCTTCTTCCGCGGGTCGTTGACGAACACCGCTCTTGAAGTCGAGGTAGGGGATTATTGTTATTTTATTAATTGTTTCTGTTCTTGATTCTAGCATGTCGAACCTCGTGGTTAATCGACTAAATGTTATCATTTAACGAGAGGGGGGCGGACCGCACAAACACGGCCGAACCCCCTTCTATGTTCATGTTTGTTTCCTTGCAGATGTAACAGGATGGCGTGGTGTCGTCGCACCATGCAGAAATCACACGGCAAGTATTGCGCGGCGCCGTCGCGCCGCGCCGTGGAAAGAAATTCAAGAACGCGACGCCGTCGCGTCGCGTCGAAGGAATTCGAAGGCGTCGCGGCCGGAGCGGAGCCGCGGCAGAGGGGCGCGGTGCCGTCGCACCGCGCCGGACGACAAGGGCCGTGGCCGGTTCCGGGCCGCGGCGGAGCATGGTGACCGGCGGCCAGTCGGGCCGCCGGTGTCGGAGCCGAAAAGGGGACCGTCCACCGTCGGTCCCGTTGAGAGGGAGTCGGCCGGCCAGGTCGGGCCGGCCGGAATGGAGAAACCCGGGGGAATTAAAATCCCCCAGCCAGATGAATGGCCCCCCATAATGAGGGGGGGCCGCAGTTACACAAGGGGGGGCAGGTGCCCCCCTCTTTTTCAATCAGCTCGGCCGAAGCCAAGCTGGCAGCGCGCTGGGCGCGCTGCCCCCAGCCGGACCGGCACCTGGCCGGTCGGCCAGGCCGGGCCGGGCCGCTCCGGGCCGGGTCGACCCTATCCGGGGCAGGTCGACCCGGTGCGGGCCAGCCGGGGGGTCTCGGGCCGGGTCGGCCCGGGCCCGAAACCCCGGATACCGAACTGTTTAGGTTCAAATGCCTATAACTCGGGCTACGGACCTCCAAACGACGCACCGTCAGCGGCGATGCGATCCTTGGATCGAGACGGTCGTTTCGGTATATCGCACTCAAGGTTTCGGAATACTTTGAGTTCGGCCGGGTTGGTTCGTACACGAAACCAACCGGGCCCTCGGAGCGGAAACGCTCATATCTTGAGCTACGGACGTCCGATTGACGTGTCGTCAGCTTTTCTGAGTTCCTATTAGTGAGACGGATCTTTTGGCATACTCCGCCCGAGGTTTGGACGCAGGTGGAGTACGGTCGGGTTGGTTTTTCCTTAAAAACCAACCGGGCCCCTGGAACGAAAAAGCCAATAACTCTCAGACCGGGCGTCCGATTGACGCGCCGTCTGTTGCGTTGAGTTCCTGTTGACGATACGGAACTTTTGGATACATCAACTCTGGACTATGTGACAGTTGATGTATCAGCCTCTCGGCTCGTGGAGCGGACCCTCCTAAACGAGCTTTCTATGTGCGGGAACCCTAGAGCTGGCTGCGACTGCTACTGTGACTGCGACGACGACTGTGCAGAGATCCTCAGTGGATTCGACGACGACGACTACAGCACTCAGTGATCCTGTGTGGATCAGTGCTACCGATCCTGTGTGGGTCTGATCCTGTGTGGGTCAGCGCTCAGCGGTGCTGTGTGAACCAGCGCCTACAGATCCTGTGTGGGTCCGATCCTGTGTGGGTCTTTGCGGGGGTTAGTACCTATCGAACCTTTGTGGGTCCGACGACTTAGATGGATCAGTGATCATCTCTATCGTCTTCGAAGATGTATACCTGTGTGAGCTGAACCCTGTTTACCTTCCTGTGTGGATTGTGTTGTGCAATCCTGTGTGGATTACGTTTTGCTTTCCTGTGTGGAATACGTATACTTTCCTGTGTGGACTGAGTTTTACTTGGACTCGGAGGTTGGAACGTATTGGAATTGATGACTTAGGTATATGTATGGGCATATACCTAAGTAGTGTCGGTTGTTACTTCGTGTTTGTATCTTTCCTTTGTGGTTTATCCTTTGTGGATTTTGGGAGACCTTCGGGGGTCTCGGGGTCCCTACTGAGTAGCTTATACTCACCCCTTCACGGGCTATGCCCGCACTACGTTGTGTTGGTTGCAGACGACGGACAGCGTTGATCGTGGTTGAGGCTCACAGAGCAGGACGGTACCTGGAGGTGGACCACTAGGCGGGATGTGCTCGGAGCGGACGGCGGGACCCGAGGAGCATTGGAACTATCTGTACCCACCCTTCAGGTGGGATTTCTAGTGGACAGCTCGGTGTAGCGGCTTTTACTTTATAGTCGTTGTTTTCCCGTTTGAGTTGTACTTTACTTTCAGTTTGGGTTTGTATACTGGCCCATTTACTTTTCCGTACTTTTAGTTGTACTCTGTTTTTACTTAGTGTTTACTTTTCCTCTTGCTTACTCTGTGGTGCTTGTTTACCTTACAAAGCCAATTCCTTCCCTTTTTACCGGGATTTACGCCTTGGTGCTAGTCGCCAGCCCCTGGCCTATGGAAGGCGGGCTTGGGGTAGTCACGGCACGGGCCCCGAGGGCGGGTCGTGACAAATTGGTATCAGAGGAGTTCGGTTCTACCGCGAACTCTGATCTTTTCTATGTGAAGCAATAGTGTTTAGCGTATTGAGTGTGGTTATCAGTCCAGGGAGTCCAGTGTTGGTGCGGCGGCCGACGTATCTGTACACCAGGACCCTGACTTCTGATTTCCGACTTAATGCACGAAAACATTGATTGCGTGTGTGTTTCAAGTTTTCTTTGTGATTACTTTGTATCAGCTCACCAGGTATACTCTTCTGACTGTGGCGCACCTGTTTCCTTTTCAGGATGGCCCCACGACGGCAACCAGCTAGGGTTCCGAGAGTCGAGCGTGACGACAGCCCACCGAGCGACGAGGCCTCGGTGCAGGGCCCTTTGTCAGCAGTGGCACCGGCGGTAGCTCTACTCGCCGAGCCACCGATGCTTCCAGCACCAGCCGCTGACGATGCACGTCGCCTCAGCGCACTGCATGAGTTTCAGCGCCAGCGACCGCCCAGGTTTCGTGGGGAGATGGACCCCCAGGCAGCCGAGGACTGGCTGGAGGCAGTGGTACGAGTTTTCAGGCTAGTGAGGACACCAGCAGACCTCATGGTGATCCTCGCTGCGAGCCTACTGCACGCAGAAGCGGGCCGATGGTGGAGCTTGATGCTCCAGGTGCACGATGAGGAATCTCTACTTTGGACGGACTTTGAGAGCCTCTTCCGCTCAGAGTTCGTCCCAGCCACCCTCCGTGCGGTGCGTATTCAGGAGCTTCTTCAGCTACGGCAGGGCAGCATGACGGTCGCTCAGTACTCGGCGAGATTTACCGATCTCTCGCGCTACTCGACCGACATGGTACGGGACCCATTCTTCCGGGCCCGGACCTTTGAGCAGGGTTTGAGACACGAGATCAGGGCATCGCTGATCTCCCTCAGCATTCTGACTCAGACAGGAGTACTGGAGCGGGCCCTTTTGATCGAGAGTTTTCTTGCTGAGTCTACACCAGCACCGAGACCCACCGCAGGGCGGCACGTAGCAGAGTCTTCTGCAGCAGGCAGTCGACGGATGACTCAGGGGTCCAGGAAGACCAGACCCTCAGGCAGAGGGTCGACCGTGGCGGTCCGCAGGGAGGAGGCGGACGAGGCAGAGGAGCTGGCCGAGCAGCAGGTGGTGGGCGACGCTTTCAGGCTCTACCACCACCACCACCAGGAGGTCCACCCCGACCACAGGGAGCTGGCGGGCAGAGACAGGCACAGCTCCAGGCAGCGGAGGCCTACGAACACGGCGCGCCAAAGATGATTCGAGGTACTATCTGTGTCTATTCCACCCTTGCTGCAGTACTTATAGACACAGGAGTGAGTCACTCTTTCATAGCCGCTGCCCTTGTTCGGAGCTCGGAGATTCCGACAGAGCCGTTGGCTCGATCCTTACGTCTAGAGACTCCTACGGGAGCAGACTCGATGATTACGCACTGGTGCCGGCAGTGTGATCTTACTCTAGGAGGCGAGATATTTGGCTAGGATCTTCTTGTAGCAGCGTCGAGGCCTTACGACGTCATCTTGGTCATGGATTGGTTATCTAAGGTCCATGCACAGATTGACTGTTTTAGGCGCAAGGTGCGATGTGTACGCACCGACGGGAGCAGGTTCACCTTCACAGGCAAGAAGGGAGCCTTTGCAGCACAGGATGGACTTCCGCAGAGGAATGATAGCCCATCACTCATTAGTTGGCTAGCCTCATCCTAGGAGCAGTTGACGTGCGGAGTCCTGGTTTCCCTGCAGTGGTGGATCAGTTTGCGGACGTTTTTCCCAACGACGTTCCAGGGTTACCTCCTCGCAGAGAGGTAGACTTTTATATTGACCTGTACCCTGGGACAGCTCCGATATCGACTCCAGCATATCAGATGGCCCCCGCCGAGCTTCGAGAGCTACGGGTACAGTTGGAGGACTTGCAGGGCAAGGGGTTCATCCGACCCAGTGTTTCACCCTGGGATTCCCCGATTTTGTTCGCCAAGAAGGTGGACGGGAGCTTGCGACTTTGTGTTGACTATCGTCACCTGAACCAAGTGACAGTGAGGAACAAGTATCCGCTACCGAGGATTGATGACCTCTTTGATCAGCTCAAGGGAGCACGGTGGTTCTCGAAGATAGACCTCAGGTCAGGCTATCATCAGCTCAGAGTTAGAGAGGAGGACGTGCAGAAGATGGCCTTCAGATGTCGGTATGGCCACTATGAGTTCTTGGTTATGCCATTCGGCGTAACCAATGCTCCAGCAGTGTTCATGGCCCTCATGAATAGGATCTTTCAGCCATACCTCGATCGATTTGTCATGGTCTTCATCGACGACATTTTGATTTACTCGACGACTGAGGAGGAGCATGCCAACCACTTACGGGTTGTACTAGACACACTCCGAGAGCACCAGCTTTATGGTAAGCTCTCGAAGTGTCAGTTCTGGATACGTGAGGTCCACTTCTTGGGACACGTCATCTCTGAGGCAGGATTTGCAGTGGATCCTGCAAAGATTGAGGCAGTGTTAGCTTGGGAGCCACCCAGGAGCGTGACGGAGGTTCGGAGTTTCTTGGGACTAGCCGGATACTACCGGAGATTCGTGCCAGAATTCTCCAGAGTTGCGGCACCACTCTCAACTTTGAAGAAGAAGGGGAAACCCTTCGTGTGGTCAGACAGATGTCAGCAGAGCTTCCAGAAGCTGAGACAGAGATTGACCAGCGCACCTATCTTGAGGTTTCCTAAGGAGGGAGTAGGGTACGTAGTCTACTACGATGCATCAGGGACCAGACTCGGTTGTGTCCTGATGCAGGATCGGGCAGTGATCGCCTATGGATCACGTCAGTTGAGGCCGCATGAGCAGAACTATGCTACCCATGACCTGGAGTTAGCAGCAGTGGTCTTCGCTCTGAATACATGGAGACACTACCTGATGGGCGAGCACTTTACAGTCTTTTCTGATCATCAGAGTCTCAGGTACATCTTCTCGCAGAAGGACCTGAACCTGAGACACCGGCGATGGCTTGAGTTCCTCAAGGACTATGACTTTGAGATAGTCTATACTCCTGGTAAGGGGAACGTAGTAGCTGATTCCCTCAGCAGGAGGACAGGAATTCAGCTACTTGAGGAGGCGACGGAGCAGCTAGACTCTTTGCAGATATCCTTCGTGGATAGAGATGGAGCAGCCTTTCTTCAGTCTCTCACAGTCACTCCTCCACTTCTACAGCAGGTCAGAGAGGCACAGCGTGGGGACGCTGACTATGAGACACGGCGTGCACAGATATCCTCAGGACAGGCACCTGATGGTTTCTCCTTTGGAGCAGAGCACGACATCCTTTTCAGAGGACGTACCATGGTACCAGTTGCTTTACGGGAGGAGGTGCTGAGAGAGTTTCACACTTCTCCCTTGGCGGTACATCCTGGAGTGGCGAAGATGTACCAGGACCTCAGACGACAGCACTGGTGGCCGGGAATGAAGAAGGTTGTGGCAGAGTTCGTTTCTCGATGCCTCACCTGCCAGCAGGTGAAGGCTGAGCACCAGGTACCAGCAGTCTTGGTACATCCCTTGGAGGTTCCGGAGTGGAAGTGGGACAGGATATCTATGGACTTCGTGACTGGACTTCCACGCACTTCCAGAGGTCACGAATCCATCTGGGTGATTGTCGACCGACTCACCAAGTTGGCTCACTTCTTACCCATCTGAGATCAGGGCTCAGTGGAGAGTTTGGGACATCTTTACGTTCAGGATATTGTACGGATTCACGGTGTGCCATCTTCTATCGTATCTGATCGAGATGCTCGCTTTACTTCCCGGCTATGGAAGGGATTCCAGGAGGCATTCGGGACGCAGCTACGTCTGAGCACAGCCTTTCACCCTCAGACGGATGGTCAGAAGGAGAGGACCATTCAGACTCTCGAGGACATGCTCCGTGCATGTGTCCTCGACTTTGGTCGTATCTGGGAGGACCACATATCCTTGGTGTAGTTTGCGTACAACAACAGATACCACTCCACCATCGGTATGGCACCATACGAGGCGTTGTACGGCCGACCTTTCGGATCTTCTTTGTGCTGGACAGACCCTGGGGAGTCAGCACTTGTGAGACCGGAGATGGTCCAGGCCACGACAGAGAAGGTCCAGGTCATCTAGGAGCGGATGAGGACAGCTCAGAGCCGGCAGAAGTCATACGCTGACAGGAGGCGGAGGCCACTAGAGTTCGAGGATGGCGACCACGTCTTCTTGCGTGTCTCACCTCGATGTGGTTTACGAAGATTTTCCCGAGGCGGAAAGTTATCTCCGCGCTTCATCGGACCCTTCCAGGTCCTTAGCAGGATAGGCAAGGTGGCTTATCGCCTGGCTCTATCACCTCAGTTGCACCGGGTACATGACGTCTTCCACGTATCTCAGCTGAGGAGATACGTGCATGACCCGACGCACATCATTGACCATGGGGAGCTTGACGTTGACGATGGGGTGACTTTTACGGAGGTCCCGGTGGAGATCGAGGATTGAAAGGAGCGGGTCCTACGTGGACGGTCGATTCCTCTAGTGCGCATCAGATGGCAGCACGGGAATCTCCAGGAGATCACTTGGGAGTGGGAGGCTCAGATGCGTACTCAGTACCCTCATTTTTTTCCCTAGTTTGATGTATCTTTACGGGGACGTAAAGCCCTGAGGTGGGAGTAATGTAAAGACCCGTAAAATTCAAGGGAATTTTTTTCTTAATTTTCTTTAGAATTTTACAAGAGCGCAGTTTCTGACGGCACCTGATTCTGAGGCCCGGTGTGCCCGGAATCAAATTCCGAAGTTTGGCTCGGGTACGTTCAGTGAACGAACGAGTGGGTTTTTCTAACTTTTGAACCGGTGCCCAGAATCGAATTCTGAGGGCACCGATGAACTCGCAGCACCGATATTCTCTTAAGGAGACCTCTTCCGAGGTTGTGTTTTATGCGGGATGAAAGTTAGTTTTGGGGGAAATTAGAAGAAGTTAAATAAAAGTGTGGAACACAATTTATTTTTAACTTGTTGGTTATTTTCCTCCCAAAGGGAGTTAGAGGTGGGACCCACATCCACATAACCTCCCTTGAGAGGATTAAGTGTGGCGGGGCCCACACGATCCCTAATTCTTCAACTTCCCTTAAACTCCCCAACAACTCCACTCTAATTAATTTGACAACTTATGTTATTAATTAAGATGAGTTACTTAATTTCAAACCTTTGAAATTCAAAGAGGTTGGGTTGTGTAAATAAAATAAGGCTTAGACTTATTTTATTTTGGTTAGTATCTTTTTCCACCTTGAGAGGATTGGGAAGCATTCTTCATCTTCTTCAACCTTGACGAAGAACGCGAAGAACACTTAGGCTCCGACGAAGAACGTCGTCACCATAAGAAGAGAAAGACGTGTCGTCTCTTCTCTTCTTCACAGCCGGTGTCTTTCCGAAGATCTACGACGCCGCTTCTTTCGATCTTCTTCCCGTGTCAACTAAAGGAGACGCTGATTCCTCCTCGGGCTTTCTCCGTCAGCTTAAAAAGCTTCTCCAGCGACGTTACCTCTTCAGACGCACCTCGACGTCAATGGAATCGACGTACGATTCCCGCGACGCCCGACCTCCGCGACGCTCGTCTTCCGCGGGTCGTTGACGAACACCGCTCTTGAAGCCGAGGTAGGGGATTATTGTTATTTTATTAATTGTTTCCGTTCTTGATTCTAGCATGTCAAACCTCGTGGTTAATCGACTAAATGTTATCATTTAACGAGAGGGGGTCGGACCGCACAAACACGGCCGAACCCCCTCCTATGTTCATGTTGGATTCCTTGTGGATGGAACGGGATGGCGTGGTGTCGTCGCACCATGTGGAAATCACACGGAAAGTATTGCGCGGCGCCGTCGCGCCGCACCGTGGAAAGAAATTCAAGAACGCGACGTCGTCGCGTCACGTCGAAGGAAGTCGAAGGCGCCGCGGCCGGAGCGGAGCCGCGGCGGAGGGGTGCGGTGTCGTCGCACCACGCCGGACGACAAGGTCCGCGGCCCGTTCCGGGCCGCGGCAGAGCATGGTGACCGGCGGCCAGCCGGGCCGCCGGTGTCGGAGCCGGAAAGGGGACCGGCCACCGCCGGTCCCGTTGAGAGGGAGTCGGCCGGCCAGGTCGGGCCGGCCGGAATAGAGAAACCCGGGGGAATTAAATTCCCCCGGCCAGATGAACGGCCCCCCATAATGATGGGGGGCGGTTACACAAGGGGGGGCAGGCGCCCCGCTCTTTTTCAATCAGCTCGGCCGAAGCCGAGCTGGCAGCGCGCTGGGCGCGCTGCCCCTAGCCGGACCGGCGCCTGGCCGGTCTGCCAGGCCGGGCCGAGCCCAGCCGGGCCGGGCCGGCCGGGCCAGGCCGGGCCGTTCCGGGCCGGGTCGAACCTTTCCGGGGCAGGTCGATCCGGTTCGGGCCAGCCGGGGGGTCACGGGCCGAGTCGGCCCGGGCCCGAAACCCCCGATACCGAACTGTTTAGATTCAAATGCCCATAACTCGGGCTACGGACCTCCAAACGATGCGCCGTCAGCGGAGATGCGATCCTTGGATCGAGACGGTCGTTTCAGTATATCGCACTCAAGGTTTCGGAATACTTTGAGTTCGGCCGGGTTGGTTCGTACACGAAACCAACCGGGCCCTCGGAGCGGAAACGCTCATATCTTGAGCTACGGACGTTCGATTGATGTGCCATCAGCTTTGTTGAGTTCCTCTTAGTGAGACAGATCTTTTGGCATAATCCGCCCGAGGTTTGGACGTAGGTGGAGTACGGTCGGGTTGGTTTTGCCTTAAAAACCAACCGGGCCCCTGGAACGAAAAAGTCAATAACTCTCATACCGGGCGTTCGATTGACGCGTCGTCTGTTGCGTTGAGTTCCTGTTGACGATACGGAAATTTTGGATACATCAAATCTGGACTATGTGATAGTTGATGTATCAGCCTCTCGGCTCATGGAGCGGACCCTCCCGAACGAGCTTGCTGTGTGCGGGAACCCTAGAGCTGGCTGCGACTGCTACTGTGACTGCGACGACGACTGTGCAGAGATCCTCAGTGGATTCGATGACGATGACTGCAACACTCAGCGATCCTGTGTGGATCAGTGCTACCGATCCTGTGTGGGTCTGATCCTGTGTGGGTCTGATCCTGTGTGGGTCAGCGCTCAGCGGTCCTGTGTGAACCAGCGCCTACAGATCCTGTGTGGGTCCGATCCTGTGTGGGTCTTTGCGGGGGTTAGTACCTATCGATCCTTTGTGGGTCTGACGACTTATATGGATCAGTGATCATCTCTATCGTCTTCGAAGATGTATATCTATGTGAGCTGAACCCTATTTACCTTCCTGTGTGGATTGTGTTGTGCTATCCTGTGTGGATTACGTTTTGCTTTCCTATGTGGAATACGTATACTTTCCTGTGTGGACTGAGTTGTACTTGGACTCGGAGGTTGGAACGTATTGGAATTGATGACTTAGGTATATGTATGGGCATATACCTAAGCAGTGTCGGTTGTTACTTCGTGTTTGTATCTTTCCTTTGTGGTTTCTCCTTTGTGGATTTTGGGAGACCTTCGGGGGTCTCGGGGTCCCTACTGAGTATCTTGTACTCACCCCTGCACGGGCTATGCCCGCACTATGTTGTGTTGGTTGCAGACGACGGACAGCTTTGATCGTGGTTGAGGCTCGCAGAGCAGGACGATACCTGGAGGTGGACCACTGGGCGGGACGTGCTCGGAGCGGATGGCGGGACCCGAGGAGTAGTGGAGCTATCTGTACCCACCCTTCATGTGGGATTTCCAGTGGACAGCTCGGTGTAGCGGATTTTACTTTACAGTTGTTGTTTTCCCTTTTGAGTTGTACTTTACTTTCAGTTTGGGTTTGTATACTGGCCCATTTACTTTTCCGCACTTTCAGTTGTACTCTGTTTTTACTTAGTGTTTACTTTTCCGCTTGCTTACTCTGTGGTGCTTGTTTAATTTACAAAGTCAATGTCTTCCCTTTTTACCGGGATTTACGCCTTTGTGCTAGTTGCCAGCCCCTGGCCTATGGAAGGCGGGCTTGGGGTAGTCACGGCACGGGCCCCGTGGGCGGGTCGTGACATTCATAGTACTCTTATTACTTATAAAATGATGAGGGAGAAATTTATGAAAGTTAAATTAGAATTTGATCAATAAATTTCCTTCAAGTCTACTAAGTAAGGAAAATCTAATAAGGTTCTTAAAGAAAAAGATATTGATGACTCTGATTCTGAAAATGAGGTATGTAAAAATCTTGATGAATTTTTATCCTTATTTTCTAAAAATATAACAATAGGTATAGGAAATTATAAGGGGAAAATTCCCTTGAAATTTTTTGAATGTAGAGTTATTTGTCACTTCACAGAAAATTTTCCCTGAAGAAATAAAGAAGAGGATGGCGATGAACATGAAATAATTCCAAGAATATTGTGGAAGAAACAGGGTGATAATGCTAAATATTATTCCAAAGTTAAAGATAAAAAGCTCTCCAAATCCAAAAGAAGAATTTTTTTATCTAAATATTATGAAGAAGAATATAGTGAATCTGAATCCAAAAAATTGATTGAGAATTCTAGAGAGAATACTTTTATTGAAACAGTTAATAATGAAGAGTTCAGAAGAATCAGTTATGAAGAAGAATAAACTCAGTTAGAATTTCATCTAGAAGAAGAATTGAAATAATTTCTGAGAAAGATTGGGAGGCTTGAGAAAGAAATCAAGAAATTGAAAAATGAAGTTTCCTTAGAAAAAAATCAATAATGTGTTCCTGATGAGAAATTTAAGCTACTAGAATATATTTATGATTTGAAGAAATATGTTGAGAAATAAAATAATCAGAATGAACATCTAGAATTAAATCTGAAGTCAAAAGAATAATAGTTGTAACTTTTCCAACAAAAACTTTCTAAGGATGAGTAGAGAGTCACAATTTTCAAAAATTCAATTTCTGAATTAGGTGAAAGTTATAAAAAGGATGAAATTGAGAAGGATCAAATATTACCTTCAAAGGTTAAAAATAAAGTTGAAATTGTTTCTGGGAAGAATAAATCTAGCAAGGTTATGTATGTGGCCAAAACCAACAAAGTGAATAACTCAGAAGTTTCTAAAAATTATGAGTATAAAAAATTTCCTAAAAATCCATGTTATGATAAGTCTGAAAAGAAAACCAAGCTAAATAAAATGGTTTTAGGTGATAACAGAAAGGTTGGTAGTCAACAAAGTTCTGATAATAAAGATAATAAGGTTGTTGAGAAACATGTTCACAACTCCGTACAGTATGAAAGTTACAAAGGAAAATATTTTTTCTATGGATACTGCTAGTATTGTGGTGGATTTGGACAAACAAATAATATATTTTGTTTGAATTAGAAACATCAATACTATTATATAAATTATATAAGTAAAATTTTTAAGGGGAATCAATCCTTACAAAGGAATAATTCTAAGAAGGTTGTTCTGAAGAAATCTGAGAAGTTTGGTGTGAAAGTTGAAAATAGATTCCAACATATGGAAACTATTTGTAAAAGATATCAACAGTCTGGAAATATTACAAAAGGATTTATTTTTTTGGTACCATCACAACAAAAGTTTGTTAAAAATTCTCATAAGCTATATGTAAAGAAAGATAAAGAGAAATAAAAGGATCTTGTTGTTGAAACCTCTCTCAAATATACAAAAGGTGAATGACCTTGGATCTTAGATAGCAGGTGTTCTTCTCATATGATAGGAGTCTTAAAAAATTTAAGAATGTGAAAAACTTCAAAGAGGGGACAATAAAATTTGGCAATGATGAATATCATAGAATTAAAGGTGTTGGATCATCCATCATTGGGGAAGAAAATTTAAAATCCAAGAAATATTTATTTTTTGATGGGCTAAAATACAACTTGTTAAGTTCTTCACAACTTTATGATGAAGGAAACAAAGTTATTTTTAGAAAATATGGGTTTTGTATAAAAATATATGAATATGGAAAGATAGTTACGAGAGTCTAACATACAAAAGTAAACTTGTTCCAAGTTGGTGAGGTTTGAAACTCTTATTACTTAGGCATGGTGGAAGAAAATAAGTTGTGCCATAAAAGGTTAGGACACATGTCTTAGAGAAATATGAAAAGGTTATCAAAGTTAGATAGTGTCTGTGGTATTCTTGATGTGTCAAGAATAAGATATTGGTGTTGCACAATTTTTCATAAAGTAAAGATTACAAACTCTATGCATAAGAAATTTGACATTTGTTTAAAAAGACCCCTAAAACTTATTCATTCTTATATCTATGGGCCAATGAGAAAACAATTAACTCATGGAAATAAGTACTTAATTACTTTCATTGATGAATTTACTCACATTACTTGTGTTATGTATATGAAACATAAGTCATATGCTTTCAACATGTTTAAAAGTTTCAGGAGTAAAGCTAAGAAGGAATGTGAGTATTCTGTGAAGAAGTTGAGAATATATAATAGTGGAGAATACGAAATTGAATAGTTCAAAAGTTATCTTGAGAAGAATGGAATTCATCATGGGTTCGGAACACCATACACTCCTCAACAAAATTGTATAGTTGAAAGGAAAAATAGAATTTTGCGTTGAGATGGGGTGAACTATGTTACTTGAACATGGTCTCTCTCATTACTTTTACAGGAAATCCATGAGCACTACTGTTTATATTCAAAACCAATGTTTCTACATACCAAGTTCAGATTTGACTCCATATGAAATGTTTTATGAAAAAACTATAAGTTTGAAACACTTAAGAGTTTTTGGGAGTCTATTAATCATAAATAATAAAGGTGTAAACCTTTGAAATTTTTATCATAGAGGTGAAGATGGAATTTTTATTGGATATTCTCTAAAAGGGAGAGGTTAGAGATGATTTAACAAAGAGATAGGAATAATTGTTGACTGTGTTGATGTGAAAGTTATTGAAAATACTAAGAAAGATACTGAGAAAACTCATGTAGATAAGAAAGATGAATAGGATGAAAGAATTTTTATTAATAATTCTGATAGAGATGAAAACAATTGTAATCCTACTCAAAAAGAATAATTGGACTCAATTGTTTCTAGTGATGAGGAATAATCTTTAAAATCTAATCTGTTATTGAGGAAGTAAGTGGAAGCTCAAAACATTATTGGTGATCAACATAAAAATGTTTAAAAAAAGAACATAAAAAACTATTACACATGATTCCTTGTATTCAAAATTTGATCTGAAACATGTGAATGAATATTTTGAATATCCAAAATGGGTTCAAGATATGAATGAAGAGTTAGATCAGATTGAGAAGAATGATACTTGGGAACTCATACCAATTAAAGATAACAAAAATTTTATTGGAACAAAGTGAGTTTTCCAAAACAAGATGACTAAATATAGTGACGTACTAAAAAAATCAGATTAGTGTACAAAGGTTAATCACAGATTGAAGGCATTGATTTTGATGATACTTTTTCTTCGGTGTTATGGTTAGAAATAATCAGAATCTTTCTTGTTATTACTACACAATGAAGTTACAAAAAATTTCGATGGATGTGAAACAATCATTTTTGAATGGTGATCTTGATGTAGAAGTTTATATTGAACAACCATGTGGTTTTTTTGTTTGGAAAGATGAAAGTAATGTGTGAAAATTAAAAAAAATCCTTGTATGAGCTAAAGAAAGAATCAAGTGCACAGTATTCCAAATTGGATACCTTCTTAACAAAGATGAGTTTTAAGAAAGTAAGAGTTTATAGTAATCAGTATATCAAATAAATTCATGATTTTTACCTTATCATAATTGTTTATGATAATGACATTATATTTTATATGAATGATGAAATAACATGTGAAATATTTGTTGAAGAGATGAAAAATTTGATTGATATGTCTATGCTGGGTGAAATTAAATACTTTCTTGGGTTAAAAATATAAAAAAAGAATAAACGCATGTTTATCTCTTAAGAAAATTATGTTAAGTAAATTATTAATAAGTTTGGCATAGAAAATTTGAAATTGGTTTCCACACCAATTTAAGTGGGGACCAAGTTTACTAAATATATAGAAGGAAAGGAAGTTGACTCCAAAGATTTTTGTAAGCTAATTAGAAGCTTGTTATACTTGACTACCTAAAGACTTGACATTTTTTATGTTGTTACCTTATGTGTAATATTTCATAGTTCTCCAAAATAATCACATCTATTGGTTGTAAAAATAATTCTTAGATATATCAAAGGCACAACAAATTTCAAAATCAGGTATGATATCTTAGAAAGAATTAAATTGTTTGGGTATTCAGATGTTGATTGGGAAAGAAATGTTTATGATAGAATATCCAAATTTGGTGTAGTTTTCTTTTTGTGGAAATTTTTTGTTTTTTGGAATACTAAGAAACAAAATTTAGTAACTCTTAGTATGGTTGAAGCTGAGTATGTTGCTTCCACTCAAGCTGTTACTCAACTTATGTGGATGAAGACTCAGTTGGAAGACTGACTTGTTGAAGTGAAGTTACCTTTACTCTTGGGATGTGATAATCAAAGGGTCATCAACCTTACAATAAATCCAGTACAAAATTCTCATTCAAAACATATTGATATCAAATATCATTTCATCAAAGAACTTATGTATAAGAATAAATTGAAGCTGGAGTATGTTCCTATATTAGAACAAGTTGCTGATATTTTTATAAAAACATTACCAAAGGAAGCTTCTTACAAAATGAGGTTGGACATGGGTGTACAACCTCTTTCCCATCAAGGTTGAGGTATGTGTATTTGTACCCTCTATCAACTTTTCATTGGATAGTTTTGTCAAGGGGGCGAATTGTTTCATAAGTTTTTCCATTGATATGTGCTAAACCTTTTAAGGAAGCATGTATGTAGGAGGGTTGTGGGTAAGATGTGACTGCATCATGTAAGTGTGTAAACTATTCTAACTTTTTTTGGAGTGTTTATAGGAAATTTGAATAAGTAAATAAATTTGTGAAGGAAATCTGAATATTTTTCATGAGTCACTACTTTTGGATATCATGGTTTTGCTATCAATGTTTTTTATTTCTTACAATGAGTTAGATCATGTAGGCTTAGAATTTTTTATAAGTAATCCATTGCTTGAGGATACAAATTTTAGTGATTTATGAACCATGCTTGACAAAAAAATAAAAATGGATAGATTATTGGGACCAAGTTGGTTGGAAGTTATTTTTGGAACCTGGAAGAAGTTTTTATTGAAAGTGTTGTATTTTTTTCAAAGAGAAGAAGAAACCAATTCACTTTATAAGTTTGGATGATCAGACTCACAATCATATTCAAAATATCAAATGAAAAATGGATATGAAAGTCCATTAGTTTGAAAAGAAATTTTCTGGGTGAAAAGGATCATCAGACTCACCTTGCATCCAGAATGGAGTTGCGATCATAATGAGGATCTCTATCAGAGTCTGAATGGCTGATGAAAATCTGAAGATGCTTTTCTAATTGTGTATTTCTCATAAATCATAAGTAATATATGAAACTTGTGATGAAATATTTATAAATTAAAGTGGTATAACATGTGTTTCCAATCATATTGAGGTTTGGTTATAAATAAAGAATTAATTGGAAGGATGGAAAGTTATAATACTTTCTAATAAGTCATACGATTCTATATTGATCCTAATTTTTTTCTTAATTGTGATGAATTCATGATTACAAGAAGGGGTATGTGAAATAATAAATTCAAAGATTTATGGTCTCAATTCATTAGTGTGAGTTCAATAGATATATAATTGTTTGAAGGCTATAAAGTTTTATTTGAAATGTAAGAAAATGAAGATGTTGGTTTTCAGTCAGACCAATAATTCACAAGACACAAATCTTCAGAAAAATAAGTTTTTGTTAACATAGGTTTATAGAACGGGGTGTTCCATTGATCATCAGAGTAATCCTAACACCGATCACCAGATGCAGTGATGGTTGAAAAGGGGAATCAGAGTCAGAAAAGTTTGTTGAAGATGATTAGTAAGTGGAGATTGTTGAGACCAATGGAAAATGGGAACAAAGATCAATAAACAATGTATTAAAAAAATATAACATATGTTGGTTGTATTCATTTGGGTTAAGAACAAAATAAGAACTCTAATTTTTTTTCAATTGGGTCAAGACTCATCATAAAACATGTGGTGTCGACCATCAAATTGGAGATGACATTAATCCATTAAAGGAAGACAAAGACTGATAATCAGATGCATCTGGACACTGGTAACTTAATCAGATGTCGGGTCATTGATATGAGGAAAATAATAAAATAATAATTTATTGAAGTTTTATAAATTATTTTTAAGTAGAATCCATAATTTTTAAGAGTTTAGTGAAAGTGTTTATTAAATAAGTTTGAAGTTGATGCAGAAGTACTTCCGAGGAGGTGCAATAATCTTTAGAATTTTCAACTGTATTTATGGAAAAATAAAGGAAATAAAATTCTAACGAAGTATCAACAATTTTTATGGTTGAATGGTATAAAAGTTCTTATGTTTATCAAATTGTTATGGAGAATCAGAATAATCAGTTTTTTTTAAGTGTTGTGGAGCAACATAATGAATAATCTTTTATTTAAAACATGCTACATCATAATGAAGAAATCAGACTAAAAATCAGAATCAGACAGAAGAATGATTAGAAATTATGAATTGAGTTGAAGATGTGAGAATATTCAAGAAGGTTCGAGAAGATGTGAGAAGAGTTGAGAAGAACTGAAGTAGTCAAATATGTTTCTAAAATTTAATGAAAATTTATGTTTTGAAAAATTTTGTTAAGCGGGAAAACTTTTCATATTTATAACTAAACTGCATTTGGAGCATCTATAAAGGATAAGAGTACTTTATACTTTCTAATGAACGATTACACTATTCACATGTAAGGAAGAGGGAAAATCTTTGAAATTTTTTAGAGATAAGTAGTTTCCATATTAAGCATTCTTGAAGAAATTTTATAGACAGAAGAAGAAGAAGGAAGATTTCATTCAATGGTTTCTGAATCAGTCTAAGAAATCAGACTAGAATTTTTAGACTGAGGTAGAAGAAATTCAGAATTATTTCAGTGGTATTCTGGCAGATTTATATTTCTAGACAAAGCAATTGGACTAAATAATTGAACTGAGTATCATTAAAAAGTCTAGGGGAGTTCTTACCTTCTTCTGGGTAATGAATTGAAGAATTTTTTTGAATTTTATATTTGTGAAAGTTGAAAAGGAAGAACAAAATCATATTACATCATTTCATGATACTTAAAGGACATGCATTTTTGTATCAAACATAGTTCTACACAAGTTTAAAGGCATATCCTACTAGTTTTATCCACAAAAAATTATTGTTTTCTAGTGGATTGTGTGATCTTGGATTGTTTCCAAACCATACCAAGGATGTAGCTACTTTTGTTGAGTAGTGAACCTTGTAAATTATTGTGTTCATGTGGATGTGTGATTGTTTTATTTTCATAAAAGTAATAAAGCTTTAATAGGAGGTGAATGTTGTTTCAAATGGAAGGAAACTTAAAATAAAAAGATATTACTAATTCACCCCCTCCCCCTCTTAGTGATACGATGATCCTATCAGGCATTTACACGGTATAAATATATGGTATGTATTATGACATCATAATAGCACAAATGTGATATAAAAAATACTATAAAAGGAAAACATGACCAAAAACATATTTAAACTTTAAAATAATCTATTTTTGAAGTTATTTTATTAATTGTAATAACCTATAATGAATCCTCCAAAACCTATATTATATTTTAAGGTTTTAAAAACAATTCTTTATGAACATGACTCACTTCCACATAATGAATGGTATTATTTTAATGATTTTAGTTATTAACCAAATAAAATATTTGAAATCACTCATCTTTGTTAAAAGTCATCATAAAAATCATGGGAAGGTTTTTTTATTACTTAGAGTTCATAACCTATGTTTATAAATTAATAAAGAATTACCTTATCCTTTATTATAAATACCCACAAAACCTTTATTTCCTCTTCAATAAAAACCCATTTATCATGAATTTCCTCTCTCTATCCCTCTATAAATTCCTCCCAAGGTTCTATCAAGATCTTAATAAGATCCTCCCAAACTTTTTGAAGCAACCTTTCAAGTAAGGGATTCTCTTCCTCTTCCACTTTATTCAAGTACTTTCTTTGTATTGAGATTTTTTATTTCCGATTTTTCATGATGACATGTGTTTTTACACATCCCTTTACTGTCCTTATGATTCTTAATAAATGGTATACCACCATTAACTCTCATTAATCCCTTCCGTGATCCTTTATGTACACCCGTTATGTTGTCGAAAATATTTCATAGTTTTCCATGCCAAACTTTTTGTGTTGTGAACACACATCCCCATATCCACTCAAGGGTATTCACCTAGTTTTACATAAAATTAATTGATTAGGAAATTCCATGTATGTAAATCACATTCCTTAATCATGGGATTAAAATTGATTGAATAATTTATTATCTTTTATGATCTATGTGGCACAAAAATGCATGTACATGATATGAATGTGATGGATGAGCCCAAAATTATATATCCCTCAAATGCATTGAGTGATGTTTTTATCTCATAAGATACCATGTCTGTTTCATGGGTGGTTAACCTAATAACACTATGTTATGATATCTCAGTGGTTATCCTTGACCTATGCTTATGATGTCGTGTTTTATATTGTTGTTTCATTCCTATGATGTCTTGATGTTACCATATTATGTTAAGATTTGATGTTCATGATTATGATTCTCACCTTTCTATGTCACCACACTATGCCTATTGACTCACATGTACTACTTTACTTTATGCTATGCTTTTATGATTCCCTTATTGGGCTTCATAACTCACCCCTTTCATATGTAAGTCCTCATGTTATCCTGTGAAGTATTAGAAAATCATTGGATTTTAAGGGTATGTTATGGTGTTTTTAAATAATTTCATCATATCCATGATTCAATTTATTGTTTTATACATATAATTTCCCAATGCCACCATGAATATCAATCTTCTAGTATTATATTATGTGTAATAAATCATGAAATAAATTATATAAAACATATGGGTTGTCATATTCAACATCCCACTTCAACACTAGTCGAAGTAGATAAAGAGATCAACCATGGTTGGTTATGTATGGTGTGGAGACGGTTTTATGGATTGAATTTGTTTTCATTTATTACACTTTTCATACACTTGTATACATATGGGTATTATCTAGGGACATAGTTGGTGGTGGATTATTAAGTTCATACTCACACCCTATACAAGCCCTTTGAGGCACATGCAGACTTTATGTATCATGATGTGGGAAAGGTCAAGGGCCCGAATTTTGGATTATACAATTTTATGGTGTTGTGGATGCATATCTAGATATCGATGGTTAGAGATAGAATTAGTGGATCCTCAATTCCAATCTAAGATTTCTCTTTTTTTTTTTAACTCATGTATTCACGATCAACCTACAAGAAAACTTGTTATCTATTGCATGACTTGTATGAAATTATATTTTTTTATACCATGTGTTATGTTCTATATTATTATGTTATCTAATTTATATTATTCATATATTGTTATTACAATGTTTATGGTTTTATTTTCAGATGGTATAGTCTCCCCACTATCACCTCTTAGATCCTCACTGTTATTTGGTAGCTTCTCGCATATGGGGAGGCATGTTTAGGGTTAATGGTTGTATAATATCCGATATTATTTTATTTTTTTACTTATCATTTTTATTTATATTTTATTCTTCTATTATCTATATATTTTTTAACTTCTCTATTTGTTAAAAATGATAAGAGAACTCCTACTGGATTATTTTAACAATTTCTTATATCTTACTCCATGATTCTTCTTTTTTGTCTATAATACTTTTGGTTTTATATATATAATACTTTGAAATTCACCTATTATATTTTCCCTTGATATAAAATATTTAAATTTTATTTATTATTAACTCTCTTTGATTGAATCTTATGTAGTACTGCATGAAATTATTATATAACCATTGTTATGTAGCACATCCTTTTTTACAAGTTAGTCATGTTATGCTTGATGATTATTGTATGATCAATTTCATTTTTTTTATTTTCATGTGTCACATATATTTTTGTTACAAAAAAATTCAAATAATATGATTCTAAAGAAAGTGAACAAGTTGAATTTTGAGAAAATTTAGAAATAAAAATAAATGAAATGAATACACATGATTTTTTACATGGTTTGGGAATACCCCACATCCACAGAAAGAAAAAACTATTTTCACTATATTTTAGAGCACTCGTTATAAAGAGAATACATAACCACAAACACTATCATGAAAAATGAGATCATAAATCAAGACGGTTTTATAGTACCCTGTGTTGTTACAACACCAAAATCTATAGTGGTCAGTGGTGTTATTGTACCCTACATAAATGTGGTCTATTCCATTACAGTAACCCACATTAATGTGTCTAGTTAACTCTTTTGTTATGAGTTTTAATTTCTATAGTGATCCAAGAATTTAGTCAAAGTATTTTGAACCCTAGGATACTTTCTAGGTGTTTATGCCTCTTATATCCCCTAGTGACCTCATTGTGGGGGTCGATTCATGAAATTTGTTTAACTGGTGTTTAGTAGACACTCTTATAAATGATCCAAATTTAACCATAATATCAGACTCCACTATTCTATTATATGTATGAACATATTATGATATAACAAGTGGTATTGTAATAATATATCTTGCTAAAGTATTGGGTAAAGATTATATCTCATGAGATTTTATATGTGGAACATGAATAGTGAGCTTAGTCCACTATGCCATGATGTCTAGGAATGAATCCTTGACTTGTGTTTTTGTTACCCTATTATTATGTATTTTTTATATTATTATGTCATGCCACATTTTTAATCCATGTTTCAGTATTATGCTTTCATATTACACGTTTCTTATAGGTTTATTCCTTTATAAAGTACTATATAATTTCTCATACTACACCTTTTAATATCTCTTATGCTTTCCCCTTACTGGGTTATTGACTCACTCTTTCCTTTATGTATGTCTCCAAGGCTTCCTATTAATTGGGGTGTCTATGATGGGTTCATAAGATAAATTTTATGAAGGATTTTATGAAATAATTTTTTTTAATTTGTGTAAATGGTGTGAGTTTTAGTATATAGTGTTTTTAGAGAATAATTGTAATGTTTAATCATTTAAAACTATACTTTTACATAAATAGGTGTAATATATATCAAATATAAAAAGAAAATAAACCTTTTAGTTATAAGTGTGTGTTAATGAAAGGTTTATTGGCATAGATTTACCATTAATCATAACAACAAAAGTGATTAAAAAACCATGAAACCAAAATCAACATACATGTGAAAAGGAAACCAGATAAAACTAGAAATTAAGAATGCATACCTTTCACTATTCAAATGCTATTGTAAGTTCTAAATTTATTTTTCTATGCTTTATTATGATCATCAAGGAATATCCAAAAGGTTCTTAATTCTGATATGTATCCATAGGAAGCACTAAATCACCCAAATGTTTTAGGTGGTATTCTTAAAACCTTCATGATATTTTAGTATCTCATGTAGAGACCCAGTTTTCACCTTCTAAGACATTGAAATATTTATACATATATTTCTAGAGCTAGGTGTTGAGAGGACATGAAATTCAGAGACCCGGTGTTCCTAGAATTAATTTTATAAAAATATTAAGTATTTTCATATTATGCACATGATGGAATAACTCTAAAACAGTAACTCAGATTAGAAATATGAGGCCATGATTGAGTCTAGAATGAAGCATTTACCCTAGGCGGGTCATAATTTTTGTCGGCACTTCTATGAGGAAAGTCACCCATTGGAAAATATTAAATAAAATAATTAATCTTAATTATTTTATCTCGAATTCCAAATCAAATAAATTTTGAACGGGGACTTGGATTCGAATTCCAAGATCGCCATTGAGTTCAAAATGGGGTGTTTTTCCAAGGTGTAACATAAAATTAGGGGGTATGAAAATTTTGGATTCTACACTGAGTATATCTCCAATAAATAAAAATTTTGGGATTTGGGACTAGGTTTATACCTAATCCCTTCACTCTCTACAAAGATTCTCTCTTTCTCTCTCCCATCATTCTTCGACAAATCAAGAGAGACCTCAACGAAGCTTTGACGGATCTCAACAGAAGAGAGGCAAATGTGTTAGAGATGTCTAGCAGATCGAATCAAGGTAGTCTTATTCCATTTTAGATTCCAATTAAAATTTCTTGATTGAAAATCCTTCATTGCCTATTTGTATCATCATTTTGATTATCTTCATCGATGGCTGCACTAACATGGCCATCAATCCATGCTGGAAACATTTTTTTTCATTGTGTTCTTCACCAATTATTTGGGTTCGTTGATGTTTATTCTTGGAAACATAAAATATTTAATGGATGGTTGAGTGAAGCTTAAGTCTATGAAGATCTCAACCTGGGGATCAAAGAAGTGGTCTCGAAATAATTTTCATACATATGGTGGAGTTGTGGTGGTCTGTGGAAGGGACCAATGGAGGGACGTTGGCCGTTGGCGGTGCATGGAGGTGGCCAGAGGTGAGGTCGGAGAGCAAGGTTGTAGGGAGTTGACTGGGACGGCGGTGTTGAGGCAGCGGCGGCACATGGTGGCAGTCGGAGGTGAGGCCGGCTAGCGGGCTGGTGAACAATGTGATCGGGAGTTGACCGAGACGGTGGTGTCGAGGCGGCGGTGCACTGGGCGAAGCGTGGCTGGGCATGCGACATCGATTGGGCTGGAAAACTAGAGTGTGAGGAGACTGGTGTATAGGAGTCAACATCACGATCAGATGGGGGAACCAAGGGCCGACACGGGTCGGGTGACACGGGGCCTGCCACATTGACATGGGTCTACTGAGGCATAGCGCCAGCTGGCGCAGCTGGCAGGTGAGGCGGCAGGCCAGGCTGGGGGACGGGGTCACGGGCCGAAGTAGCAGGCTGCCCAGGTGAGCATTTCAAGCTAGTGAAGCAGGCCAGGCTAGCCAGGGCGGGCTGATCCAGACAGAGGGGTCCGATCGAATGGTTCGGATCGGTTCAAATCGGGCCATACGGCTTTAAAAAGATGTATCTTCTAATCCAGGCATCTGATTGACGTACCTTTTATGTCCATGCATCCCTATCATCGAGATGTATCTTTTTAGACTTTTTTTTGTAAATTTTAAGTATTGGTATCAATTTTTGGTTGCACATAGTGCGTAAGTTTAATAATAATAGTATAATTATCATTATTCGGCATTCTTGTATCAAACCTATCTTCTAAAAAGGATGTCTGTTTGACGTGTCGTCAGCGGAGGCATAAACCAGGTCTTTGTGCAGAATTTTCAAGACTAATTTTAGGTGTTTAAACTAAAGTCAATGTGTGGGCTCTACGAGGCCCAGTTTTCACATGTTGTAGTGAAATACAGCTTTTCACTGGGTATCCGTTTTGGACGAACGAATAGTCAATCCCATGTGTTTTTCTGAGAGGATCGCAATGGCGTGATTGGTATTTTTGTTTCTGGATCGAGGTGTGATACTCATGGGATATCTTTTAAGCAAAATGCAGTGTTATACAACTTTTTCATCGGATGTCTATTTGTGGTGAATGTTTCATCGATCTTGTGTGTTTTTCTGCATGAATCACAATAGTGTAATTTGTTTGGATGTGCATATCCTTTTTCATGATCTCATTAAATATAGAAACATAAAAGGAATATCAGTGGAAGATCCTTCTATTGTGTTTGAAGAGAACCCACAGATTTGGTTAGAATCGACCCTTGTGAGATTGGAAAAGATGTATGAAGAGATGGTGTTAGATATTATGGGGCTGTTTGAGGAGGTGTGTCAGTGAGATTATGTTTTTGACCCTTCAGATCAACGATAAGTGTCGTGCGCTCGTCGAACTTCTGACTAGACATGCCATTCACTCTGGGAGTACCTTAGAATGCCTAGGGGTACTTGTTTTCAATTTAGTTCCTGAGTATGGCTAGGTACATGGCCATGAAATGAGGTGGGGTCACACATCATGTGGGACCCACACGCATCATGTACTACTTTATGAATCTTCTATATATCATATCTTATTCTTTTGGACTTAGATTTTGGACCATGACTAACCTATCCTGAGTATTTTTACATGTGGAACGTGATGGTTCCCTCTGTAGTGGCTTCTAATATATGATATGAGATGTTCTAGGTGTGATTCTTATCCAGGGCGGCACCTGATGACTGCAGCAACGTTCTACCGAGAGGTACCATCCAATAGGGATAGCCAATGTTCCTTGGTGATTTATAAGAGGTACCATTCAGCATGGATGGACAGTGTTCCTTAGTTCTTTCCCAGAGGTACCATCCATAAAGGATGGTCAGTGTTCCTTGGTGCTTTTTGAGAGGTTACCATCTAGCAGGGATGACCAGTGTGGTTCCTAAATGCTTTTTGAGAGGAACCATCCAACAGGGATGGCCAGATTAGTTCAGATCATACCTCCAGCTGGGCTGGAGAGTGGTCCCCGATGGCAGTTATGGGATTACCTCTAGCTGGGCTGGGCAGTGGTCCCTAATGACAGTTTCAGGCTTCCCTCCCATGGGGCTGGGTAGTGGGTCCCCATCAACTTCTAGGTGATGATCCCCCCTCGTGTACTAGGGCATGTCTACTTGATGATGAGTGGCATCCTCCAACTAGGCTGTGAATGGATCCTCGACTTTGAGATAACCTCTCGACTGTGTGACATAGTGACGAGGCATGCTTTGATGTACCTTTGGACTCACGAGGAAGAGGGACACTTTTCCCACTAAGACTCATCCTTGTGATGCAACCTAAAACTGTGAGGGTGAGACAGTGATGCCCAAAGCGAATAGTATCAAGGTGAGGTGATTGAGTCCTTTTGACTTGCAGTTCTAGGAAGACGTGTGGGATGTTGGGAATCGGTGGTGGTTACTTCTAGGACTATTGGATACTCAATTTCTTGGTCTTAAATGTGAGATGAATATCCCCTTACTCTCTTGTTTGGGTTTCTTTTATTGAGCATATATATATATATATTCTATGTGCAGTACCCACTCCTTGGGTTCTGGTTACTCTCCTTCCAGGAGAGGCGAAGATTCATGGGGTATACCATATGTTTTTTGTTTCTAGTTTCTCGTGGTTGGATGAGTCTACTCACCTACTATGGGTAGTGAAGACTTTATGAGAATTTTATCTTATCACCATTTATAGCTCTTTGTGTTTGGATGATCTTACTTAACTCTCTTGTTGGGTTGAACTGCACTCCTTTTATTGTACCTCATCCTATCTACTACTTTTCTTTTTAGAGTATCTCTTATGGCTCCCCCTTCACCTTTTTGGGGTGTCCTACTGTGTATTTTTATACTCACCCCTGCATGGGATTAGACCGCACATGTCATGCCTTATAAGGACGATGAACAGGTTGATTGTGACTTCAGAGGAGCATAAGGATATGAGTGTTTGGACCATGTACAATGGTCGTAGCTTGGGATTCATGAGTAGGGCTCTCTTAGCTGTTTTAATTTTCAGTTTCTGTCAGGTTGTGGCACTTTTTTGATTGGGTGTGTATTTTTTCCTTTTCCCTTTTAGTTTACTATACTTTACTTTTATTTTTTAGTGTTTCATTCATGTTTTTTTTCCTTTTTATAATGTTGTTGCATCTTTTTTTCCTTTTCCTATGAACTTTTTCATTGGGTTAGATGCGTGTGTGAGTACAGGTTCTTAGGAAAATGAATCCCTTAGTTTGTTGTGCCTTCAACGCTTTTCACCGTCCCCTGGCCTATAGAGGTGGGCTTGGGGTAGTTGTGGCTCAAGCTCCAGCATGGGTCGGGTCGTGAGAAAGTGGTATCCAAGGTGGTTCGACCCTTGGGATGTTGTTTGGTTGTTTCCATAAAAAGGTCTTGGTTGGGTTTAGGGAAATGGTTTCAAAGTGTATTGAGAGCGGCTCTCAGGAAAAGGAGTCCAGTAATGGTATGGGTGGATGACGTATCCATTCACCAGGACCCTAATTACCTTCTTGTTGACTCAGAACCCTAAGACACTTTTTGTAGGGGACAATGGTACATGCATCATATAGGATTGAGTCTTTGACTGTCCTTATTGATTCATCTCCCCATTGTTGTTGATACAGATATATATATATATATATATATATATATTACCACACTACTCTTTGATAACATCCAAGATGTCTCCGCGATGACATTCAACCAGGATACTAGCTACGGTACATGATGACGACCCTGTGAGTGACAAGGACTCAGTTCAGGACCTATTATATGATCCCCTTCCTCTAGGTGGGTAAGTAGCAGCACCTCCACCTATTGAGTAGCAGAAAGCCCTAGTAGAGCAGGTTGAGGATGTGCACAGGATGAGTGCACTCTACAAGTTACAGTGCCAGAGACCGCTGAGGTTTTTCAGTGAGCCAGATCCTCAGGTAGTAGAGGTTTGGCTAGAGTTGGTGGTCTACCTCTTCAGGCTTGTAAGGAAACCTATATATTAGATAGTGGATTTGGAAACTAGTGTTTTTCATGAAGTATATGGGTGATGGTGGAGCCTGGTTACTCAGATACTCGATGAGTCGGTACTCTCATGGGATGACTTTTAGCAATTGTTTCATGAGGAGTATTACCTCTCCTGTTTGTACTCTATTTGGATTCAAGATCTCCTATAGTTTCAGTAGGGAGGTATGACGGTGGTTGAGTACATGACTAGGTTCATAGACCTTTTACACTACTCTTTAGACATGATCCATGATGGATACTTCCGAGCACATAAGTTTGATTAGGGACTTCGCAGAAAGATTCATGCTATCATAGTACCTTTATGCATCCCCACCTATTCTGGGGTGCCGGAGCAAGCGTTGGTGATAAATATATTTCTATCATAGGGATTCCATACAACTGGTTGTGGTAGTGGGAAAATGGAGCTGAAACGTCTTCTGCAGCTAGCAGACATCATTCAACAAGATCTTGACATAATAGATCTTCTCATGATCAGAATCGGGCATGTGGTCAGGCAACACTGGGTCAGCCTAGAGAGGGTTGATGCTATGATTATAAAGGGTGAGTTCATGTGCCATGAGACTACCTGACCAAATGTGCTGATAACACCAAGCAGGTGGACCACCATGGTAGAGACAATGTCGTGATTAGGGTGGTCCTCAGGGAGGTGGTTCTGGTAGAGTAGAAAGAGGATCTAGAGGTTGGGGATGATGTTATGAGGCCTTTCCATCACCACCAGGTGGCCTACGTTAGGCTCAGGAAGCTAGAAACTGGGACCATAGATAGATGAAAGCTTTGTATTTCTACGATCTTGTATAGCTTGAGATGATAAGAGGTACACTATGTGTCCCTTATACTTTTTTTAGTAGAAATTTTTAAACACTATGTGTGAAGTACTCTGTTCTCCTTGCTTCTTGCTTGAGGTTTTACAAGGTTGACATGGAGCGTCGGTGTAGCCCTATGTCAGTGTTGTTCAATGTAGCTTTGAATGTATGAAGAAGAGGGGTCCTTCCCCCATCGAGATGCATTTTTTTAATGTAATAAAAACCGTGAGGGTGATTTAGTGTCACCCAAAGAGGAAAGCATCAAGGTGTGGTGGAAGATACCCTTTGACTTGTGCATTTAGGGTAAGGTTGTGCGATGGAGTTTTGGAGCAGGTCTTGGAATTGTTGGTGGAGTTTTTATGCTTGACCTCCTTTTTCTATGAATGCCACTAGTGGGTGTAGTGGAGTGCCTGTTTTGGGGATTTCTATCCTTCTAAGGGAAGTTAATACACACAGGGTATGTCACGTGCTTTGTATGTCTAGCTTCTTGCAGTTGGATGAGTTTACTTTCCGGTCCTATTTGTTGGTACCTTTTTGTGCTCAACATCAACCTTGATACATCAGTTATCAAGTACAGTTCAAGGTGATGGAGACCCCATGAATAGAACTACATGAGTCACTACCTAATGCTAGCAGGGATAGTATTCATCCTTATAATGTGGAGATGTTGTCTTCTAGGAGAGCGCTTTGTGGTTTGTTCAGACCACCAAAGTCTCAAGTGTGTCTTCCCCCAAAGAGACTTAAACCTAAGGTGGCAACACTAGTTAAAATTCCTGCAAGACTAAGACTTCGAGATAGTTTATACTCTAGGAAAGGGCAATGTTGTAGCAAATTCCTTTCACAGGAAGTCTCAGGATCACCTAGTGTTGGAAGTTTCAGATCAGTTAGCTTCCCTGTAACTAACCCTGGTGGATTAGGAGGGTAAAGTTTTTCTTCAATCGGTGGTTATGACTCCTTCACTTCCAAAGCATGTAAGAGAGTCTCGTTTGTGATAAATCGTCTGTGGAATATTATGTGACAAGATATCCTTATGTGTTTTACCATATGGATATTCTAAAGGAGGGAATCACAAGACCATGTTCCAAGGACAAACAACGATTCCAATCATGACATGGGATGTAGAGGTTTAGCCAGGAAGACAAAGTATCCCCCAAGTTTCATCAGGTCGTTCAGGACCATGAAAAAATATGGCAAGGTTTCCTACCACCTTTCCCTACCCCAAATATCTAATGTGGGTGCATGATGTATCCCATGCATCACAGCTAGGAAGATACATGCATGTTTTAACACACATCATCGATAGGATTAGGCCTTTTGAGGATGGATCATCCCTTTGGTTTGTGTGTTGTTATAGCATGGAGACGTGTAATTTTTCTTGGGAGTGGTAGAGCCAGGTGTGAGCTCAGTAACCCAAGTTGTTTCCATAGTTTTTCTTTTTAGGGATGAAAATATTTGAGATAATGATGTAGAGAGCCAATTTTAACCTTGTAATACTTTGAAATATTTCTACATATATTTTCAGAGCTAGTAACTAAGATGAAATTCAATTATGAGACCTGGTGTGCCCAGAATTAATTTTATAAAAATATTAATTTTTTTTATACTATTCACATGATAGAAATGGTATAACTCTAAAATGGTAACTCATATCAGAAATATGAGGCCATAGTTGAGTCTGTAATGTGATGTTTACCCTAGGTGCAGCATAACTTTTATCAGCACGGGACTTCTGTGAGGAAAGTCACCCAGGGGAAAAATCATAAATAAAAAAATTTAACTTAATTATTTTATCTCAAACAAAGAATCAAATAAATTTTGAACAGGGACTCAAATTGTAAATCCAAGACCTCCATTGGTTTTGGAATGGGGTGTTTTCCTAGGCACTACATAAAATGAGGGGGTGGGGGAATTTTATATTTTGTGCTGAGCAGAGATCCTATAAATAGAAATTTAGGGATTCGAGATTAGGGTTAGCCCTAATACCTTCTCTCTCTACAAATCCTCTCTATTTCTATATCCCTTCATTCTTATACAAGTCAAGAGAAACCTCAACAAAGCTCTGACATATCACAACAGAAGTGAGGTTAATGCATTGGTGATGTTTAGAAAATCGAATCGAGGTAGGATTATTCCATTTTAGCTTCTAATTAATGTTTCTTGATAGAAAATCCTTCATTTATTATTTTTATCATCATTTTTATTATCATCATCGATAGATGCACTAACATGGCCATCAATCTATGCTAGAAACCTTTTTTTCTGTCGTATTCTTCACCTGTTCTTTGGTTTCTTTTATGTTTATTCTTGGACACATCAAATCTTTAATGGATCGTTAATAAAAGCTTAAGTCTGTGAAGAGCTCAACCCGAGGATCATAGAACTGGTCTGAAAATAATTTTTGGACATCCGGTGGAGTCGTAGTGGTCCATGGAAGGGACTACCAGAGTGCCTTTGGACAAAAATGGCGCATGGCGCTAGCGGTCCGCGTGGAGGTGGTGGCCGGAGGTGAGGTCGGCTAGAGGACTGGCGAGCAAGGCGGTCGGGAGTCGACCAGGACAATGGCGTCGAGGTGGTGGTGCGCTGGGTAAAGCGTGGTTGAGCATGCAAAGTCGATTGGGTCGGAGATTTGGAGTGTGAGGTGGCCAATGAAGAGGAACTGATATCATGGTCAAGTGGGTGAACCTAGGGCTGATGAGGGACAAGCAACGCAGGGCGTTCCACATTAACGTGAGTTGACTAAGGTGGAGTACCAACTGGTGCACTAGGCAGGTGAGGCAGTGGGCCAGGTCGGGGGATGGGGTCATGAGATGAGGTAGCAGCCCACCCAGGCGAGTAGGCCGAGCTAGCGGCAGGTTGGTCGAGCTGGTGATAGACTAGCCTGCGGGCCATCCCAGACAGAGGGGTTCGACTAGAATGGGTGAGACCAGTTCAAACAGGGTCATACTGCTTTAAAAATTCATATCTTCTAATCCAAGCATCTAATTGACACGCCATCTGCAGCCACGCATCCCTCTCATCGATACAGATCTTTTTATACTAGTTTGTTACTTTTAAGTCTTGGTATTAGGGTTCAATTTCATGAAGTGCCTAAGTTTAATAATAATAATATAATTATTATTATTCGAGATTCTTGTATCGGACCTATCTTTTAAACGGGATATTCGTTTAACGCGCCGTCAGCGGTGGAACAACCCAAGTCTTTGTGAGGAATTTTCAAGACTAATTTCAAGTGCTTAAACCAAAGTCGAGGTGTGGGATCTATATGGCCCAATTCACACGTGTTGCGGTGAAATTCAGCTTTTTCACTGGGTATCCATTTTGGAAGAATGAGTAGTCAATCCCATGTGTTTTTTTGAGAGGATCATAATAGAGTGATCCATATTTTTGTTTCGGGATCAAGGAATGCGTCCCATAGGAAATATTTCAAGTGCAATGTGTTATTATACAACTTTTTCATCGGATGTCTATTTGGGGTGAATGTTTAGTCGATCTTATGTATTTTTTTCACATGGATCGCAATAGTTTGATCTGTTTGGATGTGCATATCCTTTTTAGTGATCTTGTTAAATGTGTAAAAATGAAAAGAATATTGGTGAATGATACTTCTGTTGTGTTTGAATAGAACCCATAGCTTTGGCCAGTATTGACCCTTATAAGATTGGAAAAGATGCATGAAGAGATTTGGTCAGATGTTCTGGGGTCGTTTGAGGAGGTATATCAGTGAGATTGCGTTTTTGAACCTCTGGATCAACGATGAGTGTTTTTTTCTCACCGATCTTCTCACTAGACGTTCCATGTACTCTAGGAGCACCTTGGTATGCATAAGGGTACTTGTTTTCAATTTAATACCCAAGTATGGCTAGGTACACAACCATGTGATGAGGTAGGGTCACATGTCGTGTGGACCCCACATGCGCTATGTACCACTTTACGAATCTTATATATCACGTATCTTCTTCTTTTGGACTTGTATTTTAGACTACGAATAGCCTATCCTGAGTATTTTTTCACGTGGAATGCAATGGTTCCCTCCGTAGTGGCTTATAAGATACGATGAGAGATTTTTTGGGTATGATTCCTATTTAGGGCAGCACCCGATGGTAGCAAGGACATTCTTCTAAGAGGTAACATCCAATAGAGATGGCCAATTTTCCTCGGTGCTTTCCAATAGGTACCATCCAGTAGGGATGGCTAGTGTTCCTCGGTGCTTTCCAAGAGGTACCATCCATTAGGGGTGGCCAGTGTTCCTCGATGTTTTCTAAGATGTTACCATCTAGAAGGGATGGCCATTGTGGTTCATCGATGCATTTCGAGAGGTACCATCTAGTAGGGATGTCCATAGTAGTTTCGAGCTTACCTCTAACTGGGTTGGGAAGTGGTTCGGAATGGTAGCTATGGGCTTACCCTAGCTGGACTGGAAATTGGTCCTAGATGGAAGTTTCGGGATTCCCTCCAGTGGGGCTGGACAGTGGGTCCCATCGAAGATTCTTGTCAAGCAGTACCCTCCAGTGGGGATGGGAAGTGGTTCCTCATCGTCTTCTGGGTGATGATCCCCCCTGACATACTATGTCACAGATACCTGATGATGAGTGGCATCCTATAGCTGGGTTAGGAATAGATCCTCGACTTTGAGATGACCTCTCAAATATGTAACATGGTGATGAGGCGTGCTTTGATGTACCTTTGGGCTCATGAGGAAGAGGGATGCTTTTCCCACTAAGATGTGTCCTTGTGACATGACCTAAAACCGTGAGGGTGAGATAGTACTGCCCAGAGCGGATAGTATCAAGGTGTGGTGATTGATTCCCTTTGACTTACAGTTTGGGGAAGACATGTGGGATGATGGGCATCGATGGTGGTTACTTATGGGACTGTTGGATACTCACTTTCTTGGGCTGAGCTGTGATATGAAGATCCCCTTTCTCTCTTGTTTGGGTTTCTTTGACTAAGCATATATATATATTTTTATTTGTGGTACCCACTACTTGGGTTCTGGTTACTCTTCTTCTAGTAGAGGCAAAGACACACGAGGTATGCCACATGTTTTCTATATATATATTCTCATGGTTTGATGAGTCTACTCTCCTACTATAGGTAGTTAAGAATTGATGAGAAGTTCATATTCTCATTGTTTCTAGATCCTTGTGTTTGGATAAGATTACTTTACTCTCTTGTTGGGTTGAGTTACACTCCTTTTATTGTACCTTGTCCTATCTACTGATTTCCTTTTCAAATTATCTCTTACGACTCCCCCCTTCACCTTTTTGGGGCGTCCTATTGAGTGTTTTTATAATCACCCATGTATGGGCTTTTCTCGCACATGTCATGCCATATGAAAATGATAAATAGGTTGATCGTGACTTCAGAGGAGTATAAGGATATGATTTCTTAGACCATGTAAGGTGGTTATAGCTTGGGATTCAGAAGTGGGTACTATTAGTTGTTTTACTTTTCAGTTGTTGCTAGGTTGTCACACTTTTCTGGTTAGGTGTGTATTTTTTCCTTTTCCCTTTCAGTTTATTGTACCATACTTGTATTGTTTAGTGGTTCATGTATGTTTGGTTTCCTTTTTATAGTAGTGTTTCATCTTTTGTTCCTTTTCTTCTATACTTTTTCATTAAGTTAGTTTCATGTGTGAGTACAGGTCATTAATCAAAGGCCTCCCCAAGTTTCTTGTGCCTTCGACGCTTGTTTCCACCCCCTGGCCTATGAAGGCAGTCTTGGGGTAGTTATAGCTTAAGCCCCATCATGCGTTGGTTCGTGACATCTCAAAAGCTAAGGAAGATGAAGATAAATCTTTAGGAGGGAGATATTTTGGGGTGAGGTTATTTAATAGGTTTTCACACAAATTTTTCAAGGGATTAGACTCCTTTATGTAATTTTCAGGATGCTTCCTGGTCCATACAATTATTTCATGAAATTACTTATATATTTCATAAAAATATGAGTAATGGGTTTAGTTATATCCCATGTAACCTTTATCCATTAACTATTCCATGATTAATGATATCTAGTGTGATAGTTCCAATAACATCAAACCTTTTGTTACTTGGTGTTACAATTCAAACATATCATATAATATGATTTATTAAAACACCATGTATATGATATCCCATATTGTAAACTATGATATGACCATAGTATAAAATAAAACCCATTTTTTATTTGGTTTTTAGTACTCTATGATATTAAAGTTCTTTAAGGAATATTCTTATCAATTTCTCACTTACACTAAATCCTATAGTACTTTCATGTCATTTTACCTTATATCATATCATATACAATGACTCATGAAACCATATATAAAAATATTTTGGATATATTCCAAAAAAAATTGTAAATCCATCATTTACTTCAACTTGTATTACATTATATGTAATAATGTCACGACCCGCCTTCACCAAAAGGAGGGAAGGGTCAGCAGATTGCCAGGCCCTTCCTTCTTTAAGTTGAAGGAGAGATAATGACCCCCGAAACCCGCCTTCAATAGGTCCCGGAGTGGCGACTAGCACCAAGGGTATAGGAAATTCTCGCAAATGGAAGGCATTACCCTTTTTATTTTATAGGATTGAAAGATAAGGAGGAGAAAACCCAACAACACCAAGATAGGAGAAAAGTAAAGCCAAAAGTAAACCATTCCCACATGCATGTTTCAAAAGTGAAAGCCACAAAGTGCAAAAGATGACTACAAGGTAAGTACCAAAAAAGAAGAGAAAAACAACTGCAACTGCTCCAAAAGCCCGAGCTAGTAAGGTCCTGCGTGATCCCTGAAGTCCTCCTGGGAACCTGAAAGCAGTTTCATATACGTAGGGTGAGCATACAAGTACACTCAGTAGGGAAAACCAAGACTCTCGTGCACAAGTGGGGGAACGTACTAAAGTCCCGTGAGAAAGAGTAAACCAAACACCTAACAAGGCAAACTATCCATCCCAAGCCTCACCAAGGTTCGCTCCCCAAATAACGCAAGTCAAGTAATATATATGTAAGAGCACATCGATGTTTGGGTACCCCGCGCCACTTTCCCACTGGTTATTGAGACATCCTACGCATCAGACCAATCCCGCCATTCTCACCGCAGTCCCACTGCCACACCCGCCCGCACACACCTGGGCCACAACCACACGCAGTCCCACTGCCAAATCCCGCCCGCACACACCTGGGCCACAACCACACGCAGTCCCACTGCCAAATCCCGCCCGCACACACCTGGGCCTCAACTGTCACAAGTAACCATGCCTGCAAACACCTAGGCCAGAACAACCACCGCTACGCCCGAAGACACCTGGGCTAAAGAATCCACTGCCACGCCCGAAAACACCTGGGCCTCATCCCGAAGACACTTGGGAAACCACCTGCCGCACACACCTGGACAACCACCACAACACCCTGCCCGATGGTTCTTGGGCTAATAATGGACTTCAGGCCATCACAGCCTGCCCGAAGGTACTTGGGCTATCCGGGAAAGGGAGCAGAAAAGGAGCTAATAACCAGCCACTAAGTATAGTGTTGGGAAAAACACCCTTCCCCCATAAATGGGGGTGTTCGGCACTAAGTGCTCAACTTGGGTGGGGCGCGAATAAGAAACACAAAGCTACAAGTATAGATATAGGTAACAAACACTCACCCAAAACTTAGGTTTTCCTAGCTAACCTACAGGACACAATACCACAACGCCCGAGTCACAATTCGCGACCCTTGCCCACAAAACCATTTGTCCCATTCTTGTTTCACGTTCAGTCAATTGTTCAATTAATTTTAAGCACTACTGGGCAACTACCATAAGCATAACCAAGGAAAACGTCAAGCATAGATCAACCAAAACACTCACACCTGGTTCTGTCAACAGAGGATCTCTCCCCAGTTTGTGATAAAAACCCACAACCACTGAAACCATGCCAACAGGAGATCCCATCCCCCAAATTCACACAGGCACCGAGAGTATAAAAAGAACGGGGGATCCCATCCCCTCCCACATTTCCAGCAAACGGCCCGAAGGGAAAACAACCAACAACCACTACCAACACGAGTCAGGGATTTTCAGATTTAAACGACTTAACACACTCCACGATTTCAAAATTCCATGTGTTCTATCCGTTAGTTATCACAAAAGGGGTTGATCCTGGTGCTTTCAATTATTCAGCCGGGTATACGTGATTAACCAATTTCACAGCAGGAGTTCACAATTTCAGCAACCCATTTAAAACATCACGAGGGGATTCAAGTGCACACACACGACCACCAACGGCCTCAATTTTCAGAAAACATAGACCAGTACAACAAAAGGGATGATCACAAGATAAAGCATAAACAACGATCACAACCCCTTCCCCTTCTTTCTTTAGAACTTCGTTTAGTATCTTCATTAGGGTTTGGTTCAATCAATTTGATAGGAACAAAAGTAACGCCCACCCCGCATGATACACAAAAGTGAGAGACGAGAGAAATTCCCTACCTGTTGATGGATGATCGACGTTTAGGCCGGGGGCGCGGAACTTTACGGATAACGACGCGGCGGTCCCGATGCACCAGAAGAGTCACGATCGAAGAAGGGGAAAAACCACGGCCTAACCCTTAATTATAAGGGCTGGGGACGGTTGAGATGAAAACACAAAACCACGGAAGACGAGGGAGTCGTGGGTTGACCACGTGGCTTGACTCATCATTAATGGCGCTGGGTGGTTTTAACTGACCCATGAATTAATGAAGCATTTAATTAAGACCTTTGCGCGCGTTTCGGATTTCCAAGATATTTTTAGCAAGGAAGAATAGGGTCTAAAACCCTATTTGCGAAAAAGGAACATTACTGGAACAACTGGGCAGGGCCGGTCTCACCGATCGGTCTCACCGATCGGTCTCACCGATCGGTCCCACCGATCGGTCTCACCGATCGGTGTCACCGATCGGTCTCGCCGATCGGTCTCACCGATCGGTCTCGCCGATCGGTCTCACCGATCGGTCTCACCGATCGGTGTCACCGATCGGTCTCACCGATCGGTGTCACCGATCGGTCTCGCCGATCGGTCTCCCCGATCGGTCTCACCGATCGGTCTCACCGATCGGTCTCACCGATCGGTCTCACCGATCGGTCTCACCGATCGGTCTCACCGATCGGTCTCACCGATCGGTCTCACCGGTCGGTCTCACCGGTCGGTCTCACCGGTCGGTCTCACCGATCGGTCTCACCGATCGGTACCCCGCAAGGAAACCGGATTTTTGGCAAAGGAAGGGACTAAGGGGGTTCTGGGTCTTCACATCAGATACCTCTTGAACGATTCTCGTCCTCGAGAATCAAACAAACTAGAAGGAAAGAGAGGATCCGAACAACCATCTTCGAAGATACCTCTTAGGAGTGGACCCCCGCTAGTTGGAAATACTCCCTGTCATGAACCAAGCATCACACCACGCCAAACCGCCCGGTCATGTGGGTTTGGGGAGTTCCCCTCCCCCATGTCAAGATATTATCCGCTTTGGGCGGCACTGACTCGCCCGCACGGGTTTAATCGCATCCACCTTAATGCGTCCTGATTAGGGGTCGGGTTTCCCCTTCCCTTCAACCGGGGCTTCCCACACAAAACAGAGGGAAGGAACCTAGCACATTTCATAGCCAAAAAGGTCAAACGTTCTGTCACAACTGGCACCAAGGGTTCAAAACTCAGAACAACTCGGGGTATTGGGCACGCATCTGTGCTTCCCTCTCCCACGTACTCTCTTCGAGGCCGCCATGTCTCCACAACACACGAACCAGGCCGACGGTTCGTCCACGGAGCACTTTCTCCTTGCGATCCTCGATTCTGACTGGCCGTTCCTCGAAGGTCGCGTCTCCTCCCACGTCTAGCTCTCCCCAGTTGATGACATGAGAGTCATCATGTAAGTACTGACGAAGCTGGGAGACATGGAAGACGTCATGGACCCTCTCCAACTGAGGTGGTAGGGCCAGCTGATATGCCACCTCGCCAACTCGCCTCAGCACCTCGAAAGGTCCGATGAACCTAGGGGAGAGCTTACTCCCCTTTCCGAACCTCCGCTGCCCCCGTCGAGGGGAAACCTTCAAAAACACATGATCTCCCACCTCGAACTTCAGGGGCCTCCTCCGACGATCAGCATAAGATTTCTGCCGATCCTGAGCTGCTTTCATCCTCTCCCGCACTAGCTGGACTTTCTCCGTGGTGCTCTGCACTACTTCTGGTCCAAGAGTACCAGTCTCACCAACCTCTGCCCAGCATAAGGGTGAACGACATGGTCTTCCATACAAAGCCTCAAAAGGAGCCATGCCGATAGTAGAGTGAAAACTGTTGTTGTAGGCAAACTCTACTAAAGGCAAGTGTCGTACCCATGATCCCCCGAAATCCAGAACACATGCTCGCAGCATGTCCTCCAAAGTCTGGATAGTCCGCTCTGTCTGCCCATCAGTCTGAGGGTGAAAAGCAGTGCTAAGGCGTAGTTGGGTGCCAAAAGCATGCTGTAACCCCTTCCAGACTCGTGAGGTGAATCGAGTGTCCCGATCCGAGACGATCGTTTTCGGAACTCCATGCAAACGCACCACCTCATCCACGTACCTCTGTGCTAAGGTACTCACGGGTCCCGACTCCTTGATAGCCAAGAAGTGAGCAGATTTTGTCAATCGATCCACCACTACCCAGATAGCATCATGCCCGCCCTGAGCTCTGGGTAGTCCCGTGACGAAGTCCATTGAGACGTCGTCCCACTTCCACTCGGGAACATCTAGAGGATGCAACAGACCACCAGGAACACGGTGTTCAGCCTTCACCTGCTGACACACCAGGCATTTAGCCACGAACTCTGCCACTGCCCGTTTCACCCCGGGCCACCAAAACTGTCCCCTCAGGCCTCGGTACATTTTCGAAACACCCGGATGTACCGCCAAGGCTGAGCTATGGAACTCATGAAGGACTTCATCACGCATCACCTCTGGAACAAACAGCCTCTAGTACCTTCCACCCTTGCATCCAAGTGCAAGGCAGCCAACTCCCCCATTGCCTTCCAAGCATCAGCAGATTCCCGAACCACCTCCTGATGCGGCTTCCTGCTCAGGGCATCAGCCACAACGTTTCCCTTACCTTCAGTGTATGAGATCTCAAAGTCGTAGTCCTGGAGAAACTCGACCCACCTCCGCTGTCGCAAGTTCAAGTCACGCTGGGAGAAGATATAGCGCAAGCTTTTGTGGTCGGTGAAGACCACAAAGCGCTCCCCAAAGAGGTAATGTCGCCACAGCTTTAATGCGAACACCACCGCTGCAAGCTCCAGGTCATGGGTGGCATAGTTCCGCTCATGGGGGCGTAGCTGCCTGGACCCGTAGGAGATCACCCCTTGTCGCTGCATCAATACGCACCCCAGGCCCTGTCCTGAAGCATCACAGAATACCTCATAGGCCATCCCTTCTTCTGGCAACCTCAACACTGGGGCACTAACCAGTTTTTCTTTTAGGTAGCTGAAGGACGACTCACATTGCTCGCTCCACATGAAAACTTGGTCCTTCTTGGTCAAAGCCGTCAAAGGGGCTGCTACCCGGGAGAAGTTGGGTACGAATCTCCGGTAGTAGCCTGCCAGTCCAAGGAAACTCCGAACTTCCGCCACATTCTTGGGTGCTGCCCAAGAAACAATTGCCTCAACCTTTGATGGGTCGACTGCTACTCCCTGCTCAGACACTACATGTCCAAGGAAGTGCACTTCTCGCGCCCAGAACTTGCACTTTGACAACTTCCCATAGAGCTGGTGCTGTCGTAGGACCTCCAAAACTGTCCTCAGGTGCTCTGCATGGTCCTCTTCTGACTTTGAATAGATCAGGATATCGTCGATGAACACCACCACAAACCGATCCAGGTACTCCCGAAAGATGGAGTTCATAAGCCCCATGAACACGGCCGGGGCGTTCGTAACACCAAAGGGCATGACCACGAACTCGAAGTGCCCATACCTGCATCTGAACGCCGTCTTCGGGACGTCGCTATCCTTCACCCTCAGCTGGTGGTACCCGGATCGCAGGTCGATCTTCGAGAACCATCCTGCCCCCTTCAGCTGGTCGAAAAGATCATCTATCCTCGGAAGGGGGTAGCGGTTCTTGATTGTTACCTGATTCAGCCTCCTGTAATCAATGCATAACCTGAGGCCACCATCTGCCTTCTTCGCAAACAAGACTGGGGCACCCCACGGTGATGCACTTGGACGAACATAACCCCTCTTCATCAGATCGTCAATCTGTATCCGCAACTCCCGTAGCTCCGAAGGTGCCATCCGGTAAGGAGCCATCGAGATTGGTCGAGAGTCGGGCTGCAGGTCTATCCCGAACTCGATATCACGTCGAGGGGGTAGAGTCGTCACCTCCTCGGGAAAGACGTCCATAAATTCACGAACGATCTCTGGTACTTCCACCATTTCCGCATCTGTTGATTCTATCGTCAGTTCGGTCAACAAGGAGAGGAGAGGTTCCTCCCTCCTGTTTCCCTTCGGACAGCTCCGCTCACCGGTGAAAGTAACACGCTGGCCGTCCAAACCGGAGAACACCACCCTCCTTTGGAAACAGTCGATGACGGCGCACACAGAAAATAGCCAGTCGATGCCTAGGATGACATCGTACGGCCGAATCTGTAGCAGAAGGAGGTCCTTAACCGACTGATGTGGCCCCAACATCAGTCTACATCCCCGACAAACGAACAGCAAGTCGATCTGACCTCCAACTGGTGTGCTCAACACCAGGGGCACTGGAAGTCTCTCGGCATCTAGACCCAAGGCGCGGGCTAGACTGGGTGCAACAAAGGAGTGCGAAGCTCCGGTATCGAACAAAGCATAAGCAAGAGTGCTAAACACACTGATCGTACCTCGAACAACCTCTGGCCCTGCTGGAACTGTTGCTTCTGCGGCGTGTAACTGTCCACGCCCAGCTCCCCTACCCCTCGGCTGTCGGCCACCTCCCCGACCACGCCCTGGTCGAGGTCCCTGGGGAGCGCCCTGAGGTCGGCCTCCCCCTCCTATGTCTGTCTGCGGAGGAGCGGGAGCTCGCTGTCCCTGCTGCTGCTGCTGGAAGGGTCTGGCTGGGAACTGCTGCTGCTGTGGCGGATGCTGGGGATGACTGCCACTGCTGTACTGCACCCGATCGGGGCACTGACTCCGAAGATGTCCAGGGCTCCCGCAGATGAAGCACCGTGGTCCCGAGCCCGAAGGGAAAGAACGTGGGCCAGGGGATCGAAACTGAAACTGCTGCGGCCTGCTCCCTGCGGGTCGGAACCTGGAGGGTCCCGATGCTGGGGGCCTGGTGCTGACGGCCTTCCCCTTCGATGGTCCCAGCTGGATCCCTTCTCGTGACAGTCCGCCTAGAGTGTGCATTCTTTCCACCACTTCGGCCTTCTTCTGAACCTCTAAGTATGTCGGAAGGGTAAAGGGAGTAACAGCATACTGGAGGGAGGGTCGGAGCGCCTCCTCCAAACGTCTTGCCCGAGACTCCTCATCGGGAAAGAGGTCTGGAGCAAAACGCAGGAGGTCCTTGAACTTGATTCCAAGTTCCCTCACGGACATGCTCCCCTGCTGGAGGGAGAGTAGCTCCTGTCTCTTCTCCGCCTTCATTGTCGAGGAGAGAAACTCCGCCCGGAACTCCTTCTCGAATTCCGCCCAAGCAACCTCAGACTCTTTCCCACTCCCCAGGTGAAGCATCCACCACTGACGTGACGCTCCTCGCATCTGGCTAACAGCCAGAGGAACCCAGTACTCTGTCGGGGCCCGAATCAGGCCGAAGGCTATGACTAGCTCCTCCAGCCAGCCTTCCGTCTTCATGTCGGAGGTGCTGCCCTCATATTTCTCGAGGGCCTGTCGCTGAAAGGCTCGAAGAGTCTTCTGCCACCGGTCGTCCTCTTCCTCCCGATCAGCTCTCTGCTGATTGGCCAAGGTAGTCTCAGGAGTCTCGATCGCCTGTACCACACGTGGTCGCCTTCCAGGTGCCATAGCTGCAAGGTAAACAAGGAATGCCTAAGCCCAGTAGTGCAAGGAAAACCGTTCTCAAAACTTATTAAGATTTAATTTATTCTTAATTCCCCAAGACGTCCCAGAAAACACAAGAACACAAGTCATTTATGATGCATGTACCTTTCCTAGGGTCTCTACCCTGCAATCAGTGTGGCTTCACTTGGTCGTTCGGTAGGTCCAGAGTCCTTGCATCGGATCACGGGGGGCCCTAAAATCCCGTGTCCTAGCCGGTCCTCCCTGGCCTATTTCACGCACCAAGGTCACCCAACGCTGTTGCCTTACCATCCCATGAAATCCTCACTGTGCCTAACTCCAGACTCCGTCCTATCTCTCAACCTCCCTCTGATACCATTCTGTCACGACCCGCCTTCACCAAAAGGAGGGAAGGGTCAGCAGATTGCCAGGCCCTTCCTTCTTTAAGTTGAAGGAGAGATAATGACCCCCGAAACCCGCCTTCAATAGGTCCCGGAGTGGCGACTAGCACCAAGGGTATAGGAAATTCTCGCAAATGGAAGGCATTACCCTTTTTATTTTATAGGATTGAAAGATAAGGAGGAGAAAACCCAACAACACCAAGATAGGAGAAAAGTAAAGCCAAAAGTAAACCATTCCCACATGCATGTTTCAAAAGTGAAAGCCACAAAGTGCAAAAGATGACTACAAGGTAAGTACCAAAAAAGAAGAGAAAAACAACTGCAACTGCTCCAAAAGCCCGAGCTAGTAAGGTCCTGCGTGATCCCTGAAGTCCTCCTGGGAACCTGAAAGCAGTTTCATATACGTAGGGTGAGCATACAAGTACACTCAGTAGGGAAAACCAAGACTCTCGTGCACAAGTGGGGGAACGTACTAAAGTCCCGTGAGAAAGAGTAAACCAAACACCTAACAAGGCAAACTATCCATCCCAAGCCTCACCAAGGTTCGCTCCCCAAATAACGCAAGTCAAGTAATATATATGTAAGAGCACATCGATGTTTGGGTACCCCGCGCCACTTTCCCACTGGTTATTGAGACATCCTACGCATCAGACCAATCCCGCCATTCTCACCGCAGTCCCACTGCCACACCCGCCCGCACACACCTGGGCCACAACCACACGCAGTCCCACTGCCAAATCCCGCCCGCACACACCTGGGCCACAACCACACGCAGTCCCACTGCCAAATCCCGCCCGCACACACCTGGGCCTCAACTGTCACAAGTAACCATGCCTGCAAACACCTAGGCCAGAACAACCACCGCTACGCCCGAAGACACCTGGGCTAAAGAATCCACTGCCACGCCCGAAAACACCTGGGCCTCATCCCGAAGACACTTGGGAAACCACCTGCCGCACACACCTGGACAACCACCACAACACCCTGCCCGATGGTTCTTGGGCTAATAATGGACTTCAGGCCATCACAGCCTGCCCGAAGGTACTTGGGCTATCCGGGAAAGGGAGCAGAAAAGGAGCTAATAACCAGCCAATAAGTATAGTGTTGGGAAAAACACCCTTCCCCCATAAATGGGGGTGTTCGGCACTAAGTGCTCAACTTGGGTGGGGCGCGAATAAGAAACACAAAGCTACAAGTATAGATATAGGTAACAAACACTCACCCAAAACTTAGGTTTTCCTAGCTAACCTACAGGACACAATACCACAACGCCCGAGTCACAATTCGCGACCCTTGCCCACAAAACCATTTGTCCCATTCTTGTTTCACGTTCAGTCAATTGTTCAATTAATTTTAAGCACTACTGGGCAACTACCATAAGCATAACCAAGGAAAACGTCAAGCATAGATCAACCAAAACACTCACACCTGGTTCTGTCAACAGAGGATCTCTCCCCAGTTTGTGATAAAAACCCACAACCACTGAAACCATGCCAACAGGAGATCCCATCCCCCAAATTCACACAGCCACCGAGAGTATAAAAAGAACGGGGGATCCCATCCCCTCCCACATTTCCAGCAAACGGCCCGAAGGGAAAACAACCAACAACCACTACCAACACGAGTCAGGGATTTTCAGATTTAAACGACTTAACACACTCCACGATTTCAAAATTCCATGTGTTCTATCCGTTAGTTATCACAAAAGGGGTTGATCCTGGTGCTTTCAATTATTCAGCCGGGTATACGTGATTAACCAATTTCACAGCAGGAGTTCACAATTTCAGCAACCCATTTAAAACATCACGAGGGGATTCAAGTGCACACACACGACCACCAACGGCCTCAATTTTCAGAAAACATAGACCAGTACAACAAAAGGGATGATCACAAGATAAAGCATAAACAACGATCACAACCCCTTCCCCTTCTTTCTTTAGAACTTCGTTTAGTATCTTCATTAGGGTTTGGTTCAATCAATTTGATAGGAACAAAAGTAACGCCCACCCCGCATGATACACAAAAGTGAGAGACGAGAGAAATTCCCTACCTGTTGATGGATGATCGACGTTTAGGCCGGGGGCGCGGAACTTTACGGATAACGACGCGGCGGTCCCGATGCACCAGAAGAGTCACGATCGAAGAAGGGGAAAAACCACGGCCTAACCCTTAATTATAAGGGCTGGGGACGGTTGAGATGAAAACACAAAACCACGGAAGACGAGGGAGTCGTGGGTTGACCACGTGGCTTGACTCATCATTAATGGCGCTGGGTGGTTTTAACTGACCCATGAATTAATGAAGCATTTAATTAAGACCTTTGCGCGCGTTTCGGATTTCCAAGATATTTTTAGCAAGGAAGAATAGGGTCTAAAACCCTATTTGCGAAAAAGGAACATTACTGGAACAACTGGGCAGGGCCGGTCTCACCGATCGGTCTCACCGATCGGTCTCACCGATCGGTCCCACCGATCGGTCTCACCGATCGGTGTCACCGATCGGTCTCGCCGATCGGTCTCACCGATCGGTCTCGCCGATCGGTCTCACCGATCGGTCTCACCGATCGGTGTCACCGATCGGTCTCACCGATCGGTGTCACCGATCGGTCTCGCCGATCGGTCTCCCCGATCGGTCTCACCGATCGGTCTCACCGATCGGTCTCACCGATCGGTCTCACCGATCGGTCTCACCGATCGGTCTCACCGATCGGTCTCACCGATCGGTCTCACCGGTCGGTCTCACCGGTCGGTCTCACCGGTCGGTCTCACCGATCGGTCTCACCGATCGGTACCCCGCAAGGAAACCGGATTTTTGGCAAAGGAAGGGACTAAGGGGGTTCTGGGTCTTCACAAATAATTTATGAAAATATCATCCAAAACACTTTTGGATAAAACTCTAAAACACTTTTAGAGAAGCGCTTTGAGTCAAACTCAATCTCTATTCGATCAACTAAAAAGTATAACCCCATGGGAATTTTTAATAGTGATAATAAATATGAATCATGGGATATATAAATATAAGAAAAGAGTGACCTCTAATAAAACATTAATGATACTCATTCTAGAAATGGGTCTGGCGTGATCTCCATCAAACACATACCTATGTCCACCAACCACGTGACATGCTAGAATACATTTTTGTATGTTCCCTTCATCTAAGACATTTAGTTACCATGGAAAACAATGTATTTTAATCTTATATATCCTCCCCATATGTTATTGACTCTCTAAGTATAGATTGGACATGCTTATGAACACATCACATGTCATTCATCTGGAGGATATGTATATCGCATGCCACTCATCCAAATAGATAAGAACATCATATGTACCTTCTAAGTATGGTCATATATTTCCTTAGTCTATCTCACTCAAGGGCCCAAATGTTATACTCATCATATGGGAGGATATACCCCATCTTGGTTGAGATCCAATTGATGACATGATCAGAAACATATCCAACCACCTCCTTATTAGTTAAGCTTCAAGGCTTGCATAATAATGGTATCAAAGTATAAAGGTTTGCATACTAGATATCTTTCCAACCTTAGGTAATGGGGACTCTATATATGAATAATGTATTCTTGGTATACCAAATATATAATTTATGACACTCAATGTGGTATACTTCATGGGTCATATAGTTCACAAAACACTTATGTTCCCTATGATAATATTCAATATCTCGATACAATAATTATACTCATGTTAACCTTAACATTTCATCATAATCTACAATACTCTATGATGAACATCAGTTAGGGATAATTCAAAGTAATACTTTGAGAGGTTAATTATCATTGAACTTCATGAAATGTATATCTATATATATATACATACATACATCATGAAGGAATGATAAAGTGGATATTGTTTTCTATATGATACATTTTAGAATCTTAAACTCTTTTAAGAATATTTAAGAAAACCCTACATAAGTGTCTATATAACATATCACATATGATAGACTATCATATCATCCTTATGTTTGCTGCACTTTATTGGGTTTTTTTAATTCATTACATCTATATGTAATTCTCACTATATATTTATGTAACCATCTGATAAAACTCTCCCACTAAACTCTTTAGTGAGTTACATATATGAAGTAATCTAGTTAAAATATTGTTGATACTTAGGAATCATATTCCTAATGTTCAACTCTTTGAACATATTAAAACTTCTTAATACATAACATCCAATGTTATGATGTTAATAACTTATAATATTTACTTAGAACTTTTCTAAGTATTTCATCATCATTCTTGGAAATTTTTCCATCATTTCTTGAAATCTTAGGATTACTATGTAACTTTTACATTATCTTGTTAATAATATAATTTAAACCTTTTGGGATTCAAGTGAAAGTCACTTTTTTATGGTAACTAATGTAACTTTTAAATTATTTCTTTACAATCATATCCTAAATATTTTAGGATATCAAGTGAATTTTACTTTTAATCTTGACTGGAATAATATTTTATTTTTTAACTTTAAACTTATCAAGTATAGTTATACTCCCACTAAACTCTTAGAAACTGTATCATTTTAGGATGTCATGCTAAGATACAAAAACTAATTTATGTTTAAGAAATAAATTTTATTTCCTTTTAGTGGTAATACTTAACGAATAAACTATTATTTCCATATCATATATAGTATTCTATGTGTTTTAAAATTTTACTGAAAAAAGACTTTACCAGTATACCATTTTTGGTGGTGGAGTCATATTTATTTATATTTTTGGATAAAAATTTTGTCCTAGATAAAAATATATTTATCTTTTTCTATTTTTCAAGTATGTTATAAAAATGAATGAATCATAAACCATGTGTACCAAAAACTTTAATCTCATTTATTCAAATATTGATTGTTTACAAGGTCTTCTCAAGAGAAAATGATAATTTTTTTAATAGGTTGAGGGTCAATCCCTATTTATTCATCGGATCAGCTGATGGTGTGGACTCTCCGTGAACTATTTTCTTCTCTTTATGACCAAAAATTTTACCCTTATATGTTTTTACCATTATCATGGTACTTGATCTTAGACCACCCATGTCCTACTCAGTTATCCTCAACATTATAAGGAGATCAGGTAAACTTTTATTAAACTCATTCATATTATAATTCAAAATAAACTATCAAAAACTTTTCAGAAATGATTGTAGAATGAAATTTGTGGCTAGGTAAAGTCTAAGAGGTAAACCTAGCCTCTCCAAGTCATTGTAGTACCAAATCATATTGAGTACATGAATTGATACTTAATTTACTTCTTCCATTTTTCATTGAAAAATAACCTTTTACATCTCATAACTTTCATACCTAGCTTTCTCTTGATAGAGCCTTTTTAGGTTTTATATCATCTTATAGGCATTAATGGATTCATGTTGCTTTTGTGACATAGGTTCCATGGTCACGATCATGAGTTAGGATACTTATAGTGAATATTTTAGATTCTTATCATAAGAATATATGTCTTATTTTTTAATTAACTTCACCAGTTGGTTGCTTAGGAAGGAATTCCTCCAACATATATAAATTTTCTTCTTGATTGAGAATTATTATCAAGTTTCAATACCAATAAAGTAAGTTACTACCATTTAGTTTTTCTTTATCCAAAATAGATCTCAAGGTCAAACTTGATGGTAATGATTATGATATCTTTATCTATAACTAAAAATTTTATTAGATCAATATTATGTTCTATAACCATTTGATAAGGACTTTTATTAAATGGGGTCCCACTAAAATGATGACCCATTTTAAATTTCATAATACCCATTATTGGGCCAAGATCCATATTTCACTAAGTAATGATTCCACTATGGTGTTTCTCTTACCACTTAGTAATTTAGTTGGGGAATCATCCCAATCATATCACATATGATTATTGGATAGTTGATTGGATAATTTTTTATCCAATCCATTATATGGATGACCCCAACTCTATTCCTCTATTAAAATAATCCTATTAGGGTCTCTTGGTTGAGTGTAAAATAAATAAAATTCCAAGAATATGGAACCGGTCCTATTAGGGTAACCCATTACTTTTTCTCCTTACACAAGATAATATAGAGGCACCTAGCTATGGCATGACCAACCCAGTTCAATGATCGAGGTATTTAAAAGTATATATATAGAAGGAATATAACACTTAATATTTGATGGGTTCTCTTTTAAATTTTTACCAATCCAATATATATCGTATGGATATTAAATTCATAAATATTATATCACATGAAATCTTTATTATCTCATGTATTATTACTTTATTTATGCATACTTATAATGATTTAGTTTTGGAATATGTGATATCCCTCCCTTAACTTGGGTATTTTTATTTATAATTTTTTTAAACCTCAATCAAACCTCCCTAATTGAATATTTTATGGGTATAGGAGGGGTATCGAGAATTAACCAAGGGCCGAGAGCAAGATTCATAATTACATCATGGTGTTTCAATCCCATTGACTCATAGGTGGGATAACCAGTAGCCATGGGATACCAGTCTCATCGGCTATATGGTGTCCTCCAGGGTTCTTTTTTAAAATGGGGGAAGTTTGGTCTTTTTACCCCCTTTATCTATAAAATATCTTACTTAATTCATCCATGTGAATTCCCCATATCCCTCTCCTATTCTCTTTATGGAACTCCCTTTATTCTTAGGAATTTTTGTTTTCATTGGGTGAAATAAAGGTCTTTAGGTAAGGATATGAGTCCTATTTTCTATTTTTTCTATTTACTTCACTGTCAAGTGATCTCTTGCCGTATTTTTCTAATATTACATATTTTTAGGGACTTTATTTTCTTTCTCAATTTATTCTATTTTAGGATAAATCAAATCTTTATACTGGATATGTGGACTCCTATAAGGATAAGGTAGGTGGTCCCTAAACCTTAACCAAAAATATCACTTTTTTTCAAACACATGTGTTGTGTGGTCACATCGATTTAATGTATAGTGACCATGAACCTAATTAAAAGGGTTAATCCTAATTTCAAAATTTTAGATTATTTATATAAATGAATTAATGTACCTAGATGAGGGGTGATCCATGGGGGATGACCTAACTTAAAATTGGGGCTTTATTTTTTAAAATGGCTAGGTAAGTTAGGTCATCCTTCCATTAAATGGAAAGAGAGACTTAAAATGTTGTTGTTTTCCAAATTAGTAAATAGTGGTTATAAAAAGGTAAATGACATGGGAATTATGAAGTGATAAATAATTATAATTAATAATTTTTATGTGAAATATGAATTGAATTCACAATTTAGGAAGTGGAAACTATAATGGACTTCCTGAATGTAAAATGGTTTGGTAAATGGCTTTGAATATATGAATTGGTTATTTATGTTTTTGAAAGGTAAAAGGTTAATTATAATTTGATTCATTTACTATAAAGGGTGATTGAACCTTATGATATAAAAATACCCTTTTGAATTAAAGTGACCCTGGATAGTGTGCATGTCAAGTGTTAAATTGTGAAATGGTAATTGTGAATATAATGGTATTATGAAATGAAATGATAATTCCTAAAAAAATAAGTTGGAATTAAATGGAAATGCCCTATGAGGTTTTATGTGATACTTTATAAATAAAACGATCTATGAGGAAGTTTTTGATCCTTTTATGGAAAACACCCTATTGGGTGTTCTTTGATACATTATAAAGAAAATGCCCTATAAGGGGATCTGTGATACTTGTACAAAAAACACCCTATAAGGTAGTCTATGATACTTTATAAAGAAAATTCTATATGAGGAAGTTTTTAATACTTGTGTAGAAAATTCCATAAGAGGATATTCATGATACTTTATAAATAAAACACCCTATGAGGTGTTCTATGATATTTTTATAGAAAACTCCCTATGAGGAAGTCCGTGATACTTTATAAATAAAAATTCCCTCATAGGAAGCGTTGAGTTACTAAATGAAAATGCACTCATAAGAAGTGTTAAGTTGATAAATGAAAATTCCCTCATAGTCGGTGTTGAGTTAATATATGAAAGAATCATCATAGGTGGTCTTGAGTTACTAAATAAAACACCCATAATGGTGGTTGTGATTCTATGGTTGGTACGGTCCACACAACATGCTCAGAGACACCCTAATACTAGTCGAAGTGGGTATAATCTATAGAGGTCAAAAACCTGTGGGTAAAAGGGAATATAGAATGATCTTAGGTGTCACTATAGAGTTCATACATCTGTGTTTATTTACTACTTTTTAATTAAATTGCTAAACTATTTTAATTATATAATTGAGATCTTTTTTATGAACTTTATTTCAGACTGGTTGTATTTTGAGATGTCATTGGTGGTGGTTTTTTGAGTTGTACTTACACCCTACCTAGGATTCCATAATACTTGGGTACCCAATTAGAGATTATTATTCCTACAATTACATGTATGGAAAATTTCCCAGTGCAGATGTTGTATTGGATAGCTAGGATGGTGTATGGATGATGGCACCAGGTCAGACTTGGGACCATCTTAAGAAGGATTTTTAGTTTACTTTCTTTTAATTACTTTTAGTATCTCTTGTATATGGTCTTCCCTGAGGGATTGGTTATGAAGTATATGATTTTATGTTGATGTATTACTTTTTTGACATGTGTTATATAGTTCATTTGATATAGCATAGCTTATTTTGAGTTATTGATCGACACTTTCCTAGATGATATTTCATTGTTTTATTTGTATGGGATATTGTATGTGATTAATATTATTCTAATATTATTGAAATATAACCTAAGGTAATATTATCTTCATGTTATTCTCATATACCCTCTCCACTAGTTGGTATCCTCTAGCATACGAGGGAGGTGCACATGAGTTATAGTAGCGACCGATGGTCCGGGAACCCATTAGTGGTTCAGGATGGCGGAACATTAAAAAGTGGTATTAGGAGATATTTTCATTTTTTACTATTTGGGAAAGGTAGATGGGAGAATATGATTTATCAAGACTTATTAGTGATCTTATTCCTAGGATTATTTAACCCATGTGTGGGATAGAATCCAAGTCTCTATAGGTTAGACTTGTTGTTCTTGTGATTATCTTGTTACAGTTGTGTTATTTAACCTTAACTGAGACACTTAATTTATGATGTTATTGGTTTATAAGATTTTCACTCATGGATGGTAAAGAAATATTGTGTGTTTTCATGCATAATTTTAGGCATGTAGGGATTCTCATGACATGCATCATGTTAGGTACATAGGATTCAGATGTCAACAGCATGTTTCCAGTGATTTATATTGGCATGTGATTATTTTTTCATACTTATATCTACCTATGATTTATAAATTTATATTGGTAAAAATGGGTTCAGTTACTCAATGTGTAAACAAAATATTATATGATGTTTTCCATATAATACTATGGTGTCGTATTACTTGTACAATTACCTATATGATCTATTAGTGTGAAGGTATATATAAATGGATTTTTAAATGATGGTTTTGGTTAAATAAAATGTTAGTAAGTAACTTATTAGTTGGTTTCAGTCAAAACTTATGAATGAAATATTATTTAACCAAGACTTGGAATTAGAGACTTAGTAAAGAATGATAAGTAAATAGAAAGGTTAAAAATGTGAATTCTATGAAAATAATGAGATCCATAAATGTATAAAAAAATGTGAATCCTTCGGGAATGATGATTTGTGGCCTTAAGTGGTGAGTGTAATGTCCCAGTTCCAGGTGTCGCCCAAAGGTGACCCATACCCGGTTGGTCACATGGACTCAAGCGCATTTCCCCAAATGTCATAGGTTGCCGACTAGAAGCGAGGGTCTTGGGTGTGATAGTGGGAAAACTATTTCCTCATTGGAAGAGTAACACAGCAGAATAACAATAATATACAATAGAGAAAGTAATAATACTATATAATAAGCAAACAGCAGAATACTGAAAGTAAATAAACAACTAGAGTGAATATATAAATGATGCTTGTCACATATTTCTAGGAAAGCGGCCAAACATGTCACAATGCTGTAAATACAGTACTAAACCAAAGTACAAATAAAACAAGTAAACTCCAGCAGCATCACAAGCCTCAACTTGGTCCCATACTCTCCAGCTCCACAACTATCAAGTACCTAAAGTAGAAGGTTGCTTTTCCTTATCTATACCTGCAACAATATAATCTATTTGGGCCCAAAATCATGACCCAAAAAGGGTGTGAGAATAATCCCAGTAGGCAACCACTCAAAGATTTGTGCCTAACTGTCAGTGAATATATATAACACGAAAAATGAAAAATGAAGTAATAAACAAGGATATACTCAAAAGTAAATATTCCTATAGTTGAAAACTCCATTCATTTACCTTTATTAATTATTCCACAAAATTCAGAATCAACCCTCTGGGAAAGTTCTCATAGTCTAACCCCTCTGGTTTCACAAAGACAAAGACTCTCTGAGGAAGCACTCACCATCAATTCCCCCTATGGTCTTTTAACGATAATTACAGACTCTCTGAGGAAGCACTCAACGTACATTCCCCTTGTGGTCTTGTAACGGTATACTATAGACACTCTGAGGGAGTACTCACTATCCATCCCCCCTATGGTCTCGCAATGTAAAAATTATGACAAACACTCTGGGGAAGCCCTCAACATCAATTCCCTCTATTGTCTAACTACACTAGGTTCTCACAACCCTGTGTAATACAATAGTTCACAAACAATATCCAGTAGCAAAAGTAATCTCATCTACTACAAGGATAAGTAGCTACAATTCATATCAAAAGCATGTCATATAATATCAACTCCATCCTAACAGCACTAGGCTTGGAAACAAAACAGCCTAACAGGCAGGTTTAGACTAAACGGCCAATATCAAAAAAACATGGGAAAACACATCCATAAACAAGGTAATAAACCTAAATCCTAATAAAAACCCTTTCTTGAGAAAAAAAAACATAGCAGGCATCAAACAGGGTTAAATCTCCAAAACATACAATACCCTAAACTAGGGTATGCGGCACTTGTTGCACATATAATCCAAAGACAACTATGAAAAGGCACAAACCAACTACCTTGAAGTTTTATGACCAATATAGTTGAACCTAATCCTTTGAATCAACCTAGAACATCATATATCTATAAAAACATCAAAAACTTTCAACCTCGAATATATCACGAAAGAAGATAAATCAGGAGGAGAGGCTCCAGAAGAAGGAAGAACTCACCGAGGGGATTCAAATGCAGCTGATGGTGTTTGATTCGGAGAATAGACGACGGATCAAAGGCTCAGAGAAGAATAATCTCTCCTTGTCGCTCATGGACAAGACAGGGTTATAAGAAGACAATTTTGGGAATTAGACGTGACCCCGGTCTGATTTAACAAAATAAAAATAAAAATACATGGCGTGTTCATTTAAAGTACACACCGTGTATATGCCTTAATCAGACCCCGGTTTAGGCGGTCTTTAGGTCAACTCACATGGCCATGTACTCAGCCATTACACGGCCATGTACTCAGCCATTACATGGCCAGTACACAGTTACATGTGGAAACAAGGTACACGGCGTGTACTCCTAAGTACACAGCGTGTACTTATAAATTTTCAAAAATATCCCCTTTTTCTCAAAAACACCCGAAATAAAGATCCATACCTGAAATGAATATATGGGTCCTTAAAAACTTCCCCCCTTAATTAAATTTATCCCCAATTTTTCCTAAAAAGGAGGCACATAAGAAGAATCCTCGAATAGCTCCAGCCACTGCGATCACACATCAGCCTCCCTCTCCCAAGTCTCGTCATGTACTCGACCGTGCTGCCACAACACTCATACCATAGAAACAGACCGATCATGGAGAACCTTCATGCTGAAATAAACTATCTAGATAGGATGCCTCTTGAATGATGCATCTACTTCCAATGCAACCTCCTCAGGTTTAAAAACATGAGACAATTCTGAGAAGTAACGATTTAGCTGAGAAACGTGGAAGACATCGTGCATAGCTCGGTACCTCTGAGGTAACTGTAATTGATAGGCAACCAGCTCGAATCTCTCCAAAACCTCAAATGGCCCGACGTATCTCGGTGAAAGCTTTCCATGTCTCCTAATCCTCCTGTGTCCCAACCTCAGTGTGACATGTAGGAAAACCTGATCTCTGACCTCGAACTCCATAGGTCGTCTTCGTCTATCAGCATAAAACTTTTACCGTGATTGTGCAGTATCCATCCTCTTCCAAATCAAATCTAACTGCTCTATGGTCTCCTAGAAAAGATGAGGTCCCAGCATAGCTGCCTCTCCTGCTTCCAGCCAACATAGGGGTGATCGGAATGACCTACCATAAAAAGCCTCATAATGTTCCATCTAAATGGTCGCCTGAAAACTATTATTGTAGGAAAACTCTACCAGAGGTATGTGCTTCTCCCAAGAACATTCAAAATATAGGAGGGATGCTATAAGAATGTCTTATAGCACCTAAATCGTACGTTCAGACTGGACATCTGTTTGGGGATGGTAAAATGTACTCAGAAGTAATTATGTACCCAAAGCCCTCTTTAGTCCCTACCAGACCCAAGAAGTAAAACGTGTGTACCTATCTGAAATAATGGAGTGTGGAACCCCATGTAAACGTACAACCTCCCAAATGTACAACCTTCCATGATCATCAACACTAAAGTTATCCTTGATCAGTAAGTAGTGTGTAACCTTCGTGAGTCTGTCAATGACAACCCAAACTGCATCATTCCCATGAGGTGACCTTGGTAAACCTATCATGAAGTCCATAATGACATCATTCTACTTCCACTTGGGAATGGTTAACTGCTGTAAAAGCCTTGTTAGTCGCTGATGCTCTGCCTTCACCTACTGACAGGTGGAACACCTTGTCACAAAACCAGAAACATATCACTTCATATCGGGCCAACAATACTGACGATGTAGATCTCAATACATATTGGTGACACCTGGATGAACTTCCCAAACTGAGGAATGAAAATCCCGTAAAAGCTCCTCGCGTATGTATGCTGACACCCACACGCACCCATGAAAACGCAAGATCTCATCCTCGCCTACAGTCTATCCCGGAATAGGGTCCTCTCCTAATACACTCTCCTATAGAACTAGGCCTTCAGATTCTGATAGTTGACTCATTTTCACTCGATCAAGTAGAGTAGAGGTAATAGCTACAGAAAAAAGAAATGTTTTCTCCTATCTATCGTGAACCTCCAAATACATCTCAAAGAATAGAGCCATAAGATTTCACTCACTGCTGGCCTCCTAAACTGTCTGAATTTTCCAAAAATCTCCCCTTTTTCTCAAAAACACTTGTAATCAAGATCCATACCTGAAATGAAGATTTGGGTTTTTACAAACTTCCCCCTTAAATAAATCCATCCCCAAATTTCCTTAACAAGGAGGCGCATAAAAATAATCCTCAAACAGCTTCGGCCACTACGATCGCACATCAACCTCTCTCTCCCAAGTCTCATCCTATACTCCCCCATACTGTCACAACACCTGTACCAGAGGAACAGACTAGCCAAAAAGAACCTTCACGTTGCGATCAAAAATCCATATAGGATGCTCCTCGAATGATGCATCCACTTCCAACTCAACCTCCTCGGGTTGAAAAACATGAGATGGGTCTGAGAAGTAACATCACAGCTAAGAAATGTGGAAGAATTATTGCATAGCTCGATACCTCTGAGGTAACTGCAATCGACAGGAAACCAACCCGACTCTCTCTAAAACCTCAAATGGCCCGACGTATCTCGGTGAAAGATTTCCCTGTCTCCAAATCCTTCTGTGTCTCAACCTCGATGTGACACATAGTAAAACCTGGTCTCTGACCTCAAAATCTAAAGGTCGTCTTCTTCTATCATCATAAGACTTTTTTCGTGATTGTATAGTATCCATCCTCTTCCGAATCAACTCCACCTGCTTTGTGGTCTCCTAGACAAGATGAGGTCCCAACATAGCTACCTCTCCTACTTCCAGCCAACATAGGGGTGATTGACACGACCTACCGTATAAAGCCTTATAAGGTTCCATCTGAATGGTCTTCTGAAAACTATTATTGTAGGAAAACTCCACCAGAGGTATGTGCTTCTCCCAAGAATCTCTAAAATCTAGGATGCATTCTCAAAGCATATCCTATAGCACCTGAATCGTATGCTCAGATTGTACATCTATCTAGGGAAGGTAAGTTGTACTCAAAAGTACCTATGTACCAAAATCCCTCTACAATCCCTTCTAAACATGAGAAGTAAAACGGGTGTCACTATCTGAAACAATGGAGTATGGAACCCCATGTAAACGTACAACCTCCCAGACCTACAACCTTCCAAGCTCATCAACACTGAAGGTCTCCTTAATTGGTGAGAAGTGAGAAAACTATGTGAGTTTGTAAATGAAAACCCAAACTTCATCATTCCCACGAGGCAACCTTGTTAAACCTATCAAGAATTCTATTGCGACATCATTCCACTTCCGCTCAGTAATGGGTAACTGCTACAAAATCCTTGTTGGTCGCTGATGCTCCAGCCTTCATCTACTGACAACTAGAACACCTCATCACAAAACCAACAACATCTCTCTTCATATCGGGCCACCAATACTGACGGTGTAGATATCGATACATCTTGGTGACACTAGGATGAACTTCCCAAACTGAGGAATGAAAATCCCGCAAAAGCTCCTCGTGTATGTCTACTGAAACCCACACGCGCCCATGAAAATGTAAGATCTCATCCTCAGCTACAGTCCATCTAAGAATATGGTCTTCTCCTGACACACTCTCCCATAGAACAAGGCCTTCAAAATATGATAGTTTCTTTATTCACACTCGATCAAGTAGAGTAGAGGTAAAATCTATAGAAAAAAATAAACATCTGCCCCTATCTATCATGAACCTCCAAAATCATCTCAGAGAACAAAGCCATAAGCTGCCACTCACTGCTAGCCTCCTGAACTGCATGTATCTGAGTCCCCCTACTCAACACATCAGCCATTTCATTGCCTTTCTCAAGCATGTAGGCAAGCTCAAAGTCAAAGGACTGAAGGTACTCAACCCACCTTTGTTGTCTCAAATTCAGGTCACACTGGGTAAAGATATACTTGAGACTTTTGTGGTCAGTGTACACCACAAAATGCTCTCCCAAAAGTTAATATATCCAAAAACTCAAGGAATGAACAACTGCTTCCAACTCAAGATCGTGCGTCGGGTAATTCTTCTCATGTGGCCTCAACTGCTGAGACTCGTATGCAATGACTATTTCCCATTGCACAAGCACTACTCCTAGCCCGATACCTGATGCATCACAGTAAATAGTATAACTCTTTCCTGACTCTGAAAAAACTAGTATATGTGTTGAATTCAATCTCCCTTTCAGCTCCTAAAAGGCTGAATCATAGGAATTTGTCCACTGGTACTTCGCACCCTTCTTAGTCAGGCCCATTAGTGGTGCTTCTAAGCATAAAAAGTCTTGTATAAAATGTCTGTAGTAACCATCCATCCCTAGAAAACTCTTTACCTCAAAGACATTCTTCGTATTCTCCTAGTAAACTACTGCTCTCACTTTCTATAGGACAACTAATACTCCTTTCTCTGAGATAGCATGACCCAAGAAGTGAATATGGTCCATCCAAAAGTGTCATTTTGAGATCTTAGCATATAACGGATACTCTCTCAGTGTACTTAAAATGATATCAAGATGGGAAGCATGGTCTTGTCGAGTGTGAGAGTACACCAATATATCATCCATGAAAACTACTACAAAGGAGTCCAAGTATGGATGCAACACTCGGTTCATCATTACCATAAAAACTACAGGCATGTTTGTGAGAACGAACGACATAACCACATACTCGTATAGACCATACCTTCTCTGAAAGGCTGTAAGAGGTATGTATGATGGTCTAACATGCAACTGATAACAACCAGATCTCAAGTTAATCTTTGAGAACACACAGGATCCTCGAATATGATCGAAGAGATCATCAATCCTTGATAATGGATATCGGTTCTTGACTATCAATTGGTTCAGCTTCCAATAATCCACGCAAAGTTTGAGGGTACCATCTGCCTTCTTTGCAAACAGGGTAGGAGAAATCTAAGGAGAAGTAATGGGTCGGATGAAACCCTTTTCTTTTAACTCCTATAACTGCTTCTTGATCTTCTGTGACTCTGGTGTAGCTATCCTCTAAGGAGGAATGGACACTATTTCCACTCCTGGAACAAGCTCAATAGAGAAATATACCTCTCGATCTAGAGGTAAACTTGAAAAGTTTTCTGGAAAGACATCCCTAAAATGATCCAACACTGGAGGAAAGTCCATCTTTGAAGTCCCCTGGTCATCTAGATACGAACTAGCAATCTAGGATGTAACTCCTCCCAACCCATGATGCTCGGGTCCATATCTTCTCTCCTAGACATCTCATTCGCCCTTATTTAGAAACAAACTACCCTCTAGTGACATGAAACTCACCCTACGGTGATAGAAATCGACAACGACTTGAAAGGGAACTAAACAGTCCATTCCAAGAATGACTTCATAGCCTATCATCTCTAAGACATAAAGGTCCCATAAGAAGTGACACCCACCAACCTCAAGAGGTCACTCCTTTCACTGATGTACACTAGTCGTTCTAATCCTCAATGGTGTGTCCAGTGTCATGATATCAACAGAAGTAAAGATAAAGATCCCTAAGCTCTCCATAATAGGCATAGATATAAAGCTATGGGAAGCCCCTGTATCAAAAAGAGCAGAAGCTAAAACTAAGGTAACCAAAATCGTACCTCTAACCGTAGAGGGTTTGGGATCCTACTCCTATTGGGTATGCTCCAATGCAAAAGTATGACCTGCGTCATGGCCCTGTGAAGCTATATCTGATCCCTGATCTGATCCACCCTATGGATATCGAAAACCCTGTGTCTGACCACTGTGGCCACGACCTCTACCATGGCCTTAATGGCCATACGAACTCAAGTTCCCTGACTGATGAGAAACTGGTGGTCCTGCTCCTAAACATGGAGTCATAACAAAATTCTTATCACCAGTTGTTGGTGAGAAAAACTAACAGAAACGCTGAAGATGACCCATCTTGCCACAAGATTGGCACTCAACTAGGTCTCTCAGGCAATGTGGGCTCATATTCCCACTCTTCCCACATTGGTAGCATACCACCTAGATTATTGAAGGAGTATCTCTCCTACTCAGATCTCTACGCGTAGACTCCATGCGACACTTCCTACTATCAGATGGAGGAATACTAACTCCTGATTCCAAGCCGGCCTGGCTCACAGCTCTAGAATCCCTCAGGTTGCACTCTATGGTCAGCACTTGGTTGACTATAGAAGTTATGGAAGTCATCCTAAAGATTTTCACCTGAGATTGGATGTCATTCTTGAGACCATCCTCAACCTTTCTTGCCAGAAATAACTCATCACCCCCTAGAATGGGTGTGAAGCACTGAAGCTCTGTGAAGCAAGAAGAATACTCTATTACTGAGAGTGTACCCTGATCCAAACTCATGAACTCTTGGGATTAATCTAACTTCAAATTCTATGGGTAAAAGTAGTCATAGAAGGTAGGCTGGAACTCATTCCAATCCATAACCTGCTAGCGTCCCGTCTGTGATATCACATCCTACCATCTCTTGGAGGAATCTCGAAGCATGTATGTAGAGAGTTTCACCCTCCTCTCTATAGGCGTCTCCAGATGATCGAAGATAGATAGAATGGCTTCTGACCATGACTCTATATCCTAAGGTCCTCCATATCCTAAGAAAGTAGGTGGATGCTGCTACTAAAATGTCTGCATCAACTCTTCCATTGATGGGGCAGGATGCGGTGCTCCCTGAAAATTCTGCATCATCCTTATGAAGCCTTCATAGAACTATGAATTAGCACCTGTGTCTGGTATAATAGTTGGTTTCAAGATAGGCATGATGGCAGGATCTGCTGGTAGTCCCTGATCAACTGTTTCCGGTGTCTGATCATCGCCCTGAACCTGGCGTACAACCGAAGGATGTCTCAATGGAATGACTCTTCAAGGTTAAGCACACACCTTAGTTCAAGATTATCAAGGACTGAAACTTATAATTGTATGAAAAGAACAAGAGAATAAAAACATTCAAGTTTTTTAAAACACGGATACACGGCGTTTATGACCCCTACATGGCATGTTCCCATAAGCCTTTACATGGGTGTGTACTTCTGCCAACCCTGGTTGTGTAACACCCCGTACACACAGTGTGTTCTTCTTTGACATGGTGTGTACTTGAATCTTTCTCCCTACCCAAGTTCCTTTACACGACTAAGCCACACGGTTCTCTTATAACAAAACTACATGGAATGTTTATTCTAGACACGACATGTACTAGAAGGATTTCACTGACCCATGTCGTTAGTCACATGGATGAATACATGGTCTCTACAACACGGTGTGTACCAATTAAGTTTTAACCACCTGTGTTATTAGTCACATGGCTGGATACACGGTCCTTACAACACAGCGTGTACTTCAAGTACATAGCATGTTCCACCAAACATTTCCCAACCCTGTGTCTCTACCCACACAACCAATCACACGGTTAAGGACTACACGACATGTATTTTAGAAAAGTTGTTACTTCCCAAATAGAAGGATACATGGCGTGTATTCATCATTACACACCATGTATTCTAGATTTTTCCATACATTAAGCCTCAGAAACTACTTTTTAACCCCATAAAAACAATGAAAAAAACATTAAAGTTCCAAATTCTAATCTGTGGGGGCCCATACTCCCTGCGAATCAAATCTTGGTATCATATTCATGTATATCACAAAGTATAACAGTGAAATCAATCACATGATCCACCAAATTACTATCCATGAGGGCCCACAACACCTCAGGGACCAAATTTTGGTGCCCATTTGAAATAAACTTTACATATTAGCAATACCCTATCAAATAGTAGGTATTTTATCACGGCATCTATCACAACAGTATGCATACCTAGCACAACATCTATCACAACAACATGCAATCAAGAATTCACCCTAAATGGCATGATAAGAATGCATGACATGTGATCTCTAGCAAGTGCCTATATGATGCATGATATGGCATACCATCATCTCATCAGGTTTCAATAGAAATAGAACCTCAATAATATCAACGATAATAGAACAAAACATGTGAATCACCCAAAGGAGAAATCAAATCAACTGTAACAATTGAAAAATCAGAAAATTTCAATAATCGAGGTATATTGGATTTTCCCTGTACATGGGTTAGCTACTCCTGGGCACAACTTATTACCAACTACCTATTCCTTCCTATCTCTGTCTATAGGCTCTAAACAGTAAGTCAAATACAAAAAGAATCCCTATGATACTAATTTGTAACATCCTAGTTCTGGGTTCCACCCAAATGTGCCATGTACCCGGTTGGTCACATGGCCTCAAGAGTATTTCCCCGAATTCCAGAGGCTACCGACTAGTAGCTAGGGACTTGGGTATGATAGTGGGAAACCTATTCCCTCATTGTCATAGTAACACAGTGGAATAATAATAATATACAATAGCGGAATCAGTAATACCATACAATAAGCAAACAGCGGAAGACTAAAAGAAAATAAATAACTGGGGCACATATATAAATGATGCATGTCACATATGTCTAGGAAAGTATCCAAACATGTCAAAATTCTGGAAATATAGTACTAAACCAAAGTAAAAAAGAAAATAAGTAAACTCTATCAGCATCACAAGCCTAAGCTTCGTCCCATGCTCTCCAACTCCACAACCATCAAGTACCTAAAGTAGAAGGGCGTTTTCCCTTATCTATACCTATAAAAATATAATATATTTGGACCCAAAATCATGAAACAAACAGAGTGTGAGATGAATCCCAGTAGGCAACCACCCAAAGATCTGTGCCTAATTGTTAGTGAATATATATAGCAGGAAAAATGCAAAATAAAGTAATAAACAAGGATGTACTCAAAAGTAAATAGTCCTATAGTTGCAAACTAGATTCATTTACCTTTATTAATTATTCAACCAAACTCACAAGCAACCCTCTGGGAAAGTTCTCACAGTCTAACCCCTCTGGTTTCACAAATACAAAGACTCTTTGAGGAAGCACTCACCATTAATTCCCCTTGTGGACTTTTAATGGTCACTGTAGACTCTATGAGGAAGCACTCAATGTCCACTCTCTCTGTGGTCACATAATGGTATACTATAGACACTCTAAGGGAGAAATCATCTCCCATCCCCCTTATGGTCTTGCAATGTAAAAAGTATAACAGACACTCTGGGGAAGCCATCAACGCCAATTCCCCCTATGGTCTAACTACACCAGGTTCTCATAGCCCTGTATAATACAATCATGCACAAATGATATCCAGCAGCCAGATTAATCTCATATACTACAAGGCTAAGTATCTATAATGCATATCACAATAATGTCATATAATATCAACTCCATCCTAACAGTACTAGGCATGGAAACAAAACATCCTAACAGGTAGTTATAAACCCGACGAAAAATATAAAACAAACATGGTAAAACACATCCATAAACAAGGTAATAAACCTAAATAATAATCAAAACCCTTTCTCAAGTAAAAAAATATATCAGGAATCAAACAGGGTTAAATCTTCAAAAAACGCAATACCCTAAACTAGGGTATTCGGCACTTTTTGCACATATAATCCAAAGACAACTACAGAAAGGCACAAACCACCTACCTTGATGTTGTATGATAGATATAGTTGAACCACAGTCTTTGAATAAACCTATAACATCATAGATGTATGAAAACTTTAAAAATTCTCAACCAAGAATATCTCACAAAAGAAGAGAAATCACGAGGATAGGCTCTAGAAGAAGGAAGAACTCACAGAGGGTATTCCAACACAACCGACGATGTTTGATTCGGAGAACGGGCGATGGATCGGAGGCTCAGAGAAGAATCGTCACTCCTAGTCATGCTTGGATGATATGGGATTAGAAGAAGACGATTATGGGAATTAGATGCGACCCTGGTCTGATTTAACAAAATAAAAAATAAAAATACACGGCATGTTCATTTAATGTACACGTTGTGTACATGCCTTAACCGACCCCCACTTTAGGCATTCTCCAGGTTACCTCACACAGCCATATACTCGGATACCCATGGCAATTGGGTACACTGTGTGTACTCCTAAGTACACTACGTGTACTTATAAATTTTCCAAAATCTCCCCTTTTTCTCAAAAACACCTGAAATCAATATCCATACCTAAAATGAAGATCTGAGTTCTTACAGTGAGAAAGTCTTGGAGAGTTCCCATGGTGTGACTTTGTGTGTAAGATGTTGACCCTTTATAGGGGTAGGGTGGGGCTAAATAGTGAGCTTGAGTTATGATATATCTATGCTATGAGTGTTGATATATGTGTGTGAGACCCTTGAGTGTGGTGGTTAGTTTTGGCATGTTAGTTATTGTGTGACCTTGAGACAGGTATTAGGATGTTTTCTGAGAGCTATGTTTTTTTATATCTGATTTTTGGGCTAGGTGGTAGGGCCTAGTGACCCTTATACATGACCCTAGTTTTTGGTAAGTCAACACTTTGTGATATGTGATGGTGACTCGTGAAAGGGTTAACCCATTATTGTGTATGTTTAGATACATGGAGCATGGGAAGATGCTTTGTCTTATGAAATCAATGCACATGGCGTGATATCAAGTATGAGGTTTATTGTTAAGTCCACTAGGTCAAATACCCTGAGATGGGGGTGAATCAAGGTATGCCAGATTATAACTACTGCCCCTTTGGATATTGTTTCGTTTTTAAACAAAACACACTTCTCTCTTTCTCCCATAGAAATGTATGAACATAAATTGAATCATGTACAGGACACAACAATTTTACTTGGTTCACCCTCACTAGGATATGTCTAAGGAGCATATAATAGCGATGTTCTGATGTACTAAATCCACTAAATCTCATTTCCAATTATAGGGTTCAGGATAGATTGCTTCTATACCTAGGCTCATTACCTAGGGTCTACTCACTTCATTATAAAGGGTCACTCCCTATGTCGCTTTATCTGGCTCACTATTGGTGGAAAGGATCACCTTCTTACTATTCCTTCAGTCACTACTCTTAGAAGGGATTCACCCATAGTTTACAAACTTGTAGGTCCCTTAATTATCTCTAATGAATACATCATCATCTATAAATGGATACTCTATTGAAGTTACACTTTCATCAAATAGATGAATACCACTTTACCATATATGTACTGGGAAATTCCTTTCTGAACCACTTTTGTTATGGTCACTACCTTCACGAATCTCCTCTCTCATGAATCTTTCACTACCTTTACGAAGCTCCTACCTTTCACAAATCTCACTTCTTTTGCGAAGCTCAACTATCCTTCACAAAGCTCCTTCCTTTAATGAAGCTTTCTTAGCTTTCATGAATTTCCTTACTTTCATGATGCTCAGAACATTTGGTTGGCATTTACAGCCTTCATGAACTTCTTATCATATCACCTTCATGAACCACCTTCTCAAACCACCCTTCTTGAACCACCTTCGCGATTCCAGAGCCTTAAGATTTTCGTTTAATTATTTCTACTTTTCTAAAGGGGTAGAGGCCTATTTATAGGTGTTTCTGCCGATTCCAAAAGCTTCCCTATCGCTCCATCACCATTTTGTGAATCTCCCTAATTTCCTTCATGATTCTCCCTTTTTCACAAAGCTCCACACAAGTCTCTTGTTTGCGATGTTTGTTGTAATCATGGAGCCTCCCGTCACTGCTTCGTGTTGTCGTGATGCTCCACTCACGATGCTCCTCACCTTCGTCATTCGCAATTCTCATCATACTCACGGATCTTACTATCAAAATATCTATGCCTTCACAAAACACACTTTATTAATCCCATCTTTGATTTCATTTGTCATATTTTCATAAGGCCTTCAAGGAAATCTACTTTTCATGATGCTTGTCCAAACTCCAAATTTTGGACCCCAAAAGTTTGGAAAACACTAGTAAACGACATCATCTTGTGTATGTAATTTTCTATACCATTTCCAGGGAATCAATTCCTTAATCTTGGATTTTTTTCAACATTCCTAGTCAACAACATCTTTGGAATCCACAACATACCTTTGAAACCCACTTTTTCAACAAACACAATCAACCCAAAAATACTACAATGTTACCTTGAGGGATTTTTTACCAATAATGAACTTTAAATTCCTTGGATTTTATATGGAAGATCACATAGTGTGCTAGAACCCCTGGTATTAATCCCATTTTTAGAGGGTTGGATCGTTCAGATTCCTGGTCGGTTATCATCAATGTGGTTTTTGAAATGGGTGCTTGGTGATGATCTTATATGGTTGGGTCAAAGATTAGTGAAGTGTATATAAATGATCTAGGTTGGAACCAAAGATGAGGAGTACTCAAAGATGTGAATTTTATGGATGGAGATTTCTTGAGGATTCTTGGTATAGGTGAGGTAGTTCTAATGAAATATTTTGGATTGGGTGTGAGGTTCCCTACATGTGAGAATACCCTAGGATGGATTTCAAAAAGGCTTTTGTTTTGCCTCATCTTTTATGATGTAAAGCACCCTGAGTTATAGTTAGCATGGTATCGATGTTAGATTTTGAGTATAAGATCAGTGTGATTCTTTGAGTTATGTTTTTATATGTACTACGGTACATGGTGAGAGTGATTAGCTACTCTATTTTTTGACAATTCCCAAGTAATTAGTGGTCGTGGAGTGAGTTATGGCATAGTCATATGCTTGATATGGTGTGTGAACTATTTTTAATGATGTATTTAATAATGGATTGTGAGTCGAGATTTTTAAATGATCAGATGGGAGAATGTGACCCCTATGTTTCAATGAGATTAAGGTGGAAATCACCTGCTTGAGAGGCGCAGTGTTGCATAGGTGATGTGGTCGGGTGGCTCGAGAGAAAGTTCTCACTGCTTTTACTTGAAATTAAAGTGTTATATGCTAGCTAAACGAGGGTATATTGGGTTTATATTGGTTAAATGAGTCATATATGAATATGTTGTGAATCGTTCAGGTTTTATAGGAGCTTGAGTGGTGTGATGGAAATAGTTTCATGATGAGAATTGGTTCATGAATGCTTGGAAAAGAGTCATAGGACCATAGTAGGTTTTGGTTTATGGTTCTCCTATTAGAGTAAGGTGGCCTGGGGAATTAATGGTCATGTATAGTTTCTTGGGGGTTTTAATGAAAAATCAAACTATATTATCTATGATGATGAGGATGTCGTGGGTGGATCGGGGTGTAGTGGATCGGTTGAACCAGGTTGAACCTAACAAAAACATCATAGGTTGATGAAATGCATTGAGAACTACTCAAGAGGAGAAGAATACATTTTTAGATAATCAAAACTGTTAAGGTTTCACTCGGATAGTGGTATAATTGAGGTGATATGGTGGGTAGTACATCATTGGTTGTTTGAGGGTGTGACCCTGGTTGTTGGTGGAACTTTCCACAGATGTTGTAGGATACATTTTGGTAAGATAGGAATGGTTTGTGATCAATGTTTCATAATGACATTCATATATGAATGGGATATCCATTTACAGTCGTTATGTTTGGTGATAGATAGGGTAGGGGTCATGAAGATCAGTCTTTTGATCTAGTATAGTGATGATAAGGAAAATCCTATACTAGGGAGCTTCACACCAGTCATAAGTGAAGGAACCTCATGTTAGAAGGACCGTGGATGTAGGAGACTAGCTAATAGGCGGTTGTGATGGAAATTGGATGATGGTGTATAGTGAATTCAATTCAGCCTGAATTCCTCGATGTGTGCCTGGTGAGATTTTGATTATGGTTTCAAAAGGGAGTCTAGATGTTAGATTTCAGATTAAAATCAATCTAAAGTAATCTGAACAGGGTCCAAATTATTATTGTTCCAGTTCTTGCATAAAACACGATGACTAGTCTTGAATGGTTAGCAATCCAACCTTTGAATTTCATTGAGATTCAGACTCTAAATTTTGTGGGTGTGTTTGTGATCATGTTGATTCATCATAATTGGGTGATTTATAGCATGACAGCTATTGAAGTTGGTCATCTTTGAGGTAAGTAGACTAGAGGAGTCCTAAATGTTATTTTGTGTGTATATGGGTATAGAGGGTTGGAAATCGCATTAGAAACATCTCATAGGATACAATGAGAATAGTTCAAGAGTCAGATTGGGTTTTTTTAGAAAATTTGGCATATTTGGGATCCATGCATGGGTGGTGAACTCATCATATTTATGTTCTAAATTAGGATCGTGTCGGATTAATCAGATTTGGGTTGTTAAGGCCTTATGAATTTGGAAATTCTACCAGAATTGGGGCATCATGGTGGAGCTAGTTTGAGTATGGACTTGGCATATACATAACTAGTGGGATGTATGTATTATGTTCATGAATTAAGGCTTAGTGATGCTCGGGAGTACAACTCAGGGATAATCTATATTATATTGGGGAGTTTATGAGATCTCACCATTTACCTAAGGTATGTTTCTTTTTTAAAAAAAATTGAACCTCAATCAAACCTCTATAATTGAGTATGCTACGAGTTTAGAAGGGGATCAAGATCGAACCATGGGTTAAGAACATGAGTTGGGACCATAGCATGTCGTTGCATTCTCATTGGCTAGCTGATGGGATAACCTATAGCCTTGAGAGGCTCCTAGGCTCATCGGCCAATTGGTGGCCTCTAGGTTTTTTTTAATGGTGAAAGTTTAGTCCCTTTACCCCTTTCTCCTTAAAATCCCTTACTTGATTTTCTTCCTTTATTTGGTCCAGTAGTAACCTTATGCACACCTCATCTCACTATACTCTTATCTTAATATAAATCGCTTGATTATTTGGTTTTTGACTTGTCTTTGGTTGAAATCAAGAGATATAGGTAAGTCAATGAGTCCTATTTCCTCTTTTCTCTATTTATTTTACTATCAAGCAATTCATCACCATATTTGTCTAATGTGTCCTATTTTCATGGATTTTGTTTTATTTCTTGATTTATCCCATTTTATGATGAATTGAATCTTGATACTAGACATGTGGTCCCCTATAAGTCTAAGTTAGGTGGTACACAAATTATAACCCATAGTCTCACTTCATTTTCAAGAACATGCATTGTATAGTCGTGCTAGTTTTCTATGTGGTGACCTTGAACCTAATTAAAAGCTTTAATCTTGATTTCACCATGTTAGATTATTTATTTAAATCAATTAATAACCCTATAAAATAGGTTATTCCTAGGGGTATCCTGTAGAGACCCGAAGCTTGACGTACATGGACATTACATTACTTTTGCGGAATACTTAGTACATAGAAAACACACACACACAATGATCGTAATAGTTTAGTGTCTTTGGAAACTCGGAATATAATCTTCTAATCGTGGTGAAAGATCTTCAACATCTCCCATAAAGATCTTCTTTTTTTTACCTAAAACCATTCTTTATATCCTGGGTAAAAGAAAACATAAAAGGGTGAGCTCAAATGCTCAGTAAGGGTAAACAAAAGAAATATCAATCACATCATATTCATAAGAACATAACATTTTGGAAATCTTAACCTGCAAAAGAGAGCATAATTTAATAACATGGGATAAATCATAGTAGTGAAATGAAAACCCAATAATCATAACTTAAAACATGAAACTTTGTGGCATACACACATAATCATATAGAATCATATCTTATTAGTCAAGACTCATTGCCAAGACTATCTTAGTGGACAAAGTCCATTTCTGAACCGAGCCACCCTCGTTTCAGTCCTGTTTCACTGAACCGGTATAACCTACCGTTCCAGCCATTTCTATCTCATGAGATATAAAATATTTACCCAATGCATTGGAGAGAGATATAGGTCCCACCCATCTCATAATGATATCATTATTATGTGTGCCACAAAATCATAAATCATAAATCATACATCATTGCATAACCCATGTAGTAAAAATGGGATTCTTAAACAACATGACATCATAAAACAATTCATATAAGATAAAGGAATTCATAAAAATATTTCCATCACAGCATAATCAAATCCATGTAATAATAGGGATAGAAACATAACCCTATATTATCTTAGATGAAAAATAATTTTGATAAAACACTTGAACTCCATTCTTGAGGAAAATATCCTTTCTACTTCAAAAACATTTTTCCTTTCTTAACATGAAATAAAATTTTAAACTAAAAGAAGTTTATTAAAAATAAACTTGAAAACTTGTAAATTAAGATTCTTGGAAATATTTTTTTAAAAATCCATTCATGCCGTATAAGTTAAAAAAACATTCTTCTCGTACTTTTGTCGGAAAAGTCAAAAAGTACCTCGTATGAAAAACGACAAAAGATTCTTTTCATATCTTTTACTAAAAACTTATCGAAGGGTAAAATTGGATTTAAACAATTGTAGGTAAATTGAAATAATATTAAATATTGAGGAAACATGTATTTGGATGATAAAATACACCCTAGTAAATACCAAAGTATAAACAATCTCGGATAAAGATGAGATTGTGATATTTCCCTTACCTTAGGTCCGTTTTGCTTCGTAAGTGTCCGAACCTCCTGTATAATGATTTAAATAAGGTTATTGACTTATTCCAGAATCATACTTATTTTTATGATATCATATATGGTCATTTTCTTAGCTTCTTAGTAGTAATATTTCATTGCTACATGTTATTCGGGTGTTTATAACTTTTTATTCTTATGCGTGTTTTGTCGAATAAATTCTTATTATTATATTTAGGTTATATATACTTCATTTAAATAATGTTATTAGTGTAATATATATCATATTCATTCATTCAATTCATTTATATAATCATTATTAAATGAAGATCATGTATAACGAGTCGCATCACATCGTGGAGACGGTATTTCGTACGTACGCACGAGTGATGATATCATTCCTATGATCGTGGAATTGTATTGGAGTGTATGTATACTATTTCAGAATCAGTATCACTTTATAATAGTCATATAAAGTTATTATTTACACCATTATACCCATACAAGTAAGGTGGTGGTGGAAAATAGATTACACCACGGCGTGGAGACGGTATTCCGTACGTACGCACGTGCGGTGATTTCATTTTTCCGTAGGATGGATAGAAGGTTAATTAGAGTTGTTTCATATTTATAATAACATATAAGTATATAAGAAATACTTATGTTATTACTTTATCATGAAACAACTAAATAAGAAGAAGTTGAAGAAGAATGAAATTGAAAAAGATCGGTAATGGATATTACCTCTTTTTGACGCGCCTTCACTTAACCTCCACTTAAAGAACTAAGGATGGTCTTTGAAGAAGACCAGGACCTCTAGGATGATAATAGGGAATTGGAGAAGAGATTTTGGCAGGGGTTGTCCGAGCTTGAATGCTCAAATTGGTGTGAGGAGGAGAGGGAGGAGGTGCCCTTTTATAAGGGAGGAGAGGGGCACCTTAGGAAAATCTCAAAATATTATTTTATATTAAGGTCAAATTCGGTTTATAATGGTTATAAAGGGTATTATTTCGAAGATAAAGTGGTTATGGGTCTAAATCCTCTCATACAATAGGATTTATACAAGTTTAGGTTATTATTTTAACCTTATCAATTAGATTTAACTCTAAGTTAAATAATTTAACTTTTACCGTGTCTTTTTGTTTTCTTACACTATATGGTTAATAGACTTACCATAACAAGACAAAAGAACCCCAAGTTGTTTATTATTAATATATATATCCTTATCTAAGTCATTTGGCAGAACATTAGATTTTTAGGAATTAAATAACAATTAATAATATAATATTTGTTTTAAAAAACTAATTTATGTCAATTTTGACACTATTTGGTACATGATTTTTATGAAATTCATAACAGAATGATAAGTTAGAACCAAGTTACTTATATCAACAATAACATGTCATATTAACCTAGAAAATTAATTTAGTTCATAAAAAGTCTCAAATTATATTTATTTGGGTATTTATAACATCAATTATGTCAATATTTCATTAATAAGATAATTACTGCATCATCTTTGTGTCATAAATAAATTAAATTATTTAATGTTTAAAATTTACAAATAAAATACCATTATGTATGAAATCTTTTTATCTTTCTAATGAATATTTATAGTTGAATTTATCTTATGTATAACCCCATATTAAAAATTATTTACTTATTAAACTTTGATTTTAACTATTTTAACCCTTCTTTAAATAAATTAATAATAAATATCCTAGTCTAATCCAAGTGGGCCTAAATGGTCATATTTTATTCCTAAGTTTGTTTTTGGTCGAATTACACTTGTCCAATAGAATTAGGACATGTGTTAGGGTAATAATAATATCATCTTTACCCTTAATTACCCTATTTACTTTTAACCGTGGTAAAAAAAAGTAAAAAGTTACTATTCACCAAAAAATTCTTTTCATCTCATTGAACCACATTTTACATACTGACATCAACCGTGTCTCTCGGATTTTTGAAATTCCACTCATAGAAGCGGTAAAATTAAGTTTTATGAAAAAATCAGTTTTTTTAACTACCACTTAGTGGTTTCACTATTCATCAAAAATTGAAAGTTTTTAGAAAAATACCAAAAATTAGATCTAAGCTATATTTGATATTATGAATTCAAAAATGATGTCTATTTTATCAAATTCAAAACATATCGGTTGCATTAATTAATTTAAAAATTAATTCTCGTCGTCAAAACAAATAGTGTGTTCTTAAGAGATAATAACTATCAAAAGATTGACACTTGTTTATGACTGGTTTAAATGTGAAATTACATCCAATGACCAACATTGTATTAAATTGTAAAAATATATTCTAAATATACTTTAAAACCACTCAAATTAATAATTTATCACTATTAATTATTTCTATTAAAAAAGTTGTTTTTAATTATAATTTAGTAATTTTCACTATTCATCAGAATATGAAAGTTATCCGAAAAGTACCAAAATTTCACCTTAGGATAAATTCGATACTCCGAATCCAAAAATGAAGTCCATTTTGAGAGCTAAAATTTCTAAAATTTTAAAAGGTGGTTATTTCTATTCATAACGTCTAGTTTTAATAATATTTTAATAGCATATCGTTGTTTAGTGAAACTCGGTATTGCGTACGACGCAAGCTATCGAGGAAGGTCGTGATTGCGTGTAATGCAAGGCAAGTCAAGGATGCATGTTGTGAAAGCTCCTTTTGGTGTAGCGTACAACACAAGACATTATTGAAAAGAATATTTTTCATAAAATCTCGGGGTGTTACATTCTACCCCCCTTAAAATGAATTTCGCCCTCGAAATTTGTCGGGGTTATAAATGGTTTACTACTCGAAAGTTTCTTTAATAGAAACCCACATCGTAAAAAGGAATACCAAAACGTGGCTTTAAAAACTAAAGTATGAAATGTAACGATTACCCAAATAAACTAATCACTGGGTTTCCACATAGGTGAAAATATGGATATGGAAGAGAAATCTAACCATCATGTTCTGATGGAGAGTGGTAGAGAACATGGCTATAGAAAATCCAGCAATCACAAAGCCATAAATTTGTGACGATCTAAGGTACCATCTGATTCATCAGATATAAGAGCACTAGGACAACATTTTTTGTTTTCAAGATCATTTCCCTAAAGTTGATGAAATTGGAATTAGAAGAAATACTTTCGTGATTTTGGTATAGTCTCACCGTTTGTCGTTCTTTGGACAATTTCCACTTCATCTCTTAAAGAAATGAAGTTGAATTTGTCATTCGTGATGTGTTAGCAGATCATGTGATAGAATGATGGGTCATTCCATCTTTCTCAAACAAAAGGTTAGAAAAGTTATCAAAAAAATACATAAGTCCATCTATAGTGAGATTAATCCTATATAGTTCCTAAAATGAACTTATACTTCATATATCATACCGCTTAATAAAATAAAACTAGTTTCCACTAACCAGGGACTTCCTGTAGGCCAGTGGTAGGCGATAAAGGCCAGTCGCACTTCGGTTGTGGGTTCGATTCCTACGACCTTGTCCGACGCGATGGGCTGTCGTCCGTCCTGCAGGTTGTCCTTTTTCTAAAACTATATTACTATAACATCCCATAAATAATATTGAAAAAAAACTTCTATCTTTAAACAATACTAACTTATGTCCAACATAATCCATTCCAATCTTTAGGCTTATCCATAATACTGCAGTCCACTCTCATAAAATAGTGAAAACGATTACCAGAGATTTAATATCATCGCTGATCCCCATATATCATAAGATATGTCTTGTTGGTCACATTCAAAGGCCTTAATCATGTATTCTCTTGAATACAAATTGAACCTTAGTGAAAACATGAATGCAGTTAAAAGTTAACACTTTCTACATACCAAAATCCTCAAAATTCTATATACTCAAACCATGATATCACTTAGTCCTTATATAAATCATGAGCTCATGAATACTGTCAAACATTTCATTTTCTCCTTATCCCTTCATTATGCGCATATCATCTACTTTCCAAAATATTTTAATCACTTTTCATGGTTACCGGTACCTTAAAGTTATTGAAAACCACAATAGACCAATACATAAATATTTCAATACACCATAAAAGTACCTCAACAACATTATTCTTGAATACCAATACATAAACACTTCAGTCCATCCACTTCAATGATTGTCCTAGAATAAGTCCTTCCTTGATTTAGAAGTAACTTTTTAGGTCAGGGCATTGAGTTGGGTAATGCCCATGTTCTCCACAAATAAGACATTGAACTCCATAACAGTCTGTCACTCTATGACCCTTTTCTCCACATAGATAACATTGGTACCTCCATTTGAGGTATTACTCAAGGTTCTTCTTCCCTTCTTTAGAAATCTCAATCTTCCTTTCTTTATGCTCCTCAACATGCGAACATTCACAATAGTTTATCTTCCTCTTCTTTGATGAATTAGGCATACCACTAAATTTCACCTTGTTAATCATATATCACGATGACTGATTCGGCATAATCACAAGATATTTCTCTCTAGGAATTACACAATTGTGTTGCTCATAGTCACCAATTTGTCCATTGGATTTAATGTTAACCGAATTCCTTCTGGTTCCCTCTATTAACTAAAACACAAAAAGAATATTGTGAGAGGCAAAAATCATGCTAGAGAAAACAACATAGTAAAGGGGGAGTACCCTCAATATCTAACATCTTAGGTTAAATTCTATGATCGTTACTGTAGTTCTAGAACTGTATCTTATACGTATACTTATCCTTAGGGACATCCCTAGACATACCTTAGAAATATCTCTAGGGATCTCACTAACGTTTTCGCATCCTAGTTTCCAAAGGTTGACTAAACTTTTCCTCTGATACCAACTATAGAGACCCGAAGCTTGACATACATAGACATTACATTACTTTTGCGGAATACTTAGTACATAACAAAAACACACACACAAGGATCATAATAGTTTAGTGTCTTTGGAAACTCAGAATATAATCTTGTAATCGTGGTGAAATATCTTCAACATCTCCCATAAAGATCTTCCTTTTTTTTACCTAAAACCTTTCTTTATATCCTGGGGAAAAGAAAACATAAAAGGGTGAGCTCAAATGCTCAGTAAGGGTAAACAAAAGAAATATCAATCACATCATATTCATAAGAACATAACATTTTGGAAATCTTAACCTGCAAAAGAGAGCATAATTTCATAACATGGGATAAATCATAGTAGTGAAATGAAATCCCAATAATCATAACTTAAAACATAAAACTTTGTGTCATACACACATAATCATAGAGAATCATATCTTATTAGTCAAGACTCATTGCCAAGACTATCTTAGTGGACAAAGTCCATTTCTAAACCGAGTCACCCTCGTTTCAGTCCTGTTTCACTGAACCGGTATAACCTACCGTTCTTGCCATGTCTATCTCATGAGATATAAAATCTTTACCCAATTCATTGGAGGTAGATATAGGTCCCACCCATCTCATAATTATACCATTCTTATGTGTGCCACAAAATCATAAATCATACATCATTGCATAACCCATGTAGTAAAAATGGGATTCTTAAACAACATGACATCATAAAACAATTCATATAAGATAAAGGAATTCATAAAAATATTTCCATCACAAAATAATCAAATCCATTTAATAATAGGGATAGAAACAGAACCCTATATTATCTTATATGGAAAATAATTTTGATAAAACACTTGAACTCCATTCTTGAGGAAAATATCGTTTCTACTTCAAAAACATTTTTCCTTTCTTAACATGACTTAGAATTTTAAACTAAAAGAAGTTGATTAAAAATAAACTTGAAAACTTGTAAAGTAATATTCTTGGAAATATTGTTTTAAAAATCCATTCATGTCGTATAAGTTAAAAAACATTCTTCTCGTACTTTTGTCGGAAAAGTCAAAAAGTACCTCGTATGAAAAACGACAAAAGATTCATTTCATATCTTTTACTAAAAACTCATCAAAGGGTAAAATTGGATTTAAACAATTGTAGGTCGATGGAAATAATATTACATATTGAGGAAACATGGATTTGGATGATAAAATATACCCCAGTAAATACCAAAGTATAAACAATCTCGGATAAAGATGAGATTGTGATATTTCCCTTACCTTAGGTCCGTTTTTCTTCGTAAGTGTCCAAACCTCCTGTATAATGATTTAAATAATGTTATTGACTTATTCCAGAATCATACTTATTTTTATGATATCATATATGGTCATTTTCTTAGCTTCTTAGTAGTAATATTTCGTTGCTACTTGTTATTCGGGTGTTTATAACTTTTTGTTCTTATGCGTGTTTTGTCGAATAAATTCTTATTCTTATATTTAGGTTATAGATACTTCATTTCCAGAAATTTATTAGTGTAATATATATCATATTCATTCATTCAATTCATTTATATAATCATTATGAAATGAAGATCATGTAGAACGAGTCGCATCACATCGTGGAGACGGTATTCTGTACGTACGCACGAGTGATGATATTGTTCCTATGATCATAGAATTGTATTGGAGTGTATGTATAATATTTCAGAATCAGTATCACTTTATAATAGTCATATAAAGTCATTATTTACACCATTATACCTATCCAAGTAAGGTGGTGGTGGAAAATAGATTACACCACGGCGTGGAGACGGTATTCCGTACGTACGCATGCGCGGTGATTTCTTTTTTCCGTAGGATGGATAGAAGGTTAATTAGAGTTGTTTCATATTTATAATAACATATCAGTATATAATAAATACTGATGTTATTACTTTATCATGAAACAACTAAAGAAGAAGAAGTTGAAGAATAATGAAATTGAAAAAGATCGGTAATGGATATTACCTCTTTTTGACGTGCCTTCACTTAACCTCCACTTAAAGAACTAAGGATGATCTTTGAAGAAGACCAGGACCTCTAGGATGATACTAGGGAAGTGGAGAAGAGATTTTGTCAGGGTTTTTCCAATCTTGAATGCTCAAATTTGTGTGAGGAGGAGAGGGAGGAGGTGCCCTTTTATAAGGGAGGAGAGGGGCACCTTAGGAAAATCTCAAAATATTATTTTATATTAATGTCAAATTCGGTTTATAATGGTTCAAAAGGGTCTTATTTCTAAGATAAAGTGGGTATGGGTCGAAATACTCTCATCCAATAGGATTTAGACAAGTTTAGGTTATTATTTTAACCTTATCAATTAGATTTAACTCTAAGTTAAATAATTTAACTTTTACCGTGTCTTTTTATTTTCTTACACTATATGGTTAATAGACTTACCATAACAAGCCAAACGAACCCCAAGTTGTTTATTATTAATATATATATCCTTATCTAAGTCATTTTGCCGAACCTTAGATTTTTAGGAATTAAATAACAATTAAGAATATAATATTTGTTTTAAAAAACTAATTTATGTCAATTTTGACACTATTTGGTACATGATTTTTATGAAATTCATAACAGAATGATAAGTTCGAACCAAGTTACTTATATCAACAATAACATGTCATATTAACCTAGAAAATTAATTTAGTTCATAAAAAGTCTCAAATTATATTTATTTATAACATCAATTATGTCAATATTTCATTAATAAGATAATTACTGCATCATCTTTGTGTCATAAATAAATTAAATTATTTAATGTCTAAAAATTACAAATAAAATACCATTATGTAGGAAATATTTTTATATTTCTAATGAATATTTATAATTGAATTTATCTTATGTATAACCCCATATTAAAAATTACTTACTTATTAAACTTTGATTTTAACTATTTTAACCCTTCTTTAAATAAATTAATAATAAATGTCCTAATCTAATCCAAGTGGGCCTAAATGGTCATATTTTATTCCCAAGTTTGTTTTTGGTCGAATTACACTTGTCCAATAGAATTAGGACATGTGTTAGGGTAATAATAATATCATCTTTACCCTTAATTACCCTATTTACTTTTAACCATGGTAAAAAAAAGTAAAAAGTTACTATTCACCAAAAAATTATTTTCATCTCATTGAATCATATTTTACATACTGACATCAACCGTGTCTCTCGGATTTTTGAAATTCCACTCACATAAGCGGTAAAATTAAGTTTTATGAAAAATTCAGTTTTTTTAACTACCACTTAGTGGTTTCACTATTCATCAAAAATTGAAAGTTTTCAGAAAAATACCAAAAAATAGATCTAAGCTATATTTGATATTATGAATTCAAAAATGATGTCTATTTTATCAAATTCAAAACATATCGGTTGCCTTAATTAATTTAAAAATTAATTCCCGTCGTCAAAACAAATAGTGTGTTCTTAAGAGATAATAACTATCAAAAGATTGACACTTGTTTATGACTGATTTAAATGTGAAATTACATCCAATGACCAAAAATGTATTAAATTGTAAAAATATATTCTAAATATACTTTAAAACCACTCAAATTAATAATTTATCACTATTAATTATTTCTATTAAAAAAGTTTTTTTTAATTATAATTTAGTAATTTTCACTATTCATCAGAATATGAAAGTTATCCGAAAAGTACCAAAATTTCACCTTAGGCTAAATTCGATACTCCGAATCCAAAAATGAAGTCCATTTTGAGAGCTAAAATTTATAAAATTTTAAAAGGTGGTTATTACTATTCATAACGGCTAGTTTTAATAATATTTTAATAGCATATCGTTGTTTAGTGAAACTCGGTATTGCGTACGACGCAAGCTATCGAGGAAGGTCGCGATTGCATGTAATGCAAGGCAAGTCAAGGATGAGTGTTGTGAAAGCTCCTTTTGGTGTAGCGTACAACACAAGACATTATTGAAAAGAATATTGTTCATAAAATCTCGGGGTGTTACATATCCTAACTTAAAATTGGGACTTGGTTTTGTTAATAGGATAAGTAGGTTAGGTTGGTCATCCATTAAATGGAAAGTGAGACTTAAAATGTTGTTGTTTTACTAATTGGTAAATAGTGTTTATAGAAAGGTAAATGACATGGGGATTTTGATGTTTTAAATCATGATAATCAATAAGGGTTGGGGGGATATTAATTGAATTCACAATTTAGGAAATGGAAACTATAATGTCCTTCTTGAAATGGAAAATAGTTTGGTAAATGGATTTGAATATGTGAATTAATTGTTTTTGTTTTTGAAAGGTAGAGGGGGAATTATAATTTGATTCATTTATTGTAAAGGGTGATTTAACATTATGATATAAAAAGACCCTTGTAAATTGAATTTACCCTTGATAGTGTGCATGGAAAGTGTTGAATTGAAAAATGATGAATTATAAATATAATGGTATTAATAAATGGAATGATAATTCCTAAAATATAAGTTATAATTAAATGTAAATTCCCTATGAGGTGATATGTGATACATTATAAATTAAATGAATTATAAATAGGCCATTGATTATTGTATAGAAAACTACTTATGAGGCAGTATGTACTACTTATATAGAAAATTCCTTATGAGGTGGCATGTGATACTTCATAAATGAAAATTCCCTAACAGGAGGTGCTGAGTTACTAAATAAAAACACCATCATAGGAAATGTTGATTTACTAAATGAAAATTCCCTCATAGGTAGTCTTGATTTACTATATGAAAACTCCCTCATAGGTAGTCTTGAGTTACTAATGATAACACCTGTAAGGGTGTTCATGATGTTATAATTGGCATATTTCACATGATGTTCTTTGAGACACCCTGAAACTGGTCAAATAAAGTATGGTCGATCGGGGTCACGGTCCTGAGGATCAATGGAACTATAGACTAATCTTAGGTTTCACTGTGGATCTTGGGCATTAACGGTTATTTACTACTTTTTAGTTAAATCGTGAAACTGTTTTAATTGTTTAATTGTATCAGTTTTGCATGCACTTTATTTTAGACTGGTTTTATTTAGGTACAACGTTGGTGGAGGCCTATTGAGTTGTAATCACACCCTTCTTGGGTCTCCATGGAACTTGGGTACCCAAGAATACATTATTATTCCCACAGGTGAGGTATGGGAAAATATATAGTGTGGATGTTGACTTGGATAACTAGGATAGTGTATGGGAGATGACACTAGATCAGTCTCGGGACCAGCTTAGAAAGGAGTTTTGGTTTCTTTTATTTTTATTCCTTTGGGTATATCTTGTTTATGGCTTACCCCAGGGTATCAGTTTTGATGTATATGACTTTTTGTTGATGTATTTCTTGCCTGATATGTAGTATATAGTTCATTTTATATAGCATGGATTATTTTGATTTATTTATCGACACTTGTCTAGATGTCGTTTCATTACTTTATTTATCTGAGATGTTGTATTTGATTGATATTGTTCCACTATTATTACACTTTTACCTGAGGTCATGGTCTCCCCATGGTATTCTCATAGACCCTCGCCACTAATTGGCAGCCTCTGACATATGAGGAGGCATGCCTAAGGTACAATATTGATCACTGGTCCGAGCACCGATTAGTGGTCCAAGGCAGCATGACGTTACAGAATCCATATTCTATCCACTAAATTAATATGTTCACACAATATCAATGTGTAACTCTATAAACAACCTACAGTTTGTGTTATTCACACCAAAAGAGAAACCAAACATATTCATAGATATCTAAATGCATCTTATGCATAAGGTGCAACTTTTAATGTAGAGGTTTAGAATTATATAAGATTTTCAATCTCCATATGAGTAAGCCTAGAGTAACAGATATTCAAACCCCACCTTTCTAGAATGTGGAACAAACCTCCAAGCTGGTGGGAAGTCAGACCCAAGGTCCCTCTTCTTGGGGAGACTTTACTCAATAGATAATCCAATTCATCATAACTCTTAAAACCTATGCACAAACTATATTTAACAACTAAATTCAATCTAATTACTTCAATTATAAGATGAGGTCATGGTAGATGAAAAGTAAATCTTATGTTGTCGAACCTAGCATGTACTGCATAGCTAGATAATTTGTAAGAAGTAATTTATCAAATAAATTAAGCATACAAACTATTCATATTTTATAAAAATTTATAAACATGAATATTTTAAAGGAATTAAATAAATAACCTTTCATTTAATTTCCAAACATGAGATATTTATTTATGAAAAATTCATAAATTGAAAATTATAAAGACTTCATAATTCATTATGGGCATTCCCTAAATAGATAAATACAAACACTTTATATTTATTCTCAATATGAAATACTTCATATTATTCATTATATGGCATTTTACTTTTATATAATATTCCATGAAATATAAAGATTTTACATTTCTATTTCTATTATGTAAACTTATTACATTATCTAAATGTCACATATTAATATTATTTAAACCTTTAAACATATCATTTATCAAAACTCTTTTGATAAGGTTTAAATAACTTCCAAATAAGGTTTATTTAATTTGAACATTATAAATTAAACATTGTGAGCAATACATAATTTTAAACATAAACACTTTATACTTTTCCTTATTTTTGTAATTTATAAACCTGTTATAAATTTCACTTATAATTTATATATAAACGATTTATATCCAAATGACAATTCATGTCATATAATGTTAAAAATTCATTTTAATATTAACTCATAATATTGTGGAATATTTATTTATAAATATTTCACAAAAATTTAATCAATTAATTATAAACTCTTTACAATTAATTAATTAATTAACACATTATAAATAAATAAACATTCCAAAAATACCTTTAATCATTATTTCTATACAATTTATAAATAATAAAATTTAATTCGTAATTGAAAATTAAGAGATAGAAAATTTCTCCATTGATCATATTTTACAATTGAAACTGGGTCATTAAGTATGATTGATAATATTGTAGTGTTGAAACAATTTTAGAAATATCAATTGTATTTTATGATGGATAGTCATATCGTATCCTATGATTGACACATAAGAGTATACTATTATCTATCGTAACATGTTTTATGATATAGATAGATATCGTAAAGGTGATACAATACTTCATTTGTGTAACCCATGGAAGAACTATCATAAGATAAAATATAATGTTGTATGCTATGACATGTATAAAACCCATGGTTTTATACTAAATAGTATTTTATGTCTATAATTACAACAGATAATACGATATCGAAAAACTTCATTTCTGAAATGATTTTATGAATCAAAATGCATGGACTTTCTTTGATACCACTAAAAGGTTTATTGATATAGATTAACCATTAATTATAGCAGTGAAAGAAATTAAGAAACCTTGGAACCAATATCGCCATGCATATGAAACAAAAACCATAAAAAACGGGAAATGAAGATTGCATACCTTTCACCCTTTGAATGCTAGTATTGATGCCAAAGTTATTTTTTGTGGTTGATGATGATCTCCAAGGAACATCCAAAAGGTTCTTCCCCATGAGGTGTATCTACAGGATGTATCGAATCACCCAAATGCTTTGGGTGTGATTATTCAAACCTTCACGGTATGCTAGTATCTTATAAGTGAATAAAGATGAAGAGAGAGTTTTGAGAGGGAGATTTTCTAGGATGAGTTTATTCTAGAGGTTTGAATACATACTTCCCAAGGGCATGGCCTCCTTTATATAGGCTACAAGGACACTTCTCTATCCATGCAATTATGTTTTTAAATTACAAGAATGTTTCCTAAATGTATGATTAATGGATTCAGTTACATCCCATGTAAATTTTGGCCATTAACTCTCCCATGTTTAATAATAGTTGATGTGTAGGAGGATTCAAACATTAACTCCTTAACGATTGAATCGACTAAATAAATCATGAAAATGTTAATAGTATTGAACCTTTCGATACTTTGTGTTACAATTCAAACATATTATACAATATGATATGTTAAAACAGCTTGTATATAATATACCATATCGTAAAATAAGATATTACCATAGTATTGATGGTTTTGGATGTAGAAGAAGTGATTATTGGGCATATGGCCAACTCATCTTTTGTTGAATTCAACGGATCATTCGAAATGTACATGATGTGAAGGGCATGACCAATGAAATTTTTTCTGAAGAATATTAACAAATAATTTTTATAGAACCAAGAGAGGGTATCTTTCATGTTAATTTATAATATATTTAAAAGCACAATAAGAAATATTATCTCGGTCTTGAGATCTTTCTTTGTTGATGATGTTGATCTTCTGACCCCAATTGGTGTTTCAATGTGTTGTGAGGACTCAAAGAAGAGACCCTCTAGAGGTGATTCAAACATGTTCCTTTGATCTCTAAATAACATTGATAAACTGCCAAGTGCTAGTGCGGCTGCTTGTTTATCTTGCATTATTTACCTTGATCGCTTCATATTATTTTGGGATTAAAGGAATTTACTCTTGTTTTTTCGATCTTGAGTGAAAAGAGGATGGGGATCTTGAGAGTTAATTATTGTGTGCAACAAGTAACCTTTCTTAGATTGACATAACAGTCTATTTATAGACTTAAGGTTAGGGTTTGACATTTAATTGATTTCAAAAAAACCCTTAATAATATATTAAACCCAAAAGGAACCACATGTCATGTAATAAAATAATAATATTATTTTATTTTATGATTTGCGCTAACCCGCACAATGATAAATATTTATTTTACAGTCTGGTAAATAAATATTCATCACTGGAAAAAATTTGGTATGCTCATCCTCCTCAACATTTATTGAATTCTAGAATAAATATTTAAATAAATATTATTCATTCAATAAATAAATAAATATTTTATTTACTGTTTTCTAAATAAATATTTATTTAATATTTACGTGCCTAAATAAATTATTTATTTAATAAATAAATAATAATTTATTATGGTGTGAATAACAAGAGATAAATTTTATATTATATACTCACGTAATTAAAAAATTACCTTTTGAATAAATATTTATTTAATATTTGTGATCATTTCACTAATGGAAAATAGGCCTATACCCACAGTTTTCATGAACCACAGTTGTAGGTGATATTTTCTAACCTATACCCAAGGTTCTTGCTAACCTGTGGTAATAGGGTTCCTGCATATGTGTGGGAAGATAAAAATTTGCGCGGGAATTCCGCGGGAAAACCTATACCCACGGTTTACATTGAATTGTGGGTATAGGTGGGCTTATACCCATAGTTTTAATTAACTGTGGGGATAACCTTCTGGACTAAAACCTATACACACGGTTCTCCCAAAACTGTGGGTATAGGGGCACCTATACCCATGGTTTTGGAAAACCATGGGTATAGGTTTTAGTCCCGAAGGCTATACCCACGGTTCAGTAAAACCGTGGGTATAGGTTCCCTTATGTTTTCATGGGAAAAAAATTGGGCAGGAAAACCTATTGCCATGGTTTTTTTACCTATATCAACGGTTTATATATATATATATATATGCATAAATATAAATGGTGTGGTGGGAAATGATTTCGGTTGTGTAGAGGCGGTGAGGGTTTGAAACCCGTGTGCGACATTTTTTTTAATCTTATACCCACGGTTTCAGAAATGTGGGTATAACACTTTTAAACTGTGGGTATAGGTCATTGTCATACCCATACTTTGAGGACCCACAGTTTTATGAACAGTGGGTATAGACTATACCCACAGTTTGAAAACCATAGGTATAGGTATTTCAAATCGTGGGTATAGCTCAGGGCTATACCGACGCCTCGATTGCCCACAGTTCCTTGAAACCGTGGGTATAGCCTATACCCACAGTTTTGTGGGATATACCCATGGTTTCAAACCATGGATATATAATAAAATTCCAGTATTGTTTAATAAATCTTGAATAAATATTACTTATCGGTCTAGAGAATAATATTTATTTCAATTGTTAAATATAAATAATATTTAAATGAGATCAAAGGAAACAATTTGTGTGTGATCCTCTAGGCCTTTTTCTCGATAGTGTCGTGCAGACTTGTCTAAATTCCAAGATTATTATCTAGAAACGGGTCAAGGCATGTATAGAGAAAGAAGATGTGTTGCAATGTTAAAATCATGTGTGAATGTTCACTGTGTAATATAATATTTTTGTTATTATATCTCGTCAAGCGGGTTGCACACTCATGTCATCAACTTTTATGCTTGATACGACTTTCTTTGACTATGTGAAATACAACTTGTAGTTACACCATGATCATGGAATTTAATGCAACAATTCCATTTCAATCTAAGGGTCGGGATATCAACTTTCATAAAAATGGAAGGGACAAGTCCTTCTTCAACTTATTCATTAATAACGTATCATTCGTGATGTACCCAACTTCGCCACAATCATATGTCGTCGTGGTTTACGACAATAAATCAAAGTGTTCGAGTCATGACATGTATTGATAATAATTTTAAAGTATAAGGATCATTACACATGCTCATAGGCAGGAATTTCCAATGACATATAAACATGTGAATTTCCTATGGGAGGGTATGTTCTCATAATCCCCCGTCTTGAAAATTACCAAGTACGGACTTCATGAGATGAAGTCTCATGTGCTTAGGAGTACATGCACCTAACAGTCAACATACTATGTGTCCCATAATATAATGTAATCTGACCATAGAACAAGGTTTAAGAATATAGTCATGACATTTCAAGATTCTCATCATAGCAGGGAACTGATATGCCTTTTTCAATGCAACATATACTTTGTCACATTATTATATTAAAGTCACTCAAAACCATGAATGATGCGTAATAGTATATTTTAATTAATATTCACTTATTTAAATATATATGCAATCTAAATTATAAACTGCTGATTCTAGGACACCAACTCCAACAAGTTTAAAATAAAACTCCTTTTGTATTTGGTTTTTCATACTCTACAATACTCTATGATATAAAAGGGATTTAGGGCATATTCTTATTAGTTAAAACTTGGGTTATTATTTATATTCATTAGAAAATGATGTAAAAATTATGTATGTGATTCATGGGTTTTCATATAGCCCCCCCTTCCCAAGGGTGTTCCCTTGATTCCCTTGATAGCCCCTTTGACTAGTAACACTCACTGAGTTTAAAACACTCAATAATCTCATGTATGGGTTTATCACAATTTCCATATTGTCCATGTTTCTCCTAGCCTTTCACATATGCCTTGTTATAATTTGGTATTGCTGCAAACACTGCTACCACTATCACTTCTTTACAATGCTCCTCTCTCGTTATAGTAACAAACCTGGCAAATGGTTGATAGAGAATCACTAGTCAAAATGTTAGAATAATCCATCATATAGACTTCTTCCTCGAGGCCTGTCACAAATTAGTGTGCTCGTTCATCTTTTGATGCTTCACCAAATCTATTATGACATTGCACTTTCAACCTAAGAACTTCCACGCTAAAATTCTCTCATAATTCACGAGTTCATTCCACAATTTCCATATTTTTTCAAAGTAATTCATAACAATCATTCCACATGACTTAAAGTTGGCGATTTTAGTTTTCTATTATTGAATTATTAGTCTATTGGCAATTAGAAATTGTCCATTAACAATTGAAAATTGTTGCTTCAAATCGTCCCATGAATCTTTAACCAGCTCAACATATGTGATTTTGTGACCAAAATGTTAATTCAGACATATTAACAATCAATGATACGATCATTTAGTCTATCATCCATTAACACTACAAAAAAATGACCACTTTAGAAGGGGTTATAACCCATTCTAAAGGCATTAGCGGCGGTATTTATAAAACCATATATAAATTTTATAAATTTGAATAAATATATTTATAATTACATTTATATTATATATATCAATATTTATATATATGTATACATTTTTGTTTATATGTATAAGTATTTATTTAAAATATTTATATAATGTCCTTATATATATGTGTTATAAGGTATTTAAATACATTTATATAATGTGTTTATGTAATACACACACACACACATGCACACACCCACATATATATTAAAAAATTTGAATTTATATGAGATTTATTTTATAAAATAAATAAAATTTTAAATTGAGTTTAAAGCCCCCTCTAATCAAAGGGATTTGCAGCGGTTCATAACCCCCATCAAATTTCATGAATTATAGGGGGTTAACAACCCCCTCTAATGTCATAAATTAGAGGGGGTTCAAAACCCCCTCTAATTTCTTAAATTAGAAGGGGTTCAACCCCCCCCCCCCCTCCCTCTAATGTCATCAATTAGAGGAGGTTCCAAACCCACTCTAATTTTTTCAATTAGAAGGGGTTGGAAACCCCCTCTAATTTCTTAAATTAAAACCCCCTCTAATGTCATGAATTAGAGGGGGTTAAAAGCCCTCTCTAATGTCATTGATTAGAGGGGGTTCAAAACACCTTCTAATTTCTTAAATTAGAAGGGGTTCAAAACCCCCTCTAATCTAAGGGATTATCAGCGTTTCATGAACCCTCTCTAATATCTTAAATTAGAGGGGGTTGTGAACCCCACTATTTCCTTTAAAAAATCAATTATATATATATATATATATATATATCCAAAGGAATGTTATATATATAGCTCCTCTAAAATCCAACAAAATATATATTGCCAGTAATTATTAAATTAGCAGTGGTTTTGATATAACCAGATCTAAAATCAAACCAAATATTAAAAAAATACTAAAAATTTTAGAGGGGGTTGTGCATAATCTCTCTCTAATTTTTATAGAAGTTGAATTTATAGGGGGTTTATAACCCCCTCTAAATTCGATGATTAAAGGGGGTTGTGCAAAACCCCTCTAATGTTATGGGAAATGAATTTAGAGGGGGTTGTGCAGAACCCCCTCTAAATAACCCCCTCTAATGTACTGTTTTTTTTTTGTAGTGTAGTCTCTAGCCTTCGACAACTCGCTTGTGAGGTTTTTGAGTGTTTCATCAATAAAACTCAATTTCTTATTAGCTCCTGACACAATTTTCATCAATATTGCTCATTCTTCCTAATTCATGCCCCTCAATTGGACACAGGTGATTAGATTTATTGTATTGTTACTAAACATAATACGACATTTCTTAACTACTTTTGATGGTGGTTAATGTGATGTTTTTCCATACATCAGAATGGACTTCTTCCTAACTTTCTCATTATTCTCTATAAGCTTTGGTGCCATGAAATTTTTGTGGACAAATAACTTTTCATGTACCGTGTGTTTGTGTGTGATGTTTTTTTATACATCTTGATGAACTTCCTAACCGTGTTTCATTATTCTCTATAAGCTTTGGTGCCATGAATTTTTCTCTCCATACATCTTAATAGACTTCTTTCTAACTGTGTTTCGTTATTCTCTATAAGCTTTAGTGCCATGAAAAATGTGTGAATGAATATTTTTGTGTGTGTGAAGAAGAATCACCCACTCAATGGACAAATTTCTGAATTGATTGCTAGTTTAATGCCTAATTTGACTATTTCAACTATGCAAATACTATAGTATAATTATAAACATTCATCATCATTACATTCTAATTTAACAAATATCTTAATATAATTATAAATAAATACACATAATATTCATATATTGTTTTTTAAACTTACCATTTGATTTTAAAATTTCACTTTTTTGAATTGTTAATTGAATCCGGTGATAAATAAACTCAAAAAGTGAATTCATGTGTAATTTATCCATTGTAAATATTCCCAAAAACAATAATATTTGGAAAAGATTTCCTGATTTAATAGATAAATGACTCTTTGACATCCCCACCTTCAATTTCTTTTTACACTTCTTGCATCAAAGAACGCTGGAGCTGCCAACAGGAAAAGAAAGCACCGTTGTCGGCTCCCCTATTTGGAATCAAGACGCCGGTGAGGTCGGCTGGCCTTCTTCGTAGCCGCCGACGCCTTCACGGTGAGCTGCTATACAAGAATCAAGAGAGATAGGAATAAGGGAGCCAGAGTGCTCTGTTTTGGGTTTCGCCGCTACGGCTGGAGAATCGACCATACGATTTCTCCAAACCCTTACTGATTCCAGTGCCATCCACCGATGGAATCCTCCGGCACGAACGAGTTTGATATCCTCGAAATTTACAGGCGATATTGTGGTAACTAAGCGATTCCTTTGTAGATCTATTACATCTTCTTTTTATTCTTGGAAATCGACGAAGAGTTCTGAATTTTTTCATAGTCACTGTTTTTCTTTGTGGCGGGGTGGGGTGGGGGGGGGGTCGACGGTGAATGTTCTGCTCTATATCGTTGAAAAAACGAGAACTCATCACTACTGAGTCAGTTTATTGCTGGATTCATGTTATCCTTTTGTATCTCATGTAAATTGTTTCACCTTATCTCTGTACTGTATTATATATTAATTTATTCCATTAATGGGATGGATATTTCATCACACAAATAAATGCTGCCAGGGGAACTCACTCTTGCTCACAATAAAATTTGTTTTTGTTGCGATTCACGGTTATTGAATCCTTCTCTCAGAAATCTCATCACGGGTTACGGTTGGTTGTGGGGATGATGGCTCTCCGGCGGGCAATGAATTACAAAGATCTAAATTCTCAAGGGATTCATTGGTTCATCTCTTGAAGTTTGTGGAGTTGACAGCAGCTAAAAGGTTTGCCTTTGCTAAGAACATGCAGCGAACATCATCAAAACTCCAATTTAAAATTTGTAATGCAAATCAAGGTTGAGTTGAAGCTCTATAATTATGCACTGGATGGTGTTCACATGGGTTTTTTAGTAAATTATGAAGCTCCAGCGACATTAATTGTGTCATTACTAATGAATATAAAACTTGGGAAGTTATCTGTTTTCTATTTGGTTAACGGATTTTTCCTACTAAATTTGAAGAATGAATATATTGTGTTTGGAGATAGATTTCTACACCAGTTATTTGAGTTCATATGAGAATTTTCCAATGGAAGACTGAAGGTGGATGCCAACATCCAAAAAATATAATTTGTTTGAGTTCGAGATTTCTTGCTTGGTGGTAGTTCTCAGTTCAGTAGTGAAGCTTCTTATCTGTTCCCAAAAGCTTTGATGAATGTAAACGTAATCTGTGGCAGGATTTCAGTGTTTGATGAACTTATCAAGTTAATGTCACGGCTTGACTTAATGGTGAGGCTGCCTTCACTATTGTCTTTTTAAATGAGTTTAAATTTACTCTCTTACCATACTAAGCTGTATATTTTCTTTTTTGGTAGGACTTTTCTGAATTTACCCGCTTCTATGATTTTGTATTTTTCATGTGTCGTGAAAATGGTCAAAAGAACATCTGTAAGTCATTTTTTTTCATTGTTATAATGCACTTCCTCTTATACAGCAACAATACAATGTAGTCAGTTACAGAATCTCAATGGGATCTTTCTATTGAGCTTGTTATCCCTTTGAATGTTTTTTTAGCTGTAAGCAGAGCAATTGCTGCATGGAGAATAGTATTAGCTGGACGTTTTCGTTTGCTTGATCAATGGTGCAACTTCATTGAGGTACAATCTTTCTCAAGTTTCCGAAACTTGATTTTGATGTTTCTATCTGCTCCTTCACCGCTTGTTGCATCGGTTTTCTTTTTGACAGCTTGCAATGCTGTGTGCTTAGCAAGTTTTTTTATTATGCTAACGTTTCTTGAATTTTATATTGAACTCGGAGTTAATATTTTGTTTTCTCAGATAAATCAGCGGCATAACATTTCTGAGGATTCTTGGCGTCAGCTCTTAGCATTCAGTCGATGTGTACATGAAAATCTTGAAGGGTATGATTCTGAAGGTATGTGCATGACGTTTTTAATAGTTTTTTGTCTTGCTACAAAACCGGGCAATCTGAGATTTTGATCTTGAACCTCAAAAAGTCATAGAATGAGTTTATAACATGAGAATTGAAGCTACAATGAATTTTCAGAAAGATCTCCAAGGAAAGCCATTAGGAGTGGCTTGTTTGTCAGTATGAAAAAAGCATTCGATGTTTAAAAACAATTAGTCATTACTTTAATTGGTTTCTTCTGAATTTCAGGAATTCCACCATTTGGGTGTATTGATAGTAGTTTGCAATCATCTTTGGTTTTAGAAATGATTTTCTGTTTATTTTTTTCAAATGTATGGAAAACTGTTTCAGGTTTTCAGAAAAATAAAATCGTGAATACTTTGATATTTAGAAAATTGAAATAAGAAATGTTTTTTAAAACCAAACACAGCCTAAGACTCGTGGCATTGTCTTGATGTTATTGAATTCAACTTACATCATCTAGGCATATATGAGATGATGGTGTTCGTTTTCTTGATTGCTGCAGAGTTGTTGAACATTTCAAAGTTGCACATCCTTGCCATGATACTTTCTTTTTATAACTTTGCAATTATTTTATTTCATAATATATAAAACCTGAGAGCTGTTCTTTTGCAATTTCTTTATATAGGTGCTTGGCCTGTTTTAATTGACGACTTCGTGGAGCATATGTACAGGTTTGGATTGAATCCATCAGATTTAAAACATTGCACTGGTGTGTTTCCATCACAATCAAATTGAGAAACTGAAACTGAAACTGAAAATTTAATTTGATGTCTGATCATGCTTGTTATTTGTTAGAGATGACAATTTGGGTTTATGGGTCGGGTTTTGTTGAGTTGGCTGTTTTGGAACCCATTTATGAAGGGATCAACCTTAACCTGATTCACCAACCCGTTTTTGGAAGGCTCAACCTGAACCCGATGTGAATATTTTTCATGCCAGGTTACTCAACCTAATTACAATGCAAACTCATTTATGTCTGATTCAAATCCGTTTAACTCATGTTGTGTCGGGTCGGGTTTGGATCCGTCATAAATGGTTGTTGAGGGAATGGTCAGTAACTCATGTTTGGCACAACACTATTCATTCTTTCGCTGGTAAATAAATTTTGTACACATAATTATCCCTTGGTTTTATGCTTTATTGACAAAAATATCCTTTAATTTTGTCTAATATGCATGATTCTTGGTCAGAAAACACCTTTTTTGATGTTTTTTCCAGGGTCACAGGTTCTAACAAAGGCTGTGAGTTGTGCAAATGCAAATGTGGTGACTCAGAAGGTCAAGCGCATGTGCCCGAGGAGCCTCGCCCAGGTACTTATATCGGTTTGTCTCTCACATTTACCACCTGGGGCTCCCGGCACACTGGTGGTTCCCCCTTCAGGTTGCCACATGTCGGACACGTATTGATCATTGAGACCCTTGTGTTTTTGGTTGTCTGAAGGGTTGAAGTACCTTCCCGGGGTGAAGCGGAAGCTGCCGGAGGACGATGTGATGCAGGGAGTGGATTCACGGGAGGGTCGGTGGAGCATAGCGGAGTGGGGCAATGGCGGTGTGGTTCCGTGCCAAGCGCCATATGCAGTGGAGGGTTGCTTGTTACGGGGCTTTGCGGGTCTGTTCTCAACCCCAGAGAGGGCTTTGCATAAGAGGAGGGTTTCCTCCTACTTGTAGAGGCCCATATTCATTGCTCTTCAATTTTTTCTTTTGGAAGCTTTTATCATGCAAATCAATCAATACTTGGGTCTTCATGGTTCATGTAATGGAATGGAATAAGATGAAATGTGATGGCTTAATTGAAGGATCAGAACTTGGAATTTATTCTAAGAAAGGCCTTCTGCAGTTATAAATTGGGGTGGTTACTGGGTTGGGGTGTGATGGTCAGGTTTAACGGGCCTTTAGCCTTCAGGCTTTACGAGTTGCAGGCCTTCAGGCTATCATTAAACTGTCTTTGGGCTTCTCTATCTTTTATCACATTCCATTGGAAATTCATCAATTGAACAAAAATGTAATGCAATGGAAGGAGCCTTTATTGCAAATTTGATTTTGTTTGAGATGGATAAGATTCCTCCAATGAAAGGGAAAAAAAAACAAGGATAATTTAACATTAAAAATTTACATTCATCTGTTTTGTGAATTTGGTGTCCCAAGTGGATCAACACAATAATGACACCAAAGTCTATGCCATGAGCAAGATAAAACATAATTAATCAAATAAAACCAAAGTAAAATGTGCAATAATATGGAACAAATGTTTGAAGTGAAATGAACATATTTGCATGGTGATCTTATTCCCTTATTCCCATAGGTATGTTTTCATTCACGATAATATATACATCCACTATACATAAATACATGCGAGTTAAATGAAAGGGATGTGAGAAGACTATAATATGGATGTGAGAATTTTCATAGGAGAGATTAAAATCTATTCACACCCAATTTATTTATTTCATAACATTTTTTTATTTTGAATATGTCTAATAAATCCTTCATTGAGGGAAAACTTATTAAGAAAATTCATTTAATGTGAAGTGCCACATTCATACTTTCCCTTCAAGAAAAAAAAATCAACCGACAAATTCAAATTTTGTAACTTCCATCGTCGCATCTTCACACATTTGAAATTGAAAAATTACAAAATAATGATATGTTAAGAGGAACAATCATTTATTGATATCTGAGCACACATTTATACCTCATTTTGACCACTTCGTATGAACATTTATTGCATCGTGAAACATGTCTCGTTAATTTTTGCTTTAAAAAACATAGAAAGAAAAAATAAATGAAGATAAAGAGAACATTACTTATTGATGATTCAAAAACCATCTCATTAAAATTCTTATCGAGAGAGAACTCGATAAGAAAAAACGACAGTTAAGAAAAAGGAGTACAATCATACCAACTTTCTCTCATAATCAAATGTTGGTTTTTCTTCGCGATTGAATTATTGGATCAATTAGTACGTTATACAATTGGTAATGTATATAAATGTTCTTATTATAGTAAGATTATTTATTTTAATACTAATGTAATAAATATCTTCTGGATTAAAATTACACGCTTCAAGCATTTTAAAAATTCCAATGATTTTTATATCATTATCTAATGAGTCTTATCGATAAGGTGCTACCACATTCATTAAATGAATTTCAAACCCCTTCATGACCATATGAAACGATTGATGAAAAGAAAAACAGACAGTTATGACGGGGGAGGGAAAACTTTCTTAGGAGATGATTTTTTTTCTTGACAATAGTAGAAGTCAACATAATGTGGAAATTTTTGATATCCATATTAATATCAACAATTATAAGACTCCCCTTGGATGTGAATAATGTCATGAGATATTATTCATACTCCACATTTAAAAAAATATGAAAAAATGAAGTAAATTATTATTTGATTCCATGTTGATATGAAGTAAACACCTTAAAAACCTTGCCAAGGGAAAGCATAATAGGAAAAAACCATAGTTAAGGGAAAAAATGACACAACATTGATAAATCTTTCATAATAGTTTAATATTATCTTGTTAAAAACCATTCCAAATGAAAACTTACCAAGAATAATCTTTCTCAAGGGAAAAAGAATACAATACTCTAAAATAAGAAAACATTATTTAAGATTTTGAACTAATCACATTTCAGTCATAACAAGTTTAAAACACCTTGTATCGTTTCATTCTAATATAATCAATCACCATGATATTGACATTTCATGAGTGTTGAAGGATCAATCTCATTATCATTATTAATATTAGAAGTGATTGTATATAAAATTACATGATCAACAACAACTTCATTTTATTTTCATACAATTTCACATTGTCAATGAAATCTCATTATTTAATGGTATCAACACCACTTCTAAGATGATTTCTATTGAAACATGTGGTTATTGTAGTTATTAATCTAAAATACTCCAACCCTCTTATAAAACACTATTTGCATGGATTACCATTCACTTTATAGGAATAACTTCCTTTACATTAATAGTCTGATCATGCTTTAAGTGTACTAAAGATTAATCAATTTTGATTTTCAGTTATTATTCGTGATTAATAAAAAGCTTTGGAGTTACCATCATAGTATTAATAAAAAAATATTAGAAAATTTATTAGCAACACCATAAAAATGAATAATCCATTGAATATCATGTATCACCTTTATGTCTACATTGCTTGAGATAAAACAATGTTGGTGCAAACCAACTAATTTCAAGTTTCTCAAAATTGGGCTTTTGGTAAAAAATCAGGATACAATTTTAACACATTTCATATTAAATATAAATTCCATTTTTATCAACTAAAATATGATATATCATCAATGTATACTTTTGTTTTATTTTGTAGTATATATTGGATTTTTCTAGAGTCATCAATTTTATATTGTAATATTTTTTTAAAAATAATTTCAGATACTATTTTCAAAAAAAATAATTATATATTTTATTATATACTCTATGAACTTGGAAAATGTTTCATGGTTGAGATAAAAGCGAGATTAACAAATCCTCAATAAAATTCATATTTGTCTCCCGTTTAATGATTGTTGATAAAAATCATATAAAAAATGGAATATCGATACCTAATTCTATTTTTTTTTGATTTATTTAGGTTGAATGGAGTAAATCAAAATATTTTGGAGAATATTGAAGAAAACTGAACAAAGGGTTGAAAATCATGTCATGGTGGCCATCCGCATCGTGGTTTCAATTGGATGCCAGAAGGAAATTAACCATAAGCAAAATAATCACATGGTTTCTTGTTGCTACTGGGTATTCCATGAAAGATAGAAATAAGAAAATTTATTTTTTTTACACTGGATCAATGCCATACCTTTAGATCTAACATACAATTATCCAATTATTGCCTGAATGGTCCGAATGCCTTTTTTATTGATTTTTGATAACCCCCTTTCAAGGGATGAGGGAGAACCCTTACAAGACCCATAGACTTTGGAGATTACATTGCCCGAAGGCTTGGAGACATTACAGGACCTGTAGGTCTTAAGGAAATCATACAGACTATGACTACTTGAAACCACCCCTCCCCAACATTTGCATTGTGATCAGCTCTCCACCTTTGCATGGCTGTTCAGCTAGCTATCCTGTGCAGATATGCACATGCCCGATACCGATGGAAATGTCATACCCTCTAATTCTTCCAAATCCAGTAGCCCTGCTCTGGTGAATTCACCCTGCTCTTGAATCCTCCTCTGGAGTTGGTTCCTTGTAGAATATGTTTGGGCATCTGCATATCAGGTGGCCCTAAAGGCCTTGAGGTGACCCGAAGGCCTTAAAGGTGGCTCGAAAGCCTTACTGACCCAAAGGCTTGGGTGGCCCGAAGTCCTTAAGGACTCTAAGCCCAAACCGGTGGCCCAAGGTGAATAGTCTCGACTGCTACAGTATCGAACAATACCTGCTACAGTACTGCTATAGTGCCAGCTACAGTACCTGCTACAGTATTTCTTGAATTATATAAAGCGATAACTCTCTATATCATCCACATGTGCTTCAAAAGTTTGCTGGTATGCTGATCTACAAATTCTAGGTGCTAGCGCAGAGAATCAAAGAAGCTTTCGACGTACTTGCAATCGTTGGAACATCAATTACTTGATCTGGGAAGAAGATCTTGGATCAGGGTGCTCCAAACACTCCTTTCTCACTCTCAGAAATGGGACAGATGTGGGATCTCTCAAATTCATGGGAGCAATATTACCTATGATTTTGGGCATATTTTTTTTCATATAAGTAGGTTAAAGCTTTCTCTTTTTTTCCCTTTGGCCGAAGCTATTTTTTTTATTACAGGGGGGACCATTGCCAGTGGTACCTGCGTCGCCCATGATCGCCTGCGTACACCACTGGGTGTCACGACCTTGTCACACACCCGCCTCACTACCCGTGCTAGCATTCCCCAACACCCATCAACGTCATCATCTTTTGTGCACTGTGTCCAAGCCCTACGTTAGTGTCGTCCACACATGAGCATTGTAACCACGTGCTACCTCCCGTGTGCACAGGAGGAAATAGCTACCCCCCGGAAAGGAGGCTAAACTGAGAGGAGTTTGGGGTTTCAAACCCTGACTCACTTGGATGCGATGGCCTGCAACCGAGCAACACTCATCCGCAGTGCTATCCACGTTAAAGCTTGTTAAAATTGCACTTAAGTCCTCAACAAGTTTAATCTTATAAATAAACCAGAAATGACACCTATGACCTAATAAAAACATCGTAATGATCATAAATATTTTATCAATTCCTTGTAACATCAAGATTATTTTATGTGATAAAATACGAGTCATTAATTTGACTCGTTTCTCCCATAAAATATTTAATTAACCTTGAATAACGAATATTTGTTTATAAAATATATTTTTTTATTCAATTAATAACCTATGAATACTATGAGTCAATAAATCAAAAATTATTATTCTAAACTTGAATAATATTTAATTTATTTATTTTCTTATGATATTTAATACTTGGACCATACTTGACCTCCGTATTGGGGCCCACTATGCCCTAAACTTCAATTCATTTGAATCAACCAAACTTAGGAAAGCATTTAGTGTGTGACCCTATAGAACTTTATCTTGATTATAGTGAGTTTCATTCAAATATCATGAGCGGTGTCTAATAATATGTCAAGGCCCTTAAAGAGATAAGGTTAAGTAATAGAAAAAACTACACCTCCTGCAAACATTCAATGTGTAATGTAATCTCTTTGTCTCATGATATCTCAAAAAGTAAGATTCATATCTTTATGCTACCATCCTTACATGTTTTATTTATTCTCTCTTTGACCATAATGGGTAGACTTACCTCATTCTACCATGGGTGTGGGTTTAATTAAGGTATTATATATTGGAAATTCCAGAACCACTGCTTACCAGAAGAAAACCTCCAGAAGCTTTAAACATGGAACAAAGATTCAAAACTTATATAATCGAAAGAATATCCTAGAACCTGATGTGCTAGATCTTGGGTATTCAAGCCACACCCTAGTCACCAAATCAAATCGAAACCCACACACACTCAAGCATACATAACTCCCTAAAACAATGCATCCAAATAGAAATAAAAAAAGAAGGAATGATAATAAGAGATTAATGTGGTTCAGACTTTAGTCCTACATCCATAGGAGAACACTATTGCTTCCTTTCATTTCTAAAAAGAAGAAAAGATTACAACTATGATTCTAATCATTTTTCCACATTTACCCATTTGATCACACACATGTATACAAGTGATCCATCCCCACCTTTATTGTGGGTCCCATATATTTAACTGGTTCCACCACCTTCCGAGGTTATTGGGGGACCCACCATTGGTCTCAACCACTTCTGATTACCTATAGGTTACTCTGTCTCAACCTTCAACTTCTGATGAATGTGCATGTTAATCTAACATAACCCTTCTAATGATTCATACACAACCTTTGGAAAACCTATGATTACTCTAAAGTGAGAAAAATATATATAAATTCATCAATGATTCTTACATGAGCAACAACTTGTATACTCCATCATCCAGAACATAACCGCCTGCACTCCTTGTTCTAAAACATGCTCTTCCAGACAAGTCAACCTCTATTGGACTTCTGCTACTGCGAGACTCCACCAAAGTACAAACCCCAAGTTTCAAAGATCCTTCTAGTATAGAGAATCATGAATTTAAAGGATAATTTACATTCCCTAACATTACTCCACTTGAAGATCAATTTCAAGTAAACAATGACAACCGATTACACTTAGGCAGAACTTTGATCATTCAAAGTTCTGTTATAAAAATTAGTGTCTCCATTCCACCGTATGGTCACCCAAGTCCCATTGGGTCATAATGCTTCATCATAATTTCGCATACTAAGACCTTGGTTAACATGTTATCTAGATTTTGACTCCCATTAATATTTTATAGCTCCATCATACTATCTTCCAACATCTTCTAGATAACATGATAATTCTACGCAATGTGTTCTGTCTATGAGCAAAACACCAAATTTTTATCCAAATGCATTATTCTAGGATTATAATATAACAAAAACCCAATTTCCTGAATCTTTCTGATTTCCTTTAATAAATGTGTCAACCAGATCAATTCCTCCCCTTCTTCTATGATGGCCATATACTTTGCTTTCATCATGGATAGTGCTACAAATGGATGCAATCTCAAAATCCAACTTATGGTTGCACCTTATAAGGTAAAAAAAGTCCACGATACTCTTCTATGTATCTATATATCCTAAAAATTCAATATCCACTTAACCCTGAAACAAATCGTCTATTCTAAAACATAGGGCTGCATCTTCTGAACCTTTGAGATATCGGAGAATTCACTTCACATCTTCCTAGTGATCCTTTATAGGATTCTCCATGAACTGATCGAATCCTAAATCATGTAAAATGTACAAATTTTTTCAAATTTTGGCATACATCAAGATACCAATCAATGATTAAAATAGAACTTTCACCATATACTTAGCCCCATCTTATGTTTTTAGAGCTTTCTCTATAGATAATTTGAAGTGTCCAACCAGTGGGGTTGAAACAGGTTTACATCCTATCATTCTGAAAATTTCAATGACCTTATGAATGTATTACTATTGAGAAAGAAAAAATATTTTGGTCTTCCCATATCTCCAGATCTGCATTTGAAAATTTTTATTGGCTTCCTTGAAAAATTGAACCTTACAAAAAAACCAACTTTCACCTCTTGAATCCATTTCTTATATATACTTTCCAAGAGTGTGTAACCCACATATAATATATGGATAATTCAACTCTCATCCTTGACCAACTTATGGTATAAATAATGATTTGAGTTACTCTAGAAAAAACCCGTCTAAGTAATAAAGACTTTGAAATTTTGGTTCCATTTAATTTGTGCTTGATTTGGACCATAAAGTATTCTTTTCAGCTCACACACCAATCCATCATTCTATTGGCCCATAAAACCACCCAATTACTTCATATAAATTTCCTTCTTCAAATCACCATGAAGAATCATCCTATTCATATCCATATGTTTTAGATGCACACTTTTTGATGAAACTAGAGGGAACACTATCTAGACACTTGTATTCTTGAAAATAGGTGAGGAGATTTCAAATAAGTCCACTCCTTCCTTCCGCCAAAACCCCTTTACAACCAGCATGGCCTTGTACCTCCTTCAACCACCTTCTTTTTTTCTTTCAACCAAAAGACCCATTTTTTCTTTTGTTCTTTACTCCCCTATTCCATAAGATCTTAGGTCCCATTTGGATGAAATAAATACATTCAATCTTTCATGTCTAACTCCAAATTTCTTGAATCATTGAGACTCACCCCTTCTTCTAGGATATTGGGATCATCTCTATTTATAATAAGTAATTAATGAAAAATCAATTGAAAATATATAAACTGGTCATCTAATTATAGTAGACCTACACAATTCAACATATGGTTTCGCTCTTTACAGAACCATCACATCAGAAACTTCACCTACCAAAGATATGTCCTTAGTTTCCACACTTCCCAAGATTTTAGGTACTTGTTTTGGATATGTTGATTCCCACAAACTTTCTATGCTCCCTAATTTTTTTTTGAACTTATGACCTTTTGAAAATTCCATTTAGATTAAATTGAATATGGTTAGTTGATTCTTTATTATCAACTATATCTTTCACCATTTTATAGTCTTTCCAAAAAACATTACCATGGAATATAAAATTTCAGAATATAATGATAATCGATTATCATTATCCCAAATCCAAAATCCAAATTTTTCATTGCTATACCCAATAGAGAAACATTATTGGGACTTTCCTTTTAGTTTTTCCCAATACTTGGAATCAACATGAACATAGGTAAATATTCTGAATTTTTTTTGGTGAGAAACATTCATTAGTTTTCCAGACCAAAACTATTCTAGAATCTCCTAGTCCAAAAATGTAGAAGGATTCCTATTCATAAGATAAGTTTCATAATTGACTGCTTCCCAAATTTCCTTGTACATTCCAAAATGTAGTCTGATACTCCAAGCCTTCTCAGTCATCATTTGATTCATCAACTCTACCACTCCATTATTATCTATTGTTTTGGGAATAGTCTTTTCAAACCTAATTCTTTTTTTCTATAAAAAATTCTAAAATTCCCTACAACCATATTCTCCACTATTATCGGACCTTAAACACTTAATCTTACTTCTAGTCTCTTTTCCCACCATGTACCTCTATAAAAAAAACTCTAAAAGCCATGGATTTGTGTTTAAGAAAGTAAAACCACACATTCTTTATTAAATCATTTATGAATGTAATAGAGTAAAAAGACCCTCCATGAGAATGGACTGGTGAAAGACCCCAAACATCTGTGTGTATGAACTCTAACTTCCAAGACTTATGTATCCTTCCATTTTTAATAAATGAAACCTTTATTTTTTTTAACTATAAAACTCTCATGATATATAAAATTCATTTGACTGAGATTCAGTATACCATTAACCACCAAGACTTTTATATTCTTCTCACTAAGGTTACCAATATGACAATGTCGCTACTCTACGCTTTAGGAAGTTGTTATTCTAGAAATTTTTTCCCTACCCAATCTTCCCCATATAACAAAACACCCCATATATAACACATACAATCATGAACATAGAACTATGAGTAATCTTCCATGTTCCATTTTTAAATATTGTTTCGAATCCCACTTCATCCATATGACTAATGAAAATTAGATTATTCTGTAAACCTGGTATGTTTCAAACTCCCTATAAGTCTAGAGAGATTCCAGTTGTCATTAATAATTTAGAATCACCCTTTCACATGATCTTGAGAGCTTCATAATTGGATAGATGGACCTTTGTAAACCTTCTAGATACATAATTCACCACGTATCTTCTCTTTTCCATAGAATGGAATGATCAACTAAAATAAATAATCCATAATTCCAATGGAATATTAACACAGTCACACCCCAAATTCACTTTTAAGTGTACATAATTATTATATAATAGGTACCCTTGAGTTTAAAGTATTTGGGTATGAATTTTTTTAATTTTGGACACATTTTATAGGCCATATGGTTACCACATAGTTTTGAAAACCATACAAGCTAAGTGTATGGGTCTAGAAATCATTGAGTCTAGTGAATTTCACATGGTATCAACACAGTTTGTTAAACCATGAAACATACTTAGGAAGGGGGTATTTGAGTCTTTTTTGGGGATTTTAATTGGGGAAAAAACCCATTTACTTCTCCATGATATGACTTGGGGGCTTCTTGGATGAGTTCCACCCCCTTACTCATGGATTTAGGGTGGTTTTCTTCATGAATATTCAAGGTAATCTTCCTATTTCTCTTATTTTTCCCATACTATTCTTACTCCTTCCATTTATTCTCTTTTTTATTATAATTCCATATCCTAATGTGCATGTTGAATGAACTTAATGTATAAGGTTGGTTTAAACATAGGGATTTTAACTTTTAGGGGTTTTTAATTCTATATTGTGACCTATTCTAGCATTGTTCATCGAAGGATATATGATTTCTCTTGATTAAGGTAGAAATTTTTATAAAATTTAGTTTATTTGGAATTATATGGGTGCTTGGGATTTTCAAACTTTGTTTTCAATTAGAAACTACTATAAATGCTAGAATTGATGATATTTTTTTATTTTCATGTGTTGGGGTTTTCCATGCATGACATTAACATGAATTTTTCAATGATTCATAAGTTATAAACACATAAAATGGATTTGAATGCATACTATGTGTTTGAAAAATTACTAAGAGGAAATTTTTAAAAGAATTAATGATTATAGTTAGGTTTATATTTCCATGTAATTTAAAAATGATTTATCTGTGATATTTTGTGGGTTTATGAATTCTATTTGGGTTTATATATTTTCTTTGATATGTTTTTTGGTTTTATACTTGTTAATATAATTGTGTAATTATAATATTGTTTAATTTATGTCTAATACTTTTTGAGGAATCTTTTACATGTTTATTTAATGTTGGTGCTCCTCTTTAATTTAATTGATATCTTCAATCAACACATGGTCGCAAATTGGTTTTCAAAGGTGATTTCCAATTCTTCCAAGGTTGTATTAAAATAAAAGGCTTTGTTGATACCTTGAAATAAAGGTTTTCATAAAAAGGCTACACCCTTGGTTTTACCCCCTTTTATTATGCTTTATTTTAGGTTTTTTAACTTGTGATATGAATTTAATTATTGTTTAAGGTTTAAATAAATTGTAAGGGGATTCTTACCAAAATGTGTAGGGAGGTGAGATGATGTATTAACATTGTGTTTCTTTTGTATTTTTCCATGTTATTAACATGTGGTTTATGGGTGTTAAAATGTTTACTCAAAAACCTTATCTAGCTTAATGGGAACCTAAGGTGCTTAGATAGGAAGGCTAAGAAAAGTACTGCTAGGCACGACACACCCTCCTTATCCCTTGGATTATGTCACAACACTAACTAAAAAAATGATGATATAGTCCTCCCTAGAATATCATTCACAAGAATGGTTATGGATGGTTTGATCACTGAGAGTATGAGGATCATTGGGTGTCATTGAACTTAGTTACCTTAGGGTCTCCCCATAGTGCTTAATTGAAATTATTATATACATATCTTTTCTTTTTTATGTTTAAAGATGTTACAAATCATGATATGTATTAATTTGCTTGATTTTTGGTATTTATGTCCTTTGATTATATTCTTTACATTAGTATTTCTTATCATTCATCATGGTTATTGTTTGATCATTTCATGGAATTTGATCCTTTTCCATTTTTTGATATTTCTTATTATGTTTCTTTACCTTCCTATATCATGTTTGTCATTTAAATGAAAATACATGTCTACTAGTAAAATTATCCACTTTATATTATTGTTTTTAGGTTCTTTAACTTGGTGTTTTAGTTTATATATCATTTTTTTGGAAACTAATGACAATGAAGGGAATTTTAACTCAAATCTCTCTCTCTCTCTCTCTCTCTTTTAAAATAATGGTCTTCCTTTAATTATTCTATAAAATGATTTCAAATGTATTTCTAAGAACTAAACATATTTATTTTAAGAGTGTTTCCCTAGTTTTGTAGAAACAGGTGACAAAATATGTAGGTATTGTTTGTATTTCAATTTTTTTTAAAATTTTATTTTTTCTTAGAATGTATTTCAAACTAATTTTTTTGGTATGTATTATGAAAGGATTATATATAATATTTGTTGAAATCTTACTGGGTATGTGTATCTCACACCCTACATACACACCCCGATGTGTATGTAGTTCTTATGTCTTATTCTGATGCACAAGTTATGCTTGATGTGGATAAAATGCAACGTTTTATCAGACATTGGATATATTGGGCTATGGAGGTGTACTTGGGCCATGTGGTGATATTAATATGGTATCTTGGGTTTATGGTTTGCCCGGGATGGTTGATGAATCAACCAATTCATCCCTTATTTCTTTACTTTTGGACCATTTTATACCCAAAATATATCTTACTTAATTTTTGTTATTAGATGTGGGTTTTGGTTATTTATTATGATTATTATAACACCCCAAGATTTTGTGAGATATATTCTTTTTAATTTCTTTGATGTCTTGTGTTGTATGCTACACCAAGATTTGCTTGCGCTATATGCAACACCGTTTTAGCTTGCGGTATACGTAACACTATGCTTGACTTGTGTTATACACAATTTCGAGTTATTTGGATAGAATAAATTTCATGCAGGACTGAGTTTAATTAAACAACTAAATATTATTATGTTACCTTATAACCTAGTCATTATTAATGGAGGGTATAAACAATATTAACTTTCTTCTGAAAAAATATTTATATGCAAATAAAATAAAAAAATCACTCTTGATGGATTTTATTAATTTAATATATATGTAATATATTCAATATAATATTTAAAATTCATCTTATATGTTTTCTATCAATGATATAAGAACAAATTCAATTTTTCGGATAAATGAAGTATATTTCAAAAAATGCAGTTTTTCCGCCTTTTGATGGCGCACCCATTTTAAATATAGTTTTTGAAACTTTTATATATTATATTTAACAGCATAAACATGTTATTTATAATCAGGATATAAACATTTAATTTTGAAGAATTTTTGATATTTTTCTGATAACTTTTATGTTTTGATGAATAGTAAAAATATGCTAAATTTTAGTTGAAAACAAATTTTTTCATCAAAATAATTTATATGGTTAAATTATAGTATTTAATGGTTTTAATGTATAAATATAATATATTTTTATCACTTAATATAATTTAGGTCATTGAGATCAATTCTACATTGAATTCATGTGTAAAAAAATTTCAATCTTTTGTAATGTTTTAACTTTTTTTCATTCTGATAACGAGATTTATTTTAAATTAATTACTGCAGATTTTATATTTTGAATTTTAAAAAATGGAATCCATATTTGGAATTATTAGGTCCAAATTATGTAAATGGATTTATTTTATTTTTGGGCATTATGAATAGTAACTTCAATAATTTTTAATTAATACGGTAAAAGGGTAAAATGGGTAATTAAGGGTCAAAATACTATTATAAAACTATCCTAACACTTGTACTAATCTTATTGAATGAGATATGGCAGAACAATACAACCCTTGGGATGAAAATTTGGACTTTTAAATCCACTTGGGTGTGATTATGACACTTATAACTTTTAATTTAAAGTAAAGGAAAATATGTTATAAACATATATCTTCTTAATAAAACAATTTTAATATGGGGTTATATAAGTGATCTCTTCAATTATAAATATTAATTATAAAGATAAAAATATTTCATACATCATGTTATTTTATTTATAATTTCTAGACATTAAATAATTAAATTAAATTATGACATAATGATGATGCAGTGATTGATTTATTAATGAAGGAATAAAATAAATGATATTATAAATATCAAAATAAACATTATTTGACATAATTTATGTCATAAACAAATTTTATAGGTGAATATGACATGTTATAAGACTATTAAATGGTTTGGTTCGAATTTATCTCTCTATTTAAATTTTATTTAAATTCAATAAAATAAATAGTGTAAAAATTGAAATAATTGATGTTTTATAAAAATAGTAAATTATTAAATTATTTAAAAATCATAAAAATATTTTAAAATCACAAAGTGACTATTATAAGGTCTAAAATTTCATTAAGTGTCAAATTATTTTAAATTTACCCCATATAAGTAAAATTTACAGCCTCTTAATACTTACAATGTTGTTACCACAATTAAAATTAAAAGAAAATAATTAAGGGTAAACTGAAAAAATAAGGTTTAAAATAAAATCAATACATGTATAAAAATTATTGGATGATATTATTTATAACTATAATCATATTATATTCTACATATTTCAATTTGGAAGCATTTATATTAAAAAAATTAATTTATATTAATTTAATATTTTAAGAATTTCCAAGGGTGTCCCTCACCTCAATTATAAAAGGGCACCTCCTCCCTCACCTATTTACTTCAATTTGAGAATTAAATCTAGAAAATACCTTACCATTTTCCCTAATAAAATTACCTAGTTACATTCTAGAGATTTTGGTCTTCTTCAAAAACCAACTCTAGTGCTCTAAGAGGAGATTTAGAGGAAACACATCAAAAAAGAGGTAATCTCCTCTACCGATTCTTTCAAACTTCTTTCTTCTTCTAATTCCTCTTCATGAGTTGTTTAATTATAAATTAATAACTCCAGTATCAATTATATAATTATATTTTATTATAATTATTAAACAAACATATTCCACCTTCTATACATCCTACGAAAAACGAAATCATCACGCGTACGTACGTACGACTTACCGTCTTCACACCATGGTGTAATATGTTTTTCACCACCAAATGAATTAGATGAGTATAATGATGGAAATAATAACTATATAGGATTATTATAACATTTTACTTATTATTTAACAATATATATACCATCTAATTCAATACCATCTCATAATTAAAGGAATGATATCATCGCTCGTGCATACGTACGACCTACCGTCTCCATGATGCGATGTGATTCATTCTACATAATATCCATTAAAACATGATTATATAAATGTAAAGAATGAATAAATTTGGTATATATTATGTTAATATCATTTTTTAATGATATAACTATGACCTAAGAAGGAGAACCAAAACTTATTCGACAAAACATACTTAAGAACATAAAGCATTTAATACCCGAATAATGAGTAACAATGAAATGTTACTAACAAACAGGTGATAATATGATCATATATGATATCATAAAATTGAATATGATTTTTTAATAAGTCAAATAAATTATTTAAATCATTATACAAGAGGTTTATATACATACACAGGATATCAGACCTTAGGTGAGGGATAATTTTTCAATCTCATTATTATCCAAGGTTGTTTATTCGTAAGTATTTACTGTGGTATATTTATCATCCAAATCCATGTTTACTAAATATATATTTAAAAATATTCTTTATATCATTATAAAATTTTTTATATTCATTTTTACCCATTGGTGAATTTTTATTAAATGGCATGAAAGGAAACTTTTGTCATTTTTGGTACGAGGTACTTTTTGACTTTTCGACAAAAGTACGAGAAACATGTTTTTCTTTTAAATTATATGACATAAATAGATTTTTATGCTCTCATGATTCCTTATTTTTATGAAGATACCCTTATAAGTTTTCATGATTATATTTAAAGAAATTATTTTCTTTTAAAATAGTGTGGTGTTTAAACAAAAAAAAAATGTTTTTGAAGAAGAAAGGATATTTCCCTCAAGAATCAATTTCAAGTGTTTTATCAAAATTATTTTACATATATGATTACATTAATTAATATGAATATTTTTAAAGTATATTATCCCTATTATTATTATGGTTTGATTATGTTTATGATATTTATAAAATCCATTTTTTGTTCATGGATTATGTTATGATAGAATGATGTTTAAGAAACCCATTTTAATTCCTTGGGTTATGCTTTGATGAATAATTTATGTTTTTGTGGAACATGTAAGAATGATTTAATTATAAGATGGGTGGGACCTATATCTCCCTCCAGTGAATTGGTTAATTATGTATAACTCATGAGGTGTGTATGTTATGCACGAACCTGATTTCATCTTCACAATTTTATGAGTGGAACTAGTTTCTATGTCCATATGTTTATGCAAGAGCATGGTTTCATGTCCTTAATTTAATAAGTGAAACTATTAATATTTATAAATTTTCATAAAGTTATATATTTATGTTTATGCTATAATTTTATGTCTTATGTTATAGTTATGATCTTATGTATTATTATATCTAATTTTCCTTTTGATTCAAGTTTTCCATTGATATGCATGGAATGATATTATAATGTTATGATCACATTCTCATAACCTTTATAACCATGTTTATATTTATATATCACCCTTGTTTACCCTTACTGAGAATCTCAGATCACCCTTTTTTATGTTTCTTTTCCCTAGGATTTGAATAAGGGTATTAATTAAGATGTGTCAAAAAGGGGTTCTAGTTATAAAGGATAAAACATGAGATGATGTAGATGTTTTATAAAACTGTGGATTATGTTTCCCAGTTTCCAAAGACACTAACCTAATACGGTCTTTGAGAGTATATTTGTTTAATGTATTAAGTATTCTGAAAAATTAATGTAATGTTTGTGTACATCAATCTTGGGTCATTAGAGTTGGTATCATAACGAAGGTTTAGTCAAAATTTTGAAACTAGGATGCGAAAACTTTAGTGAGATACCTAGAGATATTTATAAGGATATATATTGGTATGTCCTAAGGATAAGTATAATTATAGTTTATAGTCCTAGAATTATGGTAATGATCATGAATAACCTAGGATTAAACCTAAGATGTTAGTGATTGAAAGTAATCCCCCTTGATTATGTTGTTTTCCTAGTATGATTTTTTCCTCTCACACAATTATTTTTGGGGTTTAGACAATGGATGGAACCCAAAGGAACCATGTTAATGATGAATGAAATAGGAAATGAAATTATTGTTCTTCTGAGCAACCAAATGTTATGGGAGATGAAATGAAAAATCTTATCACTATACTCACACAAGAAATAAATCATGTTGGACTTCCAAATGATTAGAGGAGGAAAAAATTTCTATTTAATCCTTTATGAGGCAACGTCCACCTTCTTTCAGTGGGTCTTATGATCCACTTGTTACTGAACAATGGATCAGTATCACTGGAAAGACATTTTACATCATTCATTGTTCTGAACATGAAAAATTCATGTTGGCTATTTATCATCTAGATGGTGAAGCCGATCAGTGGTGGAATCTTATTAAGAACATGAGGGATAAATAAGAAATTGAATCTATGGAATGGGAAGAGTTTAAAGGGATATTTTTTAGTAAGTACTTCTCTCGTATTATATGAACAAATATGGAGAATAAATTCCCCAATCTTAAGAAAAAGGATGGTGAATCTATTGGTACCTATGAAGCTAATTTTACAAGTCTTTCAAGGTATGTTTCTGGGTTAATCATTAGCCCTGGAAGAAAAATTGACCGATTATTTGGTGGCCTAAAACCAAGTCTCCAAAAGGCTTTAGCCATAAGGGACTTTGAAAGTTATGAATAATTCATTCATTGTGCACTAAAAGTAGAAATGGAAGTTGGTAAATCTCAATGTTTTGGAGATAAGAAAAGGAAGATGGAGCTTAATGGAAACTCCAGTGGTTTTCCACAAAGAAATAAGAAAAAGTCTCAACCTCCTACTTTCCAAAAATGTGGAAAATAGAACTCAAGGGAATGCTTGAAAGGAATAAGAAGACGATTCAAGTGTGGAAAGCCTGACTATAGAGACAAAGAGTGTTAGAGTTATGTAAAAGGTCATTCAATGTAGAGAAAGCTCAAGAAAATGCACCACCCACACTTCAATGCTATAAGTGAAAGGAAATGAGAAATTATGCTAACCAATTCCCTAATAAAAGATTTATCGATGATGATCTACATCAACAACCTCTTAAGGTTAAAGACAAAGGAAAATCACATGTAATCACTAGTGGTGATATAGAGTATGACAACGAAGTGGTGGAATGATTGAGTGTTTATGTAATGGGATTAAAGAATAATGTTGTAGAATCACTTTTATGGTATTATGGAATAATGAAACATCTATGTATTGGTCCACTGTAGTTTTTCCATATGGATTTAATATAATTTACTGAATGGTACTGGTAAACATAAATAGTGATTGAGGTAATAAACTGATGATTTTGGAAAAGACATGATTAAGGGAAGGATAACCCTTGATATGAGCATGATGATGAGATAATGATATTTGGATAATGATATGTTGGAAATGAATAAGTAAATTGGATGGTAATGATTTTCTTAAAACTGATTAAGGATTGTTGAAAAGTGGTTTATGCTATCATGGAAGATTTTTACAAATTTTTGGATTTAAGCATAAGGAAACGTGCATGTTTTTAGTAAGGATGTATGGTAAAGAGAATACATGATTAAGGTATTCACATTTTTGGAATTCTACAACCAAGAGCTGCCTTATGAGATATGGGAGATAAATGTTAAGACGATTTAGTTCACCTCATTCTAAAGTTTTAGATTTTCAATTTTTGGAAGGATTGTAAGGTTATCCATTTATGGATAGTATAAGTTATAATCTGATTGAAGTTTGTTAGATTAATGTATTATCTCACTATAGGTGGACTTATGCATATTTTATAACTTGTGATAACATTTTTATTGAGATAGATGGAATGACCTATCATTCTATTTATGGATTGTATGATCTACTAACACTTTAATAATGAAAAATTTAACTTCATTTTTTGAATAAGATATGAAGTGGAAATTTTTCAAGGCATGAATAATGATGATATTTTACTGAAATCAAGTAAGTATATCTTCTCATAAAAATTCTTTAACATTAGAAAAAGTCATCATGATGTAAAAGGGTGTCTTATTATAATTTTTTATGATATTAATGACCTCTTTCACACTTCTTTAGTTTATGGTTTTGTGATTGTTAACTTTCAATAGATCATCAAATTTATTATGATCAATGATTTTTATAAATCTCTATGATTATTTATGCTTTTCTTCCATGCCCAATCCTCACCCATGTTCTCCTACGTAGAGACCTAGTTATGATTTACTTTGGGTAACTGTTATTTTCCAACTATTCTTTTTTTAAAAGGATGTTTTAGTTTTTATGATGTGGGTTTCTATCCTTTTATAACCCTAAATAATTTCAAGGGTGAAACTCCTTTTAAGGGGGGTAGAATGTAAAACCTCGAGATTTTATGAGATAGATTTTTTTTAATTTCTTCGATGCCTTGTGTTGTACACTACACCAAGATTAGATCGCGCTATACGCAACACTGTCTTAGCTTGCGGCATACACAACACTATGATTGGATTTTGTTATACACAATTTAAAGTTATTTTGATAGATTTTTTTTTCATTCAAGAACTATTTTAAGTGAACAACTAAATATTATTCTGTTACCTTAGAACCTAGTCATTATTAATAGAGGATATGAACAATATTAACTTTCTTTTGAAAAACTATTTAAATAAAAATAAAATAATGAAATCACTATTGATGGATTTTATTAATATAATATATATGTAATATATTCAATATAATATTTAAAATTCATATTATATATTTTCTAGACATGATATAAGAACAAATTCAATTTTTCAGATAAAAGAAGTATTTTTCAAAAAATGCAATTTTGCCGCCTTTTGATGGCACACTGATTTTAAATATATTTTTTGAAAATTTTATATATTATATTTAAAAAAATAAACATGTTATTTGGAATAGGTAAATAAAAATTTTCTTTTGATTAATTTTTAAAAATTTTATGATAACTTTTATGTTTTGATGAATAGTAAAAATATGCTAAATTTTAATTGAAAACAACTTTTTTCCTCAAAATAATTTCTATGGTTAAATAATAGTATTGAATGGTTTTAATGTATAAATATAATATATTTTTATCATTTAATATAATGTAAGTCATTTTCATTAATTCCACATTGAATTCAGATGTAAAAACATTTCAATCTTTTGCAATGTTTTAACTTTTTTTTATTCTGACAATAGGATTTATTTTAAATTAATCACTGCAAATTTTGTGTTTTGAATTTTGAAAAATGGAATCCATATTTTAAATTAGTAGGTCCAAATTTTTTAAATAGATTTATTTTATTTTTGGGCATTATGAATAGTAACTTTGTTAATTTTTATTAATACGGTAAAAGGGTAAAATGATTAATTAAGGCTAAGAATACTATTATAAAACTACCCTAACACTTGCTATAATATTATTGTATGAGATATATATGAACAATAAAACCCTTGTGAGGAAAATTTTTCCTTTATAATCCACTTGGGTGTGATTATGATACTTATAACTTTTAATTTAAAGGAAATGAAAATATGTTATAAACATATATCTTCTTACTAATCTTTTTTAATATGGGGTTATATAAGTGATATATTCAATTATAAATAATAATTAGAAATATAAAAATATTTCATACATCATGGTATTTTATTTATAATTTTTATACATTAAATAATTAAATTAAATCATGATACAATGATGATGTAGTGATTGCTTTATTAATGAAAGAATCAAATAAATGATATTATAAATATTAAAATAAATATTATTTGATATATTTTATGTCATATATGATTTTTATAGGTTAATATGACATTTTATAAGACTATTAAATGGTTTGGTTCTAAGTTATCTCTCTGTTTATATTTTATTTAAATTCAATAATATGAATAGTGTAAAAATTGACATAATTGATGTTTTATAAAAATAGTAAATTATAAAATTATTTAAAAATATTAAGAATCTTTTAAAATAAAAAATTTACTATTATAAGGTCTAAGTGTTAATTAAGTGTCCAATTATGTGAAATTTACCCCATAGGTAAACTTTATATCCTCTTAATACTTAAAATGTTGTTACCATAATTAAAATTAAAAGAGAATAATTAAGGGTAAACTGAAAAGATAAGGTTTAAAATAAAATAAATACATGTATAAAAATTATTGGAAGAGGGTATTTTGAACTATAATCATATTATATTTTACATATTTAAATTTATAAGCATTTGGATAAAAAAATTAATTTATATTAATTTAATATTTTATAAATTTCCAAGGGTGGCCCTCACCTTAATTATAAAAGGACACCTCCTCCCTCACCTCCTCACTTCAATTTGACCCTTAAAGCTCAGACATACCCTGATATTTTACCTTATAAACTTCCCTAGTTATATTATAGAGATTATGGTATTCTTCAAAGACCAACTCTAGTGCTTTAAGAATATATTTAGAGGAAGCACGCCGAAGAAGAGGTAATCTACTCTACCGATTCTTTCAAACTTATTTCTTATTATACTTCCTATTCATGATTTATTTCATTATAAATTAATAACTAAATTATAACTTATATAATTATATGTTATTATAATTATGAAACAACTATATTTCACCTTCTATCCATCCTATGAAAAATGAAATCACAACGCGTGCGTACGTACAACTTACCACCTCCACACCGTGGTGCAATCTGTTTTTCACCACCACTTGACTTGGATGGGTATAATTATGGAAATAATAAATATATATAATTATTATAAAATTTTATTTATTATTTAATAATAGTTATACCATCCACTTCGATACCATCTCATAATTAAAGGAATGATATCATTGCTCGTGCATACATATGACCTACCGTCTCCACGATGCGATGCGATTCATTCTACATGATATCCATTAAAACATGATTATATAAATGTATAAAATGAATAAATATGGTATATATTATGTTCATATCATTTTTTAATGATATAACTATGACCTAAAAAGAAGAACTGGAACTTATTCGACAAAACATGCTTAAGAACATAAAGCAATTAATACCCGAATAACGAGTAACAATGAAATGTTACTAACAAACATATAATAATATGATCATATATGATATCATAAAAATTACTATGATTCTAAAATAAGTCAATTAAAATTTCTAAATTATTATACAGGAGGTTCAGATACATACACAGGATATCAGACCTAAGGTAAGAAATAATTTTTCAATCTCGTTATTATTTGAGATTGTTTATTTGTAAGTATTTATTGGGGTATATTTATCATCCACATCCATGTTTCCTAAATATATATTTCAAAATATTCTCTATATCATTATACAATTGTTTAATGTCAATTTTACCCATTGGTGAATTTTTATTAAATGGTATGAAAATAATCTTTTTTTTTCATTTTTGGTACGAGGTACTTTTTGACTTTCCAACAAAAGTACGAGAAGAATGCTTTCTTTTAACTTATACAACATGAACAGATTTTTAAACTTTCATGATGCCTTATTTACATGAATATTACCTTATAAGTTTTCATTATTATCTTTAAATACATTTTTTTCTCTTAAAATAGCATGGTTTTTTAAGAAAAGGAAATGTTCTTGAAGAAGAAAGGATATTTACTCAAGAATCAATTTCAAGTGTTTTATCAAAATTATTTTACATCTACAATTACATTACTTAATATAGATATGTTTCAAGTATACTATCCCTATTATTCCTATGGTTTGATTATGTTTATGTTATTTATGAAATCCATTTGTTATTCATGGATTATGTTATGATGGAATGATGTTTAAGAAACCCATTTTAATTCCTTGGGTTATGCTATGATGAATATTTTTTGTTTTTGTATCACACATAAGAATGATTTCATTATAAGATGGATGAGAAATATATCTCCCTTCAGTGAATTGGGTAAATATGGTTAACTCATGAGGTTTGTATGTTATTCATGAACCTTATTTCATGTTCACAATTTTATGAGTGGACATGGTTTCCATGTCCATATGTTTATACAAGGGCCTGGTTTCATGTCCTTAATTTAATGAGTGAACCTGTTACTATTTATAAATGTTCAAAAAGTTATAATTTTATGTGTATGAAATAATTTCATGTCTTATATTAGTTATGATCTTATGTGTTATGATTTTGATTTTTCTTATAATTCAAGTTTTCCATTGATATGCAGGGCATGATCTTCTAATGTTATGATCACATTCTCATAAAATTTATGCTCATGTTTATGTTTACATATCACCCTTGTTTACCCTTACTGAGCATCCAAGATCACCCATTTTTTTATGTTTCTTTTACCCAGGATTTGAATAAGGTTATTAAGTAAGATGTGTCAAAAAGGGGTTATAGTTATGAAGGATGAAGCTGGAGATGGTGTAGATGTTTTATGAACTAGTTGATTATGTTTCTCTATTTCCAAATAAACTAAACTAATACAGTATTTGGGTGTTTATTTATTTAATGTATTAAGTATTATACAAAATTAATGTAATTTCTATGTACGTAAAGCATGGTTCTTTATAATTATGGCTTGTTTGGTTTATGTTATAATTGTAACTATTTATTTAATTTTGCTCGGTTGTCCAACTTATGGGCACACCATGTCCATTTATTTGGATAAAAATATGTGGTTTAGTAAATGATATTTAGAAGGTAAAATCATTCCCATTTGATTATTTGTATTCCCATGGCACTAATTTCCTACCTAGGGAAATTGAGAACGTGCCTCGGGCCTTGTCATGGGCCGGTCCAGGTGACGTGTCAGATTGACCTAGGTTGGTTTATGAAAAAATGATATTAAATCCCTATTATTATTTGGGTGATTTATGTATATAGGATATAATATTGTTGGGGATTAAAAGTTAGGTCACAATTAAGTGCCTGATTCCCACCTTTCATGAAGATACTTGAGTTTCCATGGGTAGTCATGATTTGTATCTTAAAATTGAGTTTCTTTTTTGATTATTTTCTCGTATTTTGATTTGAATTTATGGTATTTCAATCTATATTGAATTTATATGGGTTATTTTTGAGGGTTTAATGGTTTTATGTGTGAATATAGAGGATGAACTAGGGCTACACGATTAACTCACATGGTCTGGAAAACCATGTGGAGCCCATGCACTTGGGGTCTGTAATCGTTACAAAGCTCATCACATGGTTGGTGCGTGGTCCACCAAATTGTGCAACCAAACCATGCATAATTCTTCATCCCTCCAAAATTTATCATTTAAACTCTTTTGGATTCTGATTTGTGTCTAATATGTTTCCTATTAATAGAAGAAGGATCAAAAGAAGTTTTTATGATATTTTGGAGATGTTTGATAAAAATTAAGATTGAAGTTTGTATTATATAATTTAGATTCATGTTGTAAAGGATGAGTTTTGAGGGGAAAGGGGCATTTTATAAAATAATTTTGAAAAGGGAAGTGGGAAATGAGTCGTACAAAATATTTCAAGGGTAAATATCAAGTATTTTCTTGAACTAAGTGTAATTTTCTTTGAATTGATTTTGAATGAACATGGATTAATGATTTATAATGGTTTTCAAAAGGGTGTTTTTTTGTGCAATGTGTGTGCTCAATTTTGATGGGGGATTCTGTTTTGTTATTGATCTTTCTAGTTTTTATTTGTATTATTCCGTTTGAATCATGAGATGTACTTGATTGAGTTTTGTGTTTTTTTATTTAAATTATGTTACATAGAAAGGAATTGGTGGAGTGTGGAATATTCATATTAATATGTCATTTTCTATGTAGTCCTTCGTATAGTCTGAGTATGAAATTTCCAATCATTAACTCATCTCAAACTCAGAATAGAGTAGTCGAGTCTAATCCCATTCTCACCTAGTGTTTTTCTCTCATGCTAGACATTAAGGAGTAGTTAATAGGGACATGGAAATAAAGTTTACACTAATAGGGTAACTAATATTGAGTAATTATTTATATTCATATGAAAATAATACAAAATAGTCCTTTAACAGATCTAAAAAAGGCCTTTATCAATGCTAGAGAAGCGCTGAAAACCAGAGTGAGATTAAAGACCCTTGTCTTTTATCAGCGCCAAAAAAGCACTATTAAATAGGTCCTTTATTAGTGCTAATAAAAGTGTCATTTATCAGTGTTTTTTATCACTGATAAAGGATCACTTTATCAATGCTTTTATTTATCATCGATAAAGGATACCTTTATCAATGATTTTAAAAGTGTTGATAAAGGACCATTAATAGCATTGATAAAGGGGCATACTATAGTGTGTTGTAATAGCACACTACAAAAAAAGTTCAATGTTCTGTAATAGTACACCACAACACTAGAAACACCACCATATCAATAAAATCAAGTACCAATAAAAAATTTAAATGAAATTAAACTTATGAAAAAAAACGATAAAAACACTATATTATAGACATTTCAAACATTGGTTTATACAATTACATAAATAAAAATTATTATATACATTTAAAAATATCAATGTTCCTTTGTATTTTGATCTTGACCCCGACTCATGATATTTCAAAAAAAACCACCCCTACTCGAGAAAAATAATGTACCTATATTAGAAAACAATTCTTATGTTAGTATTAATATAAAGAAATAAATTAACAAAAAGTGTTAACTTTAAACTAAACTTTGAGTCATACTAGGAACAATGTGTATCAGATTGAGTTGTGGTTGATTCTCCCATGTCACAACATTTCTTGTTCATATTCATGCATTATCTTTGTGAAAATTAATTAAATAAGTATAAGATAAATTCCAATCACGTTTGGCCGTTTTTCAGTGAGTAACACTTTTTGAACAAAAATGTCGATTTTAAAAAGATAACAGATACTTTGAGTCATACTAGGCACATCATGTATTAGATTAAGGTGCGGATGATACCTACATGTCAAAAATGACTTATGGATTATTTTTGTAAAGTATCAAGACAACCTGAATGCGTTTTCTTAGTTTTACGTAGGCCAATTGTTCATTTTACTAAAATTGATGTCAATTTTAAATAAAATATACACATTGAGTCATATTGGTCACACCGTGCATCGAATTGAGGTGAATAAAATTACTAAACATCTCTAACAACTTATGGATCAGTTTACTAAATCATAAAAACAATCTGAATGTGTTTTCTCAGTTTTGAGTACATCACCTATATTTCCTACTAAAATGTCATTTTAAACTAGAAACACGCACTTTGACTCATTCTGATCATATCATGTATCGGTTTGATGTGAAAATGATTCATACAAATCACAAATTAATTATGAATCATTTTTCTAAATTATCAAGAAAATATGAGTGCGTTTGATCAGTTTTTAGTGAGTGACACTTTTTGAACTAAAATGTTGATTTTAAACTGACAACTGACACTTTGAGTTATACCAGGAACATCGTGTATCAGATTGATGTGTGACTAATTCCTATATGTCTAAAATTACTTATAGATAATTTTTGTAAAGTATCAAAAGAATACAAATGTGTTTTCTCTATTTTGAGTAGGTCAATTATCCATTTTACTAAAATTGATGTCAATTTTAAATAAAAAGATGAACATTGAGTCATAACGGTCACACCGTGTGTCAAATTGAGGTGAGACTTATTCCTACATGACTAAAATGATTTATGTATAATTTTCCTAAATTATAAAAATAGTCCAAATTATTTTTCTTAGTTTTGAGTACGTTACTTTTATTTATTTACTAAAATGTCATTTGAAACTAGAAACATGCACTTTGTATCATTCCGATCGCATCGTGTGTCGGTTTTATTTGAAACAAATTCCTACATGTCAAAAATGACTTATGAATCATTTTCATAAATTATCAAGAAAATCCAAGTTCATTTGATCAGTTTTCAATGAGTGTCACTTTTTGAACTAAAATATCGATTTTAAATTGATAACGGTCACTTTGAGTCATACTGGACACATATTGTATCAAATTGAGGTGTGACTAATTTCTAAATATCATAAATTAATTATGTATAATTTTCATAAAGTATCAAAATAATCTGAATGTGTTTTCTTAGTTTTGAGTAGGTCAGTTTTCCATTTTACTAAAATTGATGTCAATTTTAAATAAAAAGACACACATTGAGTCATACCGGTCACACCTTATGTTAGATTTAAGTGTTTATGATTCATACACATCTAAAACAACTTATGGATCATTTTAATAAAGTATAAAAATAATATGAATGTGTTATATCAGTTTTGAGTACGTCACTTGATTTTTTTACAAAAATGTCATTTTAAAATGGAAACACACACTTTGGCTCATTATGATGACATCGTGTATCAATTTGATATGAAATTAATTCTTAAAAATCACAAATGACTTATGAATCATTTTCATAAATTATCAATAAAATCCAAGTGTGTTTGATCAGTTTTCAGTGAGTGACACTGTTTAAACTAAAATGTCAATTTTAAACTGATAATGAACACTTTGAGTCATACCAGGAACATCGTGTATATAATTTAGGTGATGATGATCCATACACATAAAAATTACTTATGGATCGTTTTTGTAAAGTATAAAAACAATATGAATGATTTTTATTGGTTTTGAGTATTTCAGTTGTCCATTTTACTAAAATTTATGTCAATTTTAAATAAAAAGATGCACATTGAGTCATACCAGTCACATCATGAATCATATTGAGGTGATTATAATTAATAAACATATCAAATGACTTATGGATAATTTTACTAAAGCATCAAAACAATAGAAATATGTTTTCTCAGTTTTGATTACGTCACTTATATTTTTTACTAAAATGTCATTTTAAACTGAAAACATGTAATTTGACTCATTATGATCACATAATGTATCAGTTTGATGTGAAACCAATTCATAAATGTAAAAAATGACTTATTAATTGTTTTTCTAAATTATCAAGAAAATCAAAGTGTGTTTGATCAGTTTTCAGTGAGTGACACTTTTTGAACTAAAATGTCAATTTTAAACTGACAACAGACACTTTGAGTCATATTGGGAACATAATGTATCATATTGAGGTAATAATAATTCCTACTTGTAAAAAATTACTTATTTATTGTTTTAGTAAAGTATCAAAACAATCTAAACGTGTTCACTTGGTTTTGAGTAGTTTAGTTGTCCATTTTTCTAAAATTGATGTCAATTTTAAATAAAAAGGCGCACATTGAGTATGAATTATCCTTACGTAAATACGACACATGATGATTCCTACACATATAAAATGGGTTATGGATCATTTTTATAAAGTATCAAAACAATCTAAATGAATTTTCTTGGTTTTAAGTATGTCACTTGTATTTTTTACTAAAATGTCATTTTAAACTAGAAACATGCACTTTGACTCATTCTGATCACATCATGTATCGGTTTGATGTGAAACAAATTCCTACACATCAAAAATGAATTATAAATCATTATAATAAATTATAAATAAAATCATATGGAATTTTATTGGTTTTTAGTGAGTGACACTTTTTGAACTAAAATGTTGATTTTAAACTGATAACAGGCACTTTGAGTCATACCAGGCACATCGTGTATATGATCGAGGTGTGAATAATTTATACACATCAAAAATTACTTATTTATTGTTTTACTAAAGTATAAAAACAATATGAATTCATTTTCTCAATTTTGAGTAGGCCAATTTTCCATTTTATTAAAATTGATGTCAAATTTAAATAAAAATACACACATTGATTCATATCGATCACACCATGTGTCAGATTGAGGTGAGTATGATTCTTACATGTCTCAAATAACTTATGGATCATTTTACTAAAGTATCAAAACAATATGAATACATTTTCTCAGTTTTGAGTACGTCACATGTATTTTTTACTAAAATGTCATTTTAAACTAGAAACACACACTTTGACTCATTCCAATTATATCGTGCATCTGTTTGAAATGAAACCAATTAATACACATCATAAATGACTTATGAATGATTTTACTAAATTATAAAGTAAATTAGAGCACATTTGATCATTTTTCAGTGAGTTTTACTTTTTTAACTAAAATGTTAATTTTAAAATGATAAAAGACACTTTGAGTCAAACCAGACACATCGCGTATTAGATTAAGGTGCATCTAATTCCTACATGTTAAAAATGACTTATGGATTGTTTTCATAAATTATAAAAACAATACGAATGCATTTTATTAGTTTTGAGTATGTAAGTTGTCCATTTTACTAAAATTAATATTAATTTTAAATAAAAAGAAGCACTTGGAGTCATACTGGTCATGCTGTGTGTCAGATTGAGGTGTGGTTGATTCATAAACATCCCAAAGTCTAAAAACAATCATAACTTACAATGTTAGAATGATATATATTGAATTTATTTATCAAACTATCAACACTATATATTGAATCGATGTTCTTAGTTGAAAAAACTTTCTTGTTGTTGAAATCCAGAAGAGTAGAGGAAGATCATGTGCCCATTATATCATAAAAAGTTTCCATAATGACCACATGATATTTTTGTAATATTTTGGTTTTCAATAAGAAAACTTTTTCTGCTAAGAACATAAAATAAATACGACATCCCAAAAGATATGTGAAAAAAACTAAATAAGTGTTTGATAAAAATTATAAGGAAATTAAGTTATAAATAGTAGATAAAATGATGAAAAAATTAATTAAATAATTAGTATGGATTCACCTTTTATTGATGTTTGTATACATTCTTGATGTAGTTCCTTGTTATAATTATCTCAATTGCAGGCTCAAAAGATGGACAAACCACCACAACTTCAACAAAAGAATCCACCCGTATTAGAAAACAATTATTATATGAGTAATACTAAAAATAAATAAACAAAACATAAATATGAAACAATACATTAATTATATGGACAATTATTTTATTGTGAAAACATCAAGATTACCTCTATGATTGAGCAGAGATAGCGTCGTTTCTCTTCCTACAAAGGCATGAAATATGGAAAAAAATATTCTAAAATAAAAAAAAATCTATAAGGAATAATGAAAATTAAATCAACGTTCCATTATATAATTTTTTTTGGTAAAATAGAGAAAGTATATCATAACATTACCATTACATCTTCCCAAAGGGTTTCCTTCATTATAGTTTTTTCTTCCAAGGGATTGGTAACATCATCATGTTAAGAATACATTTTCTATATAGTATTCAAACATTTAATTTCGATTATGATAATTCATTAGATAAAATATAATATTATAAGGAAAAACATAGTATATTAAAAAAAATTTACCTTCTCATTGAAATCTCTTTATTTTTTAAAGGTTTTAGGGATTTGGTTCCTCTATTTAGAATCCAAATCCTCTCTTCATGGTCCCCTCTAACTTACAAGACATTTTATACATTGGGAGTAGAATGAACTAACTGTGATCTCCCAATTAAAGGGTCGTCCTCAATTGAATTTTAATCTGACCTGATATTTATTTTAGTCGCCAGCAGGAAAATTAACCAATTATTTTTTTAGATCTGAGACATAAAATACTTGCACTACTTGTGATGCCATTATGAATAGACCATCCTTTTCTCCTTCCACAATGAAATTCACCTTCATGATAACCATTTCATCAACTTCCACTGTACTCATATTATCAAACCATTTGTAATGGAAATTGGGCACTTGAAATGTTGTTTAATCCAAATCGTATATCTATTAAATAATGACAAAATATGACATATTTTCATAAATTGTATTTCTATCCGTAGAACTAGATATGTGCATCACTTTAGCCACAAGCATAACACCACTGTTTTGCATCGTACTGCAGTCATCGTGTTCTTTTGTATAGAATGTATAACCATTGATTACAAAAATAGTGTAATACATAACATTTTAATTTGGTCCCCTAGATAACCATTGAAGTCATTCAGTAATTAAATTAATATTTTTAGATAACTACTTATAAATTTGATCTCAGAACCATCCTATAAACTACTGATTATGTGTATTTGATATCCATCCTTAAACCCTTGATGGATTCATAGGTCTAAGAATTTCTTTGTGGGATTCAATGTATAGATCAAAATCTTCACTATTATGTAAAACATAAAGGTGTGATTTCTCCCACTCTATCAAGGTAACTATAACAACATATCTTTAAGAAATCCCTTCACCCATAAGGCATTCGTTGTAATGAGACTTTAGGAGACTGATGCGATCAACATCTAATAGGTAATCGGTATAAAATTCAATAGATTCTTCAGCAACATATTGTTCTACAATAAAAACTTCTGGATTAATTTGATTCTTGACTATCCTTTCAAAATCTATATATACCGTTTAATGGGGTACATCCATATATAATGGACAAAACCACATAGTTGAACTTATCTAACTAAGTGAACCATTAGGTGGACCATTATATCAAATAATTATTATGTGAAGAACATCTCTAATTCACATAATATGACTAAAACCTCCATATTAATGATTGGAAACTTCTCAAGGTCTATAACTTTACTACATATGGCTTTGAAAAAGAAGAAAATTATGGTTAATTTATGTCATACATTTTGAGGCGGAATGCAATGGAAAGAAACAAACATCAAATCTTCCATAAAAACATGACAGTCATGTGATTTTATTCCTTGTAACTTCAAATTATTCATTAACACGACATTATTGATATTTGATGAATACCCCTATGGAACTTTTACACTATTAATGAAAAATCAGAATTACAATTTTTCCTGTTTGGATAGAGTGTAAGTTACCAGAGGAAGAAAAATCCACCTTTTACCATTCACCAGTTCCAACTCTTCCCTTATCCCCATTTCAATCAAGTCAAACCTAGCCTTGATTCCATCTTTAAAATTTTCAAGAGCATTTAGTAACATGACATTAACACTATCTAATACATTTTTTTCTACATTCATAACATTAAGAAAATGTCTGACATAAAAACAATTCCAATATGGTAATTCAATGAAAACCAATCGTTTCTTATGACATGATTTCGTAAGGTTTTTTCAAAATGATTTACCAAAAATAGTGTCAATATATTTTACTTTATTGAACAATTGGTCACCCATTATTGGAGATGGTGTTGTACCTTATTTGATATTCCCATCGAATACTGTCATCCAGGATTGGTATTTATGTCATCGAGGTAAAAACTTATGATGACCTAAAAACACAGTCTTCGAGGAATGTTTCAACCAAATTGAGTATGTGCATTTTTCACAAACGGGACACCCAACATTCCTTTAATGCTATATCCTGATAAATTTCCATAAGTGATTAAGTCATTTATCAACCTGTACAACATGGCCCTCAATGTGAATTATTTACTTCTATGAGAATCATACATTGTAACACCTATACCCCATATCAATTTCGGATCTTCAATCAATGGATCCAAATAGCCATCAATATAATTACCGAGTTTCTTTGGTCCAGATATAAGCAGAGACAACATAATGTATTTACACTTCATGCATAACCATGGTAGTAAGTTATAATTTACCAACATGACGGGATTTGTACTATAAGTACTAATATGTACACCAAAAGGATTTATTCTATATGTAGATAAAAAAATTTGAAAGTTTCTCAACTCATTTACAAATTTAGGATACTCATAATCAATCTTCTTTCACTAAGGATAATCTACCGGATGACATAGTTTCCCATATTTAATTATTGTATCTTCATGCCATGTCAATTGTATTTCGGTTTCCTGATATCCATGTAGTTTTCTAAACCGTGGAATGATAGTAAAGCACCATATAGATTTTTGAAGGACTTGATTCATTTTTCTTGTATCAATCTATGCCACACTTAGGGAATTTTATGAGTGATTCATGGACCTTGTGAAACAATATGAAATCATTTGAAAAAACATATATATTTTTAGAGATCATGCCCATTGGATGTAGCATTCGTTTATCATCATATGTTCGACATAGTAATTAATTTTCTTCTAGTAGCATATCATTCAGGCGACCAAGTAATTCTGTAAAGATGGTGTCACTCCATCTGCTGCCATATTTTAAATTATACAACTTCAATATAGATAAAAATGTTGTGTATTTAGTACAACTGGTAGACAATGGTCTCTTGGAACAACTATTTAACTTCTCAAAAAACTTTGGACAATCACGAAGGTCATCTTAAATTTCTATTTTCACTTATTATATGAGATCTCCATCATAATTTACACTGGTATTCATATAAAATGATTCATAAACCGTAGTATCATCCAAATCAGTGTGCATGTTCAGTTTTCCCCATGTTTAGTCCAACATTTATAGTTCTGATCTATTTTGTGACAAATCAAATGTTCTTCCAACTCTTCCAGACTAATTTTTATTTAACTTCATCTTCAACTATTTTTTTCAAAAAATTAGTGTGCATCCATTTTTAATTCATATTCATCCTATTGGATTCATAAAATATTAATTTTGTAGAATAAATAAATAAATACACATAAGATATTCACTATCAAAGGTGAAAGTTATAGATAATTCTAATAAGGGAAACCCAATATTTGATTCTTTCAAAGAATTTCAGTATAATTTGAAGAAAATGGGTAATTGAATTTAAGAAAATAATTACTCCACCATGGTAGGTTTTATCCTATGAATTAATTCAAAGTTAAAATTTATAGACAACTGTCATGCTCATCAACTCATCTCCCAAACATTTATCATTATATTTTGGTTTTTGACACATATCCTCTATCTCTTGTGGACATGCACCTATGTTGATTGAAATAATCTAAGTGGTAGTCATCCATGGGATGACTAATGCTTAGATTAGTACAAGAAACATAATATATATGGGGTATGAGTCTCAAAAAACAAAATGTAATAACTATTCAAGAGATGAAACTGATAAGAATCAAAGTTTTCTATAAAAGAGATGGGGGATGAGTCTCAAGCAACAAATTGCAATAATAACTGTTGTTTGACACACATCAGGTATTTCTTAAATAACCTAAACAAATGAAAATATAATATAAGAAATTAAAGAGTAATATGAAACCCAAATATGATAAACAAGAATAATAAACTCTCATTCAATCAACTAGAAGATATAAAAATGTATTGATAAAACATTTTAATAAATAAAGAGTTATTTTATATACATGGATGGTAATAAGAGATTCCTAGGGGTGGAACCAATACATGTAGACCTGATATGATGAATACCTAAAAATAATTTCTAATATATAGAATTTGATAACCTCTATTCTATTTTTTGGAACAAGTGGTGTAACAACCTAAGTAATTATTACATTTAATATTAATGGTACATCAAATATTTAAAAACATATAAGGACTCTTGGGATGTCATATCACCACACCACACATCCCAAGGATTCTAGGTAGGTGATCACATCAGATCTAACCACCCATATTTGAGATTCTAGGGACACTACAGGAAAACGGCCGTTTAGTGGCGGTTTTTTCGTGGCGGTTTTAAAAACCGCCGCTAAACGTGTTTCGGGCCGCCATTTCGCGGCGGTTTTTAAACCGCCGCGAAAAAACCGCCGCGAAATGCCTTAATTTTTTTTTAATTTTTGTTTTAATTTTTTTATTTTTTTTTCGAGAATTAGCGGAGGTTTTTTAAAAAAACGCCGCGAAATAGAGGCAGTTTGGGTAAAACCGCCGTGAAATAAAAGGAAAAAAATAAAAAAACACAAGAAACCCTGAAATCACTAAAATGACCATAACTTTTGATTCGGGCATCCATTGGAGCGCCAAAACCAGTCCAATAGAAGCTCATAAAGAGATATAGAGACAAGTATAATCAAAACCATGAGACGGTCTAATGTGCGGAAGATATGAGAGTTATAAGAAATTTGAAAAAAGTTCTCCAACTTCAAACATCCATAACTTTCGCTCCGAGTGTCCGTTTGGGCTCTACCACATATCAAATCGAATCCAGCGAATAAAGCTACACACCAATTGTTACAACCAAGATTTTTTCATGTTTTTAGACCCCAAAAACCCCTTCGAAGGCCTCCGAAGCCCCGTTTCCGTCACCAGTGTCCCATCGAACTTGTCTTCAAATGGACCTAACTTTTGATCCGCGTGTCAGTTCAGACTCCTCCACCTGCCAGATTGTAGCTCGTTCCATGAGCTTCAGTTTGACCAGTCGCGGCGCCCATATGCACTCCCGGATCATAAGTTATGGACTTTATAGTGGGTATCGGGTTTGTTATGTTTTTCGATGCCTCGTTTCTAGCACCCGTTCCCCATCAGCTTTTTTTTTAAATGGTCGCAACTTCCGATCCACCTGTCCATTCGGAAACTTTCACCCATCAGGTCGAAGATCATTTCAGGATCTTTGATTTGACAGGTTGCGTATCTGAAACGGACTCTCGGATCATAAGTTATCTCTGTTAATGTGAGTCCAATGTTTTTTTCACTTTATGACCGTTTTGACGGGTTTTAACGGTTGCTCCATTTATTACTGTTTATTTGGGTTTTCATGACTTGTTATCTTTATCAATGGTTTTTTGTGGGTCATTATGATGATTATGTTGAATTTTTAAGGAGTTTTCCAGAGTTGTCATGAGTTTTCATGCGTTCTCATTCTTTCTAATGCCTCATTCTTCATGCTTCTCCATTCGTTTTCATGCGTTTTCATGATTTTTCATCCCTTATCACGTATTTTCATACTTTTTCATGTGTTTCATTTATTATTTATTATTTATTATTTATAATATACTTTAATTTATTTATTATCTATTATTTGTTACTAGTTATTTATTATTTATTATTTATATTTTTTATTTTTTATTATATATTATATATTATATATTATTTATAATAATAAAATATTATTATTATTATTAATATTTGTTACTGGTTATTTATTATTTATTATTTATATTTATTTATATTTATATTTATTATTTATTATTTATTATTTATTATTTATTATTTATATTTATTTATTATTTATTATTTATTATTTATTATTTATTTATTAATAATAATATTTTATTTATTATGTGTTATTTATTATTTAATATTTATTATTAAATATTTTTTTATTTCGTATTTATTATTTATTATTATTTATTATTATTTGTTATTATTTATTATTATTTATTATTATTTGTTATATATTATTTATTATTTATTATTTATTACTTATTACTTATTATTTATTGTTTATTATTTATTATTTAGTATTTATTATTTATTATTTATTATTTATTATTTATTATTTATTATTTGTTTATTATTATTTATTGATTATTATTATTTATTGTTTATTATTATTTATTGTTTATTATTATTTAATATTTATTATTATTTATTTTATTTATTATTTATTATTTATTATTATTATTTATTATTTGTTATTTATTATTATTTATTATTTATTATTTATTATTTATTATTATTTATTATTTATTTATTATTTATTATTTATTATTTATTATTTATTATTTGTTTATTATTATTATTTATTATTTATTATTTATTGTTTATTGTTTATTGTTTACTGTTTATTGTTATTTATTTATTATTTATTATTTATTATTTATTAATTATTAATTATTAATTATATTTATTTATTATTTATTATTTATTATTTATTATTTATTATTTATATTTATTTATTATTTATTATTTATTATTTATTATTTATTATTTATTATTTATTATTTATTATTTATTATTATTATTTATTATTATTATTTATTATTATTATTTATTATTATTATTTATTATTTATTATTTATTTATAATTATTAATTATGTGTTATTTATTATTATTATTATTATATATTATATATTATATATTATATATTATATATTATTTATTTTTATTTATTATAAATTATGTGTTATTTATTATTATTATTATATATATAAGTATATTAAATTCTGTTTATTAACCACATGACGAGCTTGCTGGAGTGGTAAAGTCTTTGGAAAATATGCAAGAGGTTAGGGGTTCAAATCTCACCAAACACAATATTTCTTTATATTGCATGGGCATGGGCATGGGCATGGGAATGTGCATGAGATGTGCATGCATGGATAAATACAATAAATAAAGTAATACAAAATAAATAAAAAACCGCCGCTAAATCCTTTAGAGGTGGTTTAAACCGCCGCTAAAAAACCGCCACGAAACGTTCTGCGACGGTTTTGAAAACCACCGTGAATAGTTTCCCGACGCACGATTTTGCGGCGGTTTTTCAAAACCGCTGCCAATCTATTTAGCGGTGGTTTAAACCGCCGCGAAACGTAAAACCAAACCGCCACGAAACGTAAAACCAAACCGCCTCTAAATGCCTTTTTTCCATAGTGGGAGGTCCATAAAGAAGTTGGCATAAAAAAATAATACACATCAAAACGATATATCAGAAACATGGGAAAAAATCACACCAACCCTCACAACATCTATCCCATACACACTAGCCTCTACCAAGATAGAACGGCTCCCGTGAGGTCACATTTTTCTAAGTGGACTAACCTTACTTCACTTAGAAATCTAAGTGGAATCACAAAATTAACAGATCTATAAAACATCACTCCCCATCTAAAGTCTCTACTACACAAATAAAAAAATAACTAGTTAGTTTAATATGTTAGGAAGCAGTATCATAGGCTACCTAGACACCATCATGGAAATTGATATATACAGAATTATATAGATGATTTAAAATGGGATGGGACTTCCACCATATGGTTAATTCCAATATTTATCCAATGAAAATAAAGCATGATTCATCCACAATTTCACATAAATAAAAGAGTAGCTCACAAATCCCCTACATTAATTCAAAAATCTCCTAACCAGTCGCCAGATCCATTGATTTTTTACACCCTGAGTTCCCCAATAGAAAGTAAAGAAAGATTTACATTCGAGAGAAAGTAGAGAAAGAATTATGTTCAAGTCTTGGATTCGTTCGACCCTTGAATAGTTCGAGCCTTGGATTTGAGCCTTGGATTTGTTTGAGGCTTGATTCGATCTTCGATTCACCGAGGAGGAGTGCTGATAGAGGGTGGATTTCATGGAAAGCTTCAGATATCACGACGGGTTCATGACTGATCAAAGTTTTTTAAATAGATCGTGACACTTTTATCTATGCTTATTACTTAAGCATTAATAAAATATTTATAATTATAATTATAAATAAGAAATTGAAAATATATATATAATTATATATATTCAATAAATATATATAAATATAAATATAGTAAATATATTCTCCATTTATATATATTCATTATAATTTTATAATTATTTAAATATATAATTATTTATTTATAAGTATATAAATATTTTTAAAAAGTAATTTTGATATATTTATATCTATTTATGTAATTATATATATATACATATATATTTAATAAGTAAATATAAATATAAATATAGTAAATATATTCATTATTTAAATACATTTATTATAAATTAAATAATTATTTAAATATATATATATTTATTTATAATTATATAAATAATTTTTAAAAAATAATATTTATTTATTTATAATTATAAATATATAAATGTATAAATATAGTAAATGTACATTTATAAATATATATTTTTATAAATATTTTTTTACACATATTTTTTTAACTTTATTAATGAATATTTAATCTTAAGTGCATGCATGTTAAAAATGAGTGAAATTGAATAAATTAAAAATAAACACACTTTGAAAAAACAGATAAGTTTTCTGTGTGTGCATTGTATATAAAAACACATTAATTACGTATATATGAAATCAATATAACACACATTTGATCTATGTTAAATTGAAAAATCAAATGACATTCAATTATGTCCATTACTCTTTAAAATAATATTTTGTATTTTACAAATCATATTCATATATATTCATATATATATATATATCTATATATTTAATATATACTATTTATTAACATTATTAATAATGACCTATTAATAAAATGTTTAATATTTTTCTCAATTTACTTATTTTTAATTTTTATTTTTTTAATTTTCATTCTGCATATATCTTTATATTTAATATACACTATTTATTAGTATTTATAATTTATATATATTATAATCAATTCATTCATTTTTATCAATAATTATTTAATTAATAGAAATTTTAATATTTTTTTAATAAACTCATTTTTTATTTTTATTTTTATTTTTATTTTTATTTTATTTGGACCTTTATCAGTGCTAATAAATTGCTTATAAATGACCCCTTTATGAGCGCTAAAAATAAAGTACTGATAAAGGGTACCTTTTATTAGCGCTAAAAATAAAGTGCTGATAAGGGTGCCTTTATCAGCGCTAAAAATAAAGTGATGATAAAAGAAACCCTTTATCATTACTTTCTTTAGCGCTTATAAAGGTTCCTTTTTTCAGCACTTTTGTATAGCACTGATAAAGGCCAACGTAGTTAAATGCCTATTTTATAGTAGTGTGGTGTATGTAGGTTGATTTAAGTCAGTATCCTTATTTTGATATCTTTCATGGGTGATTTTGGGTGTGAACTTTGTAAGAGTTTTTTTTCATGGAATGATTCTTCTATGGTAGTGTGGTATTATTTGTTTCACCATGATAAGGTGAAACCTTGCATAATGGGGAGACCTATTGCAAGTCTCACCCTTCTTGGTAGGAAATCACTGAGTGTTTCCTGAGGTGGAATGGGATGAGTGTAGGTTTATTTATAGTAGTTCCATTAATTCCTTTGGTAAGGAGAAATATATTTATCTTTTGATGGACCAATCCATTCAACCATTTCATAGGTTTCAATGAAAAAATAGATGAATTATCACTATGTTGGTTTTCTAATCGAGTCTAATATTGGGACCCCATATCTCTTTGATCATGAAATGGGTCATATCTAAACGCATCTTGGGATATCTTATAGTTCTCTTATGTATTTGGGAAACTCTTAATCATATGCTTTATCACTTTCATTGAACCTCTTGATTTATTCTTTCCTATATCAAGTTTTATTTCCTCTAAATTCACCGATGAGTTTATGGGGATAGAGAGTGGTATGGTGGGGAGAATTGTCACACACCAAAGTCACTCTTAAGTGCACATAATTATTATATAATGGTTACCCTTGAGTTTAAAGTGTTTGAGGCTGAAATTTTTCAATTTTGAGCACCTTTTCTAGGTTGCACGGTTTTTGCATAGTTTTATAATCCATACATGTGAGGCCCGAATGAGTAATCATAGATAGTATATAGGAGTGTGAATAGACCAGTTTAAATTTTTTAATGAAATAAATTAATTATTTAAATTAATTATGAAAGTTAATTATGAGAGTTAATTAGAAGCAGAATAAAAGAAAGAACACAAAAATGTTTTTTATAGTATTCTGGTCTAAAATGGGCCTACTCTACCCTTATACCTCTCTACTAGGTGAGATATAAGTTATGTACTAATCTGATTTTTGAGGGGGAATCATAACCCTATTAAAAAATCTTTTTCTATAAAGTGGAGGGATAACCACAACACATTAACTTTTGTATGAGGAGTCATAACCCAATTACAACACTGAATTTAGAATACAAGAGTCACAAACCGAATGGTCATGACTTTAGAATATAGGAGTCACAACCTGAAGAAGATAAGAAGAAATAATTTTGTATGTAAGAGCATAAATAGAAAAAAAGAGTGTAGGTGAAAGATAATAAGGAGTGTTATAGACATAAGAAACCAAATGGAGTAGAATATAAAAGAATAAATCACATGTACTAGTTCTTGAGTTAAGGATAATCTCATATCATCAAGGTAGTATAAGTCAAAGAATATATAATTCGACACTTGAGATATCTTCCTGATGATAAAACAGAGATTTCACAAGACTTTGGAAATTGTATAACACTTGAGAAGTTCATATCTTTATTTTTTAGGAAAAACAGAGTGTCAAAGATGTTATTGATAATGTTTGATAGGCTGCTTGACCTCCATTTAAATAGAGAACTGAAGATAGTAACAAACACCTTCTACAGGTAAAAAAATTCAAAAAATAATCACAATAGTAAATATCGGTGAGAGAGAATTTATCATTACCATAATTATCCAGGAGAGAGAAATTTATCATCCAAAATAATTATAATAATAAATGTTTGAATTTAAAATTTAAAGACTAATTCAAACCTATTTGAATTACCCATTAAAAAATTCAAATAGACTCCATAATAATAGGTCAATAAAATTTCATGAATATCGTAAGACAATTTGACTATTAAATCCAAATATTAAATATAAACTAATTTAATGTAGCACGTAATTTAAATATTAATTATACTACATTAAATATCACAAAATAAGTTTGAAGCAATTCCATTTCATTAAATATTAATTTAGAAATGAATAATTTAAATAAATTAACTCAAAATATTAAAACATAAATATTCCATAAATATGATGCAAGTGTACTATAAATAATGAATAAAATTCAATCACATTTTAAAACTGATTGAAATATTTCTAAAATAGTTCTTATGAATTATATATAATATATATTAATTTGAGAAATTAATAAAACACTTAAATCAATTAAAATATATATATAGTTAATGATAACATCAAAAATAGTGAAAAAGTAAAGCATGTTAAAAAAATAACCAGGCATTAAAAAAAATAATTGGTGGTTTTAAAAAAAATTAACAGTTTTTAAAAAAAAAAATTAACTGATGGTTCAAAAATAAATAACTGACAGTTTAAAAAAAATAATTTTTCTGGCAGTAATAAAAAAATCTATGTGGCAGTAATAAAAAAAAAATTGTCTGACGACAACAGGAGTCTACTACTGCTACCGTTACAAAAATGATCTGTCGTTGTAGCAAAATATGAACTATCATTGAAAAAAATTATTTACCATTGATATCGTAAAATATGTTTTTGCTAATAAAGAAGATAAAAAAGACAACATGAAGGTTCTGGTAGAAGGAGAAGCAGTCAGAGGTAGAAGATCACGAATAATACATCATTTCTTGTACAAGTTTGACGCAAAAACTTTAGTGAGTTTTTAGTCCATATAAATGATAAAATTAATGAAAGGTACAAAATAATTAAATAAAAACAATTTTGAGAGTTTTATAACTGATCAAAAATCGTTTCAATCCAATGTGTATATGAATATATATGATTAAAAAAATGTGAAAATATAAAATAAAAGTTGCAGAAAAAAAAACTAATATATTGTAAATATTAGGCAATTTTTAAGGAATTTAAACAAAAATTATATACTTTTATTTAGTTTAATTAAATGTATAAAAAATTATTATATTTCCAACTCAACAATCAGTGTGTGATTTTGATGTGTATCGCAAGAGATATTAAATAAATAAAAAATATTTTTAATTTTGGAAAATCTAGAATTCTAGAACCGTTGCTTGATATTCAGTGATTTTTTAGACCACTTAAACAACAAATTAAGATTTCCATTTATCCTAATAAAATGTAATTTTTTTTTGTCTTTACAATGGAACAAGTTTCACAATAAACCTAGCTATATTGCCAATGTTATAAAAGAATAACCAAAGAAAACTTAACAACACAATAACGAGAAAAATATTATTCATACCAAAATCATGTATTATGTTCAGATCAAAATGAAAACATAATAGAGATATAATTAGACTTTATTTTATTTTAATAGAATTTAGATAAACTTGTTATCTTTTATATGAAATTATATTTATATAAATAAAATCACTATAATTCAAGTTATAATAAAAATATAGAGAGGTTGTAAAATCTATATTTTCAGATAAAATGATAAGAGAGTTTGTAATTTTTAAAAACATAAAATAATAATAGTAATAACTAACAACAAACTCACAAAAAACTATCCCTCTTTGAAAAATACAAAACCAAAACATGATTTTATAAAATTTTCCTCTTATTTTTTTCTTCAAAAAATGATATTAAAAAAAATATAAAAACAAGCAGTTTGAAAAAAACAAAGAAACTCCCCCCTAATAAATGTATATTAATGTAAGTTAGAAAAAAAAATTTAAAAAAAATTCCAACATGCCAAGTTCAAATTTCAATTTCTCAAACTTTTTATAACCTAATGGGTTAGTGAAAATATCACCTAGTTGTTTTTTAGTTTGGATATATTCAAGAATAATATGACCTTTATTAACATACTATCAAAGAAAATGAAAACACATGTCTATATTTTTATTTTTATAATGAATTGAAAGGTTTTTGAAATAAAAATATAGGAAGAATTATCACAATAAATTGAAATATTTTCAAAAGTAAAACCATTTTCAGACAAGTATTGTTTAATCCATAAAGATTCAGAGCAACAAGATACATCTACAATATTGTCACGACCCGTCCTCGGGGCCCGTGCCGTGAATACCCCAAGCCCGCCTTCCATAGGCCAGGGGCTGACGACTAGCACCAAAGGCGAAAATTCTGATAACTGGGAAGGCATTGCCTTTATAAAAGTAAACAAAACACCACAGAGTATAAGCGGAAGTAAAACACTAAGTACAAAGAGAAGTGATGAAAGGTAAATGGGCCAGAATACAAACCCAAGTGAAAGTACAACTACAACTGAACAAAGTACAACAGAAAAAGACAATAGCTGGAAGAACGGAAGAGGCTCCTGGGTCGTCCTCCTCGGATCCTACCTGAAGGGTAGGTACAGATGGCGCAGCTCCTGGATCGTCCACCACGGATCCTACCTGAAGGGTAGGTACAAATAGCCTCCACAACGCTCTCGTCCATCAACCTCCTCCGAGTGTCGTCTCGCCGTGAAGTACACCTCCAGATACTGACTCATCGTGTAGTCCACCTCTGGGTACCGTCCAGTCCTCGAACACTCGGCCTCCGTCAGCACTGCCCGTCGTCAGCAACCAACACAACGAGGTGCGGGCATAGCCCGTGCAGGGGTGAGTATAACGATTCTCAGTAGGGACCCCGAGACCCTCAATGTATCACTAAAACCAACATGGATAACCACAAAGAAGATCTCAACAGATAACCTCTACTTAGGTATATGCCATGCATATACCTAAGTTATCAAGTAACCCATCTCAACCATGAGGAAAACACCAAGATCATGAAATTAACAGATAACCACTACCCAGGTATATGCCCATACATATACCTAAGTTATCAAGTGACCCATCTCAATCATGAGGTAAACACAAAGGTCAAAAGTCTTATCTCAAACCAGGATTTTCATTATCGAAACCGTAACTGCTGAAGAGCTCCGTCTCTAGAGTGTACAGTGGTCCTGTCACGACTCCGAGGTACTGCTCACTAACCTAAGACTGCTGAGGTACTTCTCTTGTCGAGTACCGCGGGTCAGCCACCCAAACACAGTAGTGCTTCCCGCCGAGGTATGTCACCCAAACACAGTAGTGCACACCCCCTAGTAGCCTGCTGAGGTACTCTCCAGACGAGTACCGCGGGTCTGCACTGTCACACAGGTAGTGCTCCATCCTCCATGGGTCTGCACCCAAACAAAGTAGTGCTCCGTCCATTGGGCTAGTCGACTCACTCCAAGTCGAGTCGGTCAAGCAGTCGTCAGGTCTCAGTCGGATACATGGTCTCCGTACTCCGCACGCTCGTCTCTGGGAGGGTCCGCTCCACGAGCTACAGGTCAATACTCCAAGTATCTCAAATATCCACGAAGAAGTATCTCAAAGGACCACCTCGTCATAGGGGTCTCAATGCAACAGACGACGCGTCAATCGGACGCCCGGTCTGTGAGTTATTAGCCTTTTCGTCCTAGGGGCCCGGTTGGTTTCATGAGCGAACCAACCCGGACGTATCTCAACTGTACCCCGAACTCTCATAGGGTATACTCATAGGTACCTTTTCTCAACGAGATCACCAACGCCGCTGACGGTTCGTCAAACAGACGTCCAGTCTGAAAGATATCAGCTTTTCCGTTCCAAGGGCCCGGTTGGATTTCGGGTACAATCCAACCCGGCCACTATCCAACAGCAAACGAAACTCGGGCAAAGAATGCCAAAAGTTCCGTCTCATCAAGAGGAATTCAACGAGACAGACGACACGTCAATCGGACGCCCGGTCTGTGAGTTATTGGCTTTTTCGTTCCAGGGGCCCGGTTGGTTTCGTGAGCGAACCAACTCGACCGCACTCCGACGACATCCAAACCTCAAGCGGAGTAATCCAAAAGATCCGTCTCACTTAGAGGAATCCATCAAAGTCAATGGCACGTCAATCGGACGTCCGGAGTTCATGTTATAAGCGTTTCCACTCCGAGGGCCCGGTTGGTTCCGTGCACGAACCAACCCGGCCGAACCCAAAGTATTCCGAAACCTTGAGTGCGATATGTCAAAACGACCGTCTCGGTCCAAGGATTGCATCTCCACTGACGGTGCATTGATCGGAGGTCCGTAGCCCAAGTTATGGGTGTTCGATCGGAAACAAACTGAAATGGGGGATCTGGGCCCGGCCCGGCCCAATCCCCCCCCTGGGTCGGCCTGAATCGGGTCTGGACTGTCCGGGCCCGGCCGGCCCATCCCGGCCGGCGCGGCCCGGCGTGGCCCGGTGCGGCCCGGCGCGGCCGGCGCAGTCCGGCCGACTGTCCACCCACGGCTCGGCCAGCGTGGCCGAGCGGAAGCCGCAGAGCGGGGGGGGGGGGGGGGTGCGCGGCCCCCCTCGCCGTTGATTGAAGCCGGCGGCAGTCTGCGCCGCCGCCAATCCTCCGGGATCCCGCGCGGCCGCGGAATCCCCCGTGCCGCACCGCTGCGGCAATCCGCGACGGTTGATTCCTCCGGCGGCGCGCTCGGGCGCCGCCGCCGCCCCCGGTCGCCAGCGGCGCCATGCCTCTTGGTTTTCCGCGGGCCACCGAAGTTGCTCCGGTGGTCCGTTTTCAAAACCGTCTGTGCCGGCGTTCATCTCGGGTCTCTAACTTTACTGCGGAAGCTTCAAAATAACCTTGCGGCCCCGTCTGTCATCTCCCATCAATACGCACTTGAATCAACAAATCGCACCGTCCTCGTGGTTCTCCGGCGCGACGCGATGGCGCCGCGCCCCTTCACCGTGGCCCGACTCCGTCCGCGGATGTCTTCGGGTTTCTACGACACGGCGCGACAGCGTCGCGTCCTTGTTCATTTTCACGGCGCGGCGTGACGACGCCGCGCATTCCTTGCCGCACGATTCCACGCGATGCGACGACACCGCGCTATTCCCATTTCAATCCACAAAAGAAACCAACATGGATATGGAGGAGGGTCGGCCGTGTTTGTGCGGTCCGGCCCCCTATCGTTAATTGATAGAAATTGGTCATATTTCATGAAGAACGTCAAGGTAATAATCATGAACAAATTAAATAAATACACCCCTACAGTTTTCCCACAAACAAGAATTCCAAACCCGCAAAATATTCTTCGCGAATCAACTTGATGTTTAGTTGATCCGCGTTCTTTGATTTAGAAGGAAGTAACATGGGGTTTATTAATATTCACAAACAATTCCCTACCTCGACTTTGCTTGAATGGAGGTTCATCGAACGAGGATTCTTCGCGGAAATAGACGTCGCGAAAGAAGACGTCGTCGGCGTCGCGGTAAGAGGCGTCGTGGAAGGAGACGTCGTGGAAGGAGACGTCGACCTCCGAGGAATCCGGCGTTCTTCACGTTCTTCGCGTTCTTCATGTTCTTCGACGAAGGAGATGAAGAAACTCTTCAATCCTTATCCCTTTTCTCCCCAAGACTCCACCACAAGAAACTAACCCAAAATAAAATAAGCTCACCTCTTATTTTATTAACATAACATAACTTTTGAATTTCAAGAGTTTGAAATTTAAAAATCCACACTTAACTCACTTAATTAATAACATAAGTTATTAATGTTTAAGTTATCAAGAGTTAATGGTGAGTTGAGGGGGGTTGAATAATATGAAGGGGTGGGGTTCATGTGGGCCCCACCACCCTCATAACCTCTCTTGGGAAGTTGGGTAGTTACCCAACTTCCACCCAAAGCCTTAAACCACTAAAAGAAAATAAAAATTGTAGTTAATTTATAAATTAAACTTCCACAATTTTTATCATCTTCTCTCGTGAAAATGAAATTCCGGAAATGGCATTCCTAAGCAATTACCGGTGCTACGGTTCCATCGGTTCCCTCGGAATTCGATTCCGAGCACCGGTTCAAAAGTTATAAAAGCCCGCTCATCTGTTCACTGAACGCACCCGAGACAAACTTCGGAAAAATGATTTCGGGCACACCGGGCCTCGGAATCAGGCGCCGTCAGAAACTGTGTTCTTGTAAAATTCCAAATAAAATTAGGAAAAAAATTTCCTTGAAATTTCCGGGTCTTTAAATTACTCCCACATCAGGTATTTACGTCCCCGTAAAGCTTCAACACAAACTAGGGTCACAAAAGCGGTATTGAGCACGCATCTAAGCCTTCTGCTCCCATGTGGTTACCTGGAGGTTCCCGTACTACTAGAGAAAGCGCACCCGAGGAATCGTCCTTCCTCATAGGATCCGCTCCTGTCGATCCTCGATTCCCACTGGAACCTCTGTGAAAGTCACCCCATCGCCAAAGTCCAGCTCCCCATGGTCGATGATATGCGAAGGGTCGAGCACGTATCTCCTCAGTTGAGATACGTGGAAGTCTTCGTGCACTTGGTGCAACTGAGGTGGATGGTTCAAGCGATAAAACACCCCGCCTACCCAGCTAAGGACCTAAGAAGGTCCACTGAACCTCGGAGATAACTTGCCTCCTTGGCCACATCTCCGTAAACTTCGTCGAGGTGAGACCCGTATAAGGATGTGATCGTCATCCTCGAACTCTAGAGGTCTCCAATTCCTGTTAGAACTGGAACTCAAAACGACTGCTGCCACGAGGATAAGGTCGACCGACTCAAGAGTGATCAGTCGCACCCTCCTGTGCAAGAGTTACCCTGCACTGCCTGTGGTTTCCTTTTTCGCCGACCAAGGAAAACCCATCCCGACGTTCGCCTAAAACTGTCAATTTGAGTATGAACAGTTATTGCCCATTCCATACTCAAACTAACGTCATAAGGCCTCGACGCTGCCACCAAGAGATTCCAACCGAAACTCTCGCCTCGAGGGTCTGACCACACCGTCGGCGTAAGTGTGATTATCGAGTCTCCTCCCAAGGTATCTCCAGACGTGAGGGTCAAGTCCACGGCTTACCGGAAACTCTAGGTCTGGAACAAGATTCTTGAAAGAAAGGAATGATTCATATCGAAGTCTGTTACTATAGTATCTAGTAGTGGACACAAACTGTCCCTTGAATCATTTTTAGAGCCATTGGGTCACTCTCCCTGACCGCATGCAGCTACTCTCTTCCTCCGCCCTCCAGCTCCCTGAGCCAGGCGAGGATAACTAAGGCGGGTGGTTGTAGCATGTTAAGATGTACACCACCTCATGATGCTCTCCTAGCTCTGCCTCCACGTCTGCTGCTTCGCAGACTCATCTCTCCTTTAAGCTTCCTCTTATGGAAACATTTAACATGCCCGAGTCTCTAAGACTGGTGCCAGTTTCCTGTTTCTTACTGCACTGTGCAGTCTTCATCTGCTCCTGGATGATCTGCACCTTCCTTGCCTACGATCTGAAAGAGCTGCTAAAATTTCTCCTTTTCTGAAAAGAGAAACTCGGTCTCATCCCCTGGATGAACCACGCCCATTACCTAATACAGTCAGTCCTGACATGAATGGTGTATTCATGCCATGGATGGCGTCGTAAGGCCTCGACGTTACTACCAAGAGATCCAACTGTCACTCTCGCCTCCAAGGGTCGAGTCACACTGTCGGCATCAGTGTGAGGTCACTGGGTCTCCTCCAGTAGAAAAATCAAAAGTGAGGGTCAAGTCAACAGTCTTAACCGGGACCACTCAGTATAAACCAAACAAAGACAGGATAACAAACATCTCAAAGATAAGTGTCTTTTTATTATTGCAGCTCATAGTACAAAGACACGAATACAATAGAAACATGGAACTAGAAGTACAAGGGACGTATCCACTAGTTCCGCTCCTGTCCACTTACTCCCAGAGCTCTACTGCCTTGTCCACTGCTCGGCTGTTGCTCAAGCACTCGTCGCTGCTTCTGCCTTGGTGGCTCCTCCAAAGCCTGTAGATCAACTATACGAGGAGTCGAACAGTCACGTTCCAGGTGACCCTTCCCGCCACATGAGTAACACTGTCTGTTTCTGGCATGCCTAGCTCTGTCCCCACCCCGGGTGCCCCGCACCACCGATCCTAAAACCCGAGATCGCCCAACTGCTGGTCTGGTCCTCTTGGACCTCTACATCATCTGTCTACTGCCCACATATGACTCGGTTACTGATCAAAAAACACGCGACAATGGAAGAAGCTCCTGTACATGCTTGGGGTGTAGAGCTACTGGAACAAACTCCACCCTGAAGAAGGTCTCGAAGTCTTCCCATGCAAAGGTCATCCCATCGCAAAACTGGAACAAGTGGATCCACCACCTGCCTGCTGCTGCCTGAAGGAGGCTGGCAGCAAAGATCACCATGAAGTCTGCCGGCGTCCCCACTAGCCTGAAGACTCTCACCACAACGTCCAACCAAACCTCAGCTGCCTGCGGGTTCGTCTCTCCCCGGAACCTGGGTGGCCTCTAGCACTGGAACTCGTGCAGCGCGCTCAAGTGGCGTGCATCGCCTACTGCTGGGGCTGGTGGCATCGGTGGCCCAACGTATGGTAGTACCGCTGGTGCCTCAACTACAAGAGGGCCCTGTACCGAAGCCTCGTCGCTCGACAGGCTGTCAGTACGCACATCCCTCTGGGCTCTAGCTGGTCGTCCGAGAAAAGATATCCTTAAAGAAACAACATGACACAGTCAAACGATTATACCTGGTGAGCTGACCTGGTTTGAGCTGATATTTAAATAAAACTTCTGGAAACACACACGCAATCAGTGTTTTCGTGCACAAAGTCAGAAATCAGTTGTCAGGGTCCTGGTGTATGGATACGTCGGCCACCCGCACCAACACTGGACTCCTTGAACTGAAGACCACACTCAGTACCCTTAACACTATTTCTTCACAGAAAGAAAATATCAGAGTTATAAGTTCTGCGGTAGAACCGAATCCTCTGATACCAATTTGTCACGACCCGTCCTCGGGGCCCATGTCGTGACTACCCTAAGCCTACCTTCCATAGGCCAGGGGCTGGCGACTAGCACCAAAGGTGAAAATCCTGATAACTGGGAAGGCATTGCCTTTATAAAAGTAAACAAAACACCACAGAGTATAAGCGGAAGTAAAACACTAAGTACAAAGAGAAGTGCTGAAAGGTAAATGGGCCAGAATACAAACCCAAGGGAAAGTAAAACTACAACTGAACAAAGTCAAATAGAAAAAGACAACAGCTGGAAGAACGGAAGCGTCTCCTGGGTCGTTCTCCTCGGATCCTACCTGAAGGGTAGGTACAGATGGCGCAGCTCCTGGATCGTCCACCACAGATCCTACCTGAAGGGTAGGTAAAGATAGCATCCACAATGCTCTCGCCCATTAACCTCCTCTGAGTGTAGTCTCGCCGTGAAGTCCACCTCCAGATACTGACTCGTCGTGTAGTCCACCTCCGGGTACCGTCCAGTCCTCAAACACTCGGCCTCTGTCAGCACTGCTCGTCGTCTGCAACCAATACAACGAGGTGCGGGCATAGCCCGTACAGGGGTGAGTATAACGATACTCAGTAAGGACCCCTAGACCCTCAAGGTCTCACTAAAACCAACATGGATAACCACAAAGAATATCTCAACAGATAACCTCTACTTAGGTATATGCCATGCATATACCTAAGTTATCAAGTAACCCATCTCAACCATGAGGAAAACACCAAGATCATGAAATTAACGGATAACCACTACCCAGGTATATGCCCATACATATACCTAAGTTATCAAGTGACCCATCTCAATCATGAGGTAAACACAAAGGTCAAAAGTCTCAGCTCAAACCAGGATTTTCATTATTGAAACCGTAACTGCTGAAGAGCTCCGTCTTTGGAGTGTACAGTGGTCCTGTCACGACTCTGAGGTACTGCTCACTAACCTAAGACTGCTGAGGTACTCCTCCTGTCGAGTACCGTGGGTCAGCCACCCAAACATAGTAGTACTTCCTGCCGAGGTATGTCACCCAAACACAGTAGTGCAAACCCCCTAGTAGCCTGCTGAGGTACTCTCCGGACGAGTACCGCGGGTCTGCACTGTCACATAGGTAGTGCTCCGTCCGCCATGGGTCTGCACCCAAACAAAGTAGTGCTCCATCCACTGGGATAGTCGACTCACTCCAAGTCGAGTCGGTCAAGCAGTCGTCAGGTCTCAGTCGGCTACACGGTCTCCGTACTCCGCACGCTCATCTCTGGGAGGGTCCGCTCCACGAGCTACAGGTCGATACTCCAAGTATCTCAAAGTTCCACGAAGAAGTATCTCAAAGGACCTCCTCGTCATAGGGGTCTCAACGCAACAGACGGCACATCAATCGGACGCCCGGTCTGTGAGTTATTAGCCTTTTCGTCCTAGGGGCCCGGTTGGTTTCGTGAGCGAACCAACCCGGACATATCTCAACTGTACCCCGAACTCTCATAGGGTATACTCATAGGGACCATTTCTCAACGAGATCACCAATGCCGCTGACGGTTCGTCAAACGGACGTCCAGTCTGAAAGATATCAGCTTTTCCGTTCCAAGGGCCCGGTTGGATTTCGGGTACAATCCAACCCGGCCACTATCCATCAGCAACATAAACTCGGGCTAAGAATGCCAAAAGTTCTGTCTCATCAAGAGGAATTCAACGAGACAGACAACGCGTCAATCAGACGCCCGGTCTGTGAGTTATTGGCTTTTTCGTTCCAGGGGCCCGGTTGGTTTCGTGAGCGAACCAACCCGACCACACTCTGACGACATCCAAACCTCGAGCGGAGTAAGCCAAAAGATCTGTCTCACTTATAGGAATCCATCAAAGTCGACGGCACGTCAATCGGACGTCCGAAGTTCAAGTTATGAGCGTTTCCGCTCGGAGGGCCCGGTTGGTTCCGTGCACGAACCAACCCGGCCGAACCTAAAGTATTTCGAAACCTTGAGTGCGATATGTCAAAACGACCGTCTCGGTCCAAGGATCGCATCGCCGCTAACGGTGCGGTGATCGGAGGTCCGTAGCCCAAGTTATGGGTGTTCGATCGGAAACAAACCGAAATGGGGGATCTGGGTCCGGCCCGGCCGGCGTGGCCCGACCCGGCCGGCTAGGTCCTGCCCAAACGGCCAGCTGCGGCTCAGCCAGCGTGGCCGAGCGGAAGCCGCGGAGCGGGGGGGGGGGGGGTGCGCGGCCCCCCTCACCGTTGATTGAAGACGGCGACGGTTTGCGCCGCCGCCAATCCTCCGGGATCCCGCGCGGCCGCGGGATCCCCCGTACCGCACCGCCGCGGCAAGCCGGGGCGGTTGATTCCTCCGGAGGTGCGCTCGGGCGCCGCCGCCGCCCCCGGTCGCCGGCGGCGCCACGCCTCCTGGTTTTCCGCGGGCCACCGGAGTTGCTCCGGTGGTCCGTTTTCAAAACCGTCTGTGCCGACGTTCATCTCGGGTCTCGAACTTTACTGCGGAAGCTTCAAATTAACCTTACGGCCCCGTTTGTCGTCACCCATCAATCCACACGTTAATCAAAAAATCGCACCGTCCTCGTGGTTCTCTGGCGCGACGCAATGGCGCCGCGCCCCTTCGCCGTGGCCCGACTCCGTTTGCGGATGTCTTCGGGTTTCTCCGACGCGGCGCGACGGCGTCGCGTCCTTGTTCGTTTTCATGGCGCGGCGCGACGACGCCGCACATTCCTTGCCGCACGATTCCGCGCGATGCGACGACACCGCGCTATTCACGTTTCAATCCACAAAAGAAACCAACATGGATAAGGAGGAGGGTCGGCCGTGTTTGTGCGGTCCGTCCCCCTCTCGTTAATTGATAGCAATTGGTCATATTTCATGAATAACGTCAAGGTAATAATCATGAACAAATTAAATAAATAAACCCCTACAGTTTTCCCACAAACAGGAATTCCAAACCTGCAACATATTCTTCGTGGATCAACTTGATGTTTAGTTGATCCGCGTTCTTTTATTTAGAAGGAAGTAACATGGGGTTTATTAATATTCACAAACAATTCCCTACCTCGACGTTGCTTGAATGGAGGTTCGTCGAACGAGGATTCGTCGCAGAAAGAGACGTCGCGAAAGAAGACGTCATCGGCGTCACGGTAAGAGGCATCGTGGAAGGAGACGTCGCGGAAGGAGACGTCGACCTCCGAGGAATCCGGCGTTCTTCACGTTCTTCGCGTTCTTCGTGTTATTCGACGAAGGAGATGAAGAAACTCTTCAATCCTTAGCCTTTTTCTCCCCAAGAATCCACCACAAGAAACTAACCCAAAATAAAATAATCTCACCTCTTATTTTATTAACATAACATAACTTTTGAATTTCAAGAGTTTGAAATTTAAAAATCCACACTTAACTCACTTAATTAATAACATAAGTTTGTAAAGACCCGTAAAATTCAAGGGAAATTTTTTCTTAATTTTCTTTAGAATTTTACAAGAGCGCGGTTTCAGACGGCACCTGATTCCGAGGCCCGGAGTGCCCGGAATTAATTTCCGAAGTTTGGCTCGGGTACGTTCAGTGAACGAACGAGCGGGAATTCCTAACTTTTGATCCGGTGCTCGGAATTGAAATCCGAGGGCACCGATGAACTCGCAACGCCGATATTCGCTTAAAGAGACCTTTTCGGGAGTTGCGTTTGTTGCGGGTTGTAAGTTAAGTTTTGGGGATTTCAGTTGAGTTAAATAAAATTTGTGTAAGACAAATTTTATTTTTAGTTTGATAAAATCCTACCAAAGGGGGTTGGAAGTGGGACCCACACCCACTTAACCTCCCTTGGGAGGATTAAGTGTGGTGGGGCCCACACGAACCCCTAGACTTTTCAAGTTCCCTTAACCCCCTCTTAATTGACTTAAGTTACTTAATTAATTTTGGGGGTTAAACTCTTTTGAATTTCAAACTTTTGAAATTCTTTTATGTTTTGTAATAATAAAATAAGATGTTATCTTATTTTATTATGGGTTGTTTGTTTGTCCCCTTGAGAGCTTTTTGAGAGCTACCTCTTCATCTTCAAGCTCTGACGAAGAACGAAGAACGCTCAAACTCCGACGAAGAACGACGCCTCTCTTCTTCGTCCTCGGTGTCAACGAAGGGGACGCCACCTCTTCTTCGGACAACCTTCGTCGGCGTGCAAGTTTCGCCAACGACGTATCTATTCGGGCATATCTATTCGTCAACGGATTTGACGAACGACTACCGCGACGCCCGACCTCCGCGACGCCGTCTTCCGCGGAACGTAGACAAATCTTCGAACCTTATACCAGGTAGGGGTTGTTGTTTCATTCTTTAATTATTCCATTTCTTGCTCGTGGATCGCATGTCTACGTGAGGCTTTGAAATATTTCATTTAAGTGTTATAGTTAACGCGAGGGGGGCCGGACCGCATGAACACGGCCGAACCCCCCATCCATCGTTCATGTTTATTCATGCGGGTGGAAGCAAGAGGCGTGGTGCCGTCGCACCACGCGGATGATCGTACAAATAATTTACGCGGTGCCGTCGCGCTACGCCAAGGAAAAATCTTCAAGAACGCGACGTCGTCGCGCCGCGTTGAAAGGATTCTTGGCACGGCGAAAGGGGCGCGGTGCCGTCGCACCGCGTCGGACGACGAACACCGCGGCCGGTTCCGGGCCGCGGCAGGACGAGAAGACCGCGGCCGGTTCCGGGCCGCGGCGGAAGAGAAGACCGGCGGCCGGGCCGCCGGCGTCGGAAGCCGAGGAGGGGACCGGAATTTCCGGTCCCGTTGGAGAAAACCGGCCGGCCAGCTGGCTGGCCGGATGTCTTTAAACCGGGGGAAATAATTCCCCCGGCCAGCACATAAAACCCCCCTCTTTAAGAGGGGGGCGGTTCCATGAAAGGGGGGGGGGGGGGGCAGCAGCCCCCCGGTTTGACCCTCCAAAACCGGCCCCCACGTGGGGTCGTTTTGTTACCCAGGCGCGGCATAAAGGCCGCGCCACTTTGAAGAACCGCGGGGCTTAGCCCCCGCGTGCGCAGCCCGTGCGGCGCCCGACGCCGCCGCCGCGGCCCGCCGCCGCCGCCCGCCGCCGCCGCGCCGCCGCGCCGCCCAGGGGGGGTCGGGCCGGGTCGGCCCGGACCCGGACCCCCCCGTTTCGAACCAGATTTGGTTTTTGGCTCATAACTTGAGCCTCGGACCTCCGAATGACGAACCGTCTGCGGAAACGCGATCCTTGGATCGAGACGGTCGTTTCGGTATATCGCACTCAAGGTTTCGGGTTACTTTGAGTTCGGCCGGGTTGGTTCGTACACGAAACCAACCGGACCTTCGGAGCGGAAACGCTCATATCTTGAGCTACGGACGTCCGATTGACGCGCCGTCAGTCGCGTTGCGTTCCTCTTAATGAGACGGATCTTTTGGCATACTCCGCCCGAGGTTTGGACGCAGGTGGAGTACGGTCGGGTTGGTTTTGCCTTAAAAACCAACCGGGCCCCGGAGACGAAAAAGCCAATAACTCACAGACCGGGCGTCCGATTGACGCGCCGTCTGTTTCGTTGACTTACTCTTGATGAGAAGGATCTTTTGACATACTCTGCCCGAGTTTTGGATGCAGTCGGAGTATGGCCGGGTTGGATTGTACCCGAAATCCAACCGGTCCCCTGGAACGGGAAAGCTAATATCTTTCAGACAGGACGTCCGCTTGACGAACCGTCAGCGGCGTTGGTGTTTACGTTTAGTAACGGTCCCTATGAGTATACCCTGTGGGAGTTCGGGGTACAGTTGAGATACGGCCAGGATTGGTTCGCACTCGAAACCAACCGGGCCCCTGGGACGAAAAGGCTAATAACTCACAGACCGGGTGTCCGATCGACGCGCCGTCTGTTGCGTTGAGACCCTTTTGACGAGACGGACTTTTGAGATTCTTCTTCGCGGAACTTTGTGATACTTGGAGTATCGACCAGTAGCTCGTGGAGCGGACCCTCCCGGAGACGAGCGTGCAGAGTACGGAGACCGTGTAGCCGGCTGAGACATGACGACTGCTTGACCGACTCGACTTGGAGTGAGTCGACTAGCCCAGTGGACGGAGCGCCCGGTATTTGGCGGCAGACCCACGGCGGACGGAGCGCCTGGTAGTTGGCAGCAGACCCGCGGTACTTGACAGGAGGAGTACCTCAGTAGGCTATCTGGGTAGCGCCCGGTATTTGGCAGCAGACCCTCTGCGGACGGAGCGCCTGGTAGTTGGCAGCAGACCCGCAGTACTCGACAGGAGGAGTACTTCAGCAGTCTTAGGTTAGTGAGCGGCGGCCTCGGAGTCGTGACAGGACCACTGTACACTCTAGAGACGGAGCACTTCAGCAGTTACGGTTTCGATAATGAAAATCCTGGTTTGAGCTGAGACTTTTGACCTTGTGTTACTTTATGATTGAGATGGGTCACTTGCTAACTTTGGTATATGTATGGGCATATACCCGGGTAGTGGTTATCCGTCGTTTTCACAACCCTTGTGTTTCCTCATGATTGAGATGGGTTACTTGATAACTTAGGTATATGTATGGGCATATACCTAAGTAAGGTTTATCTGTTGAGATCTTCTTGTGTTTATCCTTGTTAGTTTTAGTGAGACCTTGAGGGTCTCGGGGTCCCTACTGAGTATCGTTATACTCACCCCTGCACGGGCTATGCCCGCACCTCGTTGTGTTGGTTGCAGACGACGGTCAGTGCTGTCAGTAGCCGAAGGTTCGAGGACTGGATGGTACCTGGAGGTGGACTATACGACGAGGCGGTACCCGGAGGTGGACCACTGGGCGGGACATACTCGGAGCGGATGGCGGGACCCGAGGAGCAGAGGAGCTATCTGTACCCACCCTTCAGGTGGGATTTCCAGTGGACATCTCAGCGTAGCAGCTTTACTTTTCAGTCGTTGTTTTCCCTTTTGAGTTGTACTTTACAGTTGGTCTTGTATTTCCGGCCCCTTTTTACTTTTCAGCTCTTCTTTTTGTACTTAGTGTTTTACTTCCGCTTGCTTACTCTGTGGTGTTTGTTTACTTTACAAAGGCAATGCCTTCCCTTTTTCTGGGATTTACGCCTTGGTGCTAGTCGCCAGCCCCTGGCCTATGGAAGGCGGGATTGGGGTAGTCACGGCACGGACCCCGAGGGCGGGTCGTGACAAATTGGTATCAGAGGAGTTCGGTTCTACCGCAGAACTTATAACTCTGAAGTTTCTTTCTGTGAAGCAATAGTGTTGGGAGTACCGAGTGTGGTTTTTAGTTCAGGGAGTCCAGTGTTGGTGCGGGCGGCCGACGTATCCATACACCAGGACCCTGACAACTGATTTCCGACTTTGTGCACAAAAACAGTGATTGCGTTTGTGTTTTCAAAGGTTTTTCCCCTTAAAACAGCTCAAACCAGGTCAGCTCACCAGGTATAATCGTTTGATCGTGTTACGTTGTTTCATTCAGGATGGCCCCACGATGGCAGCCAGCTAGGGTTCCGAGAATCGAACGTGACGACAGCCCACTGAGCGACGAGGCCTCGGTGCAGGGCCCTTTGTCAGCAGTGGCACCGGCGGTAGCTCTACCCGTCGAGCCCCCGATGCTTCCAGCAGCAGCCGCTGACGATGCACGTCGCCTCAGCGCACTGCATGAGTTTCAGCGCCAGCGACCGCCCAGGTTTCGCGGGGAGACGGATCCCCAGGCAGCAGAGGACTGGCTGGAGGCAGTGGTACGAGTGTTTAGGCTAGTGAGGACGCCGGCAGACTTCATGGTGATCTTTGCTACCAGCCTCCTTCAGGCAGCAGCAGGTAGGTGGTGGAGCCACTTGTTTCAGTTTTGCGATGAGATGGACTTCGCATGGGAAGACTTCGAGACCTTCTTCAGGGTGGAGTTTGTGCCAGTATCTCTACACCCCGAGCGTGTACAGGAGATTCTGCCTTTGCCGCGTGTTTTTCGATCAGAAGCCGAGTCATCTGTGGGCAGTAGACAGATGATGCAGAGGTCCAGGAGGACCAGACCAGCAGTTGGGCGATCTCGGGTTTTAGGACCGGTGGTGCAGGGCACCCGGAGTGGGAACAGATCTAGTCGTGCAAGGAGCAGGTTGTGTTACTCATGCCGCGGAAAGGGTCACCTGGCACGTGACTGTCCGACTCCTCGATCCGTAGGCTTGGGGGGAGCCACCGAGGTTGAGGCAGCGACAAATGCTTGAGCAACAGTAAAGCAGGTGGACAGGAGCGGAACTAGTGGATACGTCTCTTGTACTTCTAGTTCCATGTTGATGTTGCTTTTGTGTAGCGTCTTGTAATATGAGCTGCAATAATAAAAGACGCATCCTTTGTGATGTTTTCATTCCTATCCTCTTTTGTGATGTTACTAAGAGGTTCCAGTTGACTATTGACTTGACCCTCACTTGTGAGACATCTACTGGAGGAGACCAGTTACCACACACTGATGCCGACAGTGTGACTCAACCCTTGGAGGCGAGAGTAACGGTTGGATCTCTTAGTAGTAGCGTCGAGGCCTTACGACGTCATCCTTGGTATGGATTAGTATCATCCATGTTAGGATTGACTGTTTTAGGCAAAGAATGTGGTTCATCCAGGGGATGAGACCAGATTTCTCTTTTCGGCAAAGAAGAAATCTTGCAGCTCTGGTGGGACCGGAGATGGTCCAGGCCACGACAAAGAAGGTCCAGGTCATCCAGGAGCGGATGAGGACAACTCAGAGCCGGCAGAAGTCATATGCTGACAGGAGGCGGAGGCCACTGGAGTTCGAGGATGGCGACCACGTCTTCTTGCGGGTCTCACCTCAACGTGGTATTCGGAGATTTGGCCGAGGCGGCAAGTTATCTCCGCGCTTCATCAGACCCTTCCAGATCCTCAGCAGGGTTGGTGAGGTGGCTTATCGCCTGGCTCTACCACCTCAGTTACACCGGGTGCACGACGACTTCCACGTGTCTCAGCTGAGGAGATACGTGCACGACCCGACGCACATCTTTGATCATGGGGAGCTTGACGTTGACGTTGAGGCGACTTTTACGGAGGTCCCGGTGGAGATAGAGGATCGATAGGAGCGGGTCCTACTTGGGTGATCGATTCCTCTTGTGCGCAACAGATGGCGGCACAGGAATCTCCAGGAGAGCACATGTGAGCGGGAGGCTCAGATGCGTGCTCAGTACCCTCATTTGTTTCCCTAGTTTTTGTTGTATCTTTACGGGGACGTAAATCCCTGAGGTGGGAGTAATGTAAAGACCCGTAAAATTCAAGGGAAATTTTTTCTTAATTTTCTTTAGAATTTTACAAGAGCGCGGTTTCAGACGGCACCTGATTCCGAGGCCCGGAGTGCCCGGAATTAATTTCCGAAGTTTGGCTCGGGTACGTTCAGTGAACGAACGAGCGGGAATTCCTAACTTTTGATCCGGTGCTCGGAATTGAAATCCGAGGGCACCGATGAACTCGCAACGCCGATATTCGCTTAAAGAGACCTTTTCGGAAGTTGCGTTTGTTGCGGGTTGTAAGTTAAGTTTTGGGGATTTCAGTTGAGTTAAATAAAATTTGTGTAAGACAAATTTTATTTTTAGTTTGATAAAATCCTACCAAAGGGGGTTGGAAGTGGGACCCACACCCACTTAACCTCCCTTGGGAGGATTAAGTGTGGTGGGGCCCACACGAACCCCTAGACTTTTCAAGTTCCCTTAACCCCCTCTTAATTGACTTAAGTTACTTAATTAATTTTGGGGGTTAAACTCTTTTGAATTTCAAACTTTTGAAATTCTTTTATGTTTTGTAATAATAAAATAAGATGTTATCTTATTTTATTATGGGTTGTTTTTTTGTCCCCTTGAGAGCTTTTTGAGAGCTACCTCTTCATCTTCAAGCTCTGACGAAGAACGAAGAACGCTCAAACTCCGACGAAGAACGACGCCTCTCTTCTTCGTCCTCGGTGTCAACGAAGGGGACGCCACCTCTTCTTCGGACAACCTTCGTCGGCGTGCAAGTTTCGCCAACGACGTATCTCTTCGGGCATATCTATTCGTCAACGGATTTGACGAACGACTACCGCGACGCCCGACCTCCGCGATGCCGTCTTCCGCGGAACGTAGACAAATCTTCGAACCTTATACCAGGTAGGGGTTGTTGTTTCATTCTTTAATTATTCCATTTCTTGCTCGTGGATCGCATGTCTACGTGAGGCTTTGAAATATTTCATTTAAGTGTTATAGTTAACGCGAGGGGGGCCGGACCGCATGAACACGGCCGAACCCCCCATCCATCGTTCATGTTTATTCATGCGGGTGGAAGCAAGAGGTGTGGTGCCGTCGCACCACGCGGATGATCGTACAAATAATTTACGCGGCGCCGTCGCGCTACGCCAAGGAAAAATCTTCAAGAACGCGACGTCGTCGCGCCGCGTTGAAAGGATTCTTGGCACGGCGAAAGGGGCGCGGTGCCGTCGCACCGCGTCGGACGACGAACACCGCGGCCGGTTCCGGGCCGCGGCAGGACGAGAAGACCGCGGCCGGTTCCGGGCCGCGGCGGAAGAGAAGACCGGCGGCCGGGCCGCCGGCGTCGGAAGCCGAGGAGGGGACCGGAATTTCCGGTCCCGTTGGAGAAAACCGGCCGGCCAGCTGGCTGGCCGGATGTCTTTAAACCGGGGGAAATAATTCCCCCGGCCAGCACATAAAACCCCCCTCTTTAAGAGGGGGGCGGTTCCATGAAAGGGGGGGGGGGGCAGCAGCCCCCCGGTTTGACCCTCCAAAACCGGCCCCCACGTGGGGCCGTTTTGTTACCCAGGCGCGGCATAAAGGCCGCGCCACTTTGAAGAACCGCGGGGCTTAGCCCCCGCGTGCGCAGCCCGTGCGGCGCCCGACGCCGCCGCCGCGGCCCGCCGCCGCCGCGGCCCGCCGCCCGCCGCCGCCGCCCGCCGCCGCCGCGCCGCCGCGCCGCCCCGGGGGGGTCGGGCCGGGTCGGCCCGGACCCGGACCCCCCCGTTTCGAACCAGATTTGGTTTTTGGCTCATAACTTGAGCCTCGGACCTCCGAATGACGAACCGTCTGCGGAAACGCGATCCTTGGATCGAGACGGTCGTTTCGGTATATCGCACTCAAGGTTTCGGGTTACTTTGAGTTCGGCCGGGTTGGTTCGTACACGAAACCAACCGGACCTTCGGAGCGGAAACGCTCATATCTTGAGCTACGGACGTCCGATTGACGCGCCGTCAGTCGCGTTGCGTTCCTCTTAATGAGACGGATCTTTTGGCATACTCCGCCCGAGGTTTGGACGCAGGTGGAGTACGGTCGGGTTGGTTTTGCCTTAAAAACCAACCGGGCCCCGGAGACGAAAAAGCCAATAACTCACAGACCGGGCGTCCGATTGACGCGCCGTCTGTTTCGTTGACTTACTCTTGATGAGAAGGATCTTTTGACATACTCTGCCCGAGTTTTGGATGCAGTCGGAGTATGGCCGGGTTGGATTGTACCCGAAATCCAACCGGTCCCCTGGAACGGGAAAGCTAATATCTTTCAGACAGGACGTCCGCTTGACGAACCGTCAGCGGCGTTGGTGTTTACGTTTAGTAACGGTCCCTATGAGTATACCCTGTGGGAGTTCGGGGTACAGTTGAGATACGGCCAGGATTGGTTCGCACTCGAAACCAACCGGGCCCCTGGGACGAAAAGGCTAATAACTCACAGACCGGGTGTCCGATCGACGCGCCGTCTGTTGCGTTGAGACCCTTTTGACGAGACGGACTTTTGAGATTCTTCTTCGCGGAACTTTGTGATACTTGGAGTATCGACCAGTAGCTCGTGGAGCGGACCCTCCCGGAGACGAGCGTGTAGAGTACGGAGACCGTGTAGCCGGCTGAGACATGACGACTGCTTGACCGACTCGACTTGGAGTGAGTCGACTAGCCCAGTGGACGGAGCGCCCGGTATTTGGCGGCAGACCCACGGCGGACGGAGCGCCTGGTAGTTGGCAGCAGACCCGCGGTACTTGACAGGAGGAGTACCTCAGTAGGCTATCTGGGTAGCGCCCGGTATTTGGCAGCAGACCCTCTGCGGACGGAGCGCCTGGTAGTTGGCAGCAGACCCGCAGTACTCGACAGGAGGAGTACTTCAGCAGTCTTAGGTTAGTGAGCGGCGGCCTCGGAGTCGTGACAGGACCACTGTACACTCTAGAGACGGAGCACTTCAGCAGTTACGGTTTCGATAATGAAAATCCTGGTTTGAGCTGAGACTTTTGACCTTGTGTTACTTTATGATTGAGATGGGTCACTTGCTAACTTTGGTATATGTATGGGCATATACCCGGGTAGTGGTTATCCGTCGTTTTCACAACCCTTGTGTTTCCTCATGATTGAGATGGGTTACTTGATAACTTAGGTATATGTATGGGCATATACCTAAGTAAGGTTTATCTGTTGAGATCTTCTTGTGTTTATCCTTGTTAGTTTTAGTGAGACCTTGAGGGTCTCGGGGTCCCTACTGAGTATCGTTATACTCACCCCTGCACGGGCTATGCCCGCACCTCGTTGTGTTGGTTGCAGACGACGGTCAGTGCTGTCAGTAGCCGAAGGTTCGAGGACTGGATGGTACCTGGAGGTGGACTATACGACGAGGCGGTACCCGGAGGTGGACCACTGGGCGGGACATACTCGGAGCGGATGGCGGGACCCGAGGAGCAGAGGAGCTATCTGTACCCACCCTTCAGGTGGGATTTCCAGTGGACATCTCAGCGTAGCAGCTTTACTTTTCAGTCGTTGTTTTCCCTTTTGAGTTGTACTTTACAGTTGGTCTTGTATTTCCGGCCCCTTTTTACTTTTCAGCTCTTCTTTTTGTACTTAGTGTTTTACTTCCGCTTGCTTACTCTGTGGTGTTTGTTTACTTTACAAAGGCAATGCCTTCCCTTTTTCTGGGATTTACGCCTTGGTGCTAGTCGCCAGCCCCTGGCCTATGGAAGGCGGGATTGGGGTAGTCACGGCACGGACCCCGAGGGCGGGTCGTGACAAAGTTATTAATGTTTAAGTTATCAAGAGTTAATGGTGAGTTGAGGGGGGTTGAAGAATATGAAGGGGTGGGGTTCGTGTGGGCCCCACCACCCTCATAACCTCTCTTGGGAAGTTGGGTAGTTACCCAACTTCCACCCAAAGCCTTAAACCACTAAAAGAAAATAAAAATTGTAGTTAATTTATAAATTAAACTTCCACAATTTTTATCATCTTCTCTCGTGAAAACGAAACTCCAGAAATGGCGTTCCTAAGCAATTATCGGCGCTACGGTTCTATCGGTTCCCTCAGAATTCGATTCTGAGCACTGGTTCAAAAGTTAGAAAATCCCGCTCGTCCGTTCACAGAACGCACCCGAGCCAAACTTCGGAAAAATGATTCCGGGCACACCGGGCCTCGGAATCAGGCACCGTCAGAAACTGCATTCTTGTAAAATTCCAAAGAAAATTAAGAAAAAAATTTTCTTGAAATTTCTGGGTCTTTAAAAATATACTCACTTTCAATAGTTGACAAACAAACAGAGTTTTTTTGTATTAAAATCCAAGAAACTAAATTCTTACTGAGAAAGTGACACATACTTGAGGTGCTCCCTCTATCAAGTTGACATCTTTCAAAATCAGAGTTAGAGTAACTAATTAAATCAATTTTTTTATCTAGAATAAAATAATCTACAATTAATAGTCCCTTTAATATATCTAATAACATGATTAACAACTTTTAAGTGAGATTACTCAGGATTATATTGATATCTAGCACATAAACAAACACTAAACATAATATCAAGTCTAGAATCAGTTTAATACAACAAAATCCCAATCATTCCTCTAAATAATTTAGATTCAACATATTTTCCAGAAACATCAGAATCTAATTTATAAGAAATACTCATAGGGGTTTTATAAGATTTATAAGAATCAAGACCAAATCATTTGACTAAATCTTCAACATATTTGGATTTATTTAAAAATATCCCATCATTACTTTAAAAAATTTGAAGTCCTAGAAATAACTTCAATTCTCTCATAAGTCTCACGTCAAATTCACTTTCCATCAAATTTGAAAACTATTTACAAATAAAATCATTTGAATATCCAAAAACAATATCATCAACATAAATTTGTACAATTAAAATATCATTTAAAATTATTTTAATAAAAAAAATTATTTTATACTTTACCTTTATAAAAATATTTTTTCAATAAAAATATTATAAGTCTATTATACCAAGCACATGGTGCTTTCTTAAGACCATATAAATCTTTTGATAACTTAAAAACATGATTCATAATTTTTTTTATTTTGAAAACCAAATTTAAATCCTTGAAAAGGGGAAAAACTAAAAAAATTATAATAAATTCAATTCTAGAAACAAACATAAAATATTCCTCAAAATCTATACCTTCTTCTTAACAACAACCTTGAGTAACAAGTCTAGCTTTATTTTTAACATAGTGTCCAGATTCATCCATTTTATTTATATAAATCCATTTAGTTCCTATAACATGCTTTTCTTTGGGGGGTTCAACTAAATCCCAAACATCATTTCGACAAAACCGATTAATTTCATTGTGCATACCAATAATCCAATTTAAACCATTTAAAGAATCATCAATATTATTAGGAACAAAATTATAAATAAAGGCAAAATTGACACAAAAATCTAAAACAAAATTTCTAGTTTTAATACCAGAATCAATATTACCAACAACATTGTCAATATGATGAAATCTATGTGTCTTCCATGATTTTATATTAGGTCAAGAAGGAGTATGCTCTCACTTAATTGATTTATCCTTATCCTGATGTTTTTCTTCACCAAAAATAAAATCTCTAAACTCATTATAAAAAACATTATAATCAAAATTTAGTTTTACATTATTTTCATCAAACATAACATGAATAAATTGTCACTACCCACCTCCCTGGGCTATGAACCTAGTCATTTGACCCCATGGGTCTTTTTTAATACCTTGGTTTCCTTCCCAGAACTCTACAAATTATTACTCACTGGGGTCGCTTATCAAACTAATGATTGTCCCCATAGGCCAACACATGTTCTTTCAGTGTATTTTGTCCCCACTCACACACAACTTGGGAAACTTTCTAGAAGGTCACCCATCCCAATCACTACTCTAGGCTAAGCATGCTTAACTGTGGAGTTATAATCAGTTTGGCTCTCAAAAATAAATGTGCACCTTGTTGACATGGGTAGTTACATTTAGCCTTTTAAGTCTCACTTTTCCAGGGGTGTTACACTCTCCACCCCTTTAAATCACAACACCCTCATTGTAGACCCCAAACCTCAAACCCAGGTAGTGCCTAAGCACTTCTGGCTAGGTATTGTCTTTGATACCATTTGTCATGACCCTAATCCTCAGGCTATGAACCTAGTCATTGGACCCCATGGGTCTCCTGTAATACCTTGGTTTCCTTCCCAGCACACCGCAACCTATTACTCATTGGGGTCGCTTATTGGACTAATGACTATCCCCACAGGCCAACACATGTTCTTTCAGTGTGTGTTGTCCTCACTCACACACACCTAGGGAAACTTCCCAAAAGGTCACCCATCCTAATCACTACTCTAGTCCAAACATTCTTAACTAGGGAGTTCTAATCAGGTAGTCTCTCAAAAAGAAAGGTGCACCTTGTTGACATGAGTAATAACATTTATCCTTTTAAGTCTCACTTTTCCAAGGGTGTTACATAAATTCTTCAATAACCAAAGTTCTTCTATTATAAACTCCATAAGCTTTACTATTATTATAATAACCAAGAAAAATAACTTCTTTAATCTTTAGACTCAAATTTATCTAAATTATCCTTCGAATTTAAAATAAAAATTTTACATCAAAAAACTCTAAAATAACCAACTTTAGGTTTTTTATTTTTAAACAATTCATAAGGAGTTTTCTTCAAAAATGGTCTAAGAATAATTATATTTGAAATATAACAAGACAAAAAATGGATTCATCCCAAAAATATCTAGTAAAATAATATTCAATTAACATCGTTATGACCATTTCAATAAGAGTTCTGTTTTTCCTTTCTATAACACCATTTTGCTGTGGTGTTCTAGGAGTAAAAAAATTATAAAAATAAAATTTCTTTTCATAATATTTTTCAAATTATAAATTATGAAATTCATCTTCTTTATCACTATGAATAGAAACAATCATACAACCTTTTCTATTTTGAACTAAATTACAAAAAATCAATAAATCTAGATAAAATATCATTTTTATGTGCAAGAAAGTAAACCCATGAAAATATACTATAATCATCAACAATAACTAAAGTATATTTTTTCCTCCAAGACTAGAAATTTGAGTAGGACCAAATAGATCAAGATTTAATAACTATAAATTTCTATTAGTACTTATATAATTAATAGGTATGAAATGAACTTTACATTGTTTTCATTTCATGAATGGGTTATAATCATGAAGTTGTTCCATCTTCAAGTTAGGTAATTATAGAATATTCTCATGTTTAGAGAGCCTATGTAACATTATGAAATTAACATGACAAAATCGTCGATGAAAAAAGATGCTATCACTCTACATAGTATTCAAACACTTAACATACTGAACAACTATTTTAGAAAAATCAATAATATAAATATTTTCCTTTCGATTAGCATAAAAAAACAAAGAATCATCTTTAAAAACTAAATACTTATCAATTTTAAATTTAAATTCTATTCCATCATCACAAAAATGAGATATACTTATTAAATTATTTTTTAAACCTTCAAAAAATAAAAATTTAGAAATAAATTTAGAATTAGAAATACCAACTTTACCAAAACCTTTTACTTTTCCTTTGTAATTATCTCCAAATGTAACAGTGCCTCTATCACATGTGTTGTAAGTAGTAAAATTTTATGTTTATTTGATCACATGACTAAATAATCCACTATACATGTACCATATCTTGTTATTGAGACATCCAATGCATTTTTATTAAAAAAACAATTACTTGAAAATTTTGGAACCCAAGCTACTTTGGGTCCAATAGGATTTGTAATAAAATTTTTAGGCACCCACATAGAGTTTAAACAAATATTGTATGATAATCTAGATAATAAAGATTTAGAAATATGATTCCTTGTATATCTCGAAGACTGTTTGAATCTAAGATAACAATCATTTTCATAGTGACCTTTCATGCCACATTGAAAACATGTAAGAGTAGAAGCACAACCATTTTTATTTTTAACAAAATGATTTTGATATATTTTTGGTAATCTGCTGGAATATAAAAAACCATATTTATTTTTATTTGGTTTATTCAAATACATCATTTTATGATATTTTTCACAACCTTGAATAAAATAATATAATTTTTTTTAAGACTTTAAACTTCATTTTTCAAAATTTTATTAAAATATTGAGAAGATTTTAAATTATCATAAACTGTAGAATGAGAAGAAGTAGTAGTGTTTCCTAATTTCTCATTCTCTTATAAAAGAAATTTATTTTCAAAAACAAGTTTTTCATTATTTTCCTTAATCCTATTATATAAATTAGAATATTTGAAAGCATATATTCTCAATCTCTCAATTCACTACACCAAAATTAGGTTTTAGCGGCGGTTTTGTGGCGACGGTTCACAAAACCGCCGCTAAACCTTTCGCTAAAATGGTTTCACGATGATTTATTATAAACCATCGCGAAACCATCCATATTTTTTTATGCTGCCGACCCTTCCTCGCTACCCAGACCCCCTTATTCTCTCGACCCCCCATGACCCCGCACGACCTCACGACCTCGGCGACCCCCCGTGACCCCCGACGACCCCACGCAACCCCGCGACCTTGATGACCCCTTCCACGATGACCCGCGACCCCGCAACGACCCCCTCTTCACATCCAAGGTGATTTTTAGGGTTTTTCCCATTTCCCCCTTTATCTCTTCACCTTATCTATTTCTTGGTTTCCTTTTAGGTCTTGGACATACCCTAGATGTTAGGGTTGATGTTTAGTTCGTTTTTCTTTGGATCTAGGGTATGTGGTTGGTATGTGGGGCCTTGCTCTCCCTCCTATTGAAATTTCGTTGCATTCACACTCATGCAGTGGTCATTTCCCTGCCTTTTCTTTCTAATTCAATCCATATGATCCTTGGGTGTTACTAAATAATTTTTAAAACATGATTTACACCTTATGAATGTACTTGGTTAAATTATTATGGTGTTTTATTGGTGATATGATTTGTTAAAAATAGCTTTCAAAGTGAATATTAAATTATGACTATGTTTGCTTATGCCTAATGTGTGTGGTTAAATGTTAATTGGTCTTTAATAGTGAAATTGGATGATTTGGATGGTTCTTTACCTTATTAATGTTTTATTTAATTGATTGGATGGTGTTTGGAATTTGTTATGTGGAACATGGTGATTTTTATAGTATAGTTAAAGTGTTGTTTGGAAAGCTCTCTTAGTTTTTAAAGATAATTGTTGGTCCTTTGGAAATTATATGAAATGGATGAGTTTGGTTTGAAAGGAAAGTGATGATTCTAAAAATATTTTTGGGTGTCTCATGGATGTTAAAGGGTTTCATTGGATGTGGGAACATCCATGGGTTAGTAGAGGATGGTGGTGAACTTGAGGTCACATAGGGATTGCGGTAGAGGTTTGGTTTGGTTTTGGTGTGTTAAATGACATCACTTTATGGTGCATCTCTTATTTCATATTTTTTAATTCTGTTAAAATAATATGTACTATCATATTCAAGGAACATAAGTGTTATCTTACATATTCCTAGTTGATGGGCCTATAGGGTATACCATGACTTTTTCTAGGGTTGAGTGGTGATTTCTAGTAGGTTTATGTCTTTTGAATTTATCCCTAATATTTCCCTTAGCAGTGAATTGTAAAGGACTTAGGGGGAAGAAAATTTTATTTTTCATAGTCCCCCCTTTGAAAGTTTTCAACCTGAATTTTTTTTTCCTTTCAAATTTTTAGATGATCAAAATGATTCCCTATCTATACAAGGTAAATATCTTGTGAGTGGAGACTCGATTTTTCCAATGTCACCTATTATGGGTTTTTGATGTCGAGAGTTCCAATTATCTTTACATTAGTAGCTTATGGACTTTTAAGGTGTACCAATGTATTTTATGTCTAAGTTCAAACATTGTAGACCAATGTGTGGTTGAGGCTTAACTTTATAAAGATTTAATGAAAGTATGAGGTTTTCTCTACAGTGGTAAGTTTAAGGTAATCCCAAGTAAGATTAAGAGCCTAATACTAATACAAAAAGACTCAATTATGGGTTCACATAGATTAAATTTATATTTCTTAGACAAAAATTTATAGGGGGTTATAGTTTTATAGCTTAGACCACAGAGGTGAGGTCGTACATTCAATATAGAAGAAAAACTCTCCCTACCTAAATTGTTTTGCCCCATACCAATTCATATTACCCCTAATAGGGGAGTATTCACTTTGTTTTACGGATTTTATACTCAGACCATGAATGGTGAATTACTATATTTCATAATAAGGGAAAATCAAACATGACATGAATTTGTTAGGGGTCTAAATCAGTATAAACGACCACAAAGAGATGTGAAGACAATTTATGGTCTTTATGCTCAGACCAAGAAGTTGAACACTAGGATTCTCACCATGGGATTCTCAAACATGTTAGCAAAGATATTCATAAGTTCTGAACTAGTGTCACTTACTAAATATTTTAAATTTATTATGATTGAATTAAGTATAATAGTTTGTGTTCAAGTTGAAAATTCATTTCTAAATAATTACTTCAAATTAACTAAGCTTAGGACTTGAAATATACATAAATGTTTGAAGTAAAAATTGGACATGTCCTTTGTATTATATCAAATCCAAATTTAATGGTTTGCATGATTTTTTTAATATGAGTTGTTTGAAATATTTAAGATAAATTTTTATAGTAATAAACACAAAAAATATTTAAGTGAAAATAACATACATCATTCATTAGTTTTTAAAAGAGATTTTAATGAGAACCCCACTATGGAAATCCAAGTGGATGAATTAAAATTGCACAACCTAATGATATAATGAATAACAAAGGTCTCTCCAAATTCAAGGAAATAAGAAACAGTATCAAATTCAAAGAGATAGGTAAATTCAAATAGATAGTGAAAATATTAAAAAACATAAAGAGCAATGAAACATGACCAATTTTCATGAACTGACCTAGGCTACCCATAATCCAGGTACCCAAGCTAGCCTGCGATAAGTCTCAAAGGGTGTCATATAAGCGCTAAATATTTCTATTAATGTCGTTGTACTAATGGTATGAAAATCGTGCATCTTTGGTGTGTTCAATGACATCACTTTAAATGGGGTGTTGTTTGAGGCAACATAAATGTGTGATCGACAGTGTTATGATAAGTGTGTAACCCGATATTCTTATTGCTCCTCAATGAGGTGTTAACTCTATCTCCTAGGGACCAGGCTTGTTCGGTTTGTCTGGGCATGCTAAGTAAGTGGTAAATGTGATCAATGTATCATATTTATTATATTATGCATACTTTATGATCAATGGGTCATCTTTATTATATTATGTTTCTGTAATCTTACACTATCGTATATATGAATCTCTTTCTCTATTTAGTAGTAACTATGTGTTTTAATTTTTTTTATTATTGTGTAGGCACATTGTGATATATATGGATAAAAGCTGGATCACATTACCGAGGAACACACCTCAATATGTTAAGGGTTTGAATGAGTTTTTAGATTTTACAATTTCTAATCGATCTATTGAAGGGAGAATAAAATGTACACGTCCTAAATGTAAATTTAGAACATGGTTGAAGAAAGATGAGGTTTATGAACATTTAATACTGAAGCAATTCCCTGGTCAATATTTGTGTTGGATTTGGCATGGAGAATCAAATGTTACAGAAAGATTAAGCACTGATGTTAATCCGCAGAATGAGGTCCCAAGTTAGTCAACAATGGAAAATTAAATGCAAAACCTAATAAATGATGCATTCGGCACTGTAAGACACCACTATCAGCATCAAAACATATCAGAACAACCAGAAGATGGTGCTACAAATTGTAACGTGACAAGTGATGTTTTTGAGACTGTAACACAGGCAGATCAAGATTGTCACATATAATTGGATCCTTCTCTTGATTATGTGGAGCCAAATGTAAGAGAAAACTTCACTAAGGAAAATGCATTTCATGATTTAGTTGATGATGGAAATCAAGAGTTGTATAGTGGGTGTTTGAAATATTCAAAGCTTTCATTTCTGATGAAGTTGTACCATATCAAATGTCTATGTGGAATTATAAATAAGGCAATGTCCATGATATTGGAATTGATTCGTGATGCATTTCATGAAGCAAAAATCTCAGAATATTTTTATGATATGAAAAAAGTTGTTAACAAGCTTGGTCTGAATTATACAAAAATACACGTGTGTCCCAATGATTGTATTCTTTATTGGGGGGAGGATTCAAGTAGAAAGAATTGCAAGAAATGTTATTCTTCTATATGGCAGGCAAAGGGTGATGTTGGAAGTCTGAATTAACATAATTTCATGGAGAAGAAGAAAAGGAGCACACCTACAAATGTTTTGAGTTACTTTACTTTGAAGCCTCGATTGAAAAGATTATTCATGTCATCGAAAACCTCCGAACACATGAAGTGACATTCTATAGATAATAACAATTATGGGTTAATGAGACATCCACGAGATTCCCAATCATGGAAGACATTTGATTCATTACATCTCGATTTCTCATCTGATCCTAGGAATGTTCGATTGGGATTGGCTGCCGATGGATTCAACCCGTTTGGGACTTTGAGTACCAATTATAGCATTTGGACAGTTGTTTTGATCCCTTATAATCTTCCTATGTGGATGTGTATGCAATAAACATATTTTATCCTTTCGATGATTATTACTAGAAAAAAAATTCCTGGAAATGATATTGATGTATACTTGAATCCTTTGATTGAAGAATTGCAGGAGTTATAGAGCAACAGTGTTGAGACATTTGATGCTTCTTCTAAAACAATGTTCAAAATGCATGCTGCTTTAATGTGGACCATTAGTGACTTCCCTGGGCTTGGGAATTAATCTAGTTGGAACACTTACACGGGTTTGGATTTTCCCGTTTGTAACTTTGATTTTGAGCCCAAACGGCTACCTCACAGTAGAAAATGGCACTTCTTGTGTCATCGAAGATTTCTCGATGCATCTCATAGATTTCAGCTGAACAGATCAAAATTTAATGGTTCCATTGATCGTAAACCACCTCCAAAGTTGTTAAATGGTTTTTAAATATTGGCACAGCTTGAAAATGTTGAAACAAAATTTGGGAAGGTTCATCATTTGAATGATATCGGAAAATGGGTCCGAAGTGCATCGTCAAGCGAAACCGGAACACAACAATGGAAGAAAAAAAATATATTCTTCAAACTTCCGTATTGGGAATTTAATTTGTTGCGGTATAATCTTGATGTGATGCATATTGAGAAGAATGTCTATGACAATTTGATTTTCACATTGCTTAATGAGCCTGGAAAGTCAAAGGATCATCTCAATGCTCACAAATACTTACAAGCAATGAACATAAAACATGATATCTGGCCAGATGAGAATGAAAAGTATCCTCTAGAAATTTTTGCAATGAAAAATAGGGATAAAGATACATTCCTTCGAATGTTAAAGAATGTTAAGGTATCTTATGGGTATTCAAGTAACATATCGAGGTGTGTTGACTTGAAGAATCGTAAGTTACATGGATTGAAAATACATGATTCACATATTTTGTTACAATAGTTACTACCATTGGCATTGCGTACATTATTACCTGAAAAAATTACTGCTGTTGTACTCCAGTTTTGCACATTTTTCAGAAAACTATGTGAGAAATATCTACATCCATTTCAGCTTTACAACCTCCAGGAGAGGTTTGTATTGACCCTTTGCGCAACGGAGATGATCTTTCCTCTGTCCTTTTTTACTGTAATGATGCATTTAACTGTGCATTTGGTTGAGGAAGCTAAATTAGGAGGCCCCGTTCATTATCGATGGATGTATCCAATTGAGAGGTACTTTATTTATATTTTTTCCAGTTAAGTAAAAATTTTTTGGTACTTAATTAAATGCATAATTATGTTTATTTTATTTCACAGATATCTTGGGCATTTGAAATCATATGTGAGAAATAAAGCTAAACCAGAAGGCTCAATTGCTGAAGGCTATGTGGCTGAGGAGTGTATTACCTTTTGTTCTCGATACTTGGATGATATTGAGAAAAGATTTAATCGGGTTGGACGTGTTGATGACACATCGACTCAATCTCAAATACATCAGAAATCCAAAATATTTCCTACTATTGGCCGATCAGTTGGGAGGACCTCAAATGTGACACTGACTGAATTGGAATTATTACAGGAACATAGATATGTGCCGTTGAATAGTGAAATTGTAGATCTATTTATTGAAGAGTTGAGGATACAAACAAAGAGACGAATGAGAGGCCAAACATGAAATGAGAAAGATATAATGAAAACTGTTAATAAAGAGCTTGTAGAATGGTTTGCACGACGTGTAAGTTCATAAATATTGCAATAAATACGAATATTAGTTTGACACATACATTTTGTAAATATAATAAATTATATTTATTTTTTCAGATCATGAATACTGATACTCGAGCAGAGGTGTCAGAAGATTTGAAGTTTCTTGCTAGAGGTCCTCTAAAAGAAGTTAGAAAGATGGACACTTATAATGTGAATGGATTTAGATTTCGTACAGTCGATCGAGAAGTGGGTTTGAGAACACAGAATAGTGGTATATTTACATTTGATGAAGTGGAATACTATGGAAAGCTGGATGATATTATTGAATTAAACTACCACAGACATTTTTTGGTTGTTTTATTCAAATTCAAATGGGTCGATATTATCAGAGGTGTTAAAAGAGATTCCTTTCAATTTACTTCTGTGAACTTCTCTTGCTTGATGGATGTTGGTGATCGTGAATATCATTATCTATATATCTTCGCATCACAAGAAAAAATGGTATATTATGTGAATGATGTTGCTAATGAAGGGTGGAGTGTGGTTGCTCACATAATACAAAGAGATTTGTATGATATGGGTGATGAAGTGGAAAATTTGACCTCTGAAATTGAATTTAATCAGCAACAGGAAGCAGAATTATTTGTCCATCATGATATTGAAAATATTAGTCTAGCAAGGATGAATGAATTGGATGAAGAAATGGAGCAGGAAACCGACATGATTGAAGGGGAAAATGATTATATGTACAATTATTTATTTATTCAGCAACCACTTGTTTTATTTCTACAGTAATTCATTATCATTGTTATATATATTTTGTCTGTTAGTACTCCATCTGTTATCATTTTTAATTTTTTTTTCTGCATAATTTTTTTGAAATATATATTCTTAACTTAATTTTATTTGATTAAATGACAGGAATGCCAAGGAAGAAGCGTTACATTATTTTATCCAGTTCTGCAACAGATGACTATCCATCTGGATCCCTCCCCACGACATTTGAGGCACCGGCTGCCAACACCCCTACACCATCTCCCCCTGCACTATCTCTCACACCATCTGTGGATGCCCCAGTAGAGGCTGAGTCATCGACTCCCCCTTCAGGAGCCTCAGCAGTGGGGCAGTGACGCGCCCCTTCCAATTCATCCCAGACATACTGGAGTGTCACTATCATAGGTACAAATTTTAATTAAATAAATTTATTGAATTTTGTTTATACTAATTTTTTGATCATTGAAGATGAAAAAAATGAAACCGTGGAGAAAAAAATAAAAAGTTCAGATGTTTGGAATCTGAATGGAGAGAAGATTGTTGTGCCATTTGATTCTTAAGGGGTCCCTACAGATGATGCCGTAGGGTTACTTGGCCAGATTCTAGGCCAGCTGGAAGCGGACCCATTTCCCTTCCCATTTCATATGACGATTGGAGACATACACCTCCAAGCTGGAAAAATGAAGTGTTTGATTCTCAAATCAAGGTAAATTTATTACATTATGGTTTAATTTAATTTCATGTTACTAATATGTTCAAAATGAATTTATGTATATAGATGTTCTTCCACTTTACCGTTGCTGATGTGATAGCACGGAAGTGGACGTTGAAAAATCTAGGTAATAAGTGGAAATATTTTAAATGGAGATTATGGTGTGAAGTCAACGATGCTTCATTGACCGCGCTGCAAATGTATGAGAATCTACCTAGTGGGGTACCGAAAGAGAAGTGGAAAGTGGTTGTTGACAGGCATCGGGATCAGAAGCGGATGGTATTGAAATATATATATTATTATATTATCCTCATTTTACATTTATACATGTATATAAAAAGGAAATGACATTAAATACATCAGTATTAAATTTCATTTTATTTATTTCAGGATCTCTCAAGACAGAATGCGTCAAACCGAGCGAAGCAAGTCATCCTGCACACTAAGGGATCAAAAAGTTTTTCTAGAAGTCGAATGACATTGGTAATCTTTTAATTAGTTTAAATATTTATAAGACAATATTATCTGTTTAAAATATTGAATTATTGATTTATCTTTGATTAATGTAGTCACAGAGTTTAGGCCATGAAGCATCCAAAACTGAACTGTGGTTGGATGTTCACAAAAAATCAGATGGATGTTTTGTTAATGAGCCTGCTAAAGAAGTTGGGGTATGAAGTCAATTTTTTATCATGATAACTTATTATCAGTTTTTACTATGTTAATATATATTGATATTTTATTTATAGGTCACAATTAAAGAACTATGGGATGCCAATCCTGCGCATTCCTACTCTATCTCCCAGGATGGCCCGGTTGCTAAAGTCCTTGGGAAGGAGCATCCTGGGAGAGTGCGCGGGATGGGTTTGGGACCCATGCCATCTGAGGTTTTTAGCAGGCCACTAGGGATAGATGTTGCATCTACTCCTGACTTTAGTCAGCCCATACCTAGAGATGCTAAGAAAGAGATTGTTTCTTTACGAAACACAGTTCAGTATCAGGGGGATCAGATATCTTCATTATAGAAAGAGTTGACTGAGATACGTCAGCAAATGAGCATATATGCCCCCGGTGGGAGTTCATCGATTGGTGGTATGCAGGTAAATCACAGAAAATCAAAATCATTTAGTTTTCTAACTTTCATTGGTTTTAAGTTTTAATATAAATATGTAACCGTATTTAATTTTCAATATAATGTTCTTATAGGTGATAGCACAAAGTGTAAATGAAGGTGGAGAGGGTAACGATGCATCATCGGACCCTGAGTAGTTGTATTGTTGATGTGTTGAAGAAAAATGGAAATAGTTGGTTTGTATATGTAACATTTGTGCCACATAGTTTCCACCACACATTTTCATGTCCTAAAATTTCCTTGATTTCTCATGTTTCTTTTTATGCATTTTATTGATTTCTGATGTTTCTTTTTATGTATTCATTTCTCGAGTGTGGTATAGATCATTCCATTTAGGTCTGTGTTTGAATTTGTAGTCGAGATTTTGGATGACTAGGAGTTAAACCCATTGTTGATGTGTTGAACAAATTGGGTCATTTCATAGTGATCAAGGGGATAGTGTTGTGGACACTTTGGTGAGTCCCATTGTTTAAAATGTCCGATTTAAGTGTCAAAAGTATCTAAACATGCTCTAGATCTTCTAAAATGTCATGAGAATGTTTCTTAATTAATTTGTGACATCTAAGGTCAAACACTAAATTAAATATATTTGGGTAGCTTCCTAGGTTATAAAACTCTTAAATACACTACATATCTAAATAGGAAACTATGAAGAATGGGAACCTAATGGGATACTTGTTTAATAGGTCAAGACTCATCCATAGGTATGACATGGTCTATGGAATGAGTGATTAATTAATTAACTATTTCGAGTGAGAACATTTTAATGAGGGTCATAAATTCATCAAACTAATTCATAGGATTAAGGATATGAAATTTATCTTCCATGGAATATTCTAAATCAAGGGCGGTTCAATAAGATATAGGTGTGACTGAGGGGTGATAAATTAGAATAATTCCATGAATTTAGGAAAGAAAACTTTATAAATGAAAATATAATCTTGAATATGGATGTCGACTTGATGCACAATTGGTATGTCTTATAAAAACATGAATTTTAAGAAAATAACTTCTACCAAATACTTCAATATTAGGATGGTTAACTCATAAATTTATGTCTCTAGATTCAATAAAAAATATATGAAAATGGATAACCTAAAAAAAGAACTAAAAATAGGGCATATAAGATTGCACAATGATAGAACTTAGAGAAATGAAGAAAACAAAGGAGGTAAAAGGATCAGAATCCAAACCCCTATCCTTCCTCTTCTTTAAATGGATGAATAAATGGAGGAGTATTGAGTTTTTTATTGGAATTGTTTGACGATACATACTTCTACTTACTAAACTATGACCGATTTATGAAAAATTCAAAATAGTCCAAAAAGTGGTTTTTTACATACTCCCCACTATAGGACAACTCATCCCCAATCTATACTTACAGAAAAAATGAAACATTTAAAATATTTCCATAACCATATAGGATAGTCTAACAAAGTATATAATTACATCATGAGGATTAGTTATAAACCCAACCTTCTCTCTAGAGTTAGAATACGAAATTTCAAAATTTAGATTCAAACCAAACACCCAGGGAGTATAAGTTCTAAAAATCATATAACCAAACATACCTCAATTTTCAATTTATGATTATCCCATGAAATTACCTTTAAATTGTTGAACATAACTTAGAAACACAAAATAAAACTGACTAGTTACAATGGACCATTTCCAACCATAACTGTTTTGATCACTAAATTGTTACTGCATGACTTGAACTGCATTCCCAACACAATTTCCACTTAATCATGGTTTGTCTGGTAATTATTACCTATCATTATATCCATGAATTATTTATATTATGATTCTTAATTCCATTTTTTGATTCATTACAAGCTATCCGGTCATGAAACTTTAATTACTGGAATTCCAGAACTTTCTTCTTTACCAACACTAGGCCTTATAGGGAGATTTCATAGGTCTGGTACAAAACACTTCTATCCAAACATACTCATAAGAAACCATAGTTATACTCCCATGAATCCGTGTAATGATCGTATTGAATTTGACCAACACCCACATCTAGAGGATGTCCAATTTAATAAGACCCCCCAAACCACCTCTCATCACCTGTCCCTAGGTTTCTTTGCCATCTGAATTTAATCCAGAAACATTAAACCAAGTGACACCACTCAGACACATTAACAATGAAAACTACTTAAAGTGAGAACCACATGATTTATAGGTCCATGGTGTCTTCCCACCATAGTAATTCTCAAACCACTAAACCATGAGCACTATACTACTATACATCACTTCTAGTTTCACATTGACATGTTCGAGCTTTTCTTGCTTTATTTATGATAGATCTCACTTGAGCTCACTTGAAAACTCCTTATGAAGCGGTGCCACATGAAAACCGCTACCTCCATTTACAAATCGACCATCACTATTAATATAGTCCTAAAAATTTAAACTAAAGGGTCATAACAAAAACAAACTCTTCATTATTAATAAATCTTACACAAAGAAATATTAGTTCACAACATGCACTTGTTTACTAAAATTCCAGTCAGAACGCTTTAGGCTAACCTGCTTAGAGGACATCCAAATTGATGGCCAATGCCTTTATTTGAAAACTAAATCATATTAACATAAATTGAAAAGTTATATTGTGATAATTAAGATGAACCCACTGAATTCCAAAATTGACTCATGGTGTGATTTAATGGGTGCATACTCAACCAACCATTTCAACATCATTCTACATTACAAGAAAATATGTAATATCAATCTATCACATTTCCTAGATTTCACATGCATCCCGAGTCTGAATATAATTTCCAAACCTGATTCAAACTCATACCTAAGTCTTAAATTCAACACCTCCTCCATGTCTGGAAAACTTTAATTTTATAGCTCACAGACTTCTGAAATTCATTTTGACCATTCATGACTATTCTTTCTACAACCACTCTCCCAAAGGTTACATTTTCCATGACCTGTGTGATTCTCCCCACCATAGGATTTTAATATTCATCATTTTAATAAAAATAGGAATCTAATTCCCATAAAAAACACTCTTTCCACCACTAAACATGGTTTCTGGATGTGAGTCAACATAATTATACCATGTTCCATCACAAAAATCTATCCTTGGCATACACTGAAGCCTCATCTGGAACTAATATTCCATCCTTGAACAACCTGTGGTTAACTTCCTACCACATAGATTTACATCATCCACTTAATAATAAATAGAAATGGTCTATTCATAATCACATGCATTATGCAATCCTCATTACATGCGTACACATTCAATCAACATCAATAACTACATCTTGAACTTTAACCTAGATTGATGATGTTATAAAACTCGATCCTCTTACATAGTCATCCATAGAACTAGGATAACTTAGCTTTTCTACTAAAAACTCTGGTCTATATCACTCACCACAACATAGTTAATACCTAGGTAACCTCACTCAGGGAGTGATCAGTTAACACAAACTTTTTATATCCCACAACCCTAAACCAAGTAGTTATGTGATAATACCCCTCAAGGTGTTACCTGTGATTTCATCCCTCAAACTCTCAGAGACTAGAAATTTTTTCACAAAACACCACACAAATCTCTCCACCAAACCTTAGTTAAATAGGAAATTTACATGACAATGAATACTAAATTGATGTTACATCAATGAAATGGGAACACCCATTTCATATAATTCATAGGACCAATGATACTGTGCATTCTTGGTATTTTCTAGCCTACTCAAAAAATCAATCCCAAGGGCCACATTATCCTACATAACCATTTAACATGGATGATGAATTCTTGAGTCATACACCTTTGAAATTAAACTCACACAACTAACTAAACTAAATAAAATTAGATTGGCATGTCAGTCCCACTAATCTCAAGCATTAAAGATGCTCATAACACCAAGAAGTTTTACTTATCTCTTGATCGCCTACCAACTTGGGGAATCATTCCACAACTAGAGTCCTACTCAATCCCAAAATACATAAAAAAACACATTCTATGACCAAAAACTAAAAATATGCTTCTAATGATGCTTAATATCTCCAAGGATTCTAGAAAAACTAGGTTAACCCCTCACATATCATGAGGAATCAACTCTAATTCTAGGTTTATTCCTAAAAGGTCATTAGAATATCCCACCTAACCTATATTCTAACATAAAAAGATTTCAACTAAGACTCACTGGAAATATCCACATTCCTATAAAATCTATATCCCAATGTAACTCTAAAACTATTACCACAATAGGATTTTTTATAATAATATATTTCTAATGTGTTATTTCAGCTATTTCATTAGTTCAAATTTATTATAAGTATTAAGGATGGTTTCTAGGCCACAAAACCAAAAAAAAATCATTATATAAATGGGTTGGTACTAATATAACTACTAATTCATCAATTATCAATTTTTATAAGTAGAGTGGAATCGCTATCATCTATCCTAAGAAAGTGAAGTTATAAGATTTAGTGGAATCCAGTTTGGGATGTTAAAATGTTGTATCAATGGAGTTTTATCTTCCTAGTATTTACTATTTAGGATATTGTATACATGAGTATGAGGAATGTGTTGGAACCTTTGATGGATATCTGACTACTGTGTTAATAATACTTTCTCTAATAGGAAGTCTTATTTTACAGGGTTTCAGATTTTTGTGCTATTTTTAAATATTAAAGTTGTATATTATTTCTCATTGAGAGAAAAACATGTTTTTTGGATGTTGTGATTTATTCTGGACATTCAGATCTTGGTCATTGGTGGGAGGACAGGGATGGTTTTTTCTGGTTTTATTTGTTTTTCAGGGAAGTGGTGCAGCAGAAGCAAAGAATTATTATTTTTTATTCTGGGAAGCTTTTCGCGGCGTTTAAAACCGCCGTGAAATGTATATTGGAGGTGGTTTAAACTGTCACTAAATGGTGAAAACCTCCGCTAAATGTAAAATAAAATTTACGTTTTGTGACGGTTATAACCGCTGCTAAATAGAAGCATCGTGGCTGCCTCATTCTGCGGCAGTTCCCGTGACTTTAGCGGCAGTTTTACGGCTGCTAGAATTTGAGTTTATTCGCGGCAGTTATAACCACCACGAATAAAGTGATATCCAGGGCTTGTAAAACCGCCGCTAAATTCAGGAAAACCGCTGCAAAATGAGGCAGCTACGACGCTTTCCTGAAACCACCGCTAGATGTAAATAACTGCCGCTAATAGATTGGAGACGCCCTATTAGGCAGCGGTTTCTGTAAACCGCCGCCAAACAATGTAGCGGCGGTTTAAACTGCCACGAAACGCAAAAAAAAAACCGCCGCTAAATGGAAATTCTGTTGTAGTGATTTCATCATTTAACTTAGAAATATTCAGATGTTAAAAATAATGGTTTGAGTCAAAACATCTAGAATAAAATATAGAATCACTAACCTTATCTAGAGAATCTATGAAGCAAGAGTTAGAAAATTATTTCTCATGTACAGATTCTTCACTAGAATCAGATTCTCCAGTACAACTATAATTGGTTGTTAATGCTTTTTTTTCTTTCTTTTTGTATTTCTATTTATTTTTTAATTTTGGGCAGCCAAGCTTGATATTCCCTTTCTTTATACACTCAAAATAAGTAACATTCAAACTACTATAATTATTACTCCATTTATTATCTCCCCTACATCTATCCTTTTGAGGGTTTCTTCAAAATCTGTTCTTGAATCCTTTATTTTCCATTCATTTTTTAACTCCAGTCACAATTTGAGCCATATATTACTTTTCACTATCCTGTAGATCAGAATCAGAAGAGTGAGTAGAAAAAACATTTATGGATTTAAACACTACACCTTATCTTTTTGTTGTCCCCTCTTTAGTGATGCTCTTTAGTTCTAGTTCATACTACAACCGTGATTTAATCAATTCCTCAAGAGTGTACTCTTTAAATTTCTTTCTTTACTCAATGGAAACCTTCTTTGTGTTCCATTTCTTTAGTAGAGATCATAAGACTTGTTTAGAAAGTATTGTATTTTCTAAATATTCTCAAAGTGAATTCATTTCGTTCACAATTATTGTGAATTAGTGGAACATTTGGTTTAATATTTCATCTTCACCCATCTTGAAGTGATGGTACTCTTCTCAAAGTATTCCAAGATTAGTCCGAATCAATTTGTCTAATCCAAGGTGAGTGACTTGTATAATCTTCCAAATCTCCTAAGGTGTCTTATAAGAAGATACATGATTAAAAATGATTCTATTAATAGAATAATATATGATATTCAAAACTTTTTAATTTAAAAAATATTTAACAATATCATTTTTGGTAAGTGTATCTAGGTCATCTTTTGATAGTGTGTACAATTTTTCCATGATGGATCAGTGTTCTATGCTTAATTGTTCGAGGTATGCCTCCATTCTAGATCGCCAATAGACATAATTATTTTTATCAAAGTGTAGTGGATTCTGAATAATCCAAACATCATTTACGTTCACTCCTCCCATCTTAATGATATCTTACTTAGGATATGAGGTCTGGGAATAGGTTAACATAATAAAATAAAATAGACTCTATATAAGGATTGACTAAATTCAAAAAGTAATAATCTTTGATACTAATTGTTTGGAATCAGGAAAAATAATAACTGAGATAAACTATCCTTAAAAAGGTTAACCTCTTATACCAATTGTTTGGTATTAGAAAATAGAATGACATGGATAAAATATTCTTTAATATGGTTACCCTACAAATTTTTAGGTCAAAATGGGTAATGGAAGATGATCTGGGGGGGGGGGGGGTGAATAAACCAATTTATAATTTTTAATGAAATAAATTAATTCTTTAAATTAATTATGAAAATTTAATTTAGCGAGTTAATTAACAGCGGAACAAAAAGAAATCACATAATGATATTTTTAGAGTATTTTAGTCCAAAGTGGGCCTACTCTACTCTTATACCTCTCTACTCGGTGAGAGATACATTGTGCACTGATCTGATTTTTTAGGGGTAATCATAACTTGATTACGAAATCCTTTTCTATAATGTGAAGAGATAATCACGACACACTGACTTTTATATGGGGAGTCACAAACCAATTACAACACTGATCCTAGAATATGAGAATCACAACTCGAACGATTATGAATTTATAATTCGGGAGTCACAACTTGAATAAGAGAAGAAGAAATGTTTTTGTATGTAAAATCATATATAGAAAAAAATAGTATACATGAAAGATAGGAAGAAGTGTTATAGACACAAGAAACCAGAAAAAATAGAAAATAAAATAATAAATCACAAGTACTGGTTATTGAGTTGAGAATCGACTTATCTCGTCAAGACAGTAGAAGTTGAAAAAGATATAATTTGATACTTGAGAGCTTCCTGTTGATGAAACATAGATTGCACGTGACTTTTCATATTGTACAACACTTGAGTAGTTCATATCTTTATTTTCAAGGAAAATAAGAGTGTCGAAGATGTTATAGATATTGTTTAATATGTTGCTCGACCTCCATTAAAGTATAGAACTGCAAATACTAACAAACACTTTCTATGGGTCAAACAATTTAAAAAATAATAATAACAATAAATATCAGTGAGAGAGAATTTATCATTATAATAATTATCTAGGAGAGAGAAAGGTATCGTCCACAATACTTGTAACAATAATTGTTTGAATTTAAAACATAAAGACTAATTCAAACCAATTTGAATTACCCATTAAATAATTCAAATAGACTCTATAATGATAAGTCAAGAAAATTACACGAATATTGTAAGATAATTTGACTATTAAATACAAATATTAAATATAAAATAATTTAATGTAGTGTGTAATTTAGATATTAATTATACTATATTAAACAAAAAAAATAAGTTTGAATCAATTCATTATCATTAAATATTAATTTATAAAAGATTAATTTAAAGAAATTAACTCAAAATATTAAAACATAAATAGTCCAGAAATATGTTGTAAGTGTATGTATGAATAATGAATAAAATTTAATTACATTTTAAAAATCATTAAAATATTTCTAAAACACCTTTTATAGTTTATATATAATATATATTAATTTTATAAATTAATAAAACACTTAAAACAATTAAAAAATACTTGAAGTTAATAAAAACATAAAAAATAGTGAAAAAACAGACCATGTTAAAAAAAATTTACCTGTCGTTTGGAAAAACAATTAACAGATGGTTCAAAAAATATTAAATAATGATTTTTTTAAAAAAAACCAATGTTTAGAAAAAAATGTAACTCAAAATTTTTAAAAAAATATTTTTGGCAGTATTAAAAAAATTTGTTAGGTGGTAATAAAAAAATTGTCTGGCAGTAACAGGAGTCTGCTACTGCTATCGTTGCCGAAATGATCTACCGTTACAAAGAAATATGAACCACTATTGAACCATAAAATGATTTACCATTGATAATGTAAAAGATGTTTTTGATAAGAAATAAAACAAAAAATGCATCATGGAGGTATTGGTAGAAGGAGAAGAAGTAGCCAAAGGTAGAAGATGATGAATAGTGCATCATTTCATGTACAATCTTGACACAAAAACTTCATCAAAATTTTAGCCCATCTAAATGGCAGAATTAATGAAAGGTCCATAATACTTAAATTAAGATAATTTTTATATCTTTTCAATGGTTTAAAAATTACTTCAATCATATAAATCTATCAAGAGACATGATTGAAAAATAGTGAAAACATAAAATAAAAGATGCAGAAAAAATACTAATATATTAAAAATATTCGGCCATTTTAAGGAATATAAACAATATTTTTAGACTTATGTAGTGTAATGAAATGTATAATAACTTATTATACTTATAACCTAACAAATGGAGTGTGATTATGATGTGTATCATGAGAGATATCAAAGAAATAAAAAATATTTTTAATTATGGAAAATCCAGAATTCCAAAACTGTTACATGATCTTCAGTGATTTTTTAGACTACTTAAATAATAAGTTAATACTTCTATTTATTCTAATCAAATTTAAACAAATTTGTTTTATTTATAATGGAAAAATTTGTGCAATAAACCAATATATATCTCTAATTTTATAAAATAATAAGCAAATAAAACTTAACAATACAATAAGAAGAAAAAATATTATTCATAACAAAAACATATATCATGTTCAAACCAAAATTCAAACATGCTAGAGATATAATTAAACGTCATCATGGTTTAATAAAATATATATAAAATTGTTATATATCATTTTAAATTTGATTTATATAAATACAATCACTACAACTCAAGTTAATAAAAATACATATAGGTTGTAAAATCTAGATCTTCACATAAAATGAAATGAGGAATTGTAATTTCCAAAAACATAAAATAATAATAATAAATAATAAAAAATTCAAAATATTATGGGATAAGTGTGCTGGTCTAGTAAACTTTGATTCCATTAGATTCCACAATATTTCCATATGGTTTGATAAACTATTTTTGTAAACCATGAAAAATGTTCAAGATGGGGTATTTGAGTCTTTTGGGGGATTTTAATAGGGCTAAAATCCATTTCTTTCTCCCACTTGAACGAGGTGACTTGGGAGCTTCTTATCCTGGTTCTACCTCTTTCTTCATAGGATTAGGGTGGATTTATTCATGAATATTAAAGGTAATATTGTTATTTCTATTCTTCCTCTTTCAATTTATCCTCCATTTTTCTTGTTTTTCTATGCCCTAGTGTCCATGTTGGCCGAACCTAATGCCTAAGGTTGGTTTAAATATGGGTATTTTGATTTATAAGGCATTCAAAATCACTCTTAAGACATTTTATAGAATCATTCATAAAAGGATGCATGACTTCTCTAGATTAAGGTATATTTTTATGTAATCTATTTTATTTGGAATTCTATGGGTGCTTGGGACTTTCAAACACTTTTTTCAATTAGAATTTATTATAAATGATAGTGTTAATGATGTTTCGTTAGTTTTACATGTTGTGGTTTTCTATTAATCACATAAAAAGGATTTTTTAAATGATTTCTAAGTTGTAAAAAAATAAAATGGATTTAAAGGTAGACTATGTGTTTGAAAAAATATCTAAAAGTACATTTTTAAAGTAATTAGTTATTATAGTGAGGTTTTATACTTCCATGTAATTTAAAAACGATTTATCATGTGATATTTTATGGGTTTATGACTTCTATTTGGGTTTATGAAATTTATTTTAAACATTATTTGGTTGTATATGTATTTACTAATAATGGGGGAGGGGGCATATGATTGATGACATAACATGAAGTGGGCTGGTCATTCGGGGGGAACCATGTATTTTGCCTTTAGGCCATTGAGCCTTTGGGCCACCCGTGTTATAAGTCCTATGATCCTTTGGGCCTTCGAGTCACGTATTGTAATAAAATAGGTCCAGTTGGTGATTTTCCTTCCTTATAGAGAGAGATGAGGCTCGGACCATTAGAGTGTGTATATTGTTTGGTTACTTTTAATTCCATATATGTATAACAATCATATTATTTAATTGATGTTTAATACTTCTTGAGGAATCTTGTATATGTTTATTCAATGTTTGTGATCCTATTTAAGTTAATTGATATTTTTAATCAAAATTTGGTTTTAAATTGGTTTTTAAATATGATTTTCAATTCTTACAAGGTTTTATTAAAATAAAAGGCCATTTTGGCACCTTGAAATAAAGGTTTTCATAAAAAAGATTACACCCTTAGTTTGATCCCAATTTATTATGCTTCATGTGAGGTTGTGTAACTTTTGATATGAATTTTATTATGTTTTAATTTTTATATAAATTGTAATGGGATGATTCATAAAGGATGTAGGAAGGTGAGAAGAGGTATTAACATTATGTTTCTTTATCTTTGGTCATGTTATTTACATGTGGTTTATGAGTGTTAAAATGTTTCCTCACCTTCCTTAGCTAGATTCATGGGAACCTAGGGTGATTAAGTGGGAAGGCTAATACAAGTAACACAAGGAATAGAACACCCTCCCTAGCCTTTGGATTATGTTATAACACTAAATAAACAAATGATGATATGGAAGTGGTTACTACATGGACTTTGGAATGGTCATATTGGGAGGCTTGTGCATGAGAATAATTATGGATGGTTTGATCGTTGAGAGTACAAGGACCCTAGGGTTCCCTTAACCTTATTTACCTTAGGGTCTTCCCATGTCACACACATAAATTATTTTAAAGGTATTTTTAATTTAATTTCCATTATTTCTTTGTTTTGGGGGTTTCCTATGCATTTTTGGAGAAATGGGTGAGTTTTCATGATTTAGGCCAAACCGTGAGCCCAATTCCAGATTTAAAAATAAATTTTGATTCCTTTATAACTCCTTCATTTTTTAACATTTTTCATCCATTACAATTCATACTTGGCATCTAATGGCCTATTAAAACCACAATATTAATTTGGACCATTTAGGAATCCATAATCATGGTGGATTTGTGTTTTTATTTAAGGGATTGGGCCTGCCCGAAAGCCCATTTCATGCATTAAAAATATTTTTTAATTATCTAATATCTCCTTCAATTTTTAAGTTTTTTCTATGATTCCAACTCTCACCCGAGACCACTTAACCAAGGCATGCTCTCATGATATCCTCCCCCTATTTTGATATCATTTTCATTGGGAAATTATGCGAAACTTATCTATAGGTCTCAAATATCCCATATTTGAAGAGGTAAATTGATCCCTTCATAACTCCTTCATTTATCACTATTTTCCCCCATTTCAGTTCCTACATGATCTCTGAATCCTTTTTCTAAATTCCCTTGAATTTTTGGCTTTTTGAAAATTTAGATACTGGTGGATTTAGGGAGATTTCTCCAAGATTCCATCAAGTAAGTGTTCCTCCCTTCAATTTCTTCATTTTCCTTAGGGTTTCATCCCACATTCTTGATGTTACAAAGTTTCCATAAGTTAGGGTTTGAACCTTGGGTTTTAAATGGTTTATTTTTGGTTTAATATTGAGATTTTAGGTTTCTATTCACTTCATTGTGGTGCGGCGGTGGTGCGCTTGATGTTTCACACCAAGATTTGAGGTTTTCGACTCAAAAGGTAGGTGATTCCGTGGTTAACCATTCTTTGATGAGTTAGTTTTCTTGTTTTACTAGTTTTTCATGTTACCCATATGCTATGTGTGGTGAAAAAACTATTTTTTAAGGATTTAGTTAAGCATTTAATTTTATAATTTCATTTTTGTTGAAGTTGTGAACTTTTCGAATGTAACACATGTGGTATCTTTTGTGGTAGTTTTATAAAATATGAAATTGATTAATTATTTGTTTAAAGGGGATGAAAATTATGTCTTTTAATGCCTTAGTTTCATGTGGGCCTTGTAATAGGGTTTTTGTAATATGTTTTGTGTGTAAAACTTTGTTATAATTCTTGAGAGCATTTTATGAAAATGAGTGTTTTCATTTGTATCTTTTGTGGTATTATTCAAGGTGATTTTATAACACTTTAAAGTGGTTTTATAAATTTATCCAGGGCTTCCAATTATACTTTTTTAGTGTTTTGATGTGGTTTTGTCCTTGAAATATGGTTTTAAAATGGGTTTTATGAGCAAAGTTCGGGTATACTCTTTAGAATTGTTTTATGAAAGATTTGAAAGATTTAATGATTTATATAAGAGGTGAAACCATATTGAAAAAATGTTTTAAAGTGTGTATATTTTGAAATGGAACATTTTAAATGTGAAAGGGGCTGTTTTGTGTTGTGTTACATCTTGGAAATGTTTTATAAAAATGTTTGAAGGATTTACTAAAGTTTGTAAGAGATGTGAAAGTGATGTGGGATGTTTTGTGTGAGTGTGATGTGAAAAATGGATTTTGGTTATGAAAAGGGTATTATGTAACATGTGAGTAGGATTTTATGTTAGTTGTAATATCTTGGAATGGTATTATAAAATTTTTTAATGTATTTGTGGACGTGTTAAAGAAATGTGAAAAGTGTTGTGAGCTATTTTGGTGTGAGTCGGATTTCAAAATCAATTTCAATGAAAAGTGGACTTTTGTGACTTTTGTGGTATACATGTGAGATTTTTGGTGAATTTTTGATGTGAAAATGATATTTTCATGTGAATATTATATTTCTTGACTTGTTGAACTTGTTTGAGCACAAGGGGAAAACCCGGGTATCTAGGTGGGTGGATGTGTCCTAGTATGCTAGTGAATCCATGAGGTTTGGCCTCAGTTTCACTTAGAAATATTGACGCTTACAAATCTAACTAAACTATGATGATAATGATTGGGTACCGGTAGGTTATGTGTATGTTCCACACTAGTGGATCATGCATGAGAATGAATATTTGTGATGGTTACTCTCATTGAGATACGAGGTACCTGGGACCCACAACGTGCTAGTGCATAGGGGTTATTTCTTATTGCTTGTGCTCATTAGTTACTTTGTGGTTACTGTCGGCATACAGTATAATTGGATGGAAAATAAGTAGTGTTGACATTATTTTTTTAAATTTTTTTATTCTTAATGATATCCCACTTAAAAACTGTTTTAATTTTTAAGTTGCATCTTTTAGAAATTGTAACTAGCATTTCATGTTTATGAAAACTTGCAAGATTTTTGTCTTTGAATGATTATCACATGGAATCTATTAGTGGTGGTATTATAATGGGAATTGTATCACACCCTACTCACACCCTTGGGTGTAAGTATAATTGGTTATTTTTGTTGTTGTCTTAGGATGGGTATAATTTTTAGTGCCAGTGGTTCGGGTTTCTAGCAGGTCCTTGGAGGTGAAGTCTTGTGGAGATGGCTTGAGGGCGATGCCTCTTTCCATGAAGGTTCTTGGGCTGTTTTATTTTGGTTTTTTACCTTTTTTATAGTCTTGGTGAGTTTTTTTAAACTATTTAATTCAGTTCTGAATTTTTTTAAAAGATTTTTTGGTTTGAAAAATCCAGATTCATTTTATTAGATTCATTTGTTGTTTTAAGTTTATAAACATGGGTAAATCATTCTCAATTATCATTTTATGATACCTGGGAACTTTTTCCAGCCCATGGGGATTGGTAATTCCCTTCGGGCCTTGTCACAGGCTGGGTTTGGTGCCCGTTTCGGTGAAGACCAGATTTGGTTCGTGACAAAATGGTATCAAAGGAGGTTTATGTTAACTGTTTGGGTCATGTTATTTGGGGAACAATCAGGATAGTATGGAGTTAGGATTGTCGAGACTTAGAATTATGGTCATGAGTACTGTGCCTGATCACCACACCTCATTATGGGATTCAAGTCACCATGGGAAGTTGGGACTTATCTAATTCCTTTGTTTTTTTAGTTTGATGATGATTAGGGGAAATGGAAAGAGAGTTGGGTAATGGTCTCAGTGAGATCGCAGGTCTTGGAAAGCCATGTGGAGCTGGATATATTGCCCTATAAAACTCTCCATGATGGTGAAGTGATTGTTATATGGCCTCCAACCATATGTCCAAGTCACCCACCGAAGCTAGTTACCCCTCGCATTGTCTTGTGTCCTTTAGTTTTGAAATCTTGGAAGTTCGGTTTGAAAGTAAAAATGACATGGTTATAAAAATCATAAGGTTTTTGTGAAATAATTTTCAAATAAAGAGGGAAGAGTTTGATTGTTGAAATGGTGGAACTAAAATTTCATAATTTTTTTGAATTAAGAAAATGGAATGTTTACGCCTCTTTTGAAACCAATAAGTATGTTAAAGTTGGTTTTGAAAAAGTGTTTCCAATAGAGTTTTCTAAACTATTGAAAGGTGTTTTAATGGTATGAGATGTTTTCAAATTAATGCGTATGAATTTAAAGTGAGTTTTAATTTGAATGATTGTGCCTTTATAATTTTTTTTAAGTGGTAATTTGGGTCCTATTTCGTGGTTAGCAGTATTGAGAAAAAGGAAGTATTGGTTGATTGTTTTGGTTTTGAAAAGTGGAAAGAGTTTTTATTTTAACCTTTGGTATTTTTCATAAGCGACCACATGCATGGGGTTATATGGGATGATGGATGGTTAATGGAATGACTAGATGAGTGCCAGGATGGATATGAAGAGGGTGCCTGGTGTGGCATGAAAACATGCATGTGTGGGGCCCATGGGGTACCATTGGTGGATATGCTAGCTGCTGAACTGTTTGTTTTCAAAGAAATGTTTTTAAAAGGAAAAATTGATGTCGTGATGAGTGTTTTGGGATGGTATGTATTTTGTGTTTTTGGAACTGTTGATGTTGTGGAATGTTTTGAGTCCAAGAACCCCCTTGTTTAAACGGTGTTTTGGGTTTGTGGTTGGTCAGTAAGCTGGGTTGAAGGGATGGTTAGTGGTCTCTTTTGAGAAAAGTTTGGGAACCCTTTATGGTGGTTCCCCTCATCTATTTGGATTTGGATGTGGTATTTTTTAACTAATGGACCAGGTTGGTTGGGTCCTTGGGTTCTCTCGTTGGATAAGGTACACCCCCATTAAGAGTTAGTGCACAACTGAAGTGCAACCCGGATTGTTTCTCCATTGGAAAATCCTCTAGTTGATCAATGTATGGAATATTTTCTCGAGATTTGTAGAATGATTCTACACCCTTTCATTTTTGGGTTTGAGGATACTCTTGTAGTGGGAGAGTGCTCATGGAAGGTTGAAAGAGACCATAGTTTCTTAAGTTTCCTGATTCATCGAAGGTGGAAGTGGTCTGGGGTTGTTAGTGTGGATGAGTGTATGGATTTTGTCTAAGAGGGCCTCTAGATCCTTCATAGTCTCTTTGAAGTAGGAGTTCACGTTAATCTACTAGTGTGGGAAATATGGTCATGAGAGGCCATTATGGCCACCTTATGGAATTGTGTGTTGTTTGGGGACTTGGCATAAGTTCCCTTTCCATGTATTGTTTCTATCAATCGCATTGGTCATGTTCGGTGATGCCTTGTGATGTCGTGTGCTTATTTGAATATAAAGGTAAAGGTCATGCAATCCTCTGAGGGAATCTGTTATGTTGGGAGTATGTATCTCTTGGAAAAATCTTCAAATCCTCTATCTTTGAGGAAGGAGTTTATATGTGTCCTTTCTTTCTGTTGTTTCTCACCCGAAGAAACAAGGTGTGTTGTGAGTGCATCCTCTAAGCCCCTATTTCAGTGAAATTTAGGGTTAGGCTAAAGTGAGTTTGGAATGTGTTATGTCTTGGTGAACCCATCTGGGATCAGGGTATAGTTTTCATGGAACCGAAAAGAAAAGTTCAATTTAAGGGTTTCCAAAGCTTAACTGCGAGGCCAAAGATGCTTTAACTATTTGAGCTCCAGCCATAGGTCCCGAAGAGAAGTTGGCGTGTAGTCAAGGGAAATTCCAGGGCCATTCAAACCCTTTTTAAAATTCTTATCCTCAGTATAAAATATGGGAATATTTTAAACCTCTGGTGTCGTCATCTTGCTTCTGTTTATCCTGTTTAGTGGAAATAGGCGGAGGGCGTCGTGCCCATGTTATCACCTAATGTCATTCCTTTCCTTGTTGGTTTCCATCAGGGTTTTAGAGAAAGGTTTAAAATTTGACTAGACAGTTTCAGAGCACGGTTTGTTTATGGTTAATAGTAACCATGTCCTAGAAAACCATGCAAGTATAAGGATCCACACGGTTAGCGCATGGTTTCCCAAACCGTGCGGACTAACCGTGCGACCGTCCCAAATCTTTAAATTTGGGTTTTTCCTGTACTGGAACATGCTGGTCGGTTAAGAGGGTTTTTTTCTTATAGTGGGGAGACCTACCATGGGTCTCATGTATGTTCTTTTGGAAATGTCTAATGGAAGTATACCCCTTGTACTAGGGAGTCCGTTCGGGCCTCCCCCTATTAGTGTCCCAATTCTATCTCAGGAAAAATTTAAGTTGTCTCTTATGGTGAGGAGCCCATTTGTGTCTCATCATACTAGTAACTTAGTTTTGTACTTGGTCTTAGCTTGGAAGTCTCATTCATAACTATATAAATACCAACATCTTCATTGGGTAAACGTTGATATCGGAGAGTGCCCAAGGGTTTAGTTATATCAAGTTAAGTGTAGCCTTGTCCGATGTTGTTTTTTATTTGGGTAAATTTCATGAGTCTTGTTTAGATTGTGTTTGAGAATTTTTCTTTTGGGATAAAGCCTAAATGTTCATGATTATTTCAGGAAATTGGTGTAAGTTTGGTTTGTGAGAGTATTCCTTCCTTAATTGATCACTGGAGGTGTTTTGGCCTTTGGGGGTGAAACCTGGCAAAGGAGTACCTCTTGGTTTTTTAGTTGGGTTTGGTTGTTGCTTTGGCCTTGCTGTGACTTTCCGAAGAAGAAATTTTTCATGGTGGGGAGAATTTTCGCATAAATAAATTATTTTAATGGTATTTTTAATTTAATTTCAATTATTTTTTTATTTTGGGTGTTTTTATGCATATTTTGAGAAATGGGTGAGTTTTCATGATTTGAGCCAAACCGTGAGCCCAATTCCAGATTTAAAAATAAATTTTGATTCCTTTATAGATCCTTCATTTTTCAACATTTTTCATCCATTACAATTCCTACTTGGCATATCCTGACCTATTAAAACCACCATATTAATTTGGATCATTTAGGAATCCATAATCATGGTAGATATGAGTTTTTATTTAAGGGATTGGGCCTGCCCGAAATCCCATTTCATGCATTAAAAATATTTTTTAATTATATAATATCTCCTTCAATTTTTAAGTTTTTTCGGTGATTCCAACTCTCACCAGAGACCAATTAACCAGGTCACGCTCCCATGCTCTCCTACCACTCTTTGGAGATTATATTCATTGGGAAATTATGATAAACTTATCTGGATGTCTCAAATCTCCCATATTTGTAGAGGTAAATTGATCCCTTCACAACTCCTACATTTATCACTATTTTTCCCCATTCCAGTTCCTACATGATCTCCTAATCCTTTTTATAACCTACCTTGAATGTTTGGATTTTTGAAAATTTAGATACTAGTGGATTTAGGGCGATTTCTCCAAGATTCCATCAAGTAAGTGTTCCTCCCTTCAATTTCTTCAATTTCCTTAGGGTTTCATCCCACATTCTTGATGTTACAAAGTTTCCAGAAGTTAGGTTTTGAACCTAGGGTTTTAAATGGTTTATTTTTGGTGTAATATTGATATTTTAGATTTCTCTTCACTTCCTTGTGGTGCGGCGGTGGTGCGCTTGATGTTTCCCACCAAGATTTGTGTGTTTTGACTCAAAAGGTAAGTGATTCCATGGTTAACCATTCCTTGATGAGTTAGTTTGATTGTTTTACTGATTTTTCATGTTACCCATATGCTTTGTGTGGTGTGAAAACCATTTTTGAGGGATTTGGTTTAGTATTTAATTTTACAATTTTATTTTTGTTGAAGTTGTGAACTTTTTGAATGTAACACATGTAGTATCTTTTGTGGAAGTTTTATAAAATATGAAATTGATTTATTAGTTGTTGAAAGGGGCTGAAAATTGTATTTTTTTAATGCCTTAGTGTCATGTGGGCCTTGGAAGAGGTTTTTTGGAATAGGTTTGGTGTGTAAAACTTTGTTATACTTCTTGAGATAATTTTATGAAAATGGGTGTTTTCATTTGTATCTTTCGTGGTATTAATCAAGGTGATTTTATAACACTTGAAAGTGGTTTTATAAATTTATATAGGGCTGAAAAATCTACTTTTTTAGTGTTTTGATGTGTTTTTTTCCTTGAAATATGGATTTGAAATGGGTTTTATGAGAAAATTTTGGGTATACTCTTTAGAATTGTTTTATGAAAGATTTGAAATATTTAATGATTTATGTAAGAGGTGAAACTATATTGGAAAACTATTTTGAACTATGTATATTTTTAAATGGAACATTTTAAATTTGAAAGGGGTTGTTTTGTGATGTGTTCCATCTTGTAAATGTTCTATAAATTTTTTTAAGGATTTACTAAAGTGTGTAAGAGATGTGAAAGTGATGTGGGATGTTTTGTGTAAGTGTGATGTGAAAAATGGATTTTGGTTTTGAAAAGGGTATTATAAAACATGTGATCGGGCTGTTATGTTAGTTTTAATATCTTGGAATGGTATTATAAAATTTTCTAATCGATTTTTGGATGTGTTAAAGAAATGTGAAAAGTGTTGTGGGCTATTTTGGTGTGAGTCGGATTTCAAAATCAATTTGAATGAAAAGTGGACTTTTGTGACTTGTTTGGTATACATGTGGAATTTTTGGTGAATTTATGATGTGAAAATGATATTTTCATGTGCATATTATATTTCTTGACTTGTTGAACTTGTTTTTGCACAAGGGAAGAACCCGGGTATCTAGGTGGGTGGACGTGTACTAGTATGCTAGTGAATCCGTGGGGTTTGGCCTGAGTTTCACTTAGCAAGATTGATGCTTACAACTATAACTAAACTATTATGATGATGATTGGGGACCACTAGGTTATGGGTTTGTTCCCTACTAATGGATCGTGCATGAGAATGGATATTTTTTATGGTTACTCTCATCGAGATATGAGGTACCTGGGACCCAAAATGAGCTAGTGCCTAGGGGTTATTTCATATTGCTTATGCTCATTAGTTACTTTGTGCTTACCGTTGGAATACGGTATGGTTGGATGGAAAATTCAGTAGCTTTGAAATTATTTTTTTAAAAGTGTTTATTCTTAATGATATCCCACTTAAAAACTGTTTTAATTTTTAAGTTGCACCTTTTAGAAATTGTAACTCGCATTTCATGTTTATGAAAACTTTCAAGCCTTTTGTATTTCAATGATTATAACATGGAATATCTTAATGGTGGTATCCTAATGGGCATTGGATCAAACCCTACTTACACCCTTGAGTGTAATTATACTTGTTTATTTTTTTTGTCGTAGGTTGGGTACAGTTTTTAATGCCAGTGGTTCGGGTTTTTAACAGGTCCTTGGTGGTGAAGTATTGTGGAGATAGATTGAGGGCGGTGCCCCTTGCCATGAGGGTTCTTGAGATGTTTCATTTTAGTTTTTTACCTTTTTTATACTCTTGTTGAGTTGTTTTAAACTATGTAATTTAGTTCTGAATTTTTTTAAAGATTGTTTGGTTTGAAAAATACAGATTCGTTTTATTAAATTCATTTGTTGTTTTAAGTTTATAAACAACGGTAAATCATTCCCAATTATAATTTTATGTTACTTGAGCACTTATGACAGTCTGTGGGGATCGGGAATGCCCTTAGGGTATTGTCACGGGCTGGGTTTGGTGTCAGTTTTGGTGACGACCAGATTTGGTTCGTGACACCCCATGGTACTTCATTGATATGATTATTTACATAGATTTTTTTTCATGTTTAAAATTGTTACAAATAATGATATGTATTAATTGGATCAATTTTTGGTATTTATGTCCTTTTATTATATTATTTGTTTTTGTATTTCATATCATTTATCATGGTTATTGTGAGATCATTTCAGTTGTTTGATCCTTTTCCATTTTTGAGATTTCTTATTATGATTCTTTACCTTACTATATCATGTTTTTCAATTAAATAAAAATCCTTGTCTAATAGTGAACTTATTCACTTTATATTATTGGTATTGGGGTTTTTCATTTGGTGTTTTAGTTTAAATATCATTTTTTGGAAACTGATAGTGATGAATGGAATTTTAACTCAACTCTCTCTCTCCCCCATTCTAAAATAATTATTTCCCTTTAATTATTCTATAAGAGGTTTTCAAATTTATTTCCAAGAACTAAGAATATTTCTTTTAAGAGTGTTTTCCTAGTTTTGTAGAAAGGGCTGATGCCATGTGTAGGTGTTGTTCATATTTCAAAATTATTAAAAGGATTATTTTTATTCGAATGTATTTAAAACTATCATTTTTGGGATATCATATAAAAATATTACATAAAATCTTTAGTGAAATCATGTTGGGAATGTGTAGCTCACACCCTATATAAACACCCTAGTGTGTATGTAGTTCTTATGACTTCTACAGATGCACGAGTTATGCTTGATGTGGATAAAATTCACTATTTTATGAGTCTTTGGATTTATGGGGTTATAGATGTGGCCTTGGGTCATGTGGTGATGTTAATATGGTGGATCGGGTTATGATGGTTCATCCGGGATGGTTAATGAATCAACCACTTCAACCTTTCTTTCATTACTTTTGGTCCTTTTTGTATTTGTACCCATGTTGTATCGTATTTGATGTTTGTTATCAGATGTGGGCCCTATTTTGTTTATATTGGAATTGTAAGAATTTATTCCATGTTTCTTATTAGTCTAACTTATGGGCGCACTATGCCAGATTTTTTTGGAAAAATTTGTGGTTTAGTAAATGATATTTAGCTGGTGGAATTATTCCCACTCTATTATTTTGATTCCATTGAAACTAGTTTCTAGACTGGGGTGATCGGGAAAATTCCTTAGCCCTTATCATGGCATGATCTAGGTGAAGTTTCAGGTTGACCTTGGTTAGTTCATGAATTAAGGGAATGGAATTTTTTTAAATATTCACAACTTTATATTAAAGGAATTCAATTTTCAAAGGAAGGTGGATCCTAAAGTGGGAAATAATGGAAAAGGTATAAGTCTTGGTCAATCCGCCACTACTGGAATCTTTACCTATACCCATGGTTCTAAACGGTGGGTATATCCTAAAAAACTATGCGTATATCCTTGAAAACCATGGGTATAGGCTATACCCACAGTTCTATAAACCATGGGTGCTTAAGCCGTCAGGATAGGCTTATACCCATGGTTTCACCAAACCATTGGTATAGACCACCTATACCCATGGTCCTAAAACTGTTGGTGTGAAAATTTCAATGGTAATACCTATACTCATGGTTTGGTCAAACTGTGGTTATAGATCCTTTATTAAAAAAATCCATCGCTAGGAATTGATCCCAACACCTTTCACTTATAATCCAATGAATTTACCACTATCCTACAACACATTTTTTGTTTTTATATTGAAAAATATATATTTTTATATATAAAAATTTATTTATATTAAATTATTTATTATTATTGTTATTATTATGGAAAAATAATGGGCCAACCTATACCAATGGTTCACCAAAACCATTGGTATAGGTGACCATAAACATTACCTATACCCACTGTTTGGTTAAACCGTGGGTATAGGTTTTCCCATAGACTTCCCACAAATTTCTCCCTATGAAACCTATTTCCACACTTTACAAAAACCGTGGGTGCAGGGGTGACCTATACCCACAATTTTTGGAGAATAGTGTGTATAGGTCCTTCCTATGAATTTTTTTATGTGGCTATAGGGGTGACCTATATCCACGGTTTAGTAAAAAACAATGGGTATAGACTTGTTCTCCTGCTTGGCATCCAAAAGACCTAGGATTAAATCCAAGAAAGGGATGAATTTCCGAGGTACTATAGCAGTACTATAGTAGGCACTGTAGCAGTACTGTAATAGCGGTAGAACTACAGTGGCAGAGGCACTGTAGTAGGAACTGTAGCAGCGACGATATTGTAGTAGCACGGGTACTATAGCAGTAATGTTCATCGAGAGGTCCTTTGGGACAAAAAAAATAGGATTTTAAGCCTTGTATTCAGGCCACTTTCCCTTGGTCCTTCATGCAATGTAATGGGCCACCCTCTACCCAGACTAAAAAAGAGGTATTTGCTTTAATAATAAATTGAGCCTTCGGCCCCAACCTTTAATTTTTTTTACCATAATTTACTTCTACCATGGTATATATTTTTTTTAACTTCGATAACTTATTTTTATGATCAAAAATAAAATTAACCTTAATATAAAATTTGGATATTTTGATTCCAAATATGTTTTTTTATAATTTCAAATTTCTAGAAGTGGTATAAATTATTTTTAAATTAATAAATTTATAATGCGTAATTTTTTTTTAGAAAAATATTACTCAGGTTCCAAAATATTTATGAAATTCATCTAAATTAAAATTAATATTTTAAATGTATGATTTTATTTATTAAATAAATATTTAATTAGTAAAAATTTTACATAAATTTTTAAGTCAGTTCATATCCTAATAATCTCATAAAAGTTATTTTATTCATAAAAAATAGTATTTTGTTCTATTCACATAAAAATCAATATTTTTAGAAAAATAAAAAAAATCATCCTAAAATAATATTTTCATGATGAATCTAAAAATGAATTTCAATTTTTCAAATTAAAATTCTATTTTTTTGAATTTAACTTTTAAATAAAAACATAAAACATGATGAAATAATTTTTTACAAGAAAATGATTTTCCACATATTAAAAATTCCTATTCTTATTTCATATAAATTTTTAATTAAATTAGTTTTAATATATTATTCATATAAAAAATATATTTTATCACAATTTAACCAAAATATACATAATTTCTTAAAATAAAAATTCAAAGTGCATAAAAAGACAATTTTAGCAAAACACATTTTTATGCATAGAAAATGATTTATTCTTATTACTTTCCTAGTAATAACCATTGTATGGATGTTAATTTATTTTATTTTAAATATTCTCAATAAATTTCTTTAAAAAAATTATTTAGTCAAGAGTAATTAAAAATAAAAAACACTTAAAAAATAGTTCTTTGAAAAAAAATTAATTTTATATTAAATAATCTTCACTAAATATCATTGAAATAAATTATTTATATTCTAAAAATTTAATTTTATTAATTAATTGGTTGTAAAATATTTCTATAAATTTTATAAATACATCATATAATAATATGCGATGCATAAAAATATATATTCTTATTATAAAATATCTTAATAAAATAGTATATTTTTGTTTCATTATTGTATTCTCATAATGTGTTAATGTTTATATTTCAGTTTAATATTTTATTTCAATAATATGTATCTAGGTTTTGTTTTAATTTGGTGCTACATGTGATATAATCTATTCAAAATAATATTTATTCAAAGGGAGATTAATACTAAAATCTCAGGGTGTTACAACTTGGTTCGGGGTCATTACATATTTCCTTCAATATTATGAAGGCATATATTTTTATTTTCATAGTTTTTTCATCTTCCTCAAAGTTCCATTACTATTATTCCATATTCTTTATCTTTTCTTTGATATATCAATTTCATTTTTCCATCACCTTTTATCAACTTGTCTAAGGAATTTAGTATGTTTAATTTTTATTAAAAAAATATGTATTAGAAACAAAGATAAAATTAGAAATAGTCCATCATTCCATGCATACTTCTATAGAGACCCAAAATTTATATACATAAATATTACATATTTTTAGATTAATATTCAATACATGACACAAAACTCACCGAGGACCATAAAATTTTAGTGTCTTTGGAGACTAGATACTTAATGTTCTTATTTCTTGAAATATCATCAAAATATCTCATAAATATCCTCCCACATAGTATTTTTCTTAGATATACCCTACTTAGAACCTTTATTTATAACCTAGGTAAAGAAACATAAGAAAGGGAGAGCTTAGATGCTAGTAAGGATAAATGAGGGAGATATAAATGATCACCTAAGCATAAAATGAGAATAAGGGTATGATATCATGAGAATAAAATTTGAAAAAAACATACCCTTCATATCAGATATCATAAGCTTGAGTCATAGAAATAATCTTGGTTGTTCATATGAAATGAATCATAAAAGAATCAAATAAAATGATCTATGAGATCATAGAATTGGCATAAGATATTGATTTGCGACATACATGTAAGGATAGAAAATCTTATTTCAAGGCTATACACCAAGACATTCATAACATGTTAGGATTGGGATATCCACCCATGTACCTACTTCGGGCTTGGGGTAACTTCTTTTGTAACCTCTTTCAAGATTGGGATAACATCCCATGTACCCTCTTTTAGGTATAGGATAACCTCCCTTGTACCCTATTTTGGGTTTGGGATAACCTTCGGTGTAACCTTTGATATCATATAACATTAATCAATACCAAATTCATTGGAGGGAATTATTGGACCCAACCATCACACATTCTATACATTTGTGTTCCATAAGATCATAAAACATTCATCATATCACAACCCATGAAAATAAATGGGTTTTATAAACATGTTTTTATTATAGACACAAATCATCCAAAGAAATAATAAGGATAGTATAATTGGATCATATATTCAGTAAAGCTTAAGTAACATCAAAGGATGTAATCTTAGATGTAAAATGATTTTTAATGATCACTTGAAACATTTCTTGAGAAAAATATCATTTCAACTTTGAAAATCACTTTTTAAAACATAAAATATTCTAAAAATCATTTTATTTGAATTTTTTTTTGAAACTTATAAAGGAATCTTTAAATTTTTTTTGGTCATGATGGAGGGAAATTTTGTCCATGTTGTACTTGTTAAAATGAAGATTCCTTTCATATTTTTGGTAAAATCCAAACAACCCTTGTTTGGAAAACTACATAAATATTACCTTTAATTTTTTTTTTAAAAAGTTAAAAAGGCTAATAATGTCTTTGAAAAATCCTTGTATAGTAGTAAATTTTTTATTTAAAGCATTTTTTTATAGATAACATGGATATTGATGAAAAGATATTTTCGAGCGAAGAGAGAAAAACATCGATTTCTATTAAAAATATTATTTTGAACTATTGAGTACATAAAGAGAGGAAAATTTAAGGAACACATGAATTTTCATAAAATAACCAGTGGTTAATAAAATTCAAGAGTTTATTGAGAGAGATATCACAATATTTCATCATGAGAAATATAAACATAAACAACCCTGATAAATGACGAGATTGTATCATAAAACCCACACCACCTTAGTAACATTAAATCATAAGCCCTATGAAATAATAACATTAAATTAAACTTAAAATATCATGAGAATAAATAAATTCATGATATTTAATGTTAAATGGGATGTATATACACCTCATAAAAGAAGATGGGTGCATAACATAATGTATGTCCCAAAATAGACAGACTGAGACAAAAATCCCTTACCACTTTAGACACTTTCGAATCGCAAGCCCCATTAAATAATAACATTAAATGAAACTTTAATTATCATGAAAATAAGTATATTAATGACATAACATTTCAAATGGATATTATATACACCACACAAAAGAAATGAGTGGTGAATATGACATATGTCTACCAGAAATAAAAGAGAGACTTGAAATACTTTACCTTAAATCTCAAATTCCTTTGTACACATCCAAACATTCCGTATAATAAATATTAATTTATTATAAATCTAATAAATAACCATATTTATATATATCATACCATATATTATTTACTTAATACCTTTTATTACTCATTTATTAACAATTCCTTGTTAAAATCATGTTTCGGGTAATAGCTACTTTGTTTTTCATGTATGTTTTGATTTGGTATTTTTGGTCTGTTTACTTTGATGATAGTTCCATCATATCCAAAATGTTAAACATTATATAAATAATATATATATATATATATATTTATTATATATGTATTTATAGTAATCTAAAAAATTTAGATATAAAAAATGAAATACACCGTTCATGGAGATGGTATGTCGTACGTATGCATAAATGTTGTTTCCATTTTATCAAAAAATGAAATTAAAAAAAGGTAAATAATATATTAAACTTATAGAATAATATTTATTTAATATATATCACATATTTTTATTAAGACTATCCTTATTACCTTCCATGTAAAGCGTAAGTGAAAAATGAATCACATCGCTTTGTGAGGTGGTAGTCCGTCGTACACATGAGTGACGTTATCATATTTACACAGAATGGAAAGTAAGAAGTTATATGTCATACTATAATTATATAAGTCTAATAATATCATACATATAATATATAAACATTAAATCCATAATTATATCCATATTTGAGAGGTGGTGATCGAAAACGAATAACATCGGTTCATAAGGCGGTAGTCCACCGTACACACGATCGATGGTTTCATTTTCCATTTGATGGAATAGGAGGTAAATGTAGGTTATTACATTAAAATAATAAAATATAATTATATGTGAGATAATAGTGTTATTATATTATCATAGTTGAATAATATTTTAAGGATGTGTAAGAATAAATAAAGAAAAAGAACATGTTTAAGAATTTTACCTCTTCTTCGAAGAGCCTCTCTAGGTTTATACGTAATGATTTCTTAGGAGGGATTCATAATAAAAATAATGACTCAAGGAAATGAGTATATAAGTAAGTAATATATTTTTTTATGGTTTTTTCAAGACAAAGGTGTTTTTAATTTTTAAGAGGATAGGAGATGGAGTGGCCATTTATAAGTGTGGAAGAGGACACACATGGAATTTTTGAAAAGAATAAAGTATACCCACGTTTTTCACATGAAAAAAGGCTCCAAAATGGGTAATTATCAAACCTTATATTTTATAAGGTTTAAATATGTCCATAAAATTGTTCTTGACCAATTTCCGAGTTCATTTTACCCCTTATATGTTTAGTTTAACCCTCCGATAAACCTTTTTTTAACCTTAACCACGATAATTAATTTTTAATGTTTTTACTATTTATTTTGAGAAAAAATTATTTTTACATTATTATATAATATTAATTTTTCTGATTCATAATATTGAATCCATTTTTTCAAATTCCATTCAAATAATTGGTAAATTTTAATTTAAAATTAAACCCATATACATGATGAAAAATCAGTTTTCCAAGAAGAAAATATTCCAAAGTTTAAAAGGTTTTTATATAGAAATTAAATATAAAATTGATCCCAATTACCTATATTAGATTAATTACAATATAATTAAGATACTTTTACTTTTTAAACCATTTTAAAACAAAATTTAACCTTATAAATTTTTAAATGAAAAGGCAGTTTTCAATAAAAACTAGTATTTTTCACTATTCATCAAAAAACCAATCTTTTCATAAAATCCCAAAAATTCATCCTAAGATAATTTTGAAATATTTATTAAAAAAATGAATTTATTTTTTTAAATAAATTTTATAAATGTGTAAAAAATTAATTTTATTATTTGTTCACAAAAATCAATAAAAATCATTTTTTTGAGAAAAGGGTATTTTCGAAGCATATAAAGGCTTTAACAAAAATTTACTATTTTTTATTAATATATTTTATTCATATATTACCATTATGATTAATTTTTAAAATTTGGTTATTCCTATTCATACCTCAAATTTTAATGACTAGGTCATAATGGCCATGTTTAAATAATAATATTAATAGTATATCGTGGTTCATTAATACTTGGTGTTGCGTGTAACACAAGCTATCAAAAAAATTAAATTTATTCGAAAAAATTATTTCATAAAATCTCAGAGTGTTACATTATACCCCCTTAAATAAATGAAATCCTATCAATTTGAACTTGATCTAGATAATCAAGGGTTTGGCATTTGAAAATTCCTTCGTGGAAAACCCACATCACAAAAAGGGTTAATAAAACTTCCTCTTGAAAAGATGGAAAATAAATTATAAAGGTCATCACATAAATAAGTTCCAAAATATAATAAATTTGGTTGGAAGTGAATATATGGACATGTAAGATAAAACTAACACCCAAATACTAATATAGAGTGATAGAGAATATGGTCAGGAGAAAGTTAAAAACCACAAATCCATAAATCCGTGATGGGTTAAAATATCATTGATTCAAAAGAAATGAATTTAACAATTCAACATTTTTTCCTTAAGATAATTTTTCATAAATTTTAGGGAGTTTTTACTATCATTATGGGGAACATAAGAAAATATACTTACTTGATTTCTTTCCATTTCAAACGCACAATATCATCCTTTGATTGCACTTCGATCAATTTCTACTTCATCTCTCTTTCCAAGAAGTGAAGATGATTTTTTTTCTTGATTAAATTACTAATAGATTATAAGATCCATAAAACAATGATAAGTCATTCCTTCCATATTTGGTTATCATCAAAACCAAAATGTTTTGAACAAATTATCAAATATACATAAATCTTCATATGGTTAAATAACAAATTAATCTCTAAAATATATTATAATTTTCATCTTAAACCATTCCATAAATGGTTAACATTAAGACCCTTAAAAAATTCAAAAATTTATAAATACATTCGCTAAATTTCAAATTAACATAATCCCCAAAATATCATAAAGTAGGTCTAAATTTTCACATACCAAATGTGTGAATACCTTGTTTATATATTCTTCTAAAACATGGAAATAAAAAAAATTACCATAGAATCTCAATGAATACATACATTCTTCCCCAATACTTAAATAAAACCATAGATTATTGAATATATTCCTTAAATCAAAAAATGATGTATACTCCATCAATGAAAACATAAACTACCTTGTCATCAAATCATTAATCAGTTCCAAGGTAATCAACACTATCCAATTAACTTTATCCATATCGATCATATCTTTATCCAAACATCATTATCTCAACGTTAAGAACATATTAAGGGTTATATTTCCATTTAATCATGTGTTTTCACTAAAAAATCACTTTTAAATTAAATCACTTTTCTAGGTCATTATTACCATTCGCTACATTCTTGCACATCCTTTATGAAAAACTTATACAAAAAATTACCTATATATTTCATAATTCGTATAACATGATTCTTTAATTCCAATACATAAACAATTTAATTATACCACTTCAATTTTAAACCATTAACTAGGATTCATCATCTTATTCCTCAATACCTCATTCCTTTAATATATCATTTTTAGTCTCTTCATCATGAACAAAAAAAAATTTACTTATACCACCTTGCTGATCATATTCTTGAGTTTTCCCCATAGGATATAAATTTTTATAATTCTCATAATTTCAACATTTATAAAATTCAAGCATTGATGATGCCTTAGGGAAACAATTATTATCATCCATTGTGTTAACTAATTTTTTTATTTTTCCTCAATAATAGCTTAATATGTATTCTTATTCTCTACACATAAACTAACTTTTTGTTCCTTTGAGACATTCCATGGAGTGATTCTTCTCACATTCTCAATATTTGAAAACTAAATATTCTTTCCTCCATAGTATTCACTACCCAAAATCTCAACGAACTCTATTCTTATCTTCTTTGGTGATTCTGAGAGTTGGTTAAGGTGAACGTTTTTAATCATATATTGCGATAAATAATTAGGAATAATCACAATATACTTCACTCAAGTCATCCTCCCATTTTTTTTCTCATAAACACATTTTCAATCACATTCAACATTAACCCAGTTCCTTCTGGTTCTCACTATTGACTAAAACCAAAATCCATAGTGCAAAAAATAGTATTTATAGTGGAAAAACACATAATCATGAAAAATAATTTATAGGATTTCTAAATAATGAAACTTTATTTTCAATATAAGATACCTTAGTTTTAAACTGGGCCATCCATAGTCAACATCTATTTAAGTCCTTCATAATAGTTTATAAAGATTTTGTGAATTTTAAAAGCATACCCCCTAGGAGTTTCAAACTTGTTGTGCAAAAAGGATCGTTATTGTGCACTAGGTGACGATCAAGTCTAGCTCAATGTTCCCTTTTTAGATCTATTACCCCTAGGTATAACTATTCCAGATCCACATCCACTTGTAGTATATAGACAATAATGTAATTTCTCAGAACCTACTCACTATATACATCATCAAAATTTCAGGATATTTTACTACACTTAGTCTTATCCTTATACTTTTCCTTAGACTTATCCCTATGGTTCTTAATAAAGTATTATCATCATAGTTTCTAAATTTTAACTAAATCCTTCCTCTGACACCAACTATAGTGACCCAAGCTTTACATATATAAATATTATATCTTTTTAGATGAATATTCAATTCATGTCACAAAAATCACCTGAGGACTATACAGGTTTAGCGCATTTGGATACTAGATACACAATCTTATTATTTATTAAAATATCTTCAAAATATCCTAAAAATATCTTCCCACAGAGTATTTTTCTTAAAAATACCCTACTTAAAACCTTTATTCATAACATGAAGTAAAGAAATATAAGAAAAGGTGAGATAAGATGCTTAGTAAGGGTAAACAATTGAGATATTAATGATCACATAAGCATAACATGAGAATAAGGGCATGGGAAAATGAGAATAACATTTGAAGAAAAACATACCATGTATATCATAGATCAGAAACTTGAGTCATGACACAAGTCTTGATAACTCATATGAAATGAATCATAAATGAATCAAAGAACATGATCCCTGAGATTATAACATTTGCATAAGATATAGTTTTTTGGAATACAATTAAGCATATAAATCTTATATCAAGTATACCCACTAAGAAATTCATAACATGTTAGTTTTGGTCTAACAACTAATGTACCTTCTTGGGATAACCACCCATGTACCCTCTCTCGGGCTTGTATTAACCTCCCATGTACCCTATTTCGGGCTTGATATAACCTTCCGTATACCCTTTGACTTCATATAACATTAATAATTACCCAATTAATTTGAGGTAGATATAGGTATCAACCATCACATAATTCATACATTTGTGTTCCATATGATCATAAAACATTCATCATATCAAAACCCATGAAAAGAAATGGGTTTCATGAACATCTTTCCATCATATACATAAACCATAAAAAGAAAGAATAAGGATGGTATAATTGGAACATATACCCAGTAAATATTAAGTAACATCAATGGATGTCATATTATATGGAAAATTATTTTTGAAGATCACTTGGAACATTTCTTGAAGAAAATAACCATTCAACTTTGAAAATAACTTTTTAAAACATAAAAAAATTTCAAAATAATATTCTTTGAAAATAACCTTTGAAACATATAAATTAAGCTTTATAACATTGTGTGGTCATGATGGTAGAAAATTCCTTTCATGCAGTACATGTTAAAATGAATATTCCTTTCATATTTTTGGTAAAATCCAAATGAGCCTTGTTTGTAAAATTACTTGCAGATTCCCTTTAATTTTTTTTTAAAATTCATACAAGGGTAAAAATTTCTTTAAAAAATACTTTTAGAGTAGTAAAAACATTCTTTAATTTTTTTTTAGAAAACATGGATATGGAAGAATTTTTTTTACTGAAGAGAGAAATAATATTAATTTTTCATAAAAACACTCTTTTAAACTCTTGATTACATAAAGAGGTAAACATGAAAGGAACACATGTATTTTCATAACATAACTATAGGATATGAAAATTAATGAGTTTATTGAGAGATATATCATATAATTTCATAATTGTAAGCAAAATCATAAAAAATCTATATAAAAATTATATTGTATCATAAAACCCTCACCCTTTGGTAACATTGAATCATAAGCACCATGAAAGAATAAAATTAAATGAAAATTAAAAATATCATGAGAATAAATAAATTCATGATTTTCTATGTTAAAGGGTATGTATATAAACTTCATAAAATATGATAGGTTCATAAAATAATGTATTTCCTAAAGAAGACAAATTTAGACAAAATCCCTTAACGCTTTGGAAGCTTTTGAATCATAAGCCCCATTAAAGAGTAATATTAAATTAAACTTTAAATATCATGAAAGCAAGTAGATTCATAATATAAAATGTAAAAGGAGAAGTATATACACCAAATAAAATAAATTAGTGGTGAATATGCCACATGTATCATAGAAATAAAATATAGTCTATAAATTCCTTACCTTAAGTCTTGAATTCCTTCATTAAAATCACATTTTGGGTAATAACTGCTTTGTTTTTCATGTATGTTTTGATTTGGTATTTTCAGTCCCTTTAATTTAGCCATGGTTACATCATATAAAAAATTTTAAATTTTATATAAATATCATATATATATATATATATTAATTATATAAGTATTTATATTAATCCATAAAAGTTATAGATAAAATATGAAATACACGATTCATGGAGACAGTAGGCTGTACGTACACATGAACGTTGATTCCATTTTATTGATAGATGAAATTAAAGAAAGGTAAATAAAATATTAACCTCAAATAATCTTTTTTATTTCATATATATCACATATTTTCATTAAAACTATCCTTATTACCTTCCAAGTAAAGCGTAAGTGAAAAACGAATCACATCGCTTCGTGTGGTAATAGTTTGTCGTACACACAAGCGTAATTATCATATTCCCATAGAATGGAAAGTAAGAATCTATATGTGATATTATAATTAAAGAAGAATAAGAATATCATAAATTTAATATATAAACATTAAATACATCATTATATCCATCCATGAGAGGTGGTGATGGAAAACGAATAACATCAGTTCGCGAGACGGTAGTCCGCCATACACATGATCAACGATTTTGTTTCCGATTTTATGGAAGAGGAGATATATGTATGAAATAAAATTAAAATAATAATATATAAGTATTTTTTATATATATTTTCTATTATATTATCATATTTTAATAATATCTTAATGATTTGTAAGAATAAATAAAACAAAAACACAAGTTTAATAATTTTACCTCTTCTTCAGAGAGCCTCTTTAGGTTTATACCAAAAAAATTCTTAAGGGGGTTACTAATAAAAATTAGAAATCTATATGTTTGTAGGTAAGTAAGGAAGTAGTTTTTTAAGTAATTTTCTATAACAAAGGTTTTTTAAAGTTTTAATATAAGAGGAGGAGGGGCGACCTTTTATAAGTGGGGGAGAGAACACACATGAATTTTTTGAAAATAATAAAGTGTGCCCACATTTTTCACTTTCCAAAAGTATAAAAATGGGTCATTATAAAACATTAGAGTTTATAATATCAAAATATGGTAATAAAATTGGTGTTTTATAATTTCTAGTTCATTTTACCCCTTATAATTTTAGTTTAACCCCCTAGTAAACCCGTTTTAACCTTAACTGTAGTAATTAATTTTTACTATTTTACTATTCATTTTAATCAAAAAATCAAGTTGACGTTATTATATAATATTAATTATGATTATTAAAAATATGGAATCAAATTTTCCAAATTACATTCATATAAGTGGCCAAATTTAATTTAAAATTAAACCCACATATGCAACAAAAAAGTTGTTTTCCAAAGAGAAAATTTTCAAAAGTTTAAAAACTATTTATATCAAAATTCAATATGAAATTGATTCCAATGATATATATTGTATTAATTATAATATAAATATCTAATTTTACTTTTTAAACCATTTTTAAAACAAAAATTATCCTTATAATTTTTTTAAATGAAAAGGTATTTTTCAATAAAAAGCAGTATTTTTCACTATTCATTGAAAAATTAAAATTTTCAGAAAAATAAAAAAAAAATTAGCCTAAGATAATTTTGACTAGTTGATTTAAAAAAATTAAGTTAATTTTTTAAAATCAATTTTCTAAAAGTGGAAATATTAATTTTATGATTTGCTCACAAAAATAAATAAAAATCATTTTTTTGAGAAAAATGTATTTTTAAAGCATATAAAGACTTTTCCAAACATTTAGTATTTTTTTTATTAATATGTTTTCTTCATGTATAAACATTATAATTAATTTTTATAATGTGGTTATTCATATTCAAACTTCTAATTTTAAAATATAGGTTATGACGACTGTGTTTAAATAATAATATTAAAAGTATATTTTGGTATGTTAAAACTCTGTGTTGAGTGTGACACAAGCTATAGAAGAAATTAAATTTACTAAAAAAATATTTCATGAAATATCAGGGTGTTACAATCTCAATCAACTATACTATTTTCACACTCGGGTTTTTGAATTCACCCTTTGTTCCGATTTTGGTTTGGTTATCGGTTATTTTCTCAGGTTCCAGGTGTGATGAGTTTGAATGTTTGAGGTATTTCCTTTGGTTATTCTTAGTATATTGCTTGTTAATGAGTTTCATATTTAATTTTCAAGAAAATGTAATTTTTTTGGTGGACAGTGTGTGGCATATAGTTGATGCATAGTTAGTAGAAATCGTACGCCCTACCCAGGTAACCATGCGATAGGTGGCTGGTTGAGGCAGCAACTACCGCACGACCAGCGCATGGTAAGTCAGACCGTGTGCCTCGGACCAAGTAACTGTGCGATAGGTTGGGGGTTTTGTCTAGAATCTACCACAAAACTTCTACATGGTAAGCCAGGCCATGCAGTCTAACCATGTGGTAGGTACTTACTTAGGCAGATAGGGGCGTACAGTCACCACACGGTTTGTCAAACCATGTGGACTAACTGTGTGGCCTATCCAGGGAATTAAAATTTGGGTTTACCCTTTTATATATCCCTGATTTTTATCCCTACCCTCACCCTTTCCTCTCCTCCCTCGGCCTCTTTGGCCCTAGGTGCCTCCTCCCCCTCCCATGGCTCCCTCAGATCTCCATTTTGTGGTGGATTTGGCTCATATTACTCAATATATCTCAAGTAAGTCTCCTCATCTCTTGTATCCCTCATCCATTCTAGGGTTTTACTCACCTTTCTTTGGGAATTCACTTCTCCAGTGGGTAGGGTGTCATTTTTAGGATTAGATCTTAATATTTTGGGTTTTATAATGATGTTTTAGGTTTGATATTGCTTCCTTAGGGTGTGGTTGAGGTGTGATTGAGATTTTGGACCAAATATATAAAGTTTCTTCACCAAAGGTTAGGGGTTCCATTCTTAGACATTGTTTGGTAAATTTAATATGCTTTTTTTTTCTTATTCATGTTATTTGGATTATATATGAGGTGTGAAAAGTGTTTTTGAAAATATTAAAGGTATTTATTATTGAGAAAAGAATTTTTAAAGAAATGGTCTATATTCTATGTGTGTTTCATATGTACCCTTTTGATACATGCCTTTAATGTGTTAGATAAAAAAATTTAGATGATACGAAACCCTTTTGAAATGGATTTAATGTGCATATATTTTAAAAATATTTTTCTAAAATAAATTGGGTGTTTTGCAAGTGTGATCCCTTGTTGTGAATGTTGGATGTGTTTTATAAATTAAGTAGTATGTTCACTAAATTGTGAAAGTGGGGTGAAGCATGTATTGAAATAGTTTTGGTGTGCGTTTGGTTTCAAAAGAGGTTTTTGGTCGTGAAAGTGGTGGAATATCTTGTGTGTTGCATTTTTTGGATTATGTATGTACAAGTGGTGGTTTATGTTATCTTTGAAATGGGTTTAAGCACAAAGTAATCACAAGTATCTAGGTGGGATGACTATTTCTAGTTTTTTAGTGATTTAGAAGTGGAAAAGTCTCAGTTTCACTTAAACTAATTAACGCTTACAATACTAACAAAACTATGATGACGATCATAGACCACTAGGACCATGGGGTTTCCCCTCCTAGTGGATCATGCATGAGAAAGCTGTGATTGTGGTTGTTATACCACCCTTCACCGAGGTATGAGGTTATAATATCCCATTCGATATAGATTGACCTTAGGTATTTACCCATAGTGCTCTAGTGTGACATAATGCTTATATGGTGTGGTGCCAAAAATTGTTATTTGATGGAACTAGTGAGTATAATTATGCAATTCCTTTTTAAGAAAGTTTTTATGAAATGGTTTTTACATGGTAGTGTTCCCTTGAGAATGGTTTTCAATAATAGGCTTTCTTAGAAATGTTTTAAAATCATTTTTTAAAAATGTGCATGATAAATTATCATATAATGTTTTAGCATGAAATATTTTTATTTGGGTGGAATACTACTGGGCTTTATATCACACCCTACATACACATTTGGGTGTATGAAGACCTTATTTTTTGGTAGGTAAAGGCAAGGTGTGTTGTGTTGGTGGTTTAGGTCGCTAGTGGTCTTCTCTTGTGGGTTATGGTGTCGGTGGGTTGAGGATGTTTCTCCTCTTGTTTCATTGAGGTTTGGGATGGAGTTTTTATTCAGTTTTTATTGTAGATTTTTTAGTATTTTGTTCCAAGTTGTAAACATTAAATACTAAAATGGGTTATTCCATTTTTGGTTGTATATTTTCAGTTTTGGTTTATTTTTTTGTATTTTTATGATTGTAAAGTTGGGTGAAATCATTCCCATGTCTTATTATTGATACACATGCACTTATTACCAGCTTGTGGGGATCAAGAATGTCCTTTGGGCCATGTCATGGACCGGGTCAGGTGTCGGTTCGGATGAGGACCCAACATGGTTCATGATAACTATTAATGAAAAATCTTTATCCCCATTTGGATTTATTATTAATATCAATTTCTTCTCACTAACTCATTATCAATTCCTTCTCATGTTAATACCAATTCCATCTCACCAAAAAAACAATATATCTTCTTACTTATTTCTTCCTTTCATCCTCATATTCTTTCTCCCATTTTTTCTTCACTATTTTCTCCACCCTTAATTTTCAATACCTCTACTGCATATTGAAAATAAATTCCATGGTGGATTTCACTTGAATAAATTTTCAGGGAAATACTAGTGGCTTCCCTTTGAAATGATCTTCCCTTAATATGTTTAAGTCTTCACTCCTCCATTTAAAAGAACATTTATCCCTACAAGACACTCTAATTCTTTAGATTTACCCCATTTGGGTATTCTAAGTATTCCTTTATTTCCCTATAAAATAATTATATTTTATTTATCAATATTATTTTAATAATATAATATATAAATTAAAATGGGAATTGAGAATAAGGTCGCATACTGCCAACTGATACCAATTAAAATTATCTTTTGATATCAATTTCAAAATTGATTCCATGTGAAAAATAATTTCATCTTATTATAAAGAGATACCAATTGAAAATTAAAACACATAATAAATTGATATTAATCATTTTAATCTAATATTACTTGAGAAAAATTAGTATTTAGAGAAAGTGAAATCATTTAAAACTCAATATTTTCCTTTAAAAAATTTGAAAGACTCAATTATTTACAAATCTTATATATTCCTCAAATATTAAACCCTTAGATATATTAAAATTAAACTCCCTCAGCCTTCTATAGTTTGAGCAACCAATTATTTTAACAACTATCAATGAAAAATAGATAGAAGGGGTACTCAGCCAATACACCTCAATTATGGAAATAGGTGTGATACCACTTATTTTTTTTGAAAAATCTTACTTCAATAGAATAAGATGAGTTATTTAATATACTCTTCAGATAGATTTATAAGGTTGATATTATTTAATTAACCTAAAAACTCTTTATTTTTCAAAAAATTTCTTAAAATTCTTTCTCATGATAGTTTTATATTATTTTTAACCTGAAATGATTCTCCTCATATTATAGTTATTTAATTTCAAGGCCTTCATTTTTGTTTTTAGTATTCCTTATTATATTTTTTCAAATTAACTCTTTATATGATTATTAATTATCTTCCTCCACCATCCAAAGTATACTTAAACATTTTCAATTTTATAGGAACTATATTTATATAGTTTAGAGAATTACAGATAAATTTCTCACATTTTTCGTAAAACTTATCAAACAATTAATATTTTGAATTTATCCCTTTATCTTTATAATTTTTTCCACCACCCATTGAAATGTATTTTTAGTATAGATAAATTTCCTTCCTTCTACTCACTGTATTACTTCTCTATAACATATAGTTTCTTTGAAATAATTTATAATGTATCCATCACTTCAAAAAACTAAAAAAATATTATTTTAATTCTCTCTATAAATATATTTTTAGATTTATATGATACTATCTTCTAAGGTGAAGTTGTATTATATAGTTATCTAACACTTCTTCTATGTTGAATACATCAACAACTTCAAATTTGTTTTCTTTAGCTTATTTGATCTTATGTAAATAGTATTTTGCTTTCCTTTATCAATAATCATATACTCAATTCCACAACCATTATGAGTAGCTTGATTATATATTTCAAATGTATTCATTGAATAGTCAAATAAATTTCAATTCATACTTGAATAATTCAAATTATTCACAATATTATTTACTTCAACAGACTTGTTGATATTTATTAGATTAATCACCCAAAAAATATACAACACCTTCTATATACTTTAAAATTTTATTTTTATTCTTAAACCGAGTTCTGTACTGAATTCATTTGTTATTATTTTTAATTAAAAAAGTATAAAATTATTCTTTCTTTGAGGAGAAAACTTGTCTTTTAGTGCATACAATCTACCTTGATTTGGTCATGGATTTTCCATAATTTCACACAACCTTATTTTATCTAGAACTATTCTTTATATTACACTGATAACAAAAAATACATTGGAAGTTCATGAATATTCAAGAAAAAAATTTAACCACTTTATTTTAGGTTTTATATCTCTCGCATATCTAGTGAATCGAATTCATTTATTTCCTTCTTAGAGACTTATTTAAATGTTAATAAACTCTTATAATTTCTTATTTTATATGATTATCTTCTCAATAACCTTAAAGGATTATACATGAATCTCATGACCCGTAATATAATACCTAATACATAATTTAAATGAAATGAGATTTACAATAAAAATACTATAAAAAACACTATATTATAGACATTTCAAACATTGGTTTATATAATTACATAAATTAAAATTATTGCATACATTCAAAAATAATCCTAACTATCAATGTTACCATGATTTACATTGACTTTCTTTGTCTAATTTCCAACATTGCATGAGAAGTTTTGAACAAACCACCTCAACTCAAAAAAAATAATCCACCTGTATAAGAAAAAAATTATTATGAGTAATACTAAAAAAATTAAATTAAACATAAATATGAAATAATACATTAATTCAATGGAAAATGATTTTACTATGAAAATTTCAATATTACCTATATAATTGAGTAGAGGGAGCATCGTTGCTATTCCTATAAAGTCAGTGGAGGTAACTTGAAATAAAGGGATAAATGTACCACTGTAGGGGTGAAAAGGTTTTAAGGGAGAAGGAGCATGAAATTTGGACATAGCACCCCCAAATCGAACAAAAGAATCCACCTGTATAAGAAAACAATTATTATATGATTAATACTAAAAATAAATAAATTAAACATACATATGAAACAATACATTAATTCCATGGAAAATGATTTTACTATGAAAACATTAAGATTACCTCTATAATTGAGTAGAGGTAGCTTCGTTGATCTTCTTGCAAAGTTAGTGGAGGTAACTTGAAAGAAAGTGATAAATGAACCACTATAGGGGTGAAAATATTTTAAGGAATAAGAAGCATGAAAGTTGGACATATCACACCCAACTTGAACAAAAAAATACACCTGAGTAATACTAAAAATAAATAAATTAAACATACATATGAAACAATAAATTAATTCTATGAACAATTATTTTATGGTGTAAACATAAATATTACCTTTGTAATTGAGCAGAGACAACATCGTTTATCTTTCTGAAAAGGTAGTGTAGGTAACTTGAAAGAAAGTGATAAATGAACCACTATAGGGGTGAAAAGGTTTTAAGGGAGAAGGAGAATGAAAGTTGTACAAAACACCACCAACTCGAACATAAGAATCCACATGTATGAGAAAACAATTATTATGTGAGTAATACTAAAAATAAATAAATTAAACATAAATATGAAACAATACATTAATTCTATGGACAATTATTTTACTGTGAAAACATCAAGATTACCTATTTGATTGAGCAGAGACAACATCATTGCTCTTATTTCAAAGGCATGGAACATGGAAAACAAATATTTTAAAATAAAAGAACGCTATAATGAATAATGAAAATTAAATCAATATTCTATTATATAATTTTTCGGTAAAATAGAGAAATTATATCATAACATTACCTTCTCATCTATTCAAAGGGTTTCCTTCATTATAGTTTATTCTTCTGAGGGATTGGTAACATCGTCATGTGTAGAAGACATTGTATACATGATTATTAAAACATTTAATTTAGATTATGTTAATGCTATAGAGAACATATAATATTATAAGAAAAAAATATAATATATTAAAAAAAACTTTTACCTTCTCATTGAACTCTTTTTATTTTTTTAAAGTTTTGAAGGATTTGGTTCCTCTTTTGAGAATCCAGTCCCCTTTAATGTACAAGACATTGTCTATAGTGGGAATGACATGAACTGATTGTGATGTCCCGATGAAAAATTCATCCTCGATTGAATTTTCATCTGACTTAATATTTGTTTTAGTTTTTAGTAGGACAATCGACCAATTCTTGTTTGTTGGATCATAGACATAAACTACTTTCACTACTTGTGATGCCATTATAAATAACTCATCTTTTTCCCTTCTACAGTGAAATTCACCTTCATAAATTCCATTTCATCAACTTTCACTCCATTGATATTGTCAACCCATTTGAAATGGAAAAGTGAAACTTGAAATGTTGTATAATCCAACTCGTATATCTGTTCGATATTTCCAAAATATGGCATATTTTCATAAATTGGATTTCTATCCTTGTAACCAGATATATACATCACTTCAGCCACAAGTACAACACCACTATTTCACATCATAATGAAGTCATTATGTTCTTTTGTATAGAATGTATAACCATTGTTTAAAAACCCAATGTAAGATATAATATTTGCATTCAGTCCTCTGGCTAGCCATTGAATTCATTCGATAATTGAATTCAGATTTCTAGATAACTCCTTATAAATTTGATATCTGAACCATCTTTTAAACTATTGATTATGTGTATCTAATATCCATATTTCATCCCTTGATGGATTTAAATCTTTAAGAATTTCTTTTTGGGCTTTAATATATGGATCAAAATCTTCACTATTATGTAATATGTAAATATGTTCTTTCTCCCACTCTATCAATGTAATTATAACAACATATCTTCTGGAAATACCTTCACCCATAAGGTGTTTGCTGTGACAAGACTTTGGGAGATAATTCTTTCAACATCTGATAGGTAATTAGTATAGAATTCAATAGCTTCTTTAACAATATATATTTATGTAATACAACCTTTTGACTGAATTAGATTCTTGACTTACCCTTTCAAAATATTCATATACCATTTAATGGGGTACATCTATCTGTAATTTAAAAGGCCATATAGTTGAACCTATCTGACCAAGTGAACCATCAGGTGAACCATTATATCAAAGAATGATGCTGGGAAGAACATTTCTAATTCACATAATATGATTGAAATATCTTTATTCATGATGAGAAACTTTTTCAGGTCTACAACTTTATTGAATATGGATTTGAAAAAGAAGCAGTGTCTGGTTAAAGTATGTTGTACATTTTGAGGAAGAATGAAACTGAAAGAAACAAGAATTAAATCTTGCATCAAAACATGATATTTTTGTGATTTTAGTCCTTGTAAGTTCAAATTAGTCATTGACATGACATTATTGATATTTGATGAATACCCCTATGTAACTTTTATACTCGTAAGGAAAAGGAAAAATTGTAATTTTTCCTATCTGGATAGAGTGTAAGATACTGGAGGAAGAAAAGTACACCTTTTAACCTTCACCAGTGCCAACTCTTCCCTTATCCCCATTTCAATCAAGTCCAAGCTAGCCTTGATGCCATCCTTCATTTCTCTAGGAAAATTTAGTAATGTTCCAATAAAACTATCAAATATATATTTTTTATACATGCATGACATCAAGAAAATTTCTAACATACAAATAATTCCAATACGGTAATTCAAAGAAAATTGATCTCTTCTTTCAACCATATTTTGTAAGGTTTTTTGAAAATGTTTTACCGAAAACAATGTCAATATTTTTTACTTTTTTGTACAGTTGATCACCCATTGTTGGAGACTGTGTTGTATGATAGTCGATATTCCCATCAAATGATGTCATCCATCATCAGTATTTATGTCATCAAGGTATAAATTTTCGATGTACTAAAAACATAGTCTTAGAGGAATGTTTCAACCAAACTGAGTATGTGCGTTTTTTACAAATTGGACACCGTGATAGAACTAATATTTTCATCATTTTTAATATTATTTTCAACTATTTAATCTCATACACTTTGTCAATTTGAATTGATTTTCATTATTTTAATATTTTTGGTGTGTTTTCGGATAAAAATGGAAAGTTTCTTAAATCTGGATTTTTTACAAATTTTTACATCAAGGGTATTTTGTTCATTTATTTAAAAATATAATTCCAAATTGAATGAATATCTTTTTTATAATCCTTGATTTATTTCCTTCAACTTTCTATTCTAAACTAGGGGCTGATTTGAGAATCTATAGGCCTTAAAAAATCTATAAAATTGAAGAATTTTCCGGGCAGACAACATGGACCCCACCAATGTAACAGAAGCACATCTCGGTCTCAAAACCTCCAATTGAGGTTATTCCATATGTATATGAAAGTAGAATCAATTAATAATTCAACCATTAAATTCCATGAATTTTGGCCACCATTAAGGTGACTTTTGAACGAACTCAATCGAAGGAAGCTTCCTAGAAATTTCATCTAGAAAAAGAAACATCCAATAAAAAATTCATACCTAATATACGAGGTGGAAAATTATATTGAAATTTTTATATTTTCCTATAAATACTATTTGGAACAACATTAATTAAGGATCCAATTCGTGAAGAGGCCACTTTCATTGTCATTAATGCATGATATGTGAAATGTGGAGAGACTGCCTGGACATAATAAATTCTTTGAGTAAAAAGGATATAACCACCTCACCAAGTTTCCAAATACTATAAAAGTTTTAGGGTATATGACCAAGAAAATTATGAATAAATTTCATGAAGAGATAAATGCGTTATTATATCATTAATTGGGGATGAAATGCGCTAACTTGTGGAGGAAAAATTATTCCTATAAAAGGATAGGATCTACCACCTCTCAAAGCATTCTAATACATCCCATTCCATCTGGTCACCAAGGAGAGGAGGATAAGGGCCATTTAGAATTTTTATTTTATTTTATTTTTATTTTAGTTTTATTTTCCCATGTAACACATTCATCTTTTTTTTATTAAAGTGTTTCCAATTTCTTCTTCCATATTTCTTTGTCTTCAAACTCTAATTATCTCATTCCCTCTTTTCTCTCTCTCCCTAATGATCTCTAATCACTTTTCAATGAAAAGTGATTAACCCAAGGTTTTTCCCTGGGGAAGGTTTCATAATGTTCTTCATTATTCCACTTCAATTAAATAAAATGTTTTAAATTTATTTATGGTGGATGGAGGAGTATTACACGGGTGTGGCAGTCGTCCACCATGACATCATTTCAAAATCCATTCCTTTCTATTGATTCATTATTTTTCCATCCCTTATATTGGGAAAAACTTTCATATGGTGGAGTTGTGATTTCCTAAAGGGATGAAATGGCATATGGTGGAGCCGAGTATTTTAGTAATAACATTCTCGGTTGATGTGTTACCCTAATTGACTATTGGAGGAGTTGTGGTTTGGTGTTCCATATGCATACTAAAATCACACACTCTATAAATCAAAGGAAAGTAATTAATTAATGAGATTTCAATAAATGGATTATCAAATTGAATTTAAACAACAAATAAATAATGAATGAACCCGTGTTATCCAATACTAGGACCAATTTCATTCTTCCCTAATTTTATTTTTTCTACATCTACATCTGCATTTAGATTTAATTTTTTCATTGTATAATTTTAATTTCATGTTTTCCAAAAACCCTGAAAAAATAATTTTCAATAAATAAAAACAAACAAAAAATAATTAGAATATGTGAACTATAATCAGTGATTGAACTGACTATGATGCTCCTCAAGTGAGACAACCCTGGTTATCCACTATGATGCATTAGGAAAATATATTTTTTTAATTCCTTACTATATGTGTGCGTCAAAACTGAGGTAAGAAGTTATTTTGATCACTTTTTCAAAATTTACATTTTTGTATATTTTTTTCATTTTTATTTTATTAAAAATCATAAAAAATATATTTTCTGATAATGTTTTCAAATTACCATCTTTTCAATTTAGGTAATGATTACTCACAGTTGAAAAAACATGAAATAGATTATACAGAGGAGGGACTCCAATTAAGGGGGATTCTATAATAATAATTCTCAAACAGAAGGAAAGAGGAATATCAAGATGGATCTCACTTGAATATTTGATGGCCATGTCTGATTAACTCCAAATGACATTCAAATATTCAAGACCAATAAGAATGTGCCACTAGTCTTCCTGGATTTCATTGAGTACATCCATGAATTTGAAGCCAAACTCGAGGTGGAGGATCCCGAATACCAAACTTCATCCAATGATAATCAAATCTAAGAGGCACTTTACACCGAGGAAAAGATTCAAGCCAAATTGACTCAGGGAGATAATACATTCTCAAACTCAAACTCATTTAATTTTATTAAAATTAATTTGAGTATAACTCCCAACTATTTTGAATTTTCATAATCGACTGACTCTTATTATGACCTGGAGGATGAGGAGGAATAAGAAGACACACCTATTAAGAGACACCTAGATCTCCCTTAGTACATAGAATATTCTATAGAAGGAGTACAAGAACAGAAAGAGGTTTCACAAGTAGCAACCAAAGAAGAGGATGATTAATACTTAATCTACCCCCTCCATGCAAGTTGTACTTAATTGTGAAGGGGGAGGATTTTGTGCACTATATCCATGGATAATTCCTAAAAAAGAACAAAGAAGTGGATGCTGGGAAAATAAACTTGTGTTGGTCCATGTAAAAGAAGCCCCAACCACCATCAGACTTTGGATAACATCTGGTACTGCCCTCTGGAGGCAGTAAAAGAAGCCAGATCCCACATGGGGTATTATACCAAGATTTATCTTTAAATTATTTCTAGTAATTTAAATTTATATTTCCTTTTTTAGATTAGTCTATCATGCGGCCCACTACCACTTTTCATTTCGAGCTTAAATGAAATGATCCTTATGATTAATTGAGCAATTTTATTTTATAGGATCATGATAGAAGAAGGAAGCCCACAAAATTAGTGGAAGAGGACCGAAGCTTTATTCTAAAAGGGGGTTCACTTTTAAACTCCTTAAACTTTTGTCCAAATCATGATTTGAGATTTATAGATAAAACTCCATTCCCATACTTGAATTATGCTATACTTGACATATCTAGGAGACATGAGTTTTTTAAGAATCCAGTGATTCCATGTTTTAGATTTAAATGTTAATAATATTGAATTAGTAAACTGGAATATTGAATGTTTAAAATGAATCATGGATATTGAAATGATGACTCATGATTTGAGGAAATTTATTGATTCATGTAAATGAAATTTCTATACCATTTTTCATGATTTTAATTTCTAAAATTTATGTGAATTGATTTGTTATTATTTATCATGCCTTGAGTTATTATCCAAATATCATATATCTCATTCTAGAGAATATTTCTAGACAAAGAACTTCCTATTTGTTCTTGAGAAAATTTCTTGAGTGATCTTGGGACATGTCACCTGCCATAAATTTCATTTTAACTTGTCAAATCTACGACTTTACAAAAACATATTTAAAATGATTGAGGAATCTTTTGAAAATCCCTTTTCCATAAAATACCACATTTACATAAATCCTTATTTTAGACCATAGAGACCATGAATGACCTTTATAGGTATGAGACACGTTTCAATCCATTTTTATCCATTTATACCATACTCTTGGTATTTTCATGATATTTTAAAGACAAAGTGTGTGGGTGAAAGGAATCACGGTGGAAGAGATGTTATAAATTATAAGGAAAAAGTGTGGGGTAATATTGTAGTAGTTGTAAAAGGTTGTGTAATAATTAATTATACTTAATTATTTTCCCATATTTATTTTTTTTTAAAAGAAAATAATAATAAAAATAACCCAAAGAGAAAAATGAGTTGTGATTTAGGAGAACAAAAAATCACCCTTTTCCAGACCGATGATCTTATAATCGTATGTCATTATATTATGGATGCATGGTTTGATCTAATAATAAATTCCTAAAAAATAAAAAAAAAACATAAATAATACAAAAAAAACATTCAAGAGGGTGTACAAGTCATTAGTTATGCTTATTTAATCATAACCTTTAATTTGAGTTTTGGGGAAGTGGGTGTTGATAATTTTAAGGGAATAATTTCATTAAACTTTTTGATATCATGCATTTAACTTAAGAGATAAACATCCCCCTTAAGAATTAATTTTTAAAGCATCAAATCTTACCTATATTAAGTCTCAGAGTCAATTGAACCTTTATTGAAAGTCCTCATGATTTTATGTGTCTTTTGTATGTACAGAGTGGAGAAAGTATTTAATTTACAAGAATATGGATAAGTAATTATACTTGATTTTTATCATGAGTGATGAGATAAAAGATTTAAAAGTGAGGTAGATCATGATTTGACATGTTTAATAATAATGAATTGAGGAGCTTGAATGAATGAAAGAAGAAGTACCATAATTTTTCAAAGGGGAAAAGTAAAATACATGAATTAATTATCTATTTAAAAAATGGAAAATTAAATTGACATTATTTTTGGATTTTTAAAAATTTGATTTGATATTGATTTTTTTTTATTTTATTACTTTGGAATTTGAATATTGGTAACATTGGTGCCCTCTGACTTCCATGTTGAAATTTTATACTTGAGGAAAAGCATGGTTTAAGTGTGGGGTAATTTATAGAACTAATATTTTTATCATTTTTAATATTATTTTAAATTATTTAATCTCATAAGATATCAATTTGATGTGATTTGCATGATTTTAATATTTTTGGGGTGTTTTGGGCTAAAAATGGAAAGTTTCTTAAATCTGGGTTTCTTATAGATTTTTACATCAAGGGTATTTTGGTAATTTCATTAAAAATATAATTTCAAATTGAATGATTCTTTTTTCTATAATCCTTTATTTATTTCCTTTAACTTTCTCTTTTGGACCAGGGGATGATTCGTGCATCTAGAGGCCTTAAAAAATCTATGAAGTTGAAGAATTTTTCAGGAGGACAGCGTGGACCCCACCAACGTAACAGAAGCACATACCGGTCTACACACCTCAAATTGAGGTGATTAAACCTGGATATTAAAGTATAATAAATGGTTCTTTCACCCATTATCTTACATGAAGTTTGGAATACATTAAGGTGGATTTTGAACGAACTCAATTAAAGGAAGCTTCATAGAAATTTTATCTAGAAAAAGAAACATACAATAAAAAATTCATAACTCATACATGAGGTAGAAAATTACACTAAAATTTGGATATTGTACACTTAATATTATTTTGAACAACGTTAATAAAGGATAAAATGCATGAAGAGGCTGTTTTCATTGTCATTAATGCATGATATGTGAAATATGGAGAGTCTGTCTGGACAGAATAAACATTTGGAGTAAAAAGGCCATAACTCCCTCACCAAGCGTCCAAATACTCTGAAATTTTGAGGGTAGACGCCCAAGGAAATTATGAAGAACTTTAATAAAGGTATAAACACATTATTATTTCATTAATTAGTAATTAAATGTGACAACTTGTGGATGAAAAATATTTCCTATAAAAGGAGAGGAGCTCCCACCTCTCAAAGCATTCCAATCCATCCCATTCCATCTGGGAACCAAGGAGATGAGGCCAAGGGGAATTTATATTTTTTATTTTCTTTTATTTTTATTTTAGTTTTATTTTCCAATGAAACATATTCATCTTTTTTATTAAATTGTTTCCTATTTCTTCTTCCATCTTTATTTGTCTTCAAACTTAAAGTATATCATTCCCTCTCTTCCCTCTCTCCATCGTGATCTCTAATCACTTTATAATGGAAAGTGACTAACCCAATAATTGACCCAATGGGAGGTTTCACGGTGTTCTTAATTATTTAACTTCAATTCAAAAAATATTTTAAATTTGTTTGTGGTGGATGGAGGAGTATTTCACAGGTGCGACGGTCGTCCACCACAACACTATTTCAAAATCCATTCCTTTCTGTTGATTAATTTTTTCCCTCCCTTCTCTTGGAAAAAACATTCATACATTGGAGTTGGGGTTTCCTAAAGGGATGAAATGACATATAGTGGATCCAAGTCTTTTAGTAATAACATTCTCAGTTGAGGTGTTACCCTACATAACTATTTTTAGGAGGTGTGGTTTGGTGTGCCGAACACATACTAAAATCACACACTCTATAAATAAAAGAAAATTAATTCATTAACGAGGTTTCACTAAATGTATTATCAAATTGAATTTAAACAATAAATAAATAATTAATGAACCCGTGTTATCAAACCCTAGGACCAAGTTCTTTCTTATTTAATTTAATTCTATCTGCATTTGCATATACATTTAGATTTAAATTTTGCATCACATAATTTTAATTTCATGTTTTCCAAAAAACCCTAAAAAAAACCCCTTTCTATAAATAAAAAAAACAAAAATAATTAGAATAAGTGAAATATAATCAGTGATTGAACTGACTGTGACACTCCTCAAGTGAGATGACCCTAGTCAAGCACTGTGCTGCATTAGGAAAATAAAATTTCTTTTTCAACGCCCTACGATAGGTGTAAATCACACTTCAATATGCCTTTAATGATATAGCCTGATAAAATTTTATAAGTGGGGAATTAATTTATTGTTCCATAAAACATGGGCCTCAATGTAAATTCTTCACTTCTATGAGAATCATACATTGTAACACCTATATCCCACATAATTTTCATATCTTCGATCAATGGAGCCAAATAGACATCAATATCATTACTGGGTTGCTTTGGTCCAGATATAAATAGAGACAACATAATGTATTTGTGATTCATGAATAACCATGTAGGCAAGTTATAATTTACCAACATGACGGTCCATGTATTGTGAGTACTTATTTGTACAACAAAATGATTTATTCCATCTACAGATAATGAAATATGAATGTTTATCAGATCATATCTAAATTCAGGAAACTCGTAATGAATTTTCTTCCACTGAGGAGAATTTGTTGGATGATTTATGTTCCCATATTTAATTATTTTATTTTCATTCCATGTTAATTGTCTTGCGGTTTCTTGATATCCCTATAGTCTTCTAAAACATGGAATGATTGGAATGTACCTTATAGATCTTGAAGGACTTGTTTCATTTTTCTTGTATCGATATGTGCCAAACTTAGGGAATTTGATGAGTGATTCATGGTCCTTGCAAAACAATATGCAATCATTTGGACAAGCATGAATTTTTTTAGAGATCACATTGAACATAACATTAATTTAGAATCATATGTTTGGCATGTTAGTTCATTTTCTTCTGGTAGCATATCTTTTAGAAGACCAAATAGTTCTGTAAATCTGATGTCACTCCATCTGTTGCCAGCTTTCAAATTATAGAACTTTAATATAACTGAAAATGTTGTGTATTTAGTAAAAATTTTATACAATGGTTTCTTGGAATAATTATTTAACTCCTAAAATAACTTTGTACAATCAAAAAGGTTATCTTCAACTTACATTGTCATTTATTCTATGAGATATCCATCATCTTTCACAAAGGTATTCATATCAAATGATTCATAAACCGTAGTGTCATCCCAATTGATGTCCAAATTCAGTTTTTACTCATGTTTAGTCCAAAATTTATAGCTTTTATCTCTTCCGTGACAAATCAATTCATCTTCCAACTCTTCCATACTAATTTTTATTGAATTAAAACAATGTAAACATGGATAGAGGATTTTAGAAGGGTCGTCTACATGATCTCTTTGAAACTTGATAAACTCTTTAACTCCATATTCATATTCATTTTTCAAACAATTAGCATGCATACATTTTCAGTTCATATCCATCCTATTGGGTTTATATGAGATTACTTTTATACAATATATAAATAAATACACATAAGATATTCATTATCAAAAGTTAATGTTATAGAAAATTATAATAAGGGAAATATGGATCATTTCTACTAGAATATCTGAGCACCTAGACATTCAAAATCTAATAATAAGGGCTATTGGAATTTGAAAAAATAGAGGGAGATAAAGGTAGATAATAAATGATATTATCACTAAACTTTATAGGTGTAAAATGAAAGATAGATAATGTAATGACCCTAGCCTGAATTACCCAAAAAACACTAGACCTGATCATCTTATGACCTATAACACACCTCAAAGTCACTAAAGGATGGTTTAAACTTTGGGTGTAAAAAACCATAAATGTGAAGTGGTCCCCCTTTCCGCAAAATAGAAACAATTATTACTTGAGTTTGAACAAAATTATAGCATGACCCTTGGGGTCAATGGACATGCAGACCCAAAATCATCATTACTCGATATAGGCATACCTTTTAGAAAAACAAATATGAAAATAAATGTTGAAATAACTATATAGACACAGATACATGACACGCCAGTATAAAAAATAACTCACTTATAGTATATAAAAAATATCAAATAGATAAAAACCTGATATTCAAACATAATGTGAACTAAAGGCACCATAATGATTAAAAAAGTAAGGGCTTGATGTGATAAAACCTCATGTGCTTAACTAGGGATGGCCCCTTTGAATATGCTTCATAAGAAAACTAAGAACCATAGTGAATTATAAGAGGAACTAGATCCTATGATACATATAACCAATAGAGGAAAAACTATTTAGTAAGAAGATATAAAACATAATAGTAAAACAACGATGAATAAATCCAAGGTTCAGTGTCAGATATAAATCAATGAATCATACATAGATATTCAATACAAACAACGGACCAAAAATCATTCCCTAAAAAACAAATCACAAACAAATCATAAACAATGGATCATAAACAATATATCATAAACAAATCATAGAAGAGGAAATCAAAAACAAAACAAAAAATACATAAAGAAAATCGAAAGGCCTACCTCGCTAGGTTGAAGAAAATCTGAGACCCTCTTTGGATGTCGGACAAGATGTTCATAGGTAGTTGAGTGGTGTGATTCCCCTTCTATTCACTGAGGAGGAGCGCTAACAACGGGTGGATTCCATAGAAAGCTTCTATATCGCGATGGGTTCAGAAATAGTTAGGGTTTTTAAAATAGATATAGACACTTTTATCAGTGCTTAACAATAAGCACTCATAAAGATAAGTCTTTATCAGCTCTAACAAAGCATTGATAAAACCAATCTTTATCAGCACTTTATTTAGCACTCATAAATCCTCATATTTATCAGTGCAAAAAAAGTGTTGATAAAGATTCTTTTATAAGCACTTATTATTGAAGCACTGTTAAAGGATTTATAATTATAATTATAAATAAAAAATTGTAAATATTTATAAATACTTAATATATATATAAATATAAATATAGTAAATATATTCCGTTTTAAATATATTTATTATATTTTTATAATTATTTATTTATAATTACAGAAATATTTAAAAAAAATATTATTTATATCATTATATATATTTATATATTTATACATATATATATTTAATAAATATATAAATATAAATATAGTAAATATATTAATTATTTAAGTAAATTTATTATAAATTTAATAATTATTTAAATATACATAATTATTTATTTATAACTATATAAATAATTTTAAAAAAATATTTATTTATTTATAATTATAAATATATAATTGTATAAATAAAGTGAATGTAAATTTATAAATATATTTATTTATAAATATTTTTTTACAAATATTTTTTCAACATTTTCAATGAATATCTAATTCTGAGTACATGCATATATATAGAAAATGAGTTAAATTGAATAAATTAAGAATATATAGGTACACTTTAACAATATTGAACAAATGGATATGTTCTATGAGTGTCATTATTGTATATAAAAATGCATTAATTATACGTATATATGAAATAAATATAACAAACATTTTATCTATATTAAATTGAAAAATCAAACAACATTCAATTATATGTACGTCGAGTACTATGAAATTAGTCACTATTTTTAATTCATGTTAATTTTTAATTATATACCATTATTCAATAAATATATGATAATTTAATGTAAAATGCATAAATATTTTGAAATATATAATATTATTTATATATATTAATATATATCAATATATTTAATATATAAAATTTAATAACATTAATTATAATAATTATCTAATTAATAAAATGTTTAATATTTAATAATATATAATCAATCAATTCATTTTTATCAATAATTATTTAATTAATAAAATTTGTAATATTTTTTAATAAACTTATTTTTTATTTTTATTTTATTTAATTATACCAATTATTAGCACTAAAAATGAATTGATTAAATAAGTATTTATCAGTGCTAAACATAAAACACTGATAAAGCATACCATTTATCAGCGCTAAAAACAAAGCACAGATAAAGGATACCCTTTATCAGTACTAAAAATAAAGTTCTAAAAAAGTATACTCTTTATCAGCGCTAAAATTAAAGCGCTGATAAGGGTTTTCTTTATCAATGCTAGAATAAAAGTGCTGATAAAATGTTAAATTTATCAGCGTTTTCTTCCAACGCTGATAAATAACAGTGATGCTAAAGGCTAGTTTTGTAGTAGTGTTTCAACCACATGAAAATAACATTAAAGGCAATTTACTTTTTTGTTTGCATTTACTATTTTAGAAGTTTTTTAAAAAAGATAAATTATTTCCTCATGCTTCTTATTTATAACTTCATCTTCTTCAGAATTAGTAAATATATCATATTAATTCTCTTTAATTTTTACTTTTTCATAGATTTAAAAGTAATATTCTTATTCCTTTTTAATATACATTTTGAAAATATAATGCTTCCTAATCTCATATGAAATTAGACTTCTTTGAAAATTGCAACACCCACATTCGTATAAGGTGTGAATTCATTTAATTTTTCACCAAAAATCATGTATTTTTTATGATTATGGATGCTGAAGATGTTGGTAGGGGATCAAGGGCCTGTTTCAGGAAAAGATTCCCTAGACTAGGGATATCTATCTTTTGAAAGAAGCTATTAGGTACCCAATGGATTAGTATCAGGTACCCCATGGGATAGGAAGTCTGCCTGCAGCCTAGGTGGGTCATCAACCACCCAATGAACCTAGAGAGAGTGACTAATAGGGAATATTTTAACCGATCATGGGTGACCATTTACCAGGCCGTTGCTTATTTTTTTAATTTAAATTAAAATAATTAATTTTTTTAATATCTTTCTTAAATGATACTTTATTATCATTTTGAATAGGATACACCCTCAACCTCCCTTCGCCCACTCATCTACCTCTTTTCTTTTTAAGGTCGAACCTCCCTCAATTCTTACTATATTCAAGTGTCTCCAATCCCTATGAGTCTCCTATGCTATAGATTTGACTCCTCTTTGATCTATTCACTATTTCTCTTTATTTTTAGTAGTTTATAAAATTAATTTCCTAATTTTGTGGGTTTTTCTATATTTTTTTACTCCCACATATTAGATATAATTCATCCAGTGATATTTGGTGGGTGAGATTCCATTATACCAAGGTAAGTGGTCCCTATCTAATCCCTATGGTTTATGCTTGTTTCATGTGATGTGTGATATGCAGTCTTTCTTCCCACATGTTATTAACCCTAAATTAATCTAAAATAATTTCCCTTAACTGATATATGTTAGGTAATTAAACATAGGTCCATAAATAACCCTCTAAATATTATTTACTAATTACATGGTCACCAATGGACATGATATTAAACCCAAGTAGGTGGAACTATTCACTTGGAACTTAAATGAGGAATCCTTGAGTTTTTAAATAATATGAAAAAACTTGGTTAATTTAATTTTCCTATATGAAATAGAAGATTTTTTTGGTGGCGGTCAACTGGATTATTGACCCCTAAAAAACATGTATGTTTACCTTATCCAATTTTTTTAGTTATTAGATTCATATGGGGTGAGTGTCCTACCCCGGATTGAACATGTTGGGGTAGGTGATGCCTTAGTTGTGGTGGTGAACACTGGTCGAGTGCTTGAGGACCAACCAACATTATACCCAATGTGTGTTAAAAATATTCCAAACATAAAATAAAATTATTTTATTAGATTATTAAGCTATTTTTATACCATTTTTGGGTTATATATGTGTAACAATATGACCTTTTGTTATTAATGGTTATTGTTGGTGTATAGTTCCCACTTATATCATGTTAGCTATGAAGAGGGATGTTATACCCATTATTATTTTTGTTCATACTTGGGATGCTATACCTATGGTAATGGGATAAAATGCTAATGTGACCATGCTGATTATGGGAACGACACACTATACTTATTTATCTACTACTACCCTTGGAAGTGGGATGTACTTCCCATGAGGATGCAATTCCAAGGAAGGGGACAATATGCCTTTATGAGAAAGGTAATAAGTGGATATGATGCCCCTATTCTAAAATTATGTGGTTTGGGTTTTAGTAATCTCATCCCTTATGAGATTATACCTATGGCTAGGGATATTATTCTCTCTTTTGATGACATGTTCGAGACATGGTGCACATTTTTATATGTTGGCTCAAAGACACTATTCACATTTGTGACTATGTTAGCAGGAAGTGTTTCCTAGGTATTAATGATTATGATATCTCAAAGATGATATACACCATACTTTTTATATGTTATTGTGATTCATTTACTATGTTTTGTAAATTATGTTATGATAGGATGCTATTCCCATTGAATATGACTTAGGATGTGATGTCCAGTCAATAATTATGTGATATGTTTAGAGGCACATCAACACTGGCCAAAGTAGGCATGGTCACACCTGAGTGACTATTTAGTACCATGTTCATGATATATTTACTATTACTAGATTTGAATATTTACTATTACATACAAGAATATCACATTGTACATGCACTTTCATATACTATAAATGTTTAGTAACTAGACATGAGGTGTCGTTACTTCTTCATGATGGAATTTTTTTTGGGAATTGTTGATGGGGAATAATAGAAACTATCAAAAAACTAAAGACAGATCGATTATGTCAAATAATTTTCTCGCCCCATCTTTATTTATTGATTTTAGTTTAGGTATTATTCTTATTTTTTAATTTTAACTTTTTACATGCTTGGTTGTTCATGATGGTGTGTGTGATATGGATTACATGAATAATGGATACTATGATACACTGATAGAGTACACCAGATATTAATAAGAGTTAACCTCATTGGAAACGTAAAATTATGAATGGTGGATGAAAAAAGGAGATTAATTGAATGAATCATACTCTTAGGGATATGATAAATTCTAGAATCAATAATGGAGTTACACTTATGGTCAACCATGTGAAGGAGATCTCATATTTCATAACTTCCAAGGTGAAAAATGGGATGAGATAAACTACCAAGGTGATTATAAATTTGAATTTCAATAGGAGTATACTTCACAAAAAGGATTTATGGAAATAATTTTAAAGTATACTATAATAAATGAAGTTAAGATCAAAGAATATAAAGTGATACTCAAGGAACAAAACGATATGATCACCAACATTATTGAAATTGGTAAGATTTTAGATTCCCCTATGAATAACATATGTGTGCACCATGATGTAAAGAATTAGGTAGAAAAATATAAAGAGAAGCTAGAATAAGTTAAGGTTTTTGAAGTGAAAAAGGAGGATAAAGATAAGGAATTCTTGGAAATTATTGTAATTTTTTAGGAATAAGAACATCAAACATAGAAATAAGAGAAGAATGGTGATGAAATTCATGACCATATCATATATTTCAAAAATAATAAGGAACAAAAAGAAGTGGTTAAGGAGGACTACTTCAATTTTTGGTTAGTTTTTAATGTTTTACTTCATTTTTTATAACCTTCCAAAATACATATTTCACCACAAGAAAGTGGAAAGTTTCAAGGGTTAAGAAGGAGAAAAATTACACTACATGAGTAGAAATCAATATCTATTTTAAATCCAAACTAGATAAATATGTTTCACTCTATTATAACATGATATATGAGGTATGGTCTAGCTAAATGATTTTAAACAAAGCTCTTCTGGGAGGTAACCCAATTTTTATTGATTTTTAGGAAATAATATTAATAAATAGTTTTAGGAACTCTCTTAATGGTCAATTTAGAATACTATATATATTTTCAGATGAATTAGATTAAACATTAATATATCTATTTATTTTTTATTTTATAGGTTAAAAGGAATAAAAAAGGATGTAATGTCATGAATATGGAAGTATTATTCTTAATTTAATATATTTTTAATTTCCCTTTACTATCAATTTTTTTTGAAAAAAAGAAGAATAATTTTTTTCATGGACTAAATTAATTGAATTCACCCATGGGATACTTATTTTTTTTACTTAAACTCACTGATCTAGGAGACATAATCACTTTGGAAATATATTTTTTCTTATTGGGAATTTTGATAATCACGATCATAAAGGTTAGAGATATAGGTGTGGATTTTTGAAAGTTACATTTATATTATTTTTTTGAGTTGTTATTAAAAGAGATTTTTGATATGATATCTATTATTTATTTTGATTCATGAAATATTTCATTTAGTAGAATAATTATTAGTGTTCATTCTATGACTTAATTGACCAATATGATGTTTCCCATTTCTGATAGGGTTATGAGCCATTTTTATATCATTTATTATACCCTATTTTTTAAAAGAGCTTGTGATATTCATATATACTATAAATTTATTGTTTTTATTATCAAATAATGATGATTTTAAACCAAATTGAGATGATTGAGGCCATCAATTGATTATAATTTAACCCATTTGATCTTGTGACTTTCCATATGTATTATCTTTTATAAATACCTTAGATTCCATGAAAATAATTAATAGTCATCCACATTAAAATACTAATTGTCCTTAATACCTTTATTATTTGGTATTATTGCCTGATTATTATTTTGATATTTGAAGAGGTAGTTTGTTGTTTCATGGTATCGATGGGTGAGAGTTCCATGAATGAGTGTGGGGGAAGCATCTCCTGTTCATTTAGGGAGAAGGGTTTATAACTTACATTCATTATTCCTACCTTTTGGTTCTTCATTTGTTAAAAAAAGGTAATAATAAAAAAAAGGGAAAAAATAATTTGAACAAAACATAGAGAAAATGTATGAAAATAGAAAAAAAGTCTGTCATTATATTCATAGTTGGAATTAGAACCTATGAGGAAGAGGAGAATGAAGTGTGTATATTATTATTTCAGGGAATATGAAGGAATTAGTATTTGTAATCAAGAATTATATTGAATATAAAGATTTTTGATTAAATAAAATTGCCTCATTTTCAATCCTTTGAGTTTAATTTTCACATCATTATCCACTCAACTTCAGCATCAAATTCATTGAAAACTTAATGAAATACCTTATGATTTTTGTGGTTTGATTTTTAGTTAGAGATGTAAATAGATTTCAAGACAATTGTTAGAGTGTATATACTTGGTATTGATAATAAATATGATTAAATGATATTAAGTGATGACTAAAATGAATTTATAGCATGGAAGATTATAAATAGAATGGATGTTAATGAAAGGTTAAATAATGTGAGTGGAACTAGAATTTTTTATGGATAGGAATTATAAATAAATCATGATTTGAAACTTTTTTGGGTGAGTTACGGGATTTTGAAATCACTAGTTGTAAATTTATGTTTATGAGCATAATGAATTTAGATTTTCTTTTATTTAGGTATGGATCCTTTATGATGGGATGCAGATATTTTTTCAAGGAAAATAAACCAATTAATTATAGAGGAGTTTTATATCTTCATTATATATATTTATTCATTGATTTATCATTGGGAAAATAAGATATGCTTTCCTATTTTTATTATTTAACTTGTTTTATGGAAGGAAACTACTTTATTTTGGACTTAGAGAAGTTTTGGTGATTTTAGGGAAAAGAATAGGTTTTGGGAAAAAATATATAATTTGGTAATGGAAATTATTGAATAAGGTTTTTATACCCCATGTTTAATAAGATAGTTTGAGACCCTAAAAAATTATCAAATACCCCTCGAAGGTCTTTGAACATTAGATATATTTCTGAGGCTAAACCTATAATTTAAAAAAAAAACCAATAGGGGGACTTGATATGTAATATCTTATAGGGACCCCATAAATATAGTTCTTTATGAAATTATAACATGGAAAGGTTAACTATAGGGGAATATATGTAAGGTTTTTATCTAATAGAATCACTAGATTCTGGAAAAGTTTAAGTGTAGGCTTCCCTATATATGTAAGGATGTTTTGTAAGAATTGCTTATGCCACATCGATGGAGTTTGTAAATGATTTGGTGGTTATTCTACTTGAATTCACAATGTTGAGGCCAATAAGGATCCTATTACACCATGGTGGATGATACTTATTTGATTACGGTGAAATAAATATTAGAAAATGAAGAGTTTAAGAATCCTAGGGTTGAGTCACATCGTGGCTAAGGTTTTTTCATTGTGAATAATTGTTTTCATGTGTGTGAAGAATTTTTTTCATGTTATGGTGAATGTTATTGGGACATAATGATAATAGATAGAGTAAATGTAGGCTTTTTGACAGATATATAAGATCTGTCATGACATGGTTCACGCTTTCACTCTATGACATGCATATTTTTTTTAAAAGTCTTCCTTTATTTTAGAGAGATATGAGGGATGCTTGAATGGATATCAAATATATATTTTCAAGTATTTTTAAATGATAAATTAAACCACTTTATAAGTATCAACCGTTAATAGACTAGGGGATTATCCGCAATAATTTACGAGGAGGTTGTAATTAGGGTTTTTTTATTTCTTTTATTTTTCTTAGATTTTCATTAGATAATTTTGGATCTCATGTTGTGGATGATCATTATTTTAGGTAATTTTTCAAAATTTATGTAATTATTTCTTATCTTATCTTTTCTCTCTCTAATAGAGTTTTCTTTACTTTTTATCAATGATTACTCAACAATGAGTGGATAAAATCATAATAGAGAGAAAAATAAATGGAATAGGGTGTGTACTGAATTACTTTGATTCTTCTTTTCTTGTAGAATAGAATTTTTTAATAGTAATGTAATGTGACTTAATTTATTTATCTAATTATTTATTGAATCACTGGCCTAATTTATTTAATAATGGATAAAATATAACATAATACAGTTAATTAATTCATCAACAATGAATTTAGTTATTATTTTTGTTCTGTGATTAGGTCTTAATGCACTTTATCCATTTTGATTCCCTTGATCATGATAAGTTGAGGTGTTGAAGTAGTGTTGATATAAATTTACCCAATGGATATTGATTACAATTATAATAATTTAATAATTGTTTTTTATTTTTTTATGAGTAAAATCAACTTATCCATCTATGATAATTATCCTTGGATACTGATTATCCTATCTAAATCATTTAGTTAGTCTCTTATCTATTTTGAAATGATGGCTTGTTAGTTTAATTTAGTTTTAAATCAATTTCATAGTCCTGATAAGATCATGAAGATATAACATTTATTTTTGTAAGAACCTGGATCTTCATTTCAGGTATGTCCTTCTTTTTTCTGGAGTTTTTGAGAAAAATAAAGTTTCTGGAAATTTTTGAAGTACACGCCGTGTACTCTTTTCCCACTCGAAGCCATGTACTGGTCGTGTCCGGGCCACACACACGATGTGTAGGGGTGACATGGAGGCTGATTTTGGCGGAGTACAGAAAGACCTAGTACATGCCGTGTACTCTAAAAGTACACGCCGTGTACTCTAAAAGTACACGTCGTGTACTTTATTTATTTTTTCATTAATCGGACCGGGGTCGTGCCCGATTGCCATAAACGTCTTCTTCTAGGTCTGGTTCGACCAAGAGAAGTTGTACGGCCACGAAACTTCTCCAGATTCCTGAGCCTCTATCTATTGGCCGATTCGACCGTCGTCGATTGCATTGGAACCACAGTAGTGAGTTCTTCCTTCTTCTTGAGTTTCATTCCTTGATTCTTCCTCTTTCTCAAGTTATCTTGGTTTGAGAATTTTGGACGTTTTCTTAGATCTGTGATGTTCAAGGGAGAATAAGTCATCGTGGTTCAAGTATATTGATCTCCTTGGATCGAGGTAGGTGGTTTATGCCTTACCATCCAAAGTCTATGAGTTTTATGTGCAAATTCCACCAATACCCGTGAACGGGGTATTGTGTGTTTACCTTTTTTCCCTTGTTGTTTTCCTTCCATGCTTGTATGCTTGTGTAGAGGTAAATTAATCTTGTTAGAGGATAATTAGTTGTTCTTGGATATTTTTCCCATGCTTTTCTCTGTTTACGACCTTTGGGTCTTGTTAGCCTTTGGCCGTTATGACTGTTGCCATGACTTGTGTCTATAGGATGAAGTGTTTTGCATTACTTTCTTGTTGACTTGTATACTGTTAGCCAAGTATCTTTATAGGTGTACTTGGGTTAGCCAAGTAGCTCTTTAGGTGTACTTTGGCCTTATAGAATTATCATGCACTGACTGGTATGGGGATGAGAGAACCTGGTGCCATAGACTATAAGGGATAGACCGAGTGAGATTCCCAGAGAGTCCTTGTCATTATAGACTATAGGAGGGTAGACTAAGTGAGATTCCTCAGTGAGTCTTAGACATTATAGACCACATGGGATAGACCGAGCGAGCTTCCCAGAGTGCCTTCAGATATTATACACTACAGGAGGGTAGACCGAGTGAGCTTCCTCAGATAGTCTTACCTTGTTTGATTTCTCTTTAATAACCTTCCCAGGCTAGAGGAGGAATTGAATGAGTGAGATTCCTCAGAGAGTCTATGGTATACCTGAGGCTATATGAGGAATTGACTGAGATATCTTCCTCAGAGAGTCTCTAGACCTTGGGTCTAAGAGGGTTAGACTGCATGATCTTCCTCAGAGAGTCCTTGACTACCCTAGTCTATAAGGGGAATTGACCGAGTGAGCTTCCCCAGAGAGTCTCATAAATTCATATGACCAAGCCAAAGGGGTTAGGATGAGTGCACTGCCCAGAGGGTTGTGGTACATCTTGGTTAGGACCAGAGGTAATGGCTGCGGGTACTTCCCAAAGGGTTTCCTATTTGTGTTAGCTGTTTTGCTCACTGCTATTGTTGGTTGTGGATTGATTACTGTTGTGTATCATCCTGCTTCACTACTTACTGTTTTCTTCCTACTTCTTGTTGTTGTTGTTTACTGCTTATTGTAATTTTACCTTCCATATACTCACTGATTGTTAGGCATAGATTTTCGGGTGGTTTCCTACTGAGATTTTATCTCACACCCTATTTGGGCCATGATTTTGGGCCTAAGAAGACTATGTTGTTGCAGGTATAGACAAGGGAAAATGCCCTTAGACTTCAGTAACTTGATTGCTTGGAGCAGGAGAGCAAGGGAATAAGCTTTGGCTTGCAATGCTGAGGAGCTGTTTACTTTTCTTTTGTACTTGTTTTGGTACTGTGGTGTTTTCAGTATTGTGACTTGTTTGGATGCTTTCCTAGAGTTGTATCTTGCGTTGCTCCATATATACATATGTGCTCTAGTTTGTTGATTTAGTCTTCTTCTGTTTATTATTGTTGGTTATTCACTACTTCTGCTATTGCATGTTTATTTATTTCCACTGTGTACTCTGGCAATGAGGGAATAGTTTCCCCACTATCACACCCAAGGCCCTCACTGCTAGTCGGTAACCTATGGCGTTTGGGGAAATGCGCTTGAGGCCATGTGACCAACTGGGTACAGGGTGCCTCTGGGTGGCTTCTGGAACCAAGACGTTACAAAGTGGTATCATAGGAGTTCCTTTTCTCTTGCTTTACTGTTTAGAGACTTTAGCCAGGGATATGACTGATTCGGTACTTGGTAATAAGGTGTGCCCGGGAGTAGCTAACCCGTATATAGGGAAAATCTATACTACCTCGTTAATTTCAGATTTCTAGTTTTGAGATTTTACGGTTGATATGATTTCACCTAGAGTGATTCACATGCTTCGTGCTGCTATTGTTTTGATATTACAGTTCTATTTCGGTCACAACCTGATGAGATGAGGGCATGCCATCTCATGCATCATATAGGCACTTGTTAGAAATCACATGCCATGCATTCTTGCCATGCCATCTAGGGTGCATTAGCGATTTCATGTTGTTGTGATAGACTTTGTATATATTATGTATGCTATTGTGATAGATGCTTGATAGAATCCATGCTATTGTGATAGAGAAATTGATTGTGTTGCACTTTGCTTAAATGAACGCCAAATTCTGGTTCTTGAGGTGTTATGGGCCCTCTTGAATCGGAAGTTGGTGAATCATGATCATGTTTTCTCTTGTACATGACTGTATGAGATTCCAAGATTTGATTCGCAGGGAGTATGGCCCCTCATGGATCGGAATTTGGCACCTCTTTGCCTTGTTTTCAGAGTTTCTGGGATTCTGTGCAGTTTCTGAGCTACTTCCAAGAAAAACCCAAAATACACGGCATGTAATTTCTGGATACACACCGTGTAGTTTTTTGGCCATGTCACTGACCATGTGAGAAGAAACACGGTGTCGTGAAAAATAACTTCAGGAACACGCCGTGTACGGTAGGTGCACGCCGTGTAGTTTAAAGCCGTGAACCCAGCCGTGTCACTAACAACACGGGCCGGGGAAGCTCGAGTAGAACATGCCGTGTTGGTAAAGCACACACCGTGTAGTTTCTTCCCAGGTACCCGACCGTGTCACGAACAACATGGTTCAGTGTTATCTTCTCCTATACACGCTGTGTTTGTTCGGAACACGCCGTGTAAGGGCAGCCGTGTAGACGGCCGTGTAACTAACAACATGGGCCATTGAGACCATGTCTGGTACATGCTGTGTCCCTAGGGAACACGCCATATAGTCTGGGGTTAGTTGGACCATGTGGGTTAGCCGTGTAAGGAGACTCGGGTAGGGGTTTTGAGTTCATGTACACGCCGTGTGTGGGAACAACACGCCGTGTAGTTGGGGAGTTACACGACCAGTAGTGGTAGGAGTACACACCCATGTTAATGGCTAAAAGTACACGCCGTGTAGTTTTTATACATGCCGTGTAGTCATGTTTTGTAAAACTTGATAGTTTCTTCCCCCTGTTCCCGTTTTATACTCCTGTGTTTTCAGTCTTTGTTATCCGGATCTAAGGTGTGCTTTTGATCTTTCAGAGCTATTCCTCCGAGACGTCCTCTAATCATACGTCAGTTGTCGGACAGTGACCAGACACCAGATATGGCCGATCAGGGACCTCCTTTTCATCCTCCTTCTATTCCATCCTTGGCACCAGCAGTTATACCCGTCGTAGGCGCCGATACGTAGTTATGGGAGGAATTTATGAGGATGTTACAGACTTTTCAGGGAGCGCCGCCTCCTGCCCCGTCAATGGTTGAGTTGACGAGGGTTTTCCAGCAGTAGCATCCTCCTACTTTTTCAGGGGATGGAGGACCCCAGGCTGTAGAGTCATGCTTTGAGGCCACCCTAACTATCTTCGAGCATCTGGAGATACCCCCAGAGAAGAGGGTAAAGCTGGCCACCTATATGCTTCGGGACACCGCCAAAAGGTGGTGGGAAGTGATCTCGCAGTCAGGACGCCAGCAAGGTATGTCATGGGATGAGTTTCGACGCACATTCTATGACTACTTCTATCTGGATACCCTAAGGGCCAATCGAGCCCGAGAGTTTATGAGTCTGCAGTAGGGTACTTTTTCTGTCATGGAGTACTCATCCCGTTTTACTGAGCTGCAACATTTCACACCGATCCCAGCAGGTGATAAGTTGTTTTTTTCTAGGAAGTTTGAGGATGGTCTCGGGCAGGAGATTCGTTACCAGGTGAATATCCTCCAGTTGACTTCTATATCTTCTATCCTCAACTAGTTTCTGATTAATGAGTGAAATATGAGGGATTCTGGAGTAGTGAGCCAGGGCGGTTCGAAATCCCGAGCTGGTGTTCCTCCTACGAACAGTAGGAAGCATCACAAAGAGTCTTATAGAGGAGATAAGGGTTCGCAGGATGCGTCTTCTGGCAGCCAGGTTGTATGCTACCAGTGCGGTAGGAGTGGGAATACTAGGCCTCAGTGCCAGAGAGATCTGATGGAGTGCCGATATTGCGACAAGATGGGCCATCTTCAGCGTTTCTGTCACATCTTCTCACCTTCAGCTGGTGGTAGGGGTTCCTCTATGACCTCGCGTTCTGGAGATGCTTTTCTAGTTTCCCACAAGTCTGGGAACTAGAGTTCTTACAGCCATTCAGGCTGAGGTGTAGGTCGCGGCCGTGGTGGTCAGTCACCAGGTCATCTGCGACAGCAGGGTAGATCAGCTCAGAGCGGTCAGCCAGGGGCGCAGGGCCGCGGTGCAGGACAATCTTTCGCTGTGGAGTAGACCTATCAGGATCAGGATCCCGACCCTTCTATAGTTCGAGGTATGATCTTAGTAGCCTCAGTTATATCTTCAACTCTTTTCAATACTGGTGATTCGCATAGCTTTATCTCTGTTGCGGTTGTGGAGAGCCTTGGGCTCTGTATCGTTTCATCTTCCGACTTGTTGGCTCTTGACATGCTGTTGGGAACAAAGAAATCTAGCGTACTTCAGTGCAGAGAGTGCCCTCTTGAGGTTGCGGGGTGTCATTTATTATGGGACCTCTATTTCTTGGAGATGATGGGCTATGAGGTCATTCTCAGTATGGACTGGTTGGTTCCCTTCCAGGCAGTCGTCGATTGCTATTGTCGCAGGGTGAGCTTCGTATCACCAGAGGGCGGATCTTTTCTTTATAGAGGCGAGTGGGATGTCCAGGTGGGTAGAGATAGACCCGAGCATCATGGTCTAGGGAAAGTTACAACCCAGATTGCCAGTCTTTATCTGGATGAGCAGGGGACTTCACAGTTAGACTTTCCCCTAGTGGTGGATTGTTTCAGGGATGTTTTTTCAGAGGAATTTTCAGGTTTGCCTCCGGAGTGTGGGGTATATTTCTCAATTGAGCTCGTTCCAGGAGTAGCACCGGTGTCCATTCCTCCCTATAGGATGGCTACACCTGAGTTGCAGGAGATCAAGAAGCAGTTTGAGGAGTTGTAGGCAAAGGGTTTCATCCGACCCAGTACTTCTCCTTGGGGTTCGCCTGTCCAATTTGTGAAGAAGTCAGAAGGTACCCTTAGGCTTTGTGTGGATTATCAGAAGCTGAACCAGTTGACGGTCAAGAACCGATATCCCTTTCCGAGGATAGATGACCTCTTTGATCAGCTTCAAGGAGCCCGAGTGTTATCGAAGATCTAATTGAGGTCCGGTTATCATCATTTTCACGTTAGACCATCATATATACCTCTTACAGCCTTCAGGAGCAGGTATGGTCTATACGAGTATACAGTCATGCCGTTAAGTCTCACGAACGCGCCTGCATTTTTCATGGCACTAATGAACCGAGTGTTCCATCCGTACTTGGACTCCTTCATCGTGGTCTTCGTGGGCGATATCTTGGTGTACTCTCACACTCGACACGACCATGACACACATCTTGAGATCATTCTGAGTACACTGAGAGAGTAGCGACTGTATGCTAAACTCTCGAAATTCCCCTTTTGGATGGACCAGATTCACTTCTTGGGTCACGTTATCTTAGAGACAGGAGTTTCAGTAGACCCAGAGAAAGTGAGAGCTTTAGTTTCCTGGGAGAATCCGAAGAATGTCTTTGAGGTGCGGAGTTTTCTAGGGATAGATGGATACTACAGGCATTTCATACAAGACTTTTCGTGCCTATTAGCACTGTTGACAGGTCTGAACAAGAAGGGGGAAAAGTTTTTATGGTCAGATTTTTGTGAGTCGGCCTTTCAGGAACTGAAGGGGAGGTTGATATCAGCGCCGATACTAGTCTTACTGGAGCCTGGAAAGGGCTACATTGTTTACTGTGATGCTTCAGGTATCGGGCTGGGAGCTGTGCTTATGCAGGGAGTTAGAGTTGTTGTGTATGGGTCTCAACAGTTGAGGCCACACGAGAGGAATTACCCTACGCACGATCTGGAGTTGGCAGCCGTTGTTCATGTCTTACGTTGTTGGCGACACTACCTTCTGGGAGAGCACTTTATGGTTTTCACCGACCACAATAGTCTCAATTATATCTTCACTCAGCATGATCTGAATCTAAGACAACATAGGTGGGTTGAGTACCTTAAGTATTTTGACTTTGAGCTCACCTATATGCTAGGAAAGGGCAACGCAGTGGAAGATGCGTTGAGAGGGAGAACTCATATTCAGGCAGTTCAGGAGGCCAGCAGTGAGTGGAAGCTTATGCCTCTATTCTCTGGGATGCACTTGGAAGTGGATGATAGACATGGACAGAATTTTCTATCTTTTGTAGCTGTTACCTCTATGCTTCTTGATCAGGTACGAATGAGACAGCTATCAAATTCGGAGGCCTTAGTCCTGTGGGAGAGTGTGTTAGGAGAGGACCCTCTTCCTAGATGGACAGTGAGCGAGGATGAGATCTTGCGTTTCCAGGGATGCGTATGGGTGCCAGCAGACATACGCGAGGAGATGATGCGGGATTTTCATTCCTCAATTTGGGCAGTTTATCCTGGCGTCACCAAGATGTATCGTGAACTATACCACTAGTACTGGTGGCCGGGTACGAAGAAAGATGTTGCTGGTTTTTTCATGAGATGTTCTACTTGTCAGCAGGTGAAAGTAGAGCATCAGCAACCAGCGGGGCTTTTGCAGCAGTTACCCATTCCTGAGTGGAAGTGGAATGATGTCACGATGGACTTCGTGACCAGGTTACCGAGGTCACCTTGGGGAAGTGATTTTGTTTGGGTTGTCATCGACAGGCTTACGAAGGTTGCACACTTCTTGCCGATCAAGGAGACCTTCAGTGTTGATGATCTGGGATGACTGTACATCCGAGAGATTGTACGTCTATATGGAGTTCCACACTACATTGTTTTAGATAGGGATGCGCATTTTACCTCTTGGTTTTGGCAGGGAATTCATAAGGCTTTGGGTACACAGTTACTTTTGAGTACAACATACCATCCCCAGACAGATGGCCAGTCCAAGCGCATGATCTAGGTGCTTGAGGATATGCTCCGAGCTTGCATTCTAGACTTCGGCGGTTCTTGGGAGAAGCATATACCTCTGGTAGAGTTCGCCTACAATGACAGTTTTCAGGATACCATTCATATGGCACCTTAGGAGGCCTTGTATGGTAGGCCATGCTGATCACCCTTATGCTGGATGGAGGCAAGAGAGGCAGCTTTGCTGTGACCTCGTCTTGTTCAGGAGACCTCAGAGAAGATAGAGCTGATTCGGAAGTGGATGGCTACAGCATAGTCTCGGAAGAAGTCTTATGCTGATTAGCGGAGACAACCTCTGGAGTTAGAGGTTGGAGATCAGGTTTTCCTGCGTGACACACCGATGTTGGGACACAAGAGGATTCAGAGACTGGGTAAGCTTTCACCACGGTACGTTGGGCCGTTTGAGGTGGTGGAGTGAGTTGGTTCGGTTGCCTATCGGTTGCAGTAACCTCAGAGGTACCGGGCCATGCATGATGTCTTCCATGTCTCTCAGCTCCGACATTACTTTTCAGACCTGTCACATGTCTTTCAGCCCGAGGAGGTTGATCTCAAAGAGGATGCATTGTTTGAGGAGCATCCCATCCAGATTATCGATCGTATTACAAAGGTTCTATGTGGGCGGTATATTCCTTTAGTACGGGTTCTTTGGCAGCATGGGAGAGTACATGACGAGACCTGGGAGAGGGAGGCCGATGTACGATCGCAGTGGTCGGAGCTGTTCGGGGTTTCTTCTTTTACACCTCTCTAGGGAAATTCGGGGACGAATTTCTTTAAGGGGGGAAGTTTGTAAGAACTCAGATCTTCGTTTCAGGTATGTCCTTCCTTTTTCTGGAGTTTTTGAGAAAAATAAAGTTTCTGGAAATTTTTGAAGTACACGCCATGTACTCTTTTCCCGCTCGAAGCCGTGTACTGGCCGTGTCCGGGCCACACACACGGTGTGTAGGGGTGACATGGAGGCCGATTTTGGTGGAGTACAGAAAGACATAGTACACGCCGTGTACTCTAAAAGTACACGCCGTGTACTTTTTTTTTCATTAATCGGATCGGGGTCGCGCCCAATCACCATAAACGTCTTCTTCTAGGTCTGGTTCGACCGAGAGACGCCGTACGGCCATGAAACTTCTCCAGATTCTCGAGACTCCATCTGTTGGCCGATTCGACCACCGTTGATTGCATTGGAACCACGGCGGTGATTTCTTCCTTTTTCTTGAGTTTCATTACTTGATTCTTCCTCTTTCTCAAGTTATCGTGGTTTGAGCATTTTGGATGTTTTCTTAGATCTGTGATGTTTAAGGGAGAATCCGTCATCATGGTTCAAGTATATTTATCTCCTAGGATCGAGGTAGGTGGTTTGTGCCTTACTGTCCAAAGTCTTTGAGTTTTATATGCAAATTCCACCAATACCCATAAACGGGGTATTGCGTGTTTACCTTTTTTTCCTTGTTGTTTTCCTGCCATGATTGTATGCTTGTGTAGAGGTAAATTAATCTTGTTAGAGGATAATTGGTTGTGCTTGGATGTTTTGCCCATGCTTTTCTCTGTTTACGACCTTTGGGTCTTGTTAGCCTTTGGCCGTTATGACTATTGCCATGACTTATGTCTATAGGATGGAGTGTTTTCCATTACATGCTTGTTGCCTTGTAGACTGTTAGAAAAGTATCTCTGTAGGTGTACTTTGGTTATACAAGTAGCTCTGTAGGTGTAGTTTGGCCTTATAGCATTATCATGCACTGAATAGCATGGGGATGAGAGAACATGGTGCCATAGACTATAAGGGATAGACCGAGGGAGCTTCCCAGTGAGTCCTTGTCATTAAAGACTACAGGATGGTAGACTAAGTGAGATTCCTCAGTGAGTCTTAGACATTATAGGCCATAGGGTATAGACCGAGTGAGATTCCCAGAGTGCCTTCAGATATTATACACTATAGGAGGGTAGACTGAGTGAGCTTCCTCAGAGAGTCTTACCTTGTTTGATTTCTCTTTAAGAACCTTCCCAGGCTAGAGGAGGAATTTACTGAGTGAGCTTCCTCAGAGATTCTATGGTATACCTAAGGCTATAGGAGGAATTGACTGAGATAGCTTCCTCAGAGAGTCTCTAGACCTTGGGTCTAAGAGGGTTAGACCGCATGATCTTCCTCAGAGAGTCCCTGACTACCCTAGTCTATAAGGGGAATTGACCGAGTGAGCTTCCCCAGAGAGTCTCATAAATTCATATGACCAAGCCAGAGGGGTTAGGCTGAGTGAACTACCCAGAGGGTTGTGGTACATCTTGGTTAGGACCAGAGGGAATGGTTGAGGGTACTTCCCAAAGGGTTTTCTGTTTGTGTTAGCTGTTTTTCTCACTGCTGTTGTTAGTTGTGGATTGATTACTATTGTGTATCATCCTGCTTCACTACTTACTGTTTTCTACCTAATTCTTTTTGTTGCTGTTTACTGCTTATTGTACTTTTACCTGCCATATACTCACTGATTGTTAGGAACATATTTTCGGGTGGTTGCCTACTGAGATTTTATCTCACACCCTGTTTGGTCCACGCTTTTGGGCCTAAGAAGACTATGTTGTTATAGGTATAGACAAGGGAAAATGCCCTTCGACTTCAGTAACTTGATTTCTTGGAGCAGGAGAGCAAGGAACTAAGATTTGGCTTGCGATGCTGAGGAGATTTTTACTTTTCTCTTGTACTTGTTTTGGTACTGTGGTGTTTCCAGCATTGTGACTTGTTTGGATGCTTTCCTAGAGTTGCATATTGCATCGCTCCATATATACATACGTTCTCTAGTTTGTTGATTTAGTCTTCTACTGTTTATTATTGTTGGTTATTCACTGCTTCCGCTATTGCATGTTTATTTATTTCCGCTATGTACTCTTCCAATGAGGGCATAGTTTCCCCACTATCACACCCAAGGCCCTCGCTTCTAGTCGGCAGCCTCTGGAATTTGGGGAAATGCGCTTGAGGCCATGTGACCAACCGAGTACGGGGCGCCTCTGGGTGGATTCCAGAACCGGGACGTTAAAATTTTTATGTTGTTTCTAGGATTCCCTATTCCATATAGGATAAACCTTGTGATTTCAATGTACTATGCCTTAGTAGTTAGTGTTGGTTTTAGAGAACTATAAATTCTAAACTTCATCCTCTGTGAGGAAGTGATGATGCATCATACTAAAAACTTGATTGACTATGAGGCATAATTACTTTATTATAGTGGAAAAAGATAAAAATTTATAGTCATATCAAACCAAAAAAACTACTAAAGTACATCACAGTAAAAGAATGAGGTCAATCCCATGAGTAACAAGGAATACCAACAAATTAAAACCAAGTATAATATCTTTATAATATTTTTATGACTATAAAATTTAATCTAAACTAAATTAAACTAACAAGACAACAAATCAAAATAGAGAAAATAAAAATAACACTACTGAAAAAATAGCCTATATCCATGGTTCAAAACCGTGGGTATAGCCCCCAAAACCGTGGGTATAGGCTATACCCATGATTTTGGGAACCATGGTATGGAATGACGTCGGTATAGGTCCCCAGCCTATACCCACGGTTTTCCAAAACCGTGGGTATAGGTGTTCTGCCACCGTTTCAATGAAACATACCCAATTTCCACGGTGTCAAAGGCTTTTCCCCACAGTTTCAAAACCGTGGGTATAGGTCCTAAAATAATGCGGGCGGCGGGTTTCGATCCCGCAACCTCTCCGCTGCCAACAAGGTTCCTAACCACTACCATAACACCACTTATATGTATATATATTTATATTTAGTTAAATATAGTTATATAAAACATGGGTATATAGGGAAGAACCGTGGGTATAGGTCTCCCGCCAAAAAAAATTTCCTTCCTGTGGAAAAAAAAATGTCCCGCGCACACACGGGAAACCTATACCCACGGTTTTTCATAACCGTGGGTATAGGTATTTTAACCTAGACCTATCCCCATGGTTTTCCCCAAAACCATGGGTATAGGTGACTTTTCAGGACCTATCCCCACGATTTTGGAAAACTGTGGGGATAGACCCCCATATACCCACGATTTTCCAAAAATGTGGGTATAGGTCTTGAAAATTTACCTATGCCTACGGTTCTCAAAAACTGTGGGTATAGGGGTACCTATCCCCACGGTTTTGGGGAAAACTGTGGGGATAGGTCCATTTTCCAGTAGTGTAAAATGACTAAGAGAGGGAAATAAATATCCTAGGATGGTTTCCCCTATAAAAATAAATTTAATTCAATCACCAAACAATCAAAATCAATAGTTTCATGATCATAATTGTAATCGATATCAACTAGGTAAATTTTTATCAACACTATTTAAACACCTCAACACCTCATGATTTAAGGAATCAAAATGGATAATGTACATTAAGACCAAATCACAAAAGAAAAAAATGAATTAATTACTTTCACTATGTTGGGTTTCATCCATTATAAAATACATTAGTTCAATGATTAAATAATTAGTAAGATAAATAAATTAAGTAAAAAAATACTACTAAATAATACCATTTTGTGGGAAAAGAATAATTAAATTAATTTATAACACACCCTATTCCATCAATCCAGATCTATATTATGAGTTTATCAACTCATCAACATGTGTTCATTGACAATGAGTAGAAAAATTCCATTTAAGAGAGAAAAAAAATAAGAAAAAAATTCATAATAGTGGAAAAATGGCATAAAAGAATAATCATCTATAGCATGAGATCCACAATTATATAATGAAAACCTAATAAAAAATGAAAGGAAAAACTGTAAATAAAAATTCTTTGGGTTGATACTTATAGTTTCTCCCTTGGACAATTAATGATTGATTTTTCTTAAGTCTTATTATTTCTCATTTAAAACCCCTTAAAAATCCCTATTAAATATCTCATCAGACATTTTTAATATCTCTCCAAAATACAAGAAGACCACATCTTTTAAAATATATAACTATTCATGCAATGGAATAAAAAATAAACCATTCCATGAAAACTACTCTTTATATATCACAACACCTATATATCCTCTTCCTATTATAATTATTCCACAAAAAAAATCACCATGATGTGAAAAAATAGCTTTACATGAAAGCAAACAATTCTTCATGAAGACATAACCTCAACCACGATGTAGCTAGACTAGGTGATTCATAAATTCTTTAATGTCACATATCTAATTAAATATAATAGATGTTTTCTCATACACCTCAGTGATATATGTTACTCAATAAATTATGCAACAACACGAGTCTTATATAAATATTATTACATCATTTTTAACATTAAATTACATAAAACACAACCTAAAAATCTAAAGGTTTAGTGTCTTGGGAGATTAAATTGATAATACATCAACATAGAAATAAACCACTTAAAATTTATTTTTATATTTATACGATTTTTATAAGTCCATTTTTTATTTTATTACTATAAAGGATAAGACACACATAAAAAAAAGGGTGAGCTATAAACCTCAGTAAGGGAATAAACATGATAAGGAAATATAACATAAGAGTCAAGAGGCATAACATGATACCATAAAATAGAATAATCACATGGAATAATGGAATAAAAGAGTATATATTATAGGATCATGGAATCATAATAATATGTAAACAATATAAAATATGACATCATAAGCATAAGTCAAAATCTCACTGCCAAGACAACAGAACACAATGTTCTAGGATTACTTTCCGTGCACCATAAATAGTATCCCATGAGATGAAAATATTAACTAATTATTTGGGGTGTGGGGGTATAATTCTAGTTCCACCCATAAAATCATAATATTAATATATTTATGTGTTCCACATGATGAATTCATACATAATCCATAATCATAAGAAAAACCCATTGAAAAGGAATCTATTACATAATCTTATCTCAAAACATAACCAAAGGATATATCATAATTATTCCCAAGATAATAAGTAATTATATTTTTTAGAAATTAATATTTGAATAAAGTGGCATAGTTATTAAATATAAAGTTCAAATGAATATGATTCATAATAAATTAGTGGATAAGTATGTATAAATTTTAACCTCTTAAACAATGTTTTAAGGGATGAGTATAAACCTCTAAAGAAGGTGAGAACATAGTTTTTTCCTTAAGAAAAATAAAAAAATGAGAATGTTTTTTCATAAAATAGTAATTATTTTTGAAAAAAATGGAAGGAAACAAACTTTAAAATATTTACACATGAAAATTAATATTGAATAAGAAAGTTTCCTTTTAATAGGTTTGTTTTAAAGAAATATTGACGAAGGAACTTGAAAAACATATATAACTACAACAAAGAAAGGGAAAATAAACTAGGTATATATTTAATATACATATATACATAATATAAAATAATTAAATGAGAATAATATAGAATAAAAGTGATGTAAAGAGACAAAATGCATATCCAAAAAGAAAAGAGGGTGGTTTAGAAGTTCCCTTACCTCAGGTCCTGGCTCACTTGGCACGTGCGTTTATCCTCCAGAATAACAAAATAAAGTTTATTAAATAATTTATTCATAATATTTTTCATTTATTTTTTATTTTTTAAGTCCCATTTATTATCACATGTCATTAATTTATTGTATAGTTTTTTCACTCATCATCCATTTGGGGTTATTCAGTCAATTTATCCAAAAAAAATTAGTATGTTGAACCTGATAAATCGAATTAACAAATAGTTTGATAATATATAGAATATTCATGGCACTATAGTATAAGTTCTATAATTTTTTATGAAGTTCCAGGTTTATTCCATGGGATTTTTGGGAGTGGTTCTCCAAGATAAAATCTATAACACACTCAATTTGGTAATTTTAAACAAATAAAGGGTGGTCTATTAACATTGTGTTAAACATTAATATTACTATTAAAGAACAAAAAAACATTAATTACTTATTAATATTACATTTTCCCATTACTTAATATTCTATAACCATCCATTATAAAACTTTATAACACCGTTCATATAGGTGACTAAATCAACCCTAACAAAAACATGTTATAATCAATGTATGAGTATGATTATGAAGAGATTTTTTTATAATATCATAATTATAGAAGAATAATTATATTATTTATATTTTATTAAAGTGATAAATTATAATTTAAAATATTTTTATGAGGAATATAAATTAAAAATAATGGTATAAATTTGTCACTTACAAAGAAGAACTAATATATCCTCTTGGAAGTCTTCTCAGTTTTAAAGGAATTATAGAAATATCTTGAGACCATATTCTAAAAAACATGGTAGTAGATTATTAGGGAAGTAGATATAGTATATTTTAGGTAGAAATAATTTTTTTTTCTTTTTTAGAAGTGGTGGTGGAGGAGTCATTTTTTAAGTGAGAGGGGTTACATTTTTGAAAATAACAATTTCTTAATATAAAAGAAATATTCTATTCAAGGAAAGTGGATCAAATATTTTTAATTAGTGAGGATAAGACAAGTATATTTCATGAATTCAATCATAAAACCACTTAGATATATGTTTTTTTGATATTTTTTGACTTTATCCCTTGGTTTAACACTTTTACCTCATTTTAGCCTTTATCACGGTGACTAACTTTTACGTTGGTAACTTATTTTTATGAACTAAAATTAAATTGAACTTTTTACCTAATTTTGATCATGAGGATTCAAAATATGAAATTAATTTTATTTAATCCAATTTATAAATTTGATAATAATTAAATTTGATATAATTACACATAATGCAAAAAAAAACATTTTTTGGAAAAATGTATTTTTAATCATAAAAATGGATTTATACTTATTTAGGAAAAATATTATGAATAGTGTTTATCACCATGAAATTTAATTATTTATGATTAAAAAATGAGGGTTATTTACTTTTAAAACAAGCTATGATCAAATGGAATCTTTGGAATACTTAAAGGTAAATAACAAAAAATAGTTTTTTATTAGAATAAAATACAACTTAGGTTCCAAAAAGTTGATCATAGGTTTATAAATTCATCATATTATTTTTAAATGTTTTATTTTATTACATAAATATATATTTAATTTTAAAAAAGGTTTTATAACTTTTTATTTAATTTTTATATCATGATTATGTCATAAAAGTTACGTTACCTATAAAAATTATATTTTTACTATTCACTAAAATTAAAATTATTTAGAAAAATCTCAAAACTTTACCCAAAGTTAACATTAATATAATTAATCCAAAAATATCATTCATTTTATCAAAATAATTTTATAAATATTAGAAATTTAATTTTTAATTAAAATCCTTATTTATTGAAAAGTATTAATTTTTACGATATGATAAAATTTACGACCCTTAGAAAAATTATATCTAATTTCATAAAATTATGTTATAATTTATATACAAATAAATAGTGTTTTATGAAACCATTTTATGAAAATAAATTTTATTTAAAATTTCTAAAATTATCATAAAAATATATTTTAACAAAAACAAAACATATGTGTTTTACCAAAAGCACAATAATACTTTAGTTGTATCAAAAATTTATTTTATCATATTTAATACTTATATTTAATTGTATTTTTATTTATATTTCTTATATTTTTATTCTTTAAATGAATTGTTCTAAATTAATATGTTTAAGTGATGTTGTTTTTATTATACAGTGCCTATTTTTTATATTATAATATATTACTCAATATGAAACATGTTTCACCAGAAGAAGAATTCCTTATATAAAAGTCTAGTCCATTATAATATTCCACCTATGTAAATTTTATCCTTGAAATTTTATTTCAAACACTAATATAAAATTAGATTAGGGTAATTTTGTTTTGTTACTTCCTCAGGTTCCTCTATTGCCTCTTCATACTTGTTGTTCTACCGATGTATGTTGACAATGTGAATTGTCTTGTTGTATAGAACTTTGTATCTATAGTCTAAGATCTTCACTAGATTATTATCATAAGAGTGATCATACTTTAGATATACCACCTCAGGTTTTGGTACACATTAGTGATCAAATATTTAATTCCTTAAGAGGGATGAATGGAATACATAATGCACTTGATCGAGGTTTGGTGGAAGTTCTAGTCTATAGGCCATATATCCTATGCGATGAAGAATCTAAAAGGGGATAATGTATCATAGAATTATTATTCACCTTTTCCCAAACTCCAAGACTCTCTTTCTCATGAAACAGTCTGAGTTGACCCTGAACTGGTCACCCGAGCCGGTCCGCAACATGCCCCAAGGGGCGTTCTTGATCCCCATGGGCTGGAAACTAGTTTCAGGCATCAATATTAAATAGGTGGGAATGATTTGGACCATGAAAAAAATATAAAAAAATAAATAAAGAATGATAATAAAATGAAAACTAGCAGCGGAAAGAAAATGAAACTACACATACCTCCATGTGACCTCATAGGTCACCACCCAACTCGGGACCAAGCTCACTCCAATAGAGATGTGAAACTGGGAGAACCTAAAATTGAAAAGATAGAGTAGGCATGAGCACTAAGATACTCAGTAGGAATTACAAAATAGATCACGACCAATGCCCCACCTCTAAAATGAAATCCTTTCTTGCTAATTTGAAAATAGGATATATAAAAATATGTTTCTTCACTCCTTTAACAAAATAGGTAACAAGATTTTACTTTTAAGAAACCCCAATTTTTTTAATAATATTTTCTTTCTAAATCAATTACCAAAGAATATAAGTCATTTCAATGAATTATTTTGAAATCCAACTAATACCAAAACAAGTTTTTTATTATAAAAGGTAAAGTAAAAGTTTCATGAGATCAAATAACCAAAATTTCCATAAAATAAAGAAGGAACATACAAGTATGAAACCATAGAAATTTCATAAACATCCCTATAGAGATCCATGGATGTACTGAATTTGGAACCACCTTCCGGTGTATGGTGAAGCTCATAAGTCTATAACCAACTGGCCGCCCTCAACTGACAAACCTAGTGTCACAGTACTCCTGGCCTAACAGAAAATATAGGGGGTATCAACCCATCTAATCGGGGTTGATCAACAACCGTCACTCGACCCTCTAAAAGATGCCCAGAAACCCATGGTGGTAATAGTAATGTTGTGTAAGTAGGAGGCCCATGCACGCATGACTCACCTTACCTACCGTCACCTCACTTGCCTACCCCAAACACGAACACCCTATATGATAATCCGTAAAGGGGTATCCCTCATATAGAGGTTCCCACTAGATATGTATATATATTTATGTATAAACATGTACACATCATATCAACCAAGGTTCCAATTGGGAATCCACGTCACATGAACTTTTAAACCATTTCACAAAGCACTTTAAGTTTCCAACTAGGAATTCACTCTTTCAAAGTGACATAAGGTGCCAAATAGGCCTTTAATATCATCATTACAATATATCATAAAAATATTCCAAACCAAATTCACTTCACAAATACATCTCTAATTCCAGGTTAAAAACACACAACACACTTAAAATGTGCCAAACTAGCCTTCATGTCATTGAATTGTAAAACCACACTTCAAGGTGCCAAACAATTCAGGTTTTAAAAAACACATTTAACCAAATCCTTTTAGTTTCACAAAATACACTTCACAACTAGGAAAATTTTAGTAATTATTCTAAAATAATTATAATACCTTCATAATTAAAATCAAATTTTAAACAGGATTAGACAAGTTATAAAAATTAATGGGAAACCAATCTTAAAGAGGTGAGATATATTTTACCAGACACATATACATATATAAATATATAAATACCACATGAATATGTAAACACACATTTTTTTAGATGATAAGAAATCATGGAATTCAAATTAAAGGTGTTGGAATGGAGGACCAACCTCAAAAAGGAAGCGAACCAAGCAAAGACACTTCAGCTCTTGAATATTTTGATGACAATCTTCCACACCAACACACACATACATTATCATAAATATATATATACCCTTAATCCAATGTACATATTCTACATGCCATGATAGAATATGTGCAAGGAAGATATATATACATATACACATACGTACCTATGTATGTGTGTGTGTGCACCACCAAGGAGCCACCAAAGCTTTAATTAATTAAATTAGAGGGTCCAACATCACTTAGAAACCAAATAACCATTTAAGAGACCAAGGTTTTAAAAGAACACCATTTTAAAATACTATCTTCATTTGAAAACACACCCATGTGTGAACTTAGTGCACTCATGGATGTGCCAACATCCAATGGCACACCTAAGTATTTAAAGAGACCTTAAAATCACTTCCAAATAAACACATATTGCTTCAAAAATGAATCCACCCTTTAATATCTTTTAGAAAACATGAAAAACCCCTTTTACAACCATAAAACCCTTTTTAAAACATTTTACAAAAAAATCCAAACTATGATACTACTAAACCATACCCACCAAACCAATTTAACAAACAAAAAAATTCCATTACAATCTAAATTAATGATAAAAATTTCTTAAAAAACATTAATTTTACTTTAAAATAATAATGACATTTAAAATAGCATCCTAGGTTCCTTAAACCTAGAAATTTCACACAAATCACTTTAGAAAACTACTTTTAATAAATTAAATCTATATAAAATAATTATTTTCATCTATCCATGGGTATATTGAAGGTGACAATAACATTTAATAAGAAATTGAAAACATGCAAGTGTCAATGGATATGTCTGGAAAAGAAAACTTAGATTTACCTACATCAAACCAAGTGCGAAAGGGATAAAACTTCAAAGAGAGGGATAATAAAGCCCCATGGATGATCTGTATGCCCTAAATCAGAAGAAAAATCACCCACACACAAACCATAAACATTAGGGTTCAACATGGCTGAAGAAAAACACAATTCAAAGGGAAACGCACTGAAGGGGGGAAATCATGCACCCGAGAGGAAGCGGCTGGGGCGGTTGCTGCCAACGAGGGAGGCACTGAAAACGGGGGGGGGGTCGCACAGGTAGTAGGTTGTCAGACAGAGAAGGGTGTGCCGGGAAGGGGAGGTCTGACCGGGGGGTCACGCACACAAAGGTGAAGAGGGGAGGGGGTTTGTGCGCCATGAATGGATGAGGGTGCACCGGGATGGGAGGCTGGGGAAAGGGGGTCACTGTAGGGAATGAAGGACAGAGCAGAGGTGAGGGAATTGGAGGTTACACAACAGGCCACCCCAAAAGGAGATGATGGCGACGACTAGGGTTAGGGTGGATAAAAAAACAAAGAGAAACCTAAAACTAACATTAATAATAATAATAATAATAGAAATAATAATAATAATAATAATAAACTTAATAATAAAAATAATAATTTTATTAATTTCATTTTAAATAATAATTATATTAATAAAAATTTTAATGATAATAATATTATCAATAATTTTTAATAATATTAATATTATTATTATTATGTTTTAAACATTTTACTTATTTTATTCTCATAAAATTTTATTATTTTAAGTAGTGGGCAACCGCAGGGGCACCCAGGCAGACTGCATGGTTACTGCCAACCATGTGGTGCCCGTGCACCGGTCTGAAACCCATAAAAATTATTATACATCAATTTTTTTAAGTCGGGACCCGAACCCAAAATTAAACCAAAGATTCAACATTGAAAAATAATTATAAATAAAAGAAATATGTGGTCAGGGTGTGAAAATTCTCTCTATTATAGACACTTTCCGCCTCGAGAAAGTCACCATGTCGAAAGCTAGTTAAGAATTGAGTCCATGCCCGAACACAACTAGATGAAACATAGAATTCCGGGGTAACTATTTATTCCCCAAGTCACGTCTGACTAATCTTGAAAAAACCCAAAAAAAGGGAAGAACACGTGAGGGTTCTCCCCACAATAAGGATTCTACCAGCACAGAAATTAAAACCCAAACATATCACCTTGGGGAGGGGCCCCATGTAGGAAATTCCCACCCAAACTCACCCAAATTCTTCCACAAACCAAACAATAACCTTACCACAATATAAAAAGAAGGAATTCTCAACCCAAACATGACCAATTTCCTTATCAGGAACAAAACAACTTCACCAAAAAAATCACGTAGAAAACCTACCATGAAGAAACCTGGCATAATAGAATTATATAACATGAACACTTCCTACAAGAACCAATGACCCTCTGAACAAGGGTGAACAAAAACATTGCCCGAATCAATAATCCCCTACACAGAATGAATTTCAAAACACTAGGGAAAACTCTAAGAAGAAATCAATTTAAACAGTTGACCCAAAACACTTTCCACCCACTTCACAGAACCCAAAACATCCTCAAATAAAAACCATTGAACTAGAACCAACACCTCACCTCCAAAGGACGAACAAATCTTCAGAAGAATGAATGGCCTAAGGAGCCCCATCCAAATGAACTAAACTATTTAAATCACATCAAAATATATTTGTCGCACCTTCACACTGAAATGATGAACCTACCCCTACTGAGAAATGAAGGCCAGGAAATTTTAGACATTTATATCTCAATATAGAAAACAAGAACTGAACCGAGGTCCTAAACACCCTTAGTAACTTCTGACTGTGCGTGAGCTTCACCCCAAGACCTGAGGCTGGGGTTCTGATGGACGAAGCATCTTATGCCTCACAGTCGGGTACTAGCATCCCCCAGTCAAGATTCTTTCCCCAAATGGTGATTCTTATAGTACTTTTCCTAGTGACTTGAACAACTACAACAATGAAAAAACTTCATAGATATTTGAAAAAACGTATTGGAATGACTAAACCAACCGCACTGGTGGCACAAAAGAGAATGGTATGATGAACTATAAGTCAATACTGAAGAATGATATTACTTCAGGAATATGTTCCTATGGCACACCTCGATTTCCAGATGGGGAACCTCCGCAAAAGTCGACCACCACCAATTACATCCTAAACTCCAATGACAAAGAGTCATTCAACCTCCACTGCTCCAAAACCGAACCCACCATTAAAACTAAAATGACACTAACTTTAACAAACTCATGAGTTCCAAAAAACCCAAAGACAGAATGTACTCCCACAACCACAAAACTATCCCAACAAACCTCAATTACCTCGATAAACTAGCAACACTTAAAAAGAACCAGAACTGTGCTTGACTCGCTGACTATATTAGCAACCTTTTTGGGTGGCATACTCCAAGAAACACAAAAAACACACCTAGAAGCAACACCCCCAATCCAAGGGTAATGACTCATAATCCAAACATATACAAACACATGAAAAATCCACTTTACCAAAAACCACCATTTCTTTTTAAATTTTAAAACTTCTTTATTCCAAATCCACTTTCCAAATACCAAAACCCACTTTTCAAGAAAAACCAAGCCCCAAAATCACTTTTTCATTCAAGTCAATTTTCAAAAAATTAATCAAATACTTAAATTCCAAACCCCTACCCATGTAATCCTGTAAACCACCACATAAGTGTTCATCCCTTTCTACTCAAATCACCCATACATATGTGCCAACGTGAACTTCACATGCCTACCCACACATATGCAGACGCTCCTAAGGAATACCAAGGGTTTCAATTTCCATTCCATTACAAAATCCAAACCTAAGCCAAAATTTTCAAACCAAAATAATTTCTCATTTAAATAACCATTTCATCAATTTCCAGAACAATTTAAAAGAAAATCCTTTTTACTAGTTTTAAAACCATTATAAAAAATCCCTTTCCTTTCAAAACCACCTTCATTTCCAAAAACAGTCTAACACCAACTGAAATCAAGATAAAGAACAACCAACAATGAACAACCAGAATGAGTAACTCATGCTTATTCCCAACCCAATAATATAGTAGCAAGACACACCCCAAGTAAGACAAAACACCAAGAAGACCTTAAACTGGGAACCTTGGCTCCACATGGGTCACTTATCCATGTAGGGTCATAGCGTGACACTAAGTCACCTCCATTGTCATCCCAAAATCCAAAACAAATACAATAGACTCAAAACCTAGAATACCCATGTTAACTCAAGTCTCTTCATGAGCGGTGGTGATCAGGCACCGAACTGTAACCAACCTCCTGAGCCTTGAAAATCCTAATCTCTATCTACTGGAAAACCCAAATATTAAGGGTCTCCTCTGATACCATTTTGTCATGAACCTGCCTCCCGAGCTGGTCCACAACATGTCCCAAGGGACGTTCCCAATACCCACAGGCTGACTACTAGTGTCGGGCATGAAGATTAAATATGTGAGAATGATTTGACCCATATGAAATATATAAAGAAATAAATAAAGACTCACGATAAAATGAAAACTAGTAGTAGAAAGAAAATAAAACTGCACATACCTCCATGTGACCTCATAGGTCACCACCCAACTCGAGACCAAGATTGCCACAAGAGCGATGTGAAACTGGGAGAACCTGAAACTGAAAAGATAGAGTAGGTGTGAGCACTAGGATGCTCAGTAGAAATTCCAAAATAAACCATACCCAATGCCCTACCTCTAAAATGAAATACTTTCTTGATAATTTGAAAATAGGATATATAAAACTATGGTTTTCTACTCCTTTAAAAAAATAGGTAACAAGCTTTTACTTTTAATAAAAATCCACTTTTTTTCATGTCATTTTTTTCTAAATAAACTACCAAAGCATATAAGTCATTGTAATGGATTATTTTTAAAAGACAACTAATACCAAAATAGGTTCTTTATTATAAAAATAAAAGTAAAAGTTTCATGAGATCAAATAACCAAAAGGTCCATAAAAGAAAGTAGGAACATTGAAGTATGAAACCATGGGAATTTCCTAAACATCCCTAGAGAGATCCTTGGATGTACTCAGTTCAGAACCACCTATCGGTGTATGGTGAAACTCCTAAGTCTATAACTAATTGGATTCCCTCAACTGACCAATACAGTGGCAGAACTTACCTGACCTAACAACAAATCCAGGGGGTACCGACCCATTTAATCGGGGTTAATCAGCAACCGTCACTTGACTCTCTAAAATATACCTAGTAACTCATGGTGGTAATAGTAATGTTGTGTAAGTCAGAGTCCCTTGCACACATGACTCACCTTACCTACCATAACTACACTTTCCTACCCCAAACATAAGCACCCTATACGATAACCCATAAAGAGATATCCCTCCTATAGAGGTGACTGCTATATATATATATATATACTTATGTATATACATGCACATGTCATATCAACCAAGGTTCCAACCATGACATCACATCACATGAACTTTTAAAACATTTCACAAATCACTTTAAGTTTCCAACTAGGTGTTCACACTTTCAAAATGATATAAGGTGCTAATCGGGCCTTTAATACCATCATTACAATATACCACAAAAATATTCCAAACCAAATTCACTTTGAAAATCCATTTATAATTCCAGGTTAAAAACACACAAGACACTTAAAAAGCCCCAAGAGGGCCTTTATGTCATTGAATTTTCAAACCACGCTTCAAGGTTCCAAACGAGTCAGGTTTTAAACAACACATTTGACTAAAGTATTTTAGTCTCACAAAATACACTTCAAAACTAGGAAACTATTAGTAAATATTCTAAAACATTTAGTACACCTTCATATTTAAAATAAATTTGTAAATGGGATTAGACAAGTTATGAAAATTAATGGGAAAACAATCTTCAAGAGGTGAGATCCATTTCACCAAACACATATACATATTTACATATATAAATACCACATGAAAATATAAACTCACTTTAAAAAAATGCTAAGAAATCATTGAATTCAAACTAAAGGCAAGGGCAAGGAGGACCTACCTCAAAAAGGAAGCAGACCAAGCTGAGACACTTCAGATCTTGAAGATTTTGATGAGAATCTCCCACACCCGCACACACACACATTCTCATACATATATATATACCCTTAATCCAATGTACATTCTCCCCGCTCCATGAGGTAATATGTGCAAGGAAGATATATATATACATATATACATGTGTACCTATGTATGTGTGTGTTCAAACCACCAAGGAGCCACCAAATCTTTAATTAATTAACCTAGAGGGGCCAACATCACTTAGAAACCAAAGAACCACTTAAGAGACCAAGGGTTTAAAAGAACACCATTTTAAAATACCGTCTTCATTTGAAAACACACCCATGTGTGCACTTAGTGCACCCATGGGTGTTCTAACATCCAATGGCACACCAAAGCATCTAAAGAGACCTTAAAATCACTTCTACATAAACACCAATTGCTTCAAAACCAAATACACCCTTTAATATCATTTATAAAACATGAACAATCACTTTTAAAACCATAAAACCCTTTTTAAAACATTTTCCAAAAAAAATACAAGCTATGATATCACTAAACCATATACACTAAACCAATTTTACAAACAAACAAATACCATTACAATTGAAATTAATGCTAAACATTTCCTAAAAACCCCCAATTTTACCTTAAAAGGACAAAGACATTTAAAATAGCATCCTAGTTGCCTTAAGCCAAGACATTTCACACAAATCACTTTAGAAAAGTACTTTTAATAAATTTAAAATATGTAAAATCATCATTTTCATATATCCATGGGTATATTGAAGGTGAGATTAACATTTAAGAAGCAATTGAAAACATGCAAGTGTCAATGGATATTTTTGGAAAGGAAAAGTTGGATTCACCTACCTCAAACCAAATGAAAAATTAATAAAAATTCAAGGAGAGGGATAATAAATCCCCATGGATGGTCTGCATGCCCTAAATCAAAATAAATATCACCCACACCTAAACCCTAAACATTAAGGTTTGGCCATGTTGAAGAAAAACACAATTCAAAGGGAAACACTTGAGGGGGGGGGGAATCACATGCCGGAGAGGAAGAGATCGAGGCGGGCACTGCTGGTGAGGGACACACTAGACAAGTAGGGGTCATGCCAGTAGTAGGTTTCCAGATAGAGAAGGGTGTGTCGGGAAAGGGAGTTCTGGCCGGGGGGTCGTGCGGGCACAAAGGCGCAGAGGGGAGGGGGTTTGTGCACCATGAAGGGAGGAGGGTGCGTCAGGATGGGAGGTCGGGGCAAAGGGGGGTTGCCACCGAGAATGGAGGCCGGAGCAGAGGTGAGGTCACTGGAGGTTGCGCAACATGCTACACCAAGGGAAGATGGTGGGGGGGCGACGACTAGGGTTGGGGGGTATAAAAAACAAATAAAATCCTACTACTAACATTAATATTAATAATAATAATAATAATAGAAATAATAATGATAATAATAATAATAAACTTAATAATAATAATAATTTTATGCATTTAATTTTAAATAATAATGATATTAATAACAAATTAATAATAATTTTATTAATAACCATTTTAATGATAATAATATTATTAATTTTTTTTAATAATAATATTATTATTATCTACACAATATTATTATTATTATTATTATTATTATTATATTTTAAACATTTTCCTTATTTTATTGTTATAAAATTTTATTATTTTAAATAGTGGGTAACCACAGGGGCACCCGACCGACCGCACGGTTACCGCCAACCATACGGTGCTCGTGCATCGATTTAAAACCCATCAAAATTATTAAATGTCAATTTTTTTTAATTTGAGACCCAAAACTGAACTTTAACCAAAGATTCAACATTGAAAAATAATTAAAAATAAAATAAAATCTTGGTTGGGGTGTGACACTCTTCTATAGGGATATATGAAGGAACGCTTTCTCTAACTTCAAACTCTATGCCTCATTGATGATTGTAAACATATATCTTCAGTTGAATATGTTCGTCCCTAATGTGTTTCTAAGTATATTTGACCTTATCAATATTTTATTTAATCATTCTAGGTTCCAATAACTTATGTTCTCAAATTTAATCTCAACATATTAAAGTTATGTATTTCTTTCCATACAGGGCTTCATAAGGATCCATCTGGATTCTTGAGTGGAAGATATTATTGTATTAGAACTCAACAAGAGGAAGATATTGATATAAAGCTATTTTAAAGTTTATAGAGTAATATATCAACATATTCTAAAGTTTTTTGATAGTTCATTCCGATTGGACATCAATTTGGGGGTGATAGGCTATAGTGAAGTTCAACTCATTGGTCAAGGCATGTTGAAGAATTTAACATAAATTTGAGGTGAACCTCATTTCTCGACCTGATACAATTGATAATTGTGTTCTATATATTATCCCCACATATATAATGTATATCTTTTCAAGTTAATGAAAATTTACAATTCCTCTTGAATAGTGATTAAGCGATAAGACTTTGTGAGGCAATCCACTATAAACCGTATGGAATTATTTTCTTTGTATTTCTTTGGTAGAACCATGAAAAAAATATATAATGATGTTCTCGCAATCCCATATTGGTATGGGTAATGATTTCATAAAACCCTTTCAATTTTTACCTTTCTCCTTCACTTATTTACAAACCAATAACTTCAATGTATATTCAGAAATCTTCTTCTTCATATTGTCCCACCATTAGTTCTCTCAAAGATATCTATAAATATTTGTGCTTCCTAAGTGGAAAGATAATGTTGATCTATGAACATTAGTCAATAAAATATTCTTTATCTTAGGATATGATGGTACACATATTCATGTCCCAAATATTACAACTCATTATTCATCAATATTGAACTATGATTATTTCCCATTTCTTATAAGATCCACCTTGTTTTGTATCTCTATATCATTCCTTTGAGATTTCTAAATTTTATCCAAAAGAATAGTTGATCGATCATTTGAGAATGGTAGTATATTGTTCCATCCTTTATGATTCCCATGTACATCCTTTACATGTCTAATAATATTGGATGCTTCTCAATTCTCATCATGGATAGGGTTGTAGGATCTTTTCTACTTAGATAATCTTCCACTTTATTCACCAACTGAGGATGCCAATGGATTGAGAAATCATATCCCTTGATTAGATCTAACCATATTAATCGACACATGTTGCAATAATTATGTGTAAATATAGACTTCAAGAACTTATGTTCAATATATATGTCACACTTTTCAATTATCATCACAGATAGGGTTGTAGGATCTTTTCTACTTAGAGAATCTTCCACTTTATTCACCTTCCTAGGATGGCAATGGATTGAGAAATCATAGTCCTTTATTAGATCTATCCATATTCATCAGTCCATGTTGCGATCCTTGTATGTAAATATATACTTCAAGAACTTATGATCAATATATATGTCACACTTCTCTCTATATAGAAAATGCCTCAAAAAATTTAATGTTAATATTACTGCATCCAACTCTAGATCACATGTTGGATAGTTTTTCTCATGAATTTTTTACTATCTTAAGGAATAGGCTATTAATTTTTCATTTTTCATGAGAAAAAAACCTAATACCTTCATTGAATCATCACATTAGATCAAAAATTCTTTACCACATGTAGGTAGTGTGAGTACAAGTGTAGTGATTATCCTCTTATTCAACTCCTTGAATATCTCTTCCCATTAATTATTTTAGATAAAATTTCTTCCCTTATGAGTTATCTTAGTTAATTCATTTTACAACCGAGATAAGTTCTTAAAAAAATTCAATATTACCTATATAATCTTAGGAAACTACATATTTTAGTTATAGATATTTTTCTAAGCTATTCCTTAATTGGATTTGTCTTTAAAGAATCCACATATATCCCCTTCTGATAAAATTCCCCAAGAAATTTACATGATCCATAAAAAACTCACATTTATTATACTTTACATATAACTTATCCTTTCACAAATTCTTTAACATATTATTAAAATACTTATCATGTTACTCCTTTATTTTGGACTATATGAGAATATCATCTATAAATACCACAATTTTTTTGAGGTAATCTTTAAAGACTCTCATTAGGTCCCTGAAAATTTTAGATCATTTGTGAGTCCAAATGGAATATCTAGGAACTCATAGTGTTCATACCTTTTATAGAAGTAATTCTTGTGAATATCCTCTTAATTCACCTTTAATTGATGATATCCCATCCAAATATCCACCTTATAGAAGTATTGTGGCCCACATAGCTGATCGAACAAGTCATAAATCTGTTGAAGGGGATACTTGTTCTTTATCTTCATTTTTTGAGTTCATAATAATCAATGTAGATACATATTTACCTATCCTTTTTCTTAACAAATAGAACCGGTGCACCATAAGGTAGATCACTTGGGTGTATGAAACCCTTGTCCATATTCTCTTGTAGTTTCTTCCTTAGTTATTCTAGTTCAATGGGGTCAATTCTATAAGGATTCTTTGATATGGGAAGAGTTCTTGGTATAAGTTAAAATTATAACTAAAACTATTAATTAGGATGAAAACTGGGAAACTCTTCAGGGAATACATATACATATTCCCTCACAATGAAAATGTATTCAATGGTGATCCTATCATTTTTCTTGAAAATTTGAGCTAGATATTCTTACTCATAAGGCAATAATACCCATGCATGATGAGGATTGTTTATAGAATAATCATCACCCCCTTACACCTGTATAGAATCAGAGGATGATTTGGGATACAGAAAGAAATTTTCTTCAATTGGAAGTTGATGTTGACTATATAAAGATAGTAAATCGATGCCTAATATATCATTAAATTACACTATAGGAAGTATAGTAAGGTTTTCTGGGAGATTCATCCAACAAATTTAAACTTGGGAAGAGTAATATACTTGTTATGAAACAATTTCACAACTTAGTGTTTTCATAGATAACTCATCCACTATGTCTTTAAGTGGTGTTTGAATATTTCTACTAAACTTACAAGACATGAAATAATGCATAGAATCAAAATCAAAAAAAAATCTATTCCTAAATGAATAATAGGTATACAAATCACAACTTTGTTTTTTTAATACACCTCAGTAGTAGTGATAGCATAAACTCATCCATGATCTCTTGTACTTAGAGGATGTTATCATTGGTTATCCTTGAAAGAATTTGGCTTGGGAAACTGACTTATATAGTGTTCATGTTACTTATAGTTGAAACATTAGACCATAGGTGCTGGATTGATTGTATCCTTCTTTTCCTCCATCATATAAGTTGGATTCTTTAACACCCATTGACATTCATTAGATAGATTCCCCTTCTTTTTTCACTTGTAACATCTCCTTATTCCCATAAGGCGGTTTCTTAGATATTTCTTCCCATATTTATAACATATGGGTAGTTGGATCTCTATCCCTTAATGATATTTATCCATTGATCCTTTATATTTAAAATCCAGTCTCCACTTCTTATCTTTAGCCTCATGATACCCTTGAGAATTTTTAATCTCCATCTTAATCTTAAGGGAACATCAAACTATTTCCTCATAGTTGTCAAAGTCCCAAATTTATAAAGCTTTTAAAGGCTTAGATTTAGTTCACTGAAGAAGTGGTCAACCTTAATTTCAAGGTAAATGACAAAGCTAGAGATATAACTTTAAATCCTTGTGAAGTTTTCCTTACAAGACCCGATTGATACATTCTACACTTTCATGAGAGCAAGAAACTCCCTCTCCATTTTAAGACATAGAGTGTGATGAAAACATTTATTAAAAAATATTTTATTCAATTATTCCCAATCCATTAATTATATATCTTTCTTGGGTATCATATTCTTAATCAAGGTTCACCTTTGATCAACTTATGCATGTAAACGATAAATAATAAACGACCAATATAACCCTATCTTTCTCAAAGAATTGAAGGATATAGAATATCTTATCAATAGAATTAATCCATTTTTCTGTAATTAGAGGATCCTAAGATACACTAAAAGTGGGAGGAATTTTAACATAAAAAAATCAATAGTAGTTTGTGACCTCTTTGGAGAAGGAGGTAATTCCACGTGATTAAAGTTATTATTCATAACATTAGCCAGTTGTGTAAGTACCATCATGAGATTCTTAAATCCTGCTCCCATTGTATTAGGTATCTCATTTTAGAATCCATTACATTTTCTGTCACATTTGTTGTTGGCATGATTCCTCATATTTATATCCATTTACCAAAATAAAGAAACTCAGGGATGAGAATACTCAAATTAGTAAGTATATAAAAGGAAAACTATGAACTTTTTTTAAAAATTAAAATAAAACATAAGTCTTATATCATAGCTTAAGAATTTTTAGGTTTTAATTTAGGTTATTTATGGTATATATTCTACTAGGTTATCTAACATAATCCCCAAAAATAACTATACCTTTCTCTGATACCAACTATAGTATCTTAATTAACATACACATATTATTGCATGATTTTTAACATATAATTCTATAAATTAGAACCCATAAATCTAGAGGTATAATGCATTTGAGAGACTACATACATAATACATAAACATAGATATAAACTACTTAAAATTTATTTTGATATTTATAAGTTGATACTAAGTCTCTTTATTCTTTTATTACTTTAAAGGATACCATAGGAACAAACATAAAGAAAAAGGTGATCTATAAATCCAAGTAAGGGAATAAACATGATAAAGAAATATAACAAAAGAGTCAAGGGTCATAACATGACATTATAAAAGACAATAATTACATGTAATAATGGAATAAAAGATAATATATCATATAATCATGGTATCATAATAATTTTGAAACAATATAAAATATGAAATTATAATTATAAGTCAAGGCTCATTCCCAAGACAACATAACATGGTGTGAAAGGCTTACTGTCTATGCGCCATGCATGGTATCTCTTGAGATAAAAATAGTAACCAATGAATTGGGGGGATGTAAATTTTTGTCCTAGCCATAAAATTATAATATATAAATTCATATGTGTACCACATAAATAATTCTTACATAAGGCATAATCATAAGAAAAACCCAAGGAAAAGGAATGGGTTTCATAACATTATCTCAAAACATAACTAAAGGATATATCATAATGATTAACAATATAATAAGGAATTAAATATTTTTAGATTTTAATATTTTAATAAATATGAATAGGTCTTAAATATGAAGTTAAAATGAAGAAAAAGTCATAATACAGAAGTAGAGTAGGTATAAAGTTGAACCTCTTAAATTATGTTTCAAGTGATGAGTAAAGAACCTCCAAATAAAGCGAGAACATAGTGTTTTCCTCATAAAAACTAATAAAAAAATATGTATTTTCATAAAATAGTTATTATTTTTATAAATTATGGAAGGGAACAAACTTTAAAGGGTTGATACATGAAAAGGAATATTGAATATAAAATTTCCCTTTAAACAAGTTTTTTATAAAGAAATATTGAGCAGGGAACTTGAAAAACATATATAACCCCAAAAAGGAAAGGTAAAATAAACTATGTATATATTAAGAACACATATATATAGAATATATAATAATTAAATTATAATAATAGAGAATAAACATGTGGTAGAGGAAGAAAATTCATAACCTAAAGGAAAAGAGTGTGGTTCAGAAGTTACCTTACCTCAAGTTCAGAATCGCTTGGTGCATGTGTCTAACCTCCTGAATAACCAAAGTCTATTAAATACTTTCTTAAGAAAAATTTTCATGTATATTTTATTTTTAAGGTCTATTTATTATAATATTATATTTATTTAATGTATAGTTTTTTTTCTCATCGTCCACTTGGGGTTGTTTGGTTAATTTCTCCAAAAATGCTTTAGTATGTTAAAACTGGTAAAAGGTTTTATAAAGTAGTTCCATAATCTATAAAATAGTAAAATTAATGGAATATATTCTACATAATTATTTAAGATTTCTAGCTTCATTCTATGGGAGTTTTGGTGTGGTTATCCATGATGAAATCCATTACACACTCATTTTAGTATTTTTTAATTAATAAAGGGTGGTATATTAACAATGAGTTAAATATTAATATTACCATTGAAAAACGAAATAATAATAATTACTTATTAATATAATATCTCACCAGTAATTGTGTTTTCATAACCATCCATGATAAACATTTATATCATCGTTCATGAAGATGGTTAAACCGACCCAAACAAAAACATGCTATGATTAATGAATGGGTATGATTTTGAAGTAATTTTATTATAATATAATAATTATATAAGTATAATTATATTATTTAGATGTTATTAAATAGATAAATCATAATTTATAAGAGTTAGGTAAATAAGATAAATTAAAAATAATGATAAGAAGTTGTCACTTACAAAAAAGAAATTGTATCTCCTCTTAGAAGCCTTCTTGGTTTTTAAGGGATTATAGAATTATATTGAGACTAGAAGCTACCTAATTTAGGATAGTATTATTTGGGAATTAAATAAGACATAATATAGGGATAAAGTCCAATTTTATTTGTATCATTGAATTTCATGTGGAGGGGTCCTTTTATAAGTGAGAGGGGTTCTATTTTTGTAAATAATAGTTTCATAATATAAATGGAATGTCATTTTCAAGGAAAGTGGATCCAAAATTTACAATTAGATAGGATAATATAAGGGGAGTTATTAAATACCCCATCCACCCATAGAGAGACAAGGTTTTTTTTGATATTTTTTGACTTTATCTCTTGATTTATCATTTTTACCTCATTTTAGCCTTCACATTGGTGACTAGCTTTTACCATGGTAACTTATTTTTATGATATAAAATTAAATTGAATTTATTAAATAATTTTGATTATTTTAATTCCAAATATGAAATAAATTTTATTTAATTAAAATTTTAAATGTGATAAAAATTAACTTCGATATAAGTACACATAACACAATTAAAATATTTTTTTGAAAAGTGTATTTTTAAGTATAAAAATTAATGTATACTTATTTAAAAAAAATACTATGAATATTATTGATAATGATAACATTTATTGATTTATTATTAAAAAAATTATGTTTGTTTAACTTTTAAACCATGAAAAAGTAAAATGGAATCATGGGAATACTTAATTAAAGGAAAAGAACCAAAAATAGTTTTTTATTAGAATAAAATATAAATTTGGTTCCGAATTGTCAAAAATTGGTTTATAAATTTAACTTATTATTTTTAAATTAATTATTTTACTCCTTAAACACATATTTAGTTGACAAAATGTTTTCATAAATTTTAAATTCATGCTTATATTATAATTACATCGTAAAATTTATGGTATTTATAAAAACTATAATCTTATTATTAACATAAAATTAAATTTTATAGAAAAATACCAAAAAACCCATCCTAAAATAAATTTGATAAGTTGATTCAAAAAATAAAAAAACATTTTATCAAAAAAAATTCTAAACATGTGAAATTATATTTTAAAATAAAATCATTATTTAATGAAAAATATTATTTTTTATGACAGAATCAAATTTCTGACCCTTGGAAAGATTACTTATGATTTCATAAAATTAAATTATAACTTATATAAAAATAAATAGTGTTTTATATAAAAATTTATGAAAGAAACTTTTATTTCAATTTTTTTAAATTTATCATAAAAATATATTTTAATGAAAATAGAACATATATGTTTTTACCAAAAAATACAAGAATGATTTCCTTATGTTAAACATTTATTTTATCATATTTAAAAATTATATTTAAATTTTTTATGATTTAAATTTTTTATATTTTTATTATCTAAATACAATGTTTTAAATTAATATATTGAAGTTTTGTTGTTTTTATTATTTGGTGCATGTGTTTTATATTATACTATATTACTAAATATGAAACATGTTTCATTATAAGGAGAATTAATTATATAAAATTTTGGTTCATTATAACTTAGACAATACCCATGCATGAAAAAAACCACCAAATCGTAGTGTGGCTTCATAGACATGGCATGAAAGATTCTTACACAATGTCCTTACATATACAGGGAACTCGAAACTGGTCCTTTTCCAAAGTCTGACACTACTCTTAGATAAATACCTTATATATCAGCCTCTGTAGGGAAATTTTACATATTCTTCTTTTAGAAAAAACCATATGTATGGGGTCCCTATATGATTTTAGGTATCAAGTACTCCTATGGGATTTTTTCAAATTCTAAGTCTTGCCTAATAAATATATCTTATGTACAAATCTCTTTTAGGGGAATTTTTCAATTTTTAGGGCCTCAAACTAGTTTCTTATGAATGGGGTATAAAAACGTTACGCGACACTTTCCTTTTCCAAATTCGGGATTTTAGCCTAAAACCCTCTTATTTTCCCAAAAATCCCTAAAAAATATTTAATTAAAAAATAAATCATTTTCCTACTATTTAATAAATAAAACAAAAAAATTAAGAAATAATATATTGTTTTCCCAGTGAAAAAACAATGAACACGCACACACACACAATAGAGATATCATGTAGGGACACTATTGGTGGGGGATTATTGAGTTATTACCACACCATGCTCGGGAACCTCAGTACTTAAGTAGACTTTATGGTTTGTGATACAAGTAGGTAAAAGGGACTTGATTCTACTTGTATATTAATAGAGCATAGTAAGAGTTGAGATATGGGATTGGGCATGGACTTAGGGATGGGTTTTCTATCATCTAAAGGACTTTACTTATTTTTATAACTTATGGTATATGATATTACCATGGGAGATCTTGTATATATATATATATATGACTACTTTAAATTTCTGTTATTCAGTTTTTTATAGCAAGAGTGATATTATTATTTTATATGGTATTAATTTGTGAGTTCCTTATTATTATGCTTTCATTTAGTTTATTTTTTGATCACTACTGATTATATTTATTTATTATGTTAATGTTTACCTGAACCAAAGTGTTTATCATCTCAAAACTTATTACATAGACCCTCAGTATTGGTTAGAAACCTCTAGTATATGGAGAGGAATGCTTGGGGCATGTGGCACTTGATTCAGATATAGTAGAGGTGAACAAGGCCAGGGATACTATAAATAGGTATCAAAGCCCTTTTTTTATATTATATTAATATTTGGGATATGATTTATAAAAGATAGAATGTGGTCATAATCATAGATGGATCTTATTCCTGGGAATAACAACTCTATGTATTGAGGAATTTTAGATTAATAGGGATGAGATTGTTGTTCTTGGTTTTTTATTTTATGGTTGGGTTACTTTTGTCAAATATGATGCATTATGATGTTGATTTATGGTTTATTGGTTTTTAATAATGGACCAAGGTGTAAATAGAGTATGAATTTATAAATCAGTATTTGAATGTAGGATTCACATGACATTCATGTGCTTTCTTGTATTTGAGCACCCAAATTATGATATAGGTTTTGGGTATTTAAAGTGTTAGCAATAAATTATATAGTTTTTTCCTATATAACTTGATGGTGGAATTATACTTAATTGGTACATGATTATGCTCTACTTATATTAAATTGATAAATTGAATCCTATTTGTATCTAATTTTACCCTTGGGATATAGTGGGTTGCCAAGGTTAGGAGAGCACCTGAGGTTATATGAGACACCTGGTATTCTAGGGTGTATATATAGTGTAGCGATATGAGCTATCTATTACTAATAATCCAATATGGTATATTCATACCTATTCTATATATGATTTTGTGTCGTGTTTTTTTCATTGTAGTGACATGCCACCTTGGTGATAAACTATTGAGTTCTAGGAGGGTGGGGACAAGAATTTTCCACCAGTTGTTGAGATAGATCCCCCAATTGTGCATATACCACCTCTTGATCAACAGATCCATGATATTTTACTTGATGTTATATAGTATATGGGATGTGGATAACTAAGATATGAACCTTACATGTATGATATGAACGAGGAATTTTAGTTATTGAATCCACCTCTATTTACTAGAGAGGGTGGACCACAAGCTACTGAGATGTGGGTTGAGTCCATCAAGTCTATCTTCGATGTCAAAACCTAACCCCACTGAAACCTCATTTATGTTGTAAGTGAGAATGAGTGTGACTCTCAAATCCAACATCTAACTGGTCTTGGGTTGGATACTATCACCAAGGGTATTTATCATAAGTATAAGAGGCATTACCCTATTAATTCCTAGGAAAATACATTCAATCAACCAATAAAATCCATATAAAAAATTGTAAAATATAACATTACCCAATTACATATATAATTACATGAAATAAAACGCAATACAACCCAAGAATTCCTGACCAATATTCTAAAACTCTACTCTATATACCCAAATAGTAGTGTCCCTAATCCCCCTCAGGCTATCCTATGAGACAACTCAAGAAACTATAAAAGGGTGAGAACTTGGGACTACTTATTAAGATCATATTTCAAAAGAAAACCAACATCTGTGTGAAATTAATGTATTGGGATAGACGAGTGTAGAAAAAATATGTATGGAAAAGCTAGAAAAAAGAATAAGGATAATTAATCATACATAACTAAAGGTAAAAAACTAATACCACTCCCAAATACATCACTAAAATCCACCATATTACATGAATAATTCATTATCATAAATAAAAAAGAACACCCCTGAAAAATATCTCTTAAAATCAATAAATAAAAACCATAAATTATCAAGGGAAATATCATCAATAGTATAAAAAGGAAGAAAAGGTCCTAGAAAATCACAATCACTCTTACCTGTCAATTAAAATTCCCTTCAAACTCAAATGGGTAGTGATTCAGCAGGATAACCCCTCATAAACTAATCAAAAATCCATGAGAAAAATAACAATGATAAGTACATTATCCCACCTTTCCATACAACCATCATGTCAACATACCCACATTCCATCACCATATCTACAACTATGCCATAATCCCTACAAAATCTATCCACATAAGACATTCTGTGATCCCATTACATCCCATTTATAGATATCCAGGTAGCACATTATATCAAATATAAATTCATACATATTACAATCATCATAAACATGAGTAATAAGTATTAATATATAGTTAATAAGATGGTCAATGTAGTTGGAAAAATTTCTATATCAATGGATTTAATAATTAGGGTAGTACCATTTTCATAAAGTAAGTTCTTATATTATCCATTTACTCATCATTTACTCATTCCATTATCCTAACTCACCATATTATCATTAATAATCTTTGAGGAGTTCATATTTAAAATAGACTAACCACTTAAGTATTCATTAAAAATTCTAGGTGCTTTTATATTCTACATTTCAATTCCAAATTTTACAATTACAAGCTTTAAATGTTTACCCAAACCAATTTATGGTTTCCACTTATCATATTATTACCATCATCGACACCCATTTCCATTAATTATTTTTGATTTCATCATTATTCCATAATTAAATCCCCAAGTTAGGATTAAATTGTTTTACTTAATTTAACATCATTCATTCCATCCTAAAAATATATTACCACCATTTCAATTCACTTTTAGGTTACCAATTCATTTATTATATTAAGTTAAGAAATCAATCCACTTAATTACTCCACATATATGTTTATTGGATTAATTTAAGCATCAAACATGCACCTATGGAAGAATATGGATTGTACTTTAACCTAAAATCACTATTTTTAAGGTATCACAAATCCAAACATACAACCATGAATCTCTCTAAGCCCAAAAAACCTGTCAAATACTAAGAAGAATACCCACTAAAGTCCTACCTATAAACCATCTAATTTCAAGAATTTAATCTCACACAACCACACACCTACACATTCCACTTCCATGATATAAACTCACTCAACATGCCCTCTAATCATAACCATTAGTACCACCCTAAAAGGAACACTAGACCTCTTTCTCTATAGAGCCTATAGATTCTCACTAAAACACCCAGGGTTCAAGGTATTATCCCAAGGAAATGAAATAAATAAAAGGTAGTAACTTACCTAAATAGATGAAAAAAACATTCCCATACTAAACCAAGATACTATAATCTATCCCTCACTAAACTACCAAAATAGAAAGTAAAATACTAAAATTATAATAATAACCAACCCTAAACTCCACCTCATGACAACAACTACCTACAAACAATAACTAGGAAAACTCCGGTAATATCCCAATTCTATAAGTGCTAAATAGTAATACATTAAATGATATCTGATATAAATCTAGGTTACCTCCCTATTCATTATTCCATTTACAAGGCTCTTTGTATCATATTAACTTTAATTCTAGATTCATTTTCTCACCTCATGTCCATATTACACATATATTATATCCCAAACTATCTTTTTCAATATAATAACATTTGAAATAGAAATTTAGCAATCATATCTTACATGGAATGAAGAGGGGTCTAACCAGCCAAATCACCTTACCACGTATGGGTCATATTCCCATTCATATTTCCTATAAGATAGATTACATATAATTAGTATATATAAAATTATAATATTAAGTACTAGTGCATAAATTTAAGTGAAAAATAGAGGTTTTAAAACAATAAAGACAAAACTAATCTCAAACAATCATAGAATTAGGAAACACACAAAAATCCCCTTTCCTTGGATCAAAATAATAACATCAAACCTGATAGAAATAGTATTAAATTAAATAAAGTAACTAAAAAATAACCCCTTCCCCTATACGAAACAAGGGTTCAAGAGAAGATTATAATAGTAAAATATATAAGTAAATAGAAACCCCTCACCTAAAACCAAATCCTTGTCCACCAAACCCAAGGGGAGAGTAATTACATACAATCTCTAAAGGGATTTATGGTGTATTTTGGCAATTAAGGGTTGAAGTGGTACAAATAATAATAACTTATAGAATTCATTACGTGGATTTTAATCAAAGATAGTGATTTAAATTCTATGAATTCAAGATAAGGGGATAACAATTGAAGATGAATAACAATAATTTCAATCATTCAATTGAAGGGGTTAATAATAAAATGGTTCAAAGTTCAATAAGGGTAACTCAAAGGTTCCCAAACATATCAATAAACATATAATTTCATAGGATATAAATAAAACTTAGAAATTCTACACCTCAATGAATCTTATCAAACTCTATGTCATGGAAGCTGTAACTGAGCCAAATTAATATAGAAGAAACTCCCTATGAGATGTTACATGACCATCTACCTTGAGAAATCCACCAATCCATTTCATGATTACTCCTGCAACTACTTAGAAAAAGAAGGGATGAGGGAAGGTATTGGAACACACACTATGCCTTTAAAATACACACATATAGAGGAACTAATCTACCCACACCAACTTTGATATAAATAAGAGAAAAAACTATGGTGGTTTAATAATCCATTCCCTATCATTAATTAAATGGTTGGTAAGGAAATTAAACATAATTGAAAATAGGAATAATAAAATAGAAGAAAAAATATTATACCTAAAAGATGATATTAGTTTAATGTGCCTCCATAGTTTCCCCCCACAATGTAAAAGGATCCCCATTATAATTTCCAGGCCACCATAACTTAGACTACAACATGGTGTATCCTCCCTTTCCATTTTCAAAACACCAAAATAGCTCAACCACACCTTTACCCAATACTACCACACCCAAAAACATGGGTCTTTAAGCCTCAATATTTCCCACAATGAAACTATTTGAGCACCACTCCCTTGAAACAACTACCCCCTCAGAAATGTAACACCTTATACAAACTCCCAATGAATTAATGACCCTAATAAAACTCATACATTCACTATTCTCTCCAAAATTGGATAGAACATGGTGTGGTATCCTCCCTCGAACCCTAGACGACACTACGCCCACTAAAATAGGCATGAAACTCCTTAAGTTCACCAATATTCAAAATGGATGGATCTAAAGACCACAAAAACTAAACGAGTAGGACCAAAACCTCATTAATGGATAGAACCACGGGGGTTTCACACCTTGGGTTCAACAAGCACTGAAATAGCCAACCCCCGTGGACATAACCTACAAGGGGCCACCATCGTGACCTACACCATGAGCATTTTGGAATCTATTGTGCCAAAAAAATACACTCTAGGCCTATGAAACACCTATAAACTCCCAATCATCCCCTATAAGTCCCAAAAACTAAAAAGTAAGGGTTTCAAAAAAACCTAACTATGAAATCCCACCTTTTTAATACATAAATATTTCATTACATGGCACAATACTTAATAACACATGTGATATTTTAAGGTTTTTTTCTTGTAAAATAAGAAATTGAATACATGAGTAACATAAATAATCTTCTAATCAACTTTAAAGTTTTATTAATAGGTTCATTTTAAGTTACTTTTACTCCATATATTATCCTTGGGATATACATCAAAAGAAAGGGGAAAGCATAAATCCTAGTAAGGGATAAACAAAGGCAATGAAACATGAAGGTTCATCATGGATAACAAATGAGTCATAACATGAGTGAATAATAATAATCCCATGATATATAACATGGTAATGTGGATACAATATAAAATTTAGATATTCATAAGCATATCACCAAGTTTTCATAAATCATAATTACCAAGGTTATTCACCCAGGTATCATAAAACATGTCATCATTAGAGATTAATTATTTACCCAATTTTTTGGAGAAGTATTAGGGTTCACCCTTAATATGTACTAATTAATGTTTTACACAAATATAATAATAAAAATTTCATCAATAACCCATGGAAAATAAATAACATGTTTCATATAAAATCACTGAGTATGTGGGTGCTTAAAGACTCAAACATTACATCACTTTTAACCCAAAAAAATGGAATGTGGGTTTAATACATGTAAATACACAAATTAATTAATTATTTTTAAATATATGTGAATTAACAGGGATAATGATAGGTTTGGGTATTTACAATATAAGAATATTTCATGTAAAATAGAGAAATTCAAGAAATGAATTTGGTAGCATGACAATATACAAAATGGATTAAATAGAGGGAATAATGAAAAGGAATGAAGGTCTACCATTGTTAAAACACTATTTTGGAAGTAAAGGGACAATAAAAGGTTTTGGAAAATAAAGTAATTTAACATCACAAATGATGTACATGAATGGAGAAGAAAATTAGGAGAATTACCTTACCTTAAATCCCTATTTATTTCATCACTTTTGTACCACATGAATAATAAAATTAAGTTAATTAAAATATTAAGATAGAAGTGAATTATATTAAATTTTTCACTATTTATCACTTATAATCATTGTATTATTTTTCTTAATTTCAATTATTAAAGGTGGTATATTTTTACATGATACTTTCCTTAAAATTTCTCATCTTTGTTCGATTTAATGATCTTTCTTAATTGATGTTCATAAATTATTAAGATTATCTTCATAAGCATAGAAATAATTGTATTTATACATTTTATATTATAAATAATTTTTTTATAAACATCCATAATAGTTTTTATATGTAGAGAGTTGGCAACGTCCTCATATGTGGTTAACCAATTGTTGACGGGACATTATCAAGAATGGGGAAAAGAGGAGTATGACATTTAAATATATTATAAATTAAATAATTAAAATTGGTTAAAATAATTAATGTAATGTTATCATACTAATTAATTAAACTTATAATATTTTGGATTGAAATTGATATATAAAAATATTCATATTTGAGGAAAATGAGAGAAGAGTTGATAAAAACTTACTCTTCTCTCGATGTTGCTTCTCTTGTAAAACACTAAACTCCCTTGGTTCTTGGAGATGGTTTTCTACAAAACATACCTAATAATTATAAGGGTATTTTGATAGGGTATTCGAGTAGATGTTTGGATTTGGTAAGTGTGGTAGGAGTGGTTTTCCAAGGGGAGGGAGAGGGGTATTTTTAGAATAAAAAAATTGAATAAAATATAATATCAGGGTAAACCTTTAAATAGTAAAAATTTTTAAATTATGAAATATATATTAATTAAATAACATTATTTTAAGACTTTAAAACACCTTATAATACAAATTTATTAGTTTAATCAAAAGGAAAGTGGAAAAAATGAAAAATGTTATTTTAATGAAAAACTTTTGACATTAGACTTTGGAAAATGATTTTTAGGTTTGAAAATTAAGTTTAATGTTTTTAAATGATCCATTTATCTTATTAAATTTATTTTGGGCTCAAATAACCATTTCAACACTTATTAATTCATTATTTCATCATCATTATGTCATAAAACATGCGTTATTTCAAAAATAGTATTTTTACTGTTCACGTAAAAACTGAAGTATTTTAGAAAATTACCAAAAAATCACTCTTGGAAAATTTGGATTTGATGATTCCAAATATAAAATCAATTTTATAAAAAAAATTCTAACATAGGTACTTTTAATTTTAAAATAAAAATTACCACTTATGGGAAATACATTAAAATAAAGTTTATTAAAATGAATGCTTATATTTTTAAATCTTGATATTTATTTTGTGGAATTATAATATTTATATTTTATTAAATTAATCATGATAAATATTATTTATATCACATTTTATTATTTTGAGGTTAAATTACTATTTCAACAGTCATTTTACTATTCACAACAATTAGGTTATTATTCCCAACAGTTGGGTTATTATTCTAATGGTCATTTTACTATTCCAATGGTCATATCAAATCTTATTATTAAACATTTACAAAAATTAATCCCAATTTCATATATTTTAATTTTCTAATATGGTGATTAGTACACTAGTATTCTATTTCTTTTCTATAGTGTTGTTCATGGGAGTGATGATTTTGGCAGATTGGGGAGATACATATTTTCCCATTATAGTTTTTATATTTTATATTTTTTGTCCCATTGTAAGGTTTGGAATTTTAATGGATTTAGTTTCAGACTAATGTAACAATTTTTATTAATGAAATAAAGTGTTGTTGATTTCACTATGTTTTTTTTATTTTATAATACTCTATAATATTATATAACACACATTTATTCAGGAAACAAATATTACTTATAAAGTCTAGTTTATTACATTCTTACACCATTTAGAATTTTTATCCTTGAAATTTCAACTCATATTTTTATTTTAGATTAGGTGAGGGTTCTTCTATTTCATTGTTTCATGTGGTTCCCATGTCTCCTCTTCATACTTACGGTTCCGCCACAAAAATTTGAATAGGTGATTTGTATAGTTGTGTAGAATTTTTTCTCTATGGTATAAGATCTTCATGGAATGATCCTCATAATAGATTCCATTATTCAGTTATACCACCACTAGATTTAGTACATGTGAAGGATCAAGTATGTACTTCCTTAGGAGTTATATGTGGAACACATCATGAACTTAATCCATGTTTGATAGAAATACTAGCCAATATGCCACCAATCCTATACGATCAAGGATCTCAAAGGGTCCAATGTACCTAGGGATAATATTTAATTTATTTACAAACTGAAAACTCTCTTCTATAGTGATATTTTATGGAATAATTTTTCACCAACATCAAACTACAATCCCCTTCGACGATTGTCAGCATAGCTCTTCTACCGACTTTGAGAAGATTTTCTATGATTTTGAATGTCTTGAACCTTTTCTATTATATATATTAAAAGATTAGGCCAAAGTCAATTTCAATCACAAGATTCATCCCAACAAGTAGGATTTCTACATCACTTACCACATAGTGCTTCATATGGATCCATTTGAATACTCTATTGGAAGTTATTGTTATGTGATAACTCAAATAATGGAAGATGTTGATCCCATCCAGCTTTAAATTCCATTAAGAAATGTCTTAGAATGTCTTCAAGTGTCTAAATGGTCTTTTCAGACTGACCATCAGTTTGGAGGTGATAGTTCATACTGAAATTCAACTTAGTATTCAAAGCATCTTGAATACTTCTCTAGATTTTGGAAATGAACCTTGGATCATGATAAAAAATTATTGAAAGGGGTACCCCAAGAATCTTCACCATTCCCTTTACATATATCATGGAAATTTGGTCAAGAGAGAAATATTCTCAAATAGTGATGAAGTGGGTAGTCTTCGTGAGTCAATCCACCACAACCCATATCACATTGTTTCCTTTGGATGTATTTGGGAGAATAGTGACTAAGTCAATGGTGATGTTATCCCATTTCCATATGGGTATAGGCAATGGTTTCATTGTCCCATTGGAATTCTATCACTCTGCTTTAAATTTCTAACATACCAAGCACTTTAAGGTATACTTAGTGATCTCATTCTTCATGTTTTCCCACCAGAAGCACTCTCAAAGTTCATAGTACATATTTTTACTTCCATGATGTATGGAGAAAGATGAGCTATGTGGATATTCTTAGGAAATAATTTGGTCAAGGTAGGATGTATTCCCTCTAGCTATGATTTCCAATTCCATAATTTTTATATCCAAGAAAATAAGGTATTTCTCGATCCACATCATGGATAAAGTAGTAGGTTCTTATTTTCTAATAGCATCATCTACCTTATTCTCATTTCCAGGATGGTAGTGAATATAGAAATCATATAACTTTATTATATCTAACCATATTCACTGATGTATTTTAAGGTTCTTTTGTAAGAATATATACTTTAACCTTTGGTGGTCTATTTATATATCACATTTTTCTCCATAAAGGTAGTGTCTCCATATCTTCATAGCAAAGATGACTGTAGCTAACTCCAGGTCATTAGTAGGATATTTATGTTCATGAGACTTTAATTATTATGATTCATATTAAATAACCTTATCATTTATCATGAGTATAAATCCAATTACTTTCATAGATGCATCACTGTAAACAAAAAATCCTTCCCCATTAGAAGGTAAAGATATTACTGGTTCACTAACCAATCACTTATTCAGTTTATAAAAAAATTCTCCACACTCATTTTTTCAAATAAACTTAACTCACTTTTGATTTAACTTGGTTAGTGGATTAGAAATTCATGAAAATATTTTCAAAAACCTTATATAGTATCCTACTAGACCTAGAAAATTATGAATATCAGTTACAGTATTAGGACATGGCCACTCCTCCACAGCCTTTTTCATGGATGGATCAACTGAGATTCCTTCACTGGTTATTATGTGACCTAAGAATGAAACCTGTTGTAACTAGAAATCACATTTTCTGAATTTACTAAAAAAATTATCCTTTATCATAGTTTGTAAAATTACTCTTAAATGATCCTCATTCTCCTTGAAAATTTTTGAATATATTATAATATCATCAATAAATACCACCAAAAATTTATTGAGGTAATATTTAAATACTCTATTAGTCAAATACATAAATATTTTAGGAGAATTAGTCAAGCATAAGGTCATAAAAACAAACTTGTAATCATTATATCTTGTTTCAAAGGTAGCCTTTGGGAGATCTTCTTTCTTTACCCTTAACTGATGATACCCTGATCAGATGTCAACCTAGGAAAAGTATTGAGTCCCATGAAGCTAGTTAAACAAATCATCAATCCTTGGAATAGGATACTTATTCTCTACTGTGATCCCATTATGTCCTCTATAATCAATTCATAGTCAATAAATCCATCATTATTATTCACAAAGAGAACATGTTCTCCATAAGGAGGAACACTTAGTCAAATAAAACTTTCCCCAAAAGATCTTGAAGTTTATTTTTTAAATTATTATAACTCCACATATTCTATTCTACATGGGGTTTTTATATTTGATTAGATCTAAGTATGATTTCAATGGATAACTCTACCTATCTTTGGGGGGGGGGGGTTTCATGTAACTCTTCAATAAATAAATCAATGTATTCCCAAAAAATGAGGACATTTTCTATCTTAATACATTCTATTTCTTATTTTTCTTCACCAATAATTTCCATAAATAAGGATATGAGATGTTTTTATTTACAAAGTTTCATATTTGGATATCTATACTTTGAAAATTACTCTAGGTTTTCCATTCGAGACCATTGAAATTTCATTTCTTCTATATTTTATCTTACAATTATAATTTGAGATATATTCCATCACTAGTACAATGTTGAATTCCACCATGGGAATGACTACTAGATTTTTGATGAGATTGTACTCACCAAATTTGATACTAGAGTTTCCATAAACCTTTGATGGTTGGATAATTCCCCAAGATTTTTAACTGATAACTATACTTATAGAATTTCTAGGTTTGATTCTACATTATCTACAAACTTGGATAAAATAAAGGATTGCATAGAACTAGATTCAAACAAAGTACTTTCCATCTTTGAGAGAATAAAGAGTGTACCTACCAGCACATAATTTGTATCCTCTACTTTAGATATTGTAATTGAAAAATAATGACCATGCTCCCTCGGCCTATGTTGAGGCTTATGGTGGTTACCCTCCATTATATTTTTATTTTGACATTGATTTGAAAAGTTTCCAAGTTGTCCACACTTGAATCATTGTACTTTGGGTTGTGATTATACCATCTTTCCTTTTTCGTTTGCATTGATATTTTGAGGATTAGACTCACTATTAAATTTTGGAGCTATATGGACATATATTATACACTTATATCACTTTATACTCCCAATAAAGTAGTTCCACTAATGCTTCTTCCCACATTTTTCACATGTAGGCAGTTGAAGTTTCTTTCCTCCTCTTACATGATCAAATTTTTTCCCTCGGTTTGTCTCTATTTCTATTTTATCTTCATTTGGCCTATGTAACCTTTGTATGTCTCCAAACACCATTTTATCCTTCAAATCACTCCACATTATCTCCTTGTAGATTTTATAGTATTTTTTTTAGATTTCTCCACATATGTGGTCTCATACCACCAAAGAACCTATCAACCTTTCCCTTAGGATCCAAAACAAAGATAGAGGTGTATCAAGAAAGTTTTGTAAAGTTCATTTCATAGCTTCCCATTGATTCATTTTCATTATTATTCATCTTTAATAATTAATTATCCATTTTTTCTCACCGATCGTGAAAAATATTTATTGAAAAATATTCTCCTGAAATCTTCCCACTTCATAGCGTCAATCTACCCTCTTGGATTCATGTTCTTAATTAGTGTCCACCATTGATCAACTTCTACTTATAAGTGGTTGTCACGAACCAGCCCGGGTCGAACCTGAGCCGGTCACCCGAGCTGGTCCGCGACAAGTCCCGAGGGGCGTTCCCGATCCCCCCGGGATGGAAACTAGTGTCGGGCATCAAAATTTAACATTTGGGAACGATTTGGACCACGAACAAAAAACAAACAAACAAACAGATAACCAAACAGACGATAAAGATAAAAACTGGCAGTAGAAAGACAAATAAGTCGAACACACCTGCTTGTGACCACCTAGGTCACCACCCAACTCCAAACCACGTTGCTCCAACATTGAGAAGCTGAACCAGAAACCTATACGAGGAGCTGAACCTGCAACTGGAAGGATATAATAGGCGTGAGCACCGAGATGCTCAGTAGTGATTCCAAGAAAAAAAAACCACTAAATCCAACAATTCTCTTTTCCAAAGTAGTCCGCTAACACAAGTTTGAAATACAAATATAAAAGTAGGGTTTTCACATTCTCAAATATGCAACATGTTGTTCTCATTTAAAAACCCAACACAAGTTACACACCATTTCCAAAATCATTTTCCATTTTATAAATGAAAAACAAATCAGAAAAAATACCAAAGCTGGACTAGAGTAAACAAGTAAAAGTGCAACTGAAAATAAACCAGGGAAATGAAAAGCAAGAAAGAAATGTAAGTAATCCAGTAACCATGGGTGATCCTAAACATCCCTAGAAGACCCCTGGACGTACTCGGTTTCGGAACCACCTGCCGGCGTATGGTGAATCTCCTAAGTCTATAACCAACTGGCCGCCCTAACTGACCAATCTAGTGGCAAAGCCCACCTGGCCTAACAACAAATCTAGGGGGTACCAACCCGTCTAATCGGGGTTGGTCAGCAACAGTCACTCGATCATCTAAAATACGCCTAGGAACCCATGGTGGTTATAATAACACTGTGTAAGTAGGAAGGCCCTCGCACGCGTGACTCATCTCACCGCACTTGCCTACCCCAAACACGGATGCTTCCTATACATTCACCCACGAAGGGTTACCCTAGATATAAGCGCCCCATGTACTTATATATATTCATACATGTCAAATATAGAAAGTGCCAACCGGGCCGTCACATCACTCGATTATCAAAACCACTTTATCAAACACTTGGAGTTGTAAACTGGGCCTCTTGTTTTACATAATCAAATGCCTTTATGAAAACATTGCACAAGCTCTTCTAAAATGACTCTAGACAGCACTTTTGTATTTAAAAATCCAAGCGGGCATATACTCATGGATTTCTTTTCAAACCAATTTAAAGAACTGCACGCAGAGGCCCACATCATTTTGAAAACAAGATCCGCTTATAAAACAAAGGATTCGAGAAAAATGCCAATTTAAAGAGATGCGAAATCATTTCTACAAAAACATTAAGTTCCATGAAATCAACCAGTGCAGGACAAACAAGTTTCATAAAATATTTCTACCAACAAACACCACTCAAACGTCCAACAGTACCATTTGAAGATAAATGCAGTTAGTTCCAACCAAGCTGGCAAGTTATAAAAATGTGCATAAATAAAGAATCATCCAAAAATCCATTTCTTTTATCAAACCTCTCAACATGAAAACACGATCATAAGTTAACTATAATAAAAATACTGGTGCAAAACATAATCTAAAATTTAATTAAGAAAGTGCAAGCATTAAATGGTTTAAAATTGGGAGCAATGGCATGGAAGCACCTAAACATAATCAAGGAACGATTTCAAAGCTGTTATTAACCCCTTTTAACCGTCAAAGAATCATTGAAATAAATAAACTATCAGGATTATAAGGGTGAAAATAAAATTTATAAACTAAATGAAACAATGCAAGTGCCTGTGGAAAACATTAGAAAGAGAGAATGGATGGAAACGCCTACCTCAAAGAATTTGGTCGAGCCGACGCTTTCGAAAACACACTGCCAACTACTCACGTACATGCACTCCCAAAAAAAAGCACACGCACTAGAAAAATCATCGCCACACCTTAACAACATAGTTGACACCCAAAGTTAGAGCGGCGCAGACCAACGCACAACCAAAAGAAAACCAGGGACTTAGAAACAATTAAATCAAGCAGTGAAAAACAAATCAACTGGTATAAACTCATACCCGAAACAACAGCGGAAAAGCGAGACATTGCTAAAAAAATAAAAATTTAGGTAAATATGACTCTGGACCAGATAAAGACCTCAAGGGTCCGCAACTCAATTAAAAAAATCCAAAACTCTAAAGCAAGATAATTAAGTGCATAACAAAGCTGCGAAACAAGTTTTAAAACAAAAAGGAAGAGTGAAAACATTAGAGGAGTGATCCATAGATATAAATACGCGAATTCACCTTCCTCGGAGGGGCACGAAGAGGGTTGGGTCGCGCCGGAACAAGGCGAAGGCGCTGCGCAAGGGTTCGGGTTGCATCGAAACAAGGCGGAAGTGCCGCGCAAGGGGTCGGGTTGCGCCAGAACAAGGCGGAGGCGCGCGCAAGGGTTCGGGTCGCTGGAAAAAGGGTGCGAAAGAGGGTTCGAGGCAGCGGGTCACCGGTGTCGGGTTCGACGGAGACGGTTGCAGCCAGCCGGAGTGGGAGAGGCTTCCGGATGTGTGGGGGAAGGGAGATATGGCGTGAGGGCAGGGGTGCGAAGGCGCGGTGGAAGGCCGGAACGCCGGGAGGAGGCTGGGGAACAGCGACTGGGCGCGGCGAAGGGGAGGCAGGGTCCAGGAGGGCCGACCGGAGGCGTCGCGATAGGGGGAAAATAGGGAGCCAGACGGGGGTACCGACGGACGGCGCAGGGAGAAGAGGTTCCGGCCGGGGGGGGGGGGGGTTCGCGCGGCGGCGAGCGGCCGAGGAAGGAGGGGCAGGGGCCGAGTCGGCCGGGAGGAGGGCGAGTGGATGGAGGCCGGTTGCGCAGGCGGCGCACACCTAGGGAGAAGCAAGACGAAGGGGGGGGGGGCAGCGGCGTGGGCCGGCCGAACCAGGAAACGGGGGGGAGAAAGGCAGGGGAGAGAGGGAGAGAGGGGGCGACGCGGGGCTGGGTAGATTATGGTTCTTTTCTTTATCTTAATAATTATAACAATAATAATAATAATAATAATAATAATAATAATAATAATAATAAAAAATATACACATAAATAAATATATATAAACATATATATAAACCTACTAGTATAAACATAAATACATCTATACATATATATTTATAAACATATATATAACATATATAAACCTATATATAACATATATAAACATATAAACATATATATCAACATATATACACATAAGCATACTACTTTAAAACATAGTTATTTATAAACATATGTGTATATATACATACACATATAAACATATATACACATACCTTATATATATATACACACAACGTTAAAACATAAACGTATACAAACGCAGATACACATATATATGCACATATATAAACATAAAAACATACATAAATATATATATACACACAAAATGTTAAAACTGGATGATCGTTCGGTGTTCGCACGCCGTATGGGATCCCAGCGGACTGCAAGCGGGCTGCACGTACCCAAGCGGAAGGCACATGGCCAAGCGAACTGCACGTCTTAAGCATATGGTGTTCGCGCACCATCCCAAACCACAAAATCATCCCAACATTAAAATTTTAAACCGGGACTCACCCGCACTTAAGCAAAAACACCCAACTCCAAGTGAAATAAAATAATTAAAATGGCTAAAAAAATGGGTGTGACAATTCTCCCCACCACAAACATTTTCTTCCCCCAAAAAGTCACCAAGCCAACAGTTAGCATACCTCATGTCCGCCCCAAGCAAAAACCAGAAGAAACTAAGAGGATCGGGGTGACCATTACCAACACAAGTCACACCCGACCAACTCAAGTACAAACATTGTCCGAGATTGAGGGGAGAACACGGGAGGGTTCTCCCCACCACATAAATCTACTAACACAGAGACCTTGAAACTCGAACACACCACCCCTGAAGGGGGGGGATAACACAGGAACTCCCAAACTGAACCCATTTAGTTTCTCCACATAGACCGAACAACACTCAGAGCCTTAAACAGAAAGCTTGCTACAAAATGACCCAACAACCCGAGGATAAGGAATTAACTCAACCCCTCACACACCAACTGAAGAAAAACCTCACCGCAACTAGAATCTAGGGAATTTCTAGCCCGAACTCACAAAGGACCTCGAAACAACTCATGTTAATTTCATAAAACCACACATCCCCCTAACGCACACAATTGAGACCCAACTCAAAATTAGAATGACCCATTCATTCGCGGTCCCAATATCCTCCAAGGAAATCCAAACGATTTGAGAACACACTGAGAACAGATAAGACTACTTAGACTGCGGTAGAACAAGTTCATCGCACAACCAAAACAAAGGTGATCTTAAAATGATAACAATAATAGAACAAGGAATCTTTGGATATTTTTCTTCAGAAAGCTGAAAAAAGAATCTGAAGCGAGGTTCTCCACACCCTCGGCAACTCCTGACTGTGCACGAGCTTCACCCCGAGACCTGTGGCTGGGGCCCTGATGGCTGAAGCATCTCCTGCGTCATAGTCAGGCATTTTCATCTCCTGGTCTCTAACTCCTTCACGAGCGACGCTTCTTCCAGAACTCTCACCGGTGGCCCGAACAGTCACATGGTAGCAAGAATTCGGAGGGATGCGGCAAGGTGACTTAGAATGTCTGGACAGGCCATACTGGTGGCACACAAGAGAGCGGTCCGACGAATTATGAGACGATACTGAGAAAGATGGTTTCTTGGAGACAGGTTCCACCGCCCCGCACTCCTTTCCAGGTGGGAAACCTTTGCGGAAGTCGACCACCGTTAATCACACCCAAAACTCCAACGACGATGAGACATCTCATCTTTACTAGTCCAAAACTGGACCCTCAAATAAACCTGAGACAGTGCGAACCCTAACAACCCTGGGAGTTCCCAACCCGAAGGCTCACACTAATTCCAAAACCACACAACTGTACTTAACGGACTTTGATTACTTTGATAGATAGACAATATGAAAAAAGAACTGGAAACTGGTCATGACTCATTAGCAACCATAACGACCTTTCTGGGCGGCATACTCATGACAACACAAGAAACATCATCGAAACCGGCATCAAGCCAAAACCCAAACAAGGAAACAACACAAGTCAAGGTCAAAAGGCCCATAAGCCAAACATATACAAACAAAAGCATAAATCACTTTCCAAAACCATCATTTCTTTAAAACTTTAAAACTCACCTATGGTACCTTATGAAATGTCACATGTGCGTTCATTCAATCTCGCTCACATCATCTGCAAACAAGTGCCCCCTATGCACTCTCCATACATACCCACACACATGTGACCCTCCATAAGGAGTTCCAAGGTTCAAACACTTCATTCCTTATGAAATCCAAACACATATCATATTGTTCCAAACCAAAACACTTTTCTTTAAAAACCCACTTTACTAATTTCAAAAAAACAATTTGGAAGAAACCCCTTGTTTTTCATTTCGAAATCACTTTCATTTTCAACACACACACACATAGACTGAGTTTAAAACAAAACACAACCAACTATAAACCATCGGAATAAGGGACTAGTGTCTGTACTTAACTCGGCGACATGGTGGTGAGCCATGCCCCAGGTAAGAAATAATACTAAGAGGGCCTTAAATTGGGCTCTTGGACTCCACGTGGGTCACCACCCCACATGAGGCCGCAACATGAACCAATTCGCTCCCATTTTTCCTCCCTCAATCCAAAATAACCAAAGACAAAAGACTCAAATCCCGGACTAACCCTAGTAACTCAGGTCTCGTCACGAGCGGTGGTGATCAGGCACCGACCCGTAACCTACCTCCTGAGCCCTGACAGTCCTAATCTCCTTCTACCAGACATCCCAAATACCAAGAGCCTCCTCTAATACCATTTTGTCACAAACCAACCCGGGTCGACCCCGAGCCGGTCACCCGAGCCGGTCTGCGACAAGTCCCGAGGGGCGTTCCCGATCCCACTGGGATGGAAACTAGTGTCGGGCATCAAAATTTAACATTTGGGAACGATTTGGACCATGAACAAAAAACAAACAAACAAACAAACAGATAACCAAACTGACGATAAAGATAAAAACTGGCAGCGGAAAGAAAAATAAGTCGAACACACCTGCTTGTGACCACCTAGGTCACCACCCAACTCCAAACTATGCTACTCCAACATTGAGAAGCTGAACCAGAAACCTATACGAGGAGCTGAACCTGTAACTCGAAAGATATAATAGGCGTGAGCACCGAGATGCTCAGTAGGGATGCCAAGAAAAAAAACCAATGAATCCAACAATTCTCTTTTCCAAAGTAGTCCACTAACACAAGTTTGAAATACAAATATAAAAGTAGGGTTTTCACATTCTCAAATATGCAACATGTTGTTCTCATTTAAAAACCCAACACAAGCTACACACCATTTCCAAAATCATTTTCCATTTTATAAATGAAAACCAAATCAGAAAAAATACCAAAGCTGGACTAGAGTAAACAAGTAAAAGTGCAACTAAAAATAAACCAGGGCAATGAAAAGTAAGCAAGAAATGTAAGTATTCCAGTAACCATGGGTGATCCTAAACATCCCTAGAAGACCCCTGGACGTACTCGGTTTCAGAACCACCTGCTGGCGTATGGTGAATCTCCTAAGTCTATAACCAACTGGACGCCCTAACTGACCAATCCAGTGGCAAAGCCCACCTGTCCTAACAACAAATCCAGGGGTACCAACCCGTCTAATCGGGGTTGGTCAGCAACCGTCACTCGATCATCTAAAAGACACCCAGGAACCCATGGTGGTTATAATAATACTGTGTAAGTAGGAAGGCCCTCCCACGCGTGACTCATCTCACCGCACTTGCCTACCCCAAACACGGACGCTTCCTATACGTTCGACCACGAAGGGTTACCCTAGATAGGAGCGCCCCATATACCTATATATATTCATACATGTCAAATATAGAAAGTGCTAACCAGGCCGTCACATCACTCGATTATCAAAACCACTTTATCAAACACTTGGAGTTGTAAACTAGGCCTCTCATTTTACATAATCAAATGCCTTTATGAAAACATTGCACAAGCTCTTCTAAAATGACTCTAGACACCACTTTTGTATTTAAAAAGCCAAGCGATCATATACTCATGGATTTATTTTCAAACCAATTTAAAGAACCGCACGCAGAGGCCCACATCATTTTGAAAACAAGATCCGCTTATAAAACAAAGGATTCGAGAAAAATACCAATTTTAAGAGATGTGAAATCATTTCTACAAAAACATTAAGTTCCATGAAATCAACCAGTGCAGGACAAAAAAGTTTCATAAAATGTTTCTACCAGCAAACACCACTCAAAATGTCCAACAGTACCATTTGAAGATAAAGGAAGTTAGTTTCAACCAAGCTGGCAAGGTATAAAAATGTGCATAAATAAAGAAGAATCCAAAAATCCATTTCTTTTGTCAAACCTTTCAACATGAAAACACGGTCATAAGTTAACTATAAGAAAAATACTGGTGAGAAACATAATCTAAAATTTATTTAAGAAAACATAAGCATTAAATGGTTTAAAATTGGGAGCAATGGCATGGAATCACCTAAACATAATCAAGGAACGATTTCAAAGCTGTTATTAACCCCTTTTAACCGTCAAAGAAACATTGAAATAAATAAACTATCAGGATTAGAAGGGTGCAAATAAAATTTATAAACTAAATGAAACAATGCAAGTACCTATGGAAAACATCAGAAAGAGAGAATGGATGGAAACGCCTACCTCAAAGAATTTGGCCGAGCCGACGCTATCGAAAACACACTGCCAACTACTCACGTACATGCACTCCCAAAAAAAGCACACGCACTAGAAAAATCATCGCCACACCTTAACAACACAGTTGACACCCAAAGTTAGAGCAGCGCAGACCAACGCACAACCAAAAGAAAACCAGGGACTCAGAAACAATTAAATCAAGCAATGCAAAACAAATAAACTGGTATAAACTCATACCCGAAACAACAACGGAAAAGCGAGACATTTCTAAAAAATAAAAATTCAGGTAAAGATGACTCTCGACCAGATAAAGACCTCAAGGGTCCACAACTCAATTAAAAAAAATCAGAACTCTAAAGAAAGATAATTAAGCGCATAACAAAGCTGTGAAACAAGTTTTAAAACAAAAAGGAAGAGTGAAAACATTAGCGGAGTGATCCATAGATATAAATACGCGAATTCACTTTCCTCGGAGGGGCGCGAAGAGGGTTGGGTCGCGCCGGAACAAGGAGAAGGCGCTGCGCAAGGCTTTGGGTTGCACCGGAACAAGGCGGAAGCACCGCGCAAGGGGTCGGGTTGCGCCGGAACAAGGTGGAGGCGCGTGCAAGGGTTCGGGTCACTAGAAAAAGGGTGCACAAGAGGGTTCGAGGCAGCTGGTCCCCGGTGTCGGGTTCGCCGGAGATGGCTGCGGCCAGCCGGAGTGGGAGAGGCTGCCGGAGGTGCGGGGGAAGGGAGATCCGGCGTGGGGCAGGGGTGCGAAGGCGCGGTGGAAGGCCGGAACGCCGGGAGGAGGCTGGGGAACAACGGCTGGGTGCGGCGAAGGGGAGGTAAAGGCCAGGAGGGCCGGCCGGAGGCGTCGCGGCAGGGGGAAAATAGGGAGCCGGACGGGGGTACCGGCGGACAGCGCAGGGAGAAGAGGTTCCGGCCGGGGGGGGGGGGTTTCGTGTGACGGCGAGCGGCCGGGGAAGGAGGGACAGGGGCAGAGTCGTCCGGGAGGAGGGCGAGTGGAGGGAGGCCGGTTGCGCAGGCGGCGCGCACCTAGGGCGAAGCAGGATGGAGGGGGGGGGGGGCAGCGGCGCGGGCCGTCCGAACCAGGAAAGGGGGGGGGGGAAGGCGGGGGAGAGAGGGAGAGAAGGGGCGACGCGGGGCTGGGTAGATTAGGGTTCTTTTTTTAATCTTAATAATTATAACAATATTAATAATAATAATAATAATAATAATAATAAACATATACACATAAATAAATATATATAAACATATATATAAACCTACTATTATAAACATAAATACATCTATACATATATATTTATAAACATATATATAACATATATAAACAATATAAACATATATAAACCTATATATAGCATATATAAACATATAAATATATATATCAACATATATACACATAAGCATATAACTTTAAAACATAGTTATTTATATACATATGTGTATATATACATACACATATAAACATATATACACATACCTTATATATATATACACACAACGTTAAAACATAAACATATACAAATGCAGATACACATATATATGCACATATATAAACATACAAACATACATAAATATATATATACACACAAAATGTTAAAACTGGATGATCGTGCGGTGTTCGCACGCCGTATGGGATCCCAGTGGACTGCAAGCGGGCTGCACGTACCCAAGCGGAAGGCACGTGCCCAAGCGAACTGCGCATCTTAAGAGTACGGTGTTCGCGCACCATCCCAAACCACAAACTCATCCCAACATTAAAATTTTAAACCGGGACTCACCCGCACTTAAGCAAAAACACCCGACGCCAAGTGAAATAAAATAATTAAAATGACTAAAAAAATGGGTGTGACAGTGGTATACTTACAAATTTTATTTATCCAACTCTGAACAATGGAGTATAGTAAATATATTTTCTATAGTGGTAATCCATTTTTCAGAAATTAATGGATCAACGAATCCACTAAAGGAATTTGTTCATTAATGCATAAAGTACTCAACTAAAAGTTGTTCCCTTCAAGGTGAATATAGCTACTCAACATGATTTAAGTTATTATTAATAACTTGAGATAGCTGAATCATTATCCTCATGGAGTTTTCCATTCTATATTCTATCATGTTAGGAAGGCCATCAGTGCATCATCCATTTCACTCATCATTTATGTGGCCAATTTTATAAAATAAGAAAACCTTAGTGTAAGATCCCATATTTTCTAAAGGTATGTACTTGTTTTAATTCTGGTTATAATCCATTAAATTTGGTTAAATAGATGTTTTATGGGTATGTGAAGAGGTTTGGGGGTGTTCTGGGGGCTTATGACATGAAAGAAAGGCGAAACCGTGCCATTTTATGCATATTACATGGTTTGCGCACAGTCAGTGAAAACCATGAAAGGGGGGAAGAGAAACCATGAAACCTTGGACATAGGCTTCTTTCATGGATGGTGCATGATTGGCCAAAGAATTCAGGTCTTCTCAGGTAACCATGTGGATCAACCCTTCTTGGGAAGAGGCTGGTGCACTCTTTGGAAAACCATGCGCCCCATTAAAAAGTGAAAAATTACCGAACTTCCCCCTCAGGATTTTTAAGTTCTCACTTGATTTTCCTCCCATTTATTCTACCTCTAGACCAAGTGATGAACTAAAACCATCAAGAGATTACAAGGATCTATCTCCCTCATTTTTAGACCATTTGGAGACCGTTGGTTATAGATCGAAGCTCCGAGTAAGTATAATCTTTCCATTACTTCTCTTTTCTGGATTAGGGATTTTAGATTTATTTTCTTCTTCTAAAACCCTAAAACCCTCTTTTCCCAGTGAATCTTAGGTTGGGTTTCAAATGGTTCTTGAATATGGATCTAAGGCTAAGGATAAGGGTGTGTTCATCTTCTAATTCAAGGTAGGTGGTATACAAGTTATATCTCATAGTATTTATATTTATTTGTGCTTGAATGGTTGTGAATTTGTTTCCCACTTATTGTGTATTTAATTTCCTAAGTAATATTTTGTAAATATGGTTGTTTAAATGAGTATTTGAACCCATAATGACCCCTGTGGTGTGCATTGAGGTTGACCAAACCAATTTAGGGACACCAATGGGGTGCACCAATGCTTCTGAACCTGGAAAATAGTAATGCTAATCCCAAAAATGATTTGTGATAAGGTAGAGACCATAATTAGTGTGTTGATATGATATTTCAATTTATTAATGAAACTAATAGTATTTGTGTCTAGGTGTTGGTAATGGTATAGGGATTGTTTGGAATAATGTAAAAAGGATAGTTAAATGGGTTAATGTGAATGTTTCAAATGGATTATTGAATTGAAATGGAAATGCGTAGGTGTATTAAGGCATATGAATTGATTAATGTGTAAATTGATAAATGCATGGGTATTGATGAATATGTTAAATGGGATAATGTAAAGAAATTTTTGATTTAGATGAATGGGTTAAAGTATGAAATGGGTTATGGGTTAAATAGTTTCACCAAAGTAAATGGTAATTGTATTAATGGGTTAAGGCATAAGAGTGACTTATGAGTTAAATGAAAGGTAAAATGTGAATGGTGTTTTTATTCATTTTTCATGGTTTGTGATATGGTATATGTGGTAAATAGATAAATAAGAATGTGCACATGGATTTGCAGTATGTGGGGTATTGACTTGAGGTTCTATGCCCATGGTTCGGGTTGGACTGAGGCTCTAAAACCCACCCCTAGAATGCATGGGTTAGGGAGTTGGACAGAGGCTCTATTCCCTTAATAGTTGCATTGGATGAAACTACCTAAATTGAGGCTACAAGGTAAGTGTGATATTTATGGTATGTTTTCCCTAGTGAGATAGGGAATTTGATTTATCCCTTTATGGATAGTGATTTTTCTACTAAAGAAATTGTGTAAATGAAGTAAATTCCTAGCCCATAGAATATGTATTGGAAATGAACTTAGTAGTGATGATGATATAACTGATTGAAATGTAAATAGTAATGGGAATGGGCTAAGTGAATAATCTTACCTAATGGAACATAATTTGTCTCTTTTTTCACCTTTTCATTTATTTACTACTTGTATGCACTATGTTTTTAGACTGAATATTTTGTAGACACTGTTAGTGGTGGCCTACTGAGTTGTACTCACACCCTGATCAGGTCGATGTTGGGTACCCGAGTAGATTTCATGGTTATAGGTTATAATAAGGGAAAAGGATATATTCTAGGTACTTGATTCGATATTGTGATGTGTATGGATGAGGATACAGACTTAGAGTTAGGAGACATTTTTTTATTCACCTATTTATATTTATTTTGGATTTCCACTCACTTTAGTACTATTAGCATGACATAAAATATTTTCTATTCAGTGTGTTTGTATCCTATTGGGAAAATGGTTGGTAATTCATGTTTATATTTATTTTTTATTGATTATTTTATTTATTATGGTTATTTATTATGGATTACTCTAATAAAGAGGGTATAGTCTCCACACATATTATATTATACCCTTGCCACTATGTCGAAAACTCTGGTATACAGGGAGGCGTGTTTGAGATCATGTAGTGACCGGGTTCACGGTATCGATTAGTGCCTTCTAGGTATGGGATGTTACAAAGTGGTATTCGAGTGGTTATTTTATATGGTTTTAATATTTGGGATGTAATATAGGAGATTTTGATGTGTCGGGCCTTGGAAATAAGATCGTTCTTTGGAGTAGCTAACCCATGTATGAGAGAAAACCCAAGTGTATAGGGTGGGGAATTTTTGTTCTTGATGTTTGTTGTTATATTTGAATGATATTTCACCATTGGGTGATGACTTTTTTGTGTGATGTGACTGTTTTATGATATTATACTCATGGATGGAATGACAAGAGGTTCTACATTCATGCATAATTATTAGAACCTAGATCTATAGGTGGAATTCATCATGATATGCACACACGGGATGGGTGTGTGGGACATGGAGGGTAGGATGCATTTTATTTTATTGAAAATTTAAAGAAAATGGTGTGTAATAAAGATGATGCAAATGTGTAGAAAGGAAGAATGTTAATGAATAGTTAGAAAATTATGCTTGATAAAGGGTTGTAAATAAGTTAAAATATTGGTTGTGTCAAATTTTAAAATGGGAAATGTGTCAGAAAGGAAAGATCCACATTGTGACTATGTGTGGGGAATTACCCATGTTAACCATGACCCGCGGTAAGGATGGTTAAGGGAAGTGTTCTATATGTGATGATGTTCATTGGGAAAGTGTGTACATGAGGAGTTGTTTATGGCCAGTAGAGATCCATATTTTATGTGAACTGTGGAAGTTTTATGTTATATGTTCTAAGAATCCTGATTGACATTATTGGAAAATTCCACCATATCGACGTGTGCTAGTTGAGAGACAAGAGGATGTCACCGAGAAATCTCTTCTAGAGATGGAGTAATGGAACCCGGTTAATCAAATACCAGGGAGAAGAGAAGTTTCCTGATAAATTTTCTCATTTTATGAAAATGATGGAACAGGACTTAGGTTGGGTTGTACTGAGCATGTTTGATCTAACTAGGTAATTTCAACTGCAACACCATATGAATTTTTCTAGAGAGGGTGGGATTGAGGTAGTTGAGTTCTATATAGTCAATCCATAAAATTCTTGATCATCCAGAGACTCCTCTTTAGAATCGTGTCAAGTTGGCGACTTCTATGTTGCGAGGGAAGCAAAAATGTTGGTGGGACATCTTAGTTTAAACCGAGCAAGCATAGGGAATGATCTTAGTGATGGATTATGCTAGACGTTTCACCAACTTGCAATGTTTTGTTCCAGCCTTGGTAGGGTATGAGGCAGCAATTACAAGGCACCTTCATGATGGACTTAGACATGATATTAGGTCCTAGGTTAATATTTTTCATTTAAATAGATTTGATGAAGCGGTATACCATGATATTATTTTAGAAAGAAACATTAAGGAGGCCCCTGGTAGTGGGCATGCAGTTTAATATGGGTGATCCAGTGGTGCAGATTCTAATGGTAGGAAGCACTTATTCAAGATCTTTCACCAGGAAAGTGGTGGATAAAGTATCTAGAAAAGGGAACCAAACTCTCTGGTTAGTGATCAGGTTTTCTACTATCAGTGCGACAGGTCAGGGCACATGCATGGTCAGTGTCCCCAGTCACCGGTTCAGTGCTAAGCATGTGGTAGGTTGGGGAATTTGTAGAGGTTCCATAGGGACTCTCAATATATGGGTACTTATAGAGGGCCAAGGCCAGAATAGAGTGCAGTTATGGGGTTAGTTACCACATACTAGGCAGGCAGATGGAGCTCTACCAACCATAATAGTAGGGGTGGTGGGCATAGTATTCTGGGATGAGAGCATCTATTCTAGTAGGGAAGTACAAAATAGGGAACTTAGAAAATATTCTAGGGTATAGTAATGAGTCAACTACATGAAGTTTAGTCTACACCTAGAGGCGGTGAGGTTGGACCATCGACTATTCGAGGTATGATTATTGTAGACTCTATTCTTTCTATCACTTTATTCAATACAGGTGCCTCACATTCTTTCGTTTCTACACAGTTTTTGGTTGTGTTGGGTCTAGTAATGAAATGTACGTGTGGGGTTATATCGATTGATACACCGTTAGGAGTATAATAATAAAATATTAAACAATGTAAGGGGTGTTCTTCTAAGGTTGGTGGGTATCATTTCCTATGGGATTAATATATCCTTGAGATGTTGGGTTTTGATCCGATCTTGGGTATGGACTGGCTAGTGACATACCAAGCCCATATCAACTGTTACCGTCATAGGGTAACGTTCACATCTCTTAAGGGAGACATGTATGTCTATCATGGAGAATGGGATGTTTGGATAGGCTATTCAGGGAAATTTTGTCAGCGGTTGGGTGAAATCACATCCCAATTTTACCGTATTATAGTTGATGATGGGAGAGTAGAGCAATCCATCTTTTCCCTAGTGGTGGATCTATTTTAGGATGTATTTTATATATATTTCTCGGGGATTCCAACCTAGAGGAATGTTGAGTTCACGATAGAGTTTCCATTAGGAGAAGAACCCATTTTCATTCCTCTATATAGAATAGAACTATAAGAACTTAAGGAGATTAAACCTCAGTTGGAGGATCTAGAGAATAAATGTTTTATCCATCCTAGTATGTCACCTTGGGGATACCTAACGCTGTTTTCCTTGAAAAATGATGGATCATTGTGGTTTTTCATTGATTAATATAATATGAATTAGATGAAGATTAGGAGTTGATACCTATTCCTCATATTGATGACCTGTTTGACCAGCTAATAGGTGCTTCAGTGTTTTCAAAAATTGATATGATATCGGGGTATTATCAACTAAAGGTAAGACCTTTTGATATACTGTGAACTGCCTTTAGGAGAAGGTATGGGTTGTATGAGTTTGTTATCATGTTTTTCGGGTTGACCAATGTGCCGATAATGTTTATGGATCTAATGAATCAAAACTTATATCCTTATCTGGATCAATTCATTGTTGTCTTTGTTGATAACATCTTAGTGTGCTCCCAAACTCATGACAAAACATCTTGACATCATTCTGAGTACACTAAGAGAGCATATGCTATACGCCAAGCTATCCAAATTTCATTTTTGGATTAACAAGGTTCATTTATTTATAAACATTATCTCAGAGCAAAGTGTTTCCATAGACCTAGATAAATTATAGGTGGTGGCTTCTTGGGAGCAACCCAATAATGTTTCTGATGTCCGAAGTTTTCTGGGTTTGACCGGATACTACCAAAGGTTTATTAAATAATTTTCTCATTTAGAAGCACCACTTTCGTGTTTGACAAAGAAGGGAATAAAGTTTGAATAGTCTGAGGCATGTGAGAATGCTTTATAAGAGTTAAATAATTGGTTGACTAACGCACCGGTTCTAATATTACCCAAGCCAGGTAATGAGTATACCTTATTTTGTGATGTGTCTGGTGTTGGGCTTGGGGCGTTGTTAATGTAGGGTGGTCGGGTGGTTGTGTATGGTTCACGATAGCTGAGGCCTCATGAAACAAACTACCCTATGCATGATCTTTAATTGGACAAAGTGGTGTATGCCTTAAAGTGTTGGCAACACTACTTATTGGGAGAACGGTTTATAGTGTATACTGATTATAAGAGCCTTAAGTACATTTTCTATCAGTGTGATTTGAATATTCATCAGTGAAGATGTGTTGATTACATGTAATACTTCAATTTTGAGTTGGTTTACACACCAGGAAATGGAAAGAGTGTTGCAGATCATTTAAGCCAAAAGACTCAAAATCAGTCAGTTCATGAATCAAGTTCCAAGTCGAGGATGATGGTGTTGTTCGCTAAGATACATCTAGAGGTGCAGGATGGGATGGGTAGATGACCCTTGAATCCTTAGATATTGAGTCCAAACTTCTAATATGGATCAAGGAGAGGTAGTGAGAGGATTCGAAATATTTGGACTTGAGAGGAAATCTTAAAGTTGGGGAGTCACCTTCTGTTCAGACCGTTGGAGATAATGGGATCATTTATGTTCATTGTCATGTTATTGTGCTAGCTTGCATGTGAGAAGAGTTGATGCATGAATTTCATGAATTATAGTAGGATATGAATCTTGGTATGAAAAAAATGTATCAGGATCTTTGTAGGTAGTATTGGTGCTTGGGGATGAAGAAAGAGGTTGCAGGTTTCATAGTGTGATGGCTTACCTACTAGCAGGTGAAGGCATAACATCAGCAACTGGGTGGATTGTTATAGCCATTACCAATTTCAAAATGTAAATGGGATAACATAACATGGATTTTTTTGTGGGTCTTATGAGGACACCATGGAAGAATGATGTGATCTAGGAAGTTGTGGATCAGTTAAATAAGGTGGATCATTTCTTACCGATTCAGGAGACTTTCACTGTGGATCTGTTGGGTGAGTTATATGTTTGAGAAATAGTGTGGTTGCATAGGGTGCTCAAAAGATAGTTTCAGTTCAAGATCCATGGTTTATATCATTATTTTGATAGGGACTTTAGAGGGTGCTAGGTTCCCAAGTGTTTTTTGAGTATGGATTTTCACCCATAGACGGACGGGCAGTCAGAGCGTACTATTCAGGTATTAGAGTACATGTTAAGGGCTTTTGTCTTAGATTTTGGAGGATCATGGGAAAAACATTTGGTTCTGGTTTAGTTTTCCTACAAAAATAGTTACCAGGATATGATTCAGATGGAACTGTTTTAGGCGCTCTATGGTAGACTGTGTGGATCTCTATTGTGTTGGCTAGAGGTTGTGGAATCCGAGTTGTTGGGACTGAGTCTCATGTAGGAGACATGGGAAAAGATTCAATTGATCCAGAATGAATGGAAATATCTCATATTAGGTTGAAGTCATATATCAATCAACGCCATATACCCCTTTAGTTTGTGTTGGGAGATCGTGTGTTTCTTCGGGTATCACAAAGATTTGGTCACCATTGAATTCAGAAGTAGGAAAAGTTAGTGCCTAGGTATGTGGGCCCTTTGATATTGTGGAGAGGATCATACCAGTGTTGTACTGATGAGGTATCCCACATCTATATAGTGGTATACATGAATTTTTTTCATATATCACAACTTCGACAGTATCACCCTGGCCCATATCACGTGACCAATGTTGAGGATGTTGATCTTGAGGCTGATGCATCATTCGAGGAGCATCCAATTTTTATTTTGGATCATAGTAAAAAATTATTGAAAGTCAAGACTATGCCTTCGGTTCAAGTTTAATGGAAGCATGGTAATGTTTAGGAGGAAACTTGGGAGAGGTTTCAGCTATGAGATCTTAGTGGCCCGATCTCTTTACTTCAGAACCTCAATGAGTCTTGGAAGTTCGGTCCAAGGATGAGCTGTTATAAGGTGGGGGGTTTATAAGATCCTGAACTTTTTAAAGGTATGTACTTGTTTTAATTTTGGTTTTAATCCTTTAAATTTGGTTAAATAGATGTTTTCTGGGTGTTCGAGGAGGTTATGGGGTGTTCTGGGGTCTCAGGAAATGAAAGAAAGGGGAAATCGGGACATTCTGTTCATGTTGCATGGTTTGTGAACGGTTAGTGAAAGCTGTGCGAGGGGGAATCCAAACCATGAAAGCTTGGATAGAGGCTTCTCACATGGTTGGTGCATGATTTTTCAAACTGTACGATCCTTCCTAGGTAATCGTGTGACTCAACACCTCTTGGGCAGAGGCTGGCACATGATTAGTGCATAGTTTGGAAAACCATGCGGCCAAATTATGCACCCCATTAAAAGGTAAAAATTACCAAACTGCCCCATTGGTTTTTTAAGTTCTCACCCAATTTTCCTACCATTTATACTACCTCTAGACCAAGAGACAAACCAAAACCATCAAGATCTCCCAAGGATCGATTTTCCTTGTTTCTAGACTGTTGGTTGCGGATTGAAGCTCTAGGTAAGTCTAATATTCCTCTTTCTTCTATTTTCTATATTAGGGATTGTAGATTCTTTATTATTCTTCTAAAACCCTAAAAACCTCTTTTCCTAGTGGATATTAGGTTGGGGCTTCAAAGGGTGTTTAAATTCGAATCTAAGCCTAAGGATAAGGGTGCGTTTGTCACAACCCATCCCAGTGGGTCCTGTGTCGCGACTCCCCAAACTCGACTCCAATAGGCCATGGGCTAGTGACTAGCACTGGGTAGGAATATCACTAACATGGGAGGAATTTCCCAAGTACCCACACACACACACACATACACCTCTAATCCCACAAAATTTTGAAATATAAAAACAACTAAATAACCAATGCATGCATACATCTATATCCCACAACCAGAGTATGATAGGAAGTAAAGAAAGGTAAATAGGTCAAAATACAAGCCCACCAAAAAGTGTCTATAATAGAAGTCTAACCTGAATGTAAAGGTACTGGTACTGCTATCTAAAATCCATAGGAACACACCTCAATCTGTTCGGTCATGTTAAGAACCTTCTGGTCCTGGTCCACCTAGGACTCCATCAAAAGGCCTATTGTCTGCACAAGACACGACATGTGCGGGAAAAGCCCGTGTAGGGGTGAGTATAACAATACTCAGAAGGACACCCCAAAAACCAAAAATCATATAAAAAAGGTAAATATAGTCTTCTCTATATAGTTATATGTATACAACACATATAAAAAAAATATCCAGATATACTCAACCAAGAAACACAGTATAGAGGTAATATACAACATAAGTATACCAAGCCTATGATTCTAGCTCGAATATTTCACAAATAACTCATCCAAGAGAACAAACTCTCAAGTTTGATAGTAATGACTATGTTCGTTCGAGAGGTACTACTCATTGGGTCTATTAATGAGAAAGAATACACTAAAACATTCAAAAGAATATGATACATATATGAGGATCACATCCAGGAATATGGGGTGATACCAACAACTCAATTTGGATTAACCGTGATAAGTAGAGGATCGGTGCCTATGTAGTATTGGTCATGCCGATACCAATAATTCTACCTAGGGTATGAAGATGAATAGAGGATCCCACTATAGGCCTCTCAGGAGGGATTCCAACAACTCTATCCTAGAAGTCCTGCTGAAGGGATTGTTGTCCTAGGAGTAGGAAATGATTCATACTAACCTTCAGGGGAAATATAAGAGGAACTAACCCTAATGAAACTTTTCCAAGATACAGAGGGAAAGAGATTCAAGCCATATAATAAAGAGTATATAGCATGTAGAGGGGTTACAGGTTGTGTCCCTTGACCTCAGGTTCTGCCTGTGTAAATGACCCATGTCATTCAAACCATGTCCGTGTAGTAGTACACACCATGTAGGAATCACATGTACTCTATTCATGTGCAGTAAAAAACTTCAGACCCTGTACCCATGTCTGTGTACTAGTACATAGCTTAGCTCATGTACTTGGTCCAACCTATGTCAATGGGGGGGGGTATGCGCCATGTAGTCAACCCATGTACTCCACCCAGTGTCCATGAAATTACCAAGGTACTTGTCGAGTTACCTAGGAGAGGTTTCATGCCATGTAGGTAGATCCACACGCCATGTGATACTTAAATCAAACCCAAAACACTAGCCGCCGCTCAGGGGGATCCACATGGAATGTAGATCCGGTTTACATGTTGTGTTCTATAGGATTTTCTAGAATCCTAGATTCTTAATCCACACACCTCAGCCGATCCTTCGACCTCCAATCCATCAACCTCCATGCTATGAAACTCAAGATTCGACCACATCGAGTCATTTCATCACTAAATCAACACATTTTGTTACTAGATCTGCTCATAAAATGAATCAAATCATTGTTCTTTTTTTCATGATGAAGAACGCGAATTTAGGGATCCACCACCGTCCAAATCAGTCTATCTCCATCATTGCACCTCCTTCATTCCATGACGATCCTAGATCTATGATATCATATCATTTCACCAAGAAATAAACATGCAATGATTGATTGATCATGATTTTTTGATTCATGGTCCAATTGAACAACACCTGTGATGAATGATGATCAGGGTGAGGGGGAGCACAAATCAATCAAGGGGAATGAATTTTTATCGATGTTTATGTTGATCTTGGTTCATTTCCATTAGAATGAGAATAAAATTAATCAACATCCATGAATAAATCTCCTAAATAAAACCCAGGAATCATACCTATCCCTCAAGGCAATCAATCCACAAATCAATCCAATCATAGATTGATCTGCGTTCATCGAATAAATTAATAACAGGGAATAAATAAAAATAAAACACATGCACTACCTCAATTTAGTTCAATCACTAAATAAGAATGATGCATCACATTTCTTGGTGAGATCCTTTGAATATGTTTCTCATTGTTCTCTGATCGGGTCATCATTCGTCAATGAGATCTACTCCAACGGCTCCAATGGCTCTCGTCAATTTGTAGAGTTACACATATGACCCTATAAATTTTCCATAAGAACATATTTAAAGAGTATAACTAGGTCACTGCATCAATAAAAAAATAGATTAATTTAATTTATTTGTTTTATTTGTTTTACATCGGTGACAACTTTTCCAAAAACAACCCACACCGACTAATGTTAAGTTGTGTCTAAGGTAAAACTCATGTTCTAAACTCAATGATGCCCTCATATTTCTAATCTAAACACCCATTTAGAATTTATTCTACCTTTTTAGTAAAATAATATGTGTGTGATATTAAATATTTTTAATACATTTCAAACATTTGTTCCAGACACAAAGGGTATTAGAATTACACTCTATCTCAGTGCCTGGTTTTGAAAATAATCCATATAATATTTAAAAATAATACACAAAAAATCCAAGTCATTACAAAATTCATCTTCGAATTCATGTTAGGTGGTCTAAAAGTTATATCCCATAGTCTTTATGTTGATTTGTGCTTGCATGGTTGCTCATTTTCTTCCCGCTTGTTCTACGTTGAATGTACTTAGTAAGATTTGGTAAATTTGGTTGTTTAAATGAGGATTTGAACCCCTCACAACCCCATGGGGTGCGTTGTGGTTGACTAGACCAATTTTGGGCCACCCATGGGGTGCTCCAATGATTTAGAATATAGAAAAATGGTAATGTTGAGTCTGGAAATGATTTGTGATAAGGTACATCCCAGGATAAGTGTGTCGATATTCTAGTTTGATTTATTAATTGCATTAATAGTGGTTGTATCTAGTTGTTGGTAAAGGTATAGATATTTTTTGGAATAACATAAAAAGGAGAGTTAAATGGGTTAATGTGAATGTGTCAAATGGATTATGGAATTAAAATATAAATGCATAAGCGGATTAAGGAAAATGAATTGATTAATGTGTAAATAGTTAAATGCATGGGTATTGATGAATATGTTAAATGTTATAATGTATAAAAATTATTGATTTAGCTAAATGGGTTAAAACATTAAATGGGTTAATGGTTAACTGGGAAAGCCAAAGTAAATGATAATTGTGTTAATTGGTTAAGGCATAAGTGTGATTTATAATTTAAATGAAAGGTAAAATGTGAATGTTATGTTTATTTATTTTTTATGGTTTGTGATATAGAATATTTGGTAAATGGATAAATAAGAATTTGTACATGGCTTGGTGGTATGTGGGGTATTGACTTGAGGTTCTACACCCACAGGTTAGGTTAGACTGAGGCTCTAAACCCCACCCATAGAATGCACGGGTTAGGGAGTCATACTAAGGATTTATTCCCCTAATGGTTTCCTTAGATAATAATACTTGGATTGATGCTCAAAGGTAAGTTTAATGTATGTTTTATGGCATGTTTTCCTTAGTGAGACAGGGAATTTGATTTATCCTCTTATGAATAGTGATTTTTTTTCTTAGGACATTGTGTGAATGAAGTAAATTTCTAACCCATAGAACATTTATTGGAAATGAACTTAGTAGTGAAGATAATATAACTGATGGAAATGGAAATAGTAATGGGAATGGGCTGAGTGAATATTCTTACCTAATAGAACCTGAGTTGTATTTTTTTTACCTTGTCATTTATTTACTACTTGCATGCCATATCTTTTTAGACTGGATATTTTATAGACACTATTGGTGGTGGACTATTAAGTTGTAATCACATCCTGCTCAGGCCACCCTTGCGTACCTGAGTATATTTCATGGTTTCAAGTCAGGAAAAGGGAAAAGGCACTATTCTAGGGAGTTGAGTTGGGATTGGGATGTGGATGTATGAGGATATGAACTTGGATTTAGGACCCATTTTAAGGATTTTTTTGTTTATATTTATGTTGGGTTTCCAATCACTTTATCAATATTAGCATGACATGACATATTTGTTATTTGGTGTGTTTGTGACCTATTGGGAAAATGGTTGGTAATGCATGTTTCTGTTTATTTTTTATTGATTATGTTATTTATTATGGTTATATGTTGTGGATTACTCTGATAAAGAGGGTATATTCTCCACACGTGTTACAATAGACCCTTGTTTCTAGTCGGCAACCTCTGTCATACAAGGAGGTGTGCTTGAGGTCATGTGGCAACCCGACTCAGGGCACTGGTTAGTGGCTTCCAGGTTAGGGATGTTACACTTAGTGAGAAATATGTTTCTTTTAGGAAACTTGTAATTATAAAGGGATTTTAAATCCTAAAAATACATTCTTAAAGAAGTTATTTATTAATATCCTCTAATAACAATTACATTTTCTATATATCCTTCATAATGGTTTATAAAAAGCATGTGATGAACTAAACATATCCCAAAAGAGTATAAAAATAGGTGTTCATAAAGGCTCATTGTCATGCACCAGGTGAATATTGAGTCAAATCCCAATGTTCCCTTTTTGGGCTTATTACCCATAGGTACAGCTGTGCCAGATCCACATCTACTTATAGTATCTAGACAAATATTTCTTTTCTTGGAAACCACTCACTTAATACTTCACCAAAATTCTAGGAAATTTTCATATATTTATAATTATCCCTAGGGTTATTACTAAATTTTTATAATCCAAATTTCCACAAATAACTAAACCATGATTTGATACCAACTATGGAATCCCACATTTTTAATATATAAAGATTTAATTACATGGTAAAATACTTAACGACACATGTACTATTTTAAGTTTTAGTTTCTTGGAAATTATAAAGGTAATACATGAATAAAATAAAAAATATTCTAATCCACTTTAAAGTTTTCTTAATAAGTTTATTATAAGTTACTTTTATTATATCTTATATCCCAGAAACATAAATCAAAAGAAAAGGGTGAGAATAAAACCTAGTAAGGGATAAACAAAGCCAATGAAACATGAATGATCATAATGGATAAAAAATGAGGCATAACATGATATAATAATCATAAGTAAATGATACATAACATGTAAATGTGGCTACAAAATTAAATTTAAACATTCATAATAATATCACCAAGGTTTAACACCAATCTATCATAAATCGTAATTACTAAGCTTATTCACCAAGATATCATAAAACTTATCATCTCTAGGGATTAATTATTTACCCAATGCATTGTTTCGCTATCATGGAACACCCTTAATATGTCTTAAATCATGTGTTCCATAAATATCACATAAAAAAATTACATCAATAACCCATGAAAAATAAATAATGGGTTTCATATAAAATCATTGAGTATATAGGTGCTTAAATATTTGAACATTACATAATTTTTAACACATGAAAAGAGAATGTAGATTTCATACATTTAAATCCCTCACTAAATAAATTTTGTTTACATATATTTGAATTACCTTGTATAAGGAGATGTTTGGGTATTCATAATATTAGAATATTTCATGTAAAATAGATAAATTCAAGAAATAAATTTGATAGCACGAGGGTATAAAAAATAGATTAAAGATGGGGCATAATGAGGGGGAATGAGGGTATCCCATTGGTAAAAAATATTTTGTCATTAAAATTATAATAAAATGTTTTGTAAAAGAAAGTAATTCAACAACACAAATTATGTACTTAAATGGAGAAGAAAAAGAGTAGAATTTCCTTACCTTAAATCAAGATATATTTTTTCAATTTTTTTCTCCTGAATGATAGACCTAGGTTTATTGAAAAATGAAACTAGAAGTGAATTATATTCATTTTTTCACTATTTATCAATTTTAATCATTGGATTATATTTCATAATTTTTATCATTAAAGGTGAAACATTTTGATATGATATTCTCTTTAAAATTTCCCATCTTTCTTAGATTTAATTATCTTGGTTCATTTCTATTTATACATTTAAATATTGACTCCATAAGATTATAAATAATTTACTATAAACATCCATAATAGTTATGATACGTAGAGATTTGGCAACATCCTCATGTGTGGTTAACCGACCGTTGATGGGACATTATCAAGAATGGGGAAAAGAGAAGTATAACATTTAAATATTTCATAGATTAAATAATTAAAATTGGTTAGTATCATTAATGTAATGTTATCACACTACTTAATTAAACTAATAATATTTAGGTTTGAAAGATAAAAATAAAAATAGGAATAGAAGAGGAAAATGATAGAAGAGTTGATAAAAACTTACTATTTTCTCGGTGTTTCTTCTCTTGTATGACACTAAATTCCCTTGATGTCTGGAGATTGTTTTCTCCAGAAAGACCCTAATAATTATAAAGGGATTTAGATATGGGATTTTGATATAGGTTTTTATTTGTTAAGTGTGGGAGTAGTGGTATTCTAAGAGGAGGTAGAGGGGTTTTTTATACTCGAGGAGTGGGGTATTTTTATAATAAAAAATCGAATAAAATATAATATCTAGATAAACCTTTGAATTGTAACATTTTTTAAATTATGAAATATATATGAACTAAATAGAATTATTTTAATACTTTAAAACACCTTATAATATTAATTTATTATCTTAATTGAAAGGAAAGTGGAAAAATAAAAATTTTCATTTTAACAAAATACTTTTGACATTGGACTTTGGAAAATTATTTTTACATTTGGAAATTAAGTTTAATGTTTTTAAATGATCTATTTATCATATTAAATTTATTTTGGTCCAAAATAACCATTTCAACATTTATTAGTTCTTTATTTAATAATCATTGTGTCATAAAACATGTGATATTTCAAAAACAGTATTCTTACTATTCATGTAAAAATTGAAGTATTTCAGAAAATTACCAAAAAATCACCATTGGAAAATTTTGATGTGATGATTCCAAATATGAAATTAATTTTATCAAAATAATTTTCTAACAAATTTAGTTTTAATTTTTTGTATAAAAATTATATTTTTTTAAAAACATTAAAAAATAGTTTATTAAAAAGAATGATTATATTTTTAAATATTGATATTTATTTTATGGAATTAAAATATTTATATTTTCTTAAATTAATCATGATAAATATTATTTACATAAAATTTTTATTATTTTTAACTTAAATTACTATTCCAATGGTCAAGTTACAATTCCCAATGGTATGGTTACTGTTCCCAATGGCCAGGTTTCTATTCCAATGGTCATATTACTATTACAATGGTCATATTACCTCATATAAAAATATCTTCATTATTTTATTAAATATTCACCATAATTTCTCCCAGGGTTTATTATTTTCATTTTCTAAGATGGTTATTAGTTTAATAATATTTTGTTTCTTTTCTATAGTGTTATTCATGATAGGGATGATTCTAGTATATTTGGGTGATCCATATTTTCCAATTATAGATTTTATATTTTATAATTTTTCCCATTTGTAATGCTTGGAATTTTAGGGCTTTAGTTGTGGACTAATGTGATGATTTTTATTAATGAAATAAAGTGTTGTTTATTTCAATTCATTTTTATTGTATAATATTATATAATATAATATAACAAAAATTTATTCAGAAAAAAAAAATATTACTAATAAAGTCTGAGCTATTACACTAACCCTTACATCAAATTCCTCTTAAATTATTCACACCCTCAAGAATCAAAACAAAACCCATAGAAAAGAGAAATTTATCCCCATTTATAAAAAAGTAAAACTCAAGCCTCCACATAAAATACAACTCAAACATTTCACACCCTAAGAATCCAAACATATCCATAAATAGAAAAATCCTAGAGAATAAAATCCATAGTAATATTCTTCTCAAACAAGATAGATTCACTACCAACACTATCCTAGAACATTCTTTATCTCCCAAATTATAACCAAATACCCACCAAAGACTGAGAAACATGCAAGCCCTAAAGAAAATCATATTGATGATTCCCCACAACATTACAATGGAAATAAATAATCTCACTCAACACATAGAACCATGATCCACTCGTCCATAGGGCTTGGAGATATGCTCTAACTCTAAACGATCTCCCCACTCTCTTATTACAAGGAGCTAGAGACTCACAACTTAGAATATTCATATCAATCTCTCTATAAACCCAACACGTCTCTTTAACAAAAACTTATCTCTTGGAAAGGCCTATATCCCCATGATCACTACATGATCCCTCACCTATTCCCAAGACTTCAAATAGAAGGGAATGATGGATCGTGGAATCTATTGCTCCAAATTAGACTCAAAAGGTTATACATTGTATTCTTCATTGGCTAGGAAACATGGAAAATGATTGAACAAGTCTATAAAACAATTCCCAAAGTAGTGTACACTATCTTAACCCACTATATATCCTTAATATATTTTATGTATATATTAATCTACATATGATAAATAAAATTATTCCTAAAAAATTCAAGAAACTAGGCCCAAGCATCCCACCTAGGTCTCTATGACTCATCTTCCACCATCTTCAAGCCACATTTTAAAACAACCTAAACACTATAGTGACTCGGAGTTTATTTTGAGTCCTCACTAGATCAAAAGAAACTTCAATATCCTATAACCATTCATCAACCTCATGGATAGATTCTCCATTGAGGAACTTGAATAATTACTACCACCAAAACTTCTACAAATCATCATCCTAATATTTATCTTTCCCCCTTACTCAAGCAGTCTATTAATGAAGTTTTGATATCATATATCCAATTAAACATTAAAAAACCAGGTTATCACATATCACATGAATCACACCACCACCACAAAGAGCATAATATCATGTAGTGAAACACATCCATGGGACAAAAAATACCCATGATTTTTTCAACACCCCATTACATTTCTATCAAGTATGTTTTCATCATTGATTTTTTTTCCTTTTTAATTGGGAGAATATCACCGAACCTGAAATTAGAAGGATATCTATAATGGTTAATTCATGGATTTGTTGGAATTTTTAGCATAAACCAACTATTTTTTATGTTCAATGGGAAATTACACGACATGTAATAGGATTACATGATGTGAAATGGTTATTGTATGGATCATGTGAACTGAATACACAATGTGAGAATTTTATATGTCATGCAAGGGTTACATGTTGTGTAATGTGAAAATCATGTTTTTAATATTGGATGATATTTTTTTCAATGTAACATAAAATGAAATAATTTCATGATGTTTATAGGTATTACACACCATGTAATTACCCAAGTTGTATCTTTTAGGGTTCTGTACGGGTATTTGAGACTTCATTCTATTTTGTAGCCTCCTCCTATCATCCATATCTCTCACCCTAGGTTATTTTGGATGAGTTTCTCCTATCCATATTGATTCATTTAGCGATTTATCGCCATTAGGGTTGGGTTTCTCTTCTCTGGGTAAGTTTTCCTCTTATTTTTTCTTTGGATTTGGTTTCCACTATGTTTTGACTATATTTTTGTGATCAGATTGTGTTTCCTATAAATCATTTCTATTCTCTTGTCATGCCTTATCTCTTGAAGGTAGATCATGTGGTTTCCAATACCTATTGTTAAAGATGGTTAGGTTTTTTGCATCTTTGAGGCAGGTGAATCTATTCAAGTGTTCTAATTTCTTGAATTTACTAATGTTCTTATTGATTCCTTGATATTTGAAATGAAATTTCATGTGTTAAAATTTAAAAGGTCATGGGTTTGTTTTTTAAAGGGGTTTTTAATTTGAAATGAAATTTCCTTGATTTGGAAGAGTTGGATTTTCAAACCCTAAAGTATATTGGCTTGGATTTTAAATGGTTTTTAAAAAAATGTGAGCATGGTTTTCAAAATATAAATTCAAAAACACTATACAATGGGAACCTTGGGTGTATTGATAATGAGACACATGTATACTTAGTGTGTTTGACACCATTAGAAGGGTAACCTATTGTATACTGATAGATTGTAGAAGAAATCAGTATTATTTGGATCCAATATTATGCCTTTTTAAGATCATGAGTGTCTCGTATTTTCCATTAGGCTAGAGCCCAACTAGACGGTGAATTATTGTTTTAGGTTGTTTATTGAATGATATATTTTTTCATGGATATTGGATCACATTTATGTTTATATCTCAAAATTCTCAACTATTTTTATTATATGACTAGAATGTTTTTGGATTTGGAAAATGTGATATGAAATTTTTGGAAAACCCAAGTGATGCTTATGAAAAAATTTCATATTGTTTTATTGATAAAAAATATTTTAAAACAATTTTATTTTAAATATTAAAATCATGATTTATTAATAATTGAACATGTTTATATTCATTGGTGGTATCCTAATGGGCTCTATTTCTCACACCATCATTATGCCTTTGGGCAGCTATAGAACTTATTTTTCAGTACATGGGTAAAGTTAATTGAATTATATTGAATTTTGGCTTCTATTTATATCACTATTTTTAGTTGGGATGGTTTGGAGCTGATGTTTGGTCACATGGAGGCTTATTGGTCTAGACATGCATGTCTTCCTGGTATAGCTTGTTTTTCTTAGTTGCATCTCCCTTTGTTTCAACTTTTTACTCTGTTTTTATGTCTTGTTTTTCTTATATTCAAGACTCATTTTGTTTTTATTTTTTATACCTCACCCCATAATAAGATGACTTGGATGACTATTATAGTTGACCCGGGTTGGTCTATTATAATTTGGTATCAGAGGAGTTACTCAGCCTGAAGAGTGTCATAACTACCTAAGTTGGTTCTATGTCTTGGGTAGATAGGAGTAGGATTATTTGAATTTAGATAGTAGGTGTTGAAAATGGGCATGGTCAGCTCACTCTCGTGACCGAATTTGAGTTTCCATGGGTAGTCGTATAATATTTACTAAGTATTAGACCTAGTACTTAGATTTAATTGAATTAATTGTATGGGAAATATATTTCAATGGAGTTATCTACTAATTTTAGGTACTTGGTGTGTGAAAGGTCATTTGAATAAACGAATTGGGGATTTTATTTATATGAACCTATCCCTTTTAAAATGTGTTTCCTTTTGTGGTAGAATTCATAATTACTTTAAATTCTAATCATTTTAATGTATTGCTAATTATAGGATTTGGTTTAATAGTTTTGGAATTTTCTCATGACTAATTGGTTATTTTCTTATTCTTAAAAAATAATGCCTCCCAGAAGATCTATTCCAAATATGAGAGGGGAATCCACGAGGTAGGTTCCATAGGTGGATCCTACAATGGACCCTTCTTTTGTTGAAGCAAACATTTTTACCATTTAAAATCTGAGTCTAGTGGGCACCATAAACCTAAGATGAGTAGTGGATCATGGCTCAGAATATACCAAGTAGCATCTATATGTATTCCATGGAGACAAATGAACCCAATAATTGGTGGAGTGTGTTGAACGAATTGAAAGGGTCTTTAACTTTTTGAAGACTCCTAAAGATTATATGGTGTTTTTCCATGTATATGATTGGGGGATCAGGAAGAAGATAGTGGGAATCTATAGTGAAAGATAAGTTGCATGAGGATCTTACCCAAGATTATTTTAAGAAAATATTTCATTAGAAGATTTATCCTGAGACATTATGTGTGACAAAGACCATAGAGTTTCTAACCTTGGAGCAAGGAGAGCGTACCATTATGGAGTACTCTACCCATTTTTCTAATTTGGTTCATCTATTGATATGGGGATGAGGGATAATATTTGATCAATGTTAGTTCTTTATTTTCTTATGACCTTTGTGGAGGTGGTGGATAAAGTATCTTTGGCTGAGACATACATAGTTGGAAGGATAGGTTTGGGTAAAGCTTCAGTTGGTGTAACAGTTAGCCAGAGTGTTTCTTCGAGTCAGAAAAGGAAGCACAAGAGTGGTCATATTTATGAAGGAACCATTTTAGGGGCTTCTTCAGGGTAGAAATAGGTTATTTTCTACCATTTTGGGTGGTGCAGTCATACCAAGACTTATTGTACTAAGGATTATAATATTTTTTATATTTTTTGGTGATTTATCCATATGAAATGTTTTAGTGATAGGATGTCCCAAGAAAGTAAGGTGGGATACACTTTAACCAAGGGATAAAAGGTTTATGTTGACGATTCCAAGGGTGGTGGGTCTCATTTTCAAGACAAGGGGGATGTCCTGGTGTCTAAGTCCAACCGACTTAATGAATCAGAGTGCGCACCATATGAATTAGAAGCAGGGACAACTACTGTTATAGGTAAATTATTTATTTCATCTTCTATGGTGATATATTTTTTAATAACTATGCTAATCATTATTTTATATCGTCAAATTTGGTTTACATGTCGAGTTTGTGTTTGGATATTATGCCATTATTGTTGGATCATTCCATGCCTTTGGGAAATATGTCTTAACAAGGTTTTAAGTCAACTGCATATTGGGTGGTGTTAGATGAATTTAAGGTGGTTTGGGACTTTCTAGTGTTGGATATTGATATATTTGACTTGATTATTGGAATAGATTGGATGATCATCATTAATTCCCAGATAGACTATTATCATCATCGAGTTCAAATATAATTTATCTATGGGGTCACTCATATTTTCTAGGGTGAGTGGGACTCTAGATTGGGAAGGGTGGGGAAGGTTGCTCCTTATTCCAGAATAATCTCATGCCAGTTGTCATAAATTTTCCTTGATGTTGTTCACACTTTCTTGGGTGGTCAACTACCTGCTATTGTGTGTGTTTACCCTGAGGTCTTTTTGTATTATTTTTATAGTTTACCACTACAAAGATAGGCTGAGTTTAATATTGAACTTATCCCCAGAACGATGTCCATTTATATAACATCCTATCAAATGAAACCTAATGAGTTAGTGGTACTTAAGGTATACATTTAGAACCTAGAGGAGAAAGTATTTACTCATCCTAGAATGTCATAGTGTTCTTCACCTATACTCTTTAATAAGAAGTAAGATGGAAGTCTTAGACTATATATTGACAATTGAAAGTTGAATGAGGTGACCGTTAAGAAAAAATACCCTTTACCCAGAATCGATGATCTCTTTGATCATCTTAGAGGGGGTCATTGATTTTCTAAGATTAACTCATGGTCAGGGTATCACCAGTTGAGATTATAAGAAGAGGATATACCTAAGACAATGTTTTAAGGTTGATATGGGCATTCTACGTATCTGTTGATTCCCTTAAAACTCACTAATTCTCCTTTGGTATTTATGGATTTGATGAAACCTATATTTAATTAGTTATTAGAATATTTTATTATTGTGTTCATGGATTATATCTTGGTATAATCTAAGTCAGAGCAGGCACATGTGGACCATTTATACACTACTAGAAAATAGACCTATACCCACGGTTTTGGGAAAAACTGTGGCTATAGGGGTTCTCTATACCCGCGGTTTAAGAAAACTGTGGGTATATGTATAGTGGGGGTACCTATACCCATGGTTCTGGAAAACCGTGGGTATTGGTCACCTATACCCATAGTTTTTCTAAAACCGTGGGGATAGAGTTTTTTTCGAAGGCCTATACCCACGGTTTTGTAAAACTGTCAGTATAGGTATTTATTTCAAGGCCTATCCCCACGGTTTTTGAAAAACCGTGGGAATAAAAAAAATTCGAAGGCCCTATACCCACGGTTTTTTAGAACCGTAGGGATAGGTTACCCAAATTATGGCAGAAAAAGAAAAAGGAGCGGGAAAACCAAAACGATTTAGCGGGAAAATTTATACCCATGATTTGAACTAATATATATAAGTTGATAGAAATTTATAAACAATTAAAATCTACGGCTTGGTTGGTTATGTGTTGCATATTTGTTGCAGCGGTTGTGGTATAAAATCCCACTGGCTTCGTTTTTTTTAATACAGACACGGGGATTAGTATATTATTAAAAATACAGATTGTTTAATGCAAAGTCGAGTCTCCTTAGTTGGTTAAGCACTGGATCACTGAAGTATGATACGTCAGACGTGGGTTCGAAAACCACCGACTTCATTTTTTCGTTATATGGTCAAAGATTAATATATATTTATAAATATAGATATATATTCATATAAATACGTTGGCTGAAGTGGTGAAGTTCGTTGTATTAATCCGTCAGGTTGTGGGTTGGCGCGGGATCAAGACCTAGTGACTGTAAATTTTCAATATTTTTTACCCACGATTTTTAAACCGTGGGAAGAATGGTTTGACAGCGTTTCAATATTTTTTACCCACGATTTTTAAACCGTGGGAAGAATGGTTTGACAGTGTGGAGGATGGATTGAAACGGTGGAAAGAAAAGATATCCCCATGGTTTGTCAAACTGTGGGGATAGGGTAAGACCCCTATATTGACGCCACTCAGCCCCACAGTTCCCAAAACCGTGGGTATAGCCTATACCCACGGTTTTGGGGGCTATACCCACGGTTTTGAACCGTGGGTATAGGTAGTTTTTCCAGTAGTGATATACTTCATTCTTTGAACCTTGAAAGAACATCATCTGTATGGTAAACTTTCCATGTTTGAATTTTGGATTTGAGAGTTGAAGTTTTTGGATCATGTGATATCTTATAAGGGTGTCTCCATGGATACTGAAAAGGTATAAGCAGTTATGTCCTTATAAAATCCCAAAAACATGTTTGAGATTTGAAGCTCCTTAGGGTTGGCCGGTTATTATAGGCAATTTATTCGGGACTTCTCTAAGATTTCATCTCCAATGATATCTTTGACCCATAAGGGAGTAAAGTTTGAGTGGTATAATAGATGTCAAATAAATTTCAAGGCACTTAAGGTGAGGTTGAATTCAGCACCATTTTAATTCTCCCATATCTAGGTTTGGGTTAGGATATTTTTTGCATCGCCTCTAGTATGAGTTTGAGATGTGTCTTGATGTAGGGGAAATAGGTTGTGGCTCATGCCTCACACCAGTTTCAACCTCATGAGAAGAACTTTTTTACCCATGATCTTGAGTTATAAACGGTTATGCATGCACTCAAGATGTGTTATCACTATCTTTTTGGGGAGTGATTTATAGTGTATTCTGATCATAAACGCCTGAAGTATGTTTTCACTCAGAGAGATCTGAACTTGTGATAGAGACACTAGGTTGAGTATCTTATGACTTTTTATTTTGATATTGTATATACCCCCAGTAAAGGAAACATGGTTGTCAATGCATTGAGAAGAAGAGTATCAATCCAAGAAATGAAGGAATCACTTGAACAATGGTCTCTAATGGGTTTTTTAGATTAGTTTAGGAGTGAAGGAGGTTGGTGGATAGGTGTTATTGGATTTGATAAAGCTTGACTAGTATTTTAATGAGTGATTTCAACTTGATCAGTTGATAGACACCAAGATTTGATGCCTCAAAGAAATCCTAAATGGTGGGGATACCTCAGGAAAGTGGTCTCAGTCTCCTAGTGGAGCTTTGTGCTTCCATAGTAGGTTGGTTGGTCCTTTTTCTCTAAGATAGGATTTACCTAATAGTAGACACCTGTCATGTTGGTTTATACACCCTGGGGATACAAAGATGTACCATGATCTAATATTTCAATATTGGTGGTTGGGGATGAGGTGGTTAGTTTCGTATTTTGTGTTGTAGTGTTTCACTTGTCAGAGAGTTAAGGTGGAACACTAGAGACATTCAAATTTGTTTCAAACTTTACACATTACTGTATGGAAGTGGGAGGATATTTACATATATTTCATCATTTTTTTAACATGGACTCCAAGAGGTAATAAATCTATTTGGATGGTTATTGACAGAATCAAAAAATCAACACATTTCTTACTAATAAAGGAAACAATAAAAGTGGAACAGCATAGGGGATTATATATCCGTGAGATTGTGAGACTTTATGGGGTTCTCCTATAGTTGTTTATGATAGGGACTTCAGGTTCACATCCATATTCTAGGAAGGATTTCAGGAGGAAATGGGTTCCCAGTTGAAATTGAACACGGATTATCATCCATAGATTGATGTAAATACAGAGAGGGCTATCCAGGTTCTTGAGGACATGCTATGGGATTGTGTTCTTGATTTTGATGGATCTTGGGATAGGAATTTTTTGTTGGTAGAGTTTTGATATGACAATAGTTATCAGGTTTTGATCAGGATGGCGCCCTTTGAGGCCTTTTATGGGCATCCATGTCAACCTCTATTGTGTTGGGTAGAGTTGGGAGAGCATTCCTTGATTAGGTTGAGTCTTGTTTAGGAGACACCATAGATGGTGCAGTTGATTCAGAAGCATTTGATCATGGCACATAGTCATCATAAATCATATGTGGATCATCATCATCATCCGCTGGGGTTTGGGTTTGGTAATTGAGTTTTCTCAAGTTTTCACCTCGCTTGGGACATCGACAATTGGGTAATCAGGTTAAGTTGGCACCGAGGCTTGTGGGTCCCGTTAAGATCATTGAGTGTAACACCTCAGATTTTATGAGAAATTTTTGTTTTTATGTATTATGTTATATAAAGGAATCTTTCACTACACACAACACTGTCTTGGCTTGCGTTACACGCAAGAACAACCTTCCTCGATAGCTTGCATTGTACGCAATACCGAGTTTCACTAAACAACGATATGTTATTAAAATATTATATAAACTAGTTGTTATGAATAGTAATACCCAATTTTTGAAATTTTATAAATCTTATCTTTCAAAATGGACTTCATTTTTGGATTCGGAATATTGAAATTATCCTAGGGTGATTTTTTTGTATTTTTCTGAAAAATTTCAATTTTTGATGAATAGTGAAAACACTGGGTTACTATTTAAAAACTAACTTTTTATTTAAATAATTATTTATTTTATTTAAATTTATTTTAGGTAAAAATTGATACATAATACCTATATAAGTTCAAATTAATTCATTGGAGTCATTTTATAATAATTTTATACATATAAAAATTTTATTGAACTTTTCACCGTCTTTTACCCACCTCCTAGGAGAATTTGAAAATTTACATAAAACTTAATTTTACCGCTTCTGTGAGTGGAATTTTGAAAATATGAGAGACACGATTAATATTAAGGAGTAAAATGTGGTTCAATAAGATAAAAATAATTTTTGGTGAATAGTAACTTTTTACTTTTATTTACCACAGTTAAAAGTAAATAGGGTAATTAAGGGTAAAAATGATATTATTATTACCCTAACACATGTCATAATTCTATTGGATAAGTTTAATTCGACCAAAAATAACCTTAGGAATAAAATATGACCATTTAGGTCCACTCGGATTAGATTAGGACATTTAATATTATTTTATTTAAAGAAGAGTTAAAATAGTTAAAATCAAAGTTTAATAACTAAAACATTTTTAATATAGGGTTATAAATAAGATAAATTCGACTATAAATATTAATTAGAAATCTAAAAATATTTCCTACATAATTATATTTTATTTATAGTTTTTAGACTTAAAATAATTTAATTTATTTATGACACAATGATGATGCAGTAATTACCTTATTAAGGAAATATTAACATAATTGATATTATAAATACCCAAATAAATGTAATTTGAGACTTTTTAAGAATTACACTAATTTTATAGGTTAATATAACATATTAGTATTTATGTAATAAACTTTTTTTGAACTAATAATGTTGTTATGATTTTCAAAAATATCAATTACCAAATAGTGTCAAAATTGACATAAAATAGTTTTTAAAACAAATATTATATTATTAATGTTATTTTATTCCTAAAAATATAAGGTTCATCCAAATGACTTATATAAGGTTATATATATTAATAATGAACCACTTGGGGTTCGTTTGTCTTGTTATAGTAAGTTTATTAACCATATAGTGTAAGAAAACAAGAATACACGGTAAAAGTTAAATTATTTAACTTAGAGTTAAATCTAAATGATAAGGTTACAATAGTAACCTAAACTTGTCTAAAATCTATTGGTTGAGAGGATTTCGACCCATCCCCACCTTATATTCTAAATAAATTAATTTGGAGCTATTAAAAACCGAATATTACTTTATTATAAAATAATATTTTATGTTTTTTCTAAGGTGCCCCTCTCCTCCCTTATAAAAGGGAACCTCCTCCCTCTCCTCCTCACACAACTTTGAGCCTTCAAGCTCGGCCAAACCCTTCCAATTTCTCTTCTCAACTTCCATAGAAACATCCTAGAGCTCCTAGTATTCTTCAAAGACCATCTTTAGTGCCCTAAGAGGAGGTTAAGAAGAGGCGCTTTAAAGAAGAGGTAATGTTTGTTACTGATTATTTCAACTTTATTTCTTCTTCTACTTCCTCTTATTTAGTTGTTTTATTATAAATTAATAACATGTGTATCAATAATGTACTAATATGTTTTTATAAATATGAAACAACCATATTTCACCTTCTATCCATCCTATGGAAAACGAAATCACCACGCGTGCGTACGTACGGAATACCGTCTCCACGTCGTGGTGTAATCTGTTTTCCACCACCACCTTACTTGGATGGGTATAATGGTGTAAAGAATAAATATATATTATTATTTTAAATTGATATTGATTCTAAAATAGTATACATACACTTAAATACAATTCCATGATCATGGGAACGATATCATCGCTCGTGCGTACGTACGGTCTACCGTCTCCACGATGTGATGCGAATCATTCTACATGATCTTCATTGCATAATGATTATATAAATTAATTGAATGAATAAATATGATATATATTACACTAATACCATTCTGTAAATGAGGTATCTATAACCTAAAAAGAATAATAACAATTTATTCGACAAAACACACATAAGAACAAAAAGCAATAAACACCCGAATAACAAGTAGCAATGAAATATTACTAATAATAAGCTAATAATATGACCATATATGATATCATAACAATTAGTAAGATTATGGAATAAGTCAATAACATTATTTAAATCATTATACAGGAGGTTCGTACACGTACGAAGCAAATCGGACCTAAGGTAAGGGAAAATCTCGCAATCTCATTTTTATCCGAGATTGTTTATACATCAGAATTTAATGGGGAATATTTATCATCCACATCCATGTTTCCTAAATATTTAATATTATTTATATCCTCCTACAATTTTTTAAATCCAATTTTACCCATTGGTAAGTTTTTAGTAAAAGATATTAAAGGAATCTTTTGTCGTTTTTTGTACGAGGCACTTTTTTGACTTTTCCGGCCGAAGTACGAGAAGAATGTTTTTCTTTAACTTATACAGAATGAATAGATTTTTAGAACATTATTTACATTAAACCTCCTTTAAAAGTTTTCAAGTTTATTTTTAATTAACTTCTTTTATTTTAAAATTTTATGACATGTTAAGAAAGGAAAAAAAATTGAAGTAGAAAGGATATTTTCCTCAAGAATGGAGTTCAAGTATTTTATCAAAATTATTTTCCATATAAGATAATATAGGGTTATGTTTCTATCCCTATTTTTACATTTATTTGATTATGTTATGATGGAATTATTTTTATGAAGTCCTTTTATCTTACATGGATTATGTTATGATGGAATGAAGTTTAAGAATCCCATTTTTATTACATGGGTTATGCTATGATTTATGATTTTGTGGAACACATAAGAATGGTTTCATTATGAGAGGGGTGAGATGTATATCTCCCTCTAATTCATTGGGTAAAGATTTATATCTCATGAGATAGACATGGATGGAACGATAGGTTAATCCGGTTCAGTGATACAGGACTAAAACGAGGAGTGAACTCGGTTCAGAAATGGACTTTGTCTGCTAAGATAGTCTTGGAAATGAGTCTTGACTACTAAGAAATGATTCTCTATAATTATGTGTATATAATACAAAGTTTCATGTTATGATTATTGGGATTACATTTCACTACTACGATTTATCCCATGTTATGAAATTATGATCTCTTTTGCAGGTTAAGATTTCCAAAATGTTATGTTCTTATGAATATGATGTGATTGATATTTATTTTGTTTACCCTTAATAAGAATTTGAGCTCACCCTTTTGTATGTTTTCTTTTCCCCAGGTCAGGAAGAAGGGTATTAAGTAGGATATGCCAAAAGGGATTCTAGATATGATGAAATAAATGGGAGACAATGTAGATTCTTTATGAACCATCTGTTTATGTTTCCCAGTTTTTAAAGACACTATACCTATACGGTCCTATTGTCGTTTTGTTATATGTTTTAATAAGTATGATTCAATTATGAAGTAATAAAATGTATGTAAAGTATGGGTCGTTATATTGAGAAACTGGGGAGGGTGGCCTACTGGTTAGACTTTCCATACAGTTTTACTTCTATCCATAACGTGTTTCATGTTTCCCAACTAAGGAGGTATGTACCAAATTATTCCCAGGTGATTAGATGTGAGGAAGTTTATCTTGATCTTGATACCGCTTTGGTTGTGCATCCAGTTCAGGTTATGGATTGCCAAGATAAGATATTGTGCGGTAAAACAATACCCCTAGTCTAAGTACTGTGGAAGTGTGGATAATGTAGCCATGATATGTGGGTGAGGGGGTCATTGATGAGGTAGTAGTGGACTTCTCTTTTTTTGTATTATAGATATTGATCTCTTTTTGGAGAAAGAAATATTTTATGGTGGGGATATTGTAACACCTTATTACCTTACTGTTAGGTATGTTCTCATCCTTACTTTTGGTTTCCTTTTTCATTGAGAGAATATCACTGAACCTGAAATTGGGAGGATACCTATAATGGTAAAGTAAGATATTTTTTTGATTTTCTAGCATAAACCAATAGTTTTTTCTATTCATTGAGAAGTTACAACACGTGAAATGGGATTACACGATGTGTAATGGCCTCTGGACAGATCCTATGAACTGAATACACAGTGTGAGAATTCTACACTTTGTGTAAACATTACACATTGTGTAATGTGAAAAATCATTTTTTTTAATCCTAGATGAAGTGTTTTTAATATAACTTAAAATGAAATAATTACACGACGTGTAAAGGTATTACAAGCCAAGTAATTCCACAAGTCTCGTCTTTTAGGGTTTTTTACTGGTTTTTGAGATTTCATTCTCTTTTTAACGATCCTTCTCTCAGCCAAAGATCTTACCTAAGGAAATTTTGGTTGAGTTACTTATATCTAGATAAATTATTTTAGTGATTGATCATCATTTTGGTTGTTTTTCTCTTCTCTGGGTAAGCATTCCTCTTAGTTATTCTTTGTTTTTTGTTGCAGTTATTTTTTGGATATGGTTTTGTGATTGGATTGTGTTTCCTATCAATCCATTTTCATCTCTTATCATTCCTTGGATATTGAAGGAAGATCTTATGGTCTCAGATCCTCATTCTCAAATTCATTTAGGTTTTATACATCCATAAGGTACGTGGGTCTATTAAAGAATTATAATTTCTTGAATTGCATGGTGTTTTTATTGATTCCTTGAGATTTTAAATTAAATCACATGTGTTGAAATTTAAAAGTGCATGGGTTTCTATTTTAAAGGGGGTTTTTATTTGAAACAGAATTTCCTTGATTTGGAACAAATAAATTTCCAAACCCTGAAGTCAATTGTCTTAGATTTGAAATAGTTTTATAAAAAATGTGAGCAAGGTTTTCAAAACATAAATTGACAAACATTGCACAGTGGGAACCTTGGGTGCATGTATAAAGAGAAAAAAGTATCCTTAGTGTGTGTGTGACACCACTAAGAGGTAACATCTTGTATATCGATGCACTATGGCAGGACTCAATATTAGTTGGATCCAACCTTATGTCTTTTTAAGCTCATGAGTGCCTAGTACGTATTTCCCCATAGTCTAGAGGTTGATTGGAAGGTGTATTGTTGTTTCTCATTTTTTATTACATGATAAATCATTTTATGGATATTGGATCACATGTATATTTATATCTCAGTATTTTCACATATTTTTATTATATGAATGGCATATTTCTTCTTTGGAAAATATGACATGCAATTTTTGGAAAACCCAATGAATTTTTGTGAAATGTTTTAAAATCATTTTATTTATAAAAATACTTATAAAACTATTTTTAAAGATCAAACTCATGCTTTATTGATATGATAACTTGTTTAGATTATTTGGTGGTATCTGACTGGCCTTTGTTTCTCACACCCTACTTCAACCTTTAGGTTGATGTAGACCTTGTTTTACATGACACATGAAAGGTAAGGGAATTTTTTAGCATGTATTCTTCTCTTTAAATTGTTTCTTCCATTTGGGATGGTTTGGAGGAGATTGTTGGTCACATGGAGGCTTGTCTTTGTTCCTAGTTTATCATGTTTGGATTAGTTTTATCTCCATTTGTTTCCTATTTGTACTCCAGTTATATGTATTTTTTTTCTTATTTTCAAGACTCATTTTGTTTTCTTTGTTTATATGTCACCCTGTAATGGGCTGACTTGGGAGACTAGTCTGGTTGACCTAGGTTGGCCTGTTATAATTCCTTCTACACCATAGCCACATCATCACCACAAGTATACAAAATAGGAAATCCTAGTTTTCAACTTGTTCCAATCACCCCAACATCATTCCCATCACCCACATTCACCAAAATTCATCATATCAAATCATATTAGGGATATTAATAATAACATCACAATAATTCATTCCATAAAATGTTTCCGAATCATAATAAATCAATTACCAAGTTACCCAAACATGCATATTTAAGAAAAAAATATCATCAACACATAACTAATCAAGTGAATGATTATCAATCCCATACACATTATTCAATCAACTTTACTTACAACATTACATGGTGAAATCATACCCTAATAATATTCATATTTTCTTATTATGAGATATATTTAAAACTTGCATCATATTGATTTACTAATAACACCTTAACACGATTCATTAAACTACTAAAGAATTATAACATGATTTTATTTCATGACTTATACTTAACTAAAAACATAGAAATAATATTAAAGTATATATTAAAATTTAAATAACTATTTGATTAAATCATTATTAAAATGGCATAGAAAATAATAAATATGTCATATATCATATCACAGTTACATAATAAATCGCATAAAAAATATACCAATATTAGACATGTTTTTTATAATAATAAATTCATGTATAACACGAAACTTCTAAATTTAATCATGCATATTTAATTTATTCTAAACACATTATATAATAGGAATGCAACAAAACCTTTTATTAAATTATATATGATTAATAACATAATTATAACTCTATCATGATTTATAATTAAATCAACTCATATGTACAACTTTTATTTAAATACAATAAACTTCATAAATCATAGTTTTTAATTAACACATGATATTACAATTAATTTTAAGAAACATATGAATCTTAAACATTTTATTTAAACATTTCATTCAAAACCTTTTTAACTTAACTAATCAATATAGGAATTATTAGCTGAGAAGATTTCAAGAAAAGGATACTCATGGAAAATAAATCTTATAGACATGATCCATAATTAAGGAAAAAAATACTTTTAATTCCTAACCTGATCCTATAGGTTTATAAATTAACATGCTTCAAACAAAATTTATATTAAAACATAGATTGATAAGTAAAGCAGACATCTTAATATATCATAATTTTATAAGAAAGCATGTTTAAAGTTGGAGAGAATCAAATTATAAAAATAAATAAAACATAATTATAGAAACTACATCATATTAGTATAGGTTATCACAAATAAACAGACTAATTATAATTATGAATCATAATTATGACTTTGAATTCAACCTTTGAAAATGATACATGCACCCTTTATAAATTTTTTAACCCCGAAATCAGTGTATTTATACTTAATCATGTTCAATAGACTAAACATTTAATTTTTTTAAGATCTAATGGGTCCCTAAGAACATATTTCCTTTTTGGTCACCTTTACCAACATTGCATGCTAGGTTTATATGATGTTGTTTCCCTACCAGACCCATAAAATCCTCACCCATTACTAAATTATACCTCCATATCAACTATTAACAAAAGTATTGATACCACTTTTTCATGAATTTCCTCCAGTGAAACCCCATATAAGATGATAGTGAGAATGAGTGTGCCTCCCAAATCCAGCTTATAATAGAACTCGGGTTGGAGACTAGCACTGAAGGTATTTATTACAAGTATAGGAAGCATCACACTCTTAATTCTTATGAAAATATAATAAATCTACCAAAAAACTACATATCTAAAATTATAATAGTTAATAATAAAAATTCCCATCTATAACTACATGAAATAAAGTGTAATACTACCAAATAATTCATCAGCAAGCGCATAAAGCTCCACTCCAACTACCTGAACAATAATGTCCTTAATCCCCAAAAGCTATCATATTAACAACTCAAGAAACTATAGAGGTGTGGGAACTTGAGAGTACTCAATAGGATCATATTCTAAAATAAAACAAGCATCTATGTAAAATTAATGTTTTTGGATAGACATGTATAGAATAACTGATTAAGGTAAAGCAGGAAACAAGAATAAGGCTAAGCAATCAAACATAGATAAAGGTAAACACCACTGTAACTTCCAACCACGTCACCTTCATCCACCATATTACAGGAATATTTCATTATCATAAATAAATAAGCACATCCCTAAAAACCATCTCCTCAAGAAAATATATCATATACATAAGCTATCAAATAAAATATAATCTTTAGTATAATATGGATAAAAAGGGAACACTTACCTATCAATTCATAGTCCCTTCCAACTCAAACCAATAGTGAGCAAGTAAGAAAACCCCTTACTAACAAATCAGGAATATTAGAATAAAACAATAATTATAAACACATCATACCACTTTTACATCCAACCACCATGTCATCATACCCAAATCCCATCACTATAGCCACAACTATGCCATTATCTCTATGTCATCTGTCTATATAAAAAATCACTTGATCCCATAACAACCTATTTCAATATAGAACTAAGTTATATGATCCAACCAACATGTAATATAAAATATTAAACTACACATATTTCAATCATCATAACCATGAATAATAAATGTTAATAATTAGGCAATAAGATGGTTAATTCTACCAGTAACATCTATGTATCAATGGATGTCATAATCAAGGTAGTTCCATTTCCAATATGGAATTTTTCTTTCTTTCCATTTACTCATTCCATTACTTAATTTTAATTCATCCTATTATTATTAAGAATCTTTGAAGAGTTCATATTTAAAATATCCCAATCACTTAAGTATTCATTAAAAGATCAAGTGATTTTATATTCCACATTTGAATTATAAATTTCATAATTATGATATTTAAACATGTACCCAAACCAATTAATGGTTTCCACTTAGTATATCATTAGAATAATCAACACCCATTCCCAAAGATTCATTTATATTTTACCATTATTCTATAATTAAAACCCTAAGCTATGATTAACAGTTTATTTACTTAATTTAAAATCATACATTCTATGCTAAAAATATATTACCAACATTCCAATTGACTTTCAAGTTTCCAATTCATTTATTACATTAAGTTAAGAATTAAATCTATTTAATTATTTCACCTCTATATTCCTTAGATTAATTTAAGCACTGACCCTCCACCTTTGAATTACTAAGACTTATACATCAACCTAAACTCATTATTTATAAGAAATCCACAAACTAAACTTATGTCTATGAGAATCTCTAATCCCACACAACCTGTAAAATACTAAGAAGCTACCCCACACAAGTCCTACCTCTAAACCATATAATTACCAACACTTAATCTCATAAAAAATAACACACACATGTCCCACTTCCATACTAGCATCTTACTCAATAGAACTTATAACCATAACTAGTAGAACCATACTAAAAGGAACACTAGACCCCCTTATCTAAATAACCTATAGATTCTCACTAAACTACCCAAGGTTCAACGTATCATCCTAAGGAAAGGAAATATATACAAGGACAAAACATAAAAACAATTAAATACCAAAAAATTGATCATTTAAAGTGAAAAAAAAAACATTTTTTTATATACAAAAATACCTAAAAATATGTCTCTATCAATTCCCCCAAACTTATAAATTTCTTGTCCACAAACATGTAATCTCAAAAAAATTTAGAGAAATCTTATTCTACCAATATTTAAATTTCAACAAAAATAGAATGAATTTTTTTATAATGTAAAATAAAATTTCAAATTTTACACAAAATAATTCCTTTAACTCCTCATTAAAAGAAATATATAGCATGTAGGGAGTTGATAAGGTGGCCCTGTCTTTATCTCCCATTGATTCTCGATTCATTCCAGGACTAAATGATTTCCATGGTGAGGGAGAGGATATCGTTGCAACAGAGGTAAGTCACAATCATTTTCAAATTCCTCATTTATGTAGACCGGATTCCTAGATCTGCAGCTAGTCTAATGCTCAGATACCACTTTTGTTGGAGGATCATCTATGGAAGGGAGAATATCCATCTCTTCCTGAAGACGATACCCAATAGGAATATTTCCCCTGAGTAGCTCCTCATTGAGTTGTTAGAGAGTTTGTATTTCACTCTCATATTGCAACAGTTTTTCCTCTATGAAAGGAATCTCAACTATTCGGGAAGGTGATCATGATATACCTATGCCTTTCCCTTTTTCTTTGTCAGCGTTCTTCCAGAGAGGTGGCAACTTGGTATTCAGAGGTGCCAAATTTTGGAGCCTTCTTTGGTTCCAGGTGTGTGAAGCCTCAGTTTGTGCATCCAAATCACCCTCCTCTAGGGGTAAATTTTATATTTTGTGACCCTCTTCATTTTCTTCTTGATTAATGTATTACATGTTTACAGTGATTAAATTTATAGAGGAATATTGGACAATGGTGTTTGTGCCATTAATTTCAACGCAACAGGCTGATTCTGCACTACTTTCATTAGGGTCATTATTTGAACTATTGTCCATATTGGACCATTTTGTCTTGTGACCCTAGTGGTATCTAATCTCTTTCAGCATAATCTCCTCCCATATTGGCCTATAAATAGTGACTTTGGGGGATTTTTCAATTTTGGTTGCAGTACGGGCCCCGACTAGTAGAGTTTTGTCTCACGATGGGAGAGATAGGTGGGACACCAACCATTTCCCTCCCAACCTATAGAAGACTAATTCTATCTTGGGTTAATATGATGATGAAAATACCCCCCAGCCCTGTGGGGTGGGGGTCATCTAGGGTTTCAATTGACATTGATTGGTCCTGTTTTTAAGGAGCTAATAATTGAAGTTAGAGATTTGATGATTCGTGGGACGGACATGAAGATATAAATGACCCTAACCTAGTGATATGGGGGTAATATGGAATCACCATTGATGTCCCTATGAACCTTTTAGGGGATGATGATCCCAGTGATAGTGATTGAGATATAAATTTCCCCATCCTATAGGGTTGGGGATTGCTTTTAGCTATTGAGGATATGTCCTAAATCCTATCAATAATTGACAATCTGAGGGGTGGAGGTGGTGGTAGATATTCCCTCATCCTGGTGGGACAGGTCCACTTATAAACAAATACTATAGAAGCTATTACTATTCCTCATTTGATGTAGTGTAGTTATGCTCGCATTGAATCTGGGTATGATGATATCCCATGATGAGAATCACTCTTTATGGGAAGTTTTCTGAATGATTTCAACTTCGGTTTCCATGTATGAAACGTGTTATCATTACTTTAAAGGACCCAGTTTGATGTTATGTTGGATATAATCTCCCTCCATTAATTATGTATGAGCATCATTGAAATAGGCGAATTCTGTTTTAGTGACCAACTGGCCCGATCATTACCCAGTCCCTTGATTTTTCTAAAGGCTGTAACGTTTCAGGACATCGAATATAAGGATTTATTTTGTTCCAAGGGTATGGAAAATTTTAACGCTCCAAATGTCCCCATCCTTGAATAAGGATGCATGATGTGGCTTTGAAGATAAGCTGCCAAAGTGTCACAACGCAATGGCAGCAAGCATGTTGCAAATTTACATTATGCTTTTCAGGTTTCAGATCCTGGGCTATGGAGATAATAGCTAGGTCTAACTAACAACAAAGTATCTTGATTTAATGAAGGTTACACTGATATCATAGATAAGGGAGATGTCAATACTTTAGTCTCTGATGAGTAGCCCACGTATCTTGGAATAGATAAGGCATGGAATCCTTTTCTATCACATCTGGGGTCTCATAGTTAGAAGTGGTGAGGAGACATAACATAATGGATAGGATGTTTTTGGCTAACTCTCTCCATATGTCAATGTCGACCTCCTCTTCATCGGACTTACATGCCTCTATCTGATCATACCATAGAATATGGCTTTGATAGTCGCTTTATGATGGGAGTGGAGTGTCATTGGAAGTTGATGGGGAACCATATGCAATTGACCCCAATGTTTCGAGCACCTCTCTATATTAAGGAATCTAAGTTTTGAACACCTCTCTATATGAAGGTGTATGGGCAAGGGGAGGATTTACTTATCCATGGGAGATATCACCATGGGTAGGTTGACCACGATGGATGTTAGGAGAAGAGTCCCTACGATCCATCTCCATACTACCGTGGGGAAGACTATCATGGTAATGAGCATCTTATACTTCAGTTTAAGAGTTTATATACCCTTGCAGTGTTTGGAATGTGTCTCAAATAGCCTCAAGGAAACTAGATTTGAGAAGATTGGGAATATGGGCCTCGATCTACATCATGACTAGAATATGTCAACCTACCTTTTAGAATTTTTTAGGGATATGAGCCTACTATATGAAAGTTTCTAGAACATGATTATAACTGTTTGGTGCTATGGGAATTTGTGCCAGCTGCTGAGAATCTATTTGAATATTCCAATGAGTTGTCTCATTATCAAAAGGAATATGAGCCAGTCCTGATACATGTTTAATTCTCACTTGGTTATTGTCATTAAATATGGGAGTATGATCCCAATCCTAAGACTTTTGAATATGTCTCTATTCTTTATTGGAAGGAATATGAGCCTACCTTGAGGCATGTACCGCTCTCACCCAGTGAGACCCAATTGGAACAGAGATATGAGCCTGGTCTAAATATGCATTCCCTGCTGGAATATTCTGATGGACCTTTGGAATGGAAGAATGGATATGCACCTCCTCTTGTATTGTCTCTAAATGATGCTGGTTTAGTAATTTGTTGGAAGAATTAGGAATATGCGTCTGGATTCCATGATCTATAGGAGTATACCAGGAATATTCACTAACATGAATATAAGCTTGTCTCGAGGCTTGTGTCATTCTCACTTGGTCAGCCCCGGAAAGAATGGGGATATATTCCTGATCCTGGGCCTTTGGAGTATGACGATGGACTTATTTGATAGGAATATGATACTATACCAAGGTTTGTGTCCCTATCACATGGTGATCCCTATCTAGAATAAAGATATGATATTGATCCTAGGACTTTGGAATATGTTGTCACGACCCGTCCTCGGGGCTCGTGCCGTGACTACCCCAAGCCCGCCTTCCATAGGCCAGGGGCTGGCGACTAGCACCAAAGGCGTAAATCCCGATAACTGGGAAGGAATTTCCTTTATAAAAGTAAACAAAACACTACAGAGTACAAGAGGAAGTAAAACACTAAGTACAAAGAGAAGTGCTGAAAGGTAAATGGGCCAGAATACAAACCCAAATGAATGTACAACTACAACTGAACAAAGTACAACAGAAAAATACAACAGCTGGAAGAAAGGAAGCAACTCCTGGGTCGTTCTCCTCGAATCCTACCTGAAGGGTAGGTACAGATGGCGCAGCTCCTGGATCATCCACCACGAATCCTACCTGAAGGGTAGGTACAGATAGCCTCCTGAATGCTCTTGCCCGTCAACCTCCTCCGTGTGTCGTCTCGCCGTGAATTCCACCTCCAGATACTGACTCGTCGTGTAGTCCACCTCCGGGTACCGTCCAGTCCTCGAACACTCGGCCTCCGTCAGCACTGCCCGTCGTCTGCAACCAACACAATGAGGTGTGGGCATAGCCCGTGCAGGGGTGAGTATAACGATACTCAGTAGGGACCCCGAGACCCTCAAGGTCTCACTAAAACCAACATGGATAACCACAAAGAAGATCTCAACAGATAACCTCTACTTAGGTATATGCCCATTCATATACCTAAGTTATCAAGTAACCCATCTCAATCATGAGGAAAACACCAAGATCATGAAATCAACGGATAAACACTACCCAGGTATATGCTCATACATATACCCAAGTTATCAAGTGACCCATCTCAATCATGAGGTAAACACAAAGGTCAAAAGACTCAGCTCAAACCAGGATTTTCATTATCGAAACCGTAACTGCTGAAGAGCCCCGTCTCTGGAGTGTACAGTGGTCCTGTCACGACTCCGAGGTACTGCTCACTAACCTATGACTGCTGAGGTACTCCTTCTGTCGAGTACCGCGGGTCAGCCACCCAAACACAGTAGTGCTTCCCGCCGGGGTATGTCACCCAAACACAGTAGTGCACACCCCCTAGTAGCCTGCTGAGGTACTCTCCGGACGAGTAACGCGGGTCTGCACTGTCACATAGGTAGTGCTCCATCCGCCATGGGTCTGCACCTCACAAATTAGTGCTCCGTCCACTGGGCTAGTCGACTCACTCCAAGTCGAGTCGGTCAAGCAGTCATCAGGTCTCAGCCAGCTACACGGTCTCTGTACTCCGCACGCTCATCTCTAGGAGGGTCCGCTCCATGAGCTAAAGGTCGATACTCCAAGTATCTCAAAGTCCCACGAAGAAGTATCTCAAAGGACCACCTCGTCATAGGGGTCTCAACGCAACAGACGGCGCGTCAATCGGACGCCCGGTCTGTTAGTTATTAGCCTTTTCGTCCCAGGGGCCCGGTTGGTTTCGTGAGCGAAGCAACCCGGCCGTATCTCAACTGTACCCCGAACTCTCATAGGGTATACTCATAGGGACCGTTTCTCAACGTGATCACCAATGTAGTTGACGGTTCGTCAAACGGACGTCCAGTCTGAAAGATATCAGCTTTTCCGTTCTAAGGGCCCGGTTGGATTTCGGGTACAATCCAACCCAGCCACTATCCAACAGCAACCAAAACTCAGGAAAAGTATGCCAAAAGTTCTGTCTCATCAAGAGGAATTCAACGAGATAGACGGCGCGTCAATCGGACGCCCGGTCTGTGATTTATTGGCTTTTTCGTTCCAGGGGCCCGGTTGGTTTCGTGAGTGAACCAACCCAACCGCACTCCGACGGCATCCAAACCTCGAGCGGAGTAAGAAAAAAGATATGTCTCGCTTAGAGGAATCCATCAAAGTCGACGGCACGTCAATCGGACGTCTGGAGCTCAAGATATAAGTGTTTCCGCTCCGAGGGCCCAGTTGGTTTCGTATCCGAACCAACCCGTCCGAACCCAAAGTATTCCAAAACCTTGGGTGCGATATACCAAAACGACCTTCTCGTTCCAAGGATCTCTACGCAACTGACGGTGCGTCGATCGGAGGTCCGTAGCTCAAGATATAGGTAAAAAACCAAAGAGGGTCTGAAAACGGGGGGTCTGGGCCCGGACTGACCCGGCCCGACCCCCCCCCCCCCCTGGGTCGGCCCGAACCGGGTCGACCCGACCTGGGTCCGACCCGGCCGAGCGGAAGCCGCGGAGCGGGGTGCGCGGCTCCCCCCCCCCCCCCCTCGCCGCTAATTGAAGTCGGTGGCGAACCGTCGCTGCCAGCCTTCCGGCGGCGCGCCGCCACCGCCTTCCGCGGACCACCGGACGCGCTCCGGTGGTGCGTTTCTCCTGCCGTCTTCGCCAACAATCCTCCTGGGACCTGACCTTCACTGCGAAGGGATTCAAACGCCATAGCGGCCTGCTTCATCATCGTCTGTTGATCCGCACATCGATAAACAAGCTGGGGAGGGTTGTCGGGCCGTGTTTGTTCGGCCCGTGTCCTCCGCGTTAGGTGTTATCAATTGGAAAATAATAAACACATGGTTTTAATCATGACTAGGGTATAATTTATCCAAAATAAATTATACGAACACCTTGCAATCAAAAAAACCCATGCACGAGAGTTTAAAATTTGAATGCGCGGCGTGACGACGTCGTGCATTCTTGCCGCTCGATCCCGCGTGGCGTGACGATGTCGCGCATCCTTTCCGCTCGATCCCGCGCGGTGCGACGCCACCGCGTCAATTTCATTCGATCCGCAACAACAAGAAAAATACAATAAGGGAGGGGGACGTCCGTGTTTGTGCGGTCTGGCCTCCTCCCGTTAACTGATATCATGCGGTCCAAATATCGCAGATAAAAGACGGAATAGAATCGCGTAAGGAAAAACACGTAAACCCCCTACCTTGAGCGCGGCTTGAACGAGGTTTTCATCACGGAGAAATTCGTCGCAGAGAAACTGTCGCAGGAAGAGACGTCGCGGAAGAGGATTCGAAGACGTTGATAGAGATTGTCCAAGATGGAACGTCGTCTCCCTTCCTTTGACGTGGGAAGAAGAACGAAGGGTGGCGCATCGCGGGTATGGCGTCGCGGTAAACGGTCTCTGAGGGCTCAACGTTCTTCGTTGGAAATCGTTCATTCTTCGCATTCTTCGTCGAAGATGAAGAAGATGATCTCTAAGCTCCTTGCCTTATTTTCCCCCCAAGTCCTCTCCAGCAACAAAGGAACTAACCCAAAATAAATTAAGCCACACTTAATTTATTAACTCAACATGGCTTTTGAAATTCAAGTGTTTGAATTTCAAAAACTCACATTAAACTCACTACATTAATGTCATAATTTATCAACTTAAGTTAACAAAATTAATGGTGAGTTGAGGGGGTTAGAGGATATGAAGGGGTGGGGTTCGTGTGGGCCCCACCAGCCTCATAACCTCCCAAGGGAGGTTGGGTAGTTACCCAACTTCCATCCAAAGGATTAAACACTTAGAGTAAAATAAAAATTGTTGTTAAATTTTTATTTTTAACTTCCACAATTTTTAACAACTTCTCTCGTGAAAACGAAACTCCAGAAATGGCGTTCCTAAGAAATTACCGGCGCTACGGTTCCATCGGTGCCCTCAGAATTCGATTCCGAGCACTGGTTCAAAAGTTAGAAAAACCTGCTTGTCCATTCACTGAACGTACCCGAGCCAAACTTCGGAAAATGATTCCGGGCACACCGGGCCTCGGAATCAGGCGTCATCAGAAACTGCGTTCTTGTAAAATCCCAAAGAAATTTAAGAAAAAATTTCCTTGAAATTTCTGAGTCTTTACATTACTCCCACCTCAGGGCTTTACGTCCTCATAAAGCTTTAACACAAACTAGGGTTACAAAAACGGTACTGAGCACGCATCTGAGCCTTCCACTTCCATGTGCTTACCTGGAGGTTCTCGTACTGCTAGATAAAGCACACCCGAGGAATCGACCTTCCTCGAGGATCCGCTCCTGTCGATCCTCGATTCCCACTGGAACCTCCATGTAAGTCACCCCATCACCAAAGTCCAGCTCCCCATGGTCGATGATATGCGAAGGGTCGAGCACGTATCTCCTCAGTTGAGATACGTGGAAGTCGTCGTGTACCTGGTGCAACTGATGTGGATGGGTCAAGCGGTAAACCACCCCGCCTACCCAGCTGAGGACCTAAGAAGGTCCGCTGAACCTCAGAGTTAACTTTCTGCCTTGGCCACATCTCCATAAACTTCGTCGAGGTGAGACTCGTATAAGGACGTGATCATCATACTCAAACTCTAGAGGTCTCCAATTCCTGTTAGAACTGGAACTCGAAACGACTGCTGCCATGAGGGTAAGGTTGACCGACTCAAGAGTGATCGGTCGCACCCTCTTGTGCAAGAGTTACCCTGCGCTGCCTGGGGTTTCCTTTTTCGCCGACCAAGGAAAACCCATCCCGACGTCGTAGTTAAACCACAACCTTTTTGCCTAATACCGTCAATTTTTGTATGAACTGTGATTGCCCAGTCCATACTCAAATCAACGTCATAAGGCCTCGACGTTGCCACTAAGAGATTCCAACCGAAACTCTCGCCTCGAGGGTCTGACCACACTGTCGGCGTAAGTGTGATTATCGAGTCTCCTCCCAAGGTATCTCCAAACGTGAGGGTCAAGTCCATGTCTTACCAGAAACTCTAGGTCTAAGACGAGATTTGTGAAAGCAAGGAATGATTCATATCGACGTTTATTACTACAGCATCTAGTAGTGTACACAGACTGTCCCTTGAATCATTTTTAGAGCCATTGGGTCACACTCCTTGACCACATGCAGCTGCACTCTTCCTCCGCCCTCCAGCTCCCTGAGCCTGGCGGGGATAACTAAGGCGGGTGGTTGTAGCATGTTAAGATGTACACCACCTCATGCTGCTATCCTAGCTCTGCCTCCACGTCTGCTACTTCGCAGACTCATCTCTCCTTTAAGCTTCCTCTTATGGAAACATTAAACATGCCCAAGTCTCCAAGACTGGTGCCAGTTTCCTGTTTCTTACTGCACTGTGCAGTCTTCATCCGCTCCTGGATGATCTGCACCTTCTTTTCCTACGATCTGAAAGCGCTGCTAAAATTTCTCCTTTTCCAAAAAGAGAAACTTGGTCTCATCCCCTGGATGAACCACACTCATTGCCTAATACAGTCAATCCTGACATGAATGATGCATTCATGCCATGGATGACTTCGTAAGGCCTCGACGTAACTACCAAGAGATTCAACTGTCACTATCGCCTCCAAGGGTCGAGTCACACTGTCGGCATCAGTGTGAGGTCACTAGGTCTCCTCCATTAGAAATATCGAAAGTGAGGGTCAAGTCAACAGTCTTAACCAGGACCACTCAGTATCAAACAAACAAAAAGGACAGGAAAGAAAACATCACAAAGATAAGTGTCTTTTTATTATTGCAGCTCATATTACAAAGACACAAATACAACAGCAACATGTAACTAGAAGTACAAGGGACGTATCCACTAGTTCCGCTCCTATCCACCTACTCCCGGAGCTCTAATGCCTTGTCCACTGCTCGGCTATTGCTCATTCACCAGTCGCTGATTCTGTCTTTGTGGCTCCTCCAACACCCGCGGATCAACTGTGCGGGGAGTCGGACAGTCACGTGCCAGGTGACCCTTCCTGCTGCATGAGTAACACTGTCTGTTTCTAGAACTCCTGGCTCTGACCCCACCCCGGGTGCCCCGCACCACTGGTCCTAAAACCCGAGATCGTCCAACTGCTAGTCTAGTCCTCCTGGACCTCTGCATCATCTGTCTACTGCCCACAGATGACTCGACTACTGATCGAAAAACACGCGGCAAAGGAAGCAGCTCCTGAACACGCTCGGGGTGTAGAGCTACTGGCACAAACTCCACCCTGAAGAAGGTCTCTAAGTATTCCCATGCGAAGTTCATCCCGTCGCAAAACTGAAACAAGTGGCTCCACCACCTGCCTGCTGCTTCCTGAAGAAGACTAGAAGCAAAGATCACTATGAAGTCTGCAGGCATCCCCACTAACCTGAAGACTCTCACCACAACCTCCAGCCAAACCTCAGCTGCCTGCGAGTCCGTCTCTCCCTGGAACCTAGGTGGCCTCTGGCGCTGGAACTCGTGCAGCGCGCTCAAGTGGCGTGCATCGCCTACTGCTAGGGCTGGTGGCATCAGTGGCCCAACGTATGGTAGTACCGTTGGTGCCTCCGCTGGTGCCTCAACTGCAAGAGGGCCCTGTACCGAAGCCTCGTCGCTCGACAGGCTGTCAGTACGCACATCCCTCTGGGCTCTAGCTGGTCGTCCGTGAAAAGGCATCCTGAAAGAAACAACATGACGCAGTCAAACGATTATACCTGGTGAGCTGACCTGGTTTGAGATAACATTTAAAAACTTCTGGAAACACACACGCAATCAGTGTTTTCGTGCACAAAGTCGGAAATCATTTGTCAGGGTCCTGGTGTATGGATAGTTCGGCCGCCCGCACCAACACTGGACTCCCTGAACTGAAGACCACACTCGGTACCCTTAACACTATTGCTTCACATAAAGAAAACATCAGAGTTATAAGTTCTGCGGTAGAACTGACTCCTTTGATACCAATTGTCACGACACGTCCTCGGGGCCCATGCTGTGACTACCCCAAGCCCTCCTTCCATAGGCCAGGGGCTGGCGACGAGCACCAAAGGCGTAAATCCCAATAACTCGGAAGGCATTACCTTTATAAAAGTAAACAAAACACTACAGAGTACAAGCGGAAGTAAAACACTAAGTACAAAGAGAAGTGATGAAAGGTAAATGGGCCAGAATACAAACCCAAATGAAAGTACAACTACAACTGAACAAAGTACAACAGAAAAAGACAACAGCTGGAAGAAAGGAAGCAGATCCTGGGTCATCCTCCTCGGATCCTACTTGAACGGTAGGTACAGATGGCGCAGCTCCTGGATCTTCCACCACGGATCCTACCTGAAGGGTAGGTACAGATAGCCTCCTCAACGCTCTTGCCCGTCAACCTCGTTCGTGTTTCATCTCACCGTGAAGTCTACCTCTAGATAATGACTTGTCATGTAGTCCACCTCCGGGTACTGACTCGTCATGTAGTCCACCTCCAGGTACCGTCCATTCCTCGAACACTCGGCCTCGGTCAGCACTGCCCGTTGTCTGAAACCAACACAACGAGGTGCGAGCATAGCCCGTGCAGGGGTGAGTATAACGATACTCAGTAGGGACCCCGAGACCCTCAAGGTCTCACTAAAACCAACATGGATAACCACAAAGAAGATCTCAACAGATAACCTCTACTTAGGTATATGCCCATGCATATACCTAAGTTATCAAGTAACCCATCTCAATCATGTGGAAAACACCAAGATCATGAAATCAACGGATAAACACTACCCAGGTATATGACCATACATATACCCAAGTTATCAAGTGACCCATCTCAATCATGAGGTAAACACAAAGGTCAAAAGACTCAGCTCAAACCAGAATTTTCATTATCGAAACTGTAACTGCTGAAGAGCCTCGTCTCTAGAGTGTACAGTGGTCCTGTCACGACTCTGAGGTACTACTCACTAACCTATGACTGCTGAGGTACTCCTTCTGTCGAGTACCGCGGGTCAACCACCCAAACACAGTAGTGCTTCCCGTCGGGGTATGTCACCCAAACACAGTAATGCACACCCCCTAGTAGCCTGCTGAGGTACTCTCCGGATGAGTACCGCGGGTCTGCAGTGTCACACAGGTAGTGCTCCGTCCGCCATAGGTTTGCACCTCACAAAGTAGTGCTCCGTCCACTGGGCTAGTCGACTCACTCCAAGTCGAGTCGGTCAAGCAGTCATCAGGTCCCAGCCGGCTACACGGTCTTCGTACTCCGCACGCTCGTCTCTAGTAGGGTCCGCTCCATGAGCTACAGGTCGATACTCCAAGTATCTCAAAGTCCCACAAAGAAGTATCTCAAAGGACCACCTCGTCATAGGGGTCTCAATGCAACAGACAGTGCGTCAATCGGACGCCCGGTCTGTGAGTTATTAGCCTTTTCGTCCCAGGGGCCCGGTTGGTTTCGTGAGCGAACCAACCCGGCCGTATCTCAACTGTACCCCGAACTCTCATAGGGTATATGCATAGGGACCGTTTCTCAACGTGATCACCAATGCCGTTGACGGTTCGTCAAACAGAAGTCCAGTCGGAAAGATATCAGCTTTTCCGTTCCAAGGGCCTGGTTGGATTTAGGGTACAATCCAACCCGGCCACTATCCAACAGCAACCAAAACTTGGGCGAAGTATGACAAAAGTTCCGTCTCATCAAGAGGAATTCAACGAGATAGGCGGCGCGTCAATCGGACGCCCGGTCTGTGAGTTATTGGCTTTTTCGTTCTAGGGGCCCGGTTAGTTTCGTGAGTGAACCAACCCGACCGCACTCCGACGGCATCCAAACCTCGAGCGGAGTAAGACAAAAGATCCGTCTCACTTAGAGGAATCCATCAAAGTCAATGGCACGTCAATCGGACGTCCGGAGCTCAAGATATAAGCGTTTCCGCTTCGAGGGCCCGGTTCGTTTCGTATCCGAACCAACCCGGCCGAACCCAAAGTATTCTGAAACCTTGAGTACGATATACAGAAACGACCGTCTCGTTCCAAGGATCACTACGCAACTGACGGTGCGTCGATCGGAGGTCCGTAGCCCACGATATGGGCAAAAAACCAAAGAGGGTCTGAAAACGGGGGGTCTGGGCCCGACCCGACCCGACCCCCCTGGGTCGGCCCGAACCGGGTCCGACCTGGCTGGGCCCGGCCCGGCCCGGCCAGCGTGGCCAGGCCCGGCCGGCCAGCCGCGGCTCGGCCAGCGCGGCCGCGCGGAAGCCACGGAGCGGGGTGCGCGGCTCCCCCCCCCCCCCCCCCTTGCCGCTAATTGTAGCCAGCGACGAACCGCCGCCGCCAGCCTTCCAGTGGCGCGCCGCCACCACCTTCCGCGGACCACCGGACGCGCTCCGGTGGTCCGTTTCTCCTGCCGTCTTCGCCAATGGTCCTCCCAGGACCCGACCTTCACTGCGAAGGGATTCAAACTCCATAGAGGCCTGCTTCATCGTCGTCCGTTGATCCACACATCGATAAACAAGCTGTGGAGGGTTGTCGGGCCGTGTTTGTTCGGCCCACGTCCTCCGCGTTTGGTGTTATCAATTGGCAAATAATAAACACATGGTTTTAATCATTAAGAGGGTATAATTTATCCAAAATAAATTATATGAACACCTTGCAATAAAAAAAAAACCCACACATGAGAGTTTAAAATTTGAATACGCGGCGTGACGACATCGCGCATTCTTGTCGCTCGATCCCGCGTGGCGTGACAATGTCGCGCATCCTTTCCGCTCGATCTTGCGCGGTGCGATGGCACCGCGTCAATTTCATTTGATCCGCAACAACAAGAAAAAACAATAAGGGAGGGGGACGACTGTTTTTGTGCGGTCCGGCCTCCTCTCGTTAACTGATATCATGCGGTCTAAATATCGAAGATAAAAGACGAAAGAGAATCACGTAAGTAAAAACACGTAAACCCCCTACCTCGAGTGCGACTTGAACGGGGTTTTCGTCGCAGATAAATTCATCGCAGAGAAACCGTGGCAGGAAGAGACGTCGCGGAAGAGGATTCAAAGACGTTGACGGAGATTGTCCGAGATGGAACGTCGTCTCCCTTCCTTTAACGTGGGAAGAAGAACGAAGGGTGGCGCATCGCGGGTATGGCGTCGCGGTAAACGGTCTCCGAGGGCTCAACGTTCTTCGTTGGAAATCATTTGTTCTTCGCGTTCTTCGTCGAAGATGAAGAAGATGATCTCTAAGCTCCTTGCCTTCTTTTTCCCCCAAGTCCTCTCCAGCAACAAAGGAACTAACCCAAAATGAATTAAGCCACACTTAATTTATTAACACAACATGACTTTTGAAATTCAAGTGTTTGAATTTCAAAAACTCACATTAAACTCACTACATTAATGTCATAAGTTATCAACTTAAGTTAACAAAATTAATGGTGAGTTGAGGGGGTTAGAGGATATGAAGGGGTGGGGTTCGTGTGGGCCCCACCACCCTCATAACCTCCCAAGGGAGGTTGGTTAGTTACCTAACTTCCATCCAAAGGATTAAACACTTAGAGTAAAATAAAAATTGTTGTTAAATTTTTATTTTTAACTTCCACAATTTTTAACAACTTCTCTCGTGAAAACGCAACTCCGGAAATGGCGTTCCTAAGCAATTACCGGTGCTACGTTTCCATCGGTGCCCTCGGAATTCGATTCCGAGCACCGGTTCAAAAGTTAGAAAAACCCGCTCATCCGTTCACTGAACGTACCCGATCCAAACTTCGGAAAATGATTCCTGGCACATCGGGTCTCGGAATCAGGCGCCGTCAGAAACTGCGTTCTTGTAAAATCCAAAATAAATTTAAGAAAAAATTTCCTTGAAATTTCTAGGTCTTTACATATGTCGCTGAACTTTTTTGATAGGCATGTGCCCCTGTCCTGAGGCTTGTGTCACTCTCACTTGGTGAGCCCTGATTAGAATGGGATTATGAACCTGGTCTGATTCCTTTTCCTTTATCGAAATTTCCTGATAATCCTATTATACGGGAGAAAGAATATTTTCTTACTCTCGTACAACCACTTGTTTATAATGAACAGAGTGTTGAGTTTCCCTGGATGTAGGGATAGAAGTATGTGTTTATACATTTATCTGAAATAGTTCCAGAATATTATGGTATAGTTATTCAGCTATTTCTAAAATATATTATCATTTTATAAAAGTGTTTGTAATGATATAAGCCTACACATTTTTCATATTCATTATACACTGGTAGATGTATTTGATTGAAACGGGGATATGCGCTCACTTTTTTCCTCATTATTCAATCAGAATATGCCTATTGGATTCATGCATGGGGGTATAGATATGTGCCTCCATCATGCCTACTATGAGAATATACCCACAGAATTTTTTAGAGTGAGTAGGATTATGAGCCTTCTCATTGGTTCCCATCAAAATTTTTCAGTAGACTTCATCAGCAGGATTAGTGATATGAGGCCACTCTTGGATATCTAGCACCTTCCTTGCCTGATGTGTCTTCCTTGATGCCCATTAATGGGTGTAAGATACAACAGTGTGTTGATTGGTTCCTTCAGCAGGCAACTGGTGGGCACTGGTGGGATGGTTTTGGAATGTTCCCTCCTTGGCAGCACCTAAACCAAAAGGGGTCCTTATTTGTCTTCCTAATTCACCATCATTAGAGAAAAAATGTGGTATTTGTCATGATCTGGGGATAAGCTCCCAAAGTGATTAGTTGTAGCGACAAGGGTCACTAGATTAGCATCGGATTTCCTTGGGAGATGTGGACTCACCGGTTTCCATGCTTGTAGAACCTCACAGGAAACTTCCAAGGTCGGGATTGTACCATGTTTGTGGTACTCCTAGACCATCTTATTCTTCAACTGATGTTATATCTATTAAGAATTTGATATTTCTTTGTGACCCATGGGGGTTACAGCTGTAGATGATTTACCGAAGCGATTTCTGCATGATGAAGACATTATCTCTAATCAGGATGCTCAGACAATATCTATAGTTGTTCAGAAAATAAAGAATAAAGTTACCTATTAGTGAAATTTCATAGGGATAATATGCCCAATCAGATATGCATGTTAACAAAATTGTTATTTTATACTCGATTCACCCATTCTGCTTGCTTGGACTTATCAAATCAAGGATGGACTTATTTAATGAGAACATTAGTTACATAGGATCAGTTGTAATATCATGCTGATCTTACTACTTTTTTTGCTTAGATATGAAAAAAAATTGGTTTGTTGCATGATTAACTGATCATCCTATTATTAGAGAGGTTTTCATTGGGTTCACCATTTTTTTTGCGTATGGTGGGAAAATGAAATGGAATAATGGATAATAACCAATAATTTTTTATTAGAGAGATTCACATTGGGTTCACCATTTTTGTTTTTTTGGGATTTAGAACATGGATGGGATTCACCCAATGGTTTGATTGACTTCGGGGGTCTATGGCCATTTTCAATCGCTCACATAGGGTTTTTCATTTTTTCAATATTCCCTTAAATCTCCCAATGTTTCCCCCATTCATAACTAGGTATATACCTTCTTTCTAAAGGAAGGTGGTCACCTAGGTTTTCAGGGTCGGTGGCACTTAGGGACTCGCATTTCTCAAGAATATGGGAGGTCGGGATCATTACACCTTTTTGGGGGTAAATTATTGCCTACTATGGGACTCTCTTATAGATTTAAGATATGTTCACAAATCACTTCCTAGTCCCAATATAGGATCATCTACCCTAATAAAACAATAATGGGTTAATTGTATTTCATATGAAAAATATTGGGTTCTCATTTGTGAATCCATCTGTATGTATCTGAGGTTATCTATCTGTTTCTAGTAATGGATGGCTACTCATGTGCTGAATCCATTTAACCAAGAGATTCGAGATTAGCTGCCACATAGGGAGATGTTTAATATTTTTAGGATGGGATTGAGCCATTATTATGCATCCTAAGTATCTTATTTATTGCAAGAATCAAAATTCACATAGTTTTTTAAACCCATGCAGTTTAATTTCATATAGAAAGGACATATATGAGTGCTCTGAGCCACTGAATATTCAATCTTGAGTCCCTGGGGGATGCCCTATGTATCTCGATTATAGGGAGGATTAGAGTTTTCATAGTTCATTTGTTTTCTTATCCCACTGGAGGATGAGGTAGATTGATCATCCCATGGGAATGACTGGGTATTGATGGTTGGAATTTCAGAGTCATAAAAGGACTTGAACCAAAAGGAATGGTTATTTGAGATCAGGCCTTAAAAAGGAATCATATGTATCCTGGTTATAGTAAGACTCAAAATTCTCATAGTTTACTCATTTTTCTAGTCCAATAACGGATGAGGTAGAGTGATTATCCCATGGTAATGACTGGGTCCCAATGGTTTAAATGTCATAGTAGTAAAAGGAGTTGTACCAAAAGGGGTTCTTATTTGAGATCGAGCATTAAAAAGGAATCCTTCATATCCTATTTATAGAAAGAATCAGAGTTCTCGTAGTTCACTCATGCCCTTGTAACTGGACCCAAGGTAGATGATTTTTTATAGAGGTGAATATATCATGCCACTCATTAGGGATTACATACTAATATTGCCCTGGTTGGTGGATATTTGTGATGCGAATGATATGACTATTTCAACTTCATAAGCCCACATGAGATATGCTCGGTGTGAGAAACAAAGGATAACAAGTAATCAGTATCATTTCATACGGATACAGGTCTTATGAACTAGGATTCCCCTTGAGATGTTTAATATGAAGCTCAGATCTTAGGGAGGCATCCTACGTATCCTGATTATGGAATAAATCAAATTTCTCATAGTTCACTTGATTTCTCAATCTTTTGAAGGATGAGGTAGAATGATCAACCCATGACAATGATTGGTTCATAATGGTTGAAATATTAGAGATATTATAGGACCCACGTTGAGGTGGATGCCAATTTTGAGTTCAGGATTGAGCCTTAGGAAGGATTCCTACAAATACTGGTTTTGGAAGGAATTAGAGTCCTCATAGTTCAATATATATGGGCTTATATACTGACATTTCCCTAGTCTTTACATAGGTTTATGTTGTAGATGATATGACCATTGAAACTCCCTAAGACCATGTGATACATGATCATTGTGAGAAATAAGGTATGGAAAGTAATCAATTTCATTTCTTTTGGATGTGGAACTTATATGCTGGGATCACCATGAATGATTCATATAGAGCTCTGGCCTTTGGGAAGTGTCATACATATCCTAGTTATGGAAGGACTCAGAGTTGTTTTAGTTCCCTTGATTAGGGATTACACACTGACATTGGCCTTTGGTCAGGGCTTGCACATTGAGGGTGGACAATGTTATCAAGCCTTGGTATTCCCTTCTTGATCAAGCCTAATTGTCTAGAGGGTGTCACATGACCCAGCTGACTTGTCCGGAGGGCATCACAAGACGTGTCCGTCTTGTCTAGACGATATCGCATGACCCAATCAACTTACCCTAGTGTCATCACAAGAGATGGATGAAACAAATGGAGGGTGTAATTAGAGTCAATACAACATGTATTAGAGGGTGTCACATGTCTTGGATGACATGTATGGAGGGCATCATGTGACCTGGATGGCATGCTCGGAGGGCATCACGAGAGCCAATTAACATTCTCGGCTACTACCGCGAGACTTTGTTGACATGAGTAGGTTCCATTATATAATTCAAGTGACATTTCTTAAGGACATGTTATGGTTTGGGAGATGAAACTATAGGGATTTTCTAGACTAAGGTGGCATGCCCATGGGGACCGTGTGACTTTCTCTGATATATCCACAAGATTTCTCATGACCCAAATAGCATGTCAAAGGAGTATCACAAGATTTGGATTACATGTCCTGGTTCTATTACGTGTCTTGGATAGTTCACATGAAGTTCATGAGGGTCATAGAACATGTTTTGCGATTAATTCTTCCACATTTAATATTTTTTCTAGACCTTATATTGTGAATTCCTTAATTTTATTCAATTTTAGTTTATTTTAAGTCTCACGCATTCTAGTAGGTGTGTGGGATGTTCTTCACATGACTTTATAGAAGTCCTTCACCTGATCTATGAGTGACCATGCAAGGTGCTTTTATGTGTGGTGCATGATCACCATGGCTGTTCGCCAGTATATTTCCTGACAAAAGACTTGTTGGTCATGAGATCAGCTACTTTGAGAAATACTCTCTGGTTCTTGGGTTTTCCAATGCACCTGGATGTGAAAAATATAACCCCATTCTTTGAGGTCAGGGTGGGGGATTTATAGGCCTCACCACCCTAGTTTTTTTTAGTTTTTTCTTTGTATCTTGCATGAATCTAGGATGGAGTTGGCAAAGTGTTCTGGTGCTGCGCGTCTTCGTCAGCCTCTTCTGTAGACCACTTTCGATGGAATCACCTTATTTTCATAGATTGTGAGTCCCTCCCATCAAAGTTTTATTTATTGAATTATTTATAATTAATGGGTACTTTTTTATCATGAAGACATGTATAAGGACTCCCTTGTTGTCCTATTGACACGTCCAAGGGCCTTTACGAGATCAAGGTTCCTGTTGAAAGGACTTCACATGATCTTGGGTGACTTGTCTAGGGATTTTGTGAGGTAAGGATGGTTTGTCTGGGGAACTTCATGGGATCAGTCCGACTTGTCTAGGAGTACCATGAGACCGTGTTGTGGGCAGCCTTAGTATATCATGAGAGTTTTATGACTACGTGAGGCTCCCACCTTTTCCCTTATTTATTTATTTTTTATTTTACAAATTTTGTAGGATCTGATGAGGGTGATTGAGTATTTTTGAACACAAATAACCTACCTCTTAGTGATGAATCGCATGACCAATAGAGGTCTTATGTAGATGTGTGAGAATTATGTTGAAAAATCCATTTTTTTCTTTAAGGGGACAAAGGGGGAGTTTCAGGTTGCTTGGACATCCCCGAGATTCTTTGTGTTATGGGGATGACAAGCCAAAGGGATTTTGAGAGACGAGGTGATCATGTCACCAGGATCTCACGGTGTCTTATGGGCCGTCGGGGGCATGTCTCGTGTCTTTTATGACCACGAGAGGTCTCCACCTTTTGGAAATTTCTTCCACTTTTTAAAGTATTTTTGGATGGATTGTCAGGTGCTTGTCAATGAAAAATTGCATGGTCTGGAGTAGATTATCCAAATTTAACCACATAACTACTATATATTTGAGGAGTCTTTGTGAGAGTAGAATGATTTATCAATGGGGGCTTCACAGGACCTTCTGCAGACTATCCGCTACACCCGGTTCCATTATGTGACCCTATGATGGTCACACAATCGCAAGTTTCTTAGATGCTTATGTGATCCATGAGCTTTAGTCACCTCCTCCTTATTTTTCCTTTTCTGGGGGAAATAATACCCATATTCAATATTCATTCCTTTGTGAATTTTCAGATCATCATTTTTCAGGTGTCAATAGGTATGTATAGATATCCAACATCTGTATAGGGAATACTGGATTCTTTGTATTTTATTCTACTTGGTTATTTGTTTATATGAGAATGAAATCATTACCAATTGTACATTTTTGATACATAGACATTATTTTATAGCATGTGGGGATTATAAAATCCCTTTGGGCTCAGTTGTAGACTGATTTAGGTGACATGTGTGGTTAGCCCGAGCTGGTTCATTATAGGTTCCATACATTAGGTGTGTTATAAGTGATATGACATTAATTGAATAATTCAAGAAATTATTTTTCCCTTCTATATTAATGGGAGAAGATATCTATATCCCTTTGATAAAAATATAGTTGTTTGGTTAAATCAATGACCATTTTAGTTTATAGATGAGTTCATTTTGGAAACTCAAAGAAAGGTATGTCGAGAATATAGGGTGATAATGCTAGTATGAAACCTGCTCGATGAGATATCAGTGGAAAAAGGTATTATATTACATAGTAGTGTTTATAAGAAGGTTTTTTTTATCATTACATCAACTTATTTCTTCTTGGGTACCCTAATATTTTGTTGAAATTTGATCTTGGACTGTAGGTAAGTTCACCTAATACATTGATGTCCACACAGTAAGTGTATTCAGAACCTCATTAAACACAATAGAATTTAATATTAAGAATAAATATTATTCTTAGTTTTTTTTAAAATAATTATTCAAGTAACGTTTATCATAAAAAATTAATCACAAGATAGTCGAGTTTAGAATATATGAGATGAATTTTATCTCTTGTTTAATTATTCACAAGGTAATAAATAAATATATATTTATTCACCATTTTTGTGAATGGATTAATATAACTATTTATTTATTTATTTGAATATTAAAATAAATATTTATTCACAAGTATAGTGAATATAATATTTATTTATTTAATCAAAAAATAATATATATTTGATTAAATATTTTATTATTAAAGGTTAAATAAATTATATGGAGTATCGATGGGTCAAGTTAATGGACCAATGAAAATGATATATTTTATTTAAAATTATATAAATAAATATTAATTTATTTATTTAATAATTTATATTTAAATAAATACATTCCATGGAAATAATAATATTATAATAATTATTTAACATGAGGATCACTTAGAATAAATAAATTGACAAAGGTTCGTTGTGAAATGATTAATTATTTTAAACCTATGTATAAAATTCTTGTTATATAATTTTTTTATAAGTGTTAAACTTTGTTTTTCATAATGAAATCCTCTATATAATTATCTTAATACCTAAAGTGATTCTTCCTTGACCCTTCCTCTCATGAAAATATAGTGAAAGATATAATCACTTTTTATGAACAACAAAAAATGGCATGAAGCTATCATTTCTGCCACATTATCACTTAGAGATTAAAGAACATAATCTAGAGATTCATAGAGCATGTGCGGATACACCTAGAGGAATCCTCTCTTGGATTCTCCATTGCAATGAAAATCAGCAACCACAATTTATCAAGAAGATTACCATGTTCAAGGTAACTCATTCTTTAAATTAATAATAATTTGAATGTGTGTGATCCTATATAATAGATTTTTGGGTTTTATTCCTCATTTTCTTTATATTTATCCATTGAAACTGATTAAACATTAAATTTGAGCTACCACCCAATTCTTATGTTGTGCCTCAGAACCTTTATAAATTAATTTGGTTATTAGAGTTTTCTTGGTTTTTGTTTTAACAAAGTGGAGAGGATTATGGTTTTATTTATAATAGAACCCCTTATTTAATTTTTATGATCTTGATTAACTTTAAATTTGTTTATGCTAAACTATAAAATTTCTTTCTTGTCTATGATACCACTTTTCTTATTATTAATTATCTAATGTAAATAGTATTTATAAAAATTTTATTTAAAAATTGGTTTTATTTTCAAAATATAGTTATACTAGGATTGATTTTAATCCTAAATTTTATTTTAGTGTTTAATGTGATAAAATTATTTCAATATATAATTTATATCAGACTTTATTTTAGTTGAGTATTGATCAACACATTGAGAAATATTTTAAAAACTCTAAATATCTCTCTGTATATCTCACTCATTATTTTTATAATTAAATGTGTTTTCTCTAAGTGTATTTTAATAAGTTTTTTAAGGTTTTAAATTTAATATTTTTAATTAATGTCACCCAATTCACTACCTTTTTTATCATTCTTTAAGAAAACATAGGGTAAATGAAAATCATTATAATACCATAATTGGAAAGTATAAATATTTTATTATGAAGTCTTCCATCATTAAAAAAATATTATCCATTAATAATGTGAATAATAAAGAATGAGTAATATGTAATAAAGAATAGATACTATTCTTGATGTGATAAAATCATAATTTTATCCAATTTAATAATTTATATTAAATTTTTTGTTGTTACATTTTAGTTCATATTGGGTAGGGAATTCATTTTTATCAGCCTTTTTTCATTAATAGTGTTTATAGAACACATTTATTTCCTATGAATGTGTTATTTCCCTTTTTTAATATTCAACAAAGCTCTAAATATGGGTCTCTCACAACAATTAAGATCTAGGAGGGTATCTTATTTGAAGGAGGTATACCCTAAAGCCCTATTTTAATGTGATATAAGGGGATAATTATATTTTATGATTAGTATATATCATAAATCATGGTTACATAAATTTTCTAGGATTTATCATTCTCTTTTATTGGGATATATTATAATACATTAAATTTTATTTCATGAAACTCTCTTTTTCAGTCATAAAATATGACATGGAATGTTGTATGGTGGCACTTCCATGGAAGTTGTAAAATATGACTCGACATGTTATATAGAATGGAATATCATGGTGCTACTTTTAATTGTATGGTAAATCTAATTTCAAGTGTTAAAATTTGATAGAATCATTCCAATGTTGGATGTTACCAATAACTATTTCATGAGATTAAATGTTAAGGGATAATATCCATTCATGTATGAGATTCATGGATTTGTTGATGCATTTAATCATGTGTTATGACACATGAGTAAATGTATGATCTTCTAAGGAGTGTCTTTGAATGCATTATAAATTTTCATTTCCTTGTGATATAATGTAAAGTAGACATTCCAATCATTGGTCAAAACTCTCTCAACTCACAGCTCTCTTTTTTCACCTTTTCCTATCAAATATTTGGCACCTCGTGATGAGATGGATAATCCCTCTAACATTATTAGTGATATAGGAAAAAGCTATAGATACATCATGGAAGTAATAATAATTCAATTTTTTCACAGTGATCATCAACAAACATGGAAAAAGGCAATTACAGTAGAATGCAGTGACATCAGTGTAATAAACGTGTATATTTTTCTTCAGTTCTTCATTTTCAGTTTCACAGGTTTCATTTTTCTAAGAATGGTAATATTATTTTTGGGATTATTAATAATTTTTATACCTATAATAAGTTGTATTAGATCCCTATGAATACCAATAACGGTATCAGAGAAACCCATGTATTTAGATTTGTGAAACCATGATATAAAATTAAGAAATCTATATCGTAGTGTATATCGTATTCCTAGTCCTAAAATACGATTGGGTGATTTTTTCTTGCTGATTGAATCACTACTTACAATATAGAGATATAGTGACCAGTGATTTAGTTCAAATCCATGGATTTTTACCAATCATATCATATGATATCGGGCTACCATATTCGATGATTAGACTACACTACATTTTAAAAAAAATAGATCATTACATCACTCTTATGATATTTTTTTATATCATAAAATATTATTTCATATCATATTCAATGATTGGGTAATCATTCATAAAATGCAACTAATAATTCATAAAGGGTTTATTTATTGCGACTTATCAATCGTATCCTCCTATTGAAGCTAAATCATAAAATAAGATATGTTGGAAAAAATTATTGAAATTCAATTAGGAATTGGATTTTATTATTTATAAAAAAAATCCTCCAAAACAATTTTTTTCATTTTCAATAAACCACTTTTGGGTTAGTGGAAACCTCACAAAATATTAGATAAATCCGATTTTATTATTTATAAATTATTTATAAATAACCATAAAATTTATTTTGGGGATATTTATTAATTTATTAAATTTTTTTATATTGATTAATTAATTAAGATTTTATAATTAATTAAATGTGTATGAAAATTTATTAATAAATATTCCACAATATTAAGTGTTAATATTAAAATAATTTTTACCTTATTATATACAATTCATCATGACTTAAAAAATAATTTTTTTATTTAGAAATTATAAGATTATTTTATAAAGAGTTTATAAATTACAAAAATAAGGCTAAATATATAAGTGTTTATATTTTAAAATTATGAATTGTTCATAATACTTAATATGAATTGTTAAAATTAGGGGCCTTATTTGGGATATTATTTAGAACATATGAAAAAAGTTTTGAAGATTGATTTGATTAAGGTTTAAATAATGTTAAGTATAAGATATTTTGATTATGTAAAATATTTACTTAATAGAAATTAAATTATAAAATGTTTATAATTCATATAATATCATATATTTAAAGTAAAATGTCATATAATAAGAAATATTAAGGAGTTCATATTATGAAATAAGTATAAAGTTTTTATATTTAAGATGATGAAATGTCTATAGTTAATAGAAAAATAATAAAGTGTTTATAATTATTTGTTGATTTATGAATTGTTCATAAATGATTGTCTCATGTTTGCATAATGAATTTTTCATTTATTTAAAAGTTGTTCCTTGATTTATTATTCATGGATATAAGTTATTTGTATTTTAAATATATTTTTATGATTTAGTTTATTTGATAAACCACTTCTTATAATTTTTTTTACCATGAATTACATGCTAGGTACGACATCATAAGATTTAGTTTTCATCTTAATTTAACTCACTTTGAAATTAAAGTTATTAGCTTGAATTTAGTTATTGAAGATAGTTTATATGTATTAGGATTTAGAGATATGATGAATTGGATTCTATCTTGAGTAAATTTTCCTTGGGTAGGGGGACTTTGGGTTGGACTTTCCATTATCTTGGAGGCTTATGCCTTATTCTAGGAAGGCATGGATTGGTTATTTTTGGATACAATCTTAATTATGTGGTGATTATCAATTCCATATAATTTTAAACCATTACATGAAAATTTCATATACCTTATGCATGATATGTATTTGGATATGTGTGAATATGATTATCTCTGATTTTTAGGTAATTAACACAAACAGTGAGTTGTATAAAGAGTTACACATCAATATAGTTTGAATATATTGATTTAGTGAAAGGAATATGATTTTGAACTAAATATTTATAAGCATAAATGCATAAAAATGAATGACATGAGATAAAATGGTGATATAAAAACCCCTTAAAAATAAAAAGTTCTATATTTCATCCAAAGTAAAACTTATCAAGACCTGGATTATTTAGCATGATTTTCCATAAACCTTTAGTTTCCATGGATTATTTTGTGTAAGGAAAATAAGTAATGTGGTGATCTTAACCATTAAGTGATTTGTTTTTATCGTTTACTTTAGGTTACACTTATTTGGGAAACTCTAACTAGTAGGATTAAATAGAAATAGAGTTTAGTTTATCCATTTAATCAATTTGGTCAAGATTTACCCCTCAATAATCCAAGGTTTATATATGATATAATTGAAAATAGTTTCCAATCAGATGTAGTCATAGACTATTTATAATATACCCAGTGTAATCTATGATGAAATATGTATCTTTTCCCACTAATGGTTATGATTAGTTCAAAATAGTTCATCATTTTAATCGGATCCTATTTGATAAAAGAACTTGATAAATGGTAATAAAAATGATAATCATCTGATAAAAGATTTTATTTTAGATAATATCATCATCATCATTAAACTTACCTTTGTGATTTGGGATAAAGAATATTAATATAAGTAGTTATTAATATTTGTAACTTAATAAAAGTTATCAAGTAAAAAAATTATGTGTTAGAGAAACCTCTTATTTAGTAATCAAGAGTTGAAGTTGTTCAAAACTGAATATAGATTCTTATGAGAAGCATAGGGTTATTCAATTAGGTTTTCAAAGGTATTATATGAAGAATAACCTATAAAATTTTAGTCTCTATTGATATTATCAATATAATTGAATATGATAATGACTTGGAGTGACCGATTATTTCCTATAAGGCTTATTTTGGTCAAGTAATTCATTCTATTTTCATCTACGGAAATTTTTTGACAAGATGAATGAATTCAGGAAAATTTTAATCGGTATTCTCAAGTGTTGATAATAGATTATCTAGGCATGTGATATCTAGATTTTGATGTTGGGTTAATTGTATAATTTGGTTAAATTTCAAACTAAAAGAATAAAACTTAGTTGGAAAGTCAAATAATATTTCATCAAGTATCCATATGTGGTCTTTAAAACCTAAAGGTGAAATCAAGAAGGACAGAGTAATGATCCTATATGATGATATTGTTGGAGATGCCTAAAGGGGTTAGTGAAACTTCATATAATTTCCATGTTAGGTATTGGTGTTATAGAAATTGGTTATTCAGTTTTGAAGGGTACATGATACCAAATGTATAATTTGAAAATTTTGAAAATATATTAGAGTTCAAAATCAAATGAATAATTGATATAGATTTTAGATTTAATTCAAGTGATGAAGAAAATAGTTTTTACATAAAAATTTAAATGTAAAATAAATTAACTGGTTCTTATGGATCTAAGAATAGTATGTGTATCTTTATGTCATTACTCTTTTATAATAAGAGAAGTTTTTTTAATAAAGAATTGTTGTGAATAAAATGACATGATAAATTTTATGCACATGGTTTATGATTCATTGGATTCTATAAAATTTTCTGAAAAGGAAACGAGGGTAAAAATGTTTTATCTAGGATAAAGTGTTTATCCATGTTTTTAAAAAAAATACGAGGGAATGTGTTCCTACCACCCATCAGTAGTATATTTTAATAAATTATTATTTTCAAAGGAAAAACTATCCAAACACCTAGAATACCATATATGATATTGAAATGATTTTTATCTATTAAATATTCCTAATTAAAATAAATAAGATTTATTTTCAAAATAAAAAAGGATTTGTGAATCTTAGCATGATATTCTAAATATAATATTGTTTTTAAGAGGCTAGTAGGATTATGTTTGGACTTGATAAGTTCAAATGTTAATAGATAAATTATTATATCAGTCTAAAATTAAGGTGAGTTTCACTTAATACCTTAAATATTTTAAGATATGTGATGGTAAATATAATTATAAAGAGTTATATTTATTACCCTAAAAAGGTGGATATCACTTTATCATAAAGGAATTTAGGATGTGATTTTAAGTAATAATATAAATATTTATATTAATTTCCATAAGTTATCAATGAAAAAGTTTGATGGAAAGGGTTTCATGGATGGTGATATAAATTTAGAAAGAGTTCTAAGTAGAAAAAAGAAGTTATCATCATAACTTTTAATATTGTGGAGTTAAGAACTTTGAATATGTTCAAGGATTTGAACATTAGGGATATAATTACTAAATCTCACTATTATTTAAAATATATTTCTTCAAATTTTTTACTCACTAAATATTTTAGTGGTAGGGTTTTACTAAATAGTCACATAAATATGTAGCAATAATTACATACAAATTTAATGAGTTAAAACCCCTAGAAAGTGCAGAAAACAAAATAATGATCTAGTACCATATCATATATGATATAATAGATAGGCGCATATGTAGGATTTTTTTATGTATTCTTAAAATTGTTTTAATAATATAAAATGTATCATATAAAAGGCAATCTACACTTTATCAATTTTCACATTGGCATAATATATGTAAGTATTGATATACATTTCATGAAATGTAATGATAATTAACATATCAAAGTATGACTTTGAGTTATCCTTATATGAATTTATTTATGGAGTATTATAAGTTGTGATGAAATGTAATAGTTTGCATGATTAGGATTCTTTTATAAATATACGGAATATGCTCATGAGGCATAAGAAGTGTTTTTATACACTAGATAATGTATACCACATAGAGCATCATACATTATGTATTTAATATACTAGGGGTTCATGGATCATATAAGAGTCTCAATCACCTAATTTTGGTGAGACACCTAACATGAGAACCTTCTATTGGTTCCACAACTAACTTTTAGTAAACCACTTAAAGATACCCAGTAGAACTTATTAGCTGGAAGCAAAGAACCAAAAGTGAACTCATGTAGTGATTTCTAGAACTTAGAATAAAAAACACACAAAAGTCACTACACCACAACACAAAACATATAAATGGAAAAAAATAACTATCAGAATAAAATAACCAAAATAAACATAAAAAAGGAATAAGAACAATGCAATTTACATGGTTTATATTCTAATCATAATCTATGGGGAAACAATGAAATTATTCTATTCAAAATAAAAAAATATGATTATAATAACATAACAACATCACCTATATAAAAATTATCCATTCTATTGTTTATAGGAAGACCCAATTGATTGTTCCAGTAATCATCACCTCTCAATCTTCATGGGGAATATTCCACCTGATCCAATCTTCATGAATGAATCTTACATTAGATCAATGACTTATACCACCACAACTCACCCATCTAGTGAACAGTTACATTATCTAAATATCTCATAAATGGACACTAATTAAACCTTAATTTTCATTTTACATACTACCTCTAAAATAAGTTATGGTTTTAGCTTCTTATCATACCTTTTGACTAGCCTAATCTGATCATTCAACCTACATCTTTTGGTTTTCCATCATTTTGAGACCTAAACCCTTTCCATTGCCACTTTTTCTAACAACATATAGCCATTAGAAATTAAACCAGTATAATTTATCTTTTTTTATCTAATGCCTAGGATAGAAATGGTTTTCAAAACTGGGAGTAAAAATCTCCCACTTGAGAATACTTTTTCCATACTTCACCATGAATTTATCTATTAGCTCTTACAAACCACCTTCCTCACTAAAATCTTCCATTGTATTTTTCATATTTACCCCAACATGATTATAGTCAACCAACCCCAAGTGAGTCACAACATTGCCTCAACACATCTCAGACTATGACCTTTTTCAAAATGTATTCTATATTCTAAACTTTTTTTATCCTCTGTAGATCCAACATTCCATATTCCAATAACTTCCAGATAAAATAATACTTCAGCTAAATATGATTTGTCCTAGAATGAAACATAATATTTTTTGAAAATTGGATTACACATTATGATTCAAAAAATATAATTACATCATCCTTCCTTCTTTTGGTATCTTTTTTCATCCCCTTCAGTAAGATCAGTTCATTCTCAGCTTCTATTAGTGCAATGTTCTCTGCTTTCACTGTTAAGAGTGCAACTACTAGTTGATGCTTTAACAGCTAGTTAACTATCATTCCTTTTAAAGTGAAAATATATCCAGTAGTTTCATTATGATTTTCTCTATATCCACAAAAATCTGACCCAAAAACCATTAAAATAGATCGTTCGTTCTAAATAAAAGTGGTAAGCCTTCAAAATATTTTAAGTAAAATAGAATCCACTTAAAGACCTCCCAAGGTTCTATTCTAAGATTCAAAATGAAACTGTTGAAAACTACCACTACTTGTGTAATTCATAGATGAGTAAAAACCATGGTTTATTTAAATATTTTGACATCTAGTTCATATAAAACCTCATCCATATCCACAAAATCCATTCATGGTGACTTATCCTTTCTTAGCTTTAAATATCTATCTAGGGGTGTGGTAATCATTTTTTCTTCATCCATACCAGAGTGACCCACCACCTTCTGAATATAATCAATTTGATTCAGATACAATGTACCAAAATTTAGATCTCTGCCTATCCTCACTCCTAAGATCTATTTGGACAAAATGAGATCCTTTATCTTAAATATTTAATTCAATTTAGCCTTCAACTCATTGATCATTTCCTTCACTGAGTCTGAAATCAATATATCATCGATGTAGAGAATTAAGATGATAAAAATCCCACCATAAAACATCATTTAGTAATATAAATGGTTATAATTGATTTGGATGAACTTTTTTTCCATCATGAAGTCTTTGGATTTCTGATTCCACTAATTTGGTGCCTACTTTAGACTATAAAGGCTCTATTTGGGTCTTCAAAAAAGGTTCAGATAAGATGCTCCAGGAAACCAATTGGGTGATTCATGTAAATTTTTTATTTAAGTCCCTATAAAAGAATTTTATTTTAATTCCCAAATAATCCAAATAAATTCTTTCCATTACAATAATGATCAAAACCATTCAAATAGTCATGTTTTTAACTACTTATGAAAATAACTCTGAGAAATCCACACCTCCCATTTGTTGAAACCCATTTATGACTATCATTTACTTTTACCTCCATCTACCATATTCTTATTCCTTTATCCAATACGCCCAATTATTTTAAAGGAATTTATTCCCAGTTGGTCTGTTAGTCAACTATCATGTTCTGAACACATTAAGGTAATTAATACCATCCCTCATAGATAAATCCCATTGATTTGAGTCTTCTTAAATCCACTAGAATATTTATACATCCATCATTTTTAATATGTAATTAATTCATATCACTTTCATACCTCTACACTTTTTTCCACACTTTGGTAAATTCTCAAAAAAAATCATTTAGCTATGATCTTTCCACAATTTTTACTTCTAGAACTGTATCTTATAAAGTTATTACTCAAGATTCTCCTATCCTTGATCTCTATACTGCTTCAAGCCTTGTAAACACCATACAAATTTTACTACCATCTATAAATTACTCTAGATAGTATGAAGATTCTGGTATTGATGTGCTTCTAGAATTCTTTGGAACATATATAACTTTCATATATCTATTTAGTTAAACCTCAGATTCCTATAATACCTTAATATCATAAACATTATCTAATTTTTTATGATATTTCCACATTATATATTCATTTTATATCACATTTAAAATTCTAAAAAAATCTCGAGAGTTGTTATCCTATATCCAAAAACCAAACTATCTTTATAACCAATAAAATAACACACCCAAGACTTAGTCTCCAACCTGTTTCTGTCCTGGGAATCAATGTGGACTTAGGAAAGTGCATTGAAGACTTTTATATGGGTTAAATCCACTTTACTTATAGACTAATAGACTTTTGTAAGTTCTAGCCTTAGTGTAGAATGAGGACTCATATTGATTTAATAGGTCACATAATTCACTACTTTTTCCCAAAACACCTTGAAGAATCCCAATTTAATTATCATACTCCTTTATTTTTTCACCAATGTTTGATTCATCATATATGTGACTCTATTATGTTTTAGAGTACCTAGTATGATGTTCTCAAACCATATGACCTTCCACCGGTTGTATCTCTAAAACTCTCTACTTTTATACTACCCACCATTATCAAACTGTATAAACTTAACCTTAAAACTGATCTCCTTTTCCACTATGAAACTCCATCGAATAGAGATTATAAACACATTAGGATTATTCTTGAGAAATAACACTCACACTTTCTATGGTGCTTCATTAATTAAGGTTAGCTAGTAGAGTGATCCTTCATGAGAATGAACCAAAACTAGACTACATACATCTATATAAAACAACTCTAATTTTTAATTCATTAGCATATTTATTTCCACTTATAAGGTTATCTTACACTTCTTATCCAAAATTAATTCCTTATATGTTCCATATTCCATAATTTTGATATTTAGTAACTCTTTAGAATCTAGTACTTTCATCCCCTTCTTACTAAGGTGTCCTAGATGTAATGTCATAACTCTATGAAAATTATTTGTTCGAAATGTATCATAGTTTCTGATAATCCCATTGGGTATAGTGTTTCATCCTTCACTCATTTTACTATATCCATGGAACCATGAAAAATATTATATTTTCCATCTATGAACATTTTATAGAAATCCCTATCATTTACCATCCAATGAAATTTGAGTTCTTCCTTAATCTTGGTATGTTCCACACTCTATGAAAATTCAACAAGCTTCCACTCCTTTCTAGGATGAAAACTTCTCCCATACCTACAATATCAAGAGCTTTATCATCCACCAAATTTACCCTACTAAACCTTATAAAAATATAATTCCTCATACTTACTCTCCTGGATGTTGAGTGAAATGAATCTCAAGAATCTATCACCCAAGACTCAAGTGAACTAGTGGAACATAAGATTAAGCCACTATTATATTTTGGAATATTATTCATAGATCTAATTTAGGAATTATATCTTCTAGAGTTCACTATATTTTCATTGTAATATTTTTTAAGGTGACCTTTCTTCCCATAATTCTAGCACACGGGACTGTCATCCATCAAGTTACTCTTATTTAGACTTTTTCCTTTACCTTTATTATGACCCTTTTATGTTATGGATCACAAAATTCATTTCATACTATATTCTTTAACTCAATATATATAGATATCCTTATAAATATTTTCCTTGTTTATAATTAAATCCCTAATGTTTTTTAACACTGGAACATTCTTCCTTATCAAGTTACTTACAGTGGTGACCATTGCATCCCGTGATTCAAGGAGTGATGAGAGTAATAGTAGCACCCATTTTGTATTTATAAAGTTCACCTTCACTGAATAAAACTATATTATTATCATGTATAACTAATTAATATGATCATAAATAGAATTCCCTTCTTAAATCACCATGTCAAACAGTGTTATTAGCAAGAATACTTTGTTCATCATTGTGGTATTCTCATATATATCAGTAGGGGTATTCATAAGTTCTGATATGGTATTCAATTTAAAAATATTATAAGACATATTCTATGTTAATGAAATATGAATAAACACAAATTATTCCTTATAAATACTCCCTCATTATTATTTTTTCATCACTTACAGCTTAGTACCCGTCAATGGAAAATCAAGATTCTTCTATTATAGGAAATCCCCCATCTTTATTCTTCAAAACCAAAGATTTATTCAATAAAACTTTTCCACCCAAACCTCACCATCTTCTAATATCATCCCTCTAGAAATTTTGAAATCCTAATAACTTCATATCAATAATAAAATAGATATTAAGAACTACCACCAAATATTCTCTTACAAGGAAAAGGGTGGAATGATTCTATTAAACCAATATCTAAAATACATTCATCTAGGTTTGATTGTTCAGAACACTCTAGCTGGGATTTGATTCCACTTGTTGGGTCTATGTCCAACTCTCAATAAACCATTGAAAGATACCCACCAGAACATATGAGGTGGAAACAAAGAACTGAAAGTGAACCCACGCTATGGTCTCCAAAAAATGAGAGACAAACCATACACAAATCACCACACCATAATGTATAACATCCAGATAAAAGTAGACAATAATTATCAAAAGATAATAAAATAAATAAAAAAGGTATAAGAACAATATAATTCAAGTGGTTTGGAATTTCATCCTAATCTATAGGGGAAACACTACAACTATTTTATTCAAAATAGAAGGTATATGATTAAAACAAGTTTATCATATACTTGATTATAAATATATTTATAACTCCTTATAAATAGCACAGTGGATAACCTTGAGGTTGTCTTATGAAGGAAGTGTGTTTATCATAGTAATTATTCTAATATTTTATTTTTTTATTACTTTGAAAGTAGTAAAAACAAATAATAAAAATAAATGATTAAAAAAAATGAGAAATAAATGGGAATTAAGAAAATTAAAGTAAGGAAATAGAAAGGAAATTTAGTTAGAAACAAGTCTGGATCTAGGTTGATCCATTATTCTGTTGCTTATTACTGATCTAATAAGTATTTAACCATCAATATTCAACCTCACTATTGGATTTGGTGCCCCAAAACCAAGTTCTATATACATTATGATAACTTATATTCATGGTTTTTGAATATCATTAAACTTTTTATCACATCATGATTGTTATTCTTCTTAACATTGTATGTGATAATGTCCCAAGAGTAGTTGTTGCACTAAAAGGTCATAGTAGTTCCCCGCTATGATGAGAACCCAGAAGTGTTATGACACTGTTCTTTGATATATGTTCTATGGACGGATGATATCATTTGAGGGACAAAAATGATAAAGGCTATCAGGGTTGGGGACTTATAGAACTTTGAGTCACCTTCTCATGGTGTATACCCTTAGTGATATCCATTAAGATATTATGAGTAAAAGACTCAATGGTAGGAAATCCACATTTATAAGTGTCATTATATATTACTATCTACGGATGTGTGTATTATTCCTTAGAATTTAAGATTATTATTAATGGATACTATGAGCCATGTACTTGGATGTATTGATGAAAACCATGATGATAGATGTTTGTGGCAAGGTAGGATACGTTAGGTGCGTCACGAGTAATATTGCATTAATGAATAATATGAGAAATTATTTATCCCTTATGCTCACTAATGGAAGTTAATATCTTAGGCCCTTTGACGGAAATGATATATACTAAATAAATCCATGGTCATGGTGTTCTATAGGCAAGTTCTATTTCTAGAAAGTCAAAGAAAGAGATATCGAGAATATATGTTGATAGCAATGACATGCAACCTGCTCGATTAGAGATATTGTGATCAAGGGATTATATTACATGGTAAATGTTAGTATAAGGATACATGTCATTGTGGCATTAAATTATTTCTCTATGTGTTCCTTGGAATGTTTCTAGACACTAACCTTGGACTTTAGGCTGCTCTACCTAATTCCACTGAGAAAGAGGCCTAGAGGGTCACACACTAAGTGTATACAGAATCTCGGTTAAATAATTTATTATTTAACAAGTTGAATAAATATTATTCTTGGTCATGGTTTAATAATTATTCATGTATGTCTGGTCACATTTATTCTGTCACTAGTTATTCGAGAGAATATATTGTGGTCGTAATAATTAACAAATGTTGAGGAGGATTTTCAGAATAAGTTTAATGGTCCAGTGAGAAATAATAATATTGAATATTGTTTGATTAAATAATATTTAATTATAACTCATAAGTAAAGTGTATGTCAAGAAATAATAATATTGTTATCATTATTTGACATGGGGGTTTCACTAGGATTAATGAAAGAATTAAAGGCACTTGTGAAAATTATTTTATTATTTCCCTAGTAAAATAAATTCTTGGTTATATTATTCTCTGATTAGCTAAGGGAAATCCAAGAGACGCCTATTCCATTGTGCATAACATTTTTTTGAGAAAACCTCTCAATCCTAGAGAGTTATTTTCCTCTCAAAAAATGCTCTCAAGAACGAGAGTGATCCTCCTACACCAGATCAAGGAGAATGCTTTGGAAGCGGTTCTCAAGGAAATTGAAGACGGATAATGCAAGTGAAGAGATATTTTATGCTAGCACCTAGAGAATCCTTTGACAACATCCAGAAATTTATGGAACATGTGTGGATCACTACTAGAGGAGATCTTCCCTTGATCTCTACAACGCAATTACGGTGAACTTCGGATTTTTGGCCAAACACATCAACAGATAAAGAATAAACCTTGAAGGTAATTCTTATTTAATTAAATTAATTATAACAATATATGTTGATCATGTATCTTGGTTCTGAGTTTCTATTCTTTTGTCTTATTTATTTGATTCAATTCTATGGATCATGGGATTCATAGTCACATAGATCCTAAATTTTCCATTGAATATAGAAAAAATTAAAGTTGGGCATTGTCCCTCCCATGTTTTTACTGCACCCAGAACCTACAAGTGGTATTATAGTGGGCATATTATTGTTTATAATTATTTAAATTTGTTGATTATTTACACATTTATAATTTAGTTTTTCAATTCAAGTTTAATCATTCTTTTAATCTGAATTATGATATTTATTTCCTCCTCCACCGTTTCACGTATATCTAACAGAAAAAATCAATTTTATGATTAAAAATAAAATCAAGGAACTCTTTTGGAGGTGCCAAGGATTATACCTAGATAACACAACCAGTATACGCCGTGTAACCAGAGTTACATGCCATGTAGTTATGATTAATGAACCAAGAGTTAATTCATAAATTACTCAACCCATGTTCATTAAAGACACGTGGTGTAGTACATTCTTACACCATGTGTTGATCGGGATAGACTGGTGCACGGTCATCCAGACTACACACCATGTGGTTTACTAGACACGGCGTGTAGTCCCTTTTGGGTTAGGGTTGGGCTGTGTATCCCATACAAGGCTTAGCTAACCGATGACCGTGTAATGCAGAGTCAACACGACATGTAGCCCACTGGACATGTCATGTACTCCAAGAATTCCAAATTACGCCTCACACACTGAGTCCCTAGGCATATGCTTTGGATAGACGGTGAAGGTAGTACACACCATGTAGATCGGATCTACACACCGTGTACTAACACTAAATTATGCAGAATTAAAACTTTAATATATACATAATGTTTATATTTACATATCATATATAAGTTATATTACAGTTATTATTCTATATGCATTAAATCATGACACATTACTGAAAAGTCATGTAATTCGTGTAATAATCTGTGAAGTACACATCATTAAAGTCTATGATAATTTTTGCATGTTATATGTCATAAAGAATAAAGTGTTTACAAGTATAATACATGCTGAGTAGGTTTGTATGGGTATTCACCAGGTTACCTCCAAGGTACATTTATGTACAAGGTTAATTTTAAATAAATTTTAATTTGTTTAAAATTAAAATGGATGATAATCTCAAGGAAATTTAGAAAAGAATTAAGATAAAAGGATTGATTAATTAAAGATAATAATTAATCGATTTGGGTGTGATTTATCTTAAATAAGAATTATTAAAGAATTTAATGCTAGTTTTATTAGAAGTGTAATTCATTGCATGCATGTGGATGATCATGAGCTTGACCAGACCTTTGTATGTGACTGGTTTCCTTTTAATTTATTATTAAATTAAATTTTTGGTATGTGTGCCTTCTCTACTCATTAATATGTAGGGTATTCATGTCCATGGTTTCTTTTATGTAAACCCTATTTTACCCCTCACCAATGTGTGAGTAAAATCATATGTATTGGATGGAGCTCCCAAGCTAGTGGAGGTGGTTCAAGTTAGGATCCAAGGAAAAAGCAATCCAAGGAGATACAAAGGTGGATAGAAGGAAATATATAAACATGAACCTTAAATAGTTCAAGGTGTTTCTCCCCTAGGTTAGTGGTTATTTTATCAACCACTAGATAAACTAACAATTAAAACAATCTCATGATCATACCCTTTATTTTATTTTTTTCAGTTGCATGGTTATTCATTATGGATGTTTTGTCGCGATCACATAATTAATGAATTAAAAATCATGCACAAAACTAAAATAAACTTTATTATGTTTAAATATTATCTAATACATGGTTAATCAATTAATCATATCCCACTTAATATTAAAAATTAGGTGAAAATATAATAATTATAAATTTATGCATAAAGGATAAAATCCCTAAATAAAATATTAAGTCGATATAGCCTTCCATTACTTTGGTTATAATCAAACCATAGTTTAAAGTTCTTGACTATCAAAAGTTGGGGTGATTTTAATTATCAGGGAATTTTAATTTGAGTTTTTGGGTTGACTTAACTTGGTTGACATCAGGGGTTGACTTCTAAAGCAGGACTTAGTGTAACTAAGAGGCAAAGATTGAGGAAATCCAAAATTAAGGATTTCAGGATTAGGGAGTCCACTCAATAGATAAAGGAACTATGAGTTAATGAAGTTGTAATTTATAATGCCTACCTAAAACCTTTAAAATTTCTTGAACAACCAAAGTTGGGGTAATGAGAAGGGGAATATGGATCCTTTCCACTTGAATGTCTAAGAAATAGGATATTATGAAGCCAATTGTGAGGGCTATTGGGTTTCAATAAAATAGTGGGAGACTAATAAATATAATATTTATTTATTTTTCTAAATTTTATCAAATAAAGTACTAAAATTATTCTTGTCTTATTTGTAAAAATATCATCAAAGATGATATCAAACATATCGTTGTGATCCATGCTCGATAAGGAAAAACTTCTCACCGACACAAATTTCTAGGAGTGGAAAAAGTGTATACAGGTCATCATTTTCCATTAAAGAAAATTATATGTGCTGGAAGAACCTTTACCAGTTGTGTTTGGAAATGAGGCGAGTGATGAAGATCTCTCTTTGTATGAGAAACATCTGAATGATGATAAAGATGTACAGTGCTTCATGCTATCGTCCATATCCAATGATCTCTTGAAGCAACATGAGGATATGGATGACTATATAATGATGTATCACCTTTAGAATCTCTATCAAGAGAATGTGAGACAAGCGAGGTATGAGATCTCTAATTCTTTCTTTACAACTAATCTTGGAGATTCGGTGCTAGCTGGGCCTCATGTAGTCAAGCTTATCGTCTATATTGAGCATCTGGAAATATTAGGGATTAAATTTCCAGATGATTTGTGTAAATATATCGTACTATCATCACTACCTAAGACCTTCTCTTGTTTTATTGTGAATTATAATATGATAAATAATGAGAAGAGTCTATCAGAACTTCTGACCTTGATTCGCCAAGTGGATAATGACATGGGGCATGACAAACCAGAAGTACTTATAGTGAATATTAAGAGTAAAGATAAGGAAAAGGGGCCTAATAATTATAAAAAATCAAAATCCCCTAATCACCATCCAACCAAGAAGAAGAAGATATAAAGGTAGGTCAAGGAAAAGGAGGTAGTATGTTTTTCATATGGCAAGTCAGGCCACTGGAAGAGGAATTTTATCCAAAGGCAAGGGGAATCCAAAGGTGAATTTGTTATCAAGTGAAATCTTTCTATTTATACACATTGGGTATTATATATAGCTTGTGGTGCTCAAATATGTATTCAAATGTATAAACCAAGTAGATTTCAGAAAATTTTCAGAGGAGAGGTGGATCTGTGAGCTACCAATGGTGTGAGGTTGGCTACTCTTACCATTGGTGACTACCACCTTTCATTGTATATGGGAATGATTTTGGTTTTGTATGATTGTTATTATGTACCTATTATTACCAAAAACATAATTTTTGTATCAAGTTTAGAAACAGAAGGGTTTATTTTCAAGTTAGGAAATAAAAGTTGTTTCTTTTATAAGGACAACATATGTTATGGTATGGAACATTTAAATAACGGTCTATATGTATTAAATTATGAAAAACAAGTGTTGGAAATCAATAATGAATTAGGTTCACATGACTCATATAACACCCAGTTGTGGCATCAACATCTTGGTCATGTAAATGAGAAGTTCCTAAAAAAGCTCTGTCAAGATGGTTACTTAGACTCTTTCGAGCTAAAACCACTTCATAAATGTCATGATTGTTTATAAGGTAAAATGACCAAACTACCATTTGGTGGATATGGTGAAAGGGTCACAAAGCTTCTAGGATTGGTACACACTGATATATATGGACCATTTTCCAATAGAATCTATAGGTGGATATTCTTACTTCATAATTTTTACAGGTGACTTGAGTAGACATGGCTATGTCAACTTAATGAGGTATAAGTATGAGTCCTTTAAGAAATTCAAGGAATTAAAGAATAAAGTAGAGAATCGTATTGGTAAGAAGATATAGAATCTTAGATTGGATTAAGTTAGATAATATCTTAACCATGATTTCATCAACTTTCTATAGGAGTTTGTGATTCTATCTCAACTCACTCCACCTTATACACCACAGTGGAATGGTGTTAGTGAAAGGAGAAATCGTACCTTGTTGGACATGGTAAGGTTAATGATGATTCATTCAGATCTTCCATTATCCTTTTGGGGATATTCATTACAAATTGCATCATACACATTAAACTGAGTTCCAAATAAAGTGGAAAATGGAATTCCCTTAAATCTATAGAGTGGAAAGAAACCTATTTCCTTGCATACATGTGTATTGGGTTGCGAGAAATTTGTTAAGGCTTCCTCAAGAAACAAACTAGAACCCCGGGGCACAAAGTGTATATTTATAGGGTATCCCAAGTAAAAAATGGATACTACCTATACAACCCATCAAATAAGAAAGTGATTTTCACTAGACAAGTTGTCTTTATTGAGAGGGAGCACATCCTCAAAAAGGATAGTGGGAGAAATATTGACTTCGATGAAGTTAATGCTAAAGATACACAGGAGTTGGTGCAGGAACAAGTTATACAGGTCCCCATAGAAGAATTAGTTCCTAAAACACAAGTACCTCATAAGAGTGTAAGAGAGGTATGGGAAATAGATAGATATGGTTTTCTAGTTACCGAGGATGGTGACTCATTATTATTGGACAATGATGAACCTATCTCCAATAAAGAGGTAGTAGAGAGATCAGAAACTACAAGATGGCTAAAAGATATGAATTCTGAGATGGATTCCATGTATCAAAACCAAGTCTAGGTTCCGGTTGATGTGCCAATTGATGTAAATACTATTGGATGAAAATGGTTATTCAAGAGAAACTAGACATAGAAGGTAGAGTTAGTACCTATAAAGTAAGGCTAGTGGATAAAGGGTTCAAACTGTGTTAAGGAATTGACTAAGATGAAACATTTTCACTAGTTTCCATGTTTAAATCCATCAGAATCATACTTGTTATAGCAGCTTACCATGACTATGAGATTTGGAAGATGGATTTCAAAATTGCATTCCTTAATGGGAACCTTCTAGAAGATTTCTATATGAAACAACTAGAAGGGTTTGTGACACCAGGTGATTCCAAAATGATTTTCAAGTTGCATAGATCCAGTTATGGATTGGAGAAAGCATCCAGGTCATGGAACATTCAATTTGATGAGGCCATAAGAGAATTTGGTTTCATTAAAAATGAATGTGATAGGTGTATTTACAAAATGTTTAATGGGAATTCGGTTGTTATCCAAGTACTGTATGTTGATGACATATTACTCTTTTGGAAAAGACATACCAGTCTTACAGCTTTGTTAAGGACTGGTTGGATAAGTGATTCTCCATGGAAGACTTAGGTGAATTAGCCTACACTCTAGGGATCAAGATCCTTCATGATAGATCCAAGAGGATGTTTGGACTAAGAAAAAGTACATATATTGACCAGATACTAAAGTTATTTAGTATGGAATAATACAATAGGGTATTGGTTCCAGTGTCACATGGATTACATCTTTCTAATAAACTTTGTCCCCAGACACAATAAGAGAAATGGATAATGAGTAAGATCCCATACGCTTCAGTGATAGGATCAATCATATATGTCATGATATGTACTATACTTGATATTGTCTATGCACTGATCATGGTAGGAAGATATCAAGAAGATCCATGAGAACAGCATTGGACTGTTGTTAAGGATATCCTTAAGTATTAGAGAAGAACTAAGGATATGTTCCTAGTGTATGGAGGATATGAGGAGCTTGTCATAAGAGGTCATGTTGATGCTGGATTTTAGATAGATCAGAATGATCTGAAGTCTCAATCAGGATATGTTTTCTGTATCAGCGGAGGATTTGTGAGCTGGAAGAGTTCAAAGAAACTAGTTATCATTGATTATACAGTGGAGTCCAAGTATATAGCGGATTTTGATGCATCCAAGAAAGATATTTGGATTCATAACTTTGTCTAGAAGCTTGATGTGGTTCCTAATAGTAAATACCCTATCACATTGTATTGTGACAATACTACAGTGGTGGATCTTTCAAAAGAGTTAAGGTCACATCAACAAAAAAATCACATACTTCTAAAGTATCACCTATTGAGGTATTTTCATTAGGGGTGAAGTTGCAGTGAGTAGAGTATCCATGGAAGAGAACATGGTGGACCCATTGACTAAAGGATTTTCTTAACAGAAACATGAGTATCATGTGAGAGCTAGCAGACTGGAGTTTGTTAGTAGTTGGATCTAGTGAAAGTGGGATACTATTAGAGTTGGTTCCCTAGAACCAACATATATGTACTTAATGATAACTTATATTAATGGTTTTTTAATATCAATAAACTATTTATCACATCATGATTTTTCTTCTATATAACATTATATGTGGTAATGTCCCAAGAGTATCCGTCACACTAAAAGGTCATAGCACTTCCCTACTATGATGAGAACCAGAAAGTGTTATGACACTATTCTTAGATATTTGTTCTATGTCCAGATGATATCATTTTTGGGACACAAATGATACAGGCTATCAGGGTTGGAGACTCATAGGACATTGAGGCACCTTCTCATGGTGTATTCCCTTGGTGATATCCAGTAGGATATTATGAGAACAAGACCCGACAATAGGAAATCCACATTTATAAGTTTCATTTGATGTTCCTATATGCATACATGTGTATTGGTCCTTATACTTTAAGATTATTATTAATGGATATTATGAGTTGCATACTTTTATGTATTAATGAAAATCGTGATGATAGATGTTCACATTGAGGTAGGATACATTGGGTGTGTCATGCGTAATATTGCATTAATAAATAATGTGAGAAATTATTTATCCCTTATATTCACTAACAGAAGTTAATATATTAGACTCTTTGATGGAAATGATACAACCTAAATAAATCCATGGCCATGGTTTTCTATAGGCAGGTTCTATTTCCAGAAAGTTAAAGAAAAAGATATTGAAAATATAGGTTGATGGCACTGGCATGCAACCTACTTGATTGGAGATATTGTGATAAAGATATTATATTACATGGTAAATGTTTGTATGAGGTAACATGTCATTTTGGGATTAATTTATTTCTCTATGGGTGCCTTGGCATGTTTTTAGACACTAACATTGGACTTTAGGCTCCTCCACCTAATTCCACTAAGAAATAGGCTTAGAGGGTCACATACTAAGTGTATCTAGAATCTCAGTTAAATAATTTATTATTTAGCAAGTTGAATAAATATTATTCCCGATCATGGTTTAATAATTATTCATGCATGTCTGATCACATTTATTATGTCACTATTTATCTGAGGGAATATATTGTGGGCATAATAATTAATAAATATTGAGGAGGATTGGAGTACTGAGTTTAATAGTTCAGTAAGAAATAATAATATTGAATATTATTTGATTAAATAATATTTAATTATAACTCTCAAGTTAAATGCTTGTTAGGAAAATAATAATATTATTATTATTATTTCACATGGGGGTTTCTCTAGGATTAATGAAATCATTAAAGGCACTTGTATAAATTATTTTATTATTACCCTAGTGAAATAAATGCCGAGTTATATTATTCTCTTATTAGCTAAGGGAAAGCCAAGTGACACCTATTCCATTGTGCACAACATTTTTTAGAGAAAAACTCTCAATCCTAGATATTTATTTTCCTCTCCAAGAATTATCTCAAGAATGAGAGTGATCCTCCTCCACCAGATCAATGAGAATTCTTTGGAAACAGTTCTCTAGGCGATTGAAGGAGGACTACACAAGTATAAGGATCTTTTGTGCTATCACCTAGATACTCCTTCTTTGAAATCCAAAGATTCATGTAACACATGTGCATAACCTCTAGCAGAGATCTACCATTGATCTCTACAATGAAATGATGGTGTACTGCAGATCTATAGACATACACATCATCGATGACAGAATAAATCTTTGAGGTAATTCTTATTTAATTAAATTAATTATAAACAAGATATGTTGATCCTCTCTCTTGGTTTCGGGTTTCTATTCATTTTTCTTATTTCTTTGATTAAAATCATTGGATAATAGCATTCATCATTGCATAGATCCCAGATTGTTCATTAAATATAGAAAATATTAAAGTTGGGAACCATCCCTCCCATGCTTCTGTTGTGCCCAGAACCTACACTCACCAGGTGCCTGATTGATGTCTCAACTCATACACCTATATTACCAAAATAATGAAAACTCATAAATTTAATGTATTACTAAACATGAGGATATCTTCTTACTATGAAAATAAACACTCAATTAAACCACCTCACTTGAGAAAATCTTCTAGGAAGAAGTGATCTTCATGAGATAATCAAATCACACAACCTCTCTTAAGAAACTCTATTGACTAAACTAAGGGAGGAAGGGAAAACATATTAATGGAATAAAAGTATAAATTAGTTCTTGTGATTTAACATATCATCACATCTATCCAATTCACCATCACTATTGACAAGGAGCGAAGAAGAAATTGATGATCATCTTGATATTCAGTCTTTAGGAAGCTTCAATATTTACTTTATAATACTAGATTCACTAGTTATCGCTCCATTATTTATGGTAAAAGAACACTAAGGAAGAATAATAGTACACTAATATTTAAAAAATAGAAATTATGTTACATAATGGGGCTCATCACGAATGAGGAATGATGTTCCTTAGATAATAATTCCCCTCTTATTTTAAAACAAAATATGAAACTAGTCAAAAATTATTCTATCATTTGAAAACATTCATGTGACATGATTCCAAGTTGATCTTCATCTTAATCTAGTTTTACTCCTTTTATTTCATAAAATCTAATACAACTAAATGTGATCCTCCCATATAAACTTGGTTTCAGATGAATCTATTCCAATATACTGATTTAATTCACTACCCCTAGAATTCTCAATAGGATTTGAAGGCTTCAATGAGATCTTTCTTAGGATCCCCTTCTTGTATTTGATTTGAGATTTTAGGTAATTGATAAATTTAATCAATCTTCATAACACCTTTATATAACTCCATTGTAGTGTAACATTACCCATACATAACATGGGGAACCTTGGATGTACCTTGAATCAAGTTGTTTAAGCATGGTGGTACCCTTACGTAACTTTGATTTCACCTTGATGTTGATCTTCTTAAGCACAAAATATCCTTATATATCTTATGAGGTGAGCTAATTAACCTTTATGTATCTCTTTATATCCCCAAGATCACATTTATGTAAACTTTGTAAATCTTGAGATACCTTGACACAAGCTCTCAAATATACAAGTTTACACTCATGCAACATTCAAATAAACTTTACACCACTTTTAATTTACCTTGATGCATCCATCATCAGTAGAGAAATACCCTTATGTAGCTTATTTTCAAATGAGGTTACCCTTATATGAGACATCAATGACCCTTATATAGGTACCTTCAAGAAAAAAATAACAAAAAATGACATTTATTGATTCAAATTATAAAATTTAAACTATAAATATAACAATCATATAAATTCTAGTATTCAAGGTGAGATTTAAAAATGTAATCCAATAACTATATTCGAGATAAATTCAATTGAACTTGGAAATATTAATACCAATATAAAAAAAATCACTTAAAATAATATTTCAATTAAAACTCTTCATACAAATAAAAATTTACCATTTAATCCCAGAAATTCAAGAATTCACCTGAGTATTCAATGAAATCACATTTTCACCCAAACTTGAAAAATAAAGAGAATTCATTAATAAAATCCCACTTTATCACCAAAACATTGATATTTTCATAGAAATAATGTGGCAATAATGTATTCAAAATAGTCCACATCAAATTCCCCCACACTTAATTCATTACCTGTCATCAAGTAACCGATTATACAAATTTAATGGAAGAAAAGTAATCTCAATAATGAAAAATTGAAGTACCGTCAAGGAGTTGGTTTTCAGATTTATTTTCCCCTATAAACCCTCTCAAGTAATAAATATGGTTTCCATCTTTAAATAAAATATTTTTATGAAAATTTAGTTTCTAATTTTACAAAATTGATTAAATTTGAATTTTTTTGAAAATAAATAAATAATCTTCCATTTTCATCCAATTTTTCTTCTAAAATTCACTTTTTCTATAGGTGGATAAAATCACATAATTAACATTGAATAATTATACACAAATGAATGGATGTGTGAGTTTAATAATTAACAATAATGGATATTTAAATTATCCATCATTTTTAACTTAAATAATAAAGACTCTACAAGGATTATGAGTTCACTTCCAAGCCTATTTGGATGTAAATATTATGAGTAAAATTCTAATAAAAATGTTTAAATTAAAAAAAAATATAATTCACTCCTGATATTTTACCAAAAACAATTTATTTTCATGTGAATAATATAAATATATACCCAATTAAATCTATAGAGAAATAAAAAAATATTAACCCCATCAAAATGGAAAAACAGCCTTAAAAATTCAAAAAAATGAACCACTATGTAAGAAACTTTATTCTCAAATACAGTTAATGTAAAATTTTATTGGTAATTCAACAAAAAATCAATTAATTACAGTTTAGTACATTAAAAAAACGATACCCAACACTTAAAATTCAACATTGTTCCCAATATTTAATCTCATGGTAGGAAAAACATTTAAAACATTTTGATTCAAAAATATTTTGCAATTTATTAGTTTAGAATATTGTTTAAAGGGGTTATAATCAAGTTCCAAATTCATATTTTCCACACACACAAAATAACTAGACAATTTCATAGCATGAAAAAGGTTCCCATTGGTTACTTGTTATAATTTTTAGTGCAATGCAATGATTTTTTAGAAAATAGAGAATTATTTAATATTGAATTTAAAATTATTTTTAGAAATGGTATAAAAACAAGAAGGAAATAATATAATTTAGTAGACAATGGAATCAAAGAGTAATACCAACCAACATTATGTTTAAAATTTATTTTAGCATACAAAATGAACTTTTCATATCAATTTTCAATCATTAAATCCATGAAAATAGAAGGCAACATAATTTACCCAGTATTTAAATGAGAACAAATATTCAAAAAACCCTTGATGAAGAAGATTTATCAAATTATGTTCAACCAATAGTATTATCCCTTTTTATTTTTGGGAAGTCCCCCGATTTCTTAGTTTCATTCCCAAAAATTTAAATAAATTAACATTAGGTTCCAATAGTTTAAATCTCAAAAAAAATTGCAACCAAAGTTTGAGTTTAAGGAGGTTTGATTCATGCTAATTTAAAATTTATCTTTTCTTGCTCCTTTAAAATTATTGTGTTTCTTATCCAAGAATTTTTGTGATCTTTTCTCAATAGCACTTGAAATATAGACATTATAATGTATATTCATTATTTTATTTTTTGATAGAACAAAATATTTTTCAAGATAGCTCAGTAAATTTACATGTTATAAATTTACATAATATAAAGAAACATGATTAATCCAAATAATTTTTTAGGGTGCTAAACAAGATTTAAATTTTATTTAAAAATGGTTTTTAACAATAAAATATTAAATAATTATAACACTTAACAATTTTAAACCATATTAAATTCATCATGAAATGAAAATATACCAGAGTTAATGCACATGATTTTAGTTAAAAATATAAATGATATTTCAATTAAAAATAGATTTTAGGATTTATGTTACCAATTTCAGCATGATATTAGTTTCACTAAATTCTAAAAAACAGGATCATTATTCTAAAATTATATACCCCTCCCCACACTTTTTTTACAGAATGTAGTAAGAAGTTAGGAACTTAAAAGGTTGAGGTAAAAGGATGTAACCTTGGAAATTATAACTTAGAGTGGATACTGATGCACTGTCTCTTTATTTTCTGTATAGAAAACATCATAACATTTAAAAATACTAAAACAATTCAAATGAAAAATATAAAACAAAATAAAAAAATATGATAACATTAGGATAACCCCCTAAGGGGTTATATATTTTGACTACACATATATGGATATCCCTTGACTATTCTCGAATATGATGGGGGTATGACTTCTTGTCTAAGAACCACTAGATGGACTCCATTCCAGTGTGTTTTCTTACACATTGGTTCCTAAGATATACAAAAAAAATTCTTCTAATTTGAGGTCATCTTTATCAATACCAAATCATGTCTTTATCTCCCATTTAATTATTTTTCTATTATGATGTCCAAGGATAGTGATAATAAGTAATGGGGAGCCTAAGCCTCTTGAAAACCCTCCATGATAACAATAAGTTTAAAAACTTCCTATATATCTATTTACAACTCATTCATGGCCTTAATTTCATTTTTTTCAATAGATCCACAATAAAATTTTCAATAAAATCTAAGAGTTCCAGAAGTTCCCCAATAGGTATAGATTTAATTTCCTCTTGACTCTCTAGAGGTTCATAAAAATCAACTGACTCATAAGAACTTGAATAGGGTGAAGTAAAAAAAGATCAACTTCAATTTAATCAAAATTAAATAAAAACATAGCTTCATACATAGAGTAAACATCCTTGAATTTTGTTATCTTACTCTTATTAATGAAAAACAGTGCCCCATGAGTATTTCTTGGGTAAGAGAGAGGTAGTTAGGATCCTCAATCCTCTCTTAAAAACAAACCACTTTAGTTATGGTGTTCTCCATGGAAAAAGATAAGGTTTATTCAGCTAGTTAATCATATATAAGAATATAAGAATCATGAGATAGATGAGTGTAATTTAAATCATCACAATGAACATTAAAAATAAATTTATCTTCCAAAATTAGTCTAAATTTTTAAATTTTAGCATGTTCCTTCTATTTCCATCCCTCAAAACATATTTCATGATATTGATCTCACAACTCCAACTTAGTAATAAAGGACATCTCATGATAAAAAATGGTTAGCTCCGGCTTCTTTTGAATCTTCATTTTTATTGTTTTTTTCTTATGGTCTTATTCAATATATTACTAGAATTTTTCTTTACTCATCTGGTCTTCTTGAATTGATTTGGATGCATCAATTTTTTTTAATTACTCAGTAATGACCAAGTCTTGTTTTGTAGGCGATTTAAAAAAATTATTACATAAAACTCTAAAAACCTTCCAAAGATCAAATAAGTTCATGAACACAGAAGTATTATAATAGTAAATACATATCAAAATAATTAGTTTCTATCACTGTTGGTAGTAATAATTAAAATAAAAGGCACAAAACACTAATAAAAACTTACCTCCCCGACAACGACACTAATTTTGACATGAGGTTATCATGGATCTAGCCAGAAATACATTTATAACTCCCTGGATATATAATAAGATTTAAACTTGGGGTCATATCAAGGATAAAGTGTGTTTTTTATAATAATTCATTTAATATAATTTTTTTATTCTTCACTGTTTTGAAAGAAATATTAATAAACAAGAAAATCTGTTATAAATAATAATAAAGTAAGGGAAAATAATAAAATAGAAGTAAGTAAATAGAACATAAGGTCACTGATAAATAATATCAATTCAAGGTTGATCCATTCTTTTACTTCTTATCATAGATCTACTAAGGATTTAATCATCAACACTCAACCTCACTCAATGCATGATTAATGTCTCAACTCATACACCTTTCTTACCAAAATAATGAACACTAATGCAAGTAATGACTTCAAAAAAATGAATAGATCTATATATTATGAAAATAAAGACTCAATAAAACCACCTCATTAAATAATATCTTCTATGTATAAGTGATCTTCATGAGATCATAAAATCAAACAACCTATCTTAATAAACTCTATCAAATAAACTAAGAGAAGAATGGGGAAAGGATTAAGGGAAGAATAGTAGAAAATAATTATTATGAGTAAACAGGTAATCACAACTCTTAAATTCAACATCATTATTTACTAGGAGTGAATAAATAATCAATAATCATCTTGATATTCTATATCCAAGAAGCTTTAAGTTTCACTTCTTAGTATTATACTCGTGATTAACCCTCCATTACCAAAGTTCAAAAAACACCAAGGAGAATAGTACACTATTATTTACAAAAAATAAATGAGGTTACAGAATGAGAATCCTCTATAATGAGGAATGGATCACCCAATAGAGGAATTCACATCTTATTAAAAAAAATCAGTCATAAACTATTCTAATAAGCAACAACGTCCATGTGGTATGATTCTATGTTGATCTTTAACTTCACCTGATTCTACTCTATGATACCTAAAAATATCCTCTAACTATATTTTCCACTCCCATATACACTTGGATTTTGATGAATCTAGTCCAACATCCCAATTTGGTTCACTACCCCCAACATCCTCAATAGGATTTGAAGGCTTTGATGAAATCTTTCTTAATATCCCCTTATTGTATTTGATTTTAGATTTTAGGGAATTATACATTTTAATTAATCATCATATAGACTTTACATAACTCTTTTTGTAATATGACACTACCCATACATAGTGTTAGGAACCTTTTATTCACCTTGAAGCGAGTTGTTGTAATATAGTTGTACCCTTACGCAACTCTTCTTTCACTTTGGTGTAGGTCTTATCAATAATAGATTACCCTTACATGGCTTATAAGACATGTAGATTGAACTTTATCTAGATCTTTATCAGCCTAGGATCACCATTACATAGCCTTTTTAAATCTTTATTAATAACCCATGGTTTCATTGAAGGTTTTGTATTTGTTTTCAATATAACAGAGTTTAAGGCCACTATTTTTGAAAGGTCTAAATAATAAGTCAGGCAATGCTTTATTATTCCTCAACATTTATAATATAATGATTACTAAAAGTTCTCATAGTTTATGTTGAGTTTAATCCTAAATTTTCTAAATGGATAAAGTTTTTACAGAGTCTAAGATATGAATTCATGAATTTGTGTCTATATAAAGGTTGATATATGAAGATATAATTAGACAGAGGTTTTATAATTCCAACTAAAGGAGAGTTTCTCAATCCATAAAATGGAGAAACCCGAGGAAGCTTCCATAATGAGTTCATAAAATCAAGATAATCAAATAAAGGTTACTAGAAAAAGTGAATCTTATGATTGTACTAGATAGAGAAATCCATTTCTAGCAGAAAAACTTTTTTGAAGCTCATTGAATAGAGAAAGTTAAAGATCATTGTACGGACTACATTACATGGAAAGAAATATAAAGTTCTTATAGATAGAGGAAAATATAAATTAATACTAAATGCAGAAAAATAAAATGTTGTACTAGATGGAGAAAAATATGAAGTCCTACCAGATAAAGAAAAATAAAAAATCTACTAAATGTAATTTTTTGAGTCTATAGGATGGAGGAAACCTATGTATAGAACCAAATGAAGAAATGTGATGTCATCAGATAGAGTAGCCCTTGAATTTGTAATAAAAAAACATGAATTCATTAGAAAAATGATTCAAATATAGGGAATATGGATAAATTAGTACCAGACTGAGAGTTACAATATAGTGGATTTCTTAAAAAGATCATTGAATAGAGAATAATCAAGATTACCAAACATATTTTCCTTCATGTTTATACACTCTAAAAATTATGACGATGTTGAGGTGGAATTACAAAATCTCAAAATTTATAAATAAAAGTTTTTGATTCTCAATGATATTTTATAAAGGTTTGTAATGTTATTTGATATCAATATTTGAGGAAATTCATATGAATAATGTTGACTCCAAACAAATCAAAGGCTTTGAAGGTGGTCAAGCAAAGTTTGAGTTGAGGAGGATTTTCAAAATTAGAGTCTGGGTGTTTTCCTTGTTTATTGGAGTGAGGTTAAGTATATAAAGGGGTGATATACTCTTTATGAATGTTGTTGAATATTTTTGAGAACAATGATCTTCTGAGAAGAAAATTGGAAGAAGAAGCTCCTAAAGAACAAATTTCAGGAAGAAGAAGTACTAGACATAAAGTTCTAGAAGATTGAGTTTGGAGCAAAAGATGACATCTTTCTAATATAAAGTATCATAGGATGATCTTCATTATAACTGAATAATATTGATGTTCAAGAGATTTTTCTCAGGTTGAAAAGTTATATTCTTGTAAGTGAGACTTTTTTAAATTGGAGGAACCAATATAAAAACATTCTTGTGTCAAGGTTGATTTTTACCTCTATTATTTGGGTTAAGGTTGATTCTTTCCTTACCCATATTTGTATCTATGATGGATATTTAGTGGAAAATCTATGTTTCAAGTGATTTCAGACACAATAAGAAGTAAGTACCCAAATTGGGACTGAACCTTGTAAAATCTATATGCCTTTCATTTTATTTTTCTTGTCTTTGAATATAAGTGAGTATGAATTAAAAATTTGATTGGAATAAAAATTTAATAAGATAAAACGGTTTATTTTCAAGTGAAGAAAATTTTAAAAAGACTTCCATTGATTAACCCCCCCCCCCCCTCCCCCCTCAGTGGTGCTACATTCTTGGGCACTTAAATTGTTATCAGAGTTAGGATACCTCTGTAGATCTGATTTTTGAATCTTATTGAATTTAAATTCAGTTAACAATAGAGGTATTCTTACTTTCAACAACAATAACTATTATTTATGGAAGAATATGATGATATCGTATATTATTTCACTTGGTCTAAAAGTGGTGGATGTTTCAACCATTGGATATCCACCTAGAGAAAAGGATGTACAAATGAATTTTTCTGAAAACATGAATAAAAAATATTATGGTAAGGATTAAAATGTTATTCTTATATCTTTCTCTTAAAAAGTATTCACAAATGTGATGAGTATTCAAAAATATAAGGAGATTTGGTATAAACTTAAAATAATTTTTAATGGTAATGCTAAAGTGAAGGAAGAGAAACCTAAAATCTAGAGAAGTTAGTTTTAAGATCTTAAAATAAAAGAGGAAGAGACCATTGATGAATATTTCACAAGGATAAATTAAATATTCAGTAAAATCAGAGGTTTTAGAGAAACTTTTTTAGATTTAACAAATATAAAAAAATGAATAGAATTTTTCCTAATAGATTTGAACCAAAAAACTCTTCTATTGAGGATAGAGAAACTATTTCTCTTGATGAGCTTCACAAAATTTTCATTACCTGTGAAATAAATAATGCTTTGGAATTTAAAATGGAGGTGAAGGATAAAATTTATTTTAAAGTGATGAATAATCTTAAGATTTAAAAAGAAGAAGAGTTCTCCAACATATCAGAATATGAATCTCCGGATGATGAATAATATTCTCAGGTAATGTATTTTATCTCAAAGAAACTTGGATAAGGTAAAGGAAAGTACATGGTCAAACTTCCTACAAAATATTTCAAGTGTGGAGAAATAATACACTTTAACTTTTACTACCCAATAAAAAATGGGAGAGTTCAAATAATATAAATGAATGGATAATACAATGAAGAAAACTTGGGGTAAAAATTCTAAAGAAGTAAAACAATATGGTGAGAACAAAATATGATATTCTAGAAGAAGAAGTATTTCCATGATGTTTAAAGAAGATGAGAATCACTTAGATAAAAGTGATTCAATAGATGAATATGTTTTGGGAAAAATCAATAACTTCATGAATGATGTCAAGAAACACGAGAAAAATTATATTAGTGAAGAAGGATAAGGTGAAGAAACATACGGATAATATTTTTTGATATTAAATCTTGAAGCGTTTCTTAAGAAAAACTAAAAAATTAAGAAGTAATCCAGGATTCTTTTTAAAAAATATAGAATAGAATATTTACTTACAATATAGGAAATATATCTTGAGGAAATTAAATCCATCAAAGTAAAATTTGCACACCAAGAAAATATTTTAAAAGAAAATGATGTAAAATTTTCCATGAAGGAAGAAGAATTGGGAAAGACTCAATCAAGATGTATCAAAACTAAAAAATCCTTAAAAATGATAAATGAAGTATTTTGTAAAGAAAATAAGGTTAAATAACAATATTCAATAATTTTCAAATAAGCTAGCTATCCAAAATAGGTTTGAACTCAACCTAATAATTTAAAATTTTATAATATTGTTTCAAATAATTCTGTAGGTTCCACAATGAGGGAATGGAATTCATGGATTAAAAATTATAGTGAAAATTTTTCTTCATTTAAAAATAAATAAAAAGTATATGGTCTCTTCTAGAAAACTAATATTCCACAAAAAGGGTAGAAATTTATACATTATAATGAATCTTAACAATAATATTTCAATCAACATGCATATCACTATGGAATACCAAGATTCAATGGTTATTATTAGTGTTGAATAGAATTTGGGAATAAATATTATAACTATTAGTAAAATAGATTAATTCCTTGGAAAAGGCATGAGTCAAGGGGGAGAAATATTTGAAGGATGAGTAATTCTGAAGATATTATTAACAAAGTCAAGAAGTTGAAAAAGGATATTAATAAGAAAAAATCATAAGGAAAATAGTATGAAAGAAAAAATAGGTATGATTGTATTTTAAAGGTGTGTAGAAGGTATGATAAATCTTATCATAATTCATAAGAATGTATGAACACTCTGATCAGACAAGTTCCACTCATAAGAAAATAAAAGGAACTTAGTAAAGGAAATATTGAATAAAAAACATTATGAGCTAAGTTTGTGCTAAAATCTAGAAAAAGGGGGAATCCTTGGATTCTAAATAGTTTATTTGCTTACCATATTTTATGAGATTTGAAAATCTTAAAATCATCAGAGAATATAATAGAGTATTTTTTACACTTGGGAATGACTATTCTCTCAGAATCAAAAGGATTTTTATAGCTTAAATTGAATCAATAAAGTTGAATTCCAAAGATGTTCTGTTTATTGATGGGCTTAAAAAAATTTGTAAGTGTAAAACATCCTTGTAATAATGGGAATTAAGTTATCTTCAAAATAGATTCTTTCATTATAAAATATTAAAAATATATAAATATTGTTACCAAGGAAGGCAAAACTAGTGTAAATTTGTTCCAAATCACATATCCAAGTAACACATGTTATTTGAGTGTTAAAGATGAAAATGAATTGTGACATAGAAGACTTGGCCATCTTGGTCAATAAAATATGAGTAAAATATCAAATAAAGAATATATTATAGATCTTTCTAAACCTAATAAGGAAAGAGATATTATTTGTGAGACGTGTGAAAATGGAATAATTGTCAACAAAAATCATTAGAAGGTAGAGATTTGGTTTAATTAACCTCTTGAAATTTTCAATTATGATCTCTATAGAGTAATGATACATCAGTACACTAAAGGTGATATATACTATATTACCTTAATTGATGAATATACATGTATGAATTGGGTAAATTTTTCTGAAAAAAAAAGTATGAGGCTATGTAAATGTTCAAAATGTTCTAGAAGGAGGTTGAGTAGAAAAACTGTGTATATATCAGAAAATTGAGAAAAAACAATGGAAATGAGTTTACATGTAACTCATTTAAATCCATTTTTTAAAGGCATAGGATTATACATTAATATATCACCCTTTACACTTCATAACAAAATATATTATTAGAGAATAAGAACCAAAATTGATTAAAAATGGGATGATCTATTCTTTATGAGTATAAACTCTAAAAATAATTTTGGAGGGAAGAAGTCTTTACAGCTGTACATATTCAAAACATGTGTTTTTTAAGATCAAAAGAAAAATAAACTCCATATTAAATATGGTACAAAAAATAATCCTACTGTTAAATACTTAAAATTATTTATAAGTACCTTCTTAATAAAGATTAAAAATATTTTTTTTTTTGAAATTTGATAAAAGGGTTGAGGAAGGAATATTCTTGGGGTATACAACTAATTAAATAAGCTACAAGTGTTGGAGTAAACATCCACACAAAACTATGGAATCATGTAATGTTAAGGTTATTGAAATTTTGTTCAAAGAAATAAATGAATGAGATGGTTGTACTAAAGTTGAAACGAAAGGAATATTATAACCTTTTGAATAAACTAAAAATAAAAATAAAAGAAGTTTGTAAGAGTTACAACAAACATATATTTAAGTTTCTACCAATGAGTAAGAAACTGAGAGTAACAAAAACTCCAAACTCCAAAAGATATAGAAGCCGGTTTAACTAACTAATATTATCATAAAAAGTAGAGATCTAGTTCATATAATAAGGAAACTAATAATGGAGAATCAAAAAATAATCATTTCTCAAATAGAACCACAATCACTGTCAGAAGTTATTGAATATAAAGAACGATTGGAAGATATGAATGAAGTGTTAAATTATATTGAGAAGAATGATACTTGGTAACTTGTTCCAAGACCATAAGTTCAAAACTTTATAGTAACTAAATAGGTGTTCCAAAACAAGATGAAATAAAAATGGAGAAGTTTAAGTAAATATGGTCAGGCTCATATGGAAAGGGTATGAATAGGTTTAAGGTGTTTCTTTTGAATAAACATTCACCCTTGCTGCAATACTTGAAACTATCAGAATGTTCTTGGAAATTACTGCTCATCAAAAATACAAATTATATCATATGGATGTTAAGTGAGTATTCTTGATTGAGGAATTTGAAGAATAATTTTATATCAAACAACCATATGGATTCATATTTGAAAACTATGGAAGAAAATTTTATAAGTTGAATAAATAATTGCAATGATTGAAGTAGTATCCTCAAGCAGGGTATTCAAAACTTGATAATTGCTAACAAAAATTAAAGTTTTATAGAGGAAAATTTGATATTAATCTGTATATAAAGTTAATAAGTTTCATGACTATGATTTTTATATTTTATTTTTATGAAATAATATTTGTAGGTTATAAATATTATATGTGTGAAGAGTTATCAAAATAGATAAAGAGGTGATTTTAGATGTCTATTCTTAGGGAAATGAATTTCTTTCTCATGATATAGATCATACAAACTAGAAAATATATATTTCTTTCACAAGAAAATTGTTCCATATAATTATTAAATAATTTTTTCATTATAGTTTTAAAGGAAGTTTCCACACCTATTTCTATTTGTATAAAGATGAGTAAAGATGAAGATAGCCAAAGTGTGAATCAGAAGGAATTTCAAAAGATGATAAGAAGTTTACTCTATCTTATAACATATTTTCTATACATTATTTATGTTTTAAAATTATGTGATATTTATCAAATTGATCCTAAAAAATATCACATTACAGTTTCCTAGACAATTTTGAGGTATTTTAAAGAAAATTTAAATTAGGGATGACTGTAAAAAAAATAAACTATACTTACTTGGGTTCATGGATGCTGACTAGTCTGGTGAATTTTATGATTGAAAATCAACATCCAATGGAATATTTTTCTTGGGAGAAAGTTGTTTTTGTTATCACAATAAGAAACAAATTTCATAAACATTAATTATATCTGAATCTGAATATATTATTGTTACTCATGAATGTACTCAAATGATGTGGATAAAAGTAAAACTTGAATATTTTAGGGTGAATTTTGAAAAGAAATTTAAGATTATTTATGATAACCAAAGTGACAACGATCTATCTAAAAATATTATTCAACATTCTCGATCCAAGCACATTGATATTAAGTATCATTTCATGAAATAAAAGGTTACAATTTGAGATGTAAATTTGGATTATATCTCCACAAAAGAAATAATTATGGATATATTCACTAAATATTTTAAAAGGAAAAGTTTTCAGGAATCTAGGATCAAACTACATGTTCAGCCTCTACTACTAACTTAAGGAAAGTTCTTGAGTAACCCCCATGTTAATTTAGATTTTGTTTCCAAAGGGGGATAATAAGTACAAGTATTTTCTTCACCTGTTGTGAATATGAAGCTTGTGTTTTCATAGAAGGGGGAGTAAAGGTTCCAAAAGTTATAATTTTATAATATTGAGAAAATGAGGGGGGTTTTATCAATATCACAAACACAAAAATAAATTCATTGAGGGATGGAATTCTATCAAAAATATTTTCATATCCAACAGTGTGATGTCAGGATATTTCTATTTGAGAAAGGTTGTGGTTTGATGGATAATTTTTAAAGGAATTGTTTTTTTACAACATATTCAAATGGGGATATTTAATAACCCATAGTTTCGTTGAAGGTGTCATATTTTTCGTCAACATAATAAATTTTAAGGCCACCATTTTCAAAAGTATAAAATATTAAATCAGATGATGCTTTACTAATTAAAAATATTTATAAAATTATGATTACTAAAATTTCTCATGTTTCAAGATAAGTTTATTTATGAATTTTCCATACATATAAAGTTTTTATAGACTCCAAGATATGAATTCATGAATTTTTGGTTGTATGAAGTTTGATTTATGAAGATATGATTGAATGAAGGATCCATAATTCTAACTGAAGGAGAGTTTTTCAATCCATTGGATGGAGAAATCTAAGTAAGTCTCTATACTAATTAAATCAATATGATCAAAAAAATATGAATAGATGAAGGAAATATTGTGATTTTATCAGACAAATAAATCTATTTCTATTAGATAAACTTTTATAAAGCTCAGAAAAAAGGGAAATCTGAAGATCATTAGATAGAGAGAAATATAAAGTTCTACTAGAGGGAGGAAAATATAAATTCATACTAGATAGATAAAAAAATTATAGATAGATAATAATAAAAATTTGTACCAGACAGAGAAAAATACAAAATCTACCATATGTACTTTTTTGAGTATATTGGATGGAGGAAACCTATACAGAGTACCAAATAGAAAAGTATAATTTCATCGGATGGAGAAACCCTTGAGTTTATAATCTCCAAGAATGAATTAATTTAATAAAGGATTCTAGATAGATTGTATTTGGATAATGAATCATAGGATGGAGAGTTAATGGATAAAGGAGTTATTTTGAAGATCACTGGACAGATAAAAATCAAGATTACTGGGCCTTTATGTTTATATACTCTAAAAATTATAATCATGTTGAGTTAGGTGTTCAACAACTAAAAATTCATGGAGGAAATTTTATGATTCTCGCTGAGATTTGAGGAAGAAGTGAAATTTTCATTAACACTATGATCTGAATAAAATTTGTATGAAAAATGTTAGCTATGAAGAAATTGAAGTCTTTGAAGGTGGTCAAACAAAGTTTGAGTTGAGATAGATTTTTAAAATTAGAGTCCATACTTTTTATTTATTTATTGAAGGAAGGTTGAGTATATATAAAGGGGATAAAGGCTCCTTTTGAATGTTTTTGAATATTTTTGAGAATGAAAAGCTTCTGATAAGAAAATTAGAAGAAGTTTTTGAACCACAAATTTTAGGAAAAAAGAAGTACCAAATCAAAATTATGAAATATTGAGTTTGGAGTATAAGATAACATCTTTCTAGTATAAAGTCTCATAGGAAGATATTCATTATAATTTAAGAATTTGGAGGTTCATGAGATCTTTATCAGGTTGAAAAGTGTGATTTGTGTACATGAGAATTTTATAAACTAGGGAAACTAGTATAAAAACATTATTGGGTAAAGGTTTATTCCTTCCCTCCATTATTGGGTTAAGGGTGATTCCTTCTCTACCCACATTTATATTTATAACAGATCTGAGTGTAAAATATATGTCTTGGGTGATTCTGAACACAAAAAGGTGTAGGTACCCACATTGGTACTGGAACTTGTAAAAATTGTTTGCCCTGAATTTTATTTTTCTTTTATTTTTATATGGGTGAGTCTAAGTTACAAAGTTGACTCAATCTAAACTCTAAAAAATTGCAGAGGATTATTTCCAAGTGAATGAAATTATAAAAATATTACCATTGGTTCAACCCCCCCCCCCTCTTATTGGTGCTACATTCTTAGAGACTTCACTCAATATACCTTGATGAAAGCCCTAAATATGTAGGTTTACCCTCACGTAGAATTCAAATGACCTTTACACCGTAAGTACTTCACCATGATGTAGTCATCAGCCGCAAAGCACTTCCCTTTCATAGCTTATTTCAAAATGATATTACCATTATGTAAGACATCAACAACCCTTATATATTTCCCTTCAATCTAGAAATAACGAAAAATGATATTTATCTATTAAAAATATAAAATTTAAACTACAAATAGAATAATCATAGAAATTTCATTATTCAATGTAAGAATTAAAAATGTAAGACAATAATTTTATTCAAGATAAAATCAATGGAACTTATAAATATTAATACAAATAACATAATAATAACTTAAAATTATTATTTCAATTAAAATTATTCATATAAAGAAAAAATTACCATTTAATCATATAAATTCAATAATTTACTAGATTATTCAATGAAATCACATTTTTACCCAAATTTGACAAATAAAGATAATTCATCAATAAAATCCCACTTTATCACCAAAAAATCAGATTTTCATTAAAATAATATGGTAAAAATGTATTAAAAATACTCAACATATATTATTATAATCAAATAATTCATTCATCTAGATCAGAATGATTTATCCCATTATTTATAATAGGACTTAGCTGGTATGTTCAGTAATCACCGCCTCCTGATCTTTGTGGGGAGAAGTCCACCTGATCCAATATTCACTGATAAATCCTCCATTAGGTTAAAAAATTACACCAAATCAACTCACCCATCCAGTGAAAAGTTCCATCATCTGAATATATCATATATATTCCCTCACACAACCTTCCTTTGTATTTTCTATATTTCTTCCAAATTGAGTTAAGTTTGTTGTTTTCAGTCACACTTTCTAGACAGCCTCATTTGATCATCCAGTTAACATCATCCAGTTTTCTAGCATCCAGAAAACTAAACCATGGTCTCTACCACTCTCACTAACATCATCCAACCATTGGAAATTAAAACAACATAATTTATCCTTCCATTAGATCTAATTCCTAGGTTGAAAAATGGTTTTCACAGTTGAGCCTGACACCTTCATACCTCAATACCTTTCTTAAAAAAGTATTGAGGCTTAGATAATCAAGGGTGGTTGGGTATTTTTCTATAAATTTCATCAGTTAGAGCATAACCAGGATGAGATTTATCCTCATGTATATTGAGTATAGCATCTAATCCCTTGATTGGGATAGAGAGAGGAGTGTGTGGGCATGCCTAGATAGTACCTATGATGTTCTTATATATTCATATGTGGGACATGCAGTGTGCTCATCCATAAAGGTGAATTATATGTGATGTAATCATCAAACAGACTAGTATATACTTAGAGAGTTGAGAATGTATAAGTTAAAAATATGGTATTGAAACACTTTGTGTCTTTTGGTCACTCAATGTCTTGGTCAAAGGGAATTCAAGAGAATTCATGCTAACATGTGATATACCTAGTGATTATAGGTATAGTGATACATGTTTTTGATGGATATCATGTCATATCCCTTAAAATCATGAGTAGAATTGATTCGTTTCTAGAGACCTCTCTTCTCATACATTTATGGATCCATAAATTCATTTTTTTTTCAATGTTACAAAAGATCATGGGGTCACACTTTATAGTTGACTAAATGGGGACTGAGTTTAACTCATAGAGCTTCCCTAAATATTTTTTAGAGTTAATACAAAATAATTTTTTATTATTATTCACAAGGTATTCATATAATTTAATACATAGTGAAGTTAATTATAACTTTAAAAAAGTGTTTTGGAAGATATTCAAAAGGAGTTTTGGATATGATTTCACAAGTTGTATATGATAAAATATAAGGTAAAATGGAACAAAGTCTTTTAGGATTTATTATATGTGGAATATTGAAGGAGGTGTTCTCTAAAACCCTCTTTTCATGTTATGTAAGTGGTTAATCATATTTTGAGATTGGTAGATATCGTAAAGAAATGTTACATCTTTTTTCTTGGATATATTATTCTTTAAAATTGGTATATATCACAATGCATGAAATGTGATTTTATGAGATGTACTTTTTAGTCACAAAATGAAATAGGGCATATCATATTATCACAAACCAACCAATTCATACATCCACTAGATTCCTATGTAGCCTCGTAATAAGTCCTAGGGGAATTCCTGATCCCTGTGGGTTGGAAACAAGAACCAAAGGTGTCAAATAATACTCAGTTAGAATGATTTCATCTATAAAGTCAATTAATAAACACCGCATTTTACCTATAGAAATTTGTCATGACCCCTCCGTAAACTAGAGTTCCATGTGATAGAATTATAGGAACAATATAAAAAAATAAAACAAAACAATCACATATATCACTTATAACTCTCTCACACACAACGACCCCTTTAACTTAACATCTATAACTATAAATACATAAAAACTACCCATTAATGAAAAGGAAAATAGGAGTGGATTATTTGGTTGATGTGATGGGGGAATGAAAATAAAATAAAACTTCTGAATAACCTCCATGTGACTGCATATCAATATCCATTATCAAAACAATAAAAACTACAAGAGTGATTATAAGATGATCCAGAACCGAGAACTGAGGTATAATATAGGTGTGAGTATAAAAATTATTAGTTTTTCACTAACCATATTTCCACATTATTAACCTTTAATAAAAGATCAATTTTCAATATAGTTTGAAAATACATGAATAATATAGGTTTTTTATTATTTTCCAAAAAAAACATCTCTTTATTAAATACTCCTTGAAAAACCCCATTTAAAACATGATTTTAAACTTTCCATTTTGTGGAAAAAAACTTTTAAAACAAATGTAATAAATATCTTAATGAACATCCATAAGAAAAAATATATAGATAAATATATAACAAGAACAATCAGAACAACATATAAGCAAAAAATCATGTCATAGTAGAAGATGATAAATAAAATTAAAACAAAGTAAAGAACCAAAGTGAAAGTAAATAGTATGAAATACAGAGTATGTAATCACAGTCAATCCCTAAACATCTCATGAGGATACCCTAGACATACTAGGTTTGGAACCATATATAAACCTATTGATTCATTCCTATATCTATAACCAACCATCTTCCCTCTTCTAGCCGCACTCATGTCACTCCTCTATAGCCTTTTGATGTTATATTAGATCTATTCTATCTAATCAGGACTAGTTAGTAACTGTATCTCATCCCTCACTAAGACTCCTAGGATCCCATGGTGTTAATAATGGGGGAAGGTGATGTTGACTTATATAAAACATATCAAATATGGAAAAACACAACCCAAACACATTTTCCCAACCCACCTATAAAGTCTATGATTTCGGTAGCCCAAAATCGATGGTTACTTTATTATCTTGGAATAAGATGCAAGAAATACCATAAAAAAGGACCAAATAGTTTATTAGTATCGGTAAACTAGATACATACTTGAAATTCACATCACATTTTAAAAACATAAAATACACAAAGTGTTTTCTTTGATAATTTCATTATTTCCCTTAGCATATCCCTACATATCAATCAACAAACACTTCCTAGTATCTTGGGGAAAATTAAGCATAAGAAGGGGTGGTCTAAGATGACCAGTAAGGGTATGAATTTAGTGGAATCTATCATGAATAAATAATCATAAATAATATGGAAAGTTAAATAATTTAAACACATTCCGTTTAAACAAAAACTTGATCATAATATGTCATGAATCAATGATGATCAAATAAGCCATATAAATAATCACATGAGCTCAAAACTTATCCATATATATTTTAACTGATGGAATAATCACATGGAAATAAATAACTGATTTCATAATGATAAAATTCATAATGTAGGACATTTGAAACTTACTTTAGAGGCCTCATCTAAGACATTTTAAAATATCATCAAGGCCTTGTACCATGACATATATACAAATGGGTAATTCCTCAGCCAAACCCCAAACTATTTTGTCTCATGAGACATACCAATGCATCGATGGGATATATAAGTACATGAATATCACTTACTAAGTCTAATGAATTCCTCATATGAATAAATAATACAACTAAATCAACATGACTTAATAATCAATAATTTTCCCTATTGAAAGAACTATCATATGGGATTTCAATAATTTCCACCAGTCAAAATGATTATAACCCGTATGAAGAAATATGGTGGATGGTATCATTAGAGTATATTGTCAACATAATATTCAACAAATTATGTTGGCATAAATGAAAATACTTTAAAAGGTTCACATGATATTTTCTTAAGGAAAATATCTTTTTTCTTTGAAAATCACTTTTTAAAATCTAGAAACTACAAATTTAATAAAGAAATCATTTTATTTAAAAATAAAAATTTAAAATAATAGAGGAAGCTTCAAAAAATTTAGGTGTCATAATAGTGGTAAATTACATTAATGATGTATCATTTTAAAAACATTCATTTCACACTTTTGTAAGAAAATTCAAAAAGTACCTTATTCAGAAAATGATGGGAATATTTCTTTAAAAATATTTTGTAAAAAGTAAAGAAAGGGTAAAACTAACTTCAAAAATTCATTGGAAAATATGAAAACCATTTTTTAAAACATTTTTAAAAAACATGGACATGGAAGAGAAATTTTCCTTAACTGATAATTAAAAATAAACAATCACAAATGATGATGAGATTGTGAAATAAACCCTTATTACTTGGGTTTCTTTTGAATCATAAGCCCAATGAAAGAAATAAATTCAAATAAAACTTTTAATAACATGAATATAAACATATTAATGATATAATATATTAAATTTATATTTTATACACCACACAAAAGATATAAGTTGTGAATCTGACATATGTCTCATAGAAGTAAAAGTGAGATGAGAAACTCTTAACTCAAGTTTGAATTCCTTATTATGTGTCCAAAAATCATGTATAATAAATATATATTTATTATAAATATATTTAATAACCTTATTTATATATATAATACAATATATGATTTAATTATAACCTTTTATCACCTATTTATTAAAAATTCTTTATTAAGATCACTCTTTTAGGTGATAACTGCTTCGTTTTTCATGTATGTTTTGATTTGGTAGTTTCGGTCTTTGAACATTGATCATGTTTACATCATATAAATAATGTTAATAATTTTATAAATATAATATATACTCATTATATACATATTTATAGTTATTTAAAAAGTTATAGATAAAAAAATGAATTACACCGTTTATGGAGACGGTAGGTCGTACGTACGCCTAAACATTGTTTTTACTTTTCAAAGAATGGAATGAAAGTAAGTAAAATAATAATTCAACTTTAAATAATAATAATTATATCATATAAATAATATATATTCATCAAATAAATCCTTATTACCATCCAAGTAAAATATAAATGAAAAATGAATTACATCACTTTGTGGAGGTGGTAGTCCACACGTACGCATGAGCGACGTTAACATTTCCCAACAGATTGGAAAGTAATAAGGTAATTATGATATTATAATTACAAAATTATAATTATTATTTAAATATAATATATAAATATTAACCCCATCATAATTCTCATCCATAAAATATGGTGATGAAAAATGAATTGTATCGTTATGTGGAGATGGTAAGTCGTATGTACGCATGAGCGATACTTTCACATCCCATTTGATGTGAAAGAGGGTGGGTAATGGTGGTTTTATAATCATAATAAAATGTTACTATATTAAGGATACTGAATTTATTATTTTATAATAAATACCATAGATTCAGAGGATTTAAAATAATAATTAAAAAAAGAAAGTGATCGGTTAAGGTGATTACCTCTTCTCTAGAAGAACTCCTTTGGATATCCTCATATAGATCCTAGGGTTGATATTTTGAGGAGACCTAAACCTATAAAATTTGAATAGGGGTGTTTAGAAGAGGAATGGGTAGATTTTGGTCAAGAAATATGGCTCAAAGTGGTGTAAATATGTGAGGGAGGAGATGCCCTTTTATAATTGAGGTGGGGTACTTTTGGAATTTCATAAAAAATTAAAATATAATAAGACTATTATAGATAAAAATGCTTCCAAATGGTCATTAATTCAAACATATGGTTTGATATGACTTAAATTTCACCAAAAAATAAAATTTATATAGGTTTAAGTTCTATTTTAAACCATATATTTTGGTTTAACCCCTTAACATTAACTATGGTAACATATTTTTCACTCTTAAAGGGTTATAGTTTTACATATAAGGTAAATATTGACCCATAAATGGACGAGGGATGTAATTTTAGACCATATATTATCCAAATTTTTCATTTTAAATATTTTTATAATTTTTAAATAATTTAATAAAATATTATTTTGATAAAATATCATTATTGTCAATTTTGATACTATTCATTTAATTTGACTTCAAATACATCAATACAAAGTTATATTTCAAATATAATTAATTTAAACATCACTAATATGTCACATAGATCTATAAAATCTATCGTACATATTATCTCATTCAAATTATATCACTTTTAATATTTTTAAAATCAATTATTTTATTTTTCTGTTAATTGAATAATTACTACGTTAGCATTGTGCAAGCATTTAAGGTAATTATTTCTTAATTAAAAATTAAAATTAAATTACTAGGATGAAGATAAATATTTTATATTTAAAATGAATATTTATAACTGAACATATACTCTATTTATCTCTTTGTTAAAAAATATTATAGTTATTAAAAATAAGAGTATGATATTTTTTACTTTTCTTTACATAAAAGATTATAAAGGTCATGATCCACTATTTCATAACTAGATTTATCTAGTGCTAGGGCTTTAACAGCTCTAGATAAAAGTGTTGTTAAATACCCCCTTTGTCAGCGCTAAAAAAGCATTGTTAAAGGGTGTATTTAACAGCGCTAAAAAAAGAATTGTTAAAGGGGGGCCATTATTAGCGCTTTTTTACAAACCCTGATATAGGCTCACCATTTTTTAGTGCTTTTAAAAAATTGATGATAAATGGGGTCTTTTATCAGCACTTGTAAAAAATCCCTAATAAAGGGGAGGTTTTTATCATCGCTTTTTTAGAAGTGCTGATAAAGATTCCCTTTTATCAGCGCTTTTTTAGTAGCGCTGATAAATGTATTCTTCAAAAAAATCACTAAAAATAATATATAAATATATAAATATATTTATATTGATATAAATATAATATATGTTTTTTAAAATATGTTTTAGATAAGGTAAATAGTCATTTACACTTAATATATAAGATATTTAAAGAAAATGTATTATAAAATAATTTAAAAAATATTTTTAATTAATAATATGCTTATTATTACCAAGTAATAGTCATTTAATATCAATTTGAAGAATAAAAAAATAAAAAAAAATTAATAAAAATCTAAAATAAGTTGAAAACATAACTCGAACTTCAAATGAGCATAACTTTGATCCACTTGTCTGTTTGGGCACTACCACATATCAAATCAAATTCTACGATGAGATATATGCTTTTAGTGATATAGGTAAACCTCTGTGACATTTTTTGAGGCCAAAAAAGTCCATAAGTCCACTAAAACTAAGTTTTTAATTAGGATATCCCAATGTTTAAACATTTGATGGATTTTTAGCCTCGTTTAAAGGGGTTTTATTGTCTTTTTTTGGTAGAGACTAAATTTATTCTCAGGGATTACATTCATATTGATATTATGGTTTTAAAATTTTATTATTTTTCACAATTTAATTTTATTTATAATTAAATATATGCATGTTTTCTTTTATTTACTTATAATAAATCACTCATATAAATGCATATATCAACATATTTAGGTAAAAATGTATATTCTAATATATGTAAACAAATACATATTCTAAAAATGTATTTAAAATAATATCTAACCATTTTTTACATTATAAAAAATATATTTATAATGTTTATATATACATATATGTGTGTATTAATAAACAGATATATAATTATATTGTATTCTAGTATATTTAAATGAATATAATATATAATATATTGAAATAAATATAAGTATATATATATCACACACACATATATATTTTATAAATGTATTTAAAAATAATTATATAAATATATGAATAAAAAATATATATTTAAATATATATGTAAATATATATATATAAATAGAAATATCGTTAAATATACAATGAAACTGTTGGAGTTGGTGGCCTAGAACCAACTACTTTGTACTTTATTCATTAATAAAATCCTTATCACATATTGATTGTTCTTCTACATGAAAATGCATGTGATAATGTCCTAAGGACAGCTGTTGCAGTAATGGGTCATAGCGGATCCCTGCTATGATGAGAACCCGGAAGTGCCATAACACTGTTCTTGAATATATTTTCTATGGTCGGATGATGTTATTTGAGGGACACAAATAATATAGTCCATTAGGGGTGAGGACTCATAAAACTTTGAGGCACCTTCTCATGGTGTGCGCCCTTGTTAATATCCAGGAGGATATTATGAGAACGAGACCCGCCAGTAGGAAATACACATTTCATAGTGTCATTGGATGTTCCTATCTGCGGACGTCTATATTGGTCCTTAGACTTTAAGATTATTATTAATGGGTATTAAAACTCATGCACTTAGATGTATTGACGAAAACTGTGACGACACACTATTCGCAGCGAGGTAGGATATGTTGGGTGTGTCACGAGTAATACCGAATTAATAGATAATGCGAGAAAGGATTTGTCACTTCTGTTCCATAATTGAAGTAGATATCTCAGGCCCTTTGATGGAATTGATATAGCCTAAATAAATCCATGGCCATGGTAAGGAATGGGCGAGTTCAATTCCAGAAAGTCAAAGAAAGAATAACTGAGCACGTGGGTTGATGACACTAGCATGCAACCCGCTTGATTTGAGATATCATGAAAAAGGGATTATATTACATTGTAAGCGTTCGTATGAGGTGACATGTCATTTCAGCATTAACTTCTTTCTCTATGGGTTCCTTGGCGTGTTGCTAGACGCTAACCTTGGACTTTAGGCAGGTTTCGCCTAATGCCACTGAGAAAGAGGCCTAGAGGGTCACACACTAAGTGTGTCCATGTATCTCAGTTAAATATTAATTTAACAAGTTAAATAAAGATTATTCCTGACTGTGGTTTAATAATTATTTAAGGATTCATGATCACATTTATTTTGACACTAGTTATTCGAGATAATATATTGTGGGTGAAATAATATATTTATTAGCGAGTAATGCAGTTACATTTATTTAAGAAATAAATATCCATTACTCAAGGTCTAATAAATGTGGAGGAGGAAATAAAGTAAAGTGGAAAATAAAAGTACACGCCGTGTATATTAAATATACACACCGTGTAGTTTTAAGGAAAATAAGTACACACTATGTATTAATTATTACACGGCGTGTAGTTTTTCTAGTCAGGATTTTGAGGAAATAATATTATTATTGTGATATTAATTATAATCAGCGTGGGCGCATGTTAAGGAATTAATAATTCGACATGGGGGTTTTAAATAAGAGTTAATGAAATAAATAAAATTCTTAACGTATTTATTTATTGTCATAACTCTATAACCTCAAACCTGGTTATAAATATACTCACAACCCCAACACTTTTCGTACAAATCGTTGTGCACAACAATTCTGGAGAATTCTTTCAAGGCTGAAAGAACTCCTTCCTCCAAGAACGCTCTTAAGACCGAGAGACCAAGGCGATCTAAGGTGGACATCGCAAGAAAAGGTTCTTCCGCGCTAGCACCCAAAGATCCCTTCGGCGACATCTGGAGATACGTGACACATGTGTGGATCACCGCTAGAGGAATCCTACACTTGGATTCTACGACGCAACGACGGATCATAGGATCATGACCGGAGACATCAACGAAGGAAGAATTCCACCAAGGTAATTCTTATGAATTAATTAAATTAATTATAACCAACATATGATGATCCTATCTCTATGGTTCTGGGATTCCCTCTTTTTTTTGTTCTTCGTTCTATTCTGAAGATTCTGCGTTTTATATCGTGACGGATCTCAGTTTGAACGTTGTTTAATGCTAAAATTAAAGTTGGGAAAACCCACCAACATGCTTCCGCTATGCCCGGAACCTTCAAGTGGTATCAGAGTGGCCATATCGTTGATTATAATTATTTTGTTTTTCGTTGGTGATCTATGCAATAAATAATTTAGTTGTTTCAATTCAAGTTAATCGTTCTTTAAATCTGAATCTAGAGATATGTTCCTCCTCTATCGTTTCTCGTTCACCATACAGAAACAAATTTTTCTTTTAATTTTTGATTAAAATAAAATAGAGGAAATCATCCAGAGGAGCCAAATGTTTCTGGTCGTACAACACCAGAATACACGGCATGTATTCAGAAGTACACGTCGTGTAGTTTAGGTTAATGCATCAGACTGGTCTACCAAATCAGGTCGTGTATTGATCCTATCTAAGTCATTTATGACACCATGTGTTGACCAGGAATAGGTGGCACACGGTTTCCAGATTACACGTTGTGTGGTCCAACAGAACATGGTGTGTAGTCCCTTCGGGTTAGGGTTGGACCGTGTACCCCATACACGGCTTGCCCTGCTGGAAACCGTGTAACGCGGAAACTACACAGCGTGTGCCCCACTGTACATGTCATGTACTCCAAAAATTTCTGAAGTACATTAACACGCCATGTCCCCGGGCGTGTACTTCGGATGGATGGTGAAGAAAAAGTACATGTCGTGTAGTTGGAACTACACACCGTGTACCCACCCAAATTATGCATATTTATTAAAATTTATTATTATATTATACAAACCCTTGAGATGTGTACCATGGTGCAGGTGTAAAGTTGAGGCACAACACGTGATAGGTGTTTTATATATATGTGTTTAATTTAACATCTGCGTAATAAATGGAAATTCACCGGGTTGCCTCCAAGGTACAAGTTACGTACAAGGATAATTTTAAATGAATTTATTTGTTTAAAATTATGATGGATGAGAATCTCAAGGAAATTCAGAAAAAGGATTTAAGATAAAAGGATTGGTTAATTAAAGATAATTAATTGATTCGAGCATGATTTAACTTAAACAAGAATGATTAAAGAATTGAATTCTAGTTTTATTTATGCGTAAATATCGTTGCATGTATGGATGATCATGAGCTAGACCGAGACCTTTTTATGTGAATGGTTTCTTTAATTTATTTATTTAAATTAAATTTGTTGGCCTGCGAGCCTTCTCCTCATTAATATGTAGGGCCTGCGTGCCCAAGGACTCTTTTATGTAAAAACCCCTTTTTACCCCTCACATGTGTGTGAGATAAATGCATATATAATGGATGGAGCTCCCAATCTACTGTAGGTGGCTCAAGTCAGGAGCCAAGGTGAAACCAATCCAAGGAGATACAAAGGTGCATAGGTGGAAAGCTGTAAAAACGAACCTGAAAGGTTCAAGGTGTTTCTCCCCTAGGTCTTGGGTTAGTTTATCAACTGCTAGATAAACTAACCAATAGAAAAATCTCATTATTATACCATTTATTTTATTTCTGTCATTTTCATGGTTTATGTATTGTGGGTGTGTTGTCACGATCACACAATTAATGAATTAAATGATCATGCAAGATGGAACTAAAATAAAACTGGCTTATACGTAAATATTATCTTAGACATGGTTAATCACTTGAGTATATCCCACTTAATATTAAAAATCATGTAATAAAAGATAATAAAATGGAAATTTATGTATAAGGATAAAATCCCTCAAAATAAATATTAAGTCGGTATAGCCTTCCATAATCTTGTTTAGAATCAAACCATAGTTCAAAGTGCTTGACCAACCCTAGTTAGGGTGCTTTCAATTATCGGGGAATTATAATTCAAGGTTTTGGGTTGACCTGACTTGGTTCTCATCAAGGGTTGACTGCTACAGTTGGACTTGGTGTGACCAAGAGGCAAAGGTTGAGGAAATCCAAAATAAAAGGATTTCAGGATTGGGGAGTCCACTCAGTGGATCAAGGAGCTGCGAGTTAATGCAGTTGGCATTTGAAATGCCTACCTAAAACCCTTCAAGTTTCTTTACCAACCCTAGTTGGGGTAATGAGAAGGGCAATATAGATCATTTCCACTAGAATATTCAGGAAACAGAATATTCCGAAGTCAATGGTGAGGGCTATTGGATTTTGATAAAATAGTGGGAGACTAATAAGTATTAATTTATTTATTTGTCTCATTTTTTTAATAAAGTATTAAATCTTTCCTAATCTTAATTTGTAGAAACGACAAGAAAATGACTTCAAACATATCATTTTGAACCATACTCGAGAAGGAAAACCTTCTCACCGGCACCAATTTTCAAGAGTGGCAGAGGCGTTTACGCGTCATCCTTCACCACGAAAGGAAATTGTATGTGCTGGAAGAGCATATTCCAGTTTCACCTGGGAAAGAGGAAAGTTATGAGGAATTATATCTCTATATGAATCACATGGATGATGCCACATATGTCCATTGTTTCATGCTATCGGCCATGTCTAATGAGCTCTTGAAGAAACATGAAAACATGGATGCATATATCATGATGTCTCACCTTAAGGATCTCTACCAAGAGAAGCTGAGACAGGAGAGGTATGAGATCTCCAATGCTTTGTTTACAACTAAGCTTGGAGAGTGTGCGCCAGCTGGGCCTCATGTAGTCAAGCTTATTGGCTACATTGAATGCCTGGACATCTTAGGGATTAAATTCCCGGATGATTTGCGTATAGATCTCATCATATCATCACTACCCAAGACCTTCTCTAGATTTATTGTCAACTACAACATGAGAAACAATGAGAAGAGTCTATCGGAACTTCTGACCTTGATTCACCAGGTAGATAAGGACATGGGGCGTGACAAACCCGCAGCCCTTATGGTGAATAGGAAAAGGAAGGACAAGGAAAAGGGGCCAAAGACTTATAAATGGTCTGAAGCCCCTGAGCACTGTCCCTCCAAGAAGGGGAAGATCCAGAGGCAGGGCAAGGAATGGGAGGCGGTGTGTTTTTCATGTGGAAAGAAAGGCCACTGGAAGAGGAACTGCACCCAGAAGCATGGAGATTCTAAAGGTGCATTTTTTATCAAGTGTAATATTTCTATTTCTACACATTGGGTATTAGATACAGCTTGTGGGTCTCATATTTATATTCAAATGTAGGAACCAAGTAGATTTAGAAAGATTTCCAGAGGATAGGTGGATCTTCGGGCTGCCAATGGCGCAAGGCTGGCTGCGTTGGCTATTGGAAATTACCACCTCTCACTACCGACTGGGATGATTCTGGTTTTACAAAACTTTTATTATGTGCCTTGTGTTACCAAGAACATAATTTCTGTATATTGTTTGGATATGGATGGATTTTTTTTCAAATTTGGAAATAAGGGTTGTCTCTTTTATAAGAACAACATATGTTATGGTATGGAACATTTAAATAATGGTTTTTATGTATTAAATTATGAAAACCAAGTGTTGGAAATCGATAACGAAACAAACTCACATGACTCATACATCACCCAGTTGTGGCATCTCCGTCTCGGTCATGTAAACGAGAAGCACTTGACAAAGCTCTACCAAGATGGCTATTTAGACTCTATTGAGCTAAAACTACTTGATAGATGTCACGCTTGTTTACAAAGAAAAATGACCAAGACTCCTTTTGGTGGACAGGGTGAAAGGGCCACAGAGCTTCTAGGATTGGTACACACGGATGTGTGTTGACCATTTCTAGTAGAAGCTAGAGGTGGATATTCTTACTTCATTACTTTTACTGATGATTTGAGTAGATATGGCTATATCTACTTAATGAGGTATAAGTCAGAGGCCTTAGAGAAATTTAAGGAATTCAAGAATAAAGTAGAGAATCATCTTGGTAAGAAGATAAATAAACTTCGATCAGATCGAGGTGGAGAATATCTGAACCAAGAGTTCATCGATCTTCTACGGGATTCTGGGATCCTATCTCAACTCACTCCTCCTTATACACCACAGTGGAATGGTGTTAGTGAAAGGAGGAACCACACCTTTTTGGACATGGTGAGGCCGATGATGAGTCATGCGGATCTTCCATTATCCTTTTGGGGATATGCATTACAAACTACAACATGCACATTAAATTGAGTACCAACTAAGGCGGAAAATGGAATTCCCTTCGAGATATGGAATGGAAAGAAACCCATTTTTTTGCACACACGTGTATGGGGATGTGAGGAATTTGTTAAGGCCTCCTTAGGCAACAAACTAGCACCCCGAGGCATGAGGTGTATCTTTATAGGGTATCCCAAGGAAACAAAAGGATATTACCTATATAACCCTCAAGACAAGAAAGTGACTATCACCAGACAAGACGTCTTTCTTGAGAGGGAGAAAATCCTCAAAAAGGATAGTGGGAGAAAGATTTACTTCAAAAAATTTGATGCTAAAGATACACAGGAGTTGGTATAGGAACAAGTTCCACAGGTCCCCATGGAAGAGGTTCCAGAAACACAAGTACTGTGTAGGAGCTCAAGAGAGGTAAGGGAACCAGAGAGATTTGGTTTCCTAGTCATCGAGGATGGTGAATCATTATTGTTGGACAATGATGAACCTCTCTCCTAAAAGGAAGCAGTAGAAAGATCAAAAGCTACAAGATGGCTAGAAGCTATGAATTCTAAGATGGATTCCATGTATCAGAACAAAGTCTGGGTTCTGGTCGATGAGCCAGTTGATGTAAAGCCTCTTGGATGTAGATGGGTATTCAAGAGAAAGCTGGACATGGAAGGTCAAGTTATCACCTATAAATCAAGGCTAGTGGCTAAAGGATTCATTCAACGTCAAGAAATTGACTATGATGAAACCTTCTCGCCAGTTTCCATGTTTAAATCCATAAGAATCATACTTGCCATAGAAGCTTACCATGACTACGAGATTTGGCAGATGGATTTCAAAATAGCATTCCTTAATGGGAACCTTCAGGAAGATGTCTATATGACACAACCAGAAGGGTTTGTGACACCAGGTGAAGCCAAATGGTTTTCCAAGTTGCAAAAATCCATTTATGGATTAAAGCAAGCGTCCAGGTCATGAAACATTCGATTTGATGAAGCCATAAAGGAATTTGGGTTCATTAAAAATTAATGTGATCCATGTGTTTATAAATGGTTTAATGGGAATGAGATATTTATCTTATTAGTATATGTTGATGACATATTGCTTATTGGAAATGATGTACCAGTCTTACAGTCAGTTAAGGATTGGTTGAACAAGTGTTTCTCCATGAAGGACTTGGGTGAAGTAGCCTACATTCTAGGGATCAAGATCATTCGTGATAGATCCAAGAGGTTTCTTGGACTAAGTCAGAGTACATATATTGAATAGATACTAAAGATATTTAGTATGGAACAATCCAAGAGGGGATTGGTTCTAGTGTCACATGGACTACATCTTTCTAACAAAATGTTTCCTCATACACAACAAGAGATAGATAGAATAAGTAATATCCTATACGCTTTGGCTATAGGATCCATCATGTATGCCATGTTATGTACTAGGCTTGGTGTTGCCTATGCACTAAGTATGGTAGGCAGATATCAAGCAGATCCAGGAGAACAATATTGGACTATTGTTAAGACTATCCTTAAGTATCTGAGAAGAACTAAGGATATGTTCCTAGTGTATGGAGGAGATGAGGAGATTTTCATCAAAGGGTATGCTGATGCTGGTTTTCAGACAGATCAGAATGATCTGAAGTCGCAATCTGGATATGTTTTCTATCTCAATGGAGGAGCTATGATCTGGAAGAGTTCAAAGCATCCAGTTATCGCCGATTATACAGTGGAATCCGAATATATAGTGTCTTATGATGCAGCCAAGGAAGCCATCTGGATTTGGAACTTTTTCAAGGAGCTTGATGTGGTGCCTAGAAGTAAAGATCCCATTACATTTTATTGTGATAATACTGCAGCGGTGTCTCTTTCAAAAGAACCAAGGTCACATCAATGGACAAAGCACATACTCCGGAAGTATCACCTCTTGAGGGATTTCTATCAAATGGGTGAAGTTGTAGTGAGCAGAGTGTCCACAGAAGAGAATGTGGTGGACCCCATGACTAAAGGCCTATCTCAGCAGAAACATGAATATCATGTGAGAGCTAGCGGGTTAAAGGTTGTTAGTAGTTGGCTCTAGTCCAAGTGGGAGTCTGTTGGAGTTGGTGGCCTAGAACCAACTACTTTGTACTTTATTCATTAATAAAAGACTTATCACATCTTGATTGTTCTTCTCTGTGACAATTCATGTGATAATGTCCTAAGGACAGCTGTTGCATTAATGGGTCATAGCAGATCCCTGCTATGATGAGAACTCGGAAGTGCCATAACACTGTTCTTGAATATATGTTCTATGGCCAGATGATGTTATTTGAGGGACACAAATAATACAGGCCATTAGGGTTGATGACTCATAAAACTTTGAGGCACCTTCTCATGGTGTGCGATCTTGGTAATATCCAGGAGGATATTATGAGAACGAGACCCACCAGTAGGAAATTCACATTTCATAGTGTCATTGGATGTTCCTATCTGCGGATGTGTGTATTGGTCCTTATACTTTAATATTATTATTAATGGTTATTACAACTCGTGCACTTAGATGTATTGACGAAAACTATGATGACACACTGTTCGCAGCGAGGTAGGATACGTTGGGTGTGTCATGAGTAATACCGCATTAATAGATAATGCGAGAAAGGATTTGTCCCTTCTGTTCCATAACAGAAGTAGATATCTCAGGCCCTTTATGGAATTGAAATAGCCTAAATAAATTCGTGGCCATGGTAAGGAATGGGCGAGTTCAATTCCAGAATGTCAAAGAAAGAATAACCGAGCACGTGGGTTGATGACACTAGCATGCAACCCGCTTGATTCGAGATATCGTGACAAAGGGATTATATTATACGGTAAGTGTTCGTATGAGGTGACACGTCATTTTGGCATTAACTTCTTTCTCTATGGGTGCCTTGACATGCTGCTAGATGCTAAACTTGGACTTTAGGTAGGCTCCGCCTAATGCCACTGAGAAAGAGTCCTAGAGGGTCACACACTAAGTGTGTCCATGTATCTCAGTTAAATATTAATTTAACAAGTTAAATAAAGATTATTCCCGATTGTGGTTTAATAATTATTTAAGTATGCCTGATCGCGTTTATTTCGACACTAGTTATTCGAGAGAATATATTGTGGGTGAAATAATATATTTATTAGCGAGTAATGCAGTTACATTTATTTAACAAATAAATAACCATTACTCAAGGTCTAATAAATGTGGAGGAGTAAATAAAGGAAAGTGGAAAATAAAATTACACACTGTGTATATTAAATATACACGCTGTGTAGTTTTAAGGAAAACAAGTACACGCCGTGTATTAATTATTACACAGCATGTAGTTTTTTTAGTCAGTATTTTGAGGAAATAATATCATTATTGTGATATTAATTATAATAAGCGTGGGCGCATTTCAAGGAATTAATAATTCGACATGGGGGTTTTAAATAAGAGTTAATGAAATAAATAAAATGCGTAACGCGTTTATTTATTGTCATAACTCTATAACCTCAAACCTGGTTATAAATATCCTCACAACCCCAACACTTTTCATACCAATCATTGTGCACAACAATTCTAGATAATTATTTCAAGGCCAAAAGAACTCCTTCCTCCAAGAACGCTCTCAAGAACGAGAGACCAAGGTGATCGAAGGCGGACATCGCAAGCAAAGGTTCTTCTATGCTAGCACCCAGAGATCCCTTCGGCGATGTTTGGAGATACGTGGCACACGTGTGGATCAGTGCTAGAGGAATCCTACACTTGGATTCTACGACGCAACGACGGATCATAGGATCATGACCGGAGACATAAACGAAGGAATAATTCCACCAAGGTAATTCTTATGAATTAATTAAATTAATTATAACCAACATATGATGATCCTATCTCTATGGTTTCGGGATTCCCTCTTTTGTTTTTGTTCTTCGTTCTATTCCGAATATTTGGCATTTTATATCATGACGGATCTTGGTTTGAACGTTGTTTAACGCTAAAATTAAAGTTGGAAAAACCCACCAACGCGCTTCTGCTGCACCTGGAACCTTCATAAACAACATGGTGTAGTGGTAAAGGCATTAAACCTTTAAAGGAGAGGTGTAGGGTTCGAATCCAAATGGGAACGCATGAGGTTGGAAATTTGAAAAGCGTTGATAAAAAGGGGTGGTGGGGTGAAAACACTGATAAAAGTGGGGGAGAATTGTTAAAGGTTTCGTGGAAGTGCTGATAAAGGGGTCAGACTCATGGACGTCTGAAAAAATATAATTTTACCCCCTTTAATAGTACTACCTTTATTAGTGCTAAAAATCATTTTTAAAGAACCTCTTTAACAACACTAAAAAAGAACTGCTAAAAGGGTCCTTTAAATGTTCTAAAAAAAGTGTTGTTAAAGGACCCTTTTAACAGTTCTTTTTTAGAGCTGATAAAAGCTTTGGTCTTTTAACTGTGCTCCAGTTGTTAGTGTTTTTTTATCATCGAAAAAGGCATATTCTAGTATTGTTAAAGGCCTCTTTTTTAGTAGTGATCACACTCATACGGATGAAAAATTCCATATAAAAAAATCTTGGAAGATTATGGATGAAATGGACTCATAAAATAAAATTTAGTCAAGTGTTAGTGTCATTTTATAGCCCTTAACATATTATTTTTAACCCTAAATTACTCAATTTACCCTTTACCTTGGTAAAAAAACTACTAAACTTATTATTCATATTGACCAAAAATAAAAGGGAACTATTTACCAAATTTGTACCGCATGATTTCAAATATGGGATTAATTTTTAAAAATTCAAAACACATAATTTGAAGAATTTAATTTAAAATCAAACTGGAAAAACACGACGAAATACAGTTTTTCTTAAAAATACATTTTTGGTATAAAAAATGTTTTTATATCAAAACAATTATAAAATTGATTTCAATAAACATAATTGGATTATTCATAATATAATATAAATAATTTTACTTTGAAACTGTTTTAAAATAAAATGGAACTTTGTAGATGGTTGAAACAAAAATACAGCTTTTAATAAAAATCTGTATTTTTCACTATTCACTAGAAAATAAATCCTTTCAGAAAAATAAAAAAAATTCACCCTATGATAATTTTGATATGATGATTTCAAAAATAATATTATTTTTATAAAATAAAATCTACATAATTTCTATAAATTAATTATAATATTTTCTCACAAAAAACAATAAAAACCAATTTTGAAGAAAACGTATTTCTCAAGCCTAAAATAACTTTACTAAAAATTGAGTACTTATTTCATAATATTTAGTGAATGTATTTGTATTGAGTAGGTACTATATATATATATCATAATTTATGTAATAATATTCAAACCCTTCAATTTAATAGCTAGGTTATAACAATCATATTTAAATGATAATATTTTGGGGTTCTTTAAGCTCAGTGTTGCATGTTGTATACACTATAAAATATAGTGTTATTTTAAAATCTTAGGGTGTTACACCACCTACCTACACCCATCCCTTAAAAACCCCTATTTCAAACTAATAAATATCATATCAACATAATCTTAGATGGGATTCCATGAGGGGTGCTTACTTTCTATGAAAACTATTTCAAGGTATCAATCATGCCTTGAAATTTGAATCTAGTTATAAATTTATAAGAGAAAAATTATTCTTTAAATTCCATTTCATGGCCATAAAGAAGTATAAAACTATTTTACCAAAGTAAAAAATGGTCCTAAAGAACTTATTTTAAAATTTTAAGAATAAGAAGCAAACCTTTAAAACCAACATCATAATGATAATAAATACTTAAGATATTCAAGAAATTCAAAACACCAATATATAAAAAAACACCTTATCCTTTTTGGAAATAACTTTTAAGACTAGAAACATCTTTATAAATTTCAAAATGCCTTTTAAAATTCATTTAGTAAATCTAACAAGTAGTTGGTGTGCATGATTAAATAAAAATCAGATTTGAACTATCCTTTGAAATAGGGAAACCCTTTTCTTTCTATGAAAATCAAGCTGAAATCTAATTTCCTTATAAATTATATAAACACTCATAATACTATAATTTGGTAACTTAAACATGAATTTATAAAGTAATAAATTAATGGTTCCAACATTAAAAGTTAAGACAAGGGGAAAACCTACCTCAAATCGAAGGTGGAAGGTCTAAATATTTGAATATAGGATAAAGGGGGCCTAGAAGAGAGATTACACACCCTAGGAACAATAAAATCACAAAAATAAATCAATCATGACACCCAAGTGTTCGAACAACCATTCTCCATAACAATATGGAGGGATAAAATGAAAAGAATTGAGAAAAGAGATAAGAGGGGTCCTGGGCTTAGAGATTTATCTCAAATCATGAAGAAACCACTTTATAATCTTTCAGGAGGGGGAGAAATCATAGGAGGAGAGGTTCCTGAGGGTACCTTGGTCATGCATCAATTTTAAGAGAGAATAAAAGGGGAGGGATCAATTTTTTTGGGTTAAAGGGAGAGGGGTGATTTTTTAATTTCAATTTTTTAAAATAATTGGGTAAGTCGTATAGTTTGACTGTAAGGTTTACAAAACTATATGCCAACCGTGTTCCCCTTATTAGCTAGGCACTCACATGGTTTGGCCACATGGTTGGAAAAATCTATTATTTTGGAGTTAATATGAAAAAAATCCAAGAGTGGGGTTAATTGTCCTTTTTAAAATGAATTTAAAGTTATATCAAAGTTTTAATGTAAATGCTCTGGAAAATGAAAATAAAATGAACACGTGAGATTTTTATAGTGGTTTGTATCTAAATGATCATAGTCCACTCTTCACCCCTCTTATGAAATGAGAGATATAACACCCACTATAACCAATATAATGGAATCTTACAATGAATCTTTCCCACCTAGAGTCATATCCCAATTACAAATCCTTTTCCCCCTTGACGACTTAAACCCAAACCAATCTTGTCTTTTTCTACTTGGATGATTAACCTGAACAATCCTCCTTTTTTCCCTATAGGCATAACCTAATTCCTAATTTTCTTTTTGAAATTTACAACCTTAAATCGTACCTTTTAATGGGTGGTATGGCCCTTTATAATTACACACAAAAAAACAAATGGGAAGAAGTATAACCATGTAACCAAATGAAAAGTTTTTGTATTTGTGTGTCTTGGTAGCATTGAACTCTCCAACAGTAAAGGATCAAATAGTTAAAGTTTGATTGAGAGAATTAGGTTATCTCTAAATTTTATAGTCCTTGTATAGTTCAAGAATATCCTCAACCTATATTATTATATACTAGTTCAATTAGCTCTAAATATATAGAGTTTCTTTATGCACAACAACTTTAAAATTTGAATCCCATTGCATCTTTCATTTTCTTGAAGCAAGAGAGGTGCCTGAAACTTAAAAAAACTATTTCAAAGTTGTCCATGATTATTTTAGAGATAATATTCCACATGTAAACCATTTTTTAAATAAAAATAAAAAATATTCAAGTCCTTCATGATATCTTGTAAAACAAACAATATCCTATACAGTGGAACTTGTTAGAACAATTAATACCATAGTAAATAACAATCATTAGTATCCTTGTAATAATACCTGATAATAGTCAAGATTGACCCTTAATATTTTAGCTGATTTGAATTTGGATATTTCAATTATTAGAATTTCAACGTAAATATCAACACACGTTTAATACCATGTGAATAATATTTACTTCATCGTTAAAAAACTTAAAACATGTTCGTATAATTTATAAATAATTAATGAGTAATTATAGAACAAAAAAAATACTAATTATATCTATAAAAAATATGTAGAAAATTAATATGTGAAACATTACGCAAAAAAATTATTTTTTCAGGTTTATGAATATCCTATAGGAATTTATTGAACCACATAAGAAAATCCATGTAGGGGATTCACGTAATGGATTTTCATGTTTCCATTTTTCTCCATGTAAGTGATTCTACATAGTCGAATCTATATAGATAATTCACATAATGGAATTAACTTTATTGAATCTACGTAAGCAACTTCACATAGCCAATTATATAAATTTATAAATATATTGACTTATAAAATTTCATACTTAAAACGGACCTTCTAAATGGCAGAATTAGCTTTATCTTTAGTTTACTTATATTTATATAATTTAATTAGATTTTTATAAAATCAAGAATAATTTGAATTTGAATTCTATATATAAATTTATCATCAAAATATGGTATAAAAACAATTTTGGAAAATTTTAGAAGTCAGACTAAAAACATATAGTAACTTATAACTTGATTTATGACATTAAATAGATCGATTCAGAATTTTTTTTCTTATAATTAAGTGTAGATATTTTTTTTATATTTTCAATGAAATAAGAATCACTTAGTTCAGAGTTCTTAATCCCAATTTATCATCAAAATGCATAAGGTAACCAAATATGGAAAATCGGCTACATTTCGAACAGTAAATTGGTTGTGTGGGGAATTTGGCTACATTAATTGGCTACATGGGAGAAAGGGATATGTGAATTGGCTACATGGTAATGGTAAAAACCCTATATAAATGATAATTTAAGGTCCCAAATTATGTATTTAGTTTATGAACTCAATATAACACTTTAAGAGCATGAAATGACCAATCAAAACATGAATTCAAAAGATATTTTAGGAAAAGAAACATTATGATATAATCAAGATTAAACATAATTTAATCAATACATTAGATAGAGTATTAATACTCTTAAGGGAAATAAAAAAGTATATCTTTTTTATTATCAAAACATAAACTGGTTCAAGGAGCCACTCAACATTATCCCCCTTTTTGATAATTACACAACCAAGTGTAATTTCAAAAACTTCTCCCCCTTTTTGAGATTATCGAAAACATAAACTTTCAAAACATGAATAAATAGTATATAAAGAAAAATTCTCACCTTAAATTGAATTTAAATAGTTTATAAAATTTTCTTTAACTTTTATAAAAATATATGTTAAGGAACCACTATAAATCCTTTCATTTTTAAAAACACATGTCAAGGAGGCACGACACATCAAGAAGAATTTTAAAAGTTATTTGTGAAAAATAATGAGAAGACCGTCAAAAAATAAACATTTATGAAAACTGAAAGTTTAAATTATAATTTAACATAATCTAGTATTTATAAAAACTCTTAAAATAGTGATATAATAAAAAATATATACAGAAATTAAGGAATGGTAATTTGAAAAATATATTCTAGATTTCACAAATATCATGTAAATCTGAAAATTTTCAACTTATAAGCACACACAAACTACCCCTAAATTCATACTATATAAATGTAAATTTAAATATACACCATAAAAATTTCAAACTTGATTTTATAAAACTTATTAAAGTTTGGGGGTTAGTAAATATATCAACTAGTTTATTTTCTGTAGAAATAAATTCCTGACTTATATTTTCTTTTTTGTACATGATCTCTATATAAGTAAAATTTAACATCAATATGATTAGTCATAGAGTTTTTTAAGGTGTTTTTTTTAAATAGAAATACCATAATTATTATCATAGAAAATAGGAATCTTTTCAAAATGAAAACAAAAATCATTAAGTGTTTTCTTAATCCATAAATATTGAGCACAACATGATGCAACAACTATATATTCAGATTCAATAGCTGAAAAAGTAGCATAATTTTGTTTCTTTGAGGCCCATGAAACTAAATATATACCAAGTAAATGGAACATACCTAAATTTATTTTTCTATCTATCTTGCATCCACCAAAATTGGAATCATAATAGGTTTTCAATTCGAAGTATGTTTTTGCAGGATAAAATAAACCATGATTCAAATATCCTTCAACATATATAATAACCCTTTAAACTAATTTAAATTGAATTTCATTAGGGTAAATTTGATATCTATAACACATGAAATCTGAAAATAATAAATTAGGCCTATAATTAGTTAAATATAATAGACTTCCAATCACTACTCAATAGGTTTTAACATAAAATGATTTTCTAGATTTATTTAAATCTAACTTGCAGGTAGTATTCATGGGAGTATATTTTTAATTTTAGAAGATTATAGACCAAATATCTTAACTAAATATTTAGAATAATTGGGATGGTTTAGAAAAATAAGATCATATCTTTAAAATATTTACAAAATAAGGAATAATTTTAATTCCCTCATCATACTCATATCAAATTCAGAAGTCGTCAAATATGAAAAATTAGTACATAGTTTTTCACATAAAGATAAAAAAATAATATCATTAATATAAATTTGTATAATAAAAATTTAATTTCAAATTTTCTTAATAAATAAATTAGGATCAACCTTTCATTTTTCAAAAAAAAATAAAAAGATATCTTGTTAACCTTTCATACCAAGCCTGAGGAGATTGTTTCAAATCATATAAAGCCTTAGATAATTTTAAAAAATGATCATGATGTTTTTAAATTTCAAAACTAGGAGTTTGTATAACATACACTTATTTATAAATGTAATCATTTATAAAATCAATTTTGACATCCAATTGAAATAATTTAAAACCATGAAAAGCAGCATAAGCCAATAATCTATTGATTACTTCTAACTAAGAAACAAGTGCAAAGGATTCCTCAAAATAAATGCATTCCTATTGATAATATCTTGGAGTGAATAATATAGATTTATTTTTAACTATATTTATAGATTAATCAGGATTATTTCTAATGATTCATTTTGTTTTAATAATATGAGAATTAATTGGTGGAACAACTAAATTCCACACATTATTCCTAGTAAACTAATTTATTTCATCTTTCATTTTCAAGATCTAATTAGAATAATCTAAATCCTCGTCAATATTCATTAGTAAAAAATCATAAATAAAATCATGATAAGCACAAACATTCAAAACATATTTTATAGTTTGAACTTTTAATTCAATGTTACCAATGACATTATATATGGGATGATCTCTATGATTCTTCCAAGATTTTTTATGAATAGGTTCATATTGAGAAGAAATATTCTCCCCTCAAAATGATCATATTTATCATGAGGAACTTCTTATTCAAAATTAAAATCTCTAAATTCTTCCTTAATTTGATCAATATATTTATCTCTTTTATTCAAATACTTTTCATCAAACTTAATATGAATAGATTATTCAACAACCATGGTTCTTTTATTGCATAATTTATATAACTTACTATTATTTTAATATCCTAAGAAAATTCCTTCATCATATTTTTTTATTAAATTTATCTAAATTATCATTAGTATTAATAATGAAAACTTTACAACCAAAGACTCTAAAATACCCAATTTTAGGTTTTCTTCCTTTCAAAATCTCATAAGGTGTTTTTTCAACAAGGGTCTCAAAATAATTCTATTTTTAACATAACAAGAAGTATCCACAACTTCATCCCAGAAATATTTAGGAAAATTAAACTCATTTTTCATGGTATAAACCATTTCTTGAAATGTTCTATTTTTTCTTTCCACTACACCATTTTTTGTGGTGTTCTAGGGGATGGAAAATTGTGAAAATAATCATTTTCCTTAAAAAACTAGATAAATTATGGATTTTGGAATTCACCACCATGATCACTTTGGATTGATTTAATTAATTGACATTTCTCATTTTGATCTAATTTACAAAAGTTAATAAACTTAGCTAAAGTTTATATTGAGCCAAATGTGTTTCGACTTTGCTATCAATCATTTTTTTTGGAAATCCCAAATCACACATATAGTAATCGCATATATTATTTATCATGTGTGTTGTTTCACAATCGTAATCGCTCGCGTTGTCTTTATTATATGTTGTATTATTATCATAATCATGTATGTTGTTCACTCACATTGTTTTATATGTTGTTTCACAATCATAACCAGATTATGTATTTCATTATAATTAGGAATCGTAACCTGATTATATATTGCATTATAATCAGGAATCATAACCTGGATAAGTATCAGACCATAATCATTTACATCGTAACCACATATATTGTAACCAGTTCATGCATCATAATCACATATATTGTAACTAGGTCATGCATCGTAATCACATATATCATAACTAGATCATGCATCATAACCATGTGCATTATGACTAGGCTAAGTACTGCATCATAATTATGCATCATAACCAGGTTAAGTATTATATCATAGTCATGAATCATTACTAGGTTATGTATTGTATTATTATTTATGAATTGTATTCAAGTATCGTAACCAGTTTAAATATCGTGCATCGTAACCATGTTAAGAATCGTAACAAGGTTATAAATTATAATCACGATATACATTGTTATTATGATAAGCCGAGCAAACAAGTTATGTATTGTACTTTTGAAATGCATTACATTCTTATCATAACTTTAATACTGATTTCATGTATCTCATTCTCATTGTTTCATTACTTTTCACTTACTATTTTCTAACCTAAAACGATGTCGTTTAGTTGGTTTTTTACCAATCAAAACGATGTCGTGTATTCTGTTTGTTTTGACCGTTGTAATGCCAGGTGTCCAAGTCCCTTCAAGTTTTTTAAAGAAATATGACCGTTGGAGAATATCTGACTGTTAGAACCTGAGTCCTATAAATATGAGTTCATTCAAACCATAATACACAAATTTTTCTTCTATCAAGTTATAGAGAGTGATGTTGTGGCTTCTATCTCATTTCATGCGAAAGCCTTGAAGATACAAGAAGTGAATAGATTGTTCCATGTTATTGTATTTCTATAAGTGATATGTTTCTACATTGTGTGACTGATCATTGTGATAACTATCAAGGGATTTCGGGGATTGGAATACTTGTTGTCGATCATCGTATCAAGGGATTTCAATTGCTTGAAAGAAATAGGTGTCGATTACCTTCTTAATCGAGGGATTCCAAGGATAGAAAGACAGTCGTGCTGATCATCGTATTGAGGGATTACCAAGGTGGTGGTAAGACAGACCTTTTATCCTAGGTGAAAGGATACCCTACTCTTTGGGATAAAATAATTGTAATGCTTTTACATTTCCTCTGTTATCTATATTAGAAAGGGAATTTTACTATTTCCTCTTTCTATTCATATTCATTTCTATTGTAATTGTTTCAATTACGATTTTTTCGTTACATATTGTATTAAGTGATTCTATACGATGTATGGTAGAATAATTTATATTTGTATTACTCTAATTATTGTATTCAATTAAAATACAATAGTTTTTAATTACTTGAGGTATTACATTGTTTCATATCCATCAGATACAAGACTTATATAGTTAATTGTATTGATTGTGAATTGTATTAGTTTAAAACCTCTTAAACTAAGTTCTTTCTTAAGTGTTTAAATACAAAGTTTTTAAACCTACAATTCACCCCCCCTATTGTATTGTGTCATATAATATATATATACATCTATATTATGATACAAAAATTGGTATCAGAATAGGTTTCCACTGATTTGTTTTACTTGATTTATTTCTCAATTTCATTTCTTTTACAAATATTTTGTTTATAACTACTTACTAAACTAATTTGTGGAGTGGAAAAGTATTGTTTTATAAGATGGAAGGACTGAATATTTGGTCAATTGACAACCTAAATCCAACAAGACACCTATTTTTGATGGGAATGATTATGAGTACTGGAGAGATCAAATGAAGACTTTTGTTATTAATACTATAGTGTAAAACTTTATCATGATTACTGGAGGTTACAAAATCCCAGACAAGGAAATCAGTACCTTCACTAACCAAGAGAAAAAATAATATCAATTAAACTAAAAGGTGTGCAATACTTTGTTATGTTCCATGACCAGAAATATATACAGTCAGATATCATCATGTGAAGCCTCAAATTTTATCTAGAAGAAATTGGAAGTTACGCATTTTGGTACATCCAAAGTTATAGAAACAAGAAGAGCAATGCTTCGAGTAGAATGTCATGGGTTTATTTTTCCTTATGGAGAACCAGTATGCAAGGTGCAATAAAGATTTATGATAATCGTAAATAGTCTACAATCAATGGGTGAAAAGGGTATTGATGATGAATCACTTGTGGACAAGATAATTGATATAATGACCAATGAATGGGAATAAAAATGGAAAAAAATTGATGAAAACAGGAAAGTTACTCAAATCACTCTTGATGAGTTATTTGGAACTCTTCTTCAGCATGAGACAAGAATGAAAAGAGATGTTGATTTCAATAATAATAAGAATGGTAATGGGAGTGTAGATTTTAATATTACATCCAAAGCTAAGACACTGGAAAGGATAACTAAATCCAAAGCTAAGAAATCTATTTTTATATCAGAATCAAGTGATAGTGATCACTCAGAGAATGAGTTAGCCAGTATTGCTCGAAGGATGAACAAGATTGTTGGAAAGAAAGACTCTCAATACAGATTCAAAAAGAAATATAGGAAGGATAAGAAAGACTTAGAAGTAACATGTTATTAATGTAAAAGAGTAGGTCATATTAGACCATATTGTCCTTTACTAAAAAGAAAATATAGGAAAGGAAAACATTTTGAAAGAAACAAGACAAATTATTACAAGAAAAAACTAAGAAAGTCTTGAAGGAAAATGATACTTGGAGTGAGAGTGGTGGTTATTCATTAGACAAATCCTTAGAATACGAATCTTTTGGTAAAAAGAATGTAGGACTCATAGTCAGGCTACCTATTCAAAATCATTGTTTCATGGCTAAGGTACACAATACTGAATCTCTTACAAATGTATCTTTAAATGAAAATTACCCTAATGATAAATATTATTACTCTTAGGATGAAGAATCTTCCTCAAAAGAGGACAATTTACCTTCTCTATAAGAAGTATCTAGATTTTCTAAATTACTTGAGAATGAAAAGTCCAAACTCAAGAAGAAACCTGATAAGGAAAATTCTAGAATATCTATTCTTACAAAAGAAATAACATATATTTAAAAAGATCTTGATAATAAATCTCTTGATTTTTAAAATATATCAAAAAATCTTTTGGAAGTAAATTATTAGAAGGATAAACTTTATAAGAACTTTGAACAACTTTTTTTAAAGAAAAATATTTTTGAAACTAAAAACAATCCCAAAATAATTTCTTTTGATAATGATAATTTAGTCATTAGACTAAAATCCAAAATCTTTTCTCTTAAATTTTTTTTATTAAAATTTACTATTGGAAGGAAAGAATTTGAAAAAATCTATTCTCAAATTAATTCTCTAAGTAATAGTTCTGGAATTAGTTACACTCACTCAAAACTCATTTTTAGTCATAACTATTTTACTCCTCAAAATGATCCTTTCTGCACTAAATGTCAATGGGCATTGGGAAATAAATTGTTCTCTTAATAAAACTCAATCTTTAGGATTTCATAAATCCCATTTTGATAACCAAATTTGGATTCCTAAAATTATTTTATCTAACATTTCTAGATAAACACAAGATTGGGTTTCAAAAAACTAATTGTTTCTTTTTATAGAAAACAAGAATTGTACCAACAACAAGAACATTTGGTACATGGATAGTGGTTGTTCTCAAAACATGATGGGAAACAAATATTTCTTTGAAAATATTATTGAAATAAAAGGTGGAAGAGTGACCTTCAGAGATAATGCTCAGGGAAAGATCATTGGTATAGGTAATATTGTTCTTTTAGGAAAAGTTTTAATTTCAAATGTTTTGTTTGTAAAAGGTCTTAAGAACAACCTTATAAGCATAATTCAATTATGTGATGAAGGTTACCTTGTGAATTTTAGGAATGATAAATGGTTAGTTCACAATTCCAAGGATGAATTCATTATTTCTAACTATAGGCATGATAATGTATACACAATCAATTTAGAAGACCGTAGGAGCCAAGACCTACCTTTATTTAGTCCAATGGAAGACCAATCTTGGTTATGGCATAGAATTTTAGGACACTATAATCTTAGTAACCTTTATAAACTCTTAAAGAAAAGACCCGTTAAGGATTTACTGGATCTAAGGTATGATTCTTCAAAAGTTTGTGACCCTTGTCAATATGCCAAGAAACATAAAACTAGCTTCAAATAAATCAATTAAGTCTCAAATTATAATGAATTAAAGTTAGTGCACATGGATCTTTTTGGTCCTACATAAACTGGATGCATTGAAGGAAAGTACTATGTATTCATTTTAGTTGATGACTACACTAGATTCATGTGGTTCTATTTTCTAGAAAAGAAATCTGAAGCCTTTTTCTATTTCAAAACTTTTAGAACCCAATTTAAAAATGATAAAAACCTACCATTGATAACTATTCATAGTGATCATGGTGGAGAATTTCAAAATTCAGATTTTGAAACCTCTTGTAGTAAGAAATGTATTGCACGAAAATTTTCAACTCTAAGAACCCCTCAGAAAAATGGTGTTGTTGTGAGAAGAAATTTTATTCTTCAGAAAATTACAAGAACCATGTTGAGTGAATACTCAATTGCTAAACATTTCTGGGCTGAAGTTGTTATTACTGCATGTTAAACTATAAATCATGTTTTAACTAGACCTTTTCTTAATAAAAAACCCTATGAATTGTGGACTAGCCGGATACCTAAAGTTTCTTACTTCAGAGTGTTTGGATGCAATGTATTCATATTGAATACAAAATAGAATTTACATAAATTCACACCCAAATCCAATGAAGGAATCTTTCTAGGTTATTCCACAACTTCTAAGGCTTATATAGTTTTTAACAAAAACTCTTGTATTTTTGAGAAAACAGTGTATTTTAAATTTGATTAAACTAGCCCTTTTGTTTTTAAACAATCCTTACCTACATCAAATGATGTTTTTTCACAAACTAGTTATCAACCTTTGGTTAAAAACTCTTATAAAAATGGAAATACTCAAGAAAATGTTTCTAAAACATTTACTCCAGAATATTTTCTATCTTATGTTGATGAACGGGTTTTATAAAACTCAAATCAATTGTTTCTTAGGAATCATCCCAGTGATAATATCATTGGTGATGTAAATAAACCTGTAAGGAACAGAAATTACTTGAGAAATTAAATATAACGTCTTGATTTTCTATCTCAATTCGAACCTAAAACTTCTAATGAGGCCTTAGGTGATGAAGATTGAATTAAAGAAATGAAATATGAACTAAATGAATTTGAAAGAAATCAAGTATATACCTTGGTTGAAAGACCTAAAGAAACAACTGTAATTGGTGTAAAATGGGTTTTCAGAAACAAATATAATGAAAATGGAGTAATTATAAGAAATAAAGCAAGACTTGTTTCTAAGGGATATAATCAACAAGAGGTAATAGACTATGAAGAAACATATGATCCAGTATCTAGACTTGAATCTATTCAAATTCTATTAGCCATTGCAGTATACTTCAATTTCAAACTTTTTCAAATGGATATAAAATGTGCTTTTATTAATGGTTTTGTATAAGAAGAAGTTTTTTTTTGAAAAACCTCTTGGTTTTATAGGTTCAAAACATCCTCATCATATTTTTAAACTTACCAAAGCTTTGTATGAACTTAAACAAGCCCCTAAAGCATGGTATGATAGACTCACGAGATTTCTTTTGCAAAAAAATTATGCAAAAGGTACTAATGACCCAACTCTTTTTATAAAAATGAAAGACAAATATATTTTGATTTTTCAAATCTATGTTGATGACATTATATTTGAATCAACTCAGCAATACTTAATTGATTCTTTTGCAAGTATAATGAAATCTGGGTTTGAAATGAGTATGATGGGTGAGTTAACATTCTTTTTAGGTTTTCAAATATCTCAAAAACTAGAAGGAACCTATATATACTAACATAAGTATATCAAATTCTTACTCAAAAAGTATGGATATGACAACACTAAAATTATTAGCACTCTAATCGGTATCTTAAATACACTTGATCTTGATGAAGCTGGGAAACCAGTGGATCAAAAAACTTTTAGAGGTATGACAGAAAGTTTGTTATACTTGATAGCTATTCATCTAGACTTAATGTTTTTGGTGCGCTTATGTGAAAGATACCAATATAATCCAAAATAATCTCATTTAGGGAACTATGGACTTAGGACTATTCTATTCTTCTTGAAATGATTTTGTTTTGAAAATATTTTTAAATGATGACTTTGGTGGTTGTAGAATGGATAGAAAAAGTACATCTAGAACATGTCATTTCTTAGGAGATTTTTTGGTTTCTTGGTCTTGTAATAATAAACACTCAGTAGCACTTTCCACTACTAAAGCTGAATATATAGCAGCTAGAAGTTGTTGTGCTCAGGTATTGTGGATGCAACACACACTCACTGACTATGTCATGAGTTTTTCCAAAACTCAAATAATATATGATAATACTAGTTCCATTTCTCTTAGTAAAAACCATGCACATCACTCACGTGCAAAACACATAGATATTAGGCATCACTTTCTTAGGGATCACACACAAAAAAGAGATATTTTTTTACAGTTCATCATAACACAAGAACAACTTGCTGATATTTTCAAAAAACTGTTATCTTTCGGTAGATTTGAATACATTAAGCAGAAATTAGGAATGATCACTATAAAGTAATCATTCACATCTATTTCTTGTTTAACCCATCTCCTTATATTAAGTTAATCCTTTTCAAATGGGGAGTATGCATTTTTTCAGGTTTACCCTTTATGTTTTATATTTTATCAGTTTTACTTATTTGTTTAGTATATATCGATTTTTTTCATGAATCAGTTTTTCTGTCAATCGGTTTCACTATAATCGGTTTTACTCTTTAGTTTTTCATTCTACCTGTGTTGACTTTATCGATTCCATAACTTTATCGGTTTCATTTTTTTTTTGTTTCATGTTTTTGATTTCATAATTATCAGTATTAGATTATATTATCGGTATTATGATACTTTATTAGTACTAAACTATCGGCATTAAAATACTTTATCGGTACTGGATTATCGGTGTTGGATTACCTTGTCGGTACTGGACTATCAATTGTAGGTTATTATATTGGTTTAAAAAAACAGTACCATCCTTTTTGATTTTATCATTTTTACAATTTTTATTTTTTTTACTTTTTATTGTTTGCATTTTTTTCATAAGAACAATATGTTGAAACCAATACATCTATCTCGGTACTCAGACAGGTACAATTTCTAAAGTCTTATTTTGGTTATTTCAATAGTTGTTTCTCAATTCTTTTATTTCCTAATCAGTTTATGTCTAAATACAATTTTCCTTTAAGGAAAACCTCAAGAGTTTAAAATCATTATTGACCAGTGTATCTTTTAGATATAATCCTGGCCATTAATGTCCTTTTAAAAAATATATCCCACATCAATCTCATCTGTTTTTCTCTCATTATCAGTTTCTCTATAAATAGTCAGCATGGTTTGAAATCGGTTCCTACCTCAAATTTCATAATCATAGATCTACTCAGCTTTCGTAATCAGTAGGATCTTCAAGGTGCAAGTTAGTCTTTCATGATTGAGTATACTGCTTCATCTCCGAAAAAAATTCCTCCAAAAGAATTCTCTTCCATGACCTTTCTGGGTGAAAGTTTAGTCTCTTGAGACTTTTACGATTCTTTTGATTCATCTTTGAAAATAATTATTATTTTTTAAGGATGGGAATCAATTTGTGTGGAAAGATCGAATTCTGATCAGTATTATGTTTATCATGATGAGGTGTTATAATTTTATGAATCAGTAGAGATAGACAAGGCTCTTAAGGTTTCTTTTATGATGTAAGATAACAAGTATACAACCTCCTCAAAACAGATAGCTACGTTTCTAGGTGTTTCATTTGAGGGAGATGCTTTATGTCCTTATTATAAATTATCGGAAGTAGATGGAACTTTTGATAGGTATAAAGCCGAAGAAACACTTTTTGAGATTCATGAGGACAAGAGAAAAGTGAGTCATTTATGAGGAAATAATAGACTTATAGCTATCTAGATGCAAGGGTTTTTGGTGCTGAGAAAGGGTGATAAGGAAACTTTCAAAGTTTCAGATGTCTATGTCCTTAATTATTTGGTAAACATGAAAAATTTCAACCTTATGGGGTTTATCTTATTGACAATCAAGAAGATCAAATTTGGTGGTATAAAATCATAGATGATCATGTTTCCTACCATTATCAGCAAGTTTTTTGAAAGAGTGCTTGAGCTTATGTAATGTTGCAATCAAGTTAGATCTGACTTCCTTCAAGGATCCCTTAATTAGTAAGGATTCAATAATGAAACTCAAGTTACGATTCAATCCTGAATCAAAAAAGTTCGAGAAAGATCTGGATGCTAAGAAAGAAAAGGAAGTGGTGGAAGGTAGTGACAAACCTTTTAAGTCATCCAAGAAAACTTCAAATAAAAGAAAGGTAGTTAAGACTATGAGTCCAAATCCATCAAAGAAACAAAAAGTTTTATCTGATGAGGTTACTGCTGAATGGAGAAAGAAAACGCAAGAAAGGAAAGAAGGGGATCCTCAGTTTGGATTGGATCCTGCTGAAGTCTTGGCATATAAAGTAAGGTCAGAAGAAACCTTGAAAGAAGAAAAGAGAAAGAAGATATTGAAGAAGAGAAATGTTGAAGATATTGATATTTATAGTCTTCTCAAAATAACTGAGCAACTAAAAACCAGAATTGAAATTAGGGATCCATCTATTAAGACTCAATCAGTTCCAAAAAATAAAGGTAAGGAGAAACAAGTTTCTAAAAAAATTGGTTACACAATCTCTTTCTAAAGAATATGAAGAAGAATAAGTAGATCACGAATCATAAGGGGAATAATAATAGGGAAAATAATAAATATAAGTGGAAGAAAAAGAAGATACAAACAAGATAAGTTATACCGCAAAAATCCTCAGAATTTCCATCATTCAATTTTCCATCTTAGGATCCTCAGTCTTCTAAGAAATCTTCTCAAAAGGTTTCCTCCAAGAAAGTTATTCATATTTTAGATAAAGAAGAAGAATAATTCGATAAGAATTAGAATCAGCCAGCTCAAGTGATTGGCACTGAAACTCATTTTGGTGATCTCCCACAATACACTAAGGACACAGATTCTGAAAGAACAATCACTGTGAAAGGAATTCAACACATTGAACAGGCCTTGAATAGATTGTAGAAGTTGTTACCATTCATTCCAAAAGTTGAAGCCATGATAGAAATTCTTTCAAATTCTCATAATGATATAACAGACTCTATCAAGGTTTTGAAGGAAATATTTCTAATTCTTGAAGTCGATTTCAAGATTTTCAAGGAATGTGCTGCTGAGCACAGTAAGGCTTGCAATAAGGTTGTGAAGTGGTCTTACAATGTTGATGAAAGCCTTACGAACCATCTGGAAAAGTAGGAAGAATTGGCACACTGGGTAAATAAACTCAACTCTCTCTATCTAAAGTTGATTGATGATTTAAATGAAAATCTTGAATACTTTCAAAGACCTGGTACCTCAAAGGGAGTAGCCTCATAAGATCTTGAGAGTTTAAAAGAAATGTTGGAGAATGAGAGTAATGAGGTTGTTTCACTCTCAAATAGAGTTGTTATCCTAGATAAGGCCTATAAACTCAGGTTGGATTATTTCAATAGCCAGGAAGCAAGGATTAAAACTTATGAAGTAAATATTAAATCCCAAGAATAAATCAATCGACTTCTACAACAAAGTCTCTAGAAGAAAGAGTTTGTTATTACTGAATAGGATGAGAAGATAAAGGCTCAGCAAGAAGCTATTAATAAACTCATGGAGGGAAAAAGGAGTTCAAAAAGATAAATCTTACAATGTTTAATTTTTTGGAAAAAAAAAGGAAAAAAGAATAATTTTTGAACTCTTGTTGTGATGAAATTTTGTTTCATGTAACAATTATTATTTCATATGTTGTTTCTCTAACATTTTTCAGGAAATAAATAGTTTCCCTTATTATTCTTTGAAAATCACAAAGGGGGAGAATGGTTTTGAAAATAAGATTTTTTTTTGAATGCCTTATTAAAGGGGAGAATTCACAAGTAAAAGTAAAGAGAATATGATCTCTAGTGTTTTGGTTTAAACCAAGGGTGGAATTAGTCATATTCACCATTTCTTTTAGAAGAGTTATTAAAGTCAGGGGGAGATAAGTCTTTATTGATTGTTTTGTTTTGTTTTGTGCTTTCCAAAAATGGGGATATTGTTGAGTCAAAATGTGTTTCGACTTTCCCATCAATCATTTGTTTTGGAAATCACAAATCACACATATCGTAATCACATATATTTTTTATCATGTGTGTTGTTTCACAATCATAATCACTCACATTGTAATTATTATATGTTGAGTTCTTATCATAAGCATGTATTTTGTTCACTCACATTATTTTATATGTTGTTTCACAATTGTAACCAGATTATATATTGAATTATAATCAGTAATCGTAACCTGATTATGTATTTCATTATAATCAGGATCTGTAACCAAGATAAGTATTGGATTGTAATCACCTACATCATAACCACATATATCGTAACCAGGTCACGCATCATAATCACATATATCATAACTAGATCATGCATCATAACCATGTGCATTATGAATAGTCTAAGTATCGTATCATAATTATGCATCGTAACCAGGTTAAGTATTGTATCGTAGTCATGAATCATTACCAAGTTATGTATTGTATTCTTATTTATGCATTGTATTCAAGTATCGTAACCAGTTTAAATATCGTGCATCATAACCATATTAAGAATCATAACCATATTATAAATCTTAATCATGATATGCATTGATATCATGATAAGCCGAGCAAACAAGTTAAGTATTGTACTTTTGAAATGAATTATACTCTTATCATAACTTCAGTATCGATTGAATGTATATCATACTCATTGTTTCATTCCTTTGCACTTACTATTTTCTAACCTAAAATGGTGTTGTTGAGTTGTTTTTTTACCAATCAAAATAATGTCGTGTATTCTGATTGTTTTGACCGTTGTAATGCTAGGTCTCCAAGTCCCTTTGAGTTTTTTAGATAAATATGACCATTGGATAAAATATGACCATTGGAACCTGAGGCCTATAAATAGGAGGTCATTCAAACTATAATACAAAAATTTTTCTTCTATAAAGTTCTAGAGAGAGATGTTGTGACTTCTCTCTTGCTTCGTGCGAAAGACTTGAAGATAAAAGAAGTGAACAAATTGTTCCATGTTCTTTTATTTATATAAGTTCTTTGTTTCTGCTTTGTGTGATCGATCATTGTGATAACAATTGAGGGCTTCTGGGGATAGGAATACGTGATTCTAATCATCGTATTGAGGGCTTTCAATTTATTTAAAGATGGAGATTCTAATTACCTTCTTAATCGATGGCTTTTGGGGATAAGAAGACAGTTGTGTTGATCATTGTATCGAGGGATTACCAAGGTGGTAGTAAGACAGACCTTTTATCCTAGGTGAAAGGATACCCTACTATTTGGGATAAAATAATTTTAATGCTTTTACATTTCCGTTTTTATTTTTATTAGAAAGGGAATTGTATTTTTTCCTCTTTCTATTCATATTCATTTCTATTGTAATTGTTTCAATTACGATTCTTTCATTACATGTTGTATTAAGTGATTCTATACATTGTATGGTAGAATCATTTATATTTGTATTACTATGATTATTGTATTCAATTAAAATACAATAGTTTTCCATTACTTGAGGTATTACATTGATTCATATCCATCAAATCCAAGACTTATATAGTTAATTATATTGATTGTGAATTGTATTAGTTTAAGACCTGTAACACCCGAGATTTTTATGAGAAATATTTTGTTTTTATGTTATATACATCATCAAATGAATCTTTCACTACACACAACACTATCTTGTCTTTCTTTACACGCAATCGCGACCTTCCTCGGTAGCTTGCGTTGTACGCAATACCGAGTTTCACTAAACAACGATATGCTATTAAAATATTATTAAAACTAGACGTTATGAATAGTAATACCCACTTTTTGAAATTTTATAAATTTTATCTTTCAAAATGGACTTCATTTTTGGATTCGGAATATCAAAATTAGCCTAGGGTGAATTTTTGGTATTTTTCTGAAAACTTTCAATTTTTGATGAATAGTGAAAACACTAGGTTACTATTTAAAAACCGAATTTTTATTTAAATAATTATTTATTTTATTTAAATTTATTTTAGGTCAAAATTGATACATAATACCTATATAAGTTCAAATTAATTCATTGGATTAATTTTATAATAATTTTAGATATATAAAAATTTTATTGAACTTTTCACAGTCTTTTACCCACCTCCTAGGAGAGTTTGAAAATTTACATAAAACTTAATTTTACCGCTTCTGTGAGTGGAATTTAAAAAATCCGAGAGACACGGTTAATATAAAAGAGTAAAATGTGGTTCAATAAGATAAAAATAATTTTTGGTGAATAGTAACTTTTTACTTTTATTTACCACGGTTAAAAGTAAATTGGGTAATTAAGGGTAAAAATGGTATTATTATTACCCTAACACATGTCATAATTCTATTGGATAAGTTTAATTCGACCAAAAACAAACTTAGGAATAAAATATGACCATTTAGGTCCACTTGGATTAGATTAGGACATTTAATATTATTTTATTTAAAGAAGAGTTAAAATAGTTAAAATCAAATTTTAATAACTAAAAAAAATTTAATATAGGGTTATAAATAAGATAAATTAGACTATAAATATTAATTAGAAAGCTAAAAATATTTCCTACATAATGGTATTTTATTTATAATTTTTAGACTTTAAATAATTTAATTTATTTATGACACAATGATGATGCAATAATTACCTTATTAAGGAAATATTAACATAATTGATATTATAAATACCCAAATAAATGTAATTTGAGACTTTTTATGAATTAAACTAATTTTATAGATTAATATGACATATTAGTATTGATTTAATTAACCTTTTTAGAACTAATCATGTTGTTATGATTTTCACAAAAATCAATTACCAAATAGTGTCAAAATTGACATAAAATAGTTTTTAAAACAAATATTATATTATTAATTGTTATTTTATTCCTAAAAATATAAGGTTTGTCCAAATGACTTGGATAATGTTATATATATTAATAATGGACCACTTTGGGTTCGTTTGGATTGTTATAGTAAGTTTATTAACCATATAGTGTAAGAAAATAAGAAGACACGGTAAAAGTTAAATTATTTAACTTAGAGTTAAATCTAAATGATAAGGTTAAAATAGTAACCTAAACTTGTCTAAAATCTATTGGTTGAGAGGATTTAGACCCATCCCCACCTTATCTTTGAAATAAATCAATTTTGAGATATTAAAAACTGAATATGACTTTATTATAAATTAATATTTTAAGTTTCTCCGAAGGTACCCCTCTCCTCCCTTATAAAAGGGAACCTCCTACCTCTCCTCCTCACACCACTTTGAGCCTTCAAGCTTGGCAAAACCCTAAAAATTTCTCTTCTACACTTCCCTAGAAACATCCTATAGGTCCTGGTCTTCTTCAAAGACCATCTTTAGTGACCTAAGAGGAGGTTAAGAAGAGGCGCTTCAAAGAAGAGGTAATGTCCGTTACCGATTCTTTCAACTTTATTTCTTCTTCTACTTCATCTTATTTAGTTGTTTCATTATAAAGTAATAACATCAGTATCACTAATATACTGATATGTTATTATAAATATGAAACAAACCTATTTCACCTTCTATCCATCCTACAGAAAACGAAATCACCGCGCGTGCGTACGTAAGGAATACCGTCTCCACGCCGTGGTATAATCTGTTTTCCACCACCACCTTACTTGGATGGGTATAATGGTGTAAATAATAACAATATATGATTATTTTAAAGTGATATTTATTCTGAAATAGTATACATAAACTTCAATACAATTCCACGATCATGGGAACGATATCATCGCTCGTGCGTACGTACGGCCTACCGTCTCCACGATGTGATGCGACTCGTTCTACATGATCTTCATTGCATAATGATTATATAAATGAATTGAATGAATAAATATTATATATATTACACTAATACCATTCTATAAATGAGTTATCAATAACCTAAAAATAATAATAAGAATTTATTCGACAAAACGCGCATAATAACAAAAAGCAATAAACACCCTAATAACAAGTAGCAATGAAATATTACTAATAAGAAGATAAGAATATGGACATATATGATATCATAATAATGAGTAAGATTCTGTAATAAGTCAATAACATTATTTAAATCATTATACAGGAGGTTCGGACATGTACGAAGAAAATCGGACCTAAGGTAAGGAAAAATATCACAATCTCATTTTTATCCGAGATTGTTTATACTTCAGAATTTACTAGGGCATATTTATCATCCACATAAATGTTTCCTCAATATGTAATATTATTTCTATCCTACTACAATTGTTTAAATCCAATTTTACCCTTCGGTGAGTTTTTAGTAAAAGATATGAAAGGAATCTTTTGTCGTTTTTAGTATGAGGTACTTTTTTTACTTTTCCAGCCAAAGTACGAGAAGAATGTTTTTCTTTAACTTATACGGAATGAATGGATTTTTAGAACATTATTTCCATGAATCTTTCTTTACAAGTTTTCAAGTTTATTTTTAATCAAATTCTTTTAGTTTAAAATTTTATGACATGTTAAGAAAGGAAAATTGTTTTTGAAGTAGAAAGGATATTTTCCTCAAGAATGAAGTTCAAGTGTTTTATCAAAATTATTTTCCATCTAAGATAATATAGGGTTCTATTTCTATACCTATTTTTACATTGATTTGATTATGTTATGATGTCATGATGTTTAAGAATACCATTTTTATTACATGGGTTATGCTATGATGTATGATTTATGATCTTGTGGCACACATAAGAATGGTATCATTATGAGATGGGTGGGACCTATATCTCCCTCCAATGCATTGGGTAAAGATTTATATCTCATGAGATAGACATGGCTGGAATGACAGGTTAATCCGGTTTAGTGATACAGGACTGAAACGAGGAGTGAATTCAGTTTAGAAATGGACTTTGTTCACTAGGATAGTCTTGGCAATGAGTCTTGACTACTAAGAAATGATTCTCTATGATTATGTGTGTATGCCACAAAGTTTTATGTTTTATGTTATGATTATTGGGATTACGTTTCACTACTATGATTTATCCCATGTTATGAAATGATGATCTCTTTTGTAGGTTAAGATTTCCAAAATGTTATGTTCTTATGAATATGATGTGATTTATATTTCTTTTGTTTACCCTTAATAAGAATTTGAGATTACCCTTTTGTATGTTTTCTTTTCCCCAGGTCAGGAATAAGGGTATTAAGTAGGATATTCCAAAAAGGGATTCTAGATATGATGAAATAAATAGGAGACAATGTAGATGCTTTATGAACCAGCTGTTTATGTTTCCCAGTTTCTAAATACACTATACCTATACGGTCCTATTTTGGTTTTGTTATATGTTGTAATAAGTATGCTTCAATTATGAAGTAATAACAATGTATGTAAAGTATGGGTCATTATAGTTGGTATCATAGGAAATGTATAGTCAACCTTTGGAAACCAGGATGTGAAAGCCTTAGTAAGAACCCTAAGGATAAGTCTAAGCATAGAACACAATCTTAGTGTTTTAGAAATGGCCATGAAAAACCTATGATAAGACCTTAAGTGTGAAATTTTATTCTTGGTTATGTGGTTTTCCTATTATAATTAGTGTTTCTCACACTATTCTTCTTGGTTTTAGTCAATGGCTGGAACCCAAAGGAACCGTGTTAATGCTGAATGCGACGGGCAATGCAATGATTGTCCCCTTGAGCAACCAAACATTATGGGAACTGGAATGAAAAATCTTGTAGTCATGATCACACAACTTTCTCAAGATATGAATCATGCAGGACTTCCAAATGAGTAAATAAAGGAGCAACATTCTGTTTAATCCTTCATGAGGCAGCGTCCAGCTTCATTCAGTGGGTCTACTAATCCATTAGTGGATGAACAATGGATCAGTACCACTGAAAATATATTTTTAGTTATTCAATGTTTTGAACATGATAAAGTCATCTTAGCAGTATATTTTTTGGAAGTTGAAGCTAATCAATGGTGGAATCTTATCAAGAATACGAGGCAAAGGGATGAAATTGAATCCATGGAATGGGACGAGTTCAAGAACTTATTTTTCAATAAGTACTTCCCTCGTATTCTTCGAACAAAGATGGCGAAGGAGTTTCTTGAACTGAAGCAAAAGGATGATGAATCTGTTGGTACCTACGAAGAAAATTTTACAAGACTTGCAAGGTACGCTTTTGGGATCATTATCCAACCTGAGAGTAAGATCGATCGATTCTTTAGTGGCTTAAAACCAAGTCTTTGAAGGGCTTTAGCCATAAGGGACTTCAATATCTATGAGGAAATCGTTTGATGTGCTCTCAAGGTTGAGATGGATATTAGAGTAACCCATCAGTCATATGCATTTGATAAGAAGAGGAAAATGGAATTCAAAGGGAAATCTAAAGACCACGCTGAAAAGAAGATGAGTTTTCCCTTATGCTCAAAGTGTGGAAAGAAACATGGAGGGAGTTGTCTTGAAGGGACAAGTAAATGTTTCAAATGTGGAAAGGAAGGTCATCGGGCATTTGAATGCCGCAATGATGGTAAGAAGATGTCTAGTGATGTGAACAATGAAAAGGCTACACATAGTGGACCTCCTAAACTTCAATGTTACAAGTGTAAGGAAATGGGGAATTATGCCAATCAATGCCCTAATCCAAGGGTTGTTGATGATGATCGACGTCAACAAACTCTTAAGGCTAAAGACAAAGGAAAGTCACATGCAATTTCTATCAGCGATGTGGAGTATGATAACGAAGTGGTGAAAGGTACACTTACCATCCACTCTAAAGTAGCAGATGTTTTATTTGATTCTAGATCCACCCACTCTTTTATTTCTGAAGAATTTTCTAAGGGTATCGCCATATTACCTCAGCAGTTAGATATTGAGTTAGTTGTGACAACCCCTAATGGCACAACAGTCGCATCAAAAGTTTACAATTCTTCTCCGATTAAAGTTTGTGGGAACGTGCTTCCTGCAAATCTTGTGATCCTTCCTATAGTGGAATTTGATGTGATTCTTGGCATGGATTGGATTTCTTTATATGGAGCTCATATCAATTTCCAAATAAGGGAAGTCACATTTCATATTCCATATCAATCTATGATCGTCTATCGATGCAAGGATGAACATAACCATCCAGTGGAAATTTCATCCATCCTCTGGGTCTTTATTCCACTAAATGAAGGTTATTTATCTCAAATTGTTGGAGAGAAGCTCACAATTAATAATATTCCCATTGTACGGGATTTTGATGATATCTTTCCAAAGGAATTTCCTGGTCTTCCACCAAATTGTGAAGTTGAGTTTTCAATAGAACTCGTACTGGGTGCTTTACCTATTGCAAAGACACCTTATAGAATGGCCCCAATTGAGTTGCAAGAATTGAAGAAGCAACTCCAAGAGAATCTTGTTAAGGGATTCATATGCCCTAGTACATCACCTTGGGGATCACCTGTTCTGTTTGTTAAGAAGAAAGATGGATCAATGAGACTCTGCATTGATTATCGAGAACTTAACAAGATCACTATCAAGAACAAATATCCTCTCTCATGCATTGATGACTTATTTGACCAACTAAGCGGAGCTCAATAATTTTCCAATATTGATCTTCGTTCAGGGTATCATCAATTAAGGGTCAAAAGGGAGGATATACCAAAGACGGCTTTCCGTACAAGGTATGGACACTATGAATTTATAGTGATGTCATTTGGTCTTACTAATTCCCCTGTTATCTTCATAGATCTAATGAATAGAGTCTTTAGAGACTATCTTGATCAGTTTGTGGTAGTCTTTATAGACGATATTCTTATCTATTCAAAGAGCAAGGAAGAACATGAAGATCAATTGAGAATTTTATTGAAGACCCTGAGAAAGGAGAAGCTTTATGACAAATTTACCAAGTGTGAATTTTGGCTTCAAAAATTTGCATTTTTGGGTCACATAATCTCAAAAGAGGGGATATCTGTGGATCCAGCAAAAACAGAGGTTATCGAAAGATGGTCGAGACCAAAAACAGTAACTGAGATCCAAAGTTTTCTTGGTTTTTCTGGATATTATCGACGTTTTGTGAAATATTTTTCATGATTATCTAATCCACTCACCAGGTTGACTCGAAAAGGAGTTAAGTTCACTTGGACAGAGGAGTGTGAAGAGAATTTCAAGGAGTTAAAAAGAAGGTTATCCATTGCACCTGTGCTCACACTGCCTTGTAGTGGAGAAAGGTTTGTGATCTATAGTGATGCGTCCAAGAAGGGATTGGGGTGTGTTCTCATGCAAAACGATATGGTGATAGCTTATGCCTCACGACATTTGAAAATCCATGAGCAAAATTACCCAACTCATGATTTGGAGTTAGCTGCGGTAATCTTTGCATTAAAAATATGGAGGAATTATCTTTATGGTGAAAGGTGTGATATTTATACTGATCATAAAATTTTAAAGTATATTTTCACACAAAAGGAGATGAATATGCACCAAAGAAGATGGTTGGAGTTGATTAAGGACTACGACTTCTCAATTCATTATCACCCTGGGAAAGCAAACAAGGTGGCAGATGAATTAAGTCGACAAGACCATGCTAGCTTATCCATGATGAGGATCACAAAAGATCCAATATTTATGGATTTACAAAGGATGGATCTTGGAATTATAATGGAAGGGGGAAAATCTTATCTTTCTCAAATGAATGTTTAACCATCTATACATGTGAAGATTAAAGAGGCACAAAAAGAATATGTAGAGTTACAAAAGAAGGTGATAAATGTTCCTGAATTCAACCTTGATTGTGATGGGATAATAAGGTTTAGGAATCGGGTTTGTGTTTCTCCCATCCCATAATTAAAGAAGGAAATATTGGATGAAGCTCATAGTTCTTAATTTTCTATTCATCCTGGAAGCACGAAGATGTATAGGGACCTGAAATAGTACTTCTGGTGGGATGGCATGAAAAGAGATGTTGCTGAATATGTCTCTCGATGCTTGGTTTGTCAACAAGTTAAAGTTGATAGACAGAAGTCTAAGGGGATGTTACAACCATTACCCATAATTGAATAAAAATGGGAAAAATCACTATGGACTTTGTCACCGGACTTCCTAAAACATCCAAAGGCAATAATGTTATTTGGGTCATAGTTGATCATCTTACGAAGTCGGCACACTTCATTGCTATTAGAGAGGATTTCTCTCTTGATCAGCTTGCTAGGATATATGTAAAGGAAGTGGTAAGATTGCATGGAGTACCACTTTCCATTATATCTGATCGGGATCCGAGGTTTAACTCGAAGTTTTGGCGAAGTCTTCAGCATACTTTAGACACAGAGTTGAGTTTCAGCACTGCTTATCATCCTCAGACAGACGGTCAGTCTGAGAGAACAACTCAAACTCTAGAAGATATGTTAAGAGCTTGCTCTATGGATTTCAAATGTGGTTGGGATCAACACCTACCTTTGGTGGAATTTTCTTATAATAATATCTTTCACTCTAGTATTCAGATGGCTCCTTATGAAGCTCTCTATGAAAATAAATGCCGAACTCCAACTTGCTGGGATGAAGTTGGGGAAAGAAAGCTATTAGGACCTGATCTTGTTGATGAGATGGCAGAAAAGGTCTGATCTATTCAACAACACATAAGATCATCTCAGAGTCGACAAAAAGTTTATGTTGATAACCGAAGAAAAGACATAGAGTTTGAAGTGGGTGATAAAGTGTTCTTATGAATATCTCCTTGGAAGAGAGTAATGAGATTTGGAAAGAAGGGAAAGCTGAGCCCTAGGTATATCGGTCCTTTCGAAATACTGGATCGTGTTGGGAAGGTATCTTTCCGATTGGCGCTTCCACCGAATCTCTCTCAAGTTCACGATGTGTTCCATGTATCTCTCCTGAGAAAGTACATACCCGATCCTTCACATGTACTTAGCTCATAAGTTGTACTGCTGGAACAAAATCTTTCTCATGAAGAATAGCCGATATAGATTCTGGATCGTAGCGAAAAAGTCCTACGGAACAAGACCACTCGCTTGGTGAAAGTTTTATGGAGGAACCACCAATTATAAGAATCTACATGGTAGCTTGAGGATATGATGAGGGAGAGGTATCCTCATCTGTTTGTTACAAAGTGACGAATTTCGAGGGCGAAATTCATTTTAAGGGGGGTAGAATGTAACACTTAAGATTTTTATGAGAAATATTTTGTTTTTATGTTATATAAATCATCAAAGGAATATTTCACTACACACAACACTATCTTGGATTGCTTTACACGTAATTGCGACCTTCCTAAATAGTTTGCGTTGTACGCAATACCGAGTTTCACTAAACAACGATATGCTATTAAAATATTATTAAAACTAGCCGCTATGAATAGTAATACCCACTTTTTGAAATTTTATAAATTTTATCTTTCAAAATGGACTTCATTTTTGGATTTGTAATATTGAAATTATCCAAGGGTGAATTTTTGGTATTTTTCTGAAAACTTTTAATTTTTGATGAATAGTGAAAACACTAGGTTACTATTTAAAAACCGACTTTTTATTTAAATAATTATTTATTTTATTTAAATTTATTTTAGGTCAAAATTGATACATAATACCTATATAAGTTCAAAGTAATTCATTGGAGTCATTTTATAATAATTTTAGATATATAAAAATTTTATTGAACTTTTCATCGTCTTTTACCCACCTCCTAGGAGAGTTTGAAAATTTACATAAAACTTAATTTTACCTCTTCTATGAGTGAAATTTCTAAAATCCGAGAGACACGGTTAATATCAAGGAGTAAAATGTGGTTCAATAAGATAAAAATAATTTTTGGTGAATAGTAACTTTTTACTTTTATTTACCACGGTTAAAAGTAAATAGGGTGATTAAGGGTAAAAATGGTATTGTTATTACCCTAACACATGTCCTAATTCTATTGGATAAGTTTAATTCGACCAAAAACAACCTTAGGAATAAAATATGACCATTTAGGTCCACTTGTATTAGATTAGGACTTTTAATATTATTTTATTTAAAGAAGAGTTAAAATAGTTAAAATCAAAGTTTAATAACTAAAATATTTTTAATATAGGGTTATAAATAAGATATATTTAACTATACATATTCATTAGAAAGATAAAATTATTTCCTACATAATGGTATTTTATTTATAATTTTTAGACTTTAAATAATTTAATTTATTTATGACACAATGATGATGCAGTAATTACCTTATTAAGGAAATATTAACATAATTGATATTATAAATACCCAAATAAATGTAATTTTAGATTTTTTATGAATTGCGCTAATTTTATAGGTTAATATGACATATTATTATTGATTTAATTAACTTTTTTTGAACTAATCATGTTGTTATGATTTTCACAAAAATCAATTACCAAATAGTGTCAAAATTGACATAAAATAGTTTTTATAACAAATATTATATTATTAATTTTTATTTTATTCTTAAAAATAGAAGGTTCGGACAAATGACTTAGATAAAGTTATATATATTAATAATGAACTAATTGGGGTTTGTTTGGCTTGTTATAGTAAGTTTATTAACCATATAGTGTAAGAAAACAAGAAGACGTGGTAAAAGTTAAATTATTTAACTTAGAGTTAAATCTAAATGATAAGGTTAAAATAGTAACCTAAACTTGTCTAAAATCTATTGGTTGAGATTATTTCAACCCATCCCCACCTTATCTTTGAAATAAATCAATTTGTAGCTATTAAAAACCGAATATGACTTTATTATAAAATAATATTTTTTTCTAAGGTGCCCCTCTCCTCCCTTATAAAAGGGCACCTCCTCCCTCTCCTCCTCACACCACTTTGAGCCTTCAAGCTCGTCCAAACCCTGCCAATTTCTCTTCTCAACTTTTCTAGAAACATCCTAGAGGTCCTGGTCTTCTTCAAATACCATCTTTAGTGCCCTAAGAGGAGGTTAAGAAGAGGCGCTTCAAAGAAGAGGTAATGTCCGTTACCGATTCTTTCAACTTTATTTCTTCTTCTACTTCCTCTTATTTAGTTATTTCATTATAAAGTAATAACATCAGTATCACTCATATAATTATATGTTATTATAAATATGAAACATCCCTATTTCACCTTCTATCCATCCTACGGAAAATGAAATCACCGCGTGTGCGTACGTACGGAATACCATCTCCACACCGTGGTATAATCTGTTTTCCACCACCACCTTACTTGGATGGGTATAATGGTGTAAAGAATAAATATATATGATTATTTTAAAGTGATATTGATTCTAAAATAGTATACATACACTTCAATACAATTCCACGATCATGGGAACGATATCATCGCTCGTGCATACGTACGGTCTACCATCTCCATGATGTGATGCGACTCGTTCTACATGATCTTCATTGCATAATGATTATATAAATGAATTGAATGAATAAATATGATATATATTATACTAATACCATTCTGTAAATGAGGTATCTATAACCTAAAAAGAAAAATAAGAATTTATTCTACAAAACACGCATAAGAACAAAAAGCAATAAACACCTGAATAACAAGTAGCAATAAAATATTACTAATAAGAAGCTAAGAATATGACCATATATGATATCATAACAATGAGTACGATTCTGGAATAAGTCAATAACATTATTTAAATCATTATATAGGTGGTTCAGACACGTACGAAGCAAATCATACCTAAGGTAAGGAAAAATCTCACAATCTCATTTTTATCTGAGATTGTTTATACTTCAGAATTTACTGGGGCATATTTATCATCCACATACATGTTTCCTCAATATGTAATATTATTTCTATCCTCCTACAATTTTTTAAATCCAATTTTACCCTTCGGTGAGTTTTTAGTAAAAGATATGAAAGGAATCTTTTGTCATTTTTAGTACGAGGTACTTTTTTGACTTTTCTGGCCAAAGTACGAGAAGAATGTTTTTCTTTAACTTATACAGCATGAATGGATTTTTAGAACATTATTTCCATGAATATTTCCTTACAAGTTTTCAAGTTTATTTTTAATCAACTTCTTTTAGTTTAAAATTTTATGACATGTTAAAAAGGGAAAAATGTTTTTGAAGTAGAAAGGATATTTTCCTCAAGAATAAAGTTCAAGTGTTTTATCAAAATTATTTTCCATCTAAGATAATATAGGGTTCTGTTTCTATCCCTATTTTTACATTGATTTGATTATGTTATGATGACATGATGTTTAAGAATCCCATTTTTATTACATGGGTTATGATATGATGTATGATTTATGATCTTGTGGAACACATAATAATAGTATCATTATGAGATGGGTGGGACCTATATATCCCTCCAATGCATTGGGTAAAGATTTATATCTCATGAGATAGACATGGCTGGAATGGCAGGTTAATCTGGTTCAGTGATACAGGACTGAAACGATGAGTGAACTCGGTTCAGAAATGGACTTTGTCCGCTAGGATAGTCTTGGAAATGAGTCTTGACTACTAAGAAATGATTCTCTATGATTATGTGTGTATTCCACAAAGTTTAATGTTTTATGTTATGATTATTGGGATTATATTTCACTGCTATGATTTATCTCATGTTATGAAATTATGATCTCTTTTGCAGGTTAAGATTTCCAAAATGTTATGTTCTTATGAATATGATGTGATTGATATTTCTTTTGTTTACCCTTACTGAGCATTTGAGCTCACCCTTTTGTATGTTTTCTTTTCCCTAGGTCAGGAAGAAGGGTATTAAGTAGGATATGCCAAAAAGGGATTCTAGATATGATTAAATAAATGGGAGACAATGTAGATGCTTTATGAAACAGTTGTTTATGTTTCCCAGTTTCTAAAGAAACTATACCTATATGGTCCTATTGTGGTTTTTTTATATGTTATAATAAGTATTCTTCAATTATGAAGTAATAACAATGTATGTAAAGTATGGGTCGTTATAAGACCTCTTAAACCAAGTTCTTTCTTAAGTGTTTAAATACAAAGTTTTTAAACCTAAAATTCACCCCCTCTTGTATTATTCCATCTAATATATATATATCTATATTATGATCCAAAAATTTCATATTTAAGATTCAGAAAGTAAACCCATGTATATCGAGTAAAATCATCAATAATAACAAAAAAAATATCTTTTACCACCCAAACTAGCATGTTTAATAGGAAAAAATAAATCTAAATGAATAATATCAAGAGGCATTATAGTTTGTGCTTATTTAATTGGCTTGAAACTACTTTTTTGTTATTTACCTTTCAAATAATATTCACATAGAAAGGTGTTGTCCTCTTTTAGTTTCAGTAACTGCAGAATAGTTTGGTTTTTGGACAGCTTGTGCATAACCCTAAAATTAGTATGTACCGATGTCTTATGCCACAAAATGTTATCAGATTGTTCAAAATTTAACCATTTGAAATTTTGATCATTTAATTTAGCATAATTAATTGAATAAATGTTTTCTTTTCTATTTTCATAAAACAAAACAGATTTATCCTTGAAAACAATGCATTTATCATTTTGAAATTTAAAAAACATTCCATCATCGCATAGTTGTGAAATTATTATTAAATTATGTTTCAATCCTTCAACAAATAATACTTTAGAAATAATAACATAATTAGAAATTCCAAACTTGCCGAAACATTTTACCTTTCCTTTAGAATTGTCACAAAAGGTAACAATACCTCCATCACATTTATTGAATGATAGAAAATTGGAAATATCGCCAGTAATGAGTCTCGAGTATCCATTTTTCATGCACCAAACATCCTTTTTTATGCTCCCAATACATACTCCCTATGAAAACATATTTAAGAAATCTTTGGTACCCATAAAAATTTCGATCCAATGGGATTATCATATGAATTCATGGGAATCCAAACATATTTCAAAAAAATTATTAGAAATCTAAAAGATAAAGATTTAGAAATAAAATTCTTAGTATGTCCAAGATATTATGGGGATTTCAAAGAACGCTCATTTTCATAATTTCCTTTCATTTGACCTCTAAAACATGTAGCAGTGGATGTGCTTCCATTAGTGATTTTAACAAAGAAAGTCTTGTACAATTTAGGTAAATAATTATCATAACCAATATCGAATCTTCTTTTGTTCATTTTATTGAAACTCATCATTTTATCAAAATTTTCTCTTCCTTGAACAAAAATGGATAGATTTGACTTTAAACTTTAAACTTATATTTTTATTTACTCATTATACTTAAGAATATTAAAAAAACTATGTATTTCATATTCACGACATTTAGACAGGAAATTAACCTCTCACTTTAATTTATCATTTTCAACAAGTGCATTTTTCATATTTTCTTGTGCAATTTCCAAATCTGAATGAGCATAATTTTTTTCATCCTATATAGATTTATTTAGATTTTCACTCTCATTAAGAACATACTTATATTTTCTCTTAAGGTTATTGTATAATCCAATGAATTTTTCAACGTTGTTTTCAAGTCTATCAACTTCTTTAAGAAATTCTTCAACTATGGGTTTTTTCATATTCAAATTCAGAAGATGTTTAATAATAAGAATCACTTACTTGATTTGATGAATCCATTTAGCACAAATTTTAAACATCCTTTTCAAAACTAGATTCTTTAGCAATAATTTAATCCTTAGTACAACTCCATATAGAAACCATTGCCTTATTTTATTTCTTGTATTGTTTTATATTATTCTTATCCTTCTTTAGTCTTGGGAAATCGGGATTGATGTTCCCCCTTTTCCTGTACTAAAAATAAATTACATCTTGAACATCATTAGAAAGAAAATTATCTTTCTTATTATCCTTATAATGGTCCTTAGGATATTCTTTTGGGGATCTCCTTGATCAACTTTTCCTCCTTCTATATCCACCTTTTGCAACATAGATTGTATCATTTTGGTCACTACTTTGTAACTCAAAATCAGAAGAGTAAGTAGATACACTTGATTTAAAATAAATTCCCTTATTCTTTAAATTATCTTCTTCAACAAAAAAATTAAGTTCCAACTCATATTGTAATAATGAACCAATAACCTCATCGAGAATATATTCCTTAAATTTCTTACTTTCATCTATAGCTACCTTTTTAGTATTCCACTTATTAGGAAGTTCTCTAAGTACTCTTTCAACAAGAATGTGATTTTTAAGAGTATCTCACAAATAACTCATACCATTAACTATACTAGTTAATCTATGAAAAAATTTATTAATAGTCTCATCTTCACCCATCTTAAATTCTTGATATCCAACTCATAACATGCCCAGCTTAGTTATAATAAGTTTATTTGAACCAAGATGCATAACTTGCAGAAATTTCTAGATTTCATGTGCAATATTACATAATGAAACATGATTGTACACATTCCTATTTATTGCACATTATAACATATTCAATACCTTGTAGTTCAAAACATACTTTACCACGTCATTACTAGCCAATGATGCAAGCTCACCTTCGAGCAACTTATATGGATTTGCCATAATTATCCAATAATCAATACTAAGTTAATTTAATAAATATTCCATTTGAGATTTCCAGTATCCATAATTAGTACCATAAAAATGAGGTGATTTTTGAGGTATTCAACCATCATTGGAACTAGTTCCTTCCATGTTAAGTAAGATCTTTTCCCCTTGATAGTTAAATTAGGAATTTTTTAGAAAAATTAAAATATATAAAGAGCTAGGAAACCTCCTCTAATACCAATTACTGGTCCATAGTTAATATGGAAAAATAGCCAAAGGTGGGGGGTGAATTGACCTTTTTAAAATGAATTTAAAGTTATGTCAGAGTTTTAATGTAAATACAGTGGAAAATAAAAAAATGAACACGTGAGATTGTTATAGTGGTTTGAATATAAATGATCACAGTCCACTCTTCACCCCTCTTACGAATTGAGAGAGATGACACCCACTATAACCAATATAATGGAATCTTACAAAGAATTTTGACCACATAGAGTCACAACCCAATTATAAAATCCTTTCCCCCTATAGGCTTAAACCCAAACCAATCCCACCTTTTTCAACCTGGAGGCACAACCTGAAAAATGTATCTTTTTTCCCTAGAGACACAATCCAATGCCTAACATTTGTTTGGGAGTCACAACCCACAATCCTAACTTTTAATGAGTGGTATAACCCTTTACAATTACACATAATGAAAATGAATGGAGGGAAGTAGAACCAGAGAACTAGATGAATAGTTTCTGTATTTGAGTGTTGAGGAAATAGCGAACTCTCCAGCAATGATGGATCAAAAGGTTAAAGTTCAGTTGAGAGAAGTAGGTGATTGCCAAAGTTTGAATCCCTTATATAGTTCAAGAATATCCTCATCCTCTATTATTATCCACTGGTTCTATCAATTCTAAATATATAGAGTTTCTTTATACCCAACAACTTTCAAATTTGAATCCCGCTGCATCTTTCATTTTCCCAAAGCAAGAGAGGCACCTAAAACTTCAACGAACTATTTCAAAGTTTCCCACGCTTATTTTACAGATAATATTAAAACTGTAAATCATTTATAAATTTAAAATAATAAATATGCAAGTCCTTCATGATATCCTGTAAAAAACAATAGCATGTATAGTGGAACTTGTTAGAACAATTTATACAGTAGTAAATGAAAAGCATTAATATCCTTGAATTACTCCCTGATAATAATCAAGATTTACCCTTCGTGTTTCAGTTAATTTGAATTTGGATATTTCAATTCCCAATACTTCAGCATGAATATCAACACGCGCTTAATATCATGTGAATCACGTTTAATTCATCATTAAAAAACATAAAACTCATTGACATGGATTATAAATAATTATTGAGTAATTATAGAAAAAAAACACTAATTATATCTATAATAAACATGTAGCAAATTGAAATATGAAATGTTATGTAAAACATAGCATTTTTCAGGTTTTATAATATTCTGTAGAAATTCATAGAACCACATAAGCAAATCCACATAGGGTATTCACGTAAGGGGTTTTCACGTAGTTGTTTTTCTCCAAGTAAGTGAATCGACATAGACTAATCTATGTAGCAGATCCATGTAAGGGAATTCATGTAGCCGAATCTACGTAAGTGATTTCATGTAACTGATTATGGAAATTTGTAAACAGATTGACTTATAACATTTCAGACTTAAAACAAACCTTCTAAAGGGCAGAATCAGCTTTAGATCCAATTGAATTATATTTAGATAATTTCATTATATTTCCATAAAATCAATAATCACCTTAACTGGACTTTTATATCTCAATTTATCATCAAAATATAGTAGAAAAATAGTTCTGGAAAACTGCAAAATTCATACCGAAAACATGCAGTAACTTATAACTTGATTTAGGACATGATATAAATCGATTCAGAATTTATTTTATTCTAATGAAATGTAGATAATTTTGTTATATTTACAACGCAATAAGAATATCTTAATTCAGAGTTATGTATCCCATGTTATGGTCAAAATACAGAAGGTAACAAAATCTAGAAAATTGGCCATGTGGTGAACAGTAAATTGGCTAGGCGGGAGATTTGGCTATGTTAATTAACTATGTGGGAGAAAGGGCTACGTGAATTGGCTATGTGGGAATAATAACAATAATAACCTGTATAAATGGCATTTTTGGGTTCCAAATGGTATATTTATCCTAGTAACTCAATATAAGACTTGAAAAACATGAAATGACCAATCAAAACATGAATTCAAAAGATATTCTAAGCAAAAAACATTATGATGTAATCAAGATTAAGCATACTTTAATAAATACATAAGAAAAAGTATCAAGACTCTTAAGGGAAATAAAACAAGTATATCTTTGTAATTATCAAAACATAGAGTGGTTCAAGGAGCCACTCAACAAAATCGTGTTTCAACCATGCGTAACATGTCTGTTAAAAACTACAAGTCTACCCACAGTTTGCCGCACATTTAGTATTAACCGTGCACCCTATACTAAAATTTTAAATTTTAAATTTTTTGAATGGGTTCAACCCGAAACTCATGGTCAAGACTGAAAATTAATAATTAAGAAAAATAATCACGATAATAAATGGTCGGGGTGTGATACGTATGGTGGCACTACTATACGAGTCATAAAGTACGACTTGTCATATTGTATGGCATGACATATCATGGCACCGCCTTCGATTGTATGGGTGGCCAAACGTTAAGTGTTAACATTCGAGAGAATCATTCTCATGATGGTTATCATCAATAATTATTTCATGAAATGAAACATTAAGGGAGTAGATGCATGAGATGCATGAGATGAATGAAGTGGTCGAAGCAATTTACTCATGCATTATAACACATGAGTCAATGCATGATTTGCCGAGGAGCTTCCTCAAAGACATTATAAAGAGTCGCTTCCATTTGACAGCATGTAAGCCAGACAGCCCAAGCCTCTTTCGAAACTCTCATATCTCGAAGCTCTGTCTTCTTCCACCTTTACACAGAAAGGCGTTGACACACCGTGGTGTGATAAAGAATCTCATTCGTACAGCGAGTGATTCAAGTGCAACATGTGGATACATCAGAGATGGAAGAATCATTCGATTGTTCTTTGGTGATCTTCATCAAGCATAGAAGAAGGCAATAACAGTGACATGCATTAACACTGGTGTAAGGTACACGCAAAGTTACATTCAGTTCTTCATTTCTAGTTTTGCAGGTTTCATTTTTCTAAGCATGGTGATCTATGGTTTGAGATTCTTAATCATTTCCGCTACCTTTAAAAAGTATTATTAGATCGCTATGAATCCGAACACTATTATTTAGTCCATCATAAATTGAGTCACCCTGCCTTTGTTAATGATTTGTTATTGTTTACAAATGAAGACAAAAGATATCTTACGAATCTTATCATCTTCCTTGATACATTCCAAAGTTCATTGAGGCTTAAGATCAATTTCATTTAAAGTCACTTCATTATTGAAAACAAATTTCTCATTCTCGGGGTCATTATGGTGATGCACATACCCAAGATGACCCGAACTCATTTTCCATCCAAATATATAGGTAATCCGATCTACATCGGAAAGTCTAAAGGTTCCTTTTTCCTCCCATCCCATGATATATTACTCTTCATGGGAGGACAACTTATTTTGATTAAACATGTTTTTTCCTCTTTAGTTGTTTGCATGCACCATGTTCTCCCCCACCCCTAAAAGTATTAAGCACCTTATTAATGTATTTTTTTTAATATATTATCATTGCGCAAACATTCTGATAAATATTTTAAAATTAATTTTGATTAGTCGAGGACGTGGACAGACAGTTGCACCGCGCAGGACGGTAATGAGCCGCCTGCCCCGACGCGTCGGCGAAGCCCAAAAAAATAAAATAAATAAATAATCTATATTCTAGAACTTTCCACACAGTCGCCGCAGCTGCACGCTGCCGTATAACATCTTCCGCAGCAGAAACAATGCCATCGTTTCTATTGTTTCTACGTTCATCTCAGTCTTCATCATCGCCATCTCCACCGTCTTCTTGCAGTTGTTTTGCTCTCCGTAATCGCCACACTTTATGTCTTCGGGATCTGAATCAGCGGTTTTCGAACGCCTCATCGGCGGCACCGGTGCCTCCCTGCTGTTCCCTTTCATACTCGGACTCGCGGGCGCCTCTCCGAGCGAGGAGGAAGAGTCTGAATCGCGCGCCGAATCACGCGGCGATCGCATCTACATGTTCGATCCGCGCAACCGGTTGATGATGATCTTCGAGAGCCCCGAGGATCTGGAGGGCGTGATGAGGGCGATGCCGGACGGGAAGGACGGCCCGTCGCCCGCGTCCAGGGCGTCGATAGAGGCGATGCCGACGGTGGCGGTCGCCAATGGCGGGAGGGAGTGCGCAATCTGCCTGGAAGACCTCCTGGTCGGTGGCGAAGCGAAGGAGATGCCCTGCAAACACGTCTTCCACGGGATCTGCATCGGCAAGTGGTTGGGGATGCACGGGTCGTGCCCGCTCTGCAGGTACCAGATGCCGGTGGAGAAAGAAGAGGAGAAACTGAAGGGGGAGGAAGGCGGGGCCGGCGCGGAGGATCGGCAGAGGAGGGAGATTTCTGTGAGGATTATTTTGAACCACGGCCACCGTCGCGGGAGAGGGACGCCGTCAGATCCTACAGATCCCTCGAATCCGGTTTTTGCGACGGAAGGCCATTCCACCGTGCCGGATCCCGAACCCGACGCAGGCGATGGATCTTCAGCGCCTGGCGGCGTGGAATGCTAAAGAAAAACATCTCCTCTTTGCTTTTTTCCCAATCTTTTCCTTGAATCTGTGCTCAGTTCTGCCTTCAGCATTCCATCAAGATTGTAAATCCGACGATTGTAGATTACTGCATTTCAGATTCCTCTTTTTTTCATTCCAATCACGCGCCGGTTCTCGATGATGCGATTCATCGGACGAAGGTAGATTTTGACTGCCATCGCGATCCACTGTTCATGATGTTGGGGGAGACGAGATCCGAGGAATGAAATAACACAATCATGTGATATCTCATATATCGCATTTCTCATTCCCTGGGCTCATATCGTTGCCTGCAATATGAACTTAACTTCATGTGCATTTCATGACAACTTGTGAAATTGTATTTCAGAAACCATCTCAATTTAGATATTTTGTACTAAAATCAATCATTATCCCTTGACTTGTGACCTTTGTAGCATTGCCAGTGATTATGAATTATAAACATAAGCGAAGTCAGTCTCTAACAAATCAAGGATGCTCAAGGTACAAATAGATCTGATATGATTGATGTGTCCCATGAAAGTGCAACACTTAGAAGATGGGGTTGAAAAACTGAATAAATGCACTTATTAGAGTAAATGGGTCTCCTTTGACCTACTTAACTCACACACAATCCATTTGCGTAATGAAGTTTGGAATAATACGTCCTTATTGTGCATGGAAAGTGGTTCATGACACAATTCATTCGTTGAAGATCCAGAAGATGTTATCCTTGAACCCTTACAATGATTCTGTAATCCTACTAGTTTATATACAAGCATCTCACATGCGTTACAAGAATCCATCCTAGCTTCTTTAAGGAGTGGTGTAACCCCAATTGGTGATAAACTTCTCTTGAACATCTTCTGGATCTTCAACGAATAAGATATGGAGTTCCTCCTGAGAGGACTTATTCAATAAAGCACAACTAGAATTGTATTCACCCTCCTTTTTGTAAAGAATTAGGATTTTATCAATTAAATTTCTGTTCTTATAATTATGAACTTATACCAATGAAATAGTAACCTAACCGTTGGAATAGTAATGTGACCGTTGAGAATAGTAATATGGTCGTTAAAATAATATCACCTATGAAAGTAAAAATAAAATTTAGGCATCTTATAAATGAAAATATGATATATTTATATCATAGAATAAACAAATAAATGTTTTAAAAATGATAAATTAAGTGTTGATATTTTTGTGAAACGTAAATGTTTATTCACAATTTTATAATTTATATAATGACTAAAAAAATTATTTTCATAAAATAGATTCATAAATTAATATTTCGTTGTATTATAACTATAAAATAATTTTATGAGATCTTAATTAATTTTTAAAAGTGTCACAAAAGCAATTATAATATTAAAATCAGTATTTTTCGAATAAATGTTGATTTTAATTAAACATTAAATTTCTTATTTTTAGAAAATTATTTTCATAAAATAGAACCTATTTTTGAAATCTACACGTCGAAAAATAATTGAGGTGATTTTTTTGAGAATTTTTTCAAATAGTTAAATTTTTGGTAAAAAGTGAAATACACTAATTTACGATATTTAACATTTTAAGCTAAATACATGAATTTTTGAGTCATGACTGATGTAAACAACCATTAGTTCAAACTCATATGCACTATTTACTAGACTTAGTCACGAGAATCATCACTATTGATAGTATTGAACCAAAATAATAAACTAATGAATAAAATAATAAAAAACATCCCTCTCCCCCATACAAATTCCACCCCTTCTCCCCACACTTTCTAAGCTTTTGAGCTTGCTAATATTCTACTCAATTCCTCTCCCAAACCTCTTCCTCATGTCTGGGTCTTGCGGTCTCACCAAAAGACCAATTCCAAGTGTAAGGAGATTCTCAAGGAGATGATATTCAAGAGGTAAAATCCTTATTGTTTCTCTTTTAATTTCTTTTCTTTTCTTATCCTCCTCTCACATCCCCTATCCAAAACACCATGTTAACACCAGTATCATACATATACTGGAATGTTATTGTGTTAATGTAATATCCATCATCAAATCTCTTCTCTTGTTATTTTATTCTAAAAATGAAAATATCGTTCGTGATGTGCCGATTCACCATCTTCGTGAACGACGAGTTTTCATTTTTCATTACTGTCTTCATGGATGGTCATAAAACTATTATAGTGGTTAAAACAAATTATAATATTTGTATTATAACTTATTTAATGTTCTTTAACCAATATATAAACATAATATTAAATAAAATGATACTAGTTCGTGATGGTCGTAAAAACAGCCAAAACAAACTAATCATTTTCATTAACATTTTATCTAATGAATCATTCTCATATCTGAAAAAATGATATACTGGACCATTTAAAATCATGGAAGTATATTAATACCATTTCATTCCACTTAAGGAGTTTTTCTTTTATTTGAAAAGAACTTCATAATTTTACTCAAGTGAACTGACCATGAAACCATGAAACAAACGCTCCCAGAACAACAAAAATAAACATTATAACTCACCGAAACGACCATAAATGAACTTAATAAAATTTTAATAAATCAAATATATATTGAATACGTTCTAAATTAAATTATTAATAAATCTAATTTTATTATTCAGGACATTAAGTGCAAGTGAAAAACACTTCCAGACATAAGGTAAGAGATCTTTCCCAACCTCCAAATTACATTTGGGTTACGCTTTCTCTCTCTTTACACCAATATATTTATTCATTATTTTGATATACTTATTATATATTTTGTGTATATGTTCCAAACTTATGTATCCAGATCAACTCATCCTTCTTTGATGGGGAAATACATGGTTAAAAAGGTTCCCTTTTCAATTTCTCCCGATAAGCAAGTCCGATTAAAGAGAACTTCCCAATTTCTTACCCATTTTCAAGTACATCCCATAATCTGTTTTAAGCCACCATTATTTTTCTAAAATAACTCATTTCATCATGAAAAAATAACTTAGTTCATTTCTGGTTTTATACAAAAATTATTCCTTTTTCCTTTTTAAAAGCCTCTTTAATATTTTCCCTTAAACCGCACTAAAGTGGTTCATTTCTAAAGTTTCTTAAACACTCTTTTTATACGATTTCACTTCAGTTGGACATCAATTATCATGATCTATGCCCATTTTCCCTTATGAATGCTCATGTATGATTTAAATCCATTCTTTTGAGGACACAATTATGATATTCCCTTTGGTTATGCCTTATGACATGATTATGATACCCATTTCTTTCCATGAGTAACCATTATATGCATTCTTTATGTTTTATTCTTCACGTGGAACACATATGTATGAACATGTTATAATGGGTGTGCCCAAATAGTGATCCAATGCATTGGGTAATGTTTAGTCACATGATATGTCATGTATGGGAATAGGGAGTAAACCTAATCCATTATGGTACTTTGTCCACCATGCAATATAGTCTTGGAAGTTAACCTTGACTCATGTTTATGTCATGTTATGTATTGCTGCCACATTCCTATATTTCCATGATTATATGATTCCATGTTCTATATGTTATTCTTCCATTTGTTTAGTTATGTACCACACCTTTTTATGTCATAATATGTCTTTTAGTTCATGTGTTATTCTTTATTCTTATGTTTATTCTCTTACTGATCTTTTTAGATCATCCATTTATTCATTTATTCCCCAGGTTACCCTATGAAAATGTAATAGCTCAACGAAAGTTAGGAGATCATTATGGAGATTAAATAAAAGATGATTTTATTTTAGTTTCATGTTTTTAATTTTATGTACCCAGTCTTCCAAAGACACTAGACTTTATGATCATTGGTTTGTATTTGATGGTTAATTATGATTAAAATCATCTGTAAAAGGATAGGGTTTCTATAGTTGGTATATGATCATGATCTAGTTTTTTTTGGAGATTTTTACTAGAAAACTTTAGTATGAACCCTATGGACAATTCTATCACCATGGATGACCTATATTGAAACTTATGGAATCACAAGTTAAGGAATTCGGGTCAGTAAGGCCTTCATGCCACCTCAAGGATTTCAGGCCACCTTAAGGCCTTCGAGCCACCTTAAGTGCAGATGCAAACCAGACAACCTACAAGGAACAAGCTCCAGAAGGAGGATGAGCAAGGAGCTTTCACCATAGCAGAAGCTAAATGGATTGCAAGAATGAGAGGGTATGATACCTATCATCGGGACAAGCCTGTACATGCACGGGAAAACCTATCCAAACAACCATGCGAAGGTGGAGAGCTGATTTCATGATGAAGATGCTGGAGAGGAGCAGTTCTAAGTAGTTAGTCTAGGTTGTATGTAATGTTTGAAGCCTATGGGAAATGAATTCCTCTAAGGCCTATGGGTCATGTAATACTTATGCCTACAGGCCTTGTAAGGGTTCCACCTCACCCCTTGAAAGGTAGATTATCAAAAATCAATAAAAAATGAAGGCATTTGGGCCATTGGAGGTGTATGTTCCAACAATCAATGTGATAGGAAATGTGATGATTTCTATAATGAAATGCCAAATATGATGGTAATGGGAGATTAAAACTTCATCAAAGTACTATCACAACTGACTCAAGTTATGAATAATAACTTTAGTCACGTGGAATGCCCTCCTTATCATAATAAAGAGAAAGTTGAGGCTGAATCCTTTATGTGACAATGCCTCCTGTATTTAGTGGATCTTTTTATCCCCTCATTGTAGAACAATGGATTAACTCCATTGAGAAGATATTCTCTATCCTCTAGTGCCCAGAAGAAGAGAAAGTTGTGCTGGTGGTCTATAATTTTGATGGGGAAGCTGATCATTGGTGGATGCTAATAAAAAACATGAATTCTAAGGAGTAAACTGATTCCATAGAATGACAAGAATTCAAGAAAATATTTTTCAATAAATATTTTCCCTGAATTCTCCATTTTAAGATGGAAAGGGAGTTCCTCGGACTGAAGCAAAAGGAAGATGAGTCTATCAGAGCATATGAGGAAAACTTTACAAGGATTGCATGATACACCTCTTTCTTTTTCATGAACACTAAAAGCAAAGTGGATCGCTTCTTTAGCAGACTAAAGCCTAGTCTATGAAAAATATTGGCGATTCGAGACTTTGACAATTACAAGGAGATTGTTTGTTATTCTCTTAAGGTTGTAATGGAGATCAAATAATCTTAGTGGTCTCATGGGTCCAGAGATAAAAAAATAAAATGAAGTTTAATATGAGAGGATTGACATATAAATCCCATGATGGAAAAAAACCCAACATCCCATGTGTCAAAAGTGTGGGAAAAAGTATCCCAAGAACTATATAAAGGGAACCATGAGATGGTTCAAATGTGGAAGAGAGGGGAACCATGCTAATTATTGTGAAAGGGATATGAATAATACCACAAATGTGGAAAAGGAAAGGAAGGTTTTGATGAACAATCAACCAGTAGTGCAGTGTTTCAACTGAAAAGAACATGAGAATTATGCGGGCTAATGCCCTAAGCCAAGGGTTTCCAGAGGCAATCAACAAAAACAACCTCTAAGGAAACAAGGAAGGGAATATGCTATCACTACTGTTGAGGCGGAGCCCGAAAATGATGTGGTGATAGGTATGCTGGTTATTCATTCAATAATAGTGAACATACTATTTGATTCTGGTTCTACACATTCTTTCATATCTTGAAAGTTTAGTAGAACTATTCAAACACCACCTCAAAATATGGAGTTTGAGTTATCTGTGAGAACAAAAAATGAGGAAATTATTGCATCCAAGTATATAAATCCTCCCCGGTTAATGTTTGTGGATTAAACCTCTTAGAAAATCTCTTCTTACTTCCTTTAATAGAGTTTGATTCTATATTCGGCATGGATCAACTATCTTTATACAAATACAACATCAATTGTTGAGAAAGGGATATCACTCTTCACATCCCGAGGCATCCTCCAATTCTGTACAAGTGTAAGGAGGAGGATGAATCTTATTCAGAATCATTATCTAACTTGTAGATATTATTTCATTATGAGTAAGAATATCTAGCTCAAATTATTGATACAAAGGAGAAAATTATGTCTAAAGAAATGCCCATTGTGAGGGACTACACTGATGTGTTCCCTAAATAATTTTCTGGTCTTCCTCTTGATCGATAGGTTGAGTTCTCAATTGAAATTATTCTTGGATATCTGCCTATATCCAAGACTCCTTACAAAATGGGCACCATTGAGTTAGAAGAACTAAAGAAGCTATTATAAGAGAATCTAGAAAAGGGTTTCATACGCTCGAGTGCTTCACCTAGGGTATGTCAGTCCTCTTTGTTAAGAATAATTATGGATCAATGTGCCTCTGCATTGATTATCGTTATCTCAATAAAATCAAGATAAAGAAAAAGTATCTACTAACATGAATAGATTAATTCTTCAATCAAATATGTGGGTCCAAGTATTTCTCTAAGGTGGACCTTCAGTTGGGATATCACAAATTAAATGCGAGGAAGGAAGATATTCCCAAGACTGCCTTTCAAACAAGTTATGGACACTATGAGTTTATAGTGATACCCTTCGGACTCACTAATGCTCTAGAAATTTTCATGGACTTAATGAATAGAGTCTTTAGATATTACCTTGAATTTTTTTGGTAGTCTTTATAGATGATATTCTAATATACTTCAAGAGCACAGAGGAACATGAGAAGCAATTAAATACTATGCTAAAGACTTTGTTGAGGGAGAAACTACATGAAAAGTATAATAAATACAAGTTCTAGATAAAGGAAGTGTCATTCTTGGGGAATGTTATCACTAGTAAAGGGATATTTGTCGACCCTTCTAAAATAAAGGAAATTGAGGAGTGTCCCAGACCAGCATCTGTAACCGAGATCTGTAGTTTCCTTAGTCTAGTTGGGTAATATTGATAATTTTTGAAGAACTTATCATGATTTTAAAACCCACTAACCAAGATGACTCGGAAGGGAGTAAAGTTTTTCTAGACCATTGAATGTGAAGACCACTTTAAAGTGTTGAAAAAGAGACTTATCACCGAACTAATACTCACACTACCAACAAGTGGGGAACTCTTTGTGGTATAAAATTATGCTTTAAAGAATGGATTAAGATGTGTAATTATGCAAAATGATAAAGTTATAACATATGTATCAAGGTGGTTGAAAGTTCATGATAACAACTATCCCACACATGATTTGGAGTTGGCGATTGTTATCTTCACTTTGAAAATATAGCACCATTATTTCTATGGGAATAATTGTGAGATATATACTGATCACAAGAGTCTAAAATATATATTTACAAATAAGGAGCTTAATATGTGCCAATGAAGATGGTTAAATTACATAAAGGATATTGACTACTCAATCCACTACCATCATGGTAAAGCAAATAAAGTAGTAGATTCTCTAAGTAGAAAGGATCCTGTAACTTTATCAATGATGAGAATTTAGAAGGATTCAATCATCTTATACATTCAAAGGATGGACATGGTAATCATAAAGTAAGGTACACCATCATTACTTTCAAAACTTATTACTTAACAACCCCTTATGGATAAAATAAAGGATGCTCAAAGAAATGATGTAGAAATTCATAAGAAGGTGGAAGCCATCAGAAAAGAGAAATCTTCAAATTTCAAAATTGATGAGGAAGGATTTGTAAGATTTGGGTCACAATTATGTGTACCATCAAATCTAGAGATAAATAAAGAGTTCATGAATGATGCACATAGATCAAAATTATTTATTCACCTATAGAGCACAAAGATGTATCAAGATCTATGAGTACTATTAGTGGCACGATATGAAGAAGAAGATTATTGAATATACATCAAATTTCCTTGTATATCAGCAAGTGAAGGCTAAAAGAAAAAATTCTAATGGGATGATGCAACCATTACTCATACCAATATGGAAATGGGAAAAAATCACCATGGACTTTGTCATTATAATTATAAAGACATCCAAAGGAAATAATGCTATACGGGTCATTGTGGATCGTCTTACAAAGAAATCTCACTTTATCATAATTAGAGAAGACTTATACTCGATCAACTTGCACATATATACATAAAATAAGTAGTGAGGCTGCATGGAGTACCATTATCGATTGTATCTGATCGAGATATGAGATTTACCTCTAAATTCTGGAAAAGTTTCCAACATTATCTAAACATTGAGTTGAACTTCAGTATGAATTATCATCCTCAAACTGATGGAAAATATGAGAGGACTATTTAGACACTAGAAGACATGTTGAGATCATGTTCTATGTACTTCAATAGAGGATGATACCAACATATACCTCTGGCCGAGTTCTCTTACAACAATAATTTCCACTCACGCATCCAAATGGCTCTATATGAAGCCTTTTATGGAAAAAGGTGTAGAACACCATAATGTTGGGATGAAGTTGGTGAATGTAAGAATCTGGGACGTGAAATGGTTGAGGAAATGGTAAAAAATGTGAAAACCATTCAACAACAAATCAATACAGCCCAAAGTCGAAAAAAGAGCTATGTAGACAATCACCGACGAGACCTAGAGTTTGAGGTTGGAGACATGGTATTCCTCTACATATCTCCATGAAAGAGAGTCACGAGATTTAGGAAGAAAAGAAAGCTAAGTCCCAGGTACATCAGACCCTTCTAGATTCTTGATTGTGTTGGAGTTTTCATATATTAACTAACACTTCCACCAACCAATAAAGCACATACATCACATAGAAAACCCAATAAAAACTTTATTCTCATAAATTAATAATGAAATAAGTTGTATTTATATAAATTAAGGAACCTATACTAATTTAATAGTAACCTGGCCATTGAAATATTAATGTGACAGTTAGGAATAGTAATCTAGCCATTAGAATAGTAACCTCATCAAGTAAAGTATAAATAAAATTTATATATCTTATAAATAAAAATATGACATATTTATATCATGGAATAAGTAAATAAATGTTTTAAAAATGATAAATTAAGTGTTGGTATTTTTATGAAATGTAAATTTTTATTTATAATTTTATAATTAACATAATGGTTTAAAAAAAATTATTTTCATAAAATAGAATAAAAAATTAATATATTTTTTATTATAATTATAATATAATTTTATGATACCTTAATCAATTTTTCAAAGTGTCATAAAATCGGTTATAATATTAAAATCAGCATTTTTTGAATAAATGATGATTTTTATCAAAAATTAAATTTCTCATATTTAGAAAACTATTTTCATAAATGGAGTCTATTTTTAAAATCTATACGTCGAAAAATGGCTGGGGGGAATTTTTGAGATTTTTCTAAAATATTTGATTTTTGGTGAATAGTGAAATATAATAATTTATGGTATTTAAAATTTTAAAAAAAATACTTGAATTTTTGAGTCATGTATGATATAAGAAACCATTAGTTAGAAATCATATACACTAGTTACTATAATTAGTCACAAGAATCATCACTATTTATAGTCTTGATCGAAAATAATAAAATAATGAATAAAATAATCAAAATACCCCTCTCCTCCCCATATAAATACCACCCCTTCTCCTCACACATTCTAAGCTATAAATATTGATAATATTCTACCCTCTCGCAAGACTCTTCCCTACATCTTGGTCTTTTTGGTCTCACCAAATACCAATTCCAAGTGTCTTAAGGAGGTTCTTAAGGAGATGATATTCTAGAGGTAAAATCCTCCTTATTTCTCTTTTAATTTCTTTTATTTTCTTATCCTTCCCTCAAATCCCCTATCCAAAATAGTAGGATAACTCTAGTATCATAAATATAATGAAATTTTATTATGTTAATGGAATATTCATCATAAAATATATTCTCTCGTCCTTTTATTCTAAAAATGAAAACATCGTCCATGATGTGTCGATTTACCGTTTTCATGGATGTTGAGTTTTTGTTTTTCATTACCACCTTGATGGCTAGCCATAAAACCATTATAGTGGTTAAAACAGATTATAATATGTTTATTATAACTTTTTTAATGTTCTGTAAGCAATATATTAACATAATATTAAATAAAATGATACTTGTTTGTGATGGTCCTAAAAATCTCCAAAAGAAACTAATCATTTTTCATTAACGTTTTATCTAATGAATCATTCTCCTATATGAAAAAATGATATATAAGACTGTTTAAAATTATGGAAGTTTATTAATACCATTTCATTCTTCTTGTGTAGTTTTTATTCCATCTGACAAGAACTTCCATAATTATACTCAAGAAAACTGACCATGAAACCATGAAACAAACGCTTTCGAAACAACGAACTGAAACATTATAACTCATCGAAATATCCATAAATGCACTTAATAAAATTTTAATAAATCAAATATATATCAAATTATATTTGGATTAAATTATTAATTAATCTAATTTTATTATCCAGGATATTAAGTGCAAGTGCATAACACTTTCAAACATAAGGTAAGAGATCTCTCCAAACCTCCAAATTAACTTTGGGTTACACTTTTTCTCTCTTTACACCAATGTATTCCTTAATTATTATTATATAATTATTCTAAATTATGTGTATATATTCTAAAATTATGTATCCAGATCAATTTATCCTTCTCTGATGAGGAAATACATGTTTAAAAAGGTCCCCTTTTCAATTCCTCATGATAAGCAAGCCCGATTAAAGGGAACTTCCCAATTTCTTACCCATTTTCAAGTACATCCCACAATATATTTTAATCCCCCATTTTTTTATAAAATCACTCATTTCATAATGAAAAACTATCTTAGTTTATTTCTAGTTTTATACAAAAATTATGCATTTTTCCTCTTTAAAGTCTCTTTAATATTTTCCCATATACCGCACTAAAGTGGCTCATTTCTGAAGTTTCTTAAACACTCTTTTTATATGATTTCAATTCAGTTGGACATAATTTATCCTAATATATTCCTATTTTCCCTTATGAATTTCCATGTATGATTTTAATCCATTCTTTCATGGACACCATTATAATATCCCATTTGGTTATTCCTTATGAATGATTATGATACCCATTTCTTTTCATGGGTAACCCTTATATGTATTATTTATGCTTGATTATTCATGTGGAACACATATGCATGATCATGTTATGATGGTTTCACCTAGATAACTCTCCAATGAATTAGGAAATGTTTAGTCTCATGAGACATCATATATGGGATTGGTGAGTAAACCTAATCCATTATGGTACTTTTCCCACCATGTGATATAGTCTTGGAAGTTAGCCTTGACTCATGTTTATGTCATGTTATGTGTTGCTGCCACATTCCTATGCTTAAATGATTATATGATTCCATGTAATATATTTTATGCTGCTATATGTTTATTCATATTCCATTCCTTTTTATGTCATCATATTCTTTCTAACTCATATGTTATGCTTTATTCCCTTACCGAGATTTTTAGCTCATCCCTTTGTTCATTTATTCCCCAGGTTACCCTATGAAGATGTAAGATCTCAAAGGAAGTTATAATCTCATTTTGGAGATTAAATAAAAGATTATTTTATTTTAGTTTCTTGTTTTTAATTTTATGTACATATTCTTCCAAAGTCACTGGACTTTACAAACCTTGGTTTGTATTTGATGGCTAATTATGCTTAAAATCATGCGTAAAAGGCTAGGGTCATTATACTCTTTTCTTAAAGTCATGCATGAACATTCAAATGAAATAATGGCTTCAAGAAGTCATCTTACTTCAACCTTAGAACATTTTTTTTCAAAATTTATTGGGGTTTTCTTCTTATTCTCTCTTGCTCTGACCAGAAGGCTCTCCTAAATTTCTTCTCATAAAGGTAGTTACAGTTTGATCATCAAAGAGCCACTCACTCAATTCTCAATTCTTTATGATCGCGCCTAGACCAACATAATTAAATAACCTTATTATTTTATTCTTGTAAATAATATTTCCTAAAAATCATTAGATAATTCATTTTGAATTACTTGAACAACAAAAATATCATTTTAATTCAAATATAGAAACTTCAAAATTGGAAATTTAAGCTATTACTATATATTTAAACTCATATTTTAGAGAAACCTTGGGTATAAAATGGGCCATGCCAACAATTTAAAAAAAAATAGAAGTACCCAAGGACTGGTTAGGTGAAACTGAGAGGTGGGGGGTGGGGGGTGAATCAGTGGTACACTTGTTTGATAGATTCCTTTTCTTTACAATTCAACCTATTTAACTTATTAAAGTTATAAATCCACTCAATATTATCCCTCAATATCACCTCATGTGCAGCTATAATAATAGAGAAATAATTTTTTTTCAAGGTTAGTAATAAAATAAAACCTCATTCTATGTTGTTTAGACCCCCGAACATTGATTCTTCACTATCAAACAAGTGATTATATTCACAAACAATCTCATTTTGATCAGAAAAGAGTCCCATTGTGTTCCTCCATTTCCAGCACCAATTGGAAGATATAATTATCTTTTTCAATGAGGATCTAGAAAAGAATGACCCCTTATTCTTCTTGGTTTCTTCTCTAACACTTGGAAATAAGATCTTCCTCCACGAGCAGACATATCAATAGGTTTGCACATGAACCTCTTCAAGATATTCAATATCTTCTTAGAACATGCCTACTAGTCTTGAAACTCCTTCCAATTCTGATTCGATCTTGATTATTATCAACTTCTTAGAATAATCAGTTATATCTCTTTTAGAGACTCTTGGATTTAGATTACCTTTTTCTTCTCTTCAATAATAAATGCATCAATCTCTAAGATGATCTTACAATGAGAGAAAGAGTTCTAAATTCTTAACTACATCCTTTCGATACCTGAACCACATAATTATATATATAAAAATCATCATGAATATTATTCTCAAAAAATCATAGTCAATGTTTCCATATTTGAATTATAGAAACCCCATGATCTTCGACAAAAAGATAATCTCATTCTAATCAGTCACCTTATCAATTTATCTCTCATTTAAACTCATTTTAATTACTATTCAAATATTTATTTAAATCCCTTGAATACTTGGGATTCATTCTTCCATGTGATATATAACTATATACAATCTTAGAAAACTACTCAAATCTCACTTCTTAAAAACATTAGATATTTCCATGTCATGGACTCATGAAACTCTACCACATAGAACTTCTATTCTCAGAAATTCAGATTCTGAAACTCTCTCCCAGTATGAAAAGATACAATCCCTTATGTGGTTCTCAAATGCCTACATAAATCCCATACATCTGGATATGTGAAAACCTATATTTTCCTACCTAGAATAATTTAGGTAAGTGGTTTTAGATATATCACTGAAATGACTACATGAGTCCTTTTAACTATATCACTTCAATTTGGATACATTATTGGATCAACTATGTGAATCGGTTAGGTGGATTTATCCCAAATGCCTACATTTATTCAATTCTAATATGTTGTTAGATCAGTTATATGAATTGATTATGTGGTGCTATCCAAATGCCTATGTATCTAATTAGGCTATGTGATATATTTGGCTATGTTAAATGCCAACGTATTGAAAATTATTACATGAATCTGTAAAATTCCATATTTCACTCAAATTCACTCATAACCTCTTTATCTGACTTCCATACAACCAAAAAAACACTTGGTCATATAATGAAACTATTTTCCATGATATATAGCCATACAAACCAGATTAAGTATCATCATAATTAACTTTTCCACATTATCTTGAACTTCACCACCTGATTTCTTCAAGCTATAGCCTCAATATTCTTTTACTATAGAACATGGTAGTAGATAAAACATATTTTAGACTTATATAGATTCTTTATTAGGCATGAAATCCAATTCAATTTCCTCAATAATCCATAAAAATTCCCCAAGAATCATTATCGGCTCCACCGAACACATATTGAACTATTGACAACAAATGCAATACTCACTTGGGAACAACAATCTCCCCCTTTTAATTTTTTGAAAGTACCAATCCTTAATACCAATATGCATGATTTGATAGATTCTATCTTTTCCCCCTTATTGAAATTAAAATGGAAAGGTCAATGTGAGGGACTTCTCTGCTCTTCATTTTCTTTTGAAGTCACTTTCATACTCTTCTAACTTTCTCCAAGAGAAGGATAATACAACACGGTAAACTTCAAAAAGATCCTTTAGTTGGTCTACTCTAAGTATATGTGGGAAACCTTATTGTATAAAATAAGAGAGTTACAACTAAGGTTGTCTATACTATCTATATACTACCGTGCATGTGATATCATGTTCAATTTTTTTCTCAAATAAGGGCTGTATAAAAACAGATTCTTTTGACAGAAACATGTAACCTACATATATCTCAACAAACTGTCAATATAGTTTATGTATAATTCATGTAACTCCACGTTTTCACATGTTAAGATAGACAACAACCCCTTAATAATTTCATTTGATACAATCATAAAAAAGGGTTGTAAGTGTGATTCTCATACCTCAACCTTCAGGTTTAAAATCTATCAAGAATTTCTAGATTCACCAAAATTTAGTATAATAAAAGATTCTTATAAAAGTTTATCCCACTTAAGGGATGCACTCCTATTTTTCAATTTCATGCTATTTAGAATACCCCATGAATGAAAATCACTTCATGCTATCCAGAAGTGACAACCTTAAACCTTACCTTCCATTCCCTACATGTTAGCTCAAAACACATAAAATAACAGGGAATAGGGATGAACCACTAGATTTCTGAGAATTAACTCTAAGACTGAGATCCTCATCTCAACCTATTCCACTATTTATTTCCTATTTCTTCTATTACTTTGTGGTAAATCTCCATTTCCATTATAGTCATTTGAGCATGTATAATTCCAAGTGCTTTCTCTTTATTTAAGAATAACTCCCACTGTTTAGGTAGAATCTCCAAGTAGTTGTGTAGATCATGTCTAGATTTACCACAACTTCTACACAAGTCACCATATTTCTTCAAGTTTCCATTTATTGGAATCCTTTATCATTCCTTTTACTTCTTGGGAGTTTTTTAATCAAAAATTTCTTTTGTTTACTCCTCAAGGCATACTTATGATTCTTTTCATTTTTTCTTATGCTTTTGGTCAGTAGGTTCTCTTCTATCTTTATCTTTTCTTCCCCTTGCTTGTGGATATTTATGATTTTCATGAATTGAATTGTTATGCCAAAAATCTAATGATTTATGTCTAAACTTCTAGTAACCCCAACAATAGCCCATAAATATTCTTCTCTTATTTTCTAGTATAGTCTGTTTATATTTCATAGGTTGGAAACCTTGTTATTTTTGAGTGGAACCCCCACTATTTTGGAAACCTATTGGGGAAAAAATATTCATATATCTTTTATCACCCACCCTTTACATGGTGAGTTTTTGAGTATTTTTCACCATACATACATTCCCAAAACTTGGTTTAGATCATATACTAGAAATTAAAACAACATTAGTACAAAGGAAAATTTCTAGGTTATGGGATATCTTTTTCTTTAATGATATTTCCATTTTTCTATAGGTTTATATCATTATATTATTTATTAAAAATCGAGACTTTTTGGAGTCATGATTCTCAATGTAAACTTGTGTGTAAATATATCTTTTTCTTACAACTTGGAAAGTTATGGCTAGTGGTGATTCATGATTATTCATTGTCACCTCCAACTTAAAATACATCATTTTGTGGGATTTCTTTGCATCCTCAATAGATCTCACCCTATCTTCCCAATCCTTCCTCATCTTCTTTTTGTGTTATTTAGGCATTTTTATTGATTTTTTCCAGTAAATTGGATAGGGCCTTTATGAACATCCTTGCTCTAGATATTTGGGACACCATCTCTAACATCACCTTGCCCAAACTTAATTCGAAAAATCATCCCATTCTTGTTAGTCTTTTCACAAAAAAATTAAACCCATTTTTTCTTTAAAATTTAATAATGCTTGGTTTGCAAACCTGGATTGTGCTAATATCATTAAAAAGTTTTGGGAGTCTATGAATCAACACAATAATTCTTTTTCTTACATCATCAAATTAAAACATCTCAAACAATGTCTCAAAGGTTGGTGTAGTTCTAAATATAAACAAATTGAAAAATACATCTCCACCCTTGAGCATGATCTTATCCAAATTCAAACTACCAAAACTAAATCTGATTTCTCTTTGGACCCCCAACTTGAAATAAATACTTCCATGAAACTTAATTATCTTATTTTCCTTAAAGACAACATACGTAAGACAACTTTTAAAACAAAATGGTGTTCTGATGGTGATAGAAACACTAATTTCTACAACTCTGTTCAAAGAATCAGGAAAGCTTGTAGGCCTCTTTCACTCCTTAGAGCCGATGATGTCCTCATTGACTCCGAGGAGGGAATTTCTAGTTATATGGTATCTTACTTTGATAATATTTTCAATGGACCAAATGTCAAAAAAGAACTCCTTCTTGAGATCATTCCGGTTATAGTAAATGAGGAAGACAATTTTTGTCTTCTTATCATGCCTATTGATCATGAAATCAAAGACACATTATTTAGCCTTAACCCTAATAGTGCCCTGGGACCTGATGGATTTAACAATGGTTTTTCCAGCAATATTGGGAGACTGTCCACTCTGATGTTTGTAAACTTGTCAGATCCTTTTTTTCTAATGGTATTCTTCCCTAGGGTATTAACGCTCAATTTCTCACCTTAATTCCTAAATTGGACAACGCATCAGAGATCCATCTCTTCTGTCCCATTACTCTCATTAACTCTATTTAAAAAATCATTACAAAACTTCTTTCCAATAAACTTTTGACATTGTGCAATAAATTTTTTTCTTGGAATCAATTTGGTTTCATCAAGGGAAGGTCTATACAAGACTGCATTTTCCTTGCCTTTGAATGTACTAACACCCTCAACAAATCCACCAGAGGAGGAAATATTTCCATCAAGCTTGATATTAAGAAAGACTTTGACACCATTTATTGGGGCTTCATATTCAAAGTTCTTCAGCCCTTTGGATTTAATGACACCTTCATCAATAAGATAAACTCCTTATTCAAATCAGCTTCCATCTATATCCTTGTCAATGGTTCCCTAAAGGGTTACTTTATGTGCACTAAGGGAGTCAGACAAGGTGATCCCTTATCTTCCATTCTCTTTGATATTGCAGAGGATTACCTAAGCAGATTTCTCACTTGCCTTGTGGATCAAAATAACATTAAACCTATTTAGGCTACCAGAAACTTAAATGTGCCTACACATCTTGTTTATGCTGATGACATTATCTTATTCTTACAAGGTGATAAAAAGAATATTCAAAATTTAAAAAATGCCTTGTCTCATTATGAATAAATCTCTGGAAAATCTATAAGTTGGAACAAATCCTATGTTTTATTTGGAAAAAACTTCTCCTCTCTTAGAAAGATTAGTATCATAAATAATTTAGGCATCAAAGAAGGAAATTTCCCCTTCACATATCTTGGAGAGAATATCTTTTGGGGAAGGACTAAATCTATTTACTTTTACAACATTGTTGACCAAGTCATAAATCAACTGTCCTCCTAGAAGGGTAAATCCCTTTCCATGGCTGGCAGAATTTTTTTGGTGAAATATACTATTGTCTCCAAAATGGTCTAATCGATGATGGTATATAAATGTACTGTTGGTATTTTAAAGAAAATTTAATATTTACATAAAGAATTTTGTTTGTACTGGTAGCACTCTTGAAAGGAAGCTTGTGACCATACCCTTGGACACCTATTTCAAACCTTTTGAGAAAGGTGGTATTGGCATAAAAAACCTTAAACTTTTTAATGATGCCCTTCAAGCCAGACTCTCCTAGAGGTTTATTCATAACAAATCTGACTCCATTGATTTCCTTAAAAAAATATTCCTTACGAAGATAAAGATGGGAAATTTGAACTACATTAACTCTTTGATCTGGCCTTTCATCATACAATCCTTTACCAATATTCTGAATAATTCTAGATGGATGGTTAGCATGAATTCATCCTTGAATTTTTGGCTGGATAATTGGACTGGTTCCCCCCTTATCTCTATGTTGTCTTCTAATTATCTTTCGAATAATACCAACTACTCTATAAATGAGGTAATTAAATCTCGTAATTTCAATTTTCTTGATAAAATCATTCATGTTATTGACAATTACCCCTTCTCTAACTCTGATGATTTCCTTATTTGGGAGGCTGCTAACAATGGTTTCCTTGATTCCAAAAGTTTTTACAATCACAATTTTTCAAACACTGATCTAATTTTTTGCTGGTTGAAATCTTTTGATATAATCTAGATTAAACCCTTGAGACTTGCTCTTTTTTGAAGTATTTCTCACAATCGTGTCCCCACTGGGGTTTGTCTTCAGTCATTTGGGGTCTAACTTTTCTCCATGTGTCCTTTTTTTCACCAATATAGAGAAGATACTAACCATCTATTCTTGTCTTGTGCTACAACTTCTGCCCTTTGGAATTATATTTCTGAAATTTTTTACTGTAGATGGTTACTCCTTGATGTTATCAGCTCTCAATTAAAATGTTTTGTGGATCTTTATAGCTCTCAACAGATCAAGAACCTCTTCCTAACTGTTGTTTCTGAACTTCTCCATGTGATCTGGTATGATAGAAATGCTATTATCCACAACAATTTCTCATTCAATCTTAATGTAGGTCAGACGCGAATCCTTGTTTCTATTAGGGATGCTGCTATAACTCAAAAATCTCTCTGTGATAACACTATTGGAGAATTTTAGATCCTTCATCGAATTCAGATTGATGGGATCTACAAACAACTGTGACACACTTTGAGGTCTTCTAGCAAGCCCCTCTCCCAGGATGGATCAAAGTGAATGTTGATGGTGCTTCTAAAGGCAACCTGGGTCCTTCTGGTTGTGGAGCTATTTTTATAGACCACCTTGTTCAATGTCATGGACACTTCTTTGAAAACTGTGGCATTTCCTCATCTTTGGAGGCTGAAATTATGGATGTGATCCACGCTGTTAATTTTTCCAAGAAAAAGGGTTGGAAAAATATTTGTATTGAAAGTGATTCCACCACTTTCATCCATGCTATTTAGGAGGGGGTGGTACATCTCGCATGGCCTTTGACTACCTGTTGGATGAGCTGCCTTGCTTTGCTTCTGGAGACCAAATACATTGTCACTCATGCCTTTTGTGAAGCGAACATGGTTACCGATGGTCTTTCCAACAAGGGAATCAACCAGGGCATAACTTGGACATATAAATTGCCTGTTAACCTTCTCCCTTTTTATGATAAATATTGTAATAATATTCCTTACTTCAAACTCATGTAGTTTGTTCTTTCATTTTATTTTAATAAATTGTGTCTCAGATTTTTTATGAGGCACTGCCTTCTTAAAAAAATTGATTATTGTAAGGAATTTTCAATCTCATTTATGTTTTTTTCTTTAACCACTCTCCAAACATCTTTAAAATCCATAGAAACATTTTTCAATTTTTTAAATGCATGTAAAGCTTCTAAAAAAATATCAGAAACAAATTTATTGTCATCATACCTTTTCAATTGTTCTTTAGTATAAATAATGTATTACTCCCTTACTTCCACTAGGTCTATAAGAGTGTCACACTTTCTAAACATCTTACTTAGTGAATCCTCAAGTTCTTCAACTTCTTCTTATAGATGTGGATTTTTCAAAAAGAATTCCCTTAATAGTACCAATAATACACTTAACTAATTATTTGGGAACTTTATTAAGATGTTCTTTGAATTTAAAACGAAGATCACTAAGTGATACATTATCATCACAACTTGAACAAACTTCATTATAATAATCATAATCAAAAGAATAATTACTAATTATACCACTATGATTACCTTCAGTTTGTGATGTTCCTCTATTTACTTTTTTATTCTTATTAAAATTATTTGCCTACCTTTTCTTCCTATTTTTATAAGTATTGGAAGAAATCTATAGGTTTAAATCATCAAATATATCTTCCTTTTTATCCATCCAAGTTAACTCAAAAACTTATTGAAATTTTTACTTCAATAACCTTCCTCTTTTATTATTGTAAATAATATTTCCTAGAACTCAGCAGATAATTAATTTTTAATTACTTGAACAATAAGATCTCCTTTGAACCCAAATATGGAAACTTCACCATTGGAAATTTAGGATATTGATATATATTTATACTTATAGTTTAGAGAAACTGTGGGTATAGAATATCTTATACCAATGATTTAAAAAAAACTTTAAGTACCCATGGAATTTTTAGGTTCCACTGGGGGTGAATTAGTGGTACACTCATTTTACATTTTTTATTTCCAATTAAACCTATCAAACTTGTTAAGGTTATTTATCCACTCAATATTATCTCTTAATATCTCCTCATGTGAAGTTTTAATAATATATATAGAAACACTCAATATTTATAAGGTTTGACATAAAATCCTACTCCTTACTACATTGGTTAGACACCCTAATATAGATTCTTCATAATCAAACAAGTGATTACATCCACAATCAATCCCAGTCTGATCAATATAAAGTACCACTATGTTCCTCCACTTACAGAAACAATTTTAAGAGAAAGTTCTCTTCTTCAATGAGGATCCAACAAATAAATACCTCTTTTTTATTCTCAGTTGATTCTACAACACTTGGAAATAAAATCTTCCTCTATGAGAAGATGGATAGACATGTCTACACATATACCTATTTAAGATGTTTATAAACTACTTGGAATAGGTCTTATGGTCTTTAAAATGCTTAAAAATATTATGTGATATGGATTCTCCTCAACTTCTTAGAATACATAGGTATATATTTTTTAGATACTTAAAGATTAGACACACCTTTTTCTTTTCATCAATACTGAATGTATCAGTCTATTAAATGATTTTTCAATGAGAGAAAGAGTTCTAAATTCCTAGTTACATCTTTTTGATACCTTGACCATATATTTATATACAAAATATCATCATGAATATTATTCTCAAAATATCACAGTCAATGTTTCCATATTTGAATTATGGAAAACCCAAGATCTTCAGCAGCAAGATCATCTCATTCCAATCAGATAAATTCCCAATTTATTACTCATTTAAACTCATTTGAATTACCCTTTAAGTATTTATTTAAATCCTTTAAAGACCTAGGATTCATTATTCAATGTTATATATAATTATCCATGATCTTAGAAATCTCCTCAAATATTTCTTCTTAAAAAATCCAATATTTCCATGTGCATGGACTCATGTAACTATGTGATGTGGAACTTATATTCTTATAAATTCAGATTCTAAAACTGTCACCCAGTACACAAATATACAATCCCTCACATGGTTCTCAAATGCCTCTGTGAATACCATACATTTGGCTATGTGACTCAATTCATATATGTGAAATCCCATATTTTCCTATATAGTAGAATTTGTATTTGTGGTTTCAACTATGTTGCTAAAATGGATGCATGAATCCTTTTAGCTAAGTCACATCAATTCAACTACATCATTGGATCAACTATATAGAGTTTTCCAAAATTCATGTGTTGCTTTAATTCAACCACATTATTGGATTGAATACGTGAATCATCTAGGTAGAACTGTTGAAAACACCTATGTAGAATATTTGGATATGTGATTCAACTACATGAAATATTTTTCTATGTGAAATACCTACATACTAAAAATGATTATGTGAATCTATTAGATTCCATATTTCACTCAAAACACATGCTAAAAACACATGCTAGTATCAACAAACTATTTTCTATGATATATAGCTATAAAAAAAGATTAATCATTATCACAATTTAATTTTACACAATGTCTTGACATTATCCACTCAAGTTCTTCAAGATGAATCCTAAATATTCTTTTTTCCATAGAACATGGTAGTAACTCAAACATCTTTTAGACTTATATGGATGCTTTATCAAGCATGAAATCTAATTAAATTTCCTCAATAATCCATAACAGTTCACTGAGCATTATCATAAACTCCATTGAAAATATATTAAACTATTGACAAAAATGAAATACTTACTTGGGTAAAAAAACCCATAAAATCTCCCTCAAATACACCATCCATGCACCTATTCCATATCTAAAATCCTCCTTCCCATATGTGTGTCAATTCCTCTATATCCGTATCCCTACCCATCAAATCCTCTCCTTGTTTGTCTAGTTTTTCCTATGATTCCCATCCCTCATCATATCAGATACTCCAAATCCATCTTCCATTTGGCTATGAATCACCTTTATTTTTTCTATTTGCTAATTGACTACCAAGATCCCACCAGGTTACAACTCCTCTAGATTCATTGAAGAATGGTTTGTTTAAATTATCTTTCTAGTAGTGATGCATCATATATGTGATCAAACTCCATGTATTATTTTTGAATCTCAGTGAATCACTCTTTCAAACTAAATCCAATATAAATTATTTTTTATGTAAATATGAACTATATAAATTGAGAGATATAACCATGGATTTGATCCATGTCCATAGCCACCAAAACCACATTTATATGTTATAACCATGGTATTGTGTATGGTGGAAAATACCACCATCAATATTGGTCTATACTAGTAATTTTAGAAAACCATTAGTATAGAGTTCCATGGCTATGGTTCTCTAACCATGGATATAGATATCTAAAACCATGGTTCCATTGTGAAATACCCAAATGGATTTGAGAATATGATGATGTATTTGTTGTCAAACTGAACATTTATGTATGATTATTTTCATGGGTGATGAAGTGAGAATAGAACCATATAATAAGTTTTTGGTATTTCCCATAGCTTTGGGTAAAGGATTGTGAAGCTACTTCCAATACTTTGAAAATTTAAGGGATTCTACTATCTTTAATACCTATTCATATATATTCAAGATAATAGTCAATATATTAGATGATTCATGTGGTAGTATTCATGATATACAATGACAAGTTCTGATGAAATGATTCCAGTACTGTCTACAATAGTTTTAAGAAGTTTGGAAGAATTATATTAGTGAGGATATATAATTAAAGTAGTGGATAAACCATCCATGGAGTACCTACTATTATGGCTACTTTATTTAGTGATAAATATCACTTTGATGAAGGCTAGAAGGAATTTAGATAAATTTTAAATTTTAGAGGCAATGGGGTTCATTAAAATAATTTACTAGAGTATTTAATATGTTGTAAGATACCTTAGAAGTGAGATGGAGGAGTTTGGATTTATTCAAATAATTACCACACTTTTTTATATTTTCTAAGGTGATTTGAAGTGATTTAGATCGTCCAGATTTTAATTAAATTAGTTTTGAATTGATTTGAAGAATTATGGAATTCTGAAGTTCAAGATTATATTTTGGTCAATTCAATAAGACTTCAAAAGATAAATCAAATATAGAATTTGGATAATCCATGAGTTTTTAAGAGTAAAATAGACTCTTCATAAGAGTTATATCCTACTTTAGAAGATTTATTTCATGAATTTAGAAGAGTAACATCAAAATTTGAAAGAGTATCCCATGAATTTAGAAGAGTGAAGGTCCTATTCAGATGAGTAAAATGAATTTCATAAGAGTAAAATTGGACACCATAAGAGTTATTTGGGATTTTAGAAGTGCAACAAGCCACTTTGTAAGAGTTAGCTACTTAGTGAAAATTATGAAAATTATACAGAATGAAATCATAGTTTCTAGAATTAATTTTATAGAATAATAAAATAACATTTGATGATTCTTATACTATTAAATCATGTTAAAAACACCATGAATATTTGAAGAACCATGACCCAATATTTACTTGAGAATATTGGATGATAAGAAGAGAAATAAGATCATTTTTCTATATTTGAGAATTTCAAATGAAAATATTTGAAATTCAATATTGGTGATCAAAATAGAGATTTAAATAAATTTATACTATAGTTGTTCTTAATTGTTTAGAACATTATAAAAATGTTGTGATTCAAGTTGGTTGATTGAGAAAAATAAGATCAAAACAGGATGATTTTTTGATAATTAAATTAAGACTAAAATTAGAAAATTATAGGTTAATTAAATCTAGGAATTAAATTTTAAGATGAAAATGTTTTGATTCAAGTTCTATATATCATAACAAGATGTTATTTAAGCTAAATGAGAAAAAGATAAAGTTTAGTGATCTAATAAGAAGAAGAGTGTGGTGACCTGCTATTTGGGATTTATAGATTCAAGATTGAAGAACCTATATTGTTTTTATTGGATGCACTCATACTAGAAATGAATGAGACCAGCCACAAGTCTGAATTATTGTATGATTTTCATATAACCTTGAAAGAATGATGTGATATAGATATTTGTGATATTTTTTTCTTGATAAAAGAACAAGGTCTAGTTATAATTGTTAAACTGGAGATCTTTTAAACCAAATATAAAATGTGAAAATAAAAGGAGGATTGATCAGTCATTTTTTAGGAGATAACGGTTATGAGAAAAAGTGAGAATGTGATCATGGGTGACACCCACATACATAAAAATTGAGAAAAAATCAGAAGAAAATAAAAATAGATCATAGAACCAAATTTTATAGAGATTATCCATATGAAATATATAAAAAATATTATGTTATTGAACCAAGTATTAGAGAGATAGAGAGATAGAGAGAGGGAGAAATTAGGTGAGATTAAAGTAAACAGAGAGAACCAATGAAGATCTAAAATAAGAAGAATTATAAGAAGATGATACTGATATAAAGAATAATAATGTCTTTATATCAATTAAGAATAAAAAGAAAAAGAGGAAACTGACTATCAATCTGAGATCACATCGAGTGAGATGAATCTGAAAGAGAGAAAAAGGAACTATGATACCTAGTATTATAGAAGGATGAGTTTTAAGAATAATAAGCTATGTAAGGATGATGTTCATGGATTCATACTGAATATCTACTAGCTATCTATATCCTAATGTGAGTAAATCCTACTAAAAAACTTCGAACATGATCTGGGAGTTTGGATAGAAACAAAGACCGATTTATAAGATGGAATTCCTAAGGATATAAAGGTAGTAAAAGATTCTATGTGATGAATTAGATCCTTTTAGTTGATTTAGTTCCATTCTATTCTTATTTTCAATCTACTCTTAGAGTTGGAAGGAATATTTCAACACTAGTTGAGAATACTGAAGTGTAGTGAGAAGTTGTGAGCCCAGTAATATAATGGAAATGGATTCACAATGTGACTTTGTGTATTAGTGTGTGATGAACCATGGGCCATGATGTTAAATGCCTACATACATTGTAATATAATATTTATTATTGTGAAAAATCTATTATTAGGGTGAATAACTAATCATAATAAGGAGTAGGTTTCCCGCATTGGTGTCGAACCTTGTAAAAATATCATGTTCCACCCTTTAATAATTTTTTAGCATTACATGTGGTGTATGTGATTGGTAAACACTAAACATATGTAATATTATCCTAAAAAATAATATAGGTTCAACTACCAAGGGGGTAAAAGCTTAAAATATAAATTATAATTTTGTAAAAAGTATACAACACCTAAATTACCCCCCATCTTAGGAATTTATATCAATCCTAAGGGGAATTCCAATTGGCATCAGTGCATAGGTTCCCTCTATTTGGTTATAATTTTTTTCCAAAGATATTTTAATTTGAATATATAAAGTGTAGACTTAGAGTGTTTGATATTGATCCTTAAATGGAATAAATATTTTATATTACCATTACATCAAATGTATATGTATCTTCTAAGAATTTGAAAAGAAGAAAAAATATAGAAGCTAAGAAAGTTAATTTTTTTTAAAAGATATAAAGGATCAATCATTTTTTGATGGTAATTAGAATAATAAGTGTTTTTTAGTTAAATATACTAATTATTATTCATATTATGAAGTAAACACAAGTGGTGTTGAAGATGAATTTAATGATTCACTCAATTATTTTTATTCTGAAATCAAATTCTATCAGAAGAAGTTCCCTCTTGAATTTGTCACACACATATTTTTATATATCAAGGGACTTGATGATGTTAAGTCACAGTTGGAGAAGAAAGATTATGCAATGAAAGGGGAATTGGTTCAAAAGGTTAGAAGATACAACACTCTCAAAAATATAGTTCCATATAAGAAAGAATATGCTATAAATTTCAATAAATTATTTTTCATGGATGATGAAGAATTGTAAAGGGATGAATTTAAGAAATAGCTGTTCAAAAATTTTGTTACTGAGGTGACCTATGCATTGTATAAATTACACAAAGTCTCTATAGATATCAAAAGTGCATAGTTATAAATAAAAATTAAGTGAATTATAGAGATGGATAATTATATTTTAGAGAAAATTAAAATTCATGAGGATGAAATAAATAAATTAAATAAAAAAATGTTAAGGAATGGTGAAAGAACTTGAATACCATAAGTACTTTCTCAATATGAAATGTCTAGAGTTGGATGTCAATCTAAAAAATTTGTAAGACACCCCTGAAGAATCTTCAAAATTTTCTTAGAAAAGAAGTGATTCCAAAAAAACATTTTAAGAGAGTATTTCTTTTAAGAATAATAAAAATGGTGGAAATAAGATATTGAGATCATCCAGAGAATCATCCACCTCAAGCTTATAGAAAAAGTTATCCCATATTCCTCATGATTCTATTTGTACTAAATCAGTTTCAACAATATATACATATTTAAATTAAAAATATAGAAAAATATAGAAGGATAAAATATTGGTAAATACACCAATGTATTAAGGGTGGAGGTGCGGAATTTTAAGAAAACAATATCCCCAAATAGAGAACAAAAAAGTGGGGTTTCCACCTAAAAACAACATGCTATATAAACTGAACAAGCTACTCCAAAATAAAAAATACGAATATTTATTGGTTACTGTTGTTTTTCTAGAGATTCAAGAATATGGATATATATTTATGGAAAAAAATGTTAGCATATTTACATCAATTAAAGTTTGAATTAAGGGATAGTAAAGTTAAATTTAGATGTAAAACTATTATATTAAAGAAGGATTTATAGAATAAAATGAATTTTTTCCATGAGGAATAGATTTGAATCCTTTGATAATTTTTTTGATAATTTTAAAAACATGGTCAATTTTATGAATAATGTTGGTATATACCAATACAAAACAATTAATATTATATTTTATAGATAAGGCCATAAAATCAAAGCAAGAAACCAATAAAAATTGACTAGTCTGCATTGGAATAAAATAAGAAGATAAATGCCGAGTCAACCACTCCCAATAAGTTAGTGAATAAAGTTGGTCAAAATATTAAAACAACTTATAAAATATTCTTCTATTATGGTAAGAGAGGACAAATTATAGATAATTGTTTGATGGACATGAGTATAAAATCAAAAGGGATAAATATGGATCTAAAAATGGAATTCATTCAAGAGAGAGATAATAAAATTATATTGGTGAATAAATACTCATAATTCAGTACTTGAGGAGATGAAAAAGAAGGATAATTCAAAAGTTGATTAATGTGTGTGTGGAAGGAATAATAAGGTATGAAACATAGATACCAAGTGTTTTTCTTCACTGCATGGTCAAAAGGAGTTGATAAGAGGCAAGGGGAAACACTAATGACTTCAAGTACTAAGAAAGATACAGTGAAGAAGGATTCAACCCACCAAAAGAAGGATGAGAATATGAAAAAGGATTACTTTATAATATGGAAAGTCTAGTTAGAAGTGTTCAAGAGGTTGGGTTAGGCTTAAAAAAGAAATTACTTTACTTTCTCAAGTGAAAAATCCCATTCCAGCTAGTAAGAAAGGTGAATGGAAAGAGAAACCCATGATACCTAAAGAAGTTAAAATATGTAAATCCAAATAAAATTTAAGCATGAAGAGGTTTAGACACTTTATACCTATAAATAAAGTAATTTATGAGTTAAGGAATAATTATTAGTCCTATTTCTCATATTTTGAAGATGATAAAGAACCACCTTATTCCCATATTTTGGTGGTTTTTCATCTTGGAAAATTGAATTTAATGTAACACATAAAATATAATAATAATGAAATATTTTATTCCAATAAATCCTAGAATAATAATGAATCATGGTAAAGTATAACCGATATCAAGTTGTCTCCTTACAACACATTACCAAATATATTTCAACTAGTATCAAACATTAACTAGTATCAAGAATTCTAGGAGAATATTTTTGGAATACAAATTCTATAGTGAATTTTTTTTGAGAGCATCACTTGAGGGTGAGCTATAAAAGAAGTAAAGTAGCTAAAGATTTATTTATTTTGATTAAATCTAGAAATCTGGATTGTATTGAAGGAAAATAAAACCCATTGTATGATGATCACTTTTCCGTGTTTACTATTGTTTATAATAAATATAGTTAAAAAGGTAAGTGAATATTAAGTTTAAAAGGGTAGAAAAATTAATTTTACCTTGGATGTTTTTTATGTGTTTATGGATTCATATATAGGTTCATGAAATTTGTTTATATATCCCCTGTAAAGTGAAAAATAGAGTTGGTATCACATTATGTCTTGTTAATGGACAAAATTATAGTCTAAATTTATCACTCTTATTTTAAACATCGGGTTATCCCAAATATATGTAGAGTTTATTGATTGATCAAATATCACTAATAGAATATGTGATGCAACCCTTATCTCATGGATCTACCGAGCATAGTGAAAGTGGAAGAACAAAAGGGGTGAAGATGAGTTTTAAATTTAGATTTGAAAGGGGGATAATAATTTTACCTTGAAGTAACTTATTTTATATTCATGGAATCTTAATAATGGGGGATAATACCCTACATTTACCTTTTCATTTATTTATAATAAGGGGGAGTATAGAAATTTTAACTTAAGAGTAAAATTTGTAATGATAAAAAATTAAAAGAGGGAGATTAAAGTACCCAATGGATTTGAGAATATGATCATATATTTTTTTATCAATTTTAATGTCAATATATGATTAGTGTTATGGGTTATGGATTGAGAATACACCCATAGAAGAAGTTTGAGGTACCACTTATAGCTTTAGGTAAAGGATTTTGAAGTTGATATCCATACTTTGATAAGAAATGAATACTGAAGCTTTACTACTATCTTGAATAATTAGATGTAAAAATTCAATATAATATCCAATATATCAAACAATTTATGTTATGGTATTCATAATATATAATGAAAAGTGCAGATGGAATGCTTTCAGTGTTGTCTATAATAGTTTGAAGAAGATTGGAAGAAGCCGACTAGTGGGGTGATCTCTCTAAAGTAGTTGATAAACCATCCTTGTAGTACCTAGAATTTTGGATACTATATTTAGTGATAAATATAAATTGGATTAAGGAATTAATGAATTAGGTTAAATGAGAAATATTTTAGGTAGTGAGGTTCATTGAAATACTCTACTTGAGTATTTAATATGCTGTAAAATACCAAAGAAGTGAGCTGGGGGAGTTTTGGAATTATTAAAATAATTACCATAATTATTATAAATTTTATAAGGTTATTTGAAGTGATTTAGATGGATCATATTTTAACTGAATTGGTTTTTAATTTATTTAAATAATTCTAGAATTCTAAAGTTTAAAACGATATTTTGGCTAAGTCCTAAGGACTTTTGAAGAGTAACCGAGTGTAGAATTTGGAAAAGGCATGAGTTCCATAGAGTAAAATTCCAACTTCATAAGAGTCATATCATACTTTGAAAGAGTCATTTTATGGATTTATAAGAGTAAATTCAAACTTTTATAGATTAACATGTGACTTTGGAAGAGTAAAGGGGTAGTTTGGAAGTGTAAACCGATGTTTGTAAGAGTAAAATGAGACTTTTTAGGAGTTAATTTGGACTTCAAAAGAGTAATAAGCCACTTCATAAGAGGAATATATTTAGTGAAAGTTCTAATAATTCTACAAAATGAAATCATATTTTCTATAATTAATTTTATGAATAAGGGAATAATATTTGATGATGCTTATTATGTTCAATAATGTTAAAATATCATAAAGTTTTGAAGAGCCATGATCCAAGATTGACTTGAGAAAGATTGGATGAGAATAAAAGAATGAATATCACTATTATATATCTAGGAATTTAAAATGAGAATATTTTAAAATCAAAATTGGTGATCAAAATAGATATTTAAATTAGTTGATGTTGGAATAATTCCTAATTGTTTATAACATCACAAAAATGTTTTGATTCAATATGGTTGACCAGGAAAAGGATGTTCAAAGTAGGATGAATTTATGAGAACTAATTTTCACCTGAAATGAGGAAATTACATGAAAATTAAATATGGAAATTAAATGTGAATATGAAAGTGCTGTTATTAAAGTTATATATATCACATTGAGATACAATTCAACATGAATAATCATAATATAAAGATGAGTGATTTTTGAAGAAGAGTGTGATGAGTTACTATATGGGATTTACTGATTCTAGTCTAAAGAAATACTATTGTTTTTATTAAATTAACTCATGATGGAAATGAATGATCCAATCCATAAATATTAATTACTAGATGATTTTCATACACCCTTGAAAGAATGATGTGATACAGATAATTGTGAGTATATTTTTAGATAAAGGAACCTGAGCTTGATGGAAGATTTTAAGTGGAGATATGCTCAAACAAATAGAAAATTAGAAAATAATTTTAGAGTTATCATTTTATAGGATATAATAGTCATGAGAAAAAGAGAGAATGAGACTGTGGGAGACGTCCACATACAAAAACATTAAGGAAAGTGAGAAGAAAAAAATGAGACCATAGAATAAAATTTTATGGAGATTTTATATATGAATTATATTGAAAATATTATATTGGTGACCTAAATATAAAAGAGAAAAAGTAAGAAAGATATTATGTGAGATATAAGGAAACTGGGAGAACTAGTGAAAATATCAAAGAACACTACTACAAAATAAGCTTTTAACAATGCTAGAAATGGAATTTATCAGTACTAGAAAAGTGCTGACGACATGAGCGATGTTAAAAGCCCAAGACTTTTATCAGTACTGAAAAATCGTTGATAAATGGAACATTTATCAGTTCTAATAAAAGCACTGATAAATGTAACCTTTATCAGTGCTTTAGAAAGCGCTGATAAAAAACACATTTATCAACGCTTCTTAAAGCATTTCTAAAAGATTTCTTTATCAGTACTTTCAATAGTGCTGACAAAAAAACATACTACAGTATGCTATAACAACACACTGTATCACCAGAAGCACCAGAAGCACCAAAAACACACTAGATATATCAGAAAAAACATGTCCCAATACAGAATTTAAATTAAATAAAATTTACAACACAAATACCAAAAAAACATTATATTATAGACATTTCAAACATTGTTTTATACAATTACATAAATAAAAATTATTACATATATTAAAAAAAAACTCTAACAGTAAATGTTACCACAATTTACATTGACTTTATTTGTTGAACTGCCAACACTGCATGAGAAGCTTTTAACAAACCACATAAACTCGAAATAAATAATCCACCTATATAAGAAAACAATTATTATGTGATTAGTACTAAGAAGAAATAAATTAAACATAAATATGAAAAAATAAATTAATTATATGGAAAATAATTTTACTGTGAAAATATAAAGATTACCTCTGTGATTGAGAAGATACAACGTTGTTGCTCTTCTTGTAAAGGAAGTGGAGGTAACTTGAAAGAAAGTGATACATGCACCACTTCATGGGTAAAAAGATTTTAAGGGAGAAGAATCATTAAAATTGGACAGATCACCCCAAATAGAACAAAAGCATCCACCTATATAAGAAAATAATTATTATGTGATTAATACTAAAAAGAAATAAATTAAACATAAATATGAAACATTACATTAATTATATGAACAATGATTTTACTATGTAAACATCAAGATTACCTCTGTGATTGATCATATGCAGCATCATTTCTCTTCTTGAAAAGACAGTGGAGGTAACTTGAAATAAAATGATAAATTCACCATTGTATGCGTGAAAATATTTTAAGGGAGAAGGAGCATGAAAGTTAGACAGAGCACCCAAACTCGAAAAAAAGAATCCACCTATATAAAAAAACAATTATTATGTGAGTAATAATAAAAAGAAATGAATTAAACATAAATATGAAATAATAAATTAATTCTATGGACAATGATTTTACTATGAAAATATCAAGATTACCTCTGTGATTGAGAAGAGGCCACATCGTTGCCCTTCCTACAAAGGAAGTGGAGGTAACTTGATAGAAATTGATAAATGCACTACTGTATGGGTGAAAAGATTTTAAGGTAGAAGAAGCATGAAAGTTGGATAGATCACCCCAAATCAAACAAAAGAATACACCTGTATAAGAAAACAATTATTACGTGAGTAATACTAAAAAGAAATGAATTAAACATAAATATGAAACAATACATTAATTATATGGACAATGATTTTATTGTGCAAACATAAATATTCTCTAACATAGCACAATCAAGTTACCCAGTTACCCATGATTCCCTTTTATTTTTGGTCAATCAAGTTTCACATTCACATGTCACTAACACAACACATTTACAAACACAAGTCATTCTAAAAAACTACACATAGTGTACCACTACTTGCACACACAAACCCCATTTGAAAACATAGGCACACCAAATAATTTCACAAACATGCCTCACACCTATTATGTATGTTAATAATTCATTTTAATTTTTTTCTAAAATAACCACCGAAGGCACCATAAGGCTTTACATAAAAAACGCACCCAAATTTACACGAAATGCTACTTTTAAAGTCAAATGCACCGCATAACCACATTGAACATAATTTGAAACAATTATATAATTTAATAAATCTATTAACTAATTTATAGAACAATTCTAATTAACAAAACTAGAGTTTACACCAATTTAAAACCAATTCCATAGCAATTATCTTTTTTTTACAAATTTGTACACAACACAAAATCATTTTCAAAAAATGTATTCCATCCTTTAAAACAATTTACAATTCACATTAAAAAAATGGCACAACATGTTCAACATGGAAAAGTATGTCAATTTAATTTAATAACATACTTCCAAACCTATCCACATTTATGAGCCTTTGAAAAAATGATTTACACCTTTCAAACAACCCATAAAACCCTTCCATAGAACACCACACTAAAGCACACACACACACAACATATCCATTTTCAATTACAAAACCCAAACCCAACACAAATCACACCAAACCCTTTGATTTTTTTCATCACTCACACCATTTAATAAACCATTTCCACATCTCAAATTTCAGTTCTAAAACAAAATTTTCAATATTTAAATACTTCATAACTCATACTTAAAAGTGCACAACAAGACTAACATACCCAAAATGATCCATTTCCCATCAAAAATCTATTTTCAACAAACACACACTTTAAGCACACACAAAAACAAATTTCTCACTACTCAAACAATTAATTGAACACTTCTAATAATTTTTCACAATAAGACCTATATAGAAACACAAAAATTTTGCTTTATAAAATTTATTTTCAACACAAATACATGTCAAAGCATTTTAAAAACATGTTCTCACCAAAAAAATAAACTATAGATCATGAGAATATTAACCAAGTGATCAAATTAAATTATCTAAAATTGTTAGGGCATGGAACCACCTACCTTGGGTGGAAATATTGCTAGAAAGTGATGCAAAAACCCACCCGCATCACAACCATAATAGAAAACTGGATTTCAGACGAGATATTCGTGAAACTGGAGTGTTGAAAATAGTTGAGTGGTGTGATTCGAGCTTCGATTCACTGAGGAGGAGTGCCGATAGTGGGTGGATTACACAGAAATATTCTGATATTGCGACGAGTTCACAAATGGTTAGGCTTTAAAAAATTGATTGGGACACTTTTATCAGTGCTTATAAATAAGTGCTGATAAATAGACCTTTTATCAGTGCTAAAATAAGAATATTGATAAATCTTTATCTTTATCAGTGCTTTTTCTGTGCTAATAATGATTCTTTTATCAGCGCTTATTAACAAAGCACTATTAAAGGATTTATAATTATAAATATAAATAAAAAATTATAAAAAATTTATAAATACTTAATAAATATAAATAAATATCAATATAGTAAATATATTCCATTTCAAATATATTTATTATAATTTTATAATTATTTATTTATAATTATATAAATATTTTTTAAAAATATTATTTATATCATTATATATATTTATATAATTATAAATATATATATTTAATAAATAAATATAAATATAAATATAGTAAATCTATTCAATATTAAATAAATTTATTATAAATTTAATAATTATTTAAATATACATAATTATTTATTTGTAAATATATAAATAATTTTTAAAAAATATTTATTTATTTATAATTATAAATATATAATTGTATAAATATAGTGACTATACATATATATATATATATATATATTTATAAATATTTTTTACAGATATTTTTTTACATTATTAATGAATATATCCTTTTAAGTGAATGCATCTATGTGAAAATTGAGTAAAATTCAATAAATTAAGAATAAGTACACTTTAAAAATATTGAAAAAATGGATAAGTTTGGTGTTTGTGCATTGTATATAAAAATGAATTAATTATGTATTTGTAAAATCAATATAACACACATTTGATCTATGTTAAATTGAAAAATCAAATGACATTCAATTATATGTCAAGTACTATGCAATTATAGTCAATAATTTTAATTCATGTTAATTTTTATTTATAAACCCTTATTCAATAAACATATGACTATTTAATGTAAATCATATAAATATTTTTTAATATATAAATCATATTTATAGACATTAATATATATCTATATATTTAATATATACAATTTAATAACATTAATTATCATAATTATCTAATTAATAATTTTTTTAATAATTAATAATGTATAATAAATCTATTCATCTTTATCAATAATTATTTAATTAATAAAATTTGTATTTTTTTTAATAAATACATTTTTTATTTTTTGTTTATTTAATTATTTCATTTTATTTATATAAATATTAACCAGCACTAAAAATAAAGTGCTGATAAAGTATATCCTGTATCAGTGCTAAAATTAATGTGCTGATAAAGGATACCCTATACCAGTGCTAAAAATGAAGCGCTAATAAAGGATACCCTTTATGAGTGCAAAAAATAATACACTGATAAAGAATAACTTTATTAGTGCTAAAAATAAAGCGTTTATAAAGGTTTTCTTTTATCAACGTAAAAAAAAGACGCGCTGATAAAAGGTTAAATTTATCAGTGCTTTATTTAACACTGATAAATATGCCATTTATCATCATTTTTTTATGGCACTGATAATTACTAGTGCTGTTAAAGGTGTGTTTTGTAGTAGTGGAAGTATAAAGAGAAGAAGCTCAAATTGATATAAAGAATAAGAACCTGTTGGCATTAAAGATGAATAAGAATAGGAAGCCAACTATTAATCTGATATTAGATCGAGTGATCCAAAGATGAAAGATAAAAGAAAGAACTATGATACCCAGTATTGTATAAGTTCGAGTTAAAAGAAGAATAAGTTGTGTAAGGTTGATGTGCATGGAGTCCTACTGAATATCTACTAGTCGTTGAGATCATTGTGTGAGTAAATCTTACTAATAGATTCCAAACAAGATCAAGAAGTTTTAATATAAATATAAATTTAATTGTAAGATGGTATTCCTTAGGATATTAAGGTAGTCTAAGACTCTTTATAAAGAAGAATATCTATTCAGTTAATGCAGTGACATCCTATGCTTATCAGCGGTCTACTTCAAGAGTTGGAAGGAATATTTCAACATTAGTTGAGAAGATTGAAGTGCAATGATAAGCAATGAATCTAGTAAGATTCTAGAAATAGATGCACAATGTGACTCTTTATATTGCTGTGTGATTCATCGTGGATCAATATGATAATTTCCCACACCCTTTTTAATAATATATTGATTATAATGGAACATTTTTAATTGGAGTGAATATCTGATTACAATAAGGATAAGGCTTCCCACATCACTCCTGAACTATGAAAAAAATACTACATGCTATCCTTTACTTTATTTTCTATATTTCTTGTGGTGCATGTTATTGGTAATCATTAAACATAACCAATATTATCCTAATATATAATAAAAGTTTAAATACCAAGGGGGTAAAGGATTAAAAGAGAAAACAAAATTTGGTAAAAAGTAGAAAACACATGATCTACCCCACCTCTCAGGTGTCTATATCTATCCTAAAGGTAATTTCATATTAAACCATGGCTATAAGGTCCCCAAACATCTATAGACTCTATAGTTATGGGTGTAAATGATATAGTGGTACTGACAATCTACTTTATATTGACTCAAAAAATAATCGAATTAGGCTAGATTTTTTTCAAGTCGAGATCAAGCTTGAGTGACTCTAGTACCTGGTCAAGTTGAGTTTGAGTATTGAAATAATGCAATCACATATATCAAAAACTTATTTTATTAGTAAAAATATTGATATATAATAAATAATCATATATAATTATTATTTTAAATTAATTAATAATCATTTTATTATATATATATATATATTTAACATGAAAAATTGGACCAACCCCAATCCTCTCATCCTCTCACCCGAATCTCTCTCCTCAATTCCACTCTACCTCTTCAACTCTCTCGACCCAAAGAGTGACACCCCTTTATCCCTCTATATAAATTCAACTAAATTAGATTCTGTATGCTCTCACTAATCAACCAATGATGACGTAACTCCTTCATCCTCCTTTTCTCACTTGGCCCACCACTCTCTCACCCCTGACCTTCCTCACATCACAGATACCGGCTAGTGTCACATCCCCCTTTCTACTTTCAGATCCCCTTTTGACTACCTCACCCTACTAATGTTGTATCTTCCATGTTAGAGTCATTGGCCATCACTCATCCCCTCAATTCTGATTATGCAGCCTCTGTTCAAGCACCTTGATGCCCTGTATCCCTCCTCCTATAAGCCTTTAACTCCCTATCTTTGTGAATATTTCACTTTCATATCTATTTATTTATTCACCATATTATTTACTATAGCATCCCTATTTTTGATTGTAATGTTTGATGAATTATATTATGTTTAAAATAATTAATTTTTTTTGTTATTTAACATTGAAATTATCTTTACTGGTTTTGGTTCCAGTTTCTGCTTTAATTTTTGGATGTTTTTTAGGATATGTATTTTTTGTTTATAAATATGTTTGTATGGATATCAAAAAACACTTCATTTGTTTTGAATTTATTTTATTGTTCTACCACTGAATTTAATTTTTTTGTTTTATATTCTATATTTATTATTTAAAAAAATGATTATTTTTTATTTTTCAAATTATTTTTTATATTATTTTTTATGAACCTAATTTTATTTTTATCTATGTTATTTGATAATATAAATTTAAACTAATATGAATTATAAAAATAATTTAATCAATTATGATTTTTTCTCCTGAAATCTAAATATCTTGAGACTATCCCATCATTCATTTACACCTTTGGAATATTAATTAGATTTAAATGAGATTCAATATTTAGGAAATGATGACATTGATGTGAATATTCCAGTCAATGATAATGGTGATAAACAAGAAGGGTGGTGATGATTTTGATGACCTATAGGATATTGAAGAAGAATATGATGTTAGTAGGGAAAAAGGGAAATTTTTTTTCTATTTGGTTAGAATTTAAGAAATTTAGTCTTCTTGACAACTATAAGAAAGGGGAGTGTATTCATTGCAATAATAAATTAGTTATGAGTTTAAGTAAAATCAATACTCAATTTAGAAGACATATGAACACTTTCTTGAAATGGATCATTTATTAGGATCAATAATAAAGGATAAATTTTTAACGTGCAAATTTTTTTGGTAATTTACAAATATTTTCTTCTCTAACAGATAGAAAGTTTGATATGAAAAAAATGAGGGAGGAAACTATACAATAAATAATCATACATGAAAATCCTTTCTCAATTGTAGAATAATAAGGATTCAACATGATTAAAAAAACATGGGATGATCAAGAGGGATAAAATATTACAAAATACTATTATGAAAGATTTTTTAAAAATTTATAAAATAGAAAATAAAAAAATCATGGGATTTTTAATAGGTATTGATAATATTATTTTTAAAACTAATTTATGGAAGTAAACTAATAAAAAAATTGAGTACACGGTTCTTACTATGCACTTTATTGATGCTAATGTAAGATTATAGAAGCACATTATATATTTTGTTCATATACCTCCTCCACATCATGGTGTTTATATTGTTGATTATATTTTTAGATGTTTAAAGGAATAAAAAATTGAAAATAAAATATTTATACTTTTTGTGGATAATTATTTAAATAATGATATTGTTTTTAGAATTATCAAAGATATATTTTCAAGAAATAGAAGATTAATTTTTGATGGTAAAATATTTCATGTTTGATTTTGTGCTCATATATTTAATATCACAATTCAAGATAATATTTTTATTACTAAGTATGTGATAGAAGATATTCATTGTAGCATCCCGACCCTAACCCATTGGCTTAATAATGAATGAAATACAACTGACCTTAAGTGATTTTACCTTGGGAACTAAATTCTAGTAATAAATTCCAAGGGATTTATGAAATGTTGGGGGTAAATTTACACTTAAACTCATGAAAAACCCATAAAATACAATAGTGAAAATGATAACAAGATACTAAATAATACATGGAATTAAACCAATATAACTCAATGTCCAAAATTACTAAACAATATCTGGGTAAAAACATAAGGTGATACAAAATAGGAAACCAAAAATCCAAAGACATGAAAGCCTTGGGATAGTGAGGTGGAACTACTCTAGACACTAGTACTCAACCAACTCCCAAGATCCATCTCCACCAATCATGACCGCAATGTTATGGTGCTTTGCTAGCAAAACATGATTCCTTCCCCTCACATGTATAATGATAAAAAAGTTTTTATACACACCAAGGTGTATATGGATAGGGTGAGTATATCAATTCAATAGGAAATCCCAAATATTTCCTACACATGTCACTAGGATAAGAACAAGGTAGCCCGTAGTTTTATATAAAAACAATAATAAGGAATATCAAGTAATTTTTACCAAAATTTAATTTAAACAAGAAGTGTAAACATTTATTTTCATATGGCATAATCAATCTAGAACTCACACATCCATGCATGAAAGCTTCCTTTGAACATTATAACTTGAAATTAGAATACCTGTCCTTATAGACTCATGTTTTCACTTGTACGTGTACCCATGTGTGCCACAAGATGTCACCAGTGGCCAATTTCAAACCAATAAAGCCCCAAAAATTGAAATATGAACACAAAAAATCCATGTGTATTCCAAGTTCTCACAAAAAAACATTTATTTGATAACCATAATTATTTTTATCACTATATCAATCACATTTTGGTCATCACCCACAATCTATAATTTAAACCCATGAAACAACAAGGGTTTTCCAACCAGCATTCAATAAGGGTTTTCTATTGAAAATATTAAGAATTTTATTTTATAAATCCAAAGACTTGAAGTTATAGAGAATGTGGAGAGAGAGAGAATCTGCCGAAATCAATGTTCAATTTCCCAATAAAGGCTAAGAGGAGAAGATTCAATGGAATAAGAACCATCCTAAAATAATTTATTGAATTATCTAGTTAGAGTGACCTAACTAGGAGGGGAATAATGAGGGGTTATTAGAGGAGAAATTATATCAAAAATCACACTAAAATTTCTCTTAAAACACCACACACCATTTCTATAATGGTACATAATATGCCTGAAGACTTGATGGTATAATTGAATGATTTTAAAAAAAATCCCACTAACCAACTCTATAGTATGGTGATTCCCACTATGATAACGGTTCCTTCAATTTCACATCACCTAGGGATAACCACCGTGATGAAGGAATAAATCCTTTATCATTTCGACCCACCTTTCTTTGGACTAGGATGTAGTGAGGTCTCCTAAGCTATTTTCCCTAGTGTCAGCACCACCTATGACATGACATTATATAGGGCCACAACACCCAATAATACAATGTTTTGGACCTCCTCATTTAACATATGGGAACTATCATCACAAAAAATTGACCACCATGGGAATTTCATTTCTTGTGGTGCTCCTAAAAACACCCAAGCTCTAATTAAGTCATTAATAACCCTTCTAAACCTTATTGAACCAAAAAACCCACTATAAATCTTAAAAAACATAATAAAACATGTAAATACCTCAAACTAAAGGTTTTTAATTCATGAAATTGTTAACTTCATCAATAAAAATGAAGTAAGATTAAAAATATTTTTTGATATAGTACAACAATTCTAGTTTTCTCATAGAAATTTGATTCTTGAATGTAAAACCAACCAGAACTCAACATTTGAAATGTTTTCTGTTTTAATAAAATTTAATGTGGTATTTTCAACGTTAAATGAATGAGATAATAATTAAAATTGATTCCCAAGTGAATAATATTAAAAAAGTAGAAAAGTTTTTTCATATTTTAGAAGTATTTACTTCTACTATTATGATTATTTATGGTAGTAATTATCTGAATTCAAACATGTTTTAGAATAAAGTATATCTAATAAAAGTATTGTTTGATAAGAAATAAAAAAGTGGATATAATTTTATTCAACAAATGTTTCAGAATATAAAGAATAAATTTAAGAAATATTGGGGAGAATGTAATATGTTGATATAAATTACTGAAATATTAGATCTCAGGTGAAAAATGAGGTTGATTGAGTTTTTATTTCCTTAAATGTGTCTGAAAAATGAACAACTGGAAAATTTTTCTTGATTTAATGAAATTTATGATCAATACATTGATGAATATATAGGTACTAGTGAAATAAGTTTTGTAGTTGTAGTGGGTGGTGATGTTAATAGTTGGTGGGTAATGCTATCTACTTCAAATTGATATGAATTTTCAAATTATGTGAAGTTTGTTGAGACTATTGAAAAAAAAATTCATATTTAGACATTTATTTAATGATTAGTTTATTTATTTTTATGGTGATTTTAATTTTTTAACTCAATAGAATGGTGGAAGGAAAATACCTTGAAGTGATAGATTTTTTTAAAGATGGTTATTGATATTCTTATAATTCCTATCATAATAGTTTCTTTAGAATCTATATTTTGTGTAAGAATTAGACCTATTTCTACTTATCAATCATCATTATCTCCTCAAACTATTTAAACTTTGATTTTTGGAGGATATTTGTGTCATATACTTCATGGATTAAAAAAACATTATATGGTAACTTTATTTAATTTATTTTTGTTATTATATAGCTATTTAATTATTGTTAAATAATTAATCATTGCATTTTTATTTCTATTTTTTCATATATATATAAATAAATAAAAACAATTGATATTCCATTTAAATTTTCCAATGTAAAATATGATGAAATTATAAAAATCATTAATTGAAGGTATTTTTTTAATGAATGGACACATTTTTTTCATATCTTTATCAGTTTTTTAATCAAATGTAAACTATTTTTGCTATTATATAATATGAAAAGATAAATGAAAGTTTTAACCACTTTATTAGCCACATTGGTATATATTATACCTCTAAAATTGATTAAAAAACATCAAATAGAAAAATGTGTGAGTAAATCGTGGTTTAATTTTTTTATCATTAATTTATTTTTATGTTTAACTCATGCTATAGTTTCTAGTTTCATATTTTTTAATCTATGTTTCATTTATCATTTTATTCCAATATAGGGATGTAAAATATTGAATATAGTTATCTTCTTTGGTATTTAGTGAGTTTATATATATATATATCAACTTTTTTAATTTTATTTAAAACATTTATTTTTCCATAGTCTAGATTCTCATTTCAATACATCACTGTTTTTTTACTCCATTTAAAATTTTAGATCATGTGTTTGTATAGTTTCTATAGGTTTCTATGAATCTTAAATAGAATACTTAGATCATGAAACTTGAGATAGTATTTTTTTTATTTTCTATATTAAAACTAGTAGTATTAATTTTTCAAACTGTTGTATATAGTTTTCAATGGGATTTTCCAGAAACTAAAAAAGATAATTATTTTTAAACACATTTAATTAGTTTTGAATCTATTTTTTCAAAGTTTCATGGTATTCCGAAGGGGTTTTAAACTATTTTTCTAGATACTAAACAATATTATTGGGTGGAATCAATGTCCAGGGTTATGTACATGTCATTAGCATCATTCCCTATTCCCTCGAGAGAAAGGGATTGTATCTTCTAACAATCCTTGTACCTATTATTTAAATTCTCTAGGAATATTAGGTTAATTACTCTATAATATATTCCTAATGTATCATGAATTACATTAGGTTTGAATTCATTATCAAGTTGTGATAGTAAATCACTTGTGTGTGTTTGTGTGTGTGTTTTATACAGATTAAGTAATTTTTGAGGTTTTCAACTAGATTATTGAATTGTTTATTCTTATATTGGTTATTAGTATCGCTTGTGTGGGGATATGTATGTGGTATATATCATGTTCCTAATGTTTTATATGGATAAAAAAAAATTCATTTTAGGTTTCCAATTAAATCACAAGTTTCTTTTTTATATTATGTGTAACCTTTTATTTGTTTATTATTACTTGCATAAAGATAATGGTGTTGCATGATACTTTTTGAAATAAGGATGAAATCATTTAATTGTAGAATTTTAATAACATTTGGTAAAAAATATATTTATGGGGAGTATTCATAAACACCCATACACTAACATAGGTATTTATATGTTTTAATACTAAAAATGATTCTTTTTTAAAAACCTTATACTTGTTTTAAAAATAAAATTTGTTGACATGATTTTTATGGAATAGAATGAAAGTGTTCCATTTTTGATTTTGTTTATTAGTGACAATAGATAGATGGATCCTTTAAACCAATCAGTTCCTTTTTAATAAATATCCTTGAAACATATTCTATGCTATCATTACCAATCAAAAAATTTGTAATTTTTCATTATAGGGACCCTCCCTTACCATGCACTATAAATCTTAAAAGTTTATGGCATGTAAATATATTACTTAATGATATTGGTGGATGATGTTTAAGGTAGTGTTGATGATATATTCTTTCATTACACAATTTTTTAAGGGAGTGATTCTGATCTTCAAGATGTTCTTTCCATGAAAAAAATTATGTTATATTTTTTTTTAAATTTGGATTGATTTTGTTTGATGATGTTTTTTTTGTATGATGCATATCAATTAATATGGAAGGATTATTTTTAGGGGTGTTTTGTTAATATAATTGTATTATTTTTTAAATTTTTAAATAATTTTTAAAGTTTTTTAAATGTGGACGATTGATATTAAACACAATATTTATTTTAATTATAATTATATATTGATTAGTCAATATCATGTTAGATCTTGAGATATGACACAATCTATCTTGAGCTAAATCTCAATTTTTAGTAATAATCAAGCCAATTTAATTAGTTGAGTCTAATCATTTGATATTGATTACTCATTTCAAAAATCAATTCAAGATTAATATTTTTAATTCATACTCATATGTAGTTGAGTTTAGTATTGAGTATTGAAATTTTGTATCAAGCTTGAGATTGAGTTGTATACTAAATATGCTTGAATCAACTCAATTACATTCACATCCAGCACCTTTACCCACTTGCAAACACAAATAACCAAGTTGAAGCAAAACCAAACTAGTTTTAGAAGTATTAGTATCAATAATAATATATTTTCATAACAAAAAAAAAATTATAAAATTTGATTTCAAACAGCTTACAACATAACATTCATTTGATAATTTACATAACTAATAAAATTCTATTCAATAAGTTAGAAACCTACATCACAGAAACATAATATCATTAAAAAATAAGTTAGAAATGCAGTGGATCACTATTTCAATCCAAACTATCATCATCTAGATCCCCACCGTAATCATCAATAAAATTAAAATCTTTGCAAACACCATCACAAGGATTGTAAACTTTAACAACAAAATCATCATCACACCCACTGATAATGTCATCTCTATAAGAACCATCTCTAGAAACATCATCACTTTCACTTAGGGTGAAATAAAATACCAATTAAAGTATATTACGATCAAGGGAGAGATCCAAAACCAAAAGACGTTATCAATTTTTTTTTGAAAACCCAAGATTCAATTGGGAGTATACTTGTGACCTTATGGTTTGAAGAAAATAGATAAAAACTTTCTCAAAAAATAATTAATAGAATAATTAAGAGAGAAAACTAGACTATGATACCAAGTTAAGGGCATCATAAAAATAGAGAATAAGTTCTATAATAAAAACTTACTCTTATATCAATTGAAGGACCAGATTAGAGTTTCCCGACCACTAAGGTGGGTTGAATCTATGGTTAAAGGCCTATTAAAACTTCTTTAATATTTTTCTGTTCTTTAAAACATTATGATCTCAATGATAGTTACCACATATATCTCTTTAAATAAGGGAACAATGACGATGTTTTTTATAAATAGTAGTAAAGTAAAGCACACTATGTAAGGGATTTTAATGTTCACAAATTCTTGTTATCATGTGTATATGTTCTTGGTGTTCAATGGTTGTTATCCCGATCTTGATATCAACACCTTATTTTTAATGATTAAAAATTGGTGGATGGATCCTGCAGATATTCATGAAATCCTATAAGTATGTTAATGAAAATAAAAGGGAAATATTATTAAAAAAAATATCAATAACATGTGTGATCTTCACCCACCTTCCTTAGGTACATCCATGTTAGAAATTATGTTGTGACCATTTCTTCTCTCAAGAAATACCCCATTGAGTGGATCTCTCCTCCTCAAATACATCATAACGATTTTATTAGATCACACATTGGCATAACACTATGATGATCCATTTATAGATATATTTCATATCTATAGATCTTCATCAATGGCCATGAACAATTCATAAACCCCATATTTCATCATATATATCCATGTTATAAGTACACTAAATACAGAGTCAAGGTCATCCAATAATTCACTAAAAGATCCCATTTAAAGTCCCTCAATCAAATTTAAAAGGGCATGAAATTAAATTTTTGATTTTCTTGAGTTGACTAAATCAGGGAATAATTAGGAGTATCATAGTGTAATTAATGGTAAAACGTAGATTTAAAAACATTTTATAAAATATCTTTGTTTAATCCTCAAAATCATCAACAAGATCCTTTAAATCTGTATAGATTCCAATTTTTTTGAGGTGTAATGATTATTATCTTAGTATAATAATTCCAAAATTTAATTTTCTATGAAATCTCAGGTATATATAGCGACATGACATATAATTACCATGGAATGATTCTTCAAACTTTGATTTCAATAGTGATATCAATTTTTTTTACCAAGATCGTATAAAGTTCTTATGAATCTTATAGCACAACACATTACCTTACGGTGTAACCATCTAACTATAATTTTTAACATTTTACCCAAATAAGATTATCTATTTTTTATAAATCATGACCTTGTATTTATATGTGACACACATTTTTGATTAAATTTATAATTTTCATGAACCAAAAGATCCAAGAAACCATAATTTTTTTTGATATAACTATAATATATTATGGATTAATTTTTTTCATACATGAGAATGTTTTTACATATTGTGGCGTTGAATAATCTCACTTTTATAATGATGCATCAATAAGAATACTTAAATCCTTACAAAACTTATGTAATTCTTATAAAACACTTACAAAACTTCATATTATCTCAATTAAATATCACACAACTTCTAAGTTATTGTTATGAAGGCCCATCATTTATGAATTAACTCTCAAAAAATCTGTTTTCAATAATTATATTATGTAAACTTTTTTCCATTATTTAGAAACTTTCTACTAACTCTTACACAACCATAATAAACTGTTAAACATATAGTTCATTATTCACTTCACTATGATTCATTATTAAAATAATTTTTTCATGGTGTTTTCATTTTTTAATTCACTCTCACATGACCAGTCTAAACTCAAATTCACTCTTATGTATATTTTTTGGGTGTTTTCTCTAAACTAACTCATTACAATCTAATATCCAGCTTCCACTTAAATATTCAAGATCCAACAATAACAACCAACTAAACCCTCTTTTGAGTAGTTTAGAGGTATTTCAATGATATTCCAACCATCACCATAATGATCCTCTAAGAATAATAATCCTATAAGATTCACTATAATGATCCTAAATACATCATCAATATCCTCTAAGAATCATTATAAGTTTCATCCTTTACATCAACATGAGTCCTCATATTTAGTGTCATCTCCAGTGTATTGTAACCTTCTTCACTGCATGTCTTCTTAAATATGTATAATAAATTTTTATATGTTTTGAAAATATGTATATATTGATAAAACATACAAGAAAAGTTTATAATAATTAATATTTATATATTTTTGCTAGGTATTGATATCAAATAAAATACAATTTGGTCCATTGATCCACAGACACTTCAATCTCTCTCTTCAATAACCAAAGGAACTTTAATATCCAAGGGAAACTTCAATTACCACCTTAATATTTTTTTCAATACTATTTTGTCACACCTATGTGTAAAAATAGTATTTTATTTTATTTTATCAAATATTATTTTATTTTAATTTGAGTTATTTTTAGTTTTCATAAATTTTTGTGTTTTAATTTTAAAATTTTAAATGTTTTTAAGTTTTGCATGGTTAGCCAACATAGTTTGGAAAACCATACAAAAAATATTTATTTGGAACTATCAATTGGATGTTCTATTTGGTAAAGTAAGTGAACGATGAGTAAACCATGAAGAGCCTTAATGAAAATCATGTGAGTTTATTTTTTATAGGCAGCGAGTGCCACATGATTTGGCAAACCATGAAGATTGCCGAATTTTCTAATGTTATTTTATTTATTTATTTATTTTCCCCTATCTTATTAATATCCAACATTTCATCTCACCTCTCTTTATCTGAATTCCCTCATGAGATACCTACCCTCTCCTTCAACCTATCTTCCTTCAACAATTTCATGTGATTTCTTCTGTGATTCAAGGTCAAACTTTCAAGCTATGATTCCTCCTCCCTCTTATCTTCCCCTACCTCTCTGGTTTTTCCTCCCCCATTTCTATAACCCATTTTTCCAAACCCTAAGGTTTTGGATTGACCTGATTTTTGGGGTTTCTAAGTTTCTAGGGCATTTAGTGTCTTTTACGAGTTCCATTCAACTTGTATTTGAGTTCCAAACCATCTTCCATCGATACCAAGTATAATTTCCCCTTTTTCTAACCTTAAATTTAAGAAAATTAAATATATTTCCTTTTTAATTAATGTTTTAATTATTTAATGTTAGTATTAATTATGTTTATTGATAATCTAAATATAAAATTTAATTTTATCTTGGTTTCCATTGAAATGCGTGGTTTTCCAATTTTAAAGATCGATTTAAATATGTTTTTTAAACCATGAACCCCAAATTTTATTATAATGAATTTGAATATTTTCTTCATCCTAAGGGGTTCAGGGACATCCCTTAGGGTATAACACAGACTGGTCCAGGATTTTGATGGATGGTCGACTCATGCTAGTTTATAACAAATGGTATCAGATCTTAGGTTATTTAGAGTGCCTAATTATTAAAGAACCTATTATTATTTGGGTAGTAATGGTAGTGTATATTCAGGTTTTCATAACTCGAGAGGTACAAGTAAGGGAGAGTTCTGTGAGAACTCTTTTGTTTAGAGCCTCAAGTTTCTAGGGAATTCTGGGATTGAATATTTGATTTTTATTTTACTTTTGATTGGTTTGATTTGTTTGAAATGAAAATGATATTTCAATTACCAATGATATATATAAGTTACATGGGGGGTTTCTTAAGATTTGGGTTATGGTGGATGAATAATTGGAGCTATATGGCTAGCTCCAATGGTGTGGCTAACCATGTAGAGCCAGTGTGGATGATTCTAGGGATTCTACTAAACTCTCAAGAAGTCTTGTATTTCATTGTGGACTTATTTTCAACCTACTTTGATTCTTGAATCACCCATAAAGTGAATTTTCACTTGTTGGGGGTGGAATAAAAAATGATCTTAGTTATGTTTATATTATTTTGAATGATTGTGATGTGGCTTTTTTTGATATATTTTAGTTGTAATTAGAAATTTTAAATGTTTGTTTTCAATGAAAAATGAATTTTTATTATTTTTTTAAGAAATGTTAGGTTTAAAAACTAGTTTTAGTAGGTTTTTCAAAAGGTATTATTTATTTAATAAAATATTCTTTAATTTTTTATATTTAATTATGTGTTTTTAGAAAAATGTTTTAGAAAGAAAGTGGGTTTTTATGTAAATGTTATAAAATGAACTCATTTTTTTAAACAAAGTGAATTTAAATGATAATAAAAATATGAAAATGGTTTTGATTTTTTTTATAATTAAGATTGTAATTTTAAAAATATTTATTTAATGTTGGTTATTTTTAAGAAAAGGGTTTTTATAATGTATAAATGATGTGTATTTTTTGGTAATTTATGTTCTTGGGTTTGTGCCTTCTTGGAAAGACTTTTGGGTGTGCATTTTGAGACATGAAATGAGTTTATTCCTATATAGTTTTATTTTTTATGTATTTGATAATGGTTAAGGAAAATAATAGAAGGAATGTATCTTAGTATGACCCTCTTGGTGATTTTTTTTCATTTAGAGGATATTTATTCAGTTCCGGCCTTTACCCAGAATCTAAATAGAGTGGTGGAACCAAAACCCATTTTATCTCAAACCTTGGCTTAAGATCCTTTTTTGGTGATTTTTTTTTACTTGTCGTGCCTTATTATTTGGGTATACCCTTCTTGGGTTGTGTTGATGGTTGTGAGGTGATTTTTGAGTGGGATGATTCATTTGGGGTGTTTTTGATCAGTTCTTATAGAATGGTGGAATTGAACATGCCTTGTGTATTTGGGTTGCTTCCTTTTTGGCTTGGTGTGTGTTTTTGGTTTCTTTAGGTATTTGTGATCCATTTTTATGGTCTAACATTATGAAGGTTGGTTTATTTTTGGATTTAACATGGGAAGACTTGGTAAGTAGTGATTGGGTAGTTAGGACCAATATCACTTTTAGTAAGAACCAGAGGGTGATGAAATTTTTTTTGGGTTTCCATGGGAAAGAACTCATGTGGTTGAGGTCTTAGTATAACTAGATGGAGTATATTTACCCAAGTCTAAGGCCCATGTTGGTTTTTGGTGAGGCTTCTTATGGGTTGAGTTTTGTTTTGACATAATTTCCCTTTTCCTTGGTGGATGCTGAGTTTTGTGATGGATTTAAGATTCTTAGTGGTGTTCCATCTCGAGGTGTGTTCCTTTATTAGTTTTTAAAATTTTATAATAGTTCTAAAATGATGGGGACTTCTATGTAGGTCTATGTTTTCTCAAGGACTCATCCCAGGGGTTATGGTAGCTGGTTAGGTTTTTTTGTGTTTGGAGAATTATCTTGGTTTTAGAATATTGGTTTGGTTGTTTTGAGGATATAAGATGGTTTAATACTTGCTTCATTTTCCCAACCCACCCACCTAATTAATGGAGATTAGTTACCTTCTTATTCCAATACCTCCTACTTTGACCAAAGAACTTATGAGGGTAGAAAGTGGCATGATGAAGATAATTGTTACACCCACATACGATAATAATATTTTATTTTATTTTATTTTGTATCATTTTATTTTAATTTGAATTAATTTTAGTTTTAATAATTTTTTGAGTTTTAATTTTAAATTTTAAAGTTTTTTAGGACTGAATGGTTAGTCAGCACAATTTGGAAAACTGTGTGGAAAACATGTGTTTGGAAATGTTACTTAGAAGTTTTGTTTGACATGGTCAGTGCATGATTATTAAACTATGAAGATTTATAGTGGAAACCATGTTAGTAAATTTTGCCTAGGTAGTGTGAGGAACATGGTTACCACACAATTTAGAAAATTGTGTGGGTAAACCATGTGGGTTTCACAATTTTTTAAAGTTCTATTTTATTTTTTTATTTCCTCTCTCTTTTATTTCTCTCCCACATCACATCACACTTCCCTTTGGATGGATCCCCTTTCAAAACACCTCCCCTCTCCTCTGGACCCCCTTTGGTGATTTCATGTGATTTCTTCTATGATTCAAGGATGAACCTCCTAGGTATGATTCCTCCTCCCTCTCTTCTCCCCCTCTCTTTTTTTTCATATTCTCCTTTATTTTTTCAAAATTTTCATGAACCCTAGGGTTTCATAATGACCCTATTTTTGGGTTTTTTATGCTTCTAGGGTTTGTGATGTCTTCTAAAAGTTCCATTCATACCGTATTTGAGTTCTGGACTATCTTCTATTGGTCCTGAGTTGGATTGTATCATGTTCCAATCCTTTAATTTTAGAACCATTAGAATATTTCCTTTTTAATTTCTATTTTATTTATTTAATGTTAGTATTATTTAGGTTTATTGGGTTTCTAAAAATAAAATTGGATTTTATCTTGGTTTCCATAAAAAAAGTGGTTTCCCAAATTTAAAGAATGATTTAAATCTATTTTTATTAAACCATGAACCCAAATTTTATTGTGATAACTTTTACTATTTTTGTCAACTTGATGGGATAGGGTATTCCTCTCGGGTATATCATGGACTAGTTCAGGCATCCAATGGATGGATGACTCAGGTTGGTTTGTGAAAATTTAATGCATTTAATCGTTTCCATTAATCCCTTTGATTTCTCTTTACCAAAAAAATAATAAATAGTAAATCCTATAAATTCCAAAGGTCATTCCTTTCATTTTTCTATATATCCTTAATAAACCATCAATCTTTTCTTATCTTAATTCTTGAAAAATAATTTCTCTATTCTTAATTATTTCTCCCCTTATTAACAGTAAATTCAAATAGATTAATTTTAGAATAAATTTTATCACTTTTGATTCCTATTTTAATAAAATCTCCTCCTTTTTGGTTTGAGCCACCACTCCTTAATTCATAAAAATCTCTATCCCCTAGGATTTACCATACCATTTAGGCCTTTCATTTATTCTCTCTTCTCTCCCACATTAATATGGGTTTGATTCATTAATCTCCCTTTGATAGTATTATCTATATATAATAACTATATAAGAATAATTTATAATTATTTCATCTTAAAAAAGAAATAATAATTGATATAAAAGACTCTTAACAAAGAGATATTAATTAATCATCTATAAGCCTACATGAGGAAACTCAAAATATGTAACAAGATAAATTAACCAATATTAAATGTTTTCTATTAATTCTAATATAAAATTTAAAAATATTTTCTAAAAATCATTTACCAATAAAATATATAACCTTTTATATTTTCTACTTAACCCCCTACCTTTTATAAATTGAGTATAATTTTTTTCATCAATCACTAAATCATTATCGATAAAAGTGGCACTTAGCCAACACAACTAAGTTGTATAATTCAATATGGGTGATGTTACTAATGATTATTAAAACATTTTTCTTCAATAGAAAAATTTAATCCATTAAACCATTATAGAAATATGATTTACTATTTTTTTGAAATTCGCCATCATTAGCTTATAGATCTTCCTCCTTTTGTTTAAATACAATATTTTCACATTACATAATGGATAATTTAAGTGAATTATATTAGTTAAAATATCATTATTAACTAATTGAAAATATTTAAATTTTATTTATTAATGGAACAATTTTCAACCACATGAAATAGAATAATTACCTCAACAATACTTTTAACAAAAAAAGTGATATTACATAAAACAATGCATTGATATATATATATATATTATTATACAATCATCTCATATCCTTAACATTAATTTCAATTACTTGTTTTCTCTATATTATTATTCCAAATAAACCTATAAACTACTCTAATTTCACAACACTTACTCAAATATCATGTCAATAAATCTTATAGAATAATTACTTAAAATTTCCTTCATATATAATAAAAATATTAAAATTTATAAACGTGAGTTCTCCTATACTTTATTTACACACAGTGATGTGATTGATAATGTTTACTCAACCTAAAAAATATTTCCTTTTTTCATAACTATTATTGTAAGTGTTTCACATAAATATTTTATCTTATTTTTTCCAAGTTAAATTGCATATATACAAAATTTTCTCATTCACCTATATAGTATTCTTGATCAATTTGTTTTTCAATTTTCATGATATTTTCAATTTAAATTAATACAATATAACACTTTAATATATTTTATCATTCAAAGTATGATTTAATATTATCAACCCTTTAACTAGAGCAATAAGAACAATAAGATAATTTACAACACTATGACCTGATTGGACACATCTTCTAAAATACTTCATGATATATTTAGGATTATAATTGGATTCTTCATCCATATAGGTTTATTCCATTAAGTTTTGAAATATAATTACAACATGATCACAATTTATTATTTTCACTATCTAAATTTGTTTTAAAAAACTTTATTTTCTTTAAAAATAGTCTTAATATGTACAATTCTTATATAAAAATAGCATATTTTAATTTTTATTTTCTCCATTGATCAACTTGTGGATTTATGGAACAATATTCATAATAAGACTCATATATATTGTCTAATAATTATCTCAAGATATAATCACCATAAATTTTTATTTTTTCTTCTATTTTTTTGATATTATGGATTCAATATTATGTTTTAATTTCTTAGATATCATACACTCACAATTTTCAACATCATGAAAATTATGATTAAATCTTTCACTTTCCATCTTTAAACAAGCATGGTTCACTTCAATAGTATTCTTGAAATTCATTGACCAATTACTCCTCTATTTGAGACTTATTTATTGTCATTGTAAGGTCATATTATAAAAATATATATTATGCATACCAAAAAACTCTATAATACCATCAATGGACTTTAAATATTTTTTTCTCATTGAATAAAATTATGTCTAAAATTTGATTCCCATTTTTTAAAATAAAAAATGTATCAAATTCAACCATGATTGAGGAGAAAAACTTATTATAAGTTCATGCACTCTCCTTTTATGTAAACATGTTACTTTAACCATTTTTATCAGCTATATTTTATCCAAAATTAGTCATTAAAACCTACATTTATAGTAAAAATATTTTTGGTACATAGTGAAGATTTTGGTACATAATTTATCATCATTACCTTAGGAGTTGGAACACTCAGATATTTAGGGAATAAAAGACCATTATTTCATTAAAATTGAGGTATTTTAAATTTAACACACTCATCAAACTTTATGTGTTCCAACATTATCTTCTCAAAAACCTTATAATATTTATCATGAACACCTTGGTCTTTATTAAAATCATCTCCGAACTTCATCAACAAGTTCTCAAGATCAAGTAACTTAGAATTAATTTCCATCAAGTCATTATAATTTCTTGAAATGCCATCATCAGGTTATTTTTTAATCATATCAAGTTAATATGATTGACAATTCAAAATTATAAATTTTTAACATACTCAATTTATTTACTTTACAATCCAATATCATTTATTTTAAAACTGTATTATTATTTATTAATATTTTCAACATTATTTTTGGATTTTTTTAGTTTGATTAATAGAAATATTAAGATTAGGATTCAAATTGTGCACTATATATCCATATTTATCATCATCACTAATTAATAGTTTTCTTACATCTTCATTGATTAAACCATTTTCATTATGCTCAACAACTATAATAAAAGTTAATTTCAACATTATTTATTCTTATCCTTTTGATTCACAATAATTGGTACTACTCTCATTTTATTCACCTTTATTACCCAAAAAAACCATTTTCTCATAGAAAACAATTTCCTTTCTTTATATGTTATATCATCTTTATTAAAATTTTGACTATTTCCAAGATTTTACTTTGAGGAATACTCTTCTTGAAATTATTTACTAAAATCATCACACAACTTCTAATCAAGATTTTTCTTTTGAAAATCTATTTAAAAATGTTCAATACTACCACATAAAAAACATTTTAATTCTACTTTTCTCTTGTATTGTCTTTTAAATTTTCTAAAGTTATTTGAGACAAGATAAATTATTTCTTGATGATTTTAATACTTTATTATTATTATTTTGAGGTGGATAAAACATCTTTACTATCCTTGAGTTTAAGATTATGCATAACTTTAAATGTAACATCATTTTCCATTTTTTTATTTTTATAATAAAATAATTTAATATCTCATATGCAGTAAGTATTCAATGTATTATATCAAGAGGAACATATTTCAAATATCTATCTTTTAGATATAAATAATTACCAGGAAAAAAATTGAAAATAAGTATTCTTAGTAGCTTCTTAGTAAGGATAAATAAGGGTGACATATAAGAATAATCATGAGAATAAGGGTATGAGAACATGATCAAGAAAATAAAAGATCATAACTTGCATATCAAAGATCATAAACATAAATCATGGCACAAAGCTTTGTAGTTTATAAGACATGAATCATAAGGAAATAAATAACATAATCCTTTAAAGAATAAAATAAGAATAAAACATGGAATTTTGGAAGACACTTAAGTATATAATATGATTTCCATAGTATCCAAGATATCTCTTCCAAGACCATCTTAGTAGTATGGGTTCCCTCCCCATACCATCTTGGTAGTCATGGTTCACTCAGATGGCCGTATTAATAGAATGCGTTCACTCCTCATACCATCTCGGTAGTCATGGTTAACTCCCATGGCTATCTTAGTAGTCAAGGTTTACTCCCAAGACCATATTAGTCTATCTAATGAGATATAAATCTTTACCCAATGCATTTTAGGGAGAAATAGGTACCACCCATCTTATAATGAAATCATACATATAGGTGCCACAAAATCATAAATAACATTCATAACATAACCCACAGAATGAAATGGGTATTATAAACATGTAATAATATCATAAACTATGGAAAAAGATAATTTTCATAATAATTTCATCATAAACATAACCTGTGAAAAGAATTGGGTTTCAAAATCATATAACCCGTGAAAGAGAAACGAGTTTCATAAACATCATTCCATCAAAACACAAACCATTAATCGAAATAATATGAAAGAAAATATTGAATCATTTCCACATAAGGCATGAATAACACCAAATAATTTTATCTTATATGGGAAATAAATATTAAATATATTTTAAAAACATTTATTGATGAAAATATCCTTTCCTCTTTGAAGAATTATTTTTAAAATATAAAACCTTTTAAAAAATATTTTTCATTGAAAATAGTTTTGAAAAGTTATAAAGGATGTTTTGAAAACCATAAAACATTTTTAAAATCCTTTTTATTTGAAAATTATACTCAATTATCATTTTAAAACATTTTTAAAATAATTTTTGGAAACATGGTTTTAAAATAAAATAGATTTCTGACCGAAGAGAGAAATATAGTTAGATTTTCTTAAAATCATTTTTTAATTATATTATGTTTTAAAGAGTGGAAAAATGGTAATAATACATGGATATATCTTGAATAAAAATAGTATAAGTAAAATCATGAGTGTTATTGGGATATGGATCATATTATTTCATCAAAGAATCATAATCATTGATAATCATGAAAAACAATGAGATTGTTTCAATAAAATCTTATCACTTGGTAACTTTGAAACATAATAATCATGTAAGAAAGTGAAATTACAAGAATATTAAAATATAATGAAAGGAATTATATTCATGATATAATATGTCAAAGTCAGTATGCACACCTCATATAAAAAAATATAGGTTCATAACATGGTATGTGTCTCAAAGAAGGTAAATTTAGACAAAACTATCTTACCAATTTGGTAACTTTTGAAACATAAACCCCATGAAAGGAAGATAATATAATGGATATGTAAACACCCATAATTTTAATTATAATAATCATATAATACATCCATGGGTAGTATACACACCACACAAAAGGAATGGGTGGTGAATAAAGTATGTGTCTCATGGAAATAAAAAGTGAGATGAAATCCCATTACCTTGTGTCTTAACTCCCATCGTAATCATTCAAAACACCTTTATAATAAATATAAATTTGTTATAAATATTTTATAGAACCATATTATTATATCTAATACCATATTTTTTTTGATTATGACCTTATATTACTCTCTTGTTAATAATCCTATGTTAATGTTTCACTTCGGGTAATATCCACTTTGTTCTTCGCATGTGTCTTAATTTGTTATATATTCGGACGTTATACTTATATAATGATTAAAGAATGTAAAGAATTATATAAATATAATTTATATTAAATATATTTGTAATATAATATTCTATATAATATATAAGTATGAAACTTAATACATCATTCGTGGAGACAGTAAGCCATACGTATGCATGAATGTCGTTTTCGTTTTTCTTGCCGTATTGAAAGAAAGAAATAAAATGAAATATATGTATATATATATAATATAATTATAGTATAATTATAATTATATATATATATATATATCATATAATTTCACTAAACCCACCCTTAATACATTCCATGTAGTGTGTGAATGAATCACACCACTTTGAGGGGGTGGTAGTCCACACTCCCTCAAATGAAATTATCATATTAACACAAAATGGAAAGTATAAAGATATGTTTTGTAAAATAATTAAATATGATTAAATACCTAATAAATATAATATATAACATATATAAATATAGTTTCAATAATAATTTTCACCATGATAGGTGGTAAAGGAAAAATGAACAATCATCGTTTAGTGTGATGGTAGTTCACGGTACACGTAAACAATATATTTGTTACCCATTAGATGGAAGTGTGTATAAGTGTAAGTATAAACCTTATAAAAACAAAATCTTATTATATTTAGGATAATATTTTTGTTATACAATCATTAAATAAGAATATTTTAGTGAGTGGAGAAGGAAAATAAAAGAAAGAAGTTTGAGGGAAGATGTTACCTCTTAATCGGGTAACTTCTTTTGGTTTGTTCCAAAAGTATTCCTTGGATTTATTCCTTCCCAAATGGAGGATTAAATTAGGAAATTAGGAATTTTTTAGACTATTTGGGTATATTTTGGATGAGCTAATGTGTCTTGAGAGGTGTGAGTAAGGGGTAGAGTGCTTTCCTTTTTATAGTGGTTAGAGAGTGACACTATTGTAAATACCAAAAGGTATTCAATAAAGAGAGGTATCATTTACTTAATGTGCCTAAAAAATATAAAAATAATGTATTAATGTGAAATTATGGTCAAAAAAATATAAACTACACAAAATATGTTCATTTTAATAATTTGGTTCCTTAACTTCTAAGATTCCTTAATTTTATTATTTTGGTTTTTATTAAATCATCTAGTTTTCTAACCTAAGTAATTTAACCATTAAGAATAAAATAAAGTGAGATTTATTATATAATATAAATAAAACTAATTATAAATATTATAAATAATTTAAAAAATAAAAATCTCATGTGTTTTGGAAATTAATTTTTAAAACAAGCGCATGTGATGCGCAAAACACTACTTAAACTCAGATCATGCTAAAAATATTTATACAATCTATGAGTAAATATGTTAATTATAAAAGATAATTTTGTCTATTAATAGATAATATTTAATATTTTTTAACCCTTAAAAATCACTTGGAAGAATATAGTATTTTATTAATTTTAAATTATTTAATAAAATATCATTTATTGTAAAATAACAATAATGTCAATGTTGACATTATTTATTTAATTTTAATTTTAAAATATCAAACTAAATTATAATTAAAATAAATTAAGTTTAAAGATTTTAAAAATGATATATTAATCTTAAAAAATAATTAAATATAATAATTCAATCAATTCACTTCACTTTTAACATTTATAGTATCATTTATTTTAGTTAATTATTAACTAAATAATCACTACGTTGCCATTTCGTAAGGATTTTAAGTAACTAAATTATCTCTAAAAATTATTGATAAATTATTATGATAAAAATAACCCATTTATATTTCAAAATTATATTTATAAAAGAAAAAATGATGTTTTTTACACATCTAAAAGTTATATAAATGTTAAAGGTAAGGAAAGTTCCCTTTTTATCTTTTTCCTTACTTAACATTTTATATAAAGAACCTCCATTTAATAATATCCTAATAACACATAAAATTAGAACCAATAGGGTATATTCTATAATTATTGGAATTAAATGTTCTTTCAAAAAGTTTCCAGGTTATTTTGGTCATTAAGATTAAGGTTTAGTCCTTAATTAAGCTTAATCCTACCTTAATTTCTATGATTAAGTTTAATCACTTTCACTAATATTTTTGGTCAAAATTTAAGTTTATATTATTAGAATAAAAATATCATACTTATTAAAACCTTTTATTTTCTATTTTTAAAAAATAAAATCACAAAAGTGGGAAAATTAAGTTTAATGCTAATCATGCACACGTGACGAGAAAGCGAATTTTTAAAGTAAAAACATTCAAAAGTTCAATAAGTTTTTATATCTAATTTTAATATAAAAAATTAATCCAATAAACTAAATTGGATTAATATATTCATAATTTATATATTTTGAAATTAAAAACCTATTTAAAATATAATTTAACACTAATCATTATTTAAACGAAAAAACTGTTTTTAAGTAAATTCCAATATTTTTTAATATTCACCCAAAAATTAAATTTCTTAGAAAAATCCAAAAAATCAACCCTAATATAATTTTAACATTATGAATTAAAAAATGATTTTTATTTTATCAAATTAAATTTATATTAGTGTCTAAAATTAATTTCTATATTGTTCAACAAAGGATATAAAAAGTAGTTTCTTTAAGAAAATATTATTTTAAAACATATAAAGACTTTACCAAAAATTATATATTTCATTATCAATATGTTTTATTTATGTTAAAACATTATAAATAACATGTTAATATTATTTATTAATATTCATATTAATTTTTTAATGTCTTGGTTATAATTATCTCATTTAAATAATTATAACAATAAAACAATGTTTCTTAGAAAGTCAGTGTTGTGTATAACGCATGCCAAGTCAATGTTGTGTGTAGCATAAGACAAGTCGGTTCCATGTGAAAGGAATATTTGACTTAGTGCAATGAAATGCGTCAATGAAAAATAATTTATTCGATGGAAAAAAAACATTTCACAAAATCTCGGGGTGTTATAGAAAGTGTATCAGCAATAATAAAATGGGGATATGGGTTAAATAAGCGTCGGTTTTTATTAAAATTTTCATAAACTAAACCTCTACACATTTTATAGTTATTTAATCTACTTCTACTTTCTTAACTCACACAAAAATTATGCAATATTGAAATTAAACAAAATAGGCACACAATATTTTTATAAGGATCACCTCCAAGTTTGAAAGACTCCATCTTTATTTTACATGGTATGGTTTATGAAATAGTTTATTTATATATCTAATAAACCTGATTATAATAGGGTAAATGATATCCTTGAACATTTATAATGATTCTTGAATCCTATTATTTTATATAAGCATCCAACTTATGTTATAAGAAATCCTACTATCTTTTTAAAGTCATGGTTCAATAATAGTTAGTGAAGGAACTCCTATTAAATAAATTTTAGATATTTACACATCAATATTTATATTTCCTCATGGAAGAAATTATTGGATAAATGTCAAACAGAATGGTAATCAACCTCCTCATTTTCCAAATTTATTCATAAACATACACATGAAGTAACAACTTGAAGAAATCATCTCCCTCCAATCTTCTAACTATTTTTCAGATTTAGTTTTATTCATTATTTTCTTATTAAGTATTTTGAATAACATTATCTCATTAATATTTTCTTAAAAAGTTAGTAACAATATAATATTTAAATTTTTTCTCACCGGATTTTTTCTCTTATAGTGTCACCCAACCCCATAAAATTTATCATCAATTATACTCTTCTATTCATGTATATAATATATCTATAAATTTAGTAGACAATTCATTTTTGAATTCCCTAAATAATTTAATTTTTTGAGTTAAAATATGAAAACTTATATCTATAAAAAAAATTCTCTAATATCTTGCTCAATATTCAATAAAAAATCACTAGAAAACTTGATATTCATATTTATTTAATCTCTAGAAATCTATATGATATTAAATATATTTCATTAATATTTACATTAAAACGATAACAAAATTAATCACCAAATAAATCCACAATTAATTATCTAAGTATCATAGTAGATATTTTTCAATTTTGAATATAGTAAACTAATAAAACAACTAAATATTTCATTTTTATTTATCTAAATACTTACACAATATTAAAAATATAACATCCAATTATATTAATCAAAATATAAACTCTTACATATCTCATGTAATTATCATATAAAACTTTTATAACTTCATCTCAACTTAGATCAATATTTTATAACTTCCAAGTCACTTTTACACAAACTTAAAATTTCTCATTTAACTTTAATTCAATATTTTTTCAACACTAACACATCAAATGTAAACTCTAGTTCATTATTATGAAATATTCTTCCAGTTATTATATACCTCAAATCAAATATTACATATATTGTTCTTTATTTATTTCACTGTTAAATAGGCTTTATATAACTCTTATCCAATCCTTTAATTTTTTAATTCACTCTTATATAACTAGTACAAAATCATATTCAATATTAAAAAAATAATTTAATAATTTTATTTAAACTATTTATAGGTATTTAAATGATAATATATGCATCCAAATAATGATCCTTCAAGAATAATGATCCTCTATGCTTCACTATAAGGAGATTTTATTCTTCATAACAATCCTCTAGGAATCACTATAAAGTTAATCCTTTACATCATTATGAGTCCTCATATTTCAAATCATATCTGGTGCACTATCATCTTTATTGATATATGAATTCTTTAACATATATTGTTAGTATGTATATATATTGAAAATGTGTCTACATTTACAAAAAAGTTAAAAAGTTTATAATCATCATTATATGTATATTTTTAATGTATATGATGATAAATGTAATAATATATAGTTCATTAATACATGGGAACTTTTATAGAGGATTTTAAATCTCTGATTCTTAATTTTATGAATTTTGGATGTATTTTAGGATGAAAAGGTGAGTTTAGATCATTCTTTGGGAGTTATGATGGAATATATGAATTTTGAAGAAACTATAATGTGGTTATAACATTACTACGTCATGTTTTTATTGTTTTATCATGGTTTGATAGTTTATCATGGTGTTTAGTCATGGTTTGGAAGAGTATTGTTGAGTATATTTTGGTCTCCATGATATATAAAAGTATATTGTGGTTTTGGTTACCACAACATGGTTTTATGGAAATGGTCATAGTTTGTGTGTTTACATGGAAATTTATTTTAATGTAGCTTTTTTTTCAAAATGGGGATACACTAAAATGTGGTTCTCTATCATATTTTATGTTATGAAGTAGTTTATAGAGAAGAATATATAGTTTCATATCATGGTTCAAAGGGAGTTTTGAAAATAAAATACCATAGTAGATAATAACACATCATGATTTTTGTCAAACATATGAAATTTAAAAGGAATCATCTAGTGACATTGTAGGGTAGTAATGATTTCAGAATTATTATTTTTGGATATTGGTTAATCAACCCATACCATGACATTGTTTAGGGAACCACATCATGTTTTTGAATATATATATTTGAATGTAAATTTAAATGGATCTCTTACTTACCATCCAGTTTTTTTCCATATTTGATGATCCTGGACAACATAGACAACCACCTTGGTGATTTTGAGTGCCCTCACATGATTTATGATATTCGTTTTCTCTATCCTTTCTCCTTCATTATATCCCTTTATATTCTTAGTTAGACATACATATTGATCAAATTATTTAATTGTAGGATAATTTGTATTGATTATTTATATTATTTTTTGTAAGTTTTATGTTGAGGCACAAAGATTTAATTACCAAGTCTCATTACTTTAGTGACATGATGATTAAAAAATCAGTTTGAGGTAGGTGATTTAAAAACAATATTTCCTTTAATATTGTTAATATAAAATTATAATTCTTTAAAATTATTTAATTAGGTATATAAGATTATATTACTTATATTAAATGAAGTTTAACTTAATAGAGAGGCAAGATGCATATTATATATGTGAAGCATCACTACTATTTTCATGTTGTTTTATATGAGACTATGATATTCATTTATTAATGTTGAATATGTGGCATTATGATATTTAATTAGAAATTTAAAGGGGTTAATGCAGTTATATTAAAAAGGTTAGATATTCCCTAGATATGAATATGGAATGAACAAACAAATGAATGAATTATAATAAATGTGAAGGAATATGTGTTTGAAATTAAATGAATAAATAAAGTGACATAGTTAAGCATTTAATGTGGTAATTAAATATATGGTAATAGAAAATTGATTAATACATAGGAATAATGATTCATAGGTTTTATAAACTAGAAATTATGTAGTTATTGTGTTGTAATTTTTCTCTGTGATAGATGAAGAGGTAGTAAATGTGATGAGAAGGTTATAGAGGGACTTGATAGGATATTGAACTTAGGTTAGGATATATGAGTGTGTGTATCATTGTATGTTTAGTTATTTCATAAGAGTATTATATGGAATATCTATTTTTATGAAACACCACCTGAGTTGAATAAACTTATCAATGCCTATGTGTACTTAGGTTATGAGTGAACCCATGATATCTAGAATGTAATGGAAACAAATTAATTACTAATCCCCCTCTACCACTCTCCCTTTTGATCATAGATCTAGTTGAGATTATAGTTGTTTTTATGTCTATGAATTTGATATGAGGTGTATTTTGATATGGTTGTGCTATTCAGAGATTTTGTTGTGTTATTATATTGACATGGTAAGGTATGGGAGGACCCTAGCATTAGTTTTTAGGATGTGGGTGAGACTAGTTTAGTGGGGAGTGGGTATGAGGTACCAATACTACTATATTTTCCTAATTTATACTATACTTATACTATATTTGAATTTTTGAGAGTATTCACGTGGTTAACTGGGGTTATAGATAATTTGGTATATGGTAACATATTAATTTTGGTGTTTATTCACTGATTCTTTAGTATGATTCCTCCAAATTAGAATAAGAGTTATTAGGGAAGAAACTAACTGAGTATATTTATATTCTTAACCCTACTTTTATATAAATTTTTTAAATATCTTCATGATGGGTTTGGATATTAGGCCAAAACTTACTTTCTCATGAATTAGTTTTTGGTGAACATTGAATGATCCATTGTTCCATTATGATCAATTTCATTGGTATGATTTTTTTTCTTTGACATGTTTCTATGGGATGTATGACATTATAGGATTTTTTATAGAATTATTTTAATGTTTTATTCTTATTAATATATTGATGTTTGATGTTTATTGGTGGTTTCTAATCTTCCCTGGTCTTAAATGGGAAATTCCTCCTATATTATACATTTCATGCCTTTTATGTTAGTCACTAAACCATGGACTATTATAATTTAGAATCAAGGATTACTCTTAATATCAACACAAATATAGAAGAGGTCTTGGTAGGGTTAGGTCATGAAAAAGTGGTGTTAGAGTAAGTGTTTTTTTCTAGTATAAATTTTCAAGTAGGTAATGGTGATAATTGCATTGGGTTCATAGAGAAAAAATGAAATTTGATCTTATCATCTAATATAGACCATGGAAGTCATCTAAAAAATAAAAGGGCCCCTATTATCTAGTGTAAGAACCTTGATAGTCTATTGAACATTATTAATCAAGAGTGTACTTGTTTAGGGGAAGCGTATTAGGTGTGGTACATGCATCACTATTGGTTTTGGATGCATATAAATCTAGGAGTTTGGATAATTAAATTAAATTAATTAAAATACATTAAATTAAAATCCTAAAATTTAGATACTTTCTTACAATTGTAAACAAGGGTGGTAAATGATGAACCCTTATAGTTTATGTGGAAGAGGTTCATCCAGGTGATCATGTTATTTATACATGGATTGATCTGGATGAGACTGATTCATGGATGAAGAATCAATGTGGGTTTTAGTGATAAAATTCACCAAAGTATGAAATATCATTCTCTGGTTAGATTATGGGTAAATGGATGATGGAGTTGCAGATTGCATTTAGGTTGATTTGAGTGTGGGAAAATCATCATATTCCCTTAATAGTCAATCTATTGTGAGGAAGGGATTGATATTGGTGGATTCTTTATTTGGGTCATTATGATGATTCATAAGTCACATGGGAGAAGTTCCAAAGTAAATTAAATATGCATGTCTTATATTTGATGATGAAAGTGGTAAAGTGGTAGGAGTTGTGTAGTGATATGTTTCCTCATATATTAATTAAGGCATAAATTTTTATTTAAACTGGGAATTCATATAGTGAAAACACACTTCTATTTATCTTTTTAAGTTTTGGACTTTAATTTCAAGTTAGATAATTAAATTAAGTGTTATTTTATGTTTTTTTGGTGATCTTCATGGAATATCATAGGTTTATTCAAGGTTTGTAGGTAGTTTCATTTACAAAAAATGGATGTATATGACATCAGGTACTAGGTAATGTCTCATCAGGTACTCAATGAGAGTGGTATAATGGGGGTGGTCTAGGGAGACCACCATGTACCTAGTTATTTTTTTATGAAATGAGACATTTTTTATTATCATTTACATTATTGTTGTTGTTTTTGTTCTTCTTCTTATTATTTATTTAATGGATGTTAGATATAATTGGATAAAATATATATTAGTTTTGTAAAATGATATTATTTTTTAATTAATAGATTTTATATATATATATTTATGGGAAATAATAAATATAAAACTTGAATTTAATTTTATGGATTATTGATAATTTCAAGTTATCATTTTATAAATGAGGTTCCTAATATTGATAATAATAATAATTATTATTATGATTATTTTTTTATATATTATTAGAGTTAATATGATGAATACATCATTATAGTATGTTATGATAACATCAGAATTAGAAATCATTAAAGTGATAAAATATATGTGTATTATTGTTATTATTTTTAATAAAAGTGTCATTATTGTTATATTTTATGTTATGTTTAAAATACACACATATGTATATATACATTACTCTTTAATGGTAAAGATAAATGGTTTCTTCAAATTAGTTTGTGGCCTTAGGCAGAGAGATCCTATTTCCTCGAGTTTGTTTATTCTGATCCAAGCCTCTTTAAGTAGACTTCTTACCACAGTCATAAAAAATGGTTATATTCATCACTATTTCTACAAAAGGAAGATCAGAGGTGTCTCTCATCTTCTTTTCACTGATGACATGATTTTATTCTTCAATGGGTGTAGCATATCTATCTAAAAATTTGATAAGGCCATGATAGAATATTGAAAATTTATCATACAATTGATTAATCAAGTGAAAAGAAATATCTATGTATCAAATATTTCTCTAACAGAAAATGTAAAAATATTGAAAACATCCTGGGAATTCATTGGAAATCCTTTCCCATGGATTACTTGGGAGCTCCACTATCCCTAAGCAGGCTTCAGACCCATAACTTTGAGGGCGTGGTTAGTAAACTCATGAGTCTTATTAATAACTAGAAAAATAACTTCCTATATTTTAGTTTTAGGATCACACTAGTGAACCTAGTCCTATCCTTGATTCTCATGCATGTGCTGTCTATGACTAAGGTCCCAAAAACAATGCTGAGAAATATTTAAAGGGTTCTCAACTCCGTCATATAGGATATGCACAGTGAGGGGAAGTAACACTGGGATTCTTGGACTATATGAACAAAATTGTGTCCAGTGGGGGGATCAACCTATAGTTTTTTGAGTATTCTATACAAATTCTTCAAGATAAACTTGTTTGGTAGGCGCTGGAAGGGTTCTCCCTCTAGGGAAAGTTTATCACAAAGAAGTATGGCCCTATTCTTGACTCCCCGAGGGAAAAAATATCCCATATTTTTCAATCTTTATGGATCCACATCTCAGTCCTTAAAGACCACTCCTGGTGGATTGTTGGTATAGGCAAGATTAACTACTAGTTTTATAACTAGGCAGGGGATGAGATCAGATTTATAGGCTATCCAGCCCCTGAAATCACCTTCTCTTAGGAGAGTGTGCACCCTACCCTCATCCATGCCACCATAAACCTCCAAAAATAGGATATATTTGATACGATCATTCCTTCCTAGGAATATGATCACCTAATCTATGCAACCTCATCCATGGGATATTTCTTGTCCAAATATTATAGGTACATTATCTAGGTAAATTTAAACCTCTGTGAGTGGGGCTCTCTGATGTCGTGAAAAGATATCCCATCCAAGTTCAATTTCCTTGTATAGAATATTATCAATAAATCCATCCCAACAGAAGAGGTGGTGAAGAATAAAGGAATCACGTTGGCCTCCTGATGTATGTGTTGTCGAATTCTGATCAAGGAGCCTTATGACCATCTCTTCTTTGGGAGAAGCTGGACAACTATCCTTTAGAATGTGTTAGGAAATCTCACTAGTCTCAACCATTAGAGTACCACCAATGATTAATTCATTCAGAATTGGTTTCATGAGGGGAACACCAGTAACCAATAATGCAATGATAGATCCACTCTCTTGGCTATAGGATGTTGGGTTCTCTAGAATGTCAAAAATAAAAGTCAGCATGAGGATAAATCCAACTCAAAGGTGGGATTACAAGTCCTATCTAGAAGATTGTAAGTGAAATTGGACTCGTTTGTGCACCAGTGGGAGAAAAATAATACTTTGAGATGTGTTATGGCTGGAAGAGTAGTCCCTCCCTCGAATCTGGGATTGTTATCTAGGGGTTAGAGGGTTAGATGGTTTTATCCCATCAACAACCTCAATATCAACATGGATGGTTCTTTTAGCCTCAGATTTATGATAGGAGGAGGCTTGGTTCCTGAAATATATGGATCTATCTTGGTTACCTTAAGTTGCTATTATGGGTGGGATGATTTTATTTCTACTTAAGCTTATGCCCTCCTTAATGGATTGGATGTTTGCAACTCCCTGAATATCAAAGTGGGTTCCATTTAAATGAAATCCTCCAAAATTCAATCATCCATGTATAATAACTCCCCTACACCCCAATCTATTGTCTATCTTATCCACAAGTGTAAAAGTATCATTCCTAGTGGAGTGACATTCCTTAATACTTGGAAGGAAGGTAACAAAGTGGAAGAATTTATTGCGGTAAGTGGAAATTAGGAAAATCAATGTATAATCTTATCTAGCTTGGTTTCCCTCCCCTCCAAGTGTGTTGACCTTGTAGGTGTGGAATCTCTTGATATCCATTATTTTATACCCCCTTAAAGCTTTTTTAGTTGTATTTTTCACGATTCTTTGTATTGTTATTGATATTATGCTGCTTTGTGGCTCCTTTTTATTAAATATTTTATCTTTTAGTTTCTTATGATGATATGGGTATGTAATTAGATATAAAATATGTTTACAATATTATTATAAATTTTTTTTATTAATATAATTAAGATGGATAAAGGAAAAAAACATAAAAGAAAAAAAAAACTCAAAGGGGGTTCATCCAGGGAGCTGTCACATAACCAATGGGTAGGCCTTTAATCCTCATATTCCAATGTTATTCTCCTCTCTTCTATCAAGCCATGATATCTAAAAGCATTAAAAACCATCAAAATGTGATATCCATTAATAATTTCCTTCAATTTTTTTTTTAAATTAGGGATTATGGTTTGATACCTCTAAATCATGGAAAAATATTATTAGGTATTAGGGATTCCTATATATTTATTCAAAAAGGTACAAAGTATGTCTATCACATTTCATTAATCAATGTTTAGGTTTTTTATTTCTCATAATTGCAGTTTCCCTAATAATTCCTATGGATGTAGTTAATATTAATGATATATTAATTTTTGGGATGAAATTAGGGGTTATTAGAATTTTGTAAGTTGGGGATTTTAGTTATTTGAGTATTTTTGATATTCTAAGAAAAATATGTAACAATTTAGGTTGATTTTTAGGTTATTTAATTATTAAATTTAATTATTTTTATTAAATTAGTCATGAAATTGGTTTTATTGATTTTACGAAGTCACTTTGGGATTGTTGAGATTACGTGATCTCTATAATATATTTATTTTGAAGGTGAAGCCTCCATGAAATTTAATTAGGTTATTACTAAAAATGTGTGTACCGATGGATTTATAAATCATTAATAAAACTTAAAAGTTCATATTGTAAATATAAAAAAGGGAGCATCCATGGACTATCTAATAATTTCACCAAAATTTTTTTCCATGAAAGTATTAAATAAATTTTATAAGTTTTTTGGTTAATGATTCATTATTAAACATGTCAATATGTCGTTTTTATCAATTTTTAAGAATTTTCATGTCTTGTTCACCCTTAAATTACTTATTTAAGTGGGAGAGTTCCTTGTTGATTTAGTTGGACGATTTTTATTATGCTTATTGGTTTTATTTTATTCCTTTTATGAACTTAAAATATATTGACATGATTTTTTTATTATTGACATGATTATATTGGAATTTATGAATTCCTTGAGTTAGTGATGAGATTACATCTAATTATTTTATATAACAAGGGTTTGTTTGGATCATGTTCATAGTTAATAAATTTTGTTTATTTTGATAAATAATTGTTCCTATTCTTTTTATTTGGGGTTTAGAAGTATAAAAATAATTAAATTAGTTATAATGGTGTTATTCTATCTTTCTCACTTATAGTTTATATAAATTAGTCCGTAAGATAAACTTTAATGGATTAAAAAATAACTAAAATTTATTTATTAAAGTGTAAAGTATGGGTTGAGTTTTAAACCAAACTTAAACTTTTTAAATATTTTTTGTTTTTAAAATGATATGGTATGGGGTTGAGTATAAAATTTGTTTTTTTAAAATAAACTTTATTTTTATAAAATTTAATGTAATTGATTTATAATGTTTGGAATATGAAATTATTTCTTAAAATAATCTTTAATTTCATAAATACTATTTGTGTAAACTTTAATATAGTGTTGGGAATGAATATGATTTATAAACTAAACCTTAATTTGATAAAAACCAATTCTCCATGCATTGAAAAAGTGTTGGTAATACAATTGGTATTTAAATAATTTTTTAAATTCTATACATATTGGTTGAATTTAATTTTAATAAAGTTTTGGGAATTACTTGGGTTTTTTAGCATGCTTCATTGGTTTTTTTCATGTATAAAAAGTAATAAATTTCCTTCCACCATAATCTGAATGAATTATAATCCAATGAATAATAGTTAACTTCCGTTAAGGGGTTTCTTTGGTGATAGGGTAATGGATGGGTCTAATAAAATTAGGGGGGATGTTTTAATGATTCTAGTGATGATGGTATCTTCTTGAATTGATATTTGTGTTCTTGTTTCTTAAGAGACTTTTTTTTGAATTAATTTTTTTAAAATGATTATTATTTTATGAAATATAGATATTTATGTGTTGTATTATTTCACTTATGTGTTATTCTAGTTTCCAATATATAATATATGTTATATGTGTCTAAAAATATGTGTATCATTCTTAATCCATGTTTATAGGTTACTTTATGCCTTGTTTAAATTATTAATATTATTAGTATTCCATTAGATATACTACACATTATGACATGGTTTCATAATGCAAAGTATAGTGTTAAATATCTAGAATCTTGGTATTAATGGTATTTTTATGTGTTCCTATATAGGTACCAAGCGATTGGAAATAAAACTTTATAATGATCTTACTATTGATTATAGTTATTAGTATTCTGAATTTTCTATTATAACATTTTAAGTAGGTTAGTTTGATCTTAGAAAATGGTGCCTAAAAAGTACTATATGGGGGTACTTTGATACTCGATCATTATTTCCTCTTTAGTGATGATGACTATTGGAACTGAATAATATTTCCCATGCAATTTTCTATAGAATTCATGATATGGTTCTCACTTAGATGAAAAAAGTCTTATGCGGGTAAAAAAGTATATTTATCTAAAAATTAGATAAAAATGTGATCTCTATGTACTGTATGATTTCTCACACAAAGAGGGATAAATATTCCTAGAAAACATTCCCCAATTCGGTAACATGATGATACTACCTTCTATTGGGACCAGGCCATATATTTCATCCATTGATAAAGAAAAGTGGTGTCAAAACCATAAAAACCATTTTAAGGGTATTCTGGGCACTTTTTGGCCTATTCATAGAGCTAAAATGGACACTCAGATCAAAATTTATAGCCATTTTAATTTGGAAATAGTTTTTACAAGTTTTAGTTTTTCACTAAAATGAACTCTACACATGCATGTGGCCCCAGTCTCTCACGCTCTGGTCTTTTTGAAAATCCCACCTCTATACCACCTTCCACACCTGACCTCCATACTCGAGTGCCTTCCTATGAGACACCTTCACACGTACCTTTCATGCCTATCCAGCTTTCACATGCACCCTTACCTATTAGCATGAGGTGCATTGGTGATCCTATGTCATGCACCCAGGTCCCGTGTGTGAGGTGCAAGACTCACTAGGGTGTGAATGCTATTTTCATCAAAGTATCACACCCTAGTACCCTATAGTATATAAGTACAACCCCATGTCACCATTTTGAAAAACTTTTTGGAAGTGGAAGTAGTATCTAAATACCCATTAAGCCAAGACCCCCTTAGGTGGATCTTAAGTTTTAATCTATGGGAAACCATGGCTAGGTTTCCATGTTCCATAGCTATTCCAAATATCTTTACTAGGGAACCATGTGGCCTAGTTATCCCGAGAATTGTACACTAGGGTGATACAAACTCAAGTCATCCTCGAATATTTCTATCTGAGTGAGACGTCACCCATGTATCATACTTAAGCATGAGTTCACCTAGGTTTCATACTAGAGCATGAATTTTACCATGGCTTCTACATGGGAATGAATTTTCCTAGGTCTCCTACTTGAGTGTAACATTTACTAGGCCTCCTACTTGAGCATGATTTCATATAGGCCTCCCTACTTGGGTGCCCATTCACCCATGCCACCCAAATTAGGTGGAACTTTTCCCAGGACACCCAACGGGGTGAAACCTTTCCTAGTCCACCAAAATAGCGAGACACTTCTCCCAAGACACCCAAATAGGGTGACACATTTCTCAAGCCACCCAAATAGGGAGAAAATTTTCCCAGGTCACTTACTAGAGCACCTCATTTACCCAAGTCACCTACATGGGTGCCTTCTCATAAGGTCCTCTTACTTAGTTTAATAACTAACCATATCCTCTCTTGTTTAGTTACTAATAGGAATGAATATCCATTAGGGTATCTCACACATAATCCCTACTCAGTCTCATGTTTTCACCCCCTTTATGACACATGCATCCTATATGGGTTTCCTACTAGGTGTAAGCCTCAACCATACCTTATCTTCACTGTATAATGTTAAACTATATGGTATGGAGTCATCACATGATATTAAACTATATAAATAAAAATAAAATGGATTTTCCTCATATTAATATTATATATAGTATGCCTCTTTTAGGTTAAATACAAACACCACTTTGGCCCTGAATGTATGACCTTAAAAGGAATTTCATTTGGTCATGAATACATGACTATAAATGGAACCAAAATGGTCCTTATCACATGACCCTAAAAGTTATAACATATCATGTTAAGAAACACAAAACCATAAAGGTTCTAGTTCCCTTCATAGTGATACACAGGAGTCCTATTTAATGGGATTGATCCTAACTTCATAACACCTACCACCTCCTAAGATGATGATATACTCTAGAGTTTCCACCTATGTAGATTTAAACTATAACACCACTAACTAATAATAGAGCTATATAGAAACTCTGATATATACACATATTCAAAATTATACATGGTTTCAATTGATAAATTTCATATTAGTAACTAGTAAAAAACTATGATTTGATAAGGATTCAAGAATATATCCTAAATATATAAGTGAGTCTCAGAGTAGGGAATAATCCACTTAAAATGTGTGGTGAGAAAAACCATCCATCCTATCAATAAATTCATATTCTAAAGCATTTTTGGTATGTCCTAGAAGTCATATACATTTGGAAAGCATATATACATAGACTCAAAATGTTCATGGGTATAAAATCCATCAGAAACATTGATGATGGTACTTAAACACTCACTTATTATTCTCTCCTTAGTGAGGATGATATGGGTATTTTAGTACTTAATAATTTTTCCCTTGTTAGTAAGGATTATAAGGGTGATTTAACACTTGATTATTTTTACCTCCATAGTGAGGATGAAAAAGTACTTTGGAACTTGATTATTCTTCCCTCCTTAGTTAGGTGATAGGGGTGCTTTAGTACTTCATTATTTTATGTAGGTTTCCACTAGTGATCAAGTTTCTTGATTAAGGATTTATATATAGCTCGAAGTATGTATATATAATTATAAACCCTAATAGTATATGGAGTTTTATATTATGGTAATTACTAATATGTGATTTATATTATTACTAGTTGTTAGAATTCTTTGACCATTGTCTATGAAAATTGATTCTTATATATATATATATATATATATATATATATAAATGTGTAAACACATTATTATGCATAAAACTGATTATTTTACATGAGATTTGAGTTCTTTAGTGGTGACCACCATGTCTTTGTACTCATACCCTATATACACACTCTAATGGGAATGAATATTCTCTTATTGTATTTCAGGTATTACATGTACATATGTTGTGGTTGGGATGACTTGTAGACTATCTTAGATTGTACAATGTTTTAAAAGGTTAAATTTTCAAGAGGCATGGATAATTGGAGGCCATGTTTGGAAGGAGAATTATTTTTGACATATCGTAAAGACTATTTAGTTTTCATTTGAGTATATCATTATATTATATGTGTGTTAGTGGTTTTATATATGTTTGAATAATGTTTTCTCCCAACTGTATTGTAATATAGAGTGGTTTGTTATATATATCTAGAAAAGTTCAATAGGTTAACCTAGTGTTTAGGTACTCCCTATAGGAAAAATATATCATTTTAAAATTTTGAAACATATAACATATAGATAAACCATATTGGATTTTTAGTAAAATTAAACATTAAACTATTTAAATATTTTAAGTGAGTAAATCATTCCCTAATAATTAACCAAGATTCATGATTCCATTCATCTACCTCTAAATATTAGGGAATGATCTTGGGTTTAGTGATTAAACATTTTAGATATAGTTTGGGTATCTAGAGTGAGTATGATACAAGTTTCTCTCCATCTAATAAGGGAGTTTTACCATATGTGTGTTCAAGGTGAAATTTAAGAACCTCGTATGTTATTCTCCTATATTCTTGATAGATAAGGATGTGATGACATGTCATATGGTGGAAGTTTTTTGGTAAGTTATCTAGTTCCAGTTGGGCCCCTTCACCTTTAAAAATTATATTAAGGTTCTTATAAAAGAAGTGTCTGGGAAGTATTTATAATTGAAATTTTTTTTGTAAGAGGAAATTAATTATAAATTTATGAGGGATAAATCTATAGAGATGAGTTATCACTTATCAAGGTAGTTATGATATACAATGATCCTCCCTTATCTCTATTTATCTTATTTCTTTAGAGTTGGAATTTCATGAAATTCTACTAGGAACTATGATATTGTGTTCTATTTGTGTAGTAGATGGGTGAATCAAAATTATACATGTATTGAATTCCTTGGTAGTTAGAATTGAGCCAACAATATGACGGTAGATGAACCTTGATAGTTTTAAATGCCACATCAATATCAGTTTCCTCCTAGTACGTATTTATAATAGTGAATAAATCATGTTTTCTAAACACCAAATGTGAGATAGAGCATGGATTAAATAACCGAGTGATATTCATCACCCTTAAGGACTACATGTTGAGTGCAGAAAAGGTGTTATGTAGATAGATTCATGTAATTGAGTTTTCTCTATTAGGAAAACCTGATATCATTAAATATACTATTTATTTATATTCCACATTTTTTTATGAATTTATTGTGTACTAGGTTGTAGTATACTGGTTAGACTTACTATTATATGTCCTGTAAATCAAGGATTCAACCCATGACTATGAATTATTCAAATATTTTCCCTTGAATTCAAGGTTTGGAAGTGGGTTGTAGGAAATCTTAGTTAGTAGACATGAGTGGCTGACTTGTAGAAAAAGAATTAACATGTGATTTTCTGGGTAAAGGGGGTGCGATCAACAAACATATGTATAAAACATGTATTGTGTTGTGGAGGAGTACTGAAAAAAGGTGTGAAAGATTAATGGATCATGTATAGATTCAAATGAGGGAAAAAATAAAATACAGAACATGATTTGGTGGGAAAATGGAAAATGTTAATAAAAATCGTGGTTTATACTTGGAAGATATGTATCATATAAAATCAGGGTGTTTTTATATATATTTATTATATATATAATATAAATAATATCTGATTATGTGGTGTTCAACCCTTGGGGGGATATCAAATTACTCTAATTATGATCAAATGTCTGTGTGTGTGGGATTTTTTGGTTATATTATACCCCTATTAATATTATAAATACATTCATCAATGTAAGAACATAAAACTCCTTTATTTTACTTACTTTAGTAGGAGTATTTAGGCTTAAGGTGGAAAAGGTTCCTAAACCCTTGACATTTTCTATACTTGGAAACCAGTCTAGATAAATGGTGACATGTCAGGGTGTAAGATAAAAATAAGGAAATATCAATTTATTGGGGAATTATTTCTATATAGATATAACCATATTATTTCATCCTTAGTTTGAATTAGTTTTACATTGTGTAATCCTACATTAATAATTATCAAAGTTTAATAGTTTTCTATGACATTGAAAGTGAGAATGTGATGTTTGATAATGATCAGGATCACAGATTCTTGAATACCAATCTGTTATATTTAGAGGGAGTGATGATTAATTTAATAGAGTCATGGGTTAAGGATTTTAAAAGTGTTTTAGATGAGTAAATTGAAATTTTTCTGAATATTTGGTAACACTACCCCATCGATATGGGATCAAGTTTGGGATAATATTACAACCTAGTGATTCTCCCATTTAAATGTTTATTTATATGATTGAACCTTTAGATATTTTGGAGTTGTGAATCAAAATTGATGATATATTATATAAATGCTTTATCTAATATAGAATTTCCCTTTAGTGAACTCCAATGTTATTTTTAAGAAATTAGATGTTGGTATGCATCTTTTTGTGGATTATAGGTTGTTGAACCTAGTGGTGGTTAGGAACCAGTATCTAATTTTGAGGATAAATGAATTTTTTGATTAATTAAATATAGATAATAGGTTCTTAAATATTATTCCCTAATCAAGGTATCATAATAATAGGTAAAGGAAGGGGATGTCTAGAATACTAATTTCTAGATTCAATTTCCTTTTAGATTCATGAATTTACCTACAGTGTTCCTAAGACTCATAAAATCAATGTTTTTTGAGTTCTTGTATTTGTTTAACATGGTATTCATTAATGATATACTAGATTATTTTAATATAGAATAAGGGACTGAGAATCATATGAGGATTTTCGTAGAGATCCTCAAGAGTCACCAGTTGTATGAAAGGTTTTAAATGAGATTTTTTTGATATATGAAGTGAATTTACTTGTATATTTCATGTATTAATGATGAAGATAAGTCATTCCATTAAATATTGAGGTTTTTATTTTATGGGGAGTACCCAAGGATGTTTCATAGGTGTGTAAAATTCTTACTCAAGTAGGTTATTATAATAATTTCATATCAAATTTCTCTTAGATTAAGGAAACTTTTTCTATATTGATTAAGAAGAATTGTTCTTTACCATAGATGGATCAATTCCATGCTATATTAAATTATTTTAAGGTGAAGCTATTTAGTTTTTTAATTCATAGCTGAGCTGAGGAAGGAGTGATATCTGAGGTTTATAATGATGCTCCCCATATTGGACTTGGATATGTATTGATGTAAGAACAAGTGATGATATCTTATGAGTCTAGAGAGTTATGACCCTATGAGTATGAATACACTACCCATGACCTTGATTTTTCAATAATGGTACTTGATCTAAAGCTATGGAGTTATTATCTCATCAGAGAGTTCTTTGTGGCTTTCACTAAACATAAAATACCATGCTATATCTTTAGTGAGTCATGAATTTATATTAGAGAATATGGGTTGAGTTCTTATAGGATTATGACTTTGAGATCTCATATACTCATGAAAAATTAATATTGTGGCTGATTAATGGAGAAGGAGGATATATAAAGATGGTTATCATTAGGGAATTGATTAATGGGTGGTGATGGTGTATCATATGACCTTATGGATATGGAGGCATATAGTAGTGTAATATATCAGTATTAAATCACGGTGAACTATCTTTTGTTTTAGCTGGTGGATAAATCTCAACTAGGAGATTTTGAGGGACTAATGTGGAAATATCACAGTATTCATGGAAATTTTCTTAATGGATAGACCAAGGATGGTAGTAATTGATTTTAATTTTCTGAGAATATGTTTTTTTCACTGGTTTTGTAAGAGGATATTCTATATGTGTTTTATATCTCACCTCTAGTGGAGCATTTAGGTGTTTCCAATATGTATCATGATTTAAAGGAATAACTTTGGTAGTCTAGAATAAAAATATAGGTATCAAAATTAATATATTTATTCCTTATTTATCAAGCTAATAATTAAGTTCTATCTAGTTTATTACACCCTCTATAATCTCTATAATATAAGTGGGAGGATATATCGATGTATTTTATGATGGGTTTACCTTGAAAATTTGGAAGAAAAGATTCTATATGAGTTTTTGTGGATAAAAATTTGTATCATTTACTTGGAATTAATGTGGTTATTTTAGTATATGTGTTAAGATGAATTTATATTGTTAAACTAGTGAGGCTCTATGAAGTTTTGAGGAAAATTATCGAATGTTAAGATCATTGATTTAAATCATGAGTGTGGAGGGGATTTCAAATCAGTTTTATATTCTTATTATTCATTATAAAAGTGTTTTTTCCTCAGATAAATGACCAAGAAAAGTGAACGATCCAGAAGCTTAAGGATATACTGTGAGCATGTTCCCCCAATTTTACATGATATTTTTGGAAACATTTAGAATTGGTTAAGTTTTCCTATAATAATAGGCATCACTCATCCATATCATGAAAAAATTTAAGTGATTATATGGAATTTCATATCCATTAGTGGAACAAGATCCATATTTCACAAAGTATTGAGTCCACTTTAATATTCCTCTCACTAATTAGTTATTTTGGTAGTTAATTATACCAGTAATTTTAGATATAAACCTTATATAATTGAGTGTAAAACTATTTTTCCAACCAATAATATATAAAGAACCAACTATATTTATTTGGCATCATATATAATAGGGTTTCTTAGCTATGTGTGACCCAAAGATCCCAATGGTATTTGGATACCCAACTCTCAGGGTTTTCCATTTCCACCAAGTCTATAATAAGGTAATACATAGGAAACCAATATTATCATGAACCTACACAGTTGAATGATCGAGATATTTACTTGTGTTCACTTTGAAAGGAATCTAATAATTAGTATTTTTAAGGGGTTTTAATTATCTCACAATATTATCTCCTGCATTCCCTTTACATGTATTCATGCTTCTAATGATTTAGTTCTGAATACTATTTTTACCACCAAATAAGTATATTCAAACCATATTGATTGGTAACTCTTTACACCAGTCATAGCTCATGTTACTAACATAAAATAAAATCCAAACATATTTATACATATAAATATGCATATCATTCATAAGGTATATGAAACCATTTCATGTAAATTCTTATAATCATATGAAAAAATATCCACAAGTGTAAGCTTGGAGAAATAGTTAGTTAACCCCCACTTTTCTAAGCAGAGACTAAGATTCCAGACTAGTGAGTAGTCTAGTCCAAAGTCTCTCTACCCACAGTTCTATACATAAGAGATAATTAATTATATCATAAGTTTAATACCTAATATATATAATCTTATAATTATTTTCTTAAATTAAGCTCATAACCTAGTACAAGCCAAAGTAAAGGGACAACAATACTAAATCAATTATCATTCTCAGTATGAATCTCTTTAAATTAATGTATTATGATTTATAAAATAAGTTTAATATTTTAAACTAAATCATAAAAAAATCATAATAAAAAAAACTTATATTTATGAATAAAAAGTAGAGAATAACACTAAATAAATAAAAATTTCATAAATTTATACATGAGATAAAAATTTATGAACAATTCAAAAATCAGGTAAATATAAAAACTTTATAATTTAGTTATACATTATGAATACTCCATAAATAAATACATTTTTATTTATTTATTTATAATATGAACACATTCATATTATCTTTTATATAAAATTTTATTAAATATATGACATTTGAAATAAAAAAAATTATATTTCATATCTATTATGTAAACATTTTACATAATAAAAATATCAAACATTTAATATTATTTAAACCTTGATCATATCAATGTATAAAATCTCACTATGATATGGTTCAAATAATTTCTAAAAATAAGTCCTTTTAATTTAAAAAATTCAAATTAATAATTATGAACAATTCATTATTCAATATAAATTAGTTTATATTTTTCCTTAATTTATAAATAATTTATAAATTATCTTATAATTTCTATATAAACACTTTATATCAAAATTATAACTTATTCCATGTAAACTCAAAGTTATTTAAATATTAACATTTAATATTGTGGATATTTATTTAATAAATGTTTATTAATTTATTACAAACATTTTCTAATTATTAATTTATAAACTCTTTATAAATTAAAAAAATATACTAAGTTACCATTTTCCATAACTTATAAAGATTTTATAAATTATCTAATTCAATTAATATTTGAAAAATAAGAAACATCCAAATTTTCCACATATCTATTTTAACGATATCTTTTATATCGAAAACTATGATATAGTTCAAAATCATATCATAACTTACAATTGGAACACTACAAACTATGATTAACAATTCAGATACCTTTTATCATATTTGATGATATATACATATCATAGGTTATAGAAAAGTTAAAAAATCCATACAATGTTATACAATAATCCTGTGATATAGCCTTTGGTTCTTGGGAAGTTGTATTTTGTGATATATAATATATCATAATGATGAAATGATGTTTTGTTTTACAATCACATTAACAATTCAAAATGATGTTATCATATGGATGAATCCCTATATCATACATTATGATATGTTAAAAATAAATGATTTACAATATATCATTTGTTATGATATCCCATATCATACAGAATAATCCAATTGCAACTTATGATATCTTATAACATAAGTTAAAGCATAATTCAAACTCTATATAGAAAATAATATATATTATCTCCATTTAAAAAATGATTTCAAGAATCAAAACACATGGTACTAATTAGATACCATTTTGGGGTTTTAAGGATCAAATAACACTTATTCCAACAATGTTAAAACCAAAACCTAAGATTTATATGATATGAAACTGAAACCATGTATAATATAAAATTAAGAACATATGATCAGCTTACACCATTGATGGTAGAATATCCTATCTTAAAATTCACATTTAATGAAGATTTTAGAGAAGAAACCAATGGATTAATTCTTTTAGGGAGTATCTATGAGCTATATTGAATCACCTAAAAATTCGACACAATCCTTCTAAAACCCTATAGTGTGATAATACCTTTTAAAAAAGGAATAAGAAGAAGAGATCTATAACTTAGGAGAATCCTTGAGAAGATCATATTACATTTTCATGTCCTTTGACCTCATTATATAATCCATATGTATACTCCCAAATCCATCACTAATTTACTCAAACGTTTCATCATGTTTGAGTAATTCATGTGATTACAATGTTTATAACCCCCAAATACATTTAACACTTAAATTCATTCTATATTATCCCATACACTTCATCATATAGAACATTTATCATCAATGAGAGATTACATGAATGAAGATTTAATATTAATATTTATAAATCTTCTTCCCATGTTAATCATAATATAAAATTAACCAATATCATAATTTTATATCATAAACTACGACATAGATAAAGTAAGTGGTGCGATATCATAATATATCACCATACTATATTCCCCATTAAGGATTAAGATATGAAATGGTTCCATTTATGTCATAAACTATGACATATATAAATATTTTACTATATAATATAACTGAAATACATTATATATATATAAGTATTCAAGGAATATATTCATCACACTCTCCATTTCTATGCACCACCATTCGAGTTGGATAGTATTACAAACACGTATGTGAACATAGGTTATGGGTGAACCCTCAATATCTATGATATAGTGTAAATACTTGGTCAACTACTCCCCTTCTCCCACTCTCCCTTATATTCATGGATTTAGTTGTGATTATAGTTGTGTTTGTGGTCATGGTTGTGGTATTAGGTGGATTTTAATGTGCCTATGGTATGCAGAGGATATGTTGTGGTATGATATAGTATATTGATATAGGAAGTGATGGGAGAGCCAAAAAATACACCTCTATGATGTGAGGGAGACTAGTTTGGTGGGTAGTGGGTGTGGGGTACCTCTCTTTCAATATTTTCATGATTTATATTATACTTATACTATACTCAATTTTTAAATAGTGTGATTTCAATGAGATAATCTTATAAATAACTTGGGATAGGGTAATGTTTCAATTTCATTTTTTATTCACTAATGTTTTAGTATGATTATTTATATTGGAATAATATTTCTTATAGAGGAACTTATTGAGTATATTCATATGTAAACCCCTACTTTTATATATTATTTTTATAAATTTTTAGGATGGTGTTTTAGAACGGGTTGGGTAAAAAAAGATGATGATTTTGAAGTTGGTGGATATTGAATGATACATTGTTACCATATGAGATATTTTCTTGGTATTAAATTTTATATTTGATATGTTTTTATAAGATATATAACATTACATGCATATTAGATAGAATTATTCATATGATTGAGTTTTATTTATCTATTACAGTTGGGTGTTAATGGTGGTTTCTTTTCTTCCCTAGGAAAATTGGTAAATACTCCCATATTATATATTACATGATCTTGATTATAGTTTTTAAATTGTAGACTATTAGTGGAGGGATTTGGGGAAACTCATAATTTCACTACTAACCCAAGAGGGGCCCTATTTAGGTTAGGTTGTGACAACTTAAATATATATTTTCAACAACCTTGGGCACTTCAATGATCTTTATTAAACACACACACACAAACACATCCATATGAACATAATATGACTTAACCTAATTAAAACCTTTATCATATCAGTGATAAATTTAAGTGTTCCTCTCTAAACCTACCTTAAATAGTCTAGATATTGGTGACTATAACTTAGAGGGAGCACATACAAATGAGAGGCTTTTTCCCATTAAAATGCTGCAATAAATTTCTAATATTCACAATGTTTATAATGAACACACATACTAGAAAGTACAAACACATGATATATATAATTTATACCATTAATAAATAAGTTCAACATACATAACCAAATCATGATATTTAATGCATATAATAAATATCATATATAAAATATAATTCATGATCATAAATAAAGAACTCATTATTGACACCTTGATTAAAGGATACAAACACCTCCTCGAAAACATCTCTAATGATCATTACCCAATACACCTTTATAAACTAATACCATTAGCTCTATATTTTTTGTTTACTCCTATAAAATGTTAAACATATGCAATGAAATGAGTAGATAACCTCATAATTCCACATGTAGGGGTGAGTATAAATACCTATAAGATCATACCAAGTGTTGATAAATGCTAAATCCACATTTTTCATAAATAATAATAAAATAATATTAAATAATAATATATATTCATGACCTCACTACTGAATAATACCTAGGGGTAATCAAGGTCAATCCTGAACTAGGATACTATATAATCCACAAGGAATCAAAAGATATCACATACAAGTACAACTTAACTCAAGTGTATATAAATCACTATATTGGTCAAAAAAACAATACATGATCTCACCACAAGAATTTATCCCCAAATAATAATGCTCATAGAGATATACACACCAATGTAGTGCCCAAATTGACCACACCCTTGATTATCAAATAAAATCACTAGACAATTGGGATATCACAAAATGTCAACTATCTATGCCCAAAAAAGAAATGCCTAACCCACATCATAAAAGAATAAAAATTGTCTAACATATTATTAGTAGAGAAATACCCTAACTCTATGTGCCTATTGATATATGATCTTATAACGTGGATCCCTATAAAACATATAGAGAAGTTTTAACTCCATATCAATTAAATATATATGTATAACCACCAAATATATCATCCCAGTGTTAGGGTATCGCTAAGAAGAACTCAAGGTGGTAGTATAATGTAGCACCATTACTGAAATAACATAAAACCATCAGGGATCACACACCAACTCATTCATGAAGTTATTCCAATGAGAAAAATTCCATGATATCATCTATAAATGTTTCTAGATAAGATTATAGAGAATCACTTATTTAACATTATCACCTCTAGAAATCAAATCCTCAAGTATCACGACATAGGCTTTCTGAATAACAATTAGGTTAACTCACAATAAAAATCTATTCCTAGAGATATAAACCTCCCCATTTTATCTTCTAAAGACAAATATCTTGGTCAATAGAATGAAAAATTAGTCCAATTTCATTCACATGTTAGTTATCCGATCATGGTGTCATAAAGAACCGTTGGATAACTCTCACTTACTATACAATGATTCAAAATATTTTCCACTCTTACAAAAATGATTTATAATGATTATAGGAATTGATTTTATGAGTTTAATAACATTTTAATTCTTTTATTAATTTATATCCTTAATATTTTAATGGGTTAAAATAAATAATTTTACTTTTTCATTTGAAATACTTTTATTATTATTGAATGCATGTCAATTAGTTGAGAAAATTAATTTTGATATATGAACATTTAAATAAATTAATTATAAATTGAGTTTGTTTTAAATAAATAAATAAATATTGAATATGGAATCTATTTTTCTGAAATGGACCTTAGAAAAAAAGATAGAGAAGGTGAGAGTCACATTGAAGTGATATGAAAAGGAATAAACTTTTTAAAAAAAATGAATGAATAATATATGATTGATTTGGAGTGAGAATTTTGGATTTAGATTTTTTTTCTTTTGTAAAAGATAAATAAAAAGAAAAAAAGGAAAAAAATAAATGGAATAAAAATACAAAAAATATTTTTTTTTTCTGAAAAATAATGAATTTTTTTTGTGTCAAGGGGATTTCACTAGTTTAAAGAGGAGAGTTGGGTTGAAAATTCATATCATGTAATGTTGACCTATTTACTACTCACTTCGAGGTGCCAAAATCCAAACCCAAACCATTTTTTAATTGGGTTGTTGTGTCATGTAATTATTACATATCTTATTTATATATTTAATTAAATATATATATTATATATATATATTTATTTTATTTCATAGTTTTATATTAGTTGAAAATATCATTAGAATACATATAATTAATAATAAAATAATATATATAATTTAATTTTAAAAATATAATATTTTATTTAATAAAATTTTCTTAATTTTTATAAAAATTAAAACAATCATGTCATTTATCTTGTAATTGTGTCATTCACCCTCAAAGATATTATAGGGACCTATAATTTTTATATCAAATCCTTTTAATATTTTTAATAATATTTCTAAAGGTGGTAACAAAGCTGGTTTATTTATTTTTTCATCACGAGCCTTTGAAAAATATATATTATATATATTGCATTATTTTTAACCACGTGTATGAGAACATTTAATAACTCATAAACATAATTATATATCAAAATTTCAACATGGTGGCTGTGAATGAAATAGGGGTATTTTCCTAAGAGTGGTTTGATTTTTATTGTGAGGTATCAAACCCCAAGACCGAAAATTAATATTCTTTATTTAAATCTCCAATTATTAAAATAAAAATATATTATTATTTTTAATAAAAGTAGATGGTGAAATGAAATTTTCATTCCATAGTGTAGGTGATGTAGTATATTTATGTTATTTTTGGGAGGATATTTTTAGAAGGCTGAGTAACCATGATGAAATGGTTTTATTATTGTTATTATGGGAAGATTTTATTATTATTATTTGATAGGAATTAAATTATAGATTTATGAGGAGATTTAATGGAAACTTAACATTTCATTCCTCTAATATTATTTCAATTCTAGTTATAAATATATCTCTTCCTCTTATTTTTTATCATTTGTGGAAATATCATTCTATATGAATCCCTTACTCTATCTACCTATCAGATTATGCAACAGAAGGTGTTCTTCGATGTTTGTTGTGTTCTTCATAATGGCGATGACAACGATAAATAGGGTTCATGAAAATATTATCTAAGTAATGGATTTTTCAAATGATATAGAACTTTTAATTTTTTTATTCATCTCATTCATAAAATTTTTAAATTCTCTTCTTATAAAAAGGGATTCACCAATAATGAATGTTATTAACAATTCAATATAAAAATAACCAGACATTCGAAAAGAGTAATATTTGAATATTTTATTTTCTCTCTCCCATATAACATTCAATAAAAACGAATTTCTTAGCTTAAAATATTTTATCACATGACTCTAATTAATTAAGAATTTATTATAACAAAAAAATAGAAAGTTTTTCAAGATTATTCAAATGAATAATTGAATTTGGATTATCTTCTCAATGTAAGAAACAATATTTTTGTACTTCAATATTTTTGTTCATAAATCATATGAACATTAATATTTGATAATTAAATATCTCAAAAATGGAATTAACATGGGGATAAATCATCCAAGTTTATTTTGATTTTTAATCAAGGATTTTCCAGGTTTAATTTATCTAATGGAGTTCATTCATGGTGCTTAATATTAATATTATAATTTATCTTTGATAAATTATTTCATTGATAAATTAAAAAACTATTTGGAATTAGTAATATTTAGAGTGATTTATATTGTGAATATAAATATTATTCCTCTCTCATACTCATGTTCTTTAATGAAATCGAATGTGAACCTATTCTAGAGTGGCTGGGTATTCCTCTGACTATAATCTCCTTGAATATTTTCCCCCATTATTATCAACTATGTTCAATCATGGTTTCAAAATTATATAATATATGAAAACATGAGAATACTTGGTTTAGGAATATGATGGGTGTCAGGCATAGTTTTATGAACAATTAAAAAAAAGGACTACATGATAATAGATGAAAGAATGCACCTCTTTGAGGTGAAATGAAGGCTTTGGGGGGGAGCAGGTTCGATTGATAGCAGCAAAATAGTTGGTATTAGAGGAAATGATAGTTTTTATGGTGTAAAGAATATTTTTTTAGGATTGATTTTTTGTATGATTACATGGAATATAGTCTTCAGTCACACTTCATGTATGTCTCCTTTGATAGTTTCTACATTTTTATTAATTTCACACAACATGTAATCTTGAAAATATCATTTTGTGACTCATATTTGATAGTGTTATGGATTTATGTGATTTTGAAAATCACAAACCATGTAACCATGGGTCAAAAACCATGTATCCTAGGAAAGGTGACCCGGTCTGTACAAGTACACAAGCCTAGTAGCAGTGTATGACCCACACATCATGTACCATGAGTACATGTTGTGTACTATATTATTTGATAGATTTTTTTTGCTAAAACATGCATGAGATTCCAAAATTCCTCACATTACATTGTTCCCCTCTAGACACACAGTGTATATTGGATTCACATGATTTAGTAGAAATAAGTACATGACCATCCTTCCCGAGTGACTTACACGCTATGTACCCTATAGGGACACACCTTGTATTGGAATGTTTAAAAAATATTTTATATCTTTCCATCTTGGATGTCATATATATATATATGATTATTAAATTATGAATTTTTTATTATAAATAACATGATGGTTTATATATCATATTCATTTTGGGATTATTAATCGAGGCATTTGAGAAGTTGAGTTTCATAGTTTCATAGGGATGCTGACATGTGTGGGTGGATGATTAGAGCAGTCATAGGGTCTGTAACCCTCTTAGAGAATATTTATTTTCTAGGGAATAAGTCATCCATATATCTAGATGTTTATTTAACCCTCTTGTGGGGATATGTCACAGGTCCCCCACTCACGGAGTTAATAACCCCCTTAGACAACAAAAACTCTAAACACTGATCCACAGGTCTACCAAAGGGGTCTTTACTCTATTAATTGGGGTGTTTTCTAGGGAGTCATGAGTCCCCCATTACTTATTCCACTAAGGGATGATTTGGAAGTAATATAGGTGAAATGTTTAGGGTTCTTTAGGATTCAAAATTCTATGGGTATTTTAAGATCCTTCTTGTGTTAAAGTTTAGTGGAGTTGAGCTATGATGAATGATAACCTTATTGACCTTGGTTTCTTGTTTTCTCAAATACATATCTATGTTTATTATATTGAGATTTCTTTTTATACTACTTTCTTCATATTATTTCAGGTTATCCTACTAAGTATATTTATACTCACCCTTACATGGATATTTTTACCACACATTTTGTGTTTATACATATGACACATAGTTTGGTGGTGGCTTCTTAGGATGTGGAGCCGGAAGTGTTGATGGAGTTGGTGTAGGTGGAACATATGAGATATCGGTGGCATTACTTTCTAATAGTTTTTGTGTTGGAATTGACATGATGTGTATTTTTTATTCCATTGTTCGAGGTTGTTCTTAGTCATGGGATACTAGGTTTTGTTCTCTACCTTCTTTATGACTTTGGTTTGTATTACATTATTGGAAGGTTTTTCATGGTCACATAAATTATATACTACCATTGATTTATTTATACATGGATTTTCATTTATATATATTCACTTTCAAGGAGTTATGTGGATATAATAGTTTCATAGGCTAAGGACTCCCATATGAGAGACATGCCTTCTCGATTCTTATTTCCAAACCCTAACATATTAGACATAGGATTTAGGTGTTACACTTGGATCACTACTGACCTATGTGGGGTCTTGATCATATAGACCATTTAAAAATAGTATCATAACAAGGTTCAAGTCTTGGTGATGGGGTTTGAAGTTAGTAGTTTTCTTAGAATTAATTTTTGATACTTATGGAAATAGTATTAAGTGGTCATGAGTTCATTTAATTGATATGGGAACCTAGTGATTGGTGTGGGTGTCTGATGTAACCTTTCAATAGGTATTTAATAAAATATTAGTAAAATTATAACTCTATGGCATCATTTGTAGGATTTAATTGGGGTAGTGCATGAATTATATATCATTTCAGTTATATATTCACCCAAACATTCTTTATTTCGAATCTCTTGGATACATTTTAATAATCATAGGTTCATATTATTAAATTCAAGATTCCATCCCATTAAAATCCAAATCATATTTTGAGGTAGTGTTTCATTTATCTCATACCAATGGTTCATCATCCCATTATTGACCAATTTAGTTATGAAGAATCAATTAGGGGACTTAATAGGAGGTGTTTACCCCACTGGGTGAGAGGGGGGGGGGATTGATCCCCCACTATTTAAGTAGAGATCAAACCCACCCATATGAGAAATGGAGATCCCTACAGATTATAAAAATACTATCAATAATTTGAGTGTGCTTCTCGAGTTCTAGAGACAGAGGCCTCCAAGATTTCAAGGAGAGTTAGATCCTCAGGTAATAGAGGATTGGTTGGAGTCAATTTGTTAATTATTTTATCTAGTTAGAATACCCACTTAATAGATGGCGGTCCTTATGGTGAGTTTTATTTTATGATGAAATAGGATGATAGTGGTCATTGATCGCCCATATTCATGATGAGGCTACCCTACCCTAGAAAAAGTTCAAGTGTCTATATAGGGAGGAGTACTACCCAGTGAAATTGTGAATGATTCATGTCTAAGAGATTCTAGACCTTAATCAGGGTAGAATAATGGAATCCAAGTACATAGGAAGTTTATCTGACCTCATGATGTATTCATAAGATATTATTCATGATGGATACCTCTAATCTTGGAAGTTTAAACATAGCCTTCAGTGTGATATTGTAGATCGAATAATACCATTGGTCATTCCCACATATTCCATAGTTCTTGATAATTATTTGATGGTTAAGAGTTTACAAGTGGAGTCACAAAAAATAGCTAGAGAAGTGTCATTGGAAATAGCTAGCTGATGATAGCCTACAATATCACACCTTTGAAAGTAGCCATCTTCACAATCCTGTTCTTAGAGGAAGCTAGAAAAGGGATCCAAGGATAGTTTTACTTTCCAGAAGATAGATATTATTACTCATCTGGTTTTAGAGGAAATATAACTCACTTTTACAACACCAGGAGAGTAAAAAATTGTATCCATGGAGGGATAATATATGAACCCTATTGATAGGGTCAACACATAAACCAGGGAACTTCCTTGTGGACATGGTGTCACTCCCAGAGGCTTTCATGAAAGAGGAGTAGCTAAGTGTGGGTGATGTTTTGATCCACCAATCCCACCATAAACACTAATTATAATATGAAAGACCTATGGTGTTTGAGGTCAATGTAGTGGTCAGGTACATGAAATGGAGGGATTTTAGCAGGCAGTTCCAAACATGGTTCAAGGTATGATATGTATCTTCTATACCCTAGAACTAATACTTATCAATGCTAGTGTGAATCATTTGTTTCTTATAGAATCATTTATTCTTGATCTATAGATCTCAATATTTCTCTTAGACCAACCAATTTAGCTAGATACTCCTACAGGTAGTGAATATCCTCTCTCTCATAGCTAAAATCAGTGCAAGATTATTGTTGGTGTAGAGATGTTATCTTGGAACTTTGTTATAGTATGGATGAGACCTTATGATTTCATACTTGGTATGGGATATATATATTTAGTCCATGCTAAGGTAGATTAAAACCAGTGTATTGTTATATTCCATTATGAATATGGGTTAAGGTTCACCTTTAAAAGTGAATGTGAGCCCCAAGTAGGATGGGAAATGCCAACCCTTAAATAGATTTTATTTAATTATCCACTAGCTAAAGAAACTATAACTATATTATATAGATGTGGTAGAGGAGTTTCTTTATACTGTGGTTGATTATTATAAGAACATTTTCCCGGAGTAAGTTCCAGGGTTTCCTCCTCATTGAAAAGTTAATTTTAATATCAAATTACATCTTGGTACCACACAGATATGATTATCAACTTATTGGAGGCCCTAATGGTTATGTGTGTAAATCTGTAAGCGGGTTTCTATTTCACTAGTTTTATAAATCATGTGAAAACCCTATTTTTATCTTATGTTCAAATAAGCATTTTATGAACTATATTACTAAGGTGATTTCCATAGTCTTAATGGGTGGAGACCTATAAGACTGTTTAGATCACGCTTATATATAACTTATTTAGGTTTCTAGTACCCAAATCTAATTTGGTTATTTTGTTTTGTTTTGTCTTTTGATAGAAGAGTCAAATGTGATGAGTGAATGAGGGTTAATTGTGGCGTAGTTGGTTCCATTGAGGTTCCATTTTTTTTTAATTTTGGGATGACTATGTATCTACTTCTTCTTTATTTCATTATAGTTGTATGTTTATCCTTGTTGAGATGTTTAATGATTATTCCATTTTTGTTGGATGATTTATCTATTTTCACTATTTGTTCTTTTAATAGTGATATATGAGGGTGAAATAATTCCTAGAGAGTATTATTGAGCCTTAGGCACTAGTTTTCTTCTTATGGGGATCATGAATACCCTTTGTCCTAATAGAGAGCCATGTTGATTATCGGTTTAGAAGGAAGTATCATAACAATTCATTACAAATTCATGATACAATATTTATCATTGCTCCATGAAGGTTTATATTTTCACCATAACAATTAGTTCATAGAATTTCTATGTTGTTTCTAGAGTGGTGGATTAAGCTATGAAGGATTTAAGTATTTCATGATAAGATAATTAATGATTTTTTAGAGGCATGAAACTAATGTAAATTTTGAAGTATGAATCATTAAAATCCATGATCTTAAGAAGATTAAAGTATTTACACTAAAACATGTGTCATTATAGTGTAATGGTGTTGAGTCAAATATATTTATAGATTTTAATTTCTTATTATAGAGGTGATACATTTGAGATTTAAATTGGAAACTTTGAATCAGTTTTTAAAGAAATGATTGGATTAATTTACTTATGAATTTAGATAATAAATAAAATTTTTCATAAAAGGAAACTTGGATATTTTTACTTTAATCTTGATAAACATATTCTCTCATGGAAAAAGTTTATTGAGAGTTAGAGAATAATAATATAATTACTGTAGAAAATTTTCTAGAAAAGAGAGAATATTATATGTGTTAATTATTACTAGAAATTCATAGAGATCATTACATTTATTATGATGAAGAATAATATAAAAGATTTATATTTTAAACTTATGTTTTTATTCATATAAGATCAGGATGTTTAAATGGTGTAATAGTAAGTTATTCTTGAGTGAGTACTATAGCGAGTTATCATTCCTGTTTTAGTTGTGAAACTATAGTGACAATTAGTCTACTCTGAATTGTAAAAACATGTAATGAAAATATAGTAATTTTTGGTAAACTGTTACATTATCAGTTGTATAGTCCTTGGATATATCATAGTGTTTATAAACTAATAAAAAATCAGCCAGGTCACTTTTTTTTATTGCCTTCATTCATTATGAGGTAGAGAGTTAAGTTTCAATTTACTATGAAACAAGATCATTTAAAAGGGATGTTTTAATATAATACCTTATTTTATCCCCTATTAGGACATAATTCCTTATATGGGATCATTAATTGGTATTAGAGTAGAAGGTTTAGTTTAAATTATTTTACTCACATTGAATGACATGGAAGTAGTAGTAAATTTGAAAGGAGTTTCAATATTCATAGGTCATCACTTTTAAATTTTTAATAAATACATACAACACTATTTATTTTCACTATTAATAATTGTGTAAATTTATATATTTCATGTAATTATATTCACTATGGATTTAAAAGGTTTTAAAGTGTCAAATTTGTTCATGGATATTTTCTATGGAATTTTCAACTTCCACTAACTTCATCTCCAAATCTTTTAACTCCTCATTTTCAATGATGAGATTTTCTATAGAAATATATAACATCATATCTATAACTTCAAGGATTAGGTTGTGTTATTCTATCTTATATGTGAAATAAATTTGTATCATTGAAATTTATTTGTATTTTTAATCATAAAGTAATTTCTTTAGAGAATCATTCTCTTCCATTAAATTTATCTTCTATATTTTAAGTTTCTTATTTTATTTCAAGCACAAAAAAAGTTCTATTCATAATTAAAACTCATTTAGTGAATCCCCATCACTAATTTAATCATAAATATTACCATTTTATTATTCACTCAAGGGATCATCATATATTTTTGGTTTATCCATGAAGGTTTTATAACCTTTATCCTCTGAGTTCTCATAATCATTTTCACTTTTCTACATACAATATGTGGCATTGTGTTTTGAGAGAAAGTTATTTTTCCTTGAATTGTTTTAATTTCATTTAAATTCAAATGAATTTAATCTATCACAACCAATTTCCTCCTTATTAATTCTTAATGTTATTTTAGATTGATCTTTACCTTAATCACCATTATTTTTCTTTGCTAAACAAGCTAAAAAATGTCCAATAATTCCATAATCAAAACACATAAAAGGATTTTTACCCATGTATTTACAATTACCCCAGTTCATTACTTCTCAAAAAAATTATATAAACTAATTGAAATCCATAACATCATCTTTGGTATCATTTTGTTCCTCATGATACTTTTAGGAACAATATGTTTTGAAACTTTTAGTATTTGAATATAGTATTCATATAGAATTTTACTTTTTTCTTTAAGGATAGTATTCATCTCATCTTATAGGTAATCAATAAATTTTTGAGTTTATCAATGATCCAATAATCCATCTTTTAGTCCTTAAGGGAATAAATATTTGTGTTAAACTTATTCAAAAGAAGCCTCATTTATTTCTTCACCACCATGGATTCCTTAAAAATTTCTCTATAGCTTTGAATCAAGATTACAATTTTATTCACCTAAATTAAGAACTCATCCAAAGATTAATTTTCTCCCATGTTGAATAGTCTCAAATTAATATTGTAAAGTGTGTAAACATGAATCTTTAACCTTTTTTATCCCCATCATTGATATCATGTAGTTTTTTTTCAAATTACATTCAATGTTTTTATCCCATAACTTGTGTTAACTCCTCTAAGAGATATAAAGGTATCACATTTCACACTCTCCCATCAGATTTAATATTATTTTTTAAGAAAATTAAAATCTATCATAGCTTTTTGGATATGTACACAATTCATTATTATTTCAATAATTTATCATATAAGATAAAGAAGATATAAAACTAGTCTCTCTTTCTATTAATGGAATACCTTTCCATTGAAAATCTAAACTCCTTTATTATTTATGGAATTCACAGACTACATAGATCTCATCAATAAAAATATGTTAGAAATAGAAGAAAACTATGATCTAAATTAAATTTACCTAGAACCACTAAAATAATAATTTAATACTAACTTATAGGCTTAGGAGCGAGTATACACCATTCAAAGAGGGGTTGGTGAATAAATGGTCACCAACAAACTAACTCTCAAATATTTTTTTTCTTATTTTTGGGTATATATGATTAGATCGATAATTTGATGAAGTGATGATGGGAGATAGAGTGAGAAATAAAATGGATGAAATAATGTGTTTTACATGATTTTTTTGGAAAAAACCTTACTGGTGAAAATTCATTTGGTGTTTTGTATTGAATATTTTTATTAACAATTATATCCTGGTATTGAAGTTAAAGAGTGTTGTGGAAAAGATATTATTCTTAGAGTATTGTTATTGATTTATAAAATCCATAAGGTTTTTTGATACTAGATAAAAATATATCTAGAATACATTCACCATGTCACAATGAATAAGGTTATTCCATAGCATGGTTTTGTATTTAGTAGTCTCTCTGCCTGATTCAGGGTGTCCACACCATAACACATCATACTATGATGTAGAGGGTTATTGTATAAAATTCATTCATTTTTCCATAATATCATAGAATAATAAATCACATCATATGAGGTGATGAACCAAAATTTTATTTCATTATATTTTCTAAGATATCCATTCCATGGATAAAATCATACACCATAGAGATCTTGAAGAGATGTTGTCCAAACTGTAGAAGTAAAACATTATTGAGATTTATTTGAGAGAAACATATAGGTTTGTATTATGGGGTATGGATAATGGATATACCTTGTACATGATCAAAAATGAATATTTTATTACCATTTCCTAGTATGATAAAAATGGAGTGGTATGTTTAGTAATAATGAAGGAATTTAAATTATTGGCTTTGAGAAATCTAAGGATAGTGGAAAGGCTCTGAAAAAAAACTGATGTACTCTTGGTTAAAGGACTTATACATTCTATGAAAAGTGTGAGTTTGTTATTAAAATCAAGGAACACTATAAAATTTTGAAGGAAATTTTATGCTATAAAGGATAGATGTGTTTCAGTTATTCTTCAAGGAGGACATACTAAAGTAAACCTTTACCTTATTAGTGAAGAAAATTAGTGTATGTTGTCCAAGGAGGATTAGAAGAAACTATGGCATGAGAGACTAGGAAATTTAACCCAAGAAGTCTTAGAAAATTTGGTAAATAATGATGGAGATCTATATTTTTCGAATATAACATGTAACAACACCCATACATGTGAATCTTGTAAAAAATGGAATCTTTTTTGGAAGACTTATAATCCAAATATAGGAAAATTATCAAGGATGATAGAGCCTTTTCATGTATATGTTTATAGGATAATGAACCCTAAAGCTTTAGATATAAGTGATATTATATTTTATTCATTGATGATTTTAATAGTATGGCATGGTTGATGGTGATTACTTACAAAAAAAATGTATTCAAGTGTATCACTCAATACCAAAGATAAGATAAAAATATTATTGGTGTGAAAATTCAATTTTTTTCATTGATAATGGTATAAAATTTACAAATACCAAAGTGGATGAATATCTAGAGAAACATGGGATTCAACATTAAGTGTCACCCATGATAACTCCTTAGTAGAGAAAAGTTGTATAAATGAGGAATCACATAATTAACAACTTGGATTGTACTATTGCCATTGGAGGATCACTATCAGAGAAGTATTAGAAAAAAATTATAACAACCTATATGTTGGGATGAAATAGTTTATGGAAATAGATAAGAGGTAGGGGTGAATTGTATTTTCTTAAAATTATCAATGTTATTAAAAATAATGATATAATTTTGTGGTTTAAAATTATTAAAAACTTTTTTATTAAAAGAATAAAAATAGTGGAAGTGTGAAGAGTGTATGAAGAAAATTAAAGAGATGAAAAAAATAATTTTTATAGAAGTTCTGTCCAAATTGGATGTACTTTACTCTTCACACCACAACCGTTAGAGCATAGAACCCACTAAGATATGTGAGATAATTTTACAAGGTGAAAACCTAAATCCAAAATTGTACAATCAGATCTATCCTAACCTAAGTATTTTACATGATAATATACCTAAACCTATTTGTACTACATTTTGGTTAGGTAAACATAACCAAAAAGTTTCCTTTTGATATGGCTGTAGAAAAACTACTTTTTGGTCAGATAGAAAAACCGAATATATAATTTTTATGGTAGTATAAAATAGTGTGTGAAATATTTACGTGATGACCTCTACCCAAAATTTAAAGTTAAAAAGAATGAGATACACATGGATAGAAGTATAAAGAACATTGTTGATAAAATAGTTGATGTAGGCCCTTTTAAATGATCCAACAATATACCCCAAGAATTCTATTAAAGGTACATTTTATCTCTTCAAGTTGAATAAAGATGAAGATGATTTATCCCACCCCGAGAGTTTGTAAATAGATGAAATATTTTGAAATAAGATCAATTTACCAATCATAACCTCCATAATATCATAAACATCTCTTTGTCTATTCATGCCTTGACCCCTATAAATTATAATAACTCAGTACAACCAAGTGATCTGTTAGGAAATTCAAATTTAAGATAGTGATAATATTATTGAATTATCAAGGAGATAGGGAAAAAGAGAACATACTATTGATAATAATTTCATTTTAATTTAAAACATTTTTAGCAATTAAAACTAATTTAAAATCACTCATTAGAAAAAAATCAAAAATAAAAGGTTAATGATAACACATAAATATCGCACAAATTCATATTGAAATATTCAAAACTTGAATTTCTAATTTCTTTCCATATTTAAACATGTGATAATATCAAAATATAAATATATTTTATTAAAAAATATAAAACAAGTTTTAATAACTTCATTATACTTAAATATGAATTTATAAATAATAAAATCAAACAAATCAACTGAAAATAATAAAATTGAAATATTTGAGTTTCATGCAGTAAATATATGAGTGAATGAAGAACTGGACTGATATTTATATAAATTTGTTTAAAAAAATGTAAAAAAAATTCACATAGATTCTATATCATTTATAATAAGTTATAGAATCATTTAGATGATTTAATCATTCATAAAAATATAAAATAAACAAGAATACCATGAAAATCACGAAAACTGAGAAAATTGGAATTTAAAGTTTTTAAATGTACATATAGGTAAGTTTTCATGCATGCATAAGGGTAAAACATATTTTTCATAGGCTTTATAAAGGTAAATAAAAAAAATTCAATAATATGTATAAAAGTTAAAAACGTTTTACATAGGTTGTGTATGGGTAACATGATTTTTTCAAAACATTCATAAGGGTAACTATGCACTACATAAGGGTAATATTTATTTAATAAATTCCACGTAAAGGTAAGATGACTTGTTGCATAAGGGTAAAAAATTGTATATATTCTGTAAGGGTAACACAAAATTTGTGTAAAGGTAAACTAAACAATACATATGGGTAACTCATATTTTATAAATCTCATGTAAGGTAGGAAGAATACTTATGTAAAGGTAATAAAAAGTTTAAGAAACATACATAAGGGTAAATGGAGTCTATGAAAGGGTATATATAACACCACGTAAAGGTAAACTATAATTTACAAAGGATATATACGAGTAAAACAAAGTTTTCAAAACACACAGAAGGGTAAAAATAGAAGTCAAAGACATGTGTAAGGGTTAGTAAAATGCTTAGAAATAATATGAAAACCTAAAATTTGTTTTATACAAAAATAAAGCAATTAAAGAATAATAAAATTCAAAAAAAAAATAATTATTATAAATTTAACTATAATATTTATATTTATCAAAATAATAAATAAAGCGGTTGAAGGAGACAATCCAGCACTATATCTATAATTAGGAATTTTTATATATAAATGAGTATAATACTCTATATTAAATCCAGTATGGAAATAATCTAACACTTAAATAATTTTGGGTGTTTAAAAGTAAGTATTTTATTCTTATAAAAGAAACTAATAGAATGTTTGAAACATATGGATAAAAATGGATATTTCTTGGATATTCATCCAAAATCAGGGAATATGGATGATTTAATAAAAATTTGAGTAAAATTGTTGAAATCCATGATGTTTATATAACTAAAAGTGATTAGACTTTGAATTAGGGCAAGTAGATTTTATTTACCAATGATAAAAATTCACAAATATGAAACCCAATTTTTGAGGAGGAAAGTGATGAATATGTGTTCGAATCAGGGGGAGTTCAAAAGGATATAATGAACTTTGATGATATAACTAATGTAAAGGGGAGTGCAGTAGAAAAAATAGGTTCAATCATTCTATATACCAGAGTATAAATCACTGATAACAATATTTTTGGAGATTAGATAGAGTTCATTAAAACAAGAATAATTAAGGTATAATAACTAAATTTATTTTTATCTATCATTGAACCAAACCAATTTTATAAAGTGACCACAAATGAATGTCAGGTCAAAGAAATGTATGGGGGGATTCACCAGATTGATAAAAACAAAACTTAGTAAATTGTTTTGGGACTGATAAACAAGAATATGATTGAAACCAAATGGGGTTTCCAAAATAAACTAAATGAATATGGAAAATTGATAATAAATAAGGCACAACTAGTGTTCATGTAGTATTACCAAATTTAATGCATTAATATAGATGATACATTTCAAACCATGGCTCATTTGGATACTATTTGGTTATTCTTGGATATGGATATGAAAAATGATTTAAATGGTATCAAATAGATATAAAGTCAGTGTTATTGAGTAGTTTCCTTGAAGGAGAAGTCTAAATTGAGAAAACAAATGGATTTATTATTCATGAAGATAGAAATAGAGTGTTTCAGTTAAATAAATATTTATATAGGATAAAATAAGTACCAATATCTTGATACTCACAATTGTATCAATACCTAAAGAAGCCCAATTATCTTAGAGGATGGGTTTATCACAACCTCTACATCAATAATGATAAAGTTTTGTTGATGGTGGTGATTATATATGTTCAATAAACCTTTTTTTGGATTGGATGTCACCCAACAGAAGAATTTTTTAGAACCAAGGAGGTGAAAATTCAAGATGTCTATAACTAGTAAACCATCCTTTTCCTTATTCTATAGGTTTCTCAAAGGAAGGATGAAAAATTTATTTCACAAAATAAATATTCCAAGGATGTGTTGAAATTATTTCAAATATATGAATATAAAATGATGGATACTTTTGGATAAACCTTGAGGAAATTGTCAAAATATGGTGAGGTGTAAAGGTTTATGTAACTCTCTTCCAATATATTGTTGGTAGTTTACTATACATGATAGTTTCTAAACTATAAATTGTGTCTTACACTTAGTTAGTCACCCATTATCATATTTTCCTAAAATAAAGTCATATTATGGATGTGAGATGAATACCTCAATACATTGAACATATAGTGGACTCTGGGCTGTATTCTTATAGAAATTAAAAGCATAAAATTATGGGCTATATGGATCCCTATTAGGATTGTTTAGTTGATGATCCAAAGTTTACTTTTACTGGTTTTTTTCTTGGTAGATCATTAATTTCATGTCAAAGAAAAAAAACCAAGATCACATATCAATAAACACTGCAGAGGTAGAGTATATTTAAGTGAATCAAGTTTGTACTCAATTGATATGGATGAAAAAACACCTTGAATACATTAACATTGATACGGTACTTACTATTTCAATTATTTGCAACAACTCAAGTGATATAAATATTAGTAAAAATCCCATTCAGTACTCAAGGGAAAAGAACATTGAGATGAAATACAATTTCTTAAAGGAGAAAGTTATGAAGAAGGTTATGAAATTTGAGTATGCGCCCCATAAAAACAATGTGGATGATATTATAACCAAGGATCTACCTAAAGTAGACTTTTAACAGTATTATTATTCCCAAAAAGTTTAAATTACCCGTTATCTCTAGATGATTCTAGATATGGATACCCCAACTCCACCATGAGAATTTATTTTTAAGAAATTTATGATTTATGTCCTCAATAAATTTTTTGGGTTTATAAATCACTTATATAAAACCTTAAGGAAGTTTTATTTAGGTTCATTAACATAGTGGGATAAAGTAATCATATAGTTTAGGAGAAGAAATATGTGGATAAAATCGAAGTACTCAGAGGGAGAGCATTTTTATTGAATATTTAGGGGAGCAGTTTGTAAGAATAAAGTTCAACAAGTTGTTATCCTAAGGATTATCTCATACAAATCTTGTTTCTCATACTGAGCTAGTATCAAGTGATCTTATAGTATTTGGTTGATGAATCATTTGAGAAATCATATAAATAAAGTGAATCAGAAAGTCATGGGAATAATGAATTTGTTTAGGTCAGTGTTTAGTTTGGAATTTTCATCAAACACAAAGGGGGATATTGTCAGGGAAAAAGGTTGTGGAGAAGAGGTGATCATTGTAGGTTGTTATGGATTCATTAAATCAATAATGTTTTTGTATAATATATTAAAATATTCCTTGATTATAGTTACCATTCTGCAACCCATATGGATATTCCATAGGATTGTTTTAGATCTAGTAGTCTTTGTACCTGATTTGGGGTGCCCGCACTATAACAAATCATGTTACACCTTAGAGGATGAATTTAAAAATTTAATTAATTTTTTAATTCACATCATAGTGAAATGAACTATATCCTAAGAGGTCATTATATTAGCTTTGAAGTCACTAGAGTTTATATGATGTCCATGATGTTGAGAACAACCTACATTATAGGGATCTTGAAGAGATTTTGTCCATGACATAAAATATTCTTATGTCAAGGAGGGTATGATGAATTTTTGTTTACCATCCTATAAGAGCTCACAATATAGTGAAATGGATATGATACGGCTACTTTGGTGAGTCAACAAGTTATAGGATATCATATCATGGTCTTGGGTTGGTCATAGAGAATATTAATGAATGATATTTGTGGATATAGCCAATAATAATTCACATCACAGTGCAATAGACTGCAAATGCATAATTTGATCAAACCTCTCTCTTTTTTTTGTAGTAAAGAATAATACGTCGTGTTGATGCATTGGAAGAATATTTATACATCATAGTATGTGTGACCACACCAAATCTAGGCAGTTTCTAGAAATTAATTTAGGAGATTTGGAGTCATATTTTAAGTGATTTTAAGTTACTTTAGTGTGCCTTAATCATCACACTGAGGTATGGGTGACACATGGAATGATCCTACAAATAGATTGTAAGAATTACATGATCCCAATAATTGTATGAAATTAAGGTGGTTTAATTATATATAACTTCACATAACATATTAAGACACAAAGGAGAGATATTTGTTTTAGTAAGAAGAGATAGGAGATCTTAGATAAGAAGGGACATGTGATTTCCAGGGTTACTGGAAAAATTGAAAAGTGAAAAAGGAGGAATTTTCAAGAGATTCATATTATGGGAACACTATCATGTTGTTTAAGAATATATACAACATTTTAAGTGTATTTTAATTTTATTTTATCATGAATAAGAAGGTTTTTTTGAAAGGATAAGCGAGTTTCTTTTGGGAAGAGAGGTAATGAGCTATTTTTATCCTATGCAGATAGTAAGTCTGAGGGTCAGTGTGAACACCCTATTTAATAGAAAAATAAAAATAGTGTACTCTATTATTATAGTTTCATATTCCCATTGCCCTTTTATGCTCTTTGGACAATCCTAGTTTTGGTAAACCAAGTAAAATCACTTATGATCTATACTTCTTTCATCACTCATAAAGAATAAGTAATAGAGATAAAATGTGTTCCTAATATCTAGAGATCAAGATTTAAATCAATGATTAATGTTTTAAATCTATATTAACCTGATTCAAACCAATCTCAGGGTATTCAACTTGATAATGGATTAATATTAGTATCTGATCTTTATTCTAGGGTGAGTTACTCTCTCCCCCTTGAATAATGGTAGCATTAATAGTTTTTAATCATAAAGGAATACCTATTTTCAAAGGGGAACATTTCTAATTGTAGAAGAACATGATGATTCACTAATCTAGGTCTTTGGGGATGGTAGTTTACATAGAATTCATTTATGGTATTTCATTTAACATAAAAGGTGGTTCCTTGTTAGAACATGACCATTAGTAATTGAATGTGCATACCAAGGAAATAAAATCTCTAGGGGGAGCTCTAACCAACCCTATATATCCCAAGGAAATTTCTTAAAAAAACTCTCATTACTTATGGGGAAAACTTTTAAATATATATTAAGGAAATTCTATTGTTTTAGAGGAAAATCTATGAGTGTTGTGGAATAAGTATGAATATTTTAGGATGAGCCCAACCAAAATAATTGATGTATTTTTTGATTATCTAAATTCTATTATGGAAGATATGTAAGGCCTTGTTGAAAATATCGAAGATGTAAAAATTATAAAAAAATCTTATGGAGACTACTTCTGCTTTTCAATGTGAAGGTATCCATACATGAAGAAAAATATCATAACAATGTTCCTATAGACAAATTGCATAGTAATATTGTTTCATATTAAATTATAAATTATGAAAATGAAACCAAGTCAAAGAATAATTCATTGGAATTATATTTCAAAGAGATGAAGAAACTTTCCATTAAAGTTAACCTAACTGAATATGAGGTAGATGTAGTAATCAATTTTCTATCCTCTAACCTTAAAAGAGGAAATTGAAAATTAAAAGGTATGTTATAATTGTTTATAATTTAGTAAAGTAATTAATTTTATAGACAATTTATTTAATAATTTACATGATGATAAAGAGTAAGAACATATAAATAAGACTGTTAATGTTAACAACTACAAGTAAAAACCATAGTGTAATTTTTTCAAGATAAATAACCAGTTATATTATGAATGTGATAGTTTAGAAGAGTTGTATGTGGAATAAATTGAAGGCTACACGGATCTTGGTGAATATGATTTAATAGATATTATTGACTGATTTTTTTGATGATAGTGATGTTAAAAATGATTCATTTAAGGGAAAAGTCTATATTCAAGAATAGCTTGAGGAGACGCTTTAAAAACTTGATATATGGAGGGTTAAAACCAAGAAGAAAAATTACATTATTTATGATTTCAAAATTTTCACCAAAAATAGAAGGAATTAAAGTCATAATAGAAATAAGATATTGACAAAATGAAATTTAGAATTTCTGACAACTCAAAAAAGGAAGTGGTGATTAACCTCGAAGTGTAGGAATAGGTTTAAATCATATATGGAGTGACTAATATAATGAAATAAAGGGTTTAAAGAAATGAATAAATCAATGAAGAAGTTATGGTTTAGTATAAATAGTGAGAGTATCAAGAAATACTCCTTATACCCAACATGCTATCATGTTTCTCTAAGATACCAGCCCTAACTAAAGCTATAGAAGAAAACGGAGTGATTTCAGAAGAGTTTATTCCCATTCCACAAGTGTATTATTATAAAAACAAATGGAATTCAATAATGGATCATGATCATAAGGATAATAAAACCACTCCTTATGCTATATCACAAGCACCAACTCCATATAGGAAAGTAAATTTGGGAGAAGTTTGAAAGGATATTGGTTAATCAAAAAAGGATGCAAATATTACAAAACAAATTAGGTGTTATTTCTATAGAAAATTGAGAAATATTAAGTATGTGTTCTCTATGGAAAAAATTATTTTCAAAGAGAAACAATATGAATAAAAAACAAGCAGTTTTTATCATTTTCTTATGTTTTTATGAGTATTTTTTGGTGTGAGATATATGGGAATAAGAAATACAATTGTGAATGAAAGGTATAAATTAAGGTGCCTTAAGAGTCAAGGATAAGTGGTAGGTATCCATATAAAGTTAACTCAAAAAGTTTTTTATACATATAATAGATTTTTATATTTGGAAAATGGGGAAGAAAAAATAGATAAATAGGTGAAATATTCTTATCTATCATCAAGTGATATCAATCAGTGATCACGGTTTATCAAAATAAGAAATGACAAGGAAATAATCACTGAGATTTATTTGATAGAAAATGATAGTTCTAGATTATAAGTTCTGGAAAACAGATGTAACTCATATATTATTGTAAATGAAAATCTTATTACCAGTATCAAGTATGATAAAAATGGACTGGTTCATTTTAGTAATAATTAAGGGCTTAAATTTTTTTAGATCTAGGAAATCCAAGGTTGGTGGAAAGTCTTCTAAAAAAATAGATATACTCTATGTTGAAGGCCTTAGCCATAATCTTCTAAGTGTGAGATAGTTGTGTGAATCAATACACACTGTGTAATTAGGAAAGAAATATTGGGTTGTCAAGGATAAAAATGGTTCAATGGTTTTTAAAGGAAAATGGAATAAAGTATATCATTACCTTATTCGTGATATAAATTGGTGTATTTTATCCAATGAGGATGAGAAAAAACTAAACTATAAGTGACTTATCCATTTAAACCCAAAATCCTTTGAAAATATGGTAAATAATGATGAAGCTTAAGATTTTTTGAAAACTAACACTTGAAAACACTCATATATGTGACTATTGTTAAAAAGAAATATTTTTCAAAAGAATTATAATAAAAATAATTGAAAATAATCTAGTTTTCTAGATCCCATTTATGTAGATGTGTGTGGGACAATAACTCCTAAATATTTAGTTACCAAGGGATATTATTTTTTTTGTTTTTTAAAAATTTCAAAATGATGGTATCTTTTATGGTGATTACTCACAAAATAGTGGTATTTAAGTGTATCACTAAATATCAAAGAGAATTTGGAAAGATATTTGTTGTAAAAATTCAAAATTTTCACACTAACAATGGTACATAATTTACAAATACACAAGTGTTTGAATATCTGAAGAAACATGGATTCAACATCAAGTGTCATATATGATATCTTCTTTGTAGAAAAAATTTGTGGAAAAGAGGAACCATATAATTAACAACATATATTAGACTATTCTCATCAAATGATCACTACTAGATAATTATTAAAAATAATACATTATAATATTGGTCTATATATTTAATAGTGTATTATAATGTCAAAATGAGGAAAATGCTCCATACAGAATCTAGTATGGAAAGAAGCCGACTCTTAAATATTTCCTGCTTTTTGGAATAAAGTATTTTTTTTATTAAAAAAATAACAATAGAAAGTTTTAAGCACATGGAGATAAAGGTATATTTATTGTATAACTTTCTAAAATAAAGGCATATAGATTATTTAATAAATAGATGGGTGATTTTTTTTTGAAATTCAGAACTTTTCTATAATTGAAAGTGAGAAAAATTTGAATACAAGTGAGTATATTTCAGCTATTAATGAGAAAAATTTACAAAGAAGAATCTCAATTTTCCTAGAGAAAAGTGACGAAAATGTGTTTGGATCAGGGTGAGTTAAAAGGTCTATAATGAACTCTAATGATAACTTTAATGATGAGGGGAATTACATAAGAATAATAGGTCCAAGTAGATGATCCAATAGAGTATAAATCACTGATAAAAATATTACTAGTGATCGAAAAACTCCATTTAAAATAAGAAGAGTGAAGGCATAGTGAAAAAAACATTTTTATCATAGGTTGAAAAAAATCATATAATAAATCTGCCACAGATGAAATTTGGGTTAAAGAAATGCATGAGGATGTTGGAATGATTAAGAAAAAAAGACTTGGTAAATTATTTTGATGGTGATAAACAAGATTATGATCAAGACCAAATGTGATTTCCAAAATAATAATAATAATAAATATGATCAAGTGATAAGGAAAAATCATTAATTGGTGTGCAAGGGATATTAAAAAATTGACAACATTGATGTATATGATACCTTTTTAATCATGGAGAGTTTTGATACTATACAATTATTCTTGGCCATGGATATGTAAAAGAGGATTAAAGTGTATTAATTGGAAGCAAAATCGATTTTCTTGAATAGGGTCCTTGAAGAGAAAGTATACAATGAGTAACCAGATGGATTTCTCATTCATGAAGAATAAAGTAGAGTGTGTTCGTTAAAGAATTATTTATATGATATAAAACAAGAACCAAGAGTATAGTAATCATAATTAGAATAGTTTTTAAATAAACTCAGTTATCTTAGAGTATGGGTTGATCATAACATATATATCAATAAGGAGAAAGGGTAGAATATAATGGTACTTATATATGTTGATGAAATCATTTTATAAGATCGAATAAATCCTGATGAAATAATTTTTTAGAACCAATGAGGTTAAAATTAAATATGTTTTTAATTGGTGAACTATAATTTTTTATTGGTCTATAGGTTACTAAAATGAAGTATGGGAAATTTATTTCCCACACTAAATATTCCAAGGTGGTGTTGAAATGCTTTCAAATGAATGAATCTAAATTGATGTCTACTATGATAGAGAATTATATGGAATTGTCAAAAATAGTGAATGTGAGGAGGTTGATGTGACTCCCTACCAATATATTATTGGTATTTTATTATACCTAAAAAAATACTTGAATGGAAATTATGTTTTCCACCTGAAAAGCTACCCGTTATTATAGTTGTCCAAAATAAATTCACATGAAGGCTATGAGGAGAATACTTCGATACATCAACCAAAAAGTGTATTTTGCATTGTATTATTATATAAATTCATAGTTTCAACTGATGATTTATATTTATACCAACTGAGTAGTTTTATTTGATGATTTAAAGTCAACTTTTATTGTTTTATTTTTTCTTTGTAGCTCATGAATTTATTGGAAAAGTAAAAAAATCAATATTTCACATCATTAAGCACAATATAGGCATAATATATTATAGTGACTTAGGATTTTACTCAATTGTGGAAACACAAGTGCTATAAATATAATAAAAACCCCCTTTAGTCTTCAAGGAAAAAATCACAATCAGGTCAAATACCATTTTCTAAAGGATAAAGTTGAGATGAACATTGTGAAATTGGAGTATTTTCCGAATAAAAATCAAGTAGTTAACATTATGACCAGGGCTCTACAAAGGTGAATTTTGAAGAGAATCTATTGGATCTAGGATTCTAAATGAACCCTTCTCTCTATATGATTTTATATATGGATAAACCAAATCCCCTATGGAAATTACATAATAATAAAGGTATAATTCCTTTCCTCAATTAATTTCCTGGGTTTCTAACTATATTTTTTAAATCCTTAAGGAGGTTTTATTTGGGTTCATTTGTACATACCCAATCTTGAAATACGTGGATATTACATTTCTTTTGCGGAATACTTAATAGATGACACAAACAGACCCCCAAATATCGTATTAGTATAGTGTCTTTGGAAATTTTTAACACAATATTCTAACTTGTTGAAATATCTTCAACATGTCCCATAAAGATATTCCCCTTTTATTTTACTACCTAAAACCTTTATTTATATCCTAGGAAAAAGAAAACATAAAAATAGTGAGGTCAAATGCTCAGTAAGGGTAACCATTAAGAACATCAAACAAAACATAAACATAATAATATGAAAACATGAATTTAAAATTCGAATATCAAAAACATGAGTCATGAAATAAATCTTGGTAGTACATAAGGAATAGATCATAAAGGAACGTTAACCATGATAAAATAGTATTGGAATAAAACATGGAATTGTGGAAAATAAATAAGAACATAATATGATTTCTATAGTAGACAAGGCATTGATTCCATGACCATCACAGTGAAAAAATTCCATTACTGAACTAGATTTACTTGCCATTGTAGCCATGTATTACTGAATTGGATTTACTTGGCGTTCCAACCCTGCATTACTGTACCAGATTTACTTTCCGTTCTAGCCTTGCATTACTGAACTGAAATTACTTGATGTTCCAGTCATGTCTATCTCATGAGATATAAATCTTTACACAATGTATTTTAGGGAGATATAGGTCCCACCCGTCTCATAATGAAACCATTTTTATGTGTGCCATAAAAATATAGCATAACCCATGTAATAAAATGAGATTCTTAAACATCCTTCCATCATAACATAATCCCTATAATATAAATGGAATTCATAAAAGTAATTCCATCATAAAAACAATAAAATAAAAGTAATAATAGGGATAAAAACATAACCTTATGTCATCTTAGATGGAAAATAATTTTTATTTAACACTTGAACTTAATTACTGAGGAAAATATACTTTTTTTTGAAAAAAGTTTTCTCTTCTCAAAATGCAATGAAATTTTAAAAGAAAAGAATTTTTCTGAAAATAAAATTGAAACCATTTATTGGAAGATTCATGGAAATAAGGCATCAGGAAAACATAAAAATCCTTTCATTCCATATAAGTTAAAAAAACATTCTTCTCGTACTTTTGTAAGAAAAGTCGAAAAGTACCTTGTATGGTAAACGAAAGAAAGATTCCTTCCATACCATGTAATAAAATTAAAAAAGGGGTAAAAATGACTTAAACATACATAGAATAATAGTGAACATTTTATTAAAACATATTTAGAAAACATGTACATAGATGATAAATATAACTCTAGTAAATAATTACGTATAAACGATCTCAGATAAAAATGAGATTGCAAAATTATACCTTACCTTAGATCCGATTCCTTCCATATGTGTCCAAAACTCCTGTATAGTAGGTTTAAACATATTATTAACTTATAAAAGAACCATAATAATATTTATTATATCACATATGATTCACTTATGACTTTATATTACCCGTTCATTTGTCAATTCCATATTAAAGCAATATTTTGGGTAATAATCATTTTATTTATCATACGTGTTTTGAATTTTTATTCTTGATATTATTACTTATATCATGATTTAGTTACTTTAAGAATGTAAAAAATGATTTATATATTATATATATTCATTATATAAATATATATATAATAAATAGATAAAAGGAATGAAATACACCGTTCATGGAGACGGTAGGTCATACGTACGCATGAACGCTGTATTCGTTTCCTTATTAAATTGAATGGAAGTAAGTAAATGATATATATATATACACACACACACATAAATCTAGTAGAATTATTATGTCATATATTTCATAATTATTTATTATATATACTTTATAATCATTCTTGAATGGTTAACGTGGAGAATGAATCTCATCGCATCGTGGAGACGGTAAGCCGTACATGCGCACGAGCGACGATATCGTTCCCATAATTTTTGAATGGTATTGAAGTGGATGGTTTATAATATCTTATAATTAGTATAATTTTATAATAATAATAGATAATTATTATTTCCACCATTATACCCATCCAAGTAAGGTGGTGGTGAAAAACAGATTATACCATGGCGTGGAGACGGTAAGTCATACGTACGCACGCACTATGATTTCGTTTTTCATAGGATGGATAAACGGTGAAATAGGTTTGTTTAATATATATAATAACATATAATTATATGATTTATACTGATGTTATTACTTTATAATGAAACAAATAAATAAGAGTAAGTATAAGAAGAAATAAATTTGAAAGAATCGGTAGAAGAGATTATCTCTTCCTCGACGTACCTCCTTTAAATTTTCTCATAGGGCACTAGAGTTGGTCTTTTGAGAAGACCATAACCTCTATAATTTAACTAGGGAATTTGAGAAGAGAAATGGGTAGGTTTTTGGTGATATTTAAGTCTAAAAATATAGTGAAGAAGAGAGGGAGGAGGTTCCCTTTTATAAGAGAGGAGGGGAGCAGTTTAGGAAACTCTCACAATATTAATTTATTATAAATTAAATTTAGATTAAAAATGATCCAAAAATTATTTAATTAGAATATAATATGATGTGGGTTTTAATGACCATCATAAAATAATTTTTATACCATTTTAAATATTTTTTATCCTTATCTTTTTTGTTTAACCCTTATTTTACCCTTTTTAATCTTACTGTGATATCATGTTATTTACACATAGTGGGTTAATATAATTACCATATCATGTCAAACAACCCAAAAAAAGTTATTTATGACATATTTGGAATTATATTAACCATTTTACCAAATATTATATTTTTAGAAATTTAATATCATTTAGTAAACTATTTTATGTTTTAAGTTATGAATTATGTCAATTTTGGACACTATTCATACTTGACTTTTTTAAAAATTCATAACAACCTGATTACTTCGAAAAAAAGGAATTAAAAAATATATAATATATCAATTTCATCCAAAAAATTCTCATATGACATCAAAATGTTCAAATTAATTTTATTTTAATATTTATAAATTTATTTATTTGAATCTTTCATTAATGAGATAATCACTACATCATAATTGTGTCATAAATACATATATTTATCTAATGTATAAAAACTATAAATAAAATACCATGATGTAGGAAATATTTATAGATTTATAATTAATATTTAAAGTCATATATATTAGTTATATAACCCTATATTAAGATCAATTTAGTAAAAGAAATATGTTTCGGTTATAATTATCTTTACTCTAAATTAATTATTTGGAATGTCATTTTGACATCCAAGTGAATCCATGGGGTCAACAAATCAACCCAAGGATTCCCATAGTCAGAAATATCTCATCCAATAGGATTAGGACATATGTTAGGATAGTTTAATATTATTATAATATTATTTTTTACCCTTATTTACCAGATTTACCCTTTAACCGTGGTAAATAAAATAATTACTGAAGTTACTATTCATAATGTACAAAAAATAAAAGGTATATATTTAAAAACATTAAAAATTATGATTCAAAATATGGAATCCATTTTTAAAAATTCAAAACACAGAATTTGCAGTAATTAATTTAAAATTAATTCCTGTTGTCAAAACCAAAAAGCGGGTTTTTTAAAAAGTAATAACTATCAAAAGATTGACATGTGTTTATATACAATTTAAAAGTAAAATTACTTATAATGACCAAAATTGGATTAAATTATAAAAATATAATCTAATTACCCATTAAAACCAATTAAAAAGTTAATCTAACTATATAAATAAATTACATGAAAAAAAGTTTCAAATTAAAATGCAGTATTTTTCATTATTCATTAAAATTTTAATTTTATCAGAAAAACAAAAAAATTCAAAAAAAGTAAAATTTTTATGTCCCTATTAGAAATAAGAAGTTTATTTTGTCAAATTTAACTTATGAAAGTGTCAAAAAACTAGGTTTAAAATGGGTGTGCCATCGAAAGGCGGTAAAACTGATTTTTTTGAAAAATACTTCTTTTGTCCAAAAAATTGATTTTGTTCTCATATCATGTTTTAGAAAATGTTTAAGATGAATTATAATGTTATATAAAATTTAAAATGTGGTTAATACTATTCATAAGGTCAAGTTTATATCCCATTAAATAATAATATTTTAATAATATATCGTTGTTTAGTTAAACTCGGTATCACGTACAACGAAAGCTATCGAGGAAGGTTTCTCTTGCATGTAACACAAGACAAGTTAGTGTTGTGTGTAGTGAAATATTCCTTTGGTGTTGCTTATAACATAATCCAAACTTATTTAATTTATACATTGAACAAAATCTATCCTCAGTGTTGCGTGAAATGAATTCTTTCAAAAGAACTTGAAATTGTGTGCAACATAAGCCAAGAATAATGTTGCATATTCTACAAGCTAATACGATGTTGCGTATAGTGTAAGATAATCTTGGTGTAGTTTACAACACAAGACATCAAAGAAATTAAAAAGAATCAATCTCATAAAATATTGGGGTGTTACATCATTGATAAAGGTGGAGAAAATACTCATGATGTTTAAAAGGAAAAAGTTGTTGAAAAAATTAGTGTACTAAAGGGTGAAGAGTTTTTAATGAATATTTGTCGAATAAGTTTGTAATCATGATGTTCAATGAGTTTTTATCATGATTATTCATTCATATAACTAATTTTTTCTCACACTGAGATATTCTCACACGATCTTAGAGTTTATGTTTGATGAATTATAAATTCAATCCAAGAAGGCACATATATTAGCAAGTGGAAACAATCGGGAAGCTTTTTTATGTTAGTGTTTTATTTGGAATTATCATCAAAACAAGAGAGTGAGATTTTTGGGAAAAAAGTTTATATATAAGAGGTTATTTTTGAAGCATTGTTATATATTTTTTAAATCTATATGTTTTTTTGATACTATAAAAAATCTGTTTATAAGATAGTTAGCACACTGTAACCCATAAGGATATGATGTTGGATAGTTTTGGATCTATCTGTCTCTCTACTTGATTTAGGGTATCCACACCATAAAACAACATGCTACTCTATATAAGATGGATACAAAAAATTCATTAATTTTTCATTCACACCATAGTGGAAGGAACCACATCGTAAGAGTTGATCACATAAACTTTGATGTCACTTGAGTTTTCAGGATGTCCAAATAATGGGGAACAACCCACACTGAAGAGATATTGTTCACACTATAGAATATTCTTGTGTCGTGGAGTGGGAAATTTTGGAAGAGTGGATGAATTTTTGTTTCCAATACTATAGGATATCATACCATAGTGAAATGGATATTTCATAGCTATTTTGGTGCACCAAAAAGTTATAGTGGATCATGTTATGGTTATGGATAGGTGATTGAGGAGATTAATGCATGAGATTTATTGGTCTAGTCAAGATGAAGTCACACGATAGTGTAGTAGACCAAAACCACATAATTTGATTAAATATATCTTATATGATATATTGAAGGATACTAAACCATAATGAATCTTTTGAATAATATTTCTATATCATAGTATTTTCAACCAAGACAAAAATATTAAGTTTCTATAAATTCATTCAGGAGATTTTGGGTTGGAATTTAAGAGGTTTTCAGTAAATTTTGTGCACCTTAATCACCAAATTGAAGTGTAGGAAACACATGGAACTATACTAAGATGAGATAGAGTAAGAATTAATTAATCCAAAAACATGGGTAAAATTAAGGTTTTTGAATTATGTACAACTTTACACAATAGTTCGAGAGATAGTTAGGCCGTAAGAAGAGACAGGGGCTCTTAGAGAATAAGGGACAAGGGTCTTACTAGGTTGCTGGAAAAATTGAAAATTGAAAAATAATATAGATTTTTTAGAATATTTATCTCACTATAACATCATTAGATTGTGCATGAAGAGATACTCTACTTTAGGTGTATTTTCATTTTATTTTCACATGAAGAAGAATGATATAATGGAAGGAGAAGTGAGTTTATTTTTTAATAGTGGAAATGAAATTTTCATTTCTTATGTGGATAGTGAGTTCGAGGGTCAGTGTGACTACTCTATTGTGTAAAAAAATGGAAGCATTTCACTCTAGTGTTATAGGTTCATAGACACATTACATCTTAATACTCCTTAGACTAGCCTAGTCTAGGTGAACCAAGAGAAAAATCTTGTTCTCTTTGATTTATTCATCGATCATAAAGAATAATTAAGGGAGAGGAAAAAGTTTTACTCACATCAAGGGAAAAATATAAAAAATTAAGGGTTAATATTTTAAATATATATTACTTTGATCCACCCCCTTTCAGAGTATTCACTATGATAAATGAATGACAGGTTCACAAAACCTTATTATTAGATGGATAATACTTGGTGAATGAATGTTGCAATCATGATATATACACTATTATTTTATTATAAAAAATAATAATGAACAAATTTGGAAGATGGTATTAAACTCTGATTATAGGAAATAAATATCACCATAAATAAGTTGATATATCTTCTCTTTCAACCTAAAATGTCTTTGGAATTTGGATCATATGTGTACCCTTGTTCTTATCATCAGTCTTAACTAAAATATCCCTAAAATGGTTGTCTAGTTATCAAAAAGTTTCATCTCATTTTTTATTACACCCTTTAGATAATAATACTCATCATGTATTTATTATTAAAACACCACCATTATCTAGATACCACTAAAATTATAATTTTTGGTGTTGATGTTAACCAAATCCTTTTTACTCACCTAAATATCCTCCTTATCAAGATATTTTCCTAAATCCATTTTAGTTATAGATATAACTTTAGATACTTGTTCTATGACATTGGCTAGATGGCCATACTATAGATCTATTATGGTGCATATGAAAACTACCAATGAAATTACCATTATGGACCCAGATATTTATGGTATACCTCAATAAATATTCTTTGAATTATGACATTCACTATTATGTTTTCTCACTTGGGTTATGTCATCAAGATTCAAGTCCCTAAGTTTAAAAGCATCATAACTTTAGAATTTTTCCAAAAAATCATGGTATAAATGGATTTTCCCCATTGAAACATGATGCAAAAATTTCATTTCAAAGTGAATTTCCCATGGTTATTTTTGAAGTCATTACTCAATATTCCTAGAGGATCCTCTAGGATCAGTCTAACCTATGAATGTTTTGATGATTTGACCTGACATAAAATCAGTTTAAAATTCTCAGTATAATCCACACCATGTATTAACACCATAATATCTAGAGACAACACTTTCTCTTATGGGTGTATCACCTTGTTAAAGTCACGGTAAAAGTTCCATAGAACTCAAATGGCCATTAAAATGCTTGTTACACCTTAAAAAATTTATAATTCATTTGGGTTACCCAACATGATCATTTTAATTGGTCATCGTTTCATAGAAATAGAATATTCAAATTTTTCTTCATTCCTTTTATTTTGACTCAACTGCAATTAGCTATCAATAATATATGATCATGTATTCAATAAATAAAACAAGAAAAAATCTTCTAAATTCATGAATAAATTTCCTGATTTTTTTTAAAGCATGACTATAATGTAAAGGTTATCTAAATAACATGCTATATGACATAATAGTGTCTATGATAGTACTCTAACCATCTATGTATGAAAAATGATACATTTCCTATATCTCAATTGATAATAATCGAAAACCCACCTTTGTTAATTTATTTCATGATGGTATTATCCTAACTCAATAATCAACCCAAGATATCTTTAATATACCACAAAGGGATCTTCAATAGACGTAAAAGTAGATTTGGATCCAGGACTAAATAAATTTTATGTTTTCATAGGTAAAATAAAAAAATCCAATAGTATAGTATGTGACTCCAAACTCTATATATAATAGTAATAAGAGGAAAATGTTAGGTTGAAGATATAGATTGAAAATTTTAAATCTAATATGCTTATGAAATTTGAGAAATTTGTTAATATTAAGATCAAAACCCAAGACTAAATAATTAATGTATTAAACTTCATAGTGAAATAAAGGGTCTAAAAGATTAAGGATCTTGAAAGAGAAGTTGTCAAGATGTGGTGAAAGATCAAGGATCTTGAAGGAGCAATGAATCCTGTGATGAACTCAAAACATTGGATCATGTGGGGTACTTAAAAATTAAGAGAGAGGTATGGAGATATAAAAAAAATTTATGGGACAATCTACAATAACAAAGGTTCCATCATAAAAGAAAACATTGTGTCGTGATTGATCATATGAAAAAATTAGATCATGGTTATTGTTAAGCCTTAAGCTCTCACTCCTCAAAGGAAGAATGATTTAGGCAAAACCCAAAAGTCTATCAGTGAAGTAATTAATACACACAATAATACAACTCAAATTAGGTGTTATTACTATGGAAATATAGGGAATACTCAAAACATGTGTTTCATAGACAAATGAACTTCAATGAATAAGATAAATATAGATAGTTTATCATAAATTAATACAGTTTTATATTTTTAATGGATATTGTTTTTGAAGGAAATGAAAACAAATCAATGTATTTTTTATTGAGGATAAAAAGGAATGTGATATGGGAGAGTTTAAGTGGAAGTATATAGTATCCTAAGGAGTCATCAAGTAAGCTAAAAACCCAAAATAAGTTTTATGATTTGAAAGATGTAGAGAACCCATCATATCTGGAGGAGAAACAATCATATATAACACTAAATAATCTGAAATAAAAAGCTTGTGTTGAGAATAAAAGGGATGGTAAGGCATCATCAATGGAGACTGATTTGAAATAAATGAACTATGATGGTTTGTGGATTATTGATAGAGGATACAATTCTTATATGAAGGAAAATATAGATATTGTTACAAGGATTAATTACGATGATAAAATATTCATACAGTTAATTGATGATGAAGGCATGGATATTATATTGAGTAAAAGACTACTTTTATATCCTTGTTTTTGAAAATCATAAACACTCATACTGAATTGAATTAACTTTAAGTTGTTTGTTTGAGTTTTCAATGTTTAGTTTGTATCTTCCAATTATTTGTTCTATTAAACTAAGGGGATATATACAATTTATAGAACATGCTAGAGTGTTATGATGGTGTGACAAAAATCATTGAAAGATTAATCAAAAGATAATATACCTTCTGATTATATTACAACCAATCCCAAAGAGCACATAATATGACTGTTGATGTTTTTTACACCATAATAATTAAATTTAATGAAGGATTTTAGGATTGGATGATATAATAAGTTTCAAATAGCTAAAAATCATAAAATTATGTTAAATTTGTGCATCATATCATTTTTTTAATCTTTAATATCATTTATTTTGGAGTGGGCTGAAAACTCTAAATGAATTTGAGTTTTTCTTTTGTGCAGAGGGGCTAAAGTTTATATCGATATAAATAATGAAATTAAGATGATTATAATACTTAAAAGTTTTTTAGATGTTTAATGAGGCTTGGAAGGTGTATTAGAGGTTTTATGAGCACACTAAGTGTTCAGGACACAAAATGGAGGTTTTAGAGAAAAAACCCTAGGTGCGCTTTTGGCGTACAAATAGTGCTAACCATGGGGAATTTTTTGTTAGGGTATATAGTTTGGTAAACTATGAAACATGTCCTTGATAACCATGTGGGCCTTAGAGGGTGTCACATGATTTATAGAAACTATGCGCCTAAGGCCGCATGACTGTTAAAGACACATAAAATAAAATGTAGATGTGAAATTTAGGAATTTCACAAAGTTTATTTGACTATGCGCCTATATTTCTAGGATAGCGGTGCCTGGGTAGTGAAGCCTGCATGGTTTTTAAACCATGTGAGAAAACTGTGAGTCTTGGAGGTGCTTGAGATAGTGGAACTACGTGGTTGGTGAATTGTTTTCCTAACCATGAAACCTAACCGCATGACTCTTAAAAGGAAAAAATTACCATTTCCCCTCTCCTTCCTTAAATGGGTTTTTAGCCCATTTCCACCATCACATATCCCTGAAATCCTCCACGCACACCCTCCCTTTCCTCCCTCTTCTATTGGTGGAATCATCCATTCGTGCTCTTAATTGATTTATATTGGATGTGTTGGAAGAATATTGGTAAGTATAACACTCCTACTACCTCCTTCCTATGTTTTCTTTTCAATAATGGATTCTATTTCCTTGTGAGATCTTATGCCGTTTTTTAGTGTGGTTGTCTATTCTTCCAATTTCTCTCATTCCAGCTCTAATAAAATCCTGATATTGGATGAGTGAAGGATCATTGGTATAAGGTAGGTGGTCTATTTTCCTTTTCCCTTAATATTGAGTCATTTAAAAAATGTGACATTTTTATGAGTCTTATAATCTCTATGAATCACCTCCTAAATATAAATTTAACTAAAATAAAATGTTATCACCATGAATGGATTGTCCTTGAGATTGAGACCCAATTCCATCCTTAGAGTTTTTCTACCTCAATTCAACAACCCCTTTGGGTGTATTGATATAATTTTCCATGAACTTATTTAATTAAACTATCCTTAAGACACATTGAGTTTACACCCAATTAGTGAGACTCAAAATTGAATTAAAAGAACTCATAAATGGATAAACTAAAAGAAATGGTTAAATAGATTAGATAGAATGAGAATGGAATTGACATGTCACTTAGCCTTTTTTGAACTTGTAAATTAAATGTTTAAATGTATGTTATGATTTTAAATTGTAATTGATGTTTACTATGTCCCATGTTAAATAATTAAAAGAACTGTGCTTGATAATTAGATTATTCCTTGAGTGATTCTTAGGTTCCAGTACATAATTCCATGGATGGGCTCATAAGGAACTCTTAATTAAATGATTATAAATTGTTAAATAGTTGGACATGATGCTCATTTCCATTTAGTTGTAATTTTTTACATGAAATTCATCTAATTTATTTAAATTTGTTGGACATGACTTTCCTTATTAATATTATTAGAACTTGCTGGACACGATTTTCCCCATTATTATCATTACTTATTAAATTATTGGGCATGGTGCCCCATATCATTACTTATAACATTGTTGGGAATAAAAAACCATATCATTACTTATTAAATTATTAGGCATGGGGTCCCATATAATTATTTATTAAATTGTTGGGCATGGAAAACCATATATTTACTTATTGAATTGTTAGGCATGAAACCGTTATCACTAATTCTAATTGAATGTGTTGGGAATGAAATACCTTGTCATTCATTGAGATCACTGGTAATTGTAACATCTTGACCTAAAAACCACATAATGGTTCCCTGAGCTGGTGGGTCACATGGCCTCAAGCATACCTCCCCATATTCTAGTGGTTTTCGAATAACAGTGAGGGTCCATGGTGGAATAGTGGGGATAATATACCCCCATAATCAAAGTGTATCACATCGCTATACTCATATCAATCAATAAAATAAGCTTATAAAATATGTGAACAATTGAATAATAAATATCCAACATATAAATTACCAAGTAATATCATCCAAAAATGTCATGTACAAATGATGATCATGGAATTCTATAAAAAAGACATCAAATACATGGAAACATTCATTCAATACAAAATGTGTATCAAAAGTATAAAAATACAAAAAAATAAAAAATCCCCAAATAATATCACTATCCATAGCACAATCATACGCTCCTATGATCCTATATAAAAAAAATTCAAGCATCACCCAATAGGAGCTTGCCCTTATCCCTACCTACATCAATGAAGTCTGTCTAGGTACCCAAATGAAACCAAAATAGAGTGTTAGATAACATTTAGTAGGCCACCACCAATGGTGTTTATAATTATTCTAGTTTATGTATATAATCTGAAAAATTGTACAGATATAATAGGATTATAAGTAATAGTAATAAGAGTGATATTGTCCAGTATATCAAGTCTCAATGTGATCAATTAACTAAATCATAAGGGATATATATAAATAATGTCAATAAACATCAACAGCCTATTCTATGTAATCATGTATTAGGTCTACATGGTCTAGGGTCCAATGAGTATAAATTCCCAAGGCAACCAAGTAAGCTAATTAAATCATGTAATGAGGATCCGATGATTATAAATGTCTAAGGAATCCGAATTGGTTGTATCCAAGGAGTAGAAATGTCAAAGGCATCTTAGTAAAATGATTAAACCGTATCCAAGGAGTAGAAATGTTCAAGAATCCTAATAAGTTATCGAATATAAAGAGTATAAATGTCCAAGTAATCCTAGAAAATTTGGTAAATCAAGTAGTTAGATCCAAGGAGTATAAATTTTCAAGGCATCCTAACAAGATGAATCCTTGGTGTATAAATTTCCAAGGAATCCAAGTAAGTTATCGATGCCATAACATAAACCTTCCATTATCATTATTACCAAATTATTCACCATTTCACAAACAATTTCATTAATAATTTAACTAATTCATAAAAAAATCATATAAAATATAAGGTATTTTCCACTTAATACCTTTCATATACAAATTATAAGGTTCTATAAGGTGCTTAAAACCTTTAAAATTTCACTAATTAACCATATTCAATTCCATTTTGTGTAAAGTGAGCTCGATATACCCCAAGGGTGTCATAATCATGGTCAAAGGGAAGAACCCACCCCATGGGCGGTTCGGGTTGAGGCCGAAAACCTCAAACCTTATATAATGGTGACATGACATTTATTAAACATGAATTTAACATTTAAATCAATGGTTTATTAATTTTGGAAGTAATACCCAGAAAGCCTAGCATGTGGCATGATGAAAACTTGGTATAAAAAACCATACTTTTATGGAAAATGTATAGACCTACTACCTTATTCCTATATAAGATAACTCACCAGTATGATCCTATGATTATATCTAGATCAGAAGAAAATGAAATAAAGGATAAATGCCCTGAAAATAGGGCATAAGATCCTCCACCAAAATAGAATCGCTGATAGTAAGGAAAATAGTGAAAGGATCCTAAGGAATGAACAAATCACCTGTGTCTATCCAATGATATAAAAAAAACTCAAATTTGAAGTCATACAGTGAAATGAAAATAAAGACTAGATCAATAACTTGAGGATCTCACAAGGGATAAAGAAGGGATAAATACTGAAAAAATGAGAAAGTTGGAGGTGGGTCAACACCTAAATGAATTAGGGAAAAATGGTCGTTTCCCCTTTAAAAATAGTATAACATGGTTTGGGCATTTGTTTAGACAAAATTTTCACCAACCATTCCCCCAGCTCTACCTCAATACCCCCTCTCAAGGTTATGAAACACGGTTAGACAAACCATGCACCAGCTGTGCATTTTCCCTATGTTATAAAACATATAACACCTGAATAGGAATGTGTCTAGGGTTACACGGTAAGGGAAAACCATGTTCTCTATACTGTGTATATAGACACCCCACACAGTTTAATTTAACTGTGCATATTGGGTGGCACAATATCTACTAACCATGTGGCCCACCTATTTTCTCCAAAAAGTGGGGATTTAAGCTTTGAACAAGCCCTAAAAACCCTTCTTTCCTCCAAAAACCTACTAGGAATTCAAATAAGGATTAATTTAAATAAATTAATGGAAATAAAAAGGTTCCATACCTCATAAAAAAAATACTAGTCCTTATAATCTTCCCCCTTAAATAAATTCACCCCTGAATTACCCTTCTAAGGGTGGTTAAGAATCAATTGAGAATAAATCCAACCTCTGGGAATGCATGTCAACCTCCCACTCCGAAGTCTCATCCTTTGCACAACTGTGCTTATATAGAACCTATACTAAATGAATCGACCTTCCCTAGAGAACCTTTTTTCCCTGATAAAAAACATAGATATAATGATCCTCAATGGATACATATACCTCTAACTCAACATCCTCAGGATGAAGAATATATGATTGATCAGAATGATATCAATGATGATGAGATACATAGAAGACATAGGGCATGGATCATTACTTTTTAGGTAACTGGGACTGATAGGATACCATCCCAACTTTATCTAGAATCTCAAAGGTATCAATGTAATAAAATTATAACTTCCATTGTTTTTTAATATATATATTCCCTAGTCTAGGGGAAACTCACAAGAAAACCCGAATCCCCACCTCAAAATCTAGTGGTTAAGGATGATGATCGATGTATGAATTTTTTCTAGAATGAGATATATACATCTGCTTCGTAATAATATGTTCCTGCTTTGAAGTCTTATAAACAAGATGAGGACCCAGTAGCACTGCCTCTCCTGCCTCTAACCAGTACAAGGGTGAATGAAATAGTTTATTGTATATGAAATCATAAGCATCCATCTATATAGTCGCATGGAAGATATTATTATAAGAGTACTCAGAGAGAGGTAAGTGTTTCTCCCAAGAACCTATGAAATCAAGGATTAATGCTCAAAGCATCCACTCCAAAATATGTATTGTATTCTTGGACTGACCATTAGTTTTTGGGTGATAGGCTATACTCAGCAGTGCATATAAACCTATTTCCCTCTGTAACACTTTCCAAAAATGTGACATGAAATGAGAATCATCTTTCCCATATGATAGAATGTGGAACCCCATATAGGCGTATGATCTCACAATTATAGAGCATGATGATTTCATACTATAAAATAGACTCTTAAATAGGCATATAATGGGAAAAAAATTTCAACATATATTTGGCCATCAATACAATGTCACTTCCCTGAGGTGATATAGACAGTACCATCCTGAAATCCATAATGACGTCATCCCATTTCCACTCAAGTATAGGAAACAACTTTAAAATCCCCACTGCTCTCTAGTTATCTGCCTTCACCTACTGATAGGTGGAATGCGAAGTAAAAAACCCAATTATCTCTCTTTTCATCCCTAGTCACTAGTATTGATGGTGTATGTATTAATACATCTTGGTGACACCAATACTTAATTACCAAGCTAATTAATTAAATTACCACATCAACTCCTCTCATATGTCTACTGGAACCCAGAAATGCCGATGTATACATAGAATTTCATCCTCACCAATAGTCCAACTCGGTGGTGGGTCTTCACCTTCCACACCCTCTCATATAACCAATCCCTCAAAATTTGATAGTTGTCTCATCCTTGACCTTTTTAAAAGGTTATAGGTTACTAAAAAGGATGAGATAAAAGTTTTTTCATGACTATCCTTCACCTCCCATTATATCTATGAAAACAAGGACATAACCTACCACTCACTACTAGCCTCCTGAACTTGCTGTGTCTGATTCCTCCTACTCAAAGTATCGACATCCACATTTACCTTACCTGGAATATAGATAAGATCAAAGTCAAAAGACTATATATATTCAAACCACCTTCATTTATTAATATTTAGATCACTATGTGTAAAGATTTAATTGATGATTTTGTGGTCAAGTCATGAAAAATAGTGAATAACTTGAGATCATTCATTGGGTAATTATTCTTTTGTGTCCTCAACTAAAGAGACCCGTAAACCAAAAATTGATCCTCCTATATCAGTAATACTCATAGAAGAATAAATGAAGCATCACAATACACTGTATAACTTCTACCTAGCTCTAGAAGAATCAGGATTTCTACTGAAGTTAGTATCCCTTTCATCTCCTAGAAGGATGTATCATAGGATTCTGAAAATATAAACTTCATAACCTTCTTAGTCAATCCCATAAGAGGTTATTATAAGCATGATAAGTCATGTATGAATCACCTGTAATAACCAGCTATCCCCAAGAAACTTCATATATCAAATAATTTCATGGGTTGCTCCTAGGAAACTACTGCTTTCACCTTCTTAGGGTCAACTGATACTTATGCATCAAAGATAATATGACCCAAGAAGCGAATCTTATCGATCGAAAAGTGTCACTTAGCAAGATTATCATATAACCGATGCTACCTCAATATACCAAATATGATCTCAATATATTCTACATGGTCATGTCGAGTGTGATAATACACCAAGATACCATCCATGAATAACACCAAAAAAGAATATAGATATGGATGGAAAACCCGCTTCATTAGTTCCCAGAAAAATTCTAGTGCATTAATGAGACTGAATGACATGAAAAAATAGTCATATATACCATACCCACTTCAAAAATATGTATGAGGTATGTCTGAAGGTTGAACACATACCTGATGATAACCCAATCTCAGATCAATATTGTAGAACACTCTATCTCCACTGATCTGGTCAAATAGATCATATATTTTAGGAAAAGGATATCATCTCTTAACCATAAACTAATTAAATTTTCTTTAATGTACATATAAATGAAGGGTTACATCCACATTCTTGAAAAAAAGGACCGGTGAACCTCATAGTGAAGTACTTGGTGGTATAAACCCCTTTTCCACAAATTCCTCTAGCTACCTTTTGAGAACCTGAAACTTAGTAGTAGCCATCATATAAGAAGGAATTGATACTAATAAAGCTCCTAGCACTATATTAATGGAAAAATCTATGTCTCTCTTAGTAGGTAGTCATGAAAGGTTTTATAGGAAAACATCCCTAAAATGATGAACCATTAGAGGGAAATTTTCCTGACACATTCCCTGATCAACTAGATATAAACTAGAAATCCAGTCTTTCATCCTACCCACACTACAAATCTTAGTTCTAGATCATCTCACCTAGACCTACCATTCAACATTGTGAATAAAAAATCTACCCTTTAGTAATGTGAAGTTCACCCCTTATTTATAGTAGTGAATGCAAGCATAATACATAACCAACCATTCCATCATGAGAATGATGTCAAACCGTATCATATTAAGGGGAAAAATGTACCATATGAAATGAAACGAACCTATTTTAAGGGGGGAACTCCCTTCACTAGCATACACTCTCCAATTCTCTCTCCAACGGGGCATCAAGTGTCATTACGCCACTAGAAAACTGAATATTAAGCCCGATGCTCTCAACAACAGGCACAAATATGAAGGAATTAGAATCACCTGTATCGAAAAGAGTATATATTAAATTAGAGGCTACCAAAATAGTAACCCTCATTGTAGAAGGTTTTAATGTTTACTCCTTAGGTATTTACTGAACTGTATACATATATCCTTATCTAAAACCCTAGGATATAGACTATATACATTGAGTAGGTCTACTCTACTGGTGCTGTAAGACAGGTGTCTGGATACCTTAGCCATGATCACCACCTCGACCTGAATGAACAACCATGCTCCATCTCCCTTCCTAATGAGAAGCTACTAACCCTACTCTAGAATGTGGAGTTGGTGTAGACCCTATCTCAATGGATGTTGGATGGTAGGTATTTCAAAACTATTATAGGTGACCCATACCACTACAATCCCCACACTCGACTAGGTTTCTATCACACTCTCTCTTCATGTGTCCCTGTCTACCACACTGATGATAGAAAATAGACCTACCAACACTCATTCTTTGGCTAGTACTCCCCTTAAAATAGACTTCAAAACTTCACTTCCTAACACCTAACAATAAGCCACTAGGTCAAGAAGTTATCAAACCTGATCTATTCCCATAGATTTCCTCAGGTTATGTTTAGTAATTAGCACCTGATTTATAATTTCTAATATGGTAGTAAGATGAAAAATATTCACCTATGATCAAATTTCATACTTGAGACAATCCTTGAATCAACTAACTTTATATAACTCATCACCTAATAGAACATGTGTTAAATGATGGATCTTTGTGAAATAAGTAGAATAATCTATAACTGAAAATGTGCCCTACTCCAAGATCATAAAATCTCAAGCTCTATCAACCCTCAACATCTCAAGATAAAAATAATCATTTAAGTATGTTTGGAAATCCCTCCAAGCCATATCCCAATGATGAACCATCTAAGTAATCACGTCCGACCATATATTGGATGAATCATGAAGATTATATATAATAACATTCACTCTGATCTTGGGAGGTGTCTCCTGATTCTTGAAGATCTATAACATGGCCACTAGCCATGAATCTATAACCTGTGGTCTTCCATCCCCAAAAAACATTGGCATATACTGCTACTAAAACTCACACGTCAAATATTCCATAGTCTGGGTAGGTCACTATGCTCCCTAAACAATCTGCATAAAATAAAGAAATCCATCTTGAAACTAGGCCGCATTACCCATATCAAGTATAAAAGGGAGTGTATCAAGAGGCAATGCTGGTGAGTCTACTAGTGTCCCATGGCCCACCACCTTGAAGAATTGTCATCACCACCCTCCTAACACACAACTGGAGATCTTCATAGTGTAATATATCTAGAAATGAAAAGAAAAACCTCATATAATATTAAAAAACAATATGATAATATACATATTAATAATACATGTATAATCCTTTCTAAACACAAGTTACACCCCTCTTCCTGATCCTAAAGGTAGGTCTTGGTGACATATAGGTCATATGAACACGTGAGATACTTCATAATTACCACTATTTAAGTCAATTTAGGTCCATGTTCTCTTATATAAGCCTGGGGTTTCAGTATACAGAGTGTCAAATGAAATTTATAGAGGAAACACCCTTTAATTTTCAACTCACATCTCCATTTATTAGAAAAAAATTATTTCAGAATTCAATTTCTTTTAAGTTCATTCTCATTCATATAACAATTAACTTAAATAGTTGAATTATATAGATCACTATTTTTAATTTATAGGGTCATAGAATCCATTTAAACCTGACCATAACACATTCCATCCCATGCGACCAATGGTGCATGTCTCAACATTCCATAATTGACTTCTAAAGGTGTCATAATAATCTATGCATGATTTTTTTTAGGTTGACATAGGCACTTTGAGTAATAAATTATATTTCTCAGTTTATTGAAAAAATGTTAGTCAAATAATAGGTATATCACTCAAGGAATATACAAAAGATATCATGAATTTAGAAAATTCATCTTACATGGAATGGCACAATGCATAACATATCAATCTTATATAGTGCCTAATATTAGGCATGATCAATGCTCCCTTTCCATACCAGGACAAGGAAAAAATGTTCTCCAACATTAGAATAATGATAATATCACATAACATGTGTGTCACCCATTGTTGGAATCAAATCAACTATAAAAATTATAAAACATAACATCATATCCCATCCCAAGAAATTTGGATTTTTCCTGTATGTGGGTTAGATACTCCTAGGAACAACTTATTACCAAACTTTGACACATTCCTAATATCCTGTCTAATATTCCCAAATGATAAGACAAAAGAAAATAAATGAATCTAATACCACTTTGTAACATTCCAACTTAGAAGAAACATAATAGTGCCATGATCTGGTGGGTCACATGGCCTCAATCATGCCTCCTCATATGCTAGAGGCTACCGACTAGCAATGAGTCTCCATGGTGGAATAGTGGTGATACTATACGCCCATAATCAGAGTATAACACAATATTATACTCATATTAATCAAAATTGGAACCATATAAAATAATTGAAAATTGAAGAATGATCACCCATCATATAAATAACCAAATAATCTCATCCAATAGTTTCATGTATAAATGATGATCATGGTATGCTATAAAAAAGATATTAAATACATGGAAATAGGAATCTAGTAAAAAACATGTATAAAATTACAAAAATACCAAAAAGAAATTATCCATAGACAACACCACAAGACATAGTCCATTACTGTGCTCCCCTTCTCCTATAAAACAATAATTCAAGAATCACCAAGTGGTGCTTTCTCCTATCCCTACCTGCATCCATGAAGTGTGTACGAATACCCAAAAGAGGCCCAAATAGGGTGTGAGATAACACTCAGTAGGCCACCACCAATGGTGTATATAATAAGTCTAGTCTATGAATATAAGCTGAGGTAGAATTCAGATATTACAAGAGTATAAGTAACAATAAAAAGAGTGATACTATCTAGTCTATCAAGTCTCACTTTGATCAAGTAACTAAATCATTAGGGATATCTATAGAGCATGTCAATAAACATCAATGACCCATGTCATGTAATCATGTATTGGGCCTATGTGGGCCATGGTCCAAGTATTAGAAACAGCCAAGTCAACCAAGTAAGAAAATTAAAGTTAAGTAAATAAGATCCAAGGTGTAGAAATGTCTAAGGTATCCTAATGGGTTGGATCTAAGGTGTAGAAATGTATAAAGAATCCTAGTAAGTTGATTAAATTGGACCTAAGTAGTATAAATATCCAAGACATCCTAATAAGTCATCGGATCCAAGTAGTAGAAATGTCCATGGCATCCTAGAAAATCATGTAAATCTAGTTGTCAGATCAAAGGAGTAGAAATTTCCATGGAATATAAGTAAGAAAATTAAACAGGATCCATGGAGTAGAAATGTACAAGGAATCCTAGAATGGAAATTAAAACAGATCTAGGTAGTAGAAATATCCAAGGTATCCTATCAAGCCTGATCCTTGGAGTGGAAATGTCTAAGGCATCCAAGTAGGTCATCCGTGCCATACTGTGAACCCTCAATGATCATCATAACCAAATTATTCACTATTTCATAAACCATTTCATTAATCATTTCACTAATGCCTTCAAAATCATATACAAACCAAGGGATTATACTTTTGATACCTTTAATACACAAATGAGAAGTTTATATAAGGTGTTTAAAACCTTTAAAATTACAATAATTAACTGTATTTAATTCCCTTCAGTGTAAAGTGAGATCAACACACCTCAAGGGTGGCATAATCATAGTCAAAGGGAAGAACCCACACCATGGGTGGTCTAGTTTGAGTTTGAAAACCTCCAACCTTATATAAGAGTTCCACAAAATGTATTAAACATGAATTTAACATTGAAATCAAGGGTTTATTAATTTAGGAAGAAACGCCCTGAAATTACAGCATGTAGTATGACACAAAAAAGGTATAAACAACCATACTTTGTGGGAAAATGTATGGACCACATAAATTATGCCTATATAGAAGTAATCATCCAGTATCAGCCTCTGATTTGGTCCATATCAGAATAAAAATAAAGAAAGGATGAATTCCCTAAAAATAGGGCATATAATCTTGCACCAAATTATCATCACTTATAGAAAGGAAAATAGAAAAATGAGTATAAGGAATAAATAACTCACCAATGGATATACAATGAGACAAGCGAAACTCATACCAAACATCAAGTACTAAAAAGGAACCAAAGACTAGATCAATGGATTTAGGATCTCATAAGGGAGAAATAAGGGATATCCAATAAAGAAAATGAGAAATAAGGAGGGTTAAAACTCAGATAAATTAAGGGGAAAGGATCATTTATAATTTAAAAACTTGGTTTCATGGTTTTAATTCATGGTTGGCAAAACCATGCTCCAACCATGTGGCCAACTCTTCCTTAATACCCCCCTCACATGATCATGGAACACAGTTAGAAAAACCATATGATGACCATGAATTTTACCTCTTTTATAAAACCCACAACACACAGATGGGTTTCTGGACTAGGTCAAATGATTTGGGAAATCCATGCACCCTCTTATATGCACTAAGACACCCCGTATATTTTACTCAAACTATGCAGACTGGAATTTACAATTTATGCTAACCATACAGGCCAACAATTTTCTCCAAAAAGTGGCAATATGGGCTCTGAACAATCCCCAAACACCCTTATTTACTCCATAGCCTTACTAGGAATTAAGGTAAGGATAAATTTAAATAAATTAATAGAAATAAAAAGGTTTCATACCTCATAGAACATCCTGGTCCTTACAAGAATGATGTCCCCTATTTAAAGTATGAGACTTGCATGATATCCTTATGTGGATGCATAGGTTGAAAGCCACATGTCCTCACCAATGCATATATATTTTATTATACATGATGGAATGTACATAGATATTCTGTATTTGGTTAAAGCAGGTATAGTCTATCGGGTACAACATGGGGAACCTGAGCTGACACATGTTATATTTTCATTCATTACTACTTATTATTATAACTAAACACTCTTTATTTTTACCTAATAATTGTATATTCATTAGACATCATTAGTGTAATCCTACTAAGTTTTACTCACACCCTATTCAGAACACCATTTGGTATGCAAACATACCTCTTGGTTTTAGGATAAGATATTGGATTGTTATTTCTTACTATTTATATTTATGGATTAAGACCTAATATGAGGCATGGGGTGAGCATGTACTCAGTATTCCTAAAAGAGTTGGGTATTTATTTATTTATTCTATTATGATTCTATTTATTCTATATTCCTTACCTTCTGTATGATTATTTCCATGTATTTTTAGGTATAACATGTTAATTCATGATTATATATTTGGTGTTGCTTGGTTATCTATTTATTATTACTTCTCAATTATTATTATCTTCCACCACCTTTCATTTATTTATTATTCTACTATATATAGTATTTATTTTAGAGGGTGTATTCTCCCCACTATATAACCTTTATACCCTCACTGATATATGGAAGCCTCTGGCATACAGGGTGGAACACTTGAGGCTATGTGACTAACTTGGTTCAATTACGTTACAAGTTGTATGAAAGATTTTTTTTATTTTTTATTAATTTTTTGGTATGGTAGATAGGAGACTATAAATGTGTCAACACTTGGTAAATATCTCATTTTTGGGTCAATCCCAACCATGAATGGGGGAAAAACAAAGTTTTAAGTATGATACTAGTGTTCATGATGGTTCATTATTACAGTTGATTATTATTTCACCTTGATTTATTGATGTATTATTTTTTTGGTTATTGATTTATGAGATTTACGTTTTGGTTCGGTATGGAAGGAGATGAGATGTGTTCAGAAATCATTTTAGGCATATAGGATTCACATTTAATTAGAATGATTACCAGTATACCTTTATTTCATGATTATTTATCAATATTATTTGTACACCATGTTGATTTATTATCTAGCATGATTACCTATATACCATGATTCTTTATTTTTTCCATTTCAACATGTATCTTCTTCTGATGTGATAGCTTATTGGTTATAATTATGGTATATTGATGGTTAAATAAAGTTTCATCATCAACCAAAATAGTGTTTTTCCACATAGATTGATTGTGTAATTCTATTTAACTCACCTAAGATTTATTATAGAAATGATTTTTTTGAAATAGTTGATGAATTATCCTAAAAATAAATTCTTAAAATGAAAAATTTCTTAAAATTGTTTTATAAATTAATGTGATTGCTAATGTATGACAGTTAAATGGTGTGTCAATTGAAACTTAAAAAGGCTTGTACCTTTATAACTTGGGATTGGGTTCCAATATAAATAAACCTAGATTGGATTGACATGACCCTCATAAGTTACCTTTATCTTTATATTCCTTGGTAATTAACACCTTGGAGATATGATTGTGATAATTATGGATGGTTATTTGAAGTGTCAACATCCAATGATATTGTGTTATGTATAAATGTATGGTTTCATCTTACTAATCATATTTCCCTTAAATTATAGGCTTTTGGTTTCTTTTAAAACCTTATTTATATGAGAAATTAGTTAATTAAAATGAAAAATACAACCTAAATGGTGTATTTCTCTATAGATTGGAATTGAAATTCTGTTTAACTAATCCCTATTTTAAGAACTTATGGATAAACAAATGATTTTTTAAAAGGAAAATGGTAATTCGGACTATTTATACATGGAATCAACTAAATAAAGTGTTAAGTACTGTTAAAAACACATTTTACTTTACAATGGAAACTCGAAATTTCATTTTTTGACCCTTTTAATGTTAAAAATAAATCTAAATTTTTTGTAATAGATTAAAAAAAACCTTTAGTGGAGTTAACATCTTGAAACCTCATGAAAGGTTTAGCTTTATTTTTTCCTTAAGAGTTACCTTGGATGGGAAGATGAATGTTTCCCAAAGGTTTTACTGTCTCTTTTTGTTGTAATTGATCTATAGGTTAGGCGATAGATCCTAATGACCATTTAGGCATAAATTTAGTTTTAAAAGTTAATTCCTCAAGTGAATTAGGGGTTATACCATTATATTAACACCCTTATAAATGTGAAGTAGATATATTTTCAAAATAATAACTTATTCACAAGAAGTTTTGTTCCTTTATTGATGAGTGAGGTTGAAATCTTAGTTGACAAAAGGAAATCCCAGATAGGTAGGTGGTTTTATGGTAAGTTGAATCTCTAGGTGGTATTACCGCATGAATATACCTAGTGAGTATCATCTCTTTATCCTTTTTACATTAACATTGTAACTTTATATGGAGAACTCCCATAGTAGGATTCTCATAGAGGGTCAAGGCCTAGAACCCTGATGTTTGGTAGGTGATTCCATTATGCCTATGTTAATAGGCTTGACTCTTGTAGGTCAAGGATATTTTTACTTAACTATATTTGGACTTCATTAGAGAGTTTATAGTCATGTTAGACACCATGTAGTAGAGGCCCTTAATTGGGATATGCTTCTCATGTGAGAGACCATATGGTTAAGTGAAAAAACCTAGTATCCCTATTTTGAGCTTGAATTAGTAAGGGCTAGGTGGGAGATATAGGAGCCCTTAGTTTTGACTCAAAACCTAGTGGATCAGTTGTTTTTAGTTTGATTGAGGGAATCCTACAAGAGAGAGGTTGTACTGGGGTTTTATGTATGCCTTAAGGGATGCGATCTTGGCAGCACACTCATTTTGAGACTAATTCATGGTAGGTGATTGGGTCATTCAATTTAGGCATGTGATGCCTACAATTTTTGAATAACCAATATGAGTGCTTGATAATCAAGATTGTATTTTATGGGAATAATAGTTTGGGATCCTAACCAAATTGACTAGTGTATGTGTGTTTGATGCTTAAAAATTATGAGATGACACCATGAGATGGGATTTCATTTGATAAATCATGGCCAATATAAGGTGCCCAATTTAAAGAAGAGTTCCATGGGAACTTTTGGTATAAATATACCAACATGATGGGTAGAACAGTTAGCTTAGACTTGTTAAGGGATGAATCATGGGAGTGTGATTTAGGTATTGAACTAAGTTGTATGAGGTTATACACCTACTGTGTCTGGTGAGTTTAGTTCACACTAGTTGCACATGGGAATTGTTTGATATAGAACATCGATGAGAATCTAAGTATGGGCCAAGGATTGATGATTTATAGTGTGATGATTATGGGAATGGTGACCTAGATCTTTGGGTAAATTTAAAGGAAGTACCCCTTTTATGAGGGATAATTTTGAAATTAAACCAGATGTCATGAGATGGTTGACCCATGGTTGGTCCTGGAAACACATGGTCAGGAGTCATGGTGTCAGGATTTGGATACAGGGAAGTAAAACTTTTTTTAATGTGAGAATGGATTGGAGAGATATATACATGAATATTGATGGAATATTAATGTACTACTAGTTTAGGGGTAATCATACCCAATATCTTGACATCATTCAAAGTATCCTAAGAGGGAATTGGCTATACACTGAGCTACCTAAATGCCTCTTTATGGTTTGATGGAGAGACTCATGGGGAGTTGTGATCAAGGAGTATTTTAAAGGTAAGACATAAGGTATGGGGTGAACCTTTGGACTTTTGAGGTTGATGAACCTTGTTTTTGAGATTAATTTTAGAAAAAATACATGAGAAATAATTTCAGGAAGAAGGAATGGGTAATAGATAATGTTTTCTTTAGTGATTATAAGTGAGAGAGATCTTATACATTTCAATAATTATTTCTATTGATGGATAGAGAATGGGATATGGAAATAAAGTTTTATTTTCATTGGTATGGATACATGAATGATCCTAAGGCAGGGACTAGGAAACTAGTCACTGGTAGAAAAACCTCTTGTGAGAAGGGTTATAGAACACCGATACTTGTGGTTGGATGGGTTTTTATCTCTCAGATGTTGTTGTATTAATGGAATAATGTACAAATGGGTTTCTTAATAAATTCTAGCTACATTTTTGAATATAGAATTGGATGGAGTCCAAGTATGAGCATCAAACTCGGGATATCTTGTGATGATCTAAGGATGCCAGATTGGGTTTATAGTAGTGTTTGTGTTATAACATGATAAGAGGATGAGAAAGACTTGATTTTTCATGAGACTTTATTAGAGGTTGGTTACAGGATTCAGTGACCATGCTCGAACTAATCTTGTGCACCTTGTCTTAAAGTCATCAAGATCTAGTTTGTATTCATCTGGTGTTGAAGATGAGCATTTTTTGATATTTTTGGTTAGAAGAGGTTCAACTTGAGTTTACTAAAATATTTTAATGTGGTTAGTGAGGGACCAAATTAGACACACCATTGGGTTTAAATGATTTCAATGTAAAGGTCGACCAAGTATTTTGAAGGAAAATCTTACATGGAAAATTTAGTCTTGGTCACATTGAAATAGACCATTGGGATCAAAATGAGAACTGAGTACTGTATCCTCATGCTTGATCAGGTGTAGAAATATGAGAATAAAGTTGAGGGTGTCACTTGGATGCTAGAGATGTTTTTCAATAATTAATTTTGATGGTGGGAGTACCGTGACATAGAATTGGTTTTTTAATGATAGAACCTTTGGTTGGAAGCTCCGTAGGTCAGTTGATAATAGTGACAATGAAGTGAAAATTTCTCTTGTTTATATGGGCTCGAGTAATCAATGAATCTATGTTTTAGCTTTTGTTATGATAATCTTATTTAATTTTCAACAAAAAAAGTACTGTATGTTCAAAGTGATGTTTGGATGCACATTGGTCATAGGAAAAATGTAACGTGGCCATTTGAATGAGAGTTCTTGGCACTAATAGGTTATATTATATTTTTACACAAGTATTCGCATGGATGAGAAGTTTTATGGTGTGTAGGTTGAAATTTACCACATTTTGGAGTGGGTAGAAATATCTAAAGTAATTTGATTTTTTCATTTGGTGGAGGGGATAATGTTTAAAATGAGATCCAGAACATAATTCTAAGAATTGGAACATTTAAAAGTGTTGTTTTAGACATGGAATGAGGACCAGAAGGTGTATTAAAGGTTTTAAGAGTTTCCCAAGGGTTTAGAACCTAAAATGGAAGTTTTAAAGAAAATAGACTTGGGTGCATGGTTGGAGCATAGTTAGTACCAACCAAGAAACCTGTTTTATTAAGGGATATGGTTTGTTAAACCATGTGAAATATCCTAGAAAACTATTCGGGTCTTAGAGGGTGTTACTTGGTTTTTATAAACTAAGAACCTAAGGACACAAGGTTATATAAGACACCTTTGATAGATTAAAGAGGTGAAACACACATGTTGTTCATGGGTTATTTGACCATGCACGTAGCCATGCGGGGAAAGGGTGCTTGGGTAGTGAAGCCCACAAAGTTGGAACATGTTTGGTAAACCATGTAGGGAGACCATGTGGATTAGAGGTGATTGAGATAGTGCCATTTCACAGTTGGTGCACAATTTTACTAACCATGCATCTCTAAAAAAGGGAAAAAATTACCATTTTACCCCCTAACCTTAAATGGGTTTTTATCCCATTTACACCCACACATCACCTATTATCCCTCCTTGAATTCCCTCATCTTCTACCACCTTCCATGGGTGGACCTCCTCCATTATTTTTTCCAATTTGATCTTCGTTAGATGCGTTGGAAGATGAGAGGTAAGTATAATACTCCTCTTACCTCTATATATTTTCTTAACTATAGTGGATGCTATTTACATGTGATCTCTTACTCTCTATTTTTAGGGTGGTTGTCTATTATTTCAATTTCTCTTATTCTAGATCAAATCAAAGGCTGATACTGGACGAGTGAAGTGTCCTTGATATAAGGTAAGTGGTCTATATGCCTTTTTACCTTAAAGTAATTTCATTTATAAAATATTCCATTATGACGCACATCATAATGTCCATGTATCACCTTTTAAATGTCAAATTAACTGAAATAAAATGTTTAAACCTTTAATGGGTTGTCCTTGAGACCCGATTCCATCATTGGTTGATGTCTACCTCAACTCAAACCACCCCTTTGAGTGTGTTGATATAATTTACCATTAATTCCATGTTTTTATTATTTAGTTAAACCATCCTCGAGACACATTGAGTGGCCACATTATTAGTGGGAATCATAGTTGAATTAAAGGAACTATTAAATGGTTAAATTAATGATATAGTTAAATGGATTAGATGGAATGTGAATGTAATAGCCATGTTAATCGGCCATTCTGGCACATGAAAATGAAAATTTTAAAGGTATTTTTTTCATTGTAAATTGGAATGTATGTTTACCATGGCCTATGTTCAACAATTAAAAAAATTATAATTGATAATTATAGTTTTATTTGAGTGATTATTGGGCTCTAATATAAAATTCCATGGGTAGGACCATAAGGCATTATAAATTGAATAATTACAAGTGGTTAAATGGTTGGACATGATGCTCATTTCTGTTTAGTTGTAATTGTTGGACATAACAATCCTCTATTTTATTTAAATATATTGGACATAATGTTCCTTATTTATATTATTAGAACTTTATATACATGATGTTCCCCATAATTATTATTTCTTATTAAATTGTTGGGCATGAAATCCCATATCATTACTTATAATTTTTTTAGTATGGAACCTCATATCATTACTTATTAAATTGTCAGCTATAACACCCCATATCATTATTATTTTTGGAATGACACCCTATATAATTAATTATTATATTGTTAGGCATGGAAACCTTATCATTGATTATAATTGAATGTGTTGGGTATGACCTCCCTTATCATTCATTGAGATAATTGATCAGACATCCCATCTTTAAAGCAAGAGACTTGTATGATAAACTTACATGGAATACTGGGTCTTAAGCCTCGGGTCCTTGCTGGTGTATATATATATCTATATATACATGTATGTATATGTATATTTATATATATACATGATGGGATTTCCATAGATTTTTTAGCTTAGGACAGAATAGGTATAGTCTACTAGGTTCTCTATGGGGAACCCGATCCGACATGTATTATATTTTAATTCATTACTACTTATCATTATAATTGAACACTAATATATTTTATACTCACTAACTGAATATTAATTAGAAACCATTTTTAGTGGCCTAATGAGTTTTACTCACACCCTTTTCGGGCTACTTTTTGGTACCCAGAAAGACCTCTTGGTTGCAGGACAATATATTGGATTGTGCTTTCTTGTTATTACACTTTATGGAAAGGGGATGGGCATGGAGCTAGGGATAGATCATGTACTCAAGATACCTATAATGGTAAGGTATTTATCTATTTATTTATTATGTTAGGTGTCTATTAATTTTGTATGTATTACATACTATATGATTATTTCCTTTTATTTTTGGCCATAACATGTTTATACATGGTTATTTATTTGGAATTTCTAGGTTGTTTATTTATTATTACATTTCAGTTGTTATTATAATACATTTATCTTTATTTATTTATTATTATACTATATTTAGTACTAATTATAGAGGGTATAGTCTCCCAAATTTACCACCTTTAGACACACCCTACTAGTTGGCAGCCTCTTGTGTATGGGGAGGTGCGCTTGAGGACATGTGACTAACTAGGTTTGGTTACTCATGAGTGAACTGAGTCCAGGACGTTACATGATAACTTATGAATATAATTTTCCTTCAATTCTTTTTAATAAGAGATACTATTTTTTGAGGCTTCATTATTAATCTCTTAGTTCTCCCTTATAATTTTTATACTTATGATCTTCATGAGTGATGATATTTAAATGAGGAACAAACCACTTCCTATCATTTTTATTGATGAGGCTACAAAGATATGAGTTTGCTTCTTATGATTATTTGGTTGAAAAATTTTAGGATGTTTGTAATTTCTTATAATTGAGGATATATCAAAGAGGTTCTTGGGGATATTTTTACCTTAATAAGAATACTTATCGATGGAGTTTATAGTGCGTAATTTCCTTTCGCTAACTGGATTAGTTGAATAATTTTAAATATTAATAACCTATACCTTGGATCTAATCTAATAATCTACCCAATTATTTGGTTTAAAAGTGTAGAGTAACTATTATTTAACTTTTTTTAATGATATATTTTACAATGGTATTTATATTTTCATTTGATACTCCATGCATTTTTTCACTCATTTTTTTTATTCTGATTATATATTTTATCAACTATTTTCTTTAAATTCTGATAGATTTATTTCCACTATATTTACTTATAATTTAACATGCTTGTTTACTTTTTTTACTTTAATTTGTTTAAAACATATAACTTATGATCAACTTATTACTTGAGTGGGAGAAAAATTGTATGTTAGTTTTAAGGTAGAATTCACCCCCTCCGGTGCTTCTAAATCATTTACCCATGGGAAAAAACTTCATATCATAAAAATTATTTTGTTATTTGAGTTAGAATCTTTATTTTATCTAGTATATCATTATTTATATCTTCCATTTTTTTAGAATTTATTATTTCCCTCACACTAATGTGTAGTATATAAAATATTTGTTTGTTTTAGTTATGGAAGGAGATTTTATAGTTGAATTTTTGGGAAATATGAATCCAAACCATCCATTGTTTTTTATATGAATAATTATTAGTATTAGTGAGACCAAATAAATAATTATGTTATAAATATTCATTTAGATAATTATCTTATATTAGAAAAAATTATAAGATAATAGAGAAAGAAGTTTTAAATTTTACTTATGATGAGAGAACTGAGTTTCAGTTGAAATTTCAAGTCAGAATTACTCTATTTTGCGTGATTTAGAAAAATTTCTATAGTAAAATATATTAATCTAAAAAATATAATGGAATTTTGAATAATTTATAGGTTACTCACTTAAGAACATTGAAAGTACTTAAAAAAGAGAGCAATGATCAAGGTTGATTATCAAAGTTTTGGATTTTTTACCTAGTGAATCCATTACTCAAATGCATCAATGATTTATGAATATACATTATATTCTTCAATAACTTGGATAACATAAAATAATGTATGATAATATTTTATATAATATCATATACATTCTACTAAAAGAGTGGGAGTCAAAATGACCAAATATTGATGATACTAAACATATTACAATGTTGAGCTTAGAAACTTAGATCAGATTTCCCATAAAGTATAATAACCAACTTAAGAGAGATGAAAAAAAAGAAAAAAAAAGAAAAATGGAGTGGAATTTTCATCAGATTATTATGATTTAAATTTATGAACTCATACCTTTGAGATACATACATTTAAAAAAAATTCAAAAATGATTTTGGGTGATGTTGGTATAGAATGTACAAAATATGAGCATAAATAAATGTTTAGGATATATTTAAATAGTGAAAAATTCTGTAAGGATTAATAGAAAATAGGAATAATAGATGTTGTAAGTAGATAATAATATCCTTTAGAACTTATCTATTATGAATGAATGAAACCTAGTTTTCATTAGTCCAAACTGTCAAAGTTGAAAAAGAAAAAGTGAAAAAGTTATCTAAATGAAAGATAGAAAATATGTTAGGGCTACCAATTATAGTTAGAGTTCAAGTGAGGATCTATCCATATATTATAATAGTATCTTAGATAGTGATAACCTCTAGAGAATTACCTAATTTTATGAAAATGTTCCTAAAAGTGAATTTTACTTTATGGGAAAGATGTATATATATGAATTATGTGAATTATATTTGAGAGAATATTCTTAATTTTGATTAGATGTTGAATCATAGTCAAATGATGAGGAAAAATCTCCTCAGTCTTATGATGAGATAAAATATTATATTTTAGATATTGAATATGTGTATTAGAAACTCTATAAGAAGTATATTGAGACTAAATATGATATTGTCAAGTAAAAATAATGTTTCAAGTTTAACATCAAAATTGAGTTGTAAGGATGATATAATTTATAAAGTGAATTCTAAGGATAAAAATATTAGAAATGATATTACTAATATAACTACAAAGTTATAATTCAATACAACTACCAATATTACTATTGGTGGAAGTTATATTGAAAAGATGAAATTTAAAGTCAAAGGTTTAAATAAGTTTCTTGTTAATTTTAGTTATAGAATGTAGACATTTGATAAGTTGTATAAATATGTGTTATTAAATAGAAAAAATTCTAGAACAAGTCATAAATCCACCATAAAATGATGCCATTATCCAAAATATTTTTTATTGAGTAGTGTACCATTTTTCATTAAATTCTAAATAGGTTTGCATTGGAAGAATAAGTGTTCAATTAATGAAATTAAATCAGTCAGAACACATTAAGATTTCATATCAAAGGGTCTTACTATGATTTAATATATAAGAGGTAACATAATCTGGGTTTCAAATGTTTTTTATAAAACACCTTCAAACCTAACCAGGTATAGAAACCAATAACTAATCTTCCAGTATAATAAATATAGTTGCAAATTAGTAACTAAATTATAATACCCAAAACTCATTAAAGTTTAATTTTATGTTATTTCACTTTATTATTTTTTTTTGATTTTAATTTTTTGAATAATATTTTATCAGATCTTATATATTTACATAAGGTTTTCAATAAAATTACATTTTGTTTATTTAAACTTTCATAAGTTTTCTTATCTTATGTGTAAAATTTATATTTTTATGTAAATTTTTATAATTAGAATGATTTTGTTTATACTTAGACACATTTAAATAGAGGTATTTTGTTTTTTTCTCTAATATTCATTCATATATGTTTATATACAGTCCTGTTTTATGGAAGATTGGAATGTGATCTTTAAACCACTTTTATAAACACATTATTTGAAAGAATATCATAAACATGAATTTGAAGATAACTTACAGGTGGTTAAATTATCTTTATTATTATATAAAAAAACTTATAACAGGTTGGTTGATTACTTTAATTTTTTATACTTTGGTAATTTTTGATATAGTCATGTTTTTCTACATTAGGCATTTACTTTTTCAGAAGGTTACTGAACTAGATTTATAAAATAATAATTTTATTCTTTTATGAGGTTTGGTATCATAGTTATTTGGTTGTGGAGTATTTTGTACCATTAGATCAGATCATATCAATGATTTTCATATATTCCTATAAAAAGGATTGTGGACCCATAGTTGATTGTATTCATTTATTATAAATACTTATCTCTCTCAAATCATATCTTTTGGACTATTATGATTTATTACCTAAAGATGTAAATGGAATATTACATAGATGTTTTGAGTATATAGATTATAGTTATAGAGATTATTATAGAGATGTCAATTAATTTACTTTGGTACAATCAACATAGATCTTTAATAAAGAGGATCATCAAATTCTAATGTTTGTAATCAGTTGTTATTTTTATTGAGGATAATTAAATTTTATATCCATAAATTATATTATAGTTCTACTCCACTATACTTTTAAATGATTCATATGGAGAGAAAATGGTTAATATTGTGTTCCAAGACCAAGAGTTTGTGATAAACCCAAATAAATTTACAGAATTTATTAGACTACCACTAGAAAGTGAGTCATTATTCATCTCAAAAAAATTTCTAGAAACCTATGGAACTTTCAATAAAAATAAGGTTTAAGAAACCATGTTCTTGACAAAGGAAACGTTTTACAAAATGAGTCACCTATATTAAGAAGGAATAATTTTTTTATAGTGAGTGTAAGGCATCCTATTATTGAAAAAATGTGATGGGATATAATCAAGATTCATGAAATTTATATTTTTTACTTCCCCTATAGTAGGATGAAATTCAACCTTTTAAAATTTATTTGGGATAGTATGTAATTTATATATATTAGCTTGGTAAAACTTAATATCCTTCCATATTTAAGAATGTTAAATCAAATTATTGTGAAAATCCATCAAATAGAAAGTGTTATATAGTTTTAACACCAAAAAGGTTAAGGAAAACCCTTTGAACTCTGAACTATATCTAGGATGAAACTATTAAATAATGTAGTTGAAAAATAGTTAATTAAGAATGCAATAAATATTACAATTCCAAAATATTCTAAGGAAATTATGAAAACTATTGAGAAGAAAAATAAAATAATAGGAATTTTTCTCATAGATAAATAATCCTCATAAAAAACAATAGAATTTTCTAATGATGAATTTAAGATATTTGTTGAAAAACATGGTGATGTATGGAAAAGGAAGGCTGATGAGGTTAAAAATAATCTTAAAGAAAATAATTTTTGGGAATATATATTTCAATTTATATAAATTATAATTTGATGTGATGGGATAATTTAATGTTAAACATATGTTGGATGATAAAAAAATAAAAATTATTTAAAAACCAAGAAGTATCAAGATGACCAATTCTAGTCACTATTAGAGAGCCTATAGAGGAGGTTAAACCTACTCAGAGGAGAAAGATAAAATTCTCTGAAGATAAATTTAGAAAAAGGAAATTAATTATAATGAAAGTTGAAGATTAATATTTGTTTAAATCTATTAAACCTCCAGATAAATAAACCAATACACCATGATAAGTTGAATCAATGGTTCAAGCCACCCTTAGGCCCTCACCTCTTCGAGAATAGACACTTTCATCATCATCTGAAAGTTATTGTACATTATATTATAGTTTTCAATGTTAGTCAGTTCATCAGAAGATGAATCTCATAAGATATATAAATCTTCATATGTTAAATCTAGGAACTAAAATAAATCTTCTATGGAATATTCTCTTGAACAAGTTATGTTTGTGTGTCCACTGGTAGTTAAGAAAGAAAAATATTCAGATGTTAGAGTATAGAGTGAAATAGATTATGAAAAATTATAATAATATCAATAATTTATACACGTGGATGTCATGAATATATCACCCATGGATAAGGGGAAAAATATTTACACCAAGAGTTGATGATTTTATATTTTAACAGATAATTATTTGGAAGATAGTTCTTTAAAAGATAGCTTGAGAAGTAAAAATAATGGTGCATTTGTAAGTCTTAATAGAATAAAAACTACTCAGGGTATAAAACTTCATATCAATCCCTCTATTGCTTGATTTGAGGATAATCTATTTACATGATAGTCTAATTTATTCTCAAACCACCCAGACATTAAAGAAGATCCTTGATCTATAGGTTGAAATGAATTCAAATACATCAAATATTAAGGAAGATAATGAGATGCACTTCCAGAATATAAATAGAATGGAGATATATGAAATGTATCATGATAAAAAAATACCCTATTCATTTTAATTCTACTTGAAGGAAAGAACTTGATTCATTCAATATTATTTCTTCTCATCAGGACTAGAAGTTAAAAGAGTCGAAACATAAATTTAGGGAACAAAATAACATGATAGAAGAATAGTAAAAATTATCAGACAAATTCAAGAAATATCTATAAGAATAGAATAAAGAATTTAGTGAATTTATAAGATAATTATAAGATCAAAAGAAGAGGCTAAGAAGATGGAGAAACTTATAGATAAATCTATCACAATATAATGAATTTCAAATATTTATATATTTTTATTATTGTAGAAATTTTATTTGTTGATAAATTCTTTATGATTTGTTGATGGATGATCTCATTAATGATTGGATATTTTCAAATTAATTTACTTGTTTATTATTATCCCACAAGGGTGTATTTATTTTATTTTATTTTATAAGAAGAGTGAATATTATCAGAAATTATATTAAATAAAAGACATTATCTTATTATTCGTTGAAAATCACAAAGAGATATCTATAAAATAGGGGGAGATTATCATATGATAAATAGAGATATCTATTTATATTTTATTTTAAAATTAAATATTGTTATTATTTTCTTCTATTTTAGTGGATTTATTTTTGATAATAAAAATAGGAGATAAATTAAAGTAATGGAAATTTTTTCTTTGTCTAAGGGGGAGATTTTTTTTATAAATAATGTGCTTTAAGTTGAGTTTTAATATTGGATAAATGAAAATCATATAATTGATAAAACCTTGGGGAATTTTTATCATAACTTTTAGATAGTATTTATTTTGTATTCCAATCAAACTTAACTTTTTCATTCATGTTTTTTATAAGGATGTGGGAGATTATTGATTCAAAATACAAAATTTCAAATATTTTTTTTAAATCACAATACACTCACATTGAATTAAACTAACTTGAAGTTGTTTATTTAAGTTTTATATATTTAGTTTGTATCTTTTGATGGTATGTTTCATTAAATTAAGACATTATATACACTTTATATAATATTCTAGATAATTTTGATAACGAACAAAACTTCATTTCTATATTCATAAGAAGGCAATGTACCTTCTAGTATTATTACAAACAAACCAAAATAACTCAAAAATACAACCTTTGAAGTTTGTTACATTGTTATTAATAAATTTAATTGAGTATTATAGGAATATAAAATATAATATGTTACAAATAACCAAATCTCTTTCAATCATGTTTACTCTATACATCATCTCATTATCATGAGTGCTTGATATTTTACATTTCTTACTTTGTGTTTTTCAAAGATGTACCATTTAGTGAGGTTTCAATGTAAATATATTAGTTATTCAATTATATATTTTTTTACTTTTGGTATTTATTATTAATGATATCCATAGAGAAATCTTCAACTTCTAATCAATTTAATTAACGAGGCTCCGAGTCTAGGAGTATGATACTTCTAAACATTTGTATGAAAAAGTATAGGGTTCTTAGAATTGGTGCTGATTATGGATAGATAAAAGAGGTTATTAGGGATATATCTATTTTAAACTAATTTCATATTGAATAATTTCATGTTGTGGAAATTTCTACAAAAAAATGACTTAGTTGTAGAAGTTCTGGTATTTAGAACTCATTGATACCATAGATTAAGTCTACCAATACACCGATCGATTGTATTTAAAAAGTGAAGAGTTTTTATGTATGAAATATTTGAAAATAATATCATTTATAGGGGTATTCATATTTTCATATGATACTTCATTCACTGCTTCACTTACCATGTGTTTTTATATTCTGATTGTATTGTTTTATCAGCTAGTTTTTTAACTTTTGATATAATTTTTTACTGTATTTACCACTTTTTTAACCTATGTGTTTACTTAGTTTAATTTGATTTTATTAGAACATATAAAATATGATCAAGTAATTACTTGATTTTATGAAAAATGATAAGTTGGTATTTGAATACAATTCACCTTCTCACTTATAGTTACCATATCATTTACGTCTCAGAAAATACCTGGTATCAGATAATGTCTCTTTATATTTGAGTTAGACACTAGATTTTAGATAATATCTTAGTTTTTATATATATATTTTTTGTAATTTATAAGTTCCTTACATTAATGTGTAGTATATTGGAGATTTTTTTATTTTAGTTGTGGTAGGATTTTTTCCAGTCAGAAGTTTGAATAATATGAATCGAAACTGACCAGTAATTTTTGATGGGAACGATTATGAGTTATAGAGATACATGATATTTACTAATGATATGATTAAGTATGTATGTAATTATATTATTATTACTGAAAAATATAAGATATCAGAGAAATAATTTTTAAATTTTACTTTTGTTGTGACAATCGAGTTTAAGCTGAACATTCAAGTTAGAAATACTAAATTATGTTTTATTAAAAAAAATCTATAGTCAAGTATCTTAGTGTAGAAAAAATAATTTAATTTTGAAGAGGTTTTATGTTAAATATTTCATAACTTCAAAAGTTCAAGAAATAAATAGAGTACTACTCTGGATAAATTATCAGTGTTTTGGGGTTTTACCTAGTGATTATGTTTCTCAAACAAATCTATGAATTATAGACATATTTAACAGCCTTAAATACCTTATATAATTTGAAATAATTTATTATTAAATTTTATATAATGTCATATACATTCTAAAAAATGATTTTAATTCAAAGTGAACAACTATTTATGATACATAACATATTATAATGTTGATTTTAGTTGATTTGATCAGGAATCTCATTAAATATTATAATAGACTTAAGAGAGATAACACAAATTAATAGAAGAAAAATGGATTGTAATTTACATCAATATATATAGCTTTAAATTATATAACTCCTACCTAAAATCCAAGTACATCTAAGAGAAATTATAAAAGGTTTTCAGATGATATTGATATAGAACCTATAAAAGATGAACTTGTAGTGATGGAAAGGAGAATACTAAAGAATTAGAACTTATTAAAGGATTACTAGAAATATAATAATGATGGATTATGTATATATATAAATTAATATCCTTTGTAACTTATCTATTTTTAAAGTAAGAAATTTTTTCACATTAGGATAATGTTACAAAAGTTGAAAAAGAAGGATAAAGAGTCCAAAAAACCTCAAAATAGAAAGGAAAGATATATTTTATAGATAACATTGATACCTAGAGTTCTAGTAATGATACAGCCTCAAATGATAATGATAGTTTAAATAAGGATAACAACCAAAGAATTACTTAATTTATGAAAAAGTTCCCAATAATGAATAATGGTTTCTGGGAAATATGTCTATAGGTGAATTGTTTGATTTATTTTTGAGATAATATTTTTTATTTTAATCAGATGTTGAATCAAAATCATATTATGAAGACATAACTCCTCAGTCTTATATTTAAATTAAATATTATATTATAGATATAGAAGATTTGTTTCCAAAATGCTTTAATAATTATACTATGATTGAATCTATGATTTTCAAAGTTGAAAAATGAAGTTTCAAGATTAAGATAAAAATATATTGCTAAGGATTATATAATTTATAAGATAAATTATAATTTTTTAAAGATAAAAAATGGATATTACTATGCTAACAAAAACATTTTAAGACAATTCAAATACTGATACTAAACCTAATGAAAGTTAGATTGTGAAGCTAAAATCTAAATTTAAAGGTTTAAATAATTTATTTCTAATTTTCTTTATAGAATTAAGTCATTTGATAAGTTATATAAATATCTGATTCTAAATAGAACAACTTCTAGATAAGTTCATAAATTTATAAGACGATCACACTATCTGTCAAACTACTTTGTACCGAGTAGTGAACCACTTTTCATCAAATTCTAGAGAGGTGGGAATTAAAAGAATAAGTTTTCATAGAACAAAATTTAATCTTTTGGAATAATTTTTTTTCTTATTAAAGGATCTTCCTATGATTGAACATAGAAGATTTGTAATAATTTGGGTGTCTAATTTTTTTTTCTAAACACCTTCAGAACTAATAAGGTCTAGATATCAAGGAACCAACTTTGAATCAAATAAATATCATTATGAACTAGAAGATAAATTAGAATATTCAATACTTGTTGAAGTTTAATTTTATATTCTATATATTTACCTTAAATTCTATTCGTTTATTTTTATTAAGAATAATTTATTGAATCTTACACATTTATTTAAGGTTTTCAATACACTTATGTTTTTTTAGTTTCAATTTCATATATTTTTTATCTTAAAAATAATATTTATATTTTTATGTAAGTTTTTATAGTTAGAATTTTTTTATACAGAAACTCCTTTAAATAAAGGATTTTTTTTGTTTGGATAAATTTCAGGAATAGATTTTTGTCTAATGTTTGATTCTATGGTAGATAGGAATGTGATCTTTTAACTAATTCCTAAACCATCTCATATAGAAAAATATACTACACAAGTAAAAGATAAATTTCAAGTGGTTAAATTATCTTTATTGTTATATTTAAAAACTTATAATATATTTTTTGATTAATTTAATTTTAAAACTTTATTAATTTTTGATAGATTTATTTTTTTAAATTTTAGTATTTACTCATTTAGAAGGTAACATACCTAGTTTTTAAGAAATTTTAATTTTATTATTTTAAGAGATTTTAAATCATTATTCTTTGGTGTGATGTTTTTTTGGATTGTCAATAATATAAGATCAATGTATGTTATATATTCATAAATAAAGGCTTATGGACCTAGATTTTGTTGTCATGATTTAATATGAAGTCCTCTCGCTCTCTAAAATCATATCTCCCAAACTATTGTGATTTATTTTTAGAATATGTAAATGGAATATTATTGGTATGTAATAAAATGAGAGACTAACACAAGATATATTTTTATAGAAAGTTAAATTGGTTTGGGTTGATATAACCAACTTGAATCATTACTAAAGAAGATCACCAAATTATAATATTAGGAATAAGTAATTCTTTTTACAGAAGTGGCATGGATTTTTTTCCCTTAACTCATGGGAAAATTATTCTCTATTTTTATTTTTAATGATATTGGTAGAGAAAAAAATTTAAAGTTTGTAGTCTAGGGCCTCAAGATTGTGATGACCCAACATAAATTTTTGGATGCTATTAGATCCCATTGAAAGGTGGGTTATTATTCATCTCAAACAAACTTTTGGAAACCTATAAAACTTTTAGTAAACCTAAGGTTGAAGAATAATTGTTCATGATAAAGGTAAATGTTCACAATATGAGTTATCTACATTCAAATGGAAGAATTGTTTTCCAATATATCTAAGATTGGCATTCTAGGGTTTGTCACAGATAGTGATGTTGGTTCCTTCTGATCTATCCTTCCTGCTTTGGTTGTTTCTCCTCCTCGATGGCCTTCTACTTCTACTTCTATCATGGTTTCTCTTTATCCCAAACTCATTTGTTGGTCCCCTCCCCTCCATTCCTCTTAATATCATCGTTCTCAGGACCTGGATTTCTAGTTTCATTCTTCAAAAATTTACCCTTCCTAGGTTCTATGTCTGCTCAGATTTTTCCTCTTGGGGTCTTTCTTAGCATTGCACCTTCTAGGGTTGTCAGTATTCTTATTCGATGGTAAGGTTTTATTCTCCAGGCCTTTTTCTTCCTCCCTCAATTATCCTATGTGGGTTTCTCTCAACGTTCCCCTCTCCTAGGGTGGATCACATGATTTTTCTCTAGTGAGTTGATCTTCAGGACTCAAACTCTCCCATTCCTCAGTTATCCTCTTGGGGTTTCCCCTTTATAGTCTTTACTTCTCCGGTACCATGTATCCTACTTTCAGTCCTTAGATCACGAACCATAAATACTCTGTCATCCCGATCCACTATACTAGACCCCAATTTTGGTCCTGTTTGGCATTCTTCATTGTGGTTTGGGATGTGCTTGTGGTTAGTAGTTTTGGATGTATACTTATTCCCTTGTCTAGTTAATCCTATTATATTACGTTCTCCTGTGGTTTTTGTTTTGGTGGTCACTCAAATCTAGCCTGGTGTCAAGTTCCAATGCTCCCGTTTGAGGTGGTCTGACGAGTTAGTTCATAATAAGGATCTAAGAGGTGTGGTTTAAGAGGGTGGTGACATTATAGGAGGCACTATAGCATGGGTTTTTTCTACTTAAACTATAAGTGTGACATTTTATGATTGAATTCAATGAGTCTCTGAGTGGTGGTGCTATCTTTCTTTATGATTTTCATTAATTAGTGCTCTGATGTGTCCTGTGGTGTTCAGTTGGGTTTTTTTCAACGATGGCAATGAGGATTCAATGAATATGGTGATGGTGCTTCAGTAGTGATGATTATAGACTCCAATAGTATTCCTCACCAGTGATCTAGTGTAATGATGGGTGATTTGTGTTAGGTTATGTGTCACGAGGTGGGTGGTGGCCCAAGGCGGTGATGTTCGTTACAGTTTGAATGACGATTTTTGAATTTTGAAATTTGAATTTCAAATCGACTTTTTTGGTTTGCATGGAAGTGTTTTTTTAAGTTCCCAATTATCTAAAAAGTGTTTTTTTAAAATGTATGGCATGGTAAAATTTATTTTTAATCACTTGTAATCCATATGTTCTATCTTGGTAAAACTAAAGATCCTCCCATTTTCAAGATCTTTAAATTAGAAAATTATAAAAATATATTAAATAGAAGGTGTTATAGATTTTATAACACCAAAAATGGTTAAGGGAAACAATTTGTACTCTTCAACAATAGCCCAATTGAAACTAGTCTATCATCTGGTTGAATAGAAGTTCATCGAGAAAGTAATAGAAGCTACACTTCTAGAATCTGTGATGGAAAAATTAAAACAATTGAGAAGAAAAATAAAGTATTAGAAATTTTTTTAATAGATAAATATTCCTCATAGAAAATTAAGATAATTATTGATGAATAATATCAGATATTGGTTGAAAATCATAAAAATGTATAAAAAAATAAGGCTAATGAAGTTATAAATAATTTTGAAGAAAATAATTCTGGGAAACCATTTTTCAATTTATCTAATTAAATAGTTAATATGATTAGAGAATGCGATGTTTAAAAGATAAAGTCTATGTATAAGGTGATATATTCTTTGAAAATCATAATTATCAAGAATCCATACCTATAGTAACTATTATAGAGATTAAAAAAGTGATTTAACTACTCCAGGTAAGAGAATAAAATTATCAATAAATCAATCAGAAAAAAAGAAATTCTAATGGAAATTGAATTATAATATTACTTTTAATTTTCTACACATATAGATGAAGAAAATTATACACCTAGATAAGTCTTTGAAATGGTTCAAGCTACCCTTAGATCCTCACTTTATAAAAAATAATCAATTTTATTATCATTAAAAATTTCCTCTTTATTATCTTCTAATTTATCAAATTCAGTTAGTTTATTAGATGTTAAATATTAATGTATATAAAAATATTACTCTAATGAAGTTCCAAAGTTATAGAAATATTCTACAGAATGTTCTTTTGACTAATTTATGTTAGTGGATCCATCAATAGTTAAAAAAGAAAAATCTATGGATGTTAGTGTCTTGGATGGAATTTATCTGAGAAAATTAAAATAATCTCAATCCACTCGACATGTGGATATCATAAAATATCTCACCCATAGAGAAAGAATAATACTTTACAGCAAGAGGTGATAATTTTTGAGCTAAAATAGATCATTCTTTAAAAGTTTGTTCTTTGGAATATAGTTCAAGAAGTAAAACAATGGATAAGTAGTAAGGATTGATGGTAGAATAACTGATCAGGGTATTGAACATCATATAATTGCATCCACTAATTGATTAGAGGCTAAGACATTTACAAGACAATGTAGTGGATTCTTTAACCACTTGAACATTAAAATAGAACCTTGATCATTTAATTGAAATGAAAGATAATGTATTACATTTTAAAGAAAATTGCAATATTAACTTCCAAAACATAAAGAAAATGGAGAAGTATGAAAAGAATCAGGATAATGATTTCATGAGATGACCTCCTTGGTCAATGAACCTAGTCATTTGATTCCATGGGTATCTTGTAATACCTAGGTTTCTTTCCTAGAACATCACAGGATATTACCCACTTAGGCTACTTATCAGACTAATAATAATCCCCATAGTCCAAAACATGTTATTTCAGTGCATCCACAAATTTATTTGAGGCTAATACATTTATAGGATCATGTATTAGACGATATAAAAACTTGTAAATTAAAATAAATATTTAATCCTTAGGTTTAAATGAAATATATAGTATCAAATTTTAAATAAAATTGTGATTTTTACTTTTAGAATATAAAGAAAATTGAGAATTATGAAAAGAATCAATACAATTATGTCATGATCCAACCTCCTCAGTCCATTAAACTAGTTATCTGACCCTATGGGTATCAAATATTACCTTGGATTCTTTACCATAACACTAGAGGCTAGTAACCATTAGGGTTAACTAACAAAATAATAACTATCCCCATAGGCCAACAAATGTTCCTTTTGTGTTCTTTTTCCCAACTCATACACACCCTAGGAAACATCATAGGAAGTAACCAATCCTAATACCACTCTAGGATAATCATGCTTAACTGTGAAGTTTTAATCATTTAGGCACCTAAAAATATAGGTAAACCTTGTTGACATGTATAGTAACATTTAGTCTTTAATTATCACTTTTATAGGGGTGTGACATTCATCAACCCTTTAAATCATAATGTCCTCCCTGTGGACCCACAACTCAAACCCAGGAAGTTCTATTGCACTTTGGCTAGGTGTTGGATCTAATACCATTTTCCTTGACCTGAAATCCTCATGTCATGAACCTTATTCTCTAAGCCCATGGGTATCCTATAATTCCTTGGTTTCTTTCCTAGTACACCATAGGATATTAAAAACTAGGTCCACTTATCAAACTAATAGTTATCCACATAGGCCAACACATGTTCTTTTAGCGTGCATTTTTCTCACTCACACACACCTTGGAAAAATTCCTAGGAGTTCATCCACCCTAATACTACTCTAGGAGAAACCCACTTAACTATAGAGTTCTAATCAGGTAGGTTCCCAAAAATAAAGGTAAACCTTTTGTAAATGGATAATAACATTTAATATTTTAAGTCTCACTTTTCTAGGGGTGTTACAAATGAATTTAATTTTTTTCTTGATAAAAAATACTACCGTAAGAAAAAAATAGATGTGGCCACCATTATTTTTAGTTATCAAAATTAAAAGTTAAAAGAGAAGGATGGAAATTAATAGAATAAAATATCATGATAGAAGAAAAAAATAAGGAAGTTACTGAAGTCAAAAAATATTTACAAGATAAGAGGAATGAATTGAAAGATGTCATTAAATCAACAAAATATCAAAAATATTAAATAATCTAAAAAAGTTGATGTCCAAATCTGTCACAAAAAATGAATTTCAAAATTATTTCTATTTTATGATTATTTCAAAATATTTGATTGTTGTTGAATATTTTAACTATTTTTTCTGGATGATCTTATTAGTGATTGAATATTTTAAAATTGATTTACTTGTTTATTATTATCCCAAAATAAAGTATAATTTTTTTATCTTTGATTTTTCAAGATTAGGGAATACTATAAAAAATTATAGATAATAAAAGTACCTATATAATTATCTATTTAAAATCACAAAGAGATATTTATATCAAATGGTTAGATCATCAAAAGACAACAGGAGATCTATATTTTTATTTAATTTTAATTTTTTATCTCATTATTATTTTTTATATTTTTATGTATCTATTTTATAAAATCAAAAAGGGGGAGAAATTGTAGTAATGATATGTTTTCCTTTGTTTTATAGGGATATTTTTTTTTACTAATTTTTTTTAAAATTGAGTTTTAAATGGGGAGAAATTCCCCTCAGAATGGATTATAAACTATCGGGGATTTTTTTTATAAGAACTTACATAGAGTAGTTCTTTTACATTATAGAAAAAATTACCATTTTCATTTTTGTTTTGTGATTGTAAAAAGGGGATGGATTATAGATTTGAAAGACTAATTTCTTTTTTTTTATTTTAAAAATAATAATAAACTCATGTTTAATTAAATTAAATTTAAGTTTCTTGTTTGAATTTTATATGTTTGGTTTTTATATTTCAATTGTATATTACATTAAATCATGCATATATATACAATTTTAGGAATATTTTAGATCATTGTGATAGTATTTTGAAATTTACTTTTATATTCATTAAAATATAGTTTACTTTCCATTACTATTGTAATCAAAGTCTAAGAACTTAGAATATGACCACTAATGTTTTTTACATCATCATATAGAAATTAAATGAATTCTTTGAGTAATAGAATTTTTAACAAGTTAAAAATAACTGAATCTCTTATAATCATGTTGAAACTATGAATCATCTAATTTCTATGAGAACTTATGATTATAATTTTATTTGAATTTATTTTTCTAATAGATACCATTTGGATAGGTTTCATTATAAATATATTAGTTTTTACATGTTTTTTTGTAATTTGTATCTTCATGATTTATTATATTTTAGTAAAAAATATCCCAATTATGATCAATTTTATCAATAAGTCTCCAGGGTTAGAATTATACTAATTATGAATGTTTATTCGACAAAATATAGGGTTCTTAGACTTTATGTTGATTGAGGATATATTTAAGAGGTTCTCAAGGCTGGATATACCTAATGAATAATCCTTGTTAGTGAAGTTACTATTTTAGAACTAGTCACTTAAATATTTAGAACGTTCTAATACTTTGTATTTAATATACTGATCAACTTTCCTCTTTAGTTTAAAAGAGTAAACTTATTATGATTGAAATATTAGGTAACAATATCCTTTATAGGGGTATTATAATTATTATTTGATACTTCATTCATTATTTCACTTAAATTTGTTTTTTATATTTTGATTTTATTGTTTTATCAGTTAGTTTAATATTAGATAGATTTATTTTTACTGAATTTACCACTTGTTTAACTTGTATGTTTACTTTTTTTACTATGATTAGATTGAAACATATAACTTTTGATCAACTAATTACCTGATTGGGGGTTCTTTCAACTAATAACATCATTAATTCTCTTAGAAAATATCAAAATAAAAATTTATAGTCACCCAAATACACTAAATACTAGAGTGTAGAATAGTGGTAAGTCGAGGTCGATCACACTAGGAAAGGGGTTATAAGTATTCAATAGCGTCAAAGTTTTTTACTGATTTAAATAAAAATAAAATAACTAAACTACTTTTTAGGTGTGGGTTGGACTGAATCAAAAATGAAAATAAGATAAAGGTAAGTGTGTTGATATAAAATTTGGTTTTTCATAAATTCATTATCTGTGAGATTTCATGGGGTAGCTAGTGTTTATTTTCAACATCGACTAGCAGTATCTAAATTATCCATATCCTCTTTTGAGATTTCTTATAACTACTTTAGATTCATGGTTCTTAATATCAAAATGGAAGATTAAGTTAAGGTTATCTCTCAATCTCCCACTTCCCTTTATCACATTGAGGTTATTCCTCCAAATGTCATCACTTTCACTGTACATTTTTGAGGATATGATCTGATTAAATCAAATTGATACTAAATTAAGGTACACACCCATCCTATTTTATAAAACACAAATTTTCCTTGAATACCAAGTTATTAATAATTAATATCACAATTATCTTGAATAAATTATGTGTTCAAGGAAAAGGAATACAATGGTTGTACTAAAATAAACATGTCATGTAATAATGGAATCACATGTCTATTAATTTCGCACTGATATATGCACTCAGAATTACACAACAAAAAGAAAATATAAAATAAAAATAGAAATCCTAATTAACAATCATATTGGTTAATATTAAACATATTCCTTAACTCTCACTTTAGATATTGGGATGAGATCTCCCACTTAGCCTCCTTTATTACTAGTGGAATCTCCCTCTGGGTATGTTGAATTCAAATTCGAATTCCCCAGGTCTGACTCCCTCGTCTTTTTCATAATAGTGCATTCTCTTATTTATATGTTTAATCCTCCTTTGTTTTATTTTTAATTTTCAAATCTTCTGCACCTTCTTCTATATTTTATCCTTTACTTATTCTTCCCTCTCTCTCTTTATTTCTACTTCCACATTCTCTCTCTTAGCAATAAAATATAGCCAATCCTTATGCATTTTTCTTTCTTTATCTTTCTTGTACAGTAATCTTGGATGATTATTTGGTTTATTTTTCATGGATTCATATCCTTGTTTGGGGGGGGGGGTATTTGAATCATTCTTTGTGGGAGAGGCTCCCCCACATGTTTCTATTTAAAACTTCTCCCAAAATGTTGGCTAATGGAGTGTGGAAATCCCAAAAATATTGAGTATTTGAAGTTGAAAAAAACTTCACCCTATGGAATGGGTGAAATGGATCAGGTGAAGTCATGCATATCCATTCAAGGCCACGATGCAGTGAAAAGGTATACAACTGCCAAACTTCCTCCATTTTTGAAGCTACTTCCATTTCTAAACCTTACAAAGCATAGATTTAATTTTTTGGTGCAGAGGTTCCTTTATGTAAACAATCTTACATAGCTACAGTGTAACATGGTTTCTATTGACACATACATATAATTCACTTTCTGCCTTATAGTGGACCATGAATCATTTCTGAGGCCATAGTTAAACTTGAATCCTTCAGTTCAATTTCCCTTTTTCACTATATTGAAAGCTATAGTTTTAGTGTAGTGTTCATTAAAAATCCAGAAGGCATATTGAGTTCTCCTCAACTAGATATAGTGGATTACATCATAATAGAGGTGGAGTGTAGCATTGGTTGGATGGAGGATGTGTTAGAGGATTATGACACAGATCACGAGGTGAAATAATGGAGTTTCAGTATGTGCACAATGCCCCGAAATGTGTGTCAATACCAAATTGTATAATCAAAGGGTTTTCCTTTGCTTAATAAGGTATTTTTTTCCTTAGCACCCCAACATGTCAGATGGGGTATAGAGGACCCCCTACACAACTATGAATTTCACCATGCTGGTGAGTCCATCCTCTTGACACCATGTGGACCCATATTCCCATATGCTAATGTTATCCTGTGCCTTCTCCTTCCTCTTCCCCTGATCCAATCTTTATAGGGGTTTCCAGAGACACACAACCTTCCCAAGTCCAGACTTGGGCCAATGGTCCCTTCTTGGTCTTGCTATGTGTCCTTACCCCTTGGTTGAGGGTTTTCCATTTGGTGGCCCATTTTTTAGCTAAATTATTCCTCTTCATTTATCATTTACAACTATATAAAACAAAAATAAAAATAAAATTCAAACAACATGATTTTTTTTATCTTTTTAATTCATTTTCCAAAATTTCAATCCAAATTATAAATTAACCACAATTTATTATTATTAAATAAACCATGGGTGTCAATAATAAAAAACAATGACATTAATTAATTAAAAATTTAAAATTTGTATGAAAAATATGAACTCATCAGGGTGAAAAATTATAAGTTAGTTTTTTTATATAATTCACTCCCATCTTGTAATTTTCATATCATTTACGTCTATAAAAATAGATTATTGGCTATAAAATTTCTAAAATCAGTGGAATATATAAATAGAGAATGGATTTCCTGGTTATTGATATTTTTGGTCACAATTTACTTATCATTAGGAAATTTTTTAACTTAAGACATACAATACACTTTAATAAGATTACTTATGCTATCAAGGAAAGAATAATTAAATTATGATGTAGGGAAAGTGAAATGAAAGAAATACTTAGCTCATTAGTGGGAAAGGAGACATGTGATTTCTATCAAAGGAATATGAAAATTAGTTTTGGAATAAAAACTTAGCCACTTGAGAAAAAAAGCCTTGGAGGTATTGGTAAAACATAAAATATCACATGATATCCCTACATTTAAACATTATTGTACTCATATATTAAATATTTATAAAAAAAGAAATATAATTCAAAATATATACAATCTAGAAGATAAGAAATTGACTAGGTTGTTGGAATTGATGTATATTTATGTTTGTGGGATGATTTCACATATATATATTGATAAAAATGGGTATTATGTAATATTCATTGATTAATATGTTTAAATAACATGGTTAATTATTATCACTCACCAATACGAGGTTTTTAATTTCATAACATGTTATCAGATATTGGTGGAAAATATTATTGAATTGAAAACATTAAAATTATAGATTGATAATGGTGTAGAGTTAAAAAATATCCATGTATAATATTATCTTAAGAATCATGAGTTACGAAATCAGGTTTCAATGGTAACAGACCCTAAAAAAATATTATGGTTGAGAGGATGAATCATTTAATCATTAACATGGATCAAATGACACTTATTAAAATTTTCCTAAAAGATAAGTTTATATTAAAGTGGTATTGACATTGTTCTATATCAAAAATATATATTTGTTATGTATAGGTGAGGAAAAGACCCCATACTAGTTTTGGTATGGGAAAAACCTATATTGAAATATTTTTAACTATTTATAAGTAAATGATATATTTTAAACAAATAGAAAAAATACTAGAAATTTGAATCTAGTGGATATGAAGTAATTTTTCAAGGGTAATCTTCAAGGAGAAAGGCATACTATGGTGGTGAATGAGTAGAGTTTAAAAATTAGTGAGACAATTCTGGAGGAAAGAGTTGGTGAGTTGAGTAGATTAGGGGGAGAACAAGGGCATGGTATTGATTCATATGAGTACCCTGATAATGAGTATGTTGAAACAAATTCTTTAGATATAATGGTTTTAATAAAAAGTGATAAATTTGATGAAAAAACATTGTTAGTGACTGAATAAATCTAGTGAAAATGTGTATAATGAATTTTCAACATAAAACCTCATTCTTATCATAAGTTAAACCTAAATGTTTTGATGATTTTACTAAGGATGAGAGTTGAATGAAGTCTATGAACGAATATATTGACTAAATTTAAAATAAGTTGACTTGGGATATTATTTGAAGGATATAGGATAAGAATGTTAATGGAACCAAGTAGGTTTTTTATAACAATATGAATGTATAAGGAAAAAGTTTTAAAACAACTCATGTATTATTTGAAAAGGATACTCTAGATGAAATTTATTGATGTGGATGAGATGTTTTCTACCATATATAGATTAAAAATGGAACATTTATATGTTTATGACATAAGGAGAGAGTTTGATTATTAATAGGTTTATATTAAATAGACAGATGTATTTATAAATCATGAATATAAAAATGATGTGCATTAATTTAATATGGAACTTTATGGCCTAAAGTAAGAACGAATAGATTGTAATTTTAGGTTTGATTAATACTTGATAAATCACAATTTATAACATGAAAGAGTTAATCATAATCTCTTTTTCAATAAAGATAATGTTCAAAGGATGATGATTCTAATATATGTTTATGACATAATCTTTGGATGATCGAATTAGGATCAATGTAAGTAGTTTTTTGAATTCATGAGGAGTGAGTTTGATTATTAGTAATTAGTGAATTGAAAATTTCCCATGGTTTGAAAGTGATAAAAGTAAGGTATGTCACTTTTATTTCAAATTAAAAATATTTGAAATATGTACTAAAAGAATTTATAATGGAGTATTACAAGGTTATATAAATAATTATTTCTACAAAAATAAATATTTCATGAGTTGAAAATGATAAGGATGTCGCTGTGATGGATTATATGAAAATTGTTAGAATGATTTTATATATAATAACTTCAAGACCTAATTTTTTTTCTATATAGAAATACACAAGGTATCATAGTTTTACCAAATAAATTCATATTCTAGAAATAAAAATAACAATTTTATTTGTTAAAGTTGAAAGACCCTAGACCACCCTAGGGGGGGGGGTGAATCAGGGTGTCAAAATTTTCTCTTCTTTACTAGATCTTGTTCACACATTGGTAGGAAATTGTTTAAACTTGTATGATGGATATGTACAGTAATTAAAACATTAACATGCAGAAGGAAAACACAACAATTTTTACTTGGTTCACTCCTAAGGGATACGTCCAAGGAGCATACACCGACAATGTTTCAGTCATACCAAATTCTACTAATCTTAACTAACTGTGGATTACAAAGGTTTGAGAATAATCACTCTTTCCTAGGCATACTTCCTTTACAAAGGTTTATGGATAACCCACTGCTTCCCTCAGATCACTTTCTTTAACCCACCCTAGTTCACTGCCTTTAGAGACGTCTCACTCATTTTTTCGACTTGAAGGTCGCTTCAATAGATTGGCATGAAAGTAGTTCTATTTTTAGCATGATACACTGCTTTCATCGAAGTCCCAAATTGGTGCTCTTTTATATTCATTTTTCTCCTTTATTGAAATTACTAAATTCACTAAAAAGTTTTCTTCTTTTCGCTAGAATCACAAACTCCCTTTATGATGTTTTTATTTCTGCAAACTGTCCCTTATTCTATCGACTATATCTGATCTACATATCATGCCTGTTCTACGTACCATTCCTATTCTCCATACCACAACGATTTTGTGTACCATTCCTATTCTACATAGTGCACATGTTCTGCGTACCGCGCCTGTTCTGCATACCTCGCATGTTTTACATACTGCGCCTATTTTGCATATGATGCCTGTTCTACGTACCGCGCCTACTATCCGTACCACGCCTGGTCTGAGTACCACGTCTGTTCTGTGTACCATTCCTGTTCTACATACCACACCTATTTTCATATCATGCCTCTTCTACGTACCACGCCTGCTCCGCGTACCGCACCTGTTCGGCGTACTGCGCCTGCTCCACATACTTCCCCTACTCCATGTACTGCGCCTGATCCATGTACAGCGCCTGCTTCGCGTACCACGCCTCCTCTGCATACCACGCCTCCTCCACACGCCATGCCTCCTCTGCATACTGCTCCTCCATGTACCACCTCCGCGAACCGCCTTAACTTACCGCCTCTGCGTACTGCCTCTGTGTACCGCCTTCGCATACTGTTTCTTCCTTCCGCAGAATTCTTCTTCAAATTATGGGAATTATTTTGTCTCCCGCATACCACTTTTTCTTATGAAAAGTATCTTCCATAGACTACTCCTTCCAATTTTGTGAATCATCTTTTCTTTCATGTACCACTTATTCCTACATAAAATCTCACTGGCATACCACTTTCAGACTTCGCCGAGTTCTTCCACAACAATGATATTTTCTTATCAAATTCGCTCTCTCTTAATAATAATATTTTCACTACTTATATAGGAAAATAACTCCGCTAATTTTGCTAATATTTTTACCCAAATTTTCAATGTGGGACAAACTTTACTACATAATGAACTCCATACATGTACTATAAGTCTCCACTGCATACTACGATCCTCCTGCAAACTGAAAACCTTCACCGTGTACCGTGTGTCTGCCGGTCCATGTAATGCATCTTTTCCATCAATAATGATCCATTACATGTAACAAAACTCCTTCCACAATGAACCATCAGCATTCCACATACCACTTTCCTTCACCTCATACCGTCCCTGCGAACCATTGTTGACAGCATTCTGCGTATCGTATGCCTTCACCGCATACTATTCCACGTACCAAGTACATGGTCATGAAACGTTTCTCAGACATGGTATGTAGTACATGATACAAGGTATGTGGTTTGATTCCTTTGCTGATTTTCTTCTCCATTCCACATCTCGTTCACTCCTATACATAAATCCTTCCATTTCCAAAAAAAATCCCGATTTTGAGGTCTAACAATTTGGAAAACACTGGGAAAATACATTTGGTAAGAACACCCATGCTAATTCACTGTCATCTTTCTTCTTCCACAATCATATGATTTCTTCACGAACCTTATCTACTGTGAAGCCCTTCAAAAATCATCTATATTCTAGTAACATCAGTCTTTCCAATCAATACTGAATATGACCGGTATCATCTTCTCATCTTTGTTTGATCATTCTTAAATCTTCAAATCTCCACAGGATCCCTCATGAAATAATGTATGTATCTTAAAGTAACTTTCTAATATGGTTTCATTATTGTATACAATGTATCACCTTTGATATATGTATTTTGAACTTAATATCAGTTCAATAATCTTCTGAATTACCACTCTCCATAAATTTGAAGTTCTTCATCATCACATTATTCATTTTCATCTTCATTGAAAACTTTTGACAACAAATACAACCTTATACACAAAGTGGTCCCAAAAATATCCCCCTATTTATTTTGTTTTAAATACCATAAATTCCTCCTTGAATGAATGTTTCAATATTAGAATGAGAATCTTCTCTCTCCCCATTTTCTTTTTCTTTATCTCTCACTTTTCTAACTTTCATTTCACTTTCTCTCTCCCTTATTGACAAGAAATTAAAAGATCATGGGAAAATGGTATCAGTCATTTCTTAAGAAATGTACCATCAATCATTTCACTCTAAGTCTACTTGAGAAATTCTCGGTTTAGAAAACAAGAGGGTTTGATTTAGACAAAAAGGTTGTCCATTATTCACTGATCATGATACCTCATGAGATGAGAACTCATGTAATTTGTTTTCAAGGGTTTTCCAATTTTATTCTAGGAAGAAGAAATTGAATGTGATAGAGAATAATCAACCTGAAACTCTTGAACTCACTTCAACAAATTGGTAAAAAACACTCAAGTGCAATTGACAGGATAAGTGGCCTTGGGGCACTTCTATTCTTCTTATGTCACTGATTAATTCAATTACTCCACCTTTGTAAAATGATCTTCATTTTGAGTAACCAAGAATGAGAGATTTATAAATTAAATACCTTTTCCAATGACATATTCTTCAAGAAATTTATAGATTAATTGAATTTAATAACAACTGAAGTTGATACTAATTAAAATAACAATTCTGGAAGCTTCTTCATTTGTCTCCCCCTCAAGGGAAACACTCCTCACCATCTTCATCAAGGGTGATCATTCATCATTTCAATATTTGAACATCAATTGAATAATATTCCAAGGATGGAAACTTCTTCATCTTAGCTATTAAGATTTGACACCATTCACTACTTCTTAGGTTCTCCCCCTAAGAGCATGCTTCACCTTCAATTCATTGCAGTATTAGCATAAATAAAATACACAAATGGTTAAGGGAATAAGGTGGTTCCACCTTGCTTCTTCCACGTGAGAAGAAAGGATGAGATGGTTTTCTCAACCAAGATGCTCCATTATTCATTCTTGTACATATGAACATATGTTCTGATCTGTGTTGATTTGGCATGGATCTCTTCACATTCTCTTCTACTTTGTGTGGAGAAATGTTCTTCTTAACAACCATCATGAATAATACATTCTTACTCCTCTTAAGGGATGATTCTTGACCTGGTATTAAGGTCAAACAACCATTTGAAATGTGACCATATTTCATAAATCTCTCACACAAAACTTCTTTAGCACATGTGTTTCTCTTATTTTTCAATATCTCATTCACTATATCTTCATCACGTGAAAGTTTTTCTTTTACTTTACCACCATCCTTGGCCTGCACATTTTCAAGTTTCCTTTTTCTTTCCAACTCTTCTATCTAGATGAACAACATGTAATTTGGAAATATTGCAGTAGGTCTGGATATTACACACGGATTCATCTGAGTGTCATCCCTATTAGTTGGTATTTTGGATGAATTTCCTGTTAGTTTCATGGATCTAAGAATCAAGGTCTTATCAGCTTCCCTACTTGAGATATTATTGAGGAAATTTGTGTTCAAAATATTATTCTGATTTCTTTCCAAGGTTTATTTTTAACTCTTAGTAAGCTTCTGTGGTATTCTCTTCTTATAATCTTTTGATGCACTTTGAGATGAGCACATACCGACCTTGTGACCACTGCCATTGCATACATCACAGATGATGTCAAGAATTAAAAATCTATTTGCAGTATATAGATTCTTTTGAATTTGTGGATGTGACTTTTTCCTCTATGGATTTATCCCCCTTGTGATGGGATTCCATTGTGATTTTTCATTTTGAGGATTTTACCAACAATCTATTGCACAATGCCCAAACCTGTTGCAACACCAACATTGGCCCACAAATCTTGACTTCTTGATGTCTTATGGATAAGGTTGTTGGATCTTATTATTGATTTTTTGTGCTCTATATGGGAAACCATATTCAAACTTTTTGTTCTTCCTATCCACTATAGCCATGGTGGTAAGTAACTCTTCACCTTTCCCCATCCATACTTGTTTTGAATTTCTCTTCCATCCAGAATTTCTTATAAAAACATATTTTGAAACATGAGTACATGATGGTTTGGATGGTACCTTATTCCTCTCAAATTTTTGTGGTATATCACTGAAATATGTCATGATCTTCTTATCACATGCTGTAGGTTATTCAATCTTTGGTTCCTTTAGTGAGCATTGAGTAGAATAAAATACTGTTTCTTGAGTTATATCATCAATAGAAGTCATGATCTTCTTGTCACATATTGAAGGTCATTTAACTTTAGAATCCTATAGTGGACACTAAGTACCAGTAGAACCTATTTACTTATTTTGTAAAGACTTAATATGTGTCTTGTCAAGATTGGTCAAATGCACTTCCAATTTTAGACTTTTCATATTGGGGATGATCTTCTAATATTCAATCATGATCATCTTCTTTTCAAACGTCTTCTTCAGTCTTTTAACCTCATCTTCATGCATCTTAACATTGTTTTGTAAAGAATATTTGAGTTCCTTGATCTTCTTGGAAGTTTCTTTAAAATATAAACCTTTATCATCATTTCTTTTTTTCAGCTCATCGTTAAGTGCGTGGATCCTTTATTCCAGAATCTTATCAAATCCTTTTTTCTTTTTAAAAGCTTAAATCTATATGGAGAGCTTATAACATTCTGGAATTTTTCAGTCCAAGCCCTTTTATATATTTTCAACTTATCTTCCTAGTCAAGTAATATCAGACCGCATACATTGAAAAATTCTACAAACAACATCTACTATTTCTTTAGGAATATCTTGCAGATAAGCTCTTAATTTCTCCCGATCCCTTGAGAATGAAATAGAAGTGTCTTCCTTCCCTCTGGTAGAGACCTGATCCACCTGATCTTTACTTTCCAAGCCTGATATTTCTTCATTATTGGAAGGGAATAGATAACCAGACACTGCATCTCCTTTTGACATGAGGGAATTATTTAAACGTCTCTTCTATTTCTTTTTCCTATTTGTCATGGTCTGGATGAAGGTAGACTTATGATTAGAGATGAATGAATCTTTATCAAGAAAACACTTTATTGTTGACATAGGGAGGAAAACACAAATCATCTTCAGAATGGAATTACTGTAGAGTATCCAACATACGTAAACCTCCCTATGGTACCAAGTAAAGGACCCTAGACCACCCTGAGAGGGGGGGGGTGAATCAGGGTGTCAACTTTTTCTCTTCATTACTAGATCTTGTTCCCACATTGGTATGAATTTGTTTAAACCTATATGATGGGATATGTGTAGTAATTAAAACATTAACATGCATAAGGAAAACATAAATTTTTTTACTTGGTTCACCACTAAGGTCTACATCCAAGGAGAATAAAACGACAGTGTGTCGGTCGTACCAAATTACACTAATATTCACTAGTAGTGGATTACAAAGGTTCGAGAATAGTCAATCTATCCCAAGAACACTACCTTTATAAAGGTTCAAGGATAACCCACTGCTTCCCTCAGATCACTTCTGTTGACTCCCCCTGGCTCACTGCCTTGGGAGAGGTCTCACTCAGTTTTTCGACTTGAAGGTTGCTTCAAAAGATTTGCATGAAAGTCTTCATCTCTGTTTAGCATGAGACACTGCTTGCATCGAATTCCCGAATTGATGCTATTTTATATTCAGTTCTCTCCTTTAGTGAAATTACTAAATTCACTATAACTTCTTCTTATTTTCACTAGAATCACAAACACCCTTTATGATGTTTTCATTTCTGCGAACTATCCCTGATTTTGTCAACTATCTCTAATATGGGTACCCCACTTGTTCTATATACCTCACCTGTTCTGTATACGACGCCTGTTCTGTGTACCTCGCATGTTCTATGTACCGTGCCTGTTCTGCATACTGTGCTAGTTCTACGTACCCCACCTATTCTGGGTACCGTGCCTATTCTGCGTACCCTACTTTTTCTGCGTACCGTGTCTGTTCTGCAAATCGCGCATATTCTACGTACCATGCCTATTCTACGTACCACGCCTAGTTTTTGTACTATGCCTATTTTACATGCCATGCCATCTCCGTGTACCATGCCTACTTGGAATACCATGCCTACTCTGCGTACTTCCCCAGCTCCGCGTACCGTGCCTGCTCCATGTACTGTGCCTGCTCCGCATACAGTGCCTGCTCTGTGTACCGCGCCTACTCCGCATACCGCGCCTGCTTCGCGTACCACACCTACTTCGCTTACCGCGCCTGCTCCACGTACGATGCCTGCTCCGCATACTGAGCCTCTATGAACCGCCTCCGTGTACCACCTAGGTGTACCACCTATATGTACCGCCTTCATATACCATTTCTTCATTCTGCAGACTTCTTCTTCAAATTATGCAAATTATTTCATCTCCCATATACCACCTTTTCTTACGCAAAATCTCTTCCATATACTACTACTTACAATTTTGTGAACCATTTCATCTTTCACATACCACTTCTTCCTACGTAGAATCTCACCAGTGTACCACTTTCGGACTTTACTGAGTTCTTCCATAGTGATGATATTTTCTTGTTGAATTCACCTCCTCTTAGTGATGATATTAGCACTCCTTATATAGGCAAATAACTCCGAATATTTTTCTAATCCTTTTTACCCAAATTTTCAATGTGGTACAAAATTCCCCACATACTAAACTCCATATGCGTACTGTAAGACTCCACTGTATACTATGACCCTCCTAAGAACTACAAACCTTCAACACATACCTTGTGTCTACCAGTCTGTGTACTGCATCTCTTCCACCAATGATGATCCATTCCGCGTACTAAAAATCCTTCCCTGGAAAACCATCATCATTCTCTTTACCACACTCCTTCACCGTGTATCGTCACTGCAAACCATTTTTGACAGCATTCCGTGTACCTCATGCCTTCACTGCATACTGTTCTGTATACCAGGTATGCGGTCACGAACTGTTTCTCGGACAAGGAATGTGGTCCACGCTCCAAGGTACACGGTTTACTTCCTCTGCCGATTTCCTTCACCATTCCGCATCTCGTTCACTCCTATACAGAAATCCTTCCATTGCCAAAAACAAAATCCCAATTTTGAGTTCCAATAGTTTGGAAAACACTGGGAAATGGCATTCGAAAAGAACACCCATGCCAATTCACTATCATCTTTCTTCTTCAACAATTATCTTCTTTCTTCATGAACCTTATCTATCATGAATCCCTTCAACAATCATCTGTCTTCTAGTAACATCAATATTTCTATTCAACACTAAATATTGTTGAAATAATCTTCTCATCTTCATATGATCATTCTTAAATCTTTAAATCTCCACATCATCCCTCATGCAATTATGTATGTCTATTCAGGTAACTTTTTGAGATACTTTCATTGTTGTATACAATGTATCACCTTTGATACATGTATTTTGAACTTAAGATCAGTTTAAAAATTGTCTAAATTACCACTCTCCATAACTTTGAAGTTCTTTTTCATCTCCTTCTTTATTTTGATCTTCATTGAAAAATGTTGAAAAAAAATACAACCATATACACAAAGTGGTTACAACAAAAGTCATAGTGGATTACATCATGTTTTATAGCACAACGTCATCGTATGAGTTATTGGAATTTATTGATATGGATTAGGCTATTTTAGCTGATAACAAGAAGTCTACATCAAGAATTTCATTTTAAATAAGTGGTTTGTGTATTTATTATCTAATAAAGAATAAATATTATATATCATTGATCACTATAGAAACTTAATATATAACGACTAATCATTATTTTATTGAAACTTTTATGGATGAGGCAATATATTGAATATATTAGAGTTAAAGTGAATTCTACGATTACAATTTTGTGTGATAAACTAACTTATATTAATATTGGAAAAAATAATATCCATAATTCAAGGACTATTAGAATCTAAATATTCATTCCACACACTTTTATACATGACCCATGAAATAATCCTCACTAAGACAACACATGTAGAGTTTGAGTATAAATGTGTCTCAATGCCTGAAGACAAACCAAGTCGGATTTACATGTGCCTCAAGACTATTCACACACTAAGGGATAAAGATTCCTTAGAAATGTTACCCAATATGGTGGTGTGGTAGTGAAAACCTTCTTATGGGAGTAGGCCACAGATTTTGGAAATTATGGATAAAAAGGTGTTGATTCCTTAAAATTAATATTTTAGGATCTCATGAGAAATATTTTTCATTAGAAAATATCATTATAGGGTGTATGAAACCTATCCAAGGGAATTGTTTGCTTCAAAAGTATATATTTGACTTATCATATATACTAAATAGACCAATGAATCAAAAGTTATGACTATTGGATGCTGAGAAAATTTTATAAAGGAATTCAAGATCTTATATAAGTCACTCATTCAACTCTATCATGTAAGTCTCTTTCATACCTCCTTCATGAAAGTATCCTTTACAGGCCATACAACTAGCCTATAAAATAGAACCCCTGCATCCAATTTTTAGGAAGATGGATGAACTCCCAGACAATGAAGGAAGTTGAGAGCTCTGCTCACCCTACTTATTCACACAAATAGTCTTCCTTTACATAGGAAAAACAAAATAGAGAAACCTATAATAGAAATATTCCCCTAGTTATCCCCCACTTGGTAAAACCACCTAGGTGAGCACCCACTTGGGTGATCCCCCACTTGGGAGAACCATGTGGGAAAGCCCCCACTTAGGAAAACCACCTGGGTGAGCCCCCAGTTGGGAAAGCCCCCAGTTGGGTGAGAACCCACTTGGGTGAAACACTTGAGTAATCACCCACTTAGGTGAGGCCCCACTTGGGTGATCTCACACTCGAATGGGTACCAAATTGGGTAAACCACTTGAGTGATCCCCAACTTGGTAGACCGACACTTGGGATACCCACACTTGGGTGACCCACTAGTTTGGTAACCCTTCTCATAACCCTCTACATTGGTGATATACTTGGGTGATCCACTGACTTGGGTGACCCTTCGCCCAGGGCACTCCACTTGGGAGACCCTTCACCCAAGGCACTCCACTTGGGTGACCCTTCACCCATGGAACCCTTATACTTGGAAAAAATTATAATGATATCCATCTATAAGGCTAGGATTCTTGGCCGACCCTCACCTGAGTTATGCACTTTTTTCTCCCCCACTAAGAATAAGAATATTCACTATCCCTCATGAGGGTTAAGCACAAATTCACCCAGGTTTCATACCCAAGGACCATATCATTCCATATAAACTTAGAGTATGTGATACTAATCTAGGTATGAGCATCATAATAGGTGAAATCCTTAATCATACCAATCTCCATTCCTCATATTTTTTCGGGTATACATGGGTGAGGTAATCAAACATGGGAATCATACTTAGTGTAAGCTCTATCCAAACCTTTAACTCATCATGAGTTGAGATACTCTTTATGATTCCAGATACATGTGAATCCTCTTAGATATAATCCACAATCAAATAATATATGACCATTGAGTTTATACTCTCATCATGGTTACCATTATTCACATCGAGTTGATATACTCTTCTTGGTTCTAGAAAAATGGGCATACTCCTAGGTGAAATACCTAATCAAATATTCAATTACCATTGGTTTGAGATTTTACTCATGGTTATCATTATTCACCTTGATTTGAGATGCTCCTCTTGGTTTAAAAAACCTGGAAATCCTCCTAGGTGTAAGACCCAATAAAATCATTAATTACAATTGAGTTGAGATTATCCTTGTGGTCACCATTATTCACCATGTGCCTAGATACTCCTCTTGGTTTCAGAAAAATGGGCATCAACCTAGGAGTAATCCCCAATACAACCATTAAATTCCTTGAGTTGAGATAATCCCCATGGATTCCAAAAACACCATTGAGTTGAGATTCTCCTCATAACTTCTTAAAACACAATCTCACTTGAATAAACTTCTTCTACATGTATCTAAGGTTAGATCATGTGTAAGACTCTCCTTATTTACTATTTATCCCCTTTAATGACATAGGAATCTTCTTAGTGCAACTAATTCATAATGCCTAAATTTTAATCTAATAGTATTATCTAATGTGATACGACTGATCTTATATTGTCTTTTCATTCTCAAACCAAGCATGAATCAAATGTTATTAGAGATCTACAATGATAATTCCATTAGAATAATTAATGTACCTCCATTACATGCTTCTTTTTGAGGTGTAAGCCACCAACCATTCAATTGAATAAAATTGGATCTATTCCTATTATTAGTTGGATACATAGGATGGATCTTTGAGTTTCAAATCTAATTACACTTACCCCTTAACCATCAAATAAAAATACATGGGTTTTGATTCCTATTTTTAAAAGTTATGTAAGATGCCTCTTTGAGGTTCAAAACCAACTCTAAAAGACCAACCACCTCTTTGAATGATAATAAACTCCATAGATCCCAGCTCGTCAACTTTAAAACAAAGCATAAAAAATTAATAAGAGAAATATAGGGAACCTATAATATATAAAGAGGTTTACATAAAAAACATGGTCTCGACCAGATCATTGACACTAGAGTAACCAGTCCTACACTGGGATTTGGGAAGGATTCATGAATATGTATTAAATTTATTAGAGAGTCTTGAAATAGGAAATAATTTACTTAAAAATGGAGTAGTGAGCCTTCAATCCCATCATTTAGACCAATGTGAGTTTATAAGAATCATTGAAAAAATTCCGAGTGATCACATGCTTCTAGAAAGTAGGTCCATATCATGGATGCAAGAATAATTAGGTTTTTTCAGTTCAACAAATTAACCCCATTAGAGCTCGCCTAAAAACTGGAATGAAATGAAAATGGTGAACTCAGCATGACTGATTATGAAAACATAATCAACCTCCCAAAATCAATCATAGACCCCTATTTTTTTAGGAAACAAGGAAAAAGCATATCAAGATCAAAATCAATTTATCAAAGAGAAAATTGAGTAAGGCTTGGTGATAGTGGATAATTTGTTATCTCAAAATTAAATTGAGGATATAATGATATAGGAACCTTCCAAATAATTTTTTGAGATGCATTGGTTAGATCTTAGAGTTCAACCACATTTATTCACTTAAAAGGATTCTAAAAATAGTCCCCACTCCCTTAATGTGAATTATATTCCATGTTTTGTGTTAACCATGTAATATTTGACAAGTATTTCATGGAAACATATGTTTTTCCCTCATGAATTATATGATTGAGTTTGTGTTTCTTCGTTATAAATTGAAAATAATTAATCTTTGGGTTTATTTAAAAAAGGATAGATATACTAGATAGAATATTATTTAATGGGGATATATTTTTAAGGAAGAGTAAATGGGAATCTCTCTTAAATTTTGAAAATGAATTATTATCCAAATGTGCTGACAATGGGGAGAATTTTCTTTGAAAAGGTTTAAGGGATATAACATTAATGTTTAATCATAATCATATTTATAATTTTAAATTTATATCCATTACATTAAGTGGTGTGAAATGGTTATTTACTACTATATGACGACAAGTGGTGTCATGAGAAAAAGTAAAGTGATAAGTGGTGTCAAATCATGAAACCAATGAAGTGTTTCATCGAGGAAATTTTCATTTAACTATACTTTCTCAGGTTGATCATGAATGAAATAACATTAGAGTAAATGATAAGTGAATGATTTATTACTTTATCTAGAGTATGCTGATAGTAGATAAAATATGGTGTACTAAAGTAGATTTTAAAGTGTTTAAGTATTATCAAAAAATCCAATGGGGGATTTTGTTAAAAAAATGATTGTTTATATCTTAGGTTTGTTTTATTTAAAATAATATTTTTAAAGACTCAGTAAATCGCAAGGAAATAATTTCCTAGAATTCTAATATGTTTAGATAAGGTTAGATAAGGTTTTATATGGAATGAAAAAATCAAGATGTAAAGTTCATGATACTATGAAGTAAATTATGTTGTGTGGTTATACATGGGTTTTTTGAAGGGTCACACTATAATGACTGTTAGGAATAAGTTGGATGAAACTGTTTTGTAAGTTGAAAGAAGTTTGTGATGATTTTTTATAGTGTGTCATCTTTTTTTTCTTCAAGAAAATGAAATCACCTCACTTTTTAAGATTTTTGATCGGATGATTGGGACATAAGGATAAATTATAATTATATAATTGGATACAATTTTCATAAGAAATTTTCTTTGTTTTTATTTTTTGTGATGAAGATGTTTTGCAAGTAAAATTGTTTATCAAACTCACCTTGGGTCTGGAATGAAAGTTTGAATGGGTATGAGAATATTTTTAGAGTCTTAATGGATCCAATGATAATATGATGATTCTTTTTCTAATTGGTAAGTTACAAAATATCATAAGTTATCTGAAAAACTTGTGATGAAATCCATATGAAGGGAAGAAGGAGAAAAAGTGTGGAAAATCATTTTGTCGGTTTATTGGAAAGAAAGAAATTCTTGAAGGTTGGGAAGTTATAATACTTTCCAATGTAATTTAGATGATTCTATGCTAACAATAAATGTTCTCACAATCACAAGGAATTCACGATTTCAAGAAGGAGTTTGTGTAAGAGGAAAGTATTTGAAGTCGAAGTGTTTTAGTCTCAGTTTATCGATGTGAGATCACCCGTACCAGAATTGGTTGAAGGCTGGGAAGTTTTGTTTTAAATGTGAGAAGATGAAGATATTGGTTTTCAATAAGACCAATAAGTCACAAGAAACAAATCTTCAAAGAAAGATGATGGTGGATGTTGGAATTTTCTTTGTACCATAATCCAGCAACAAGATAAGTTTTTTCTAGAACCATTTCATCAAACAAGGCATGCCATTGATTCATTGGAGGCAAAGAAGTTTGATGTAGATGTGTATGAAGAGATTTTTGAAACTGATAAATCATGACAAGATCACCAATGTAGTCAAACATTTTTATCAAGTTGAGTTTTTTCCAATTCATTCAAGAGAAAAAGAAAAAATGTTTTGATTGATTTTATCAAGTGGTTATAGAGTCATATTACTAGATTTGACACTGGTACATTAGAGCAACATAGAAAACAATCAATGAGACAAATGATGACCCTGATACTTTATCGGATACTAAATAATTGGTCTGAGGAATATTTTGAAAAATTGAAGAAAAGATGAAATGTTTTGAAGTATTTGATAATTTTTTATCAAACGGGGTCTTGAAGTTTGTTTGAAGAGATTTGTATAATTTTTTATCAAAGTGCATTTTGAAACTATTGTCAAAGAGTTTCCAAGGAGTTTTGATATCTTTAGAACATGTGATGATGTTTATTGAAAAAGAAAAGAAAAAGAAGTCTAATAAAGTTGCAACATGTTTATGAAAGAGTGTTTTTAAAGTTGTATGTTTCTCAATTGGTACCTAGATTCATAATATTTTATTTTTTACAGTTAGTACATAGAAACATAATGAGGAATTTGATGACTTACATATGTTTTCATCATAATGATCATTATTCAGTTCTGATATGTTTGAATCATAATTAGGGAAATATGAATAACATATGAAATCATACTGAATAATGGTTTGAAATATTGAAGTTGACTGAAGTTTTGAGAATATTTGATATGTTTTGAGAAGATTCTAGAAAATTTGAGAAGCATTTAAGAAGTAAAATATGGAGCTAAAATGATGGGGAAATCCATGTTTTGGGAAATTTGGTTAAGCTTGAAAATTTTTCAGATTCCCACGTAAACCACTTTTGTAGAACCTATAAATGGAAGATTGTACATTGTACTTTATAAAATATTATAAAAATATTCATGTGGAGAAAAATAGAAAAAATTACTGAAGTTTTAGTGAGAAGTGTTTTCCAGATAGAGTGTACCTGATGAAGTATTTCAGACAGAATAAAGATAGTGGTTAGAGTTTCTCAGATCAGACTGGGAAATTGGACTAGGATTTTTATATTGAGAGAAAATTAGTTCATAATTGTTTCAATAATATTCTAGTAGACTTATATTTTTGAACTGAGTAATCGGATTGAATAATTAGACTGAGCCATCAGAATTAGTGTTTATATGAAGAAGTTCTTACCTGCTGCTAGATAGGAAAGTGAATAATTATTTTTATAGTTATCAAAAGTGAAAATTGATAAGAAAACATGGTAACATGTTTGGAACTAATTGGTGAAAGTTTTATTACTTGTTACAAAAACTTATATTATATCATTGTGATAGAAGTATTCCATAAACTGTTGTATTGGTCATAGTTCCATGTAAGTGTAAGGGTATATATTACTTGTTATATCCACATGAAATGACTGTTTTCTTGTTGATTTTTTGGTATTGGATTGTTTCAAGGACATATATATTATTTTTTAGAAGTGAAACTTGAAAATATTTGATTTCATGTGGATGTGTAATTTTTTTGTTTTCAGTAAAGTGATAAATCTTTAAAAGGAGGAAAAGTTTGTTTCAAAAGGAAAGAACTTAAAAAATGATATCAATAATTCAACCACTCCCCCTTTTAGGGATACATTGATTCTGGCTGAGAAATATCAATTTCTTTCAAAATGAAGGTTCCTTTAATTTACTCTTTGATGAAGTGTTTTTGAAGAGAATTTGTGATGAAGAATTTGAATTGTGTGAACAATAAAGGGATTCTGGTCTTTGATGGTAAGAAATATCTTATTTGGAAAGATAGAATGTTCCATTATCTTATTTCTCTTAGGTATGATGTTCTTGAAGTAGAAATATATGGATTTACTCCTATTGATGAAACATTTCTTCTTACATCTGTTGATAAGAGGAATCTTGAGAATGATGGAAGAGCTTAGATTTCTTTACTCTCATCACTTTTTAAAAGTGAGTTTCTAAGAGTGAATGGAGTTTCTACTTCCAATGGTATCTGGGAAAAGTTTAAGAACATTTATAAAGGAAATATAAAGGTAAAGAATTCAAAGTTACAAATCTAGAGACTGAAGTATGAGTATCTCAAAATGGGTGAGTATGAATCTATTGTTAAATTCTTTATAGGGGTGAATGATATTTTGAGCACCATACGATATCTTGGTGAAAAATTATAACACTCTACTATTATTAAAAAGATATTGAGAGTTATTCATGATAAATTTGAGGCCTAAGTTTCATCTCTAGATAATATAATTCCCAAAAATCTATCTTTGGATGATTTTCATATTATTATCATTACTTATGAAATGAGAAGGGAGAAAGTTATGAAGGGAAAACCAAATGTTTATAAAGAAATGTCTTTCAAGGTTTCCAAGAAAGGAAAGTCTAAGAATATTCTTAATGAAGAACAGGGTGGTGATTCTAAATTTGAAAATGAGGTATGTAACAATCTTGATGAATTCCTATCCTTGTTTTCTAAAAATGTGAAAAGATGTACATGAAATTATAAATGGAAATTTCCCTTGTAATGTTTTGAATGTGGACCTATTGGGAACTTTGATACTAGTTGTCATCAAAGAAAGAATAAATAAGATAGTGATGAAGATGAAATATGGAAAATAAAATCTAGAAAGAAATTTAGTGATAAGTTTAAAGCCTTTTCTATGGCAAAAGAAAAAAGGTTCTCCAAATCCAGAAGTATAATCTTTTTTTTCTAAAGATGGTGAAGAGGAAGATATTGAAGATAAGACTGAAAAGTTTACTATTGTTTCTATAGAAAGTAATGAAATTTAAATAGTTAATCATGAAGAGTTTTTAAGTAGTATTTCTGAATAATAATAGACTAATCTTGAATTTCATTTTAAGATAGTATTAAAAGAATGTCTGAGAATGATTTTAAGACTTGTAAAAGAAATCAAGATGCTAAATAAGGAAATTATCACAACAATCATTTAAGAATATTATCCAGAAGACAAAGTTAATTTACTTGAATAAGTTGATTTTTTGAAGAAGTATCTTGAGAAATAAATTAATCGGAATGAACATCTTGATGTTAATTTGAAGGTAAAGTAATAAGAGTTGGAAATTTTCAAAATACAACTTTCCAAAGATTATAAGATATTTACAAGTTTCAATAAATCTATCTCTGAGGTTGAATATATTTATGTAAATTTTGAACCTGATAAAGATCAAAATTTACCTTTATAGGTTGAAAAAAAGTTGAATTTATTTTTGAGAAGAAGAAATCTACAGAAGTTATGTATGTGTCCAAAACCAACAAAGTGGAGAAGTAATTATCTTCTAAAAATTATAAGTCTAAAAAAGTTACTAGTACTTATATTTTTGATAAGGGTGGAAATAAATCTGAGTTTAAAAGGAAGATTTTAGGTGATGACATAATAGTTGGTGGTTAATAATGTTCTTATAATAAATATGAGAAGGTTTCTGAGAAACATGCTCACAACTCTAGAAAATATTGAAGTTATAGAGGTGAATACTCTTTCTATAGGTACTACTGATATTGTGGTGGATTTTAGAATATGGAAAATATGTGTTAGTTTAATAAAAAACATTACAACTATTTCACAAATTACAGAAGACAAAGTTTTAGGGGGAGTAAATCCTCTCAAATGAAGAATTTTGAGAAGGATGTTCTGATGAAATTTGAGAAGGTTGGTGTGAATGTTAAAAATATATTCTAAACTTTGGAAACTATTTGTGAAATATGAGAACAAACTAGGCATCTTACAAAAGGATTTCTTGTTTTGTTACCAAATAGAAAAAGGTTTATAAAAATTCTAAAAAGTTAAATGTGAAGAAAGATAAATGGAAGGAAAAATATCTTATTACAGGAACCACTCTCAAAGATACAAAAGTAGAACAACATTAGATCTTATATAGTGGGTGTTATTATAATATTAAAGTAGAATTAAATTTTTTGAAGAATGTGAAAGACTTAAAATAAAGAAAAATTAAATTTTGAAATGATGAATCCATCCAAATAAAAAGTGTTAGATCCAATATTATTGGGGAATAAAAATTTAAATCCAAGAAATCCCTATTTGTTGAGGGGTTTAAATAAAAAATTCTAAGTATTTCACAATTTTTTTGTTAGGGTAATAATTTTTTTTTCTTTAGAAAATATAGTTTTGTTGTAAAATAGGAAGATGGAAAAGTTGTTTCAAGATGACAACATACAAAGTATAACTTTTTTTCAAGTTTTTGAAGTTGAAAAATCTTGTTACTTAAATATGATGGAAGAAAATTAGTTGTGGAATAATAATTTGAGACATATATTTTAGAGAAACATGATAAAGATATCAAAGAAAGAAAATTTCCTTGGTATTCCTGAAATGTAAATAAAAAGATATTGGTGTTGCACAATTTTTTAAAGAGGCAATATTACAAACTCTATGCATAAGAAAGTTAATATTATTTCAACAGAACCCCTTGAAATTATTCATTTTGTTATTTTAGGGATAATGAGAAAACAATAAACTCATAGAAATAAGTAATTCATTTATTTCATTGATTATTTTACTCACATTACTTGTGTTATGTATTTGAAACATAATTCAGCTGATCTTAACATGGTTAAAAGTTTCAAGATAAGTTATGTGAAGGAATGTGGGTATCCTATAAAGAAGTTGAGAATGTATAATGGTGGTGAGTACAAGAATAAAGAGTTAAAAGTTATATTGAAAAACATAGAATTTGGAATGAGTTTAGTGCACCATACACACATCAACAAAATGGGGTTTCTAAAAGGAAGAATAGAAGTTTAGCTGAAATGGGATGTACTATATTACTTGAACATGGTATTTATAATTAATTTTGGAGTAGTGATATGAGAAAAACTATTTATATCCCAAATTTATGTTTCTATAGGATAAGTTCTAATATGACTCCATATAAATTTTTTTATAATAAAACTTCATGTTTGAAGAAATTAAGAGTTTTTGGGAGTCCTTACATCATAAATAACAAAGGTTTAAACCTTAGAAAGTTTGATCAGAGAGGTGAAGATGGAATATTTCTTGGATATGATCCTGATGGAACAGGATAGAAATGTTTCAACAAAGAGACCAGGAGATTAGTTGACTCTATTGATGTGAAATTTATTGAAAAATCTGTGGAAGAAGCTAAAAAAACTCAAGAAAACAAGGATGATGAAGGAGATGAAATATATTATAAGGATGAAAATAATAGTTATCACAAACATGAAGGATAATCAAAAGAAACCATTTATAGTGATGATAAAGAATCTAAAACATCTTATCCTATGATGGGGAAGAAAGTGGAAGCTCAAAACATTATTGGTGATCAACATCAAAAGGTTCAAACAAGAAGAACATAAAAAGTTTTTATACATACTTCTTTGTATTCAAAAATTTGGGATGAAAGATGTTAGAGAAGATTTTGAGCATTGGTAATGGATTCAAGCTATGAATGAAGAGTTGGATCAAATCAATAAGAATGAAAATTGGGAACTTGTACCTAATCTATATGAAAAAATGTTATTGGTACAAAGTGGGTGTTCTGGAATAAGTATAATGAAGATGTTAAAGTGATAAGAAACCAATTAAGGTTAGTGTGAAAAGGTTACTCAAAGATTAAAGGCATTGATTTTCATGATATTTTTTCATCAATGGAAAGGTTAGAAAAAATTAAAATATTTCTTGGTATTTCTACACAATGAAGTTAATTTTTTTAGATGGTTGTTAAGTCATCATTTTTGAATGGTGAACTTGTTGAGGTAGTTTATATTGAACAACTGTATGAATTTGTTGTTGGGAAGGATGAAAGTTATGTGTGTAAGTTGAATAAATACTTATGTAGACTAAAAAAATCTATGAGGAAATGATATTCTAAATTGGATACCACTTAAGAAATATGAGTTTTAATAAAGGGTTGATAGTAATCTATAAATAAAAGAAAGTCATGAGTTTCCTCATTATAATTGTTTATATTGACAACTTATCTTTGCTGGGAATGATGACATAACCTATGAAAGATTTGATGAAGACATGAAAAAGTTGTTTGGGATGTCCCTGATGGGTGAAATGAAATACTTTATTGGGATATAAATCAGACACAAAATAAGAAACACATATTTATTTCAATAGAAAATTATTCTATGGGACTCATCAAGAAGTTTGGCATAAGAAATTGAAAACCTTTTTCCACACCAATTTCAGTGGGAACTAAGTTGACTAAAAATGGATAAGGTAAAGAATATGAATCTAATAAGTTTCTGAAGATGAATAGAAGTTTATTATATCTGACTGCCTAAAGACCATACATTGTTTATAATATCACATTATTTGAGAGATTCCAAAATGAACCAAAAGCATCACATCTATTGGATAGAAAAATAATTCTCTGATATATCAAAGGCATAAAATATTTCAAAATTTGGTATGATAACGCAATTTTTTTTGATTTTTTGGTTATATAGATACTGATTGGTAGGAAGTGTTGATGATAAAATATCCACATAAAATAGAGTTTTGTTTCTTGGGAAAAGTTGTGTTAGTTGGAATACTAAGAAAAAAAATTCAGTAACTCTTATCATGAACAAAAATGAGTATGTTTCTTATACTCAAGATTCTAGCCAACTCATGTGGATGAAGACTCAGTGGGAATAATTACTTATTGAATTAAAATTTACCTTTCTCTTGGGTTTTCATAATCATAGTTCCATCAAGCTTACAAGAAACCCATTACAACACTCATTAGAAATATATTGATATCAAATATAATTTCATCAAAGATCATGTATAGAAGAATGAATTGAAGATGTAGTATGTTCCTACACTGGAATAAGTTGGTGAAATATTCACAAAACCTTTACCAATGGAAGAATTTTTCAAATTGAGGTTGAATATGGGAATCCAAACTCATCCTCTTAAAGTTTTAGTTATACGTTTCTATCCCCTCTCTCATTTAGTCTTTGGATAGTGTTTTCAGGAGGGATAATTTTTTCATAAATCTATCCATTGATATGTGATAAAACTTTTAAAAAATCATGTATTTAGGGGGAGTTGGGGGTAATATATAAACTCATCATGTAAGTGTGTGAACTATTATAATAGTTTTTTTGGAGTGCTTTTTGGAAACTTATGTTTATAGGTAAGTGGAAGAAGTGAAGAAGGTGTGAATAAAAGATAAAATTTTTTCGTGATTCAATACTTTTTGAAAATATGGTTTCACTGTCAATGATTTTTGTTTCCTATAATGAGTTAGCTCATGTAAGCTTAGAATTGTAGATAAGTTATCCATTTCTTATGGTTAAAAAGTTATGTTATTTATAAACCATGGTTGGAAACAAAATCCAAAGGGGGATATTGTTAGGACCAAGTTGGCTGGAAGTGTTTTTAGAAGTGTAAAGATATTTATAATGATTGTTTTATATTATGTTGACTTTTTTTTTTCAAGAAAAATAAATCACCTCACTTTGTAAGATTTTGTGATCAGATGATAGGGAGATAAGGATGAATTGTAATAAGAGAAACATATGCCATTTTTTATAAGAAAGTTTATTTGTTTTGATTTTAAATGCGAAGGATGTTTTGAAAGTGAAGTTGTTCATTGGACGCACCTTGGGTTTGAAATAAAAGTTCAAATGGGTATGAGAGGATATTTCAGAGTCTAAATGGATTCAATGTTAATTTGATGATGCTTTTCTATTTGGTAAGTTCCAAAATATCATAAGTTATCTGAGAAAGTTGTGATGAAATCCTTATTAAGGAAAGGGGGATAAAAAGTGATACCAATCGGTTTGAGGTTTTATTGGAAAGAAGGAAGTTCTGAAAGGATGGGAAGTTATAATACTTTCCAATGTAAGTCAGATAATGCTTTTCCAATCCTAAATGTTCTCATAGTCATGATGAATTCATGATTAAAATCAAGAGTCTGTGGAAGAAGAAATTCTTTGAAGTCTAAGTGTTCCAGTCTCAGTATATCAGTGTGAGATCACCAGACCCAGAATTGGTTTAAGGCTGGGTTGTTTTATTTAAAATGTGAGAAAATGAAGCTTTTGGTTCTATTTTAGAATAATAATTCAAAAGATATAAATCTTTAGAAAAATATAATGGTTAATTTTTGAAGTTTTTTTTACCATAATAAGTAAAGGAAAGAAGTTTCTACTGGTACCAGTTCATTGGACATATAATTACACCAATTCATCGAAGGTAGTGAAGTTTAATGTAGATGTGTATGTAAATATTATTGGAACCAATAAATTGTAATAAGATCAACAATGCATTCAACCATTTTGATAAGGCTGGGTTGTTTTTCTTCAATTGGGTCAAGAGAAAAAGAAAGGAAGTATTGATTGTTTTTATCAAGTGGGTCAAGAGTCATCAGACTGAATCTAACACTGATCCATTAGTGTAAGATAGAGACTGATCCATCAGATGCATGGTGATATTGATAATTCATCAGGTGCAAGATCATCAGTCTGAGGAAGTTTTTAAAAAATTGAAGAAAAGATGAAATGTTTTGAAGTAGTTTAAAAAATGTTGTCAAAGGTGCTCTAGAAGTTTGTTTAAAGAGTTTTGAAAAAGTTTTTGTCAAAGTGGTTTTTGAAGCTATTGTAGAAGAGTTTCAAATGAGTACTGATATCTTTATGAGTTGTGACATTTTTTATAGTAAATAAAAAGAAAAGAAATTCTAACAAAGTTATAATAATGTTTATGGAATAATTTTTTCAAAGTTGTATGTTTTTTAGTTGTTATGGAGCTTCAAAATATTTTATTTCTTATAGTTAATATGGAGTAACATAATAAGGATTATTTTTATTACATATTCTTTCATCATAATGACCAGTCTTCTGTTATGATATGTTTTAATCATAATGAGGAAAATAGGAATAAAATTTGAAATTTAACTGAAGAATGGTTTTAAAGTAATGAAGTTGTATAAATTTGTGAGATTATTGTATAAAATTTGAGAAGCACGAAAGAAGTCAAATATTGAGCCAAAACGAATGGGAATTCATGTTTTAAGAAATTTGGTTAAGTGGGAAAAATTTTCAGATTCATGCCAAAACCACTTTAGTTGAACCTATTAAAGGAAGAGAGTGCATTTTACTTTCTAATGGGATAGAAAACTATTATAATGCGGACTAAGAGAGATAAGTTCTGATGTTTTAGTGAGAATAATTTTACATATTTTACCTAATGATTTTTTTTGGAATGAAGAAAGTCAGTGGTCATAGTTTCTTGGATCAAACCTTGCAATCATACTAGGATTTCTGGATTGAGACAGAAGTAGTTCAGTATTGTTTCATTAGTATTTTGGAAGACATATATTTTTGGTCTGAGCAACCATACTGAAGAATCAGACTGATCCATCTGGCTCAGTGTTTGTATGAATAATTTATTACCTACTTCTAGGTAGGAAAGTGAAGAATTATTTTTAAAGTTATCAAAAGTAAAAATTAATAAGGGAGAATATTAACATGTTTGTAACTAACTGGTGAAAGTTTCATTACTTGTTACACAAAGTTTTATTACTACTTTTTACTAGAAGAAGCACATGTACTATTATATTGATCATAGTGATACACAAGTGGAAGGGACTATCCTACTTATTGTATCCACATAAAAGGATTGTTTTCTAGTGTATTGTGTGTTACTGGATTTTTTAAAAACCTTTAAAAGTATGTAGATACTCTTTTTGATTAGTGAACCTTGTAAATACTTATGTTCATGTGGATATGTGATTGTTTTTTTAGAAAACTGATAAATCATTAATTGGAGGTGAAGGTTGTTTCAAAATAATGAAATCATGAAAGAAAAAGATATCACTGATTCACCCCTTCCCTCTCGATGATACATTGATCCTCACTGAGAAATATAAATGATAAGGGGTTGGGATTTTAGTATTTTATTAAATAAAATGGAGAATTAGTTGTTTAATAATATGGATCATAGGCGGAAACTCACACTATAATATTTATATATTCACTATGAAAGATTAATTTTTTGATGTAATTCTTAGGCCATATAATTTTAGTGTTACTACTAGAATTTCAGATTTCTCCATGAAGGAATTTATTATTTCAAGATATGATGATTAAAGATATTTTTAGAGGAGTTAACATGATATAAATTTGAATATATAAATTTTTTAATTCCATGATTTTTTAAAAACTGTAGATATTACTCTAGGACATATATTGTTACACCGAGTTAGATAGATTTTTAGATTTGATTTTTTTGTCTTAGTGGATAGAGAGGTATAATAATTAAATGGGATACTTTGAATTAGTTCATAAAGATATTATTTGATGAATTTTTCCCTGAAATTATAAATTTAAGGAAGGATTTAACAAAAAGTAACATGGATATTTTCTCTTAAATCTAGAGAAACATATTATATATTGAAGAATGGTAATTGATAGGTATAGAAGGGAAAGGTTGATTGAAAAGGGATAGTGTTATTAGAGTTCATTATTTCTATAGATTTATAGATATCACAAAGTGATGAAGACAAATTAGATTGCTACACAAATCATGGCGCAAACATTAGTTTTTATTGATTCAAGATCAGGGTATTCACATAGAGGATTAGTGAGTTATTATTGAGAAATGTGACTTGTAAGTTATCATTATTTCTTGATTATAAATCTTAAGGGATAGTCAGTACACTCTTATTTTTATAAAAACATACTATGATTAAAGTAAATTTTTGTACACCATCACATTGAAAGTGTCGTATCCTTGTACATATCCTAGTGTGGGTGGTCTACGTTAAAATAACTTGTGTATTTTTCCTTATTAATTTAATTTACTATGAGGGAGAGTGTTGAAATTTGGATCACCACAAATCAACATAATTTTGAAGATATGTTTTAATAAACAATGTTTAGTTCACCCCCTCTTTTGGTTTCTGTCCTTATGTTATACCAAAATATAATTTATATCATGAAAGTTCATCCCATGATTTATGTGTTTGTGATTGTGGAATTATCTATAGAAATCATTTGATGTTTATTATAATATATGATAGATATTATATGAAATATATACATAGATTTATTTTACTAATGAATCACATAATCTAGATGAGACTTTAGATCATCATGTAGCCAGTGCCATTGATCATAAAATTCCCCCAGTGTTACATAGTGTTATGAGTCTTCCAACTATAAATATGAAATAATTATATAAAAATCTAATTATGCTTAATTGAAAAGGGGTGAAAATTTAATCGTGATTATTTAATGACCTCCTAAATGATCAAGAGACTATAACCCTTGACTTACTCATTATATATAAAAACTACATAGGATAAAACTTAATAGATATTACTTTGATTAACCGAAATTTTTTCATGCATAGGATTATATTTTAGGATAAGGAAAAAATTATTAGTAAATGTTAATAAATATTAAACTCCACCTAAATTATTATTGTGAAAAATTAGATGTACACACTTTGGGATTTATAAATAATTTCACCATATTTGATATAAATTGATTAAGCTCAGTTTAAATCATGACATGGATAACCAGCCTTACTTTAGTAAGGAATGATCATGGTGTGTTTATTTTGACTATAATTTTGAATAAATAGAGGGTATATATATTCTATAAATATCTTAATCAAGTAACCCAAACTTTATAATTTTCTCTACACTTTATTAACCATGTTCTTGAATGGATGGTTGGCCAGCTACACTACTATATTTTGGAATGATACTCTATAAATTATAAACGTCACATAGTCCCTTAGGATTAGAAAAATATCATCATTAGATGATGCTTTATCACATTCATCTATAAGAATATGAAATTTAGTCTACAACAATTCCAAAATATTTATATTAAATTTTATTATCACTTAATTTAAAAGAAAGTGGTTCAAGAGGTTATAAAGGTGTTACATCTTGAAAAAAATGAGTAAGGGGTAGATATTTTCACGAAACAACTAAATACACTAAAAACTATAAAAAAATAAATCTTGTAGTTTTACAAACTCACTAAATTTAAAGGGTTTATAAAACCCCCCCTTCCCTATGATTTTATATTTTAAAAATTGGTTTCTCATGTTTTTATATTTAAATAGAATTCCCTTTTGGTATATTATTAAATAGGGACAAAATTAATAATGGAAATGAAATAGGGGAGATACATTTTAGGGTGTGAACTTGTATTAGTTTATCAATCAACTTTAAGATAATAAATTATATATATTCAAAGGGAGTAAATTTTTTATATTGTTTATAATAACAATTTTTATGAATTGGGGATGATTTAATAAGTTATATTTTTTTTAAAAATAAAAATATGTATGTTTTTGAGCTTTTAGAAACTTTTAAATAAACAAGTGCTATGTATTGGAATCATTTTACATAGCCTTTTTACCTATATAAAATATGACTCAAGTTGGATTAGAGTTGATAAAAAAATATCCCCTTATACATTTGTATTCAAATAATTTGTTGATGGGTGCCCAAATTATATAATTACCATGAATAATTTTTAATAAATACAAAAATAGAGAATAATGGAACATTGTAAATAATGTTATAACTTCTTAGATAACCAAAGATGTGAGAATATTATTTCTGTGTTAATTAAAAATTCATGACCTACAATGGTGTTCTTATATGGATATAATTTACTAAGATATAATGGAATTATCTTGTATATTATTTAGATTTTTGAAAAGATATAAATTTCAAGGTTAATTGAACCACATAATATAAAAATATATTTTAGTGTCTATATTGTGATAGAGGAAACACATGTTTAAATATAGAAGATATATATGAAAATGAGTGGTATGAAAAACCATGTTGTGGTACCTAATATCCACTCCATAGTAGAATAGATCAAACCATAGCTATTTAAATTTTGAAAAGAGTGTGTTTCAAAAAATATAGTTACCATGACTTCATAATTAATCATATTGTTGTATAAGCTATAGTGAATGTGAGTTGATATTTTTCAATATTATGAAATTTAATGTTTTGTATGACTAAATTATGGTTGTAATATATTTCAAGTAGAGTTATTTATAAACTAAATGTATTTCAGAAATAGTTTAGGAGAACCACACCAAGGTCCTTAGGAATTTTTTTGGGATATAAACTATGAAGAAATATACTTTCCATGTTTACTTAGAGAAAATGAATCTATATGATGATCAATAAAATCACACCATTTTCAAGGAAACCACACTATAAAAATAGACATTTTAAATAATCCTTAAATTTATGAATAACCTAAAATTAAGGTGATATAGATATTTAATCCCATGGATATCAGAGTTAAAAATTGATCAAGGAAGCCCCTCTGTAGTGAAGTATAACCATGACATGGTTTGGCTAATATTAATTAATTTCAAAAAATAGATCTTATACGATTTTTGAAAGATGATAAATATTTATGTTGGATATGATTTGAATTTTGTGGACATTTTTACTACCCTTTAATGGGTATTATCCAGTAAAAAAGATAGAGAAAATCTAAGATGACCCTTTCTCTCTACACTTGGTTAAGAAGATTATGGAATATATATGGCATCCACAACATGAACAAGAAAAAGGCATATGAAGATTTAGAGGATAATAATTACATAGAGACTATTTTCATTCACAACTATATATATGATGTTGTGACGAAGATATACTGGAATAAGGATATGAACATGTTGTTCATATAGATAATAAGTTTAAGTGAAGAACCATTCCATATTTTTTATTTTTATTTCATCAATCTTTTCATTGTAATATCTTGTGCTCTAAAATTAATTAGAACACTTTTATTAAATTAGTGAGTGGATGGAGAAGGGAATTAAGTGATCCATGGTCTTGGTAGTATACATAATCAAAACAGTATTATCATAAGAGTTTTTTTGTGATCTTTATAACACTAACATATTACCGCATGTATGATCCTTGGGCATAGACCATTGGGTAAACCAAGTAAAATTGTCATGTCGATGAGCATTATCATTTGTTATATGGTTGATATAGTTTCATTATGTACATGAAATATCTATTATTCTTTATAACATTAGAATATGATCCAAATTGAATGTGTTCAATGAAAATAATCCGTACCATGATTCACCAGAGTGTGTTTGGGACCATTTCTACAATAAATTTATTTAAACTTTCCACATCATGATATAAAAAATAATTGGATATCTGGGTAAATAGTTTACCAAAAAATAGATTCATCTATAGATTTATGTTAGTATTATTTTAAAATAAAAAAAAATTATATATAATTTCACAATTTATTATTTATTTACCATTTAATGTAAGTTTATCTATTCATAATTAAAAAAATTTATTGTGATAAAAAATATCTTTAACAATTTAATTTAAAATCATATTTAAATTTTAAATTTAATCATTATAATACAAATTTAAAATATATTTAATTATTCTATATGGGTGTAATAATTTTTTAATTATAAAATTAGAATTACCCATAATGTCTACCGATATGAAAAATATATATTATTATAAATGAAAAATTGTATATATTTAATTTTTCTTTTAAATATATATTTTCAAAACATATAGGTTTTGTTTGATTTAACATTTTGTGGGATTATATGGATTAATTTGATAATGGCATATAATTTTTTGATATTTTTTCATATCAAATATATATTTTAATTTTTTTATTTTCATATTCAATTTATGTATAATTATTTTTACTAGATTATTTCCAAAAAAATTGTATAATAAATTAAAATGGAAACATAACATATATCCCTATTTATTTTTATGGTTCTTAAGGCATTTTTATAAGTATTATTATAAAATACATGTTATACGTCTTCACAATTGAAGAAAAATAAATGAAATGATGATAAAAAAAATTTATTCAAAATTTTCCTCACTGATTAACTTCAATTTATTAATATTATTTTAATTATCATTTACTTCAAGTGTTGATTTTTTTTTCATTATATAAATTATCAAATGTGATTAATAAATTTGAACTTCACACATAAAAATTTATATATTTTTTTATTTTATTATTATTTTACTAATTATTAAAATTAAGAAGAGTTATAAATAAGTCAAATTAAATATATCTTAATTGAGTTGTTGAATGAAATCAACACATTATAGATATTTTTATTGATACAAAATAAAACCTATTATAACATCCTGAGATTTTAAAGAATATATTTTTTCAGATTAGTTTAAAATATTTGGTAGCTTGAGTTACAAAAAATATACAGTTTGGATTTCATTTTAAGAAATACTTATTTTAACTTGTATTTCACATAATATCGAGTTTCTTTAATAACTTGTGTTAGACATAAGGCTGAGTCTTTCCTGATAATAATATACTATTAATATTATTATTTAACATGATACTTATCACCTAATCATTATAATGGAGAGAATGAAAAAGAATTACTAAATTATTAAAATATAGTTTACACATATTTATAAAATGAATTTATTGGTTACCAATTTATTATAAATTAAAATAAAAACCAATTTAATATAAAGGAAATATAAAAAAAAACTATTTTATGCCCCAAAGGCCTTTTATCTTAATAAGTTAAATTAATTACTATTATTTAATAATATTAATTAAATATATATTATATATTCAATATAATATTTTTATATTCATCCAACAGATTTTATAGACATAAGATAAGAACAAATCCATTTTTTTCGAATAAAAAGATGTATTTTTTAAAAGATATTTTACCGTCTTTTAATGATGCGCTTATTTTGAAAATAAATTTTCACAATTTTAACAATTTTATTTTAAAAAATAAAATTCAATTTTGTATGAATAATATAAAAATTTACTTTAGGTGAAATCTTGGTATTTTTTGGAAAATATTGATTTTTCAGTGAATAGTGAAAATACCGATTTTTATATAATAGTCATTTATTTTAATAAATTAAGTTATTTAAGAGTCCCAATAGGTTTTGAATTTGTTTTAAAGAAACATATGAATAATTATTTATATATAACCGACTTAATTAATTTTTAATCCAATTTATATTTGTTTTTAATAAAAGTTTGTTTTTGGGTTTAAAGACGGGTGTTTCTAAAAACTATTTTAAAATTCAAAATGTTTCACATTTTCAATTAACTTAAATAATCCATAATTGGTTTTTTTTAAATGAAATATATATTATATATATAATTATATAATATTTTAGTTTTATTCATTTAATATTATTAGTCATAGAGTTAATATTGAATCATAGTTTTCTAAAAAAATACTCTTATTAAAAACTAGCTGTCTCGCCACGACTGCGAGATTAACATTAAATTAAATTATACAAATTATGTGAATGTAATTGAAAAAAATGGATTTAATATTTTTAACTATAATAATTTTATGTTATATAATAATTTCAACTTATTTTTTGTTTTGACCATAATGATTAGTGAAAGTAGTTAATATTAATTAATGTAAATAAGGTTAAAGAGGGTTTTGCACATAACCTGAACTTGTATTAAAATTAATTTAACACACACATAGAATTTTTATTTAATGAATTGGAATTAATATTTAGAATATGTGGGTCTAAATTATCTAATAAATATATTTTTAATTACAATATTAATGGATAAATTACCTAGGTAAATAAAAATATACAAGTTACCTTTGTAAGAACTATAAAGATAAAATTTATTAAACATATAGAATAAGTAAGAAATTGATAAAATTTTATTTATTTTGTGTGTTTGTGGTATTGTTTGACCAATTATTCCCTCCCCCTCATTATTTTTAAATTTTGGAGGCACATTAGGTAAGGGATACCAACCAATAGGGTTTACTTTTTGGTATTTACAAGAACGCCACTCCTCCTCCATTATAAAATGGTATTCACTCTCCCCAATTATTCACAACTCTCAATCCTTTTGAATCATAAAAAACCTTAAAAAATATATTATAAACTTAAATAATATCATTCTAGAATCCATACCTTGTGAATAAATACAACTAATTAATTTATTTTGTCCAAACCAAAAGAAGTTACCCGAAGAAGAGGTAATGTTCATCAACATGCATTTTGTTTTCTTTCTTTATAAAACACATTTATTTATATTTATATAATTATTATATAATAAAATACACCTAATAAATATAATTATATTTTTTATGATAATATTATTACCTACAACCATGCACACTTCCATCAAAAGGGTTATGAAATCATTATTCATGTGTACGACAAACTACTGCCTTGCAAAAATGATGTCGTTCATTTTTCCATTACCACATCTCATGGTTAGTAAAAATTATGGAAATAATATTTATATATTATATTTATGATATTATTATGTTATTATGATTCTAGAATTATTGAATAACACATAAATCCATACTTTCCATTTTGCGGAATATGATAATGTCGTTCGTGTGTACATTGGACTGCCGCCTCACGAATCAATGTGATTCATTCACACTTTACATAGAATGTATTAAGGTTGCATCTAATAAAAATATTTGATTTATATGAAATAAAAATTATACTATAATGAATATATATATATATATATATATATCATTTTATTTTCTTTCATTCTATATGACATGAAAATGAAAATATCGTTCATGCACATGTACGACCTACCGTCTACATGAACAGTGTATTTCATTTACTATCACTAAATTTTATGGATTACTATAAATAAATATTTAATTAACATATATGATATTTATATCAATTTTTAAATTCTAGATATTATTAAACAATTATTTAAGCAATCAAACTAAAAATAGAAAGTCAAAACATATATAAAAAACAAAGCGGTTATTATCTGAAACTTAACTTTAACATGGAATTGTTAATTAATAAGTAATAAAAGGTCATTAATAATATTATATGATATTAAAAATATTAATATGGTTCTATAATAGGTTTATAAAATGTTTAAAACCACTATACATTAGGTTAAATCATGTTCGACCAAAAGAAATCGGGAGGTAAGGGTTTTTCTCATTTCACTTTTATTTCTGTGTGATACATGCCATATTCACCAATTATTTCTATTGTGTAGTGTATATAATTACCATTAATTTATTTTATTATTATTATAATTAAATTTATAAGGATTTAAGTATGTATTTTATTACCTCTCTTTCTTGGGATTTTTGGTTTCAAAGTTACCAAAGTGATAAGATATTTTCGTCATAATTTTACTTCTTTGAGATGTTTGGTATGTTATACACATATCTTCTTTTATAAGGTGTATATAATACCAATTTGACATGTTATATCATGAATATACTTATTATTCATGATATTATAAGTTTAATTTAATGTTATTCCTTCATGAGGTTTACAATTCAAAGTTACAAAAGTGGTAAGAGTCTTTTGTTATAATCTCATCGTTATCAGGATTGTGTATGATTAAGTATCCAATGCTTAGATATTATAATAATCTTGAATTATATTCTCCTATGGTTATTCATGATACATAAAAGTAATTTTTACATTTTTTACTCTTTGGTACTTAAATTTTTTGAGAACGTTCTTTTAATAAAATTTGAATTTATTTCTATCTTTAGTTGGAAATATTCATTCTTTAAAAACCATATTTTTAAAAAATGTTTTAAAATTATTTTTTTGAAGAATGAATGATATTTTATTAAATAAATATTTTAAAATTATTTTTAAATTTTCCTTTATAATATTTCAAGGTTATTCTAAAATAGAAGGATTCCCAAAATGTATTATGTTTTAAAAAAATTATTTTCAAAATGAAAAACTTATTTTCCTTAAAATGTGTTTAATGATATTTTAATGGTATTTACATTATCCAATGTTAAAAAATATTCCTGTTACTTATCCTTAACTAGGGACATATTTTATTGACACCACCCTCATTCTTTCTCTTGATTTTTTAATATTATTTCAATGAGTTTGTTATAGAACCCATTTATTTTCCATGAGTTAATCTTGTCTCAAAAATATTTTCATGGAACCTATTTCTTTTAAAAGGGTTAATAATGTTTCAAAGATATTTTAATGTTACCCATTTTATTTCATTTATTTAATAAAGTTATAAAATGAATAATTATTTTTTATATGATTTTTATTCTTATTGTGGTTCTTGGAAGTTATATACGATGGGGTGGCCCAGATAATGCTGGGTGAGATCGTTGCAGGTTAGATGATGGTGTCGCCCAAATAACCCTGGGTGAGCCCATTACAACTTCGATGACGGGGTGACATAGATAGAATTGTGTGAGCTTGTTACATCTTAGACGATGGGGTGGCCCAGATAGCCCTAGGTGATCCCGTTATAGCTTATATGATTGGTGCACCCATATAGTGCTCCATTTCATTGGGTAATGATAATATTGGAAGTCATACATATGGTTATTCTAACTAAAAGGGGTTTGATTGGGTTTTATGAATATGGTGATCCATGTTACGAAAAAATGTTTCAATTGATTGTTATGGGTTATAATGTTTCTAATGACCGATATTGATATCACATGGATCATGATTATTGATTATGATGACTGTTGACTCTACCATATTATCATATTTGATGATCCAAGTATTGATGGACATGAGTTATTTTTTTATTCTCTCATACACTTTGATTATTTCATCTTACCCTTATGCACTCTTATGATCATTGATGAAATTCAATTGTTAATGCTTATATTTACCTATACTGAGAATTTTATCTCACCCTTATTATATTTACTTTTCCCTAACTTATAATGAATGAGGTTGAATAATTTATTTCTATAAATGATTTCACAAGGATTATATTGATGACCTAATGTGAAATAATAAAAGTTGGGTATAACAGGAGATGATGTTCATCTATATGAACTAGTTATTAATGAGTCTATGTTGATATGAGTTGATCCTAAATATATAAAAATATAAACCTAAAAGGTCCTTGAGGTTGTAAGTGATCTATGTTTTGATTTTTATTTTTTAATGTTTAGATAAAGATTTAGGTCAAAATTATCAGCATCAAAATTAGAAATCTAAAGGTCATGATTTCAGCACAGGATCTGGGAGTTCGAGAATTGGGCTGTTATAGTTGGTATTAAAGTATATTTTTGATAACTTTGGAGATTAAGATGTTTTAATGTGAGGTTATATTAATATTTATTGATACCATCATATGTATATAAGATTAAGGATGGACATAATTTCAAAGTCTTATACACCCATTTGAGATTATAATTTCTAAATTTTTTGAAGTTATTAATGACATTTTGGAGAAATTTTTTATCAGGATGGGTTATTTGTAACCCATATAATCAAAATGAAGTAATATTTAGGGTGGAATTAGTTTTCATGTTTAAATAAAAAAGGACAACCTATATACTGGGTGACAACCCGTTACACCCAATAAGGGGGTGGGTCTTGAACCCATGACCAAAGAACGATAAGGGTTTCACACCTACCACTAGTCTACACAATGTCCCGATTCACATGACATTTTTTATAGTTAAAGATTAAGTTTATTTGAGAAAAATATGGGATTTTAGTTGAGTAAAAATGGTTTATTTTCTTGGAATAGTAAATGATCAAATCCTTCTAATATTTGGGTTTTGAACTTAGTCAGGAAATGTTAGAATAATTTTAAGGATAGTTATTTATGGGATGATTTGTTTTGAACTTTGTTTAATACTTTAGAATTTTGAAGATTAGTGTGACATATGACAATTTATTCATTTGATGAATTATCTTACCATTTTAAAACTATTTTTTGGTTAATTTCTAAAGAGAGGAGGTATAGATCATTATCCACTTTACAGTTTTGTGGTCTTTAAAATTTTATTTTTGTGCTTCAGGTATAAGAAAGTTTATCAGGGATACTCATAATATGGAGAAAAAGATGAGATTGTGGTGGAAATTGGTTAAATTATAAAATTTTAATTGTTAATTAAGTATATTTCATTATGTTTTCATCCTAGATGGTAAAAAAATCCTTCAATATTTGGAAAAGTATCTTGAAACAAGATTTTATCCTATTACCATCTTTTCTAATGATATCAATGAAATTTACAAACCTTTTTGGAATGTGATTTTTTTCATTGACTTCATCTTTACCATGTCCTCTATCACACTCTATTAGTCCATGTGAATTATTTTTCCCTTACAAATCCATCTTTTATTTTCCCACCAATGTTCTCCCTATGTGGAATCATAGTTATGTATAACTTCAGGTGAGCTTCATGTTTCTCACTTTCTTTTTTTAAGGGATGTTTTCTTTATTTAATTTTTATGAAGTGGGTTTCAATAAATTAATTCTAAAAATATTAATATTATGATAACCAAGATGAATTTTAGGAGATAAATTCATTTTAAGGGGGGGAGGATGTAACATCCTGAAATTTTATGAAATATATTCTTTAAAATTAATTTAAAAATATTTTGTATCTTTCTTTACAAGAAATGAATATTTTATTTTGAATTATACACAAAAACAATTTTATCTTACATTACATGTAATATTGAGTTCCTTTGATAACTTTTTTTACACGAAAGGATGAGTCTTTCTAGATAGAAATGTACTATAAATATTATTATTTAATATGATAGATATCACCTAGACATTGGAATGAAGAGATTGAATAAGGTTTAATAAATTATGAAAATATGGTATAGATATTTTGATAAAATTAATTGATTGGTCACCAATTAATTATAAATTAAAATAAAAACCAATTGAATATAAAGGAAATGTTTTTATAAAAAACTATTTTTATGCGCCCAATGGTGTTTTATCTAAATAAATTAAATCAATTACTATAATTGAATAATATCAATGAAATATATATATATATATATATTATATTTAATCAAATATTTTTATATTAATATAAAATATTTTATTTTCATAAGATAATAACAAAATCCAATTTTTACGCATAAAAAGATGTATTTTTTTAAAAGGTAGTTTTGTGGCCTTTTACCAGTTCAATTATATTAAAATTAAAATTTGAACCTTTTAAAAATTTTATTTGAGAAAATAAAATTATTTTTTTAATAGTAATATAAAAATTTACTTTGGTTTATATTTTGGTATTTTTTTTGGAAAACATTGATTTTTTAGTGAATAGTGAAAATATCATTTTTTATAAAAAAATTCATTTCTTTTAATAAATTAAGTAATTTAAGTGTCCAAATATGTTTTGAATATGTTTTAAAGAAACATAAGAATTATTTATTTTTATTTTATCCACTTAATTAATTTTTAAAAAACTTTATATCAGTTTTTAATAAAAGTTTTTCTTTGGGTTTAAAGATAGGTTTTTTTCTAAAAACTGTTTTTAAATGAAAAATGTTTCACCTTTTTATTAATAAGATTAATCCATAATGTGGAATGTATTTAATGAAATTTATATTTTATTTTTAATTTTATATTATTTTATTTTCATTCAATTAATATTATTATTTATAGTTTTAATATATAATCGTCTTTTTTCTAAAAAAAAATACTCTTCTTAAAAACCCAATGTGTCGCCAAGACCGCAAGATTAACATTGAATAAATTTTTGTCACTTCTATGAATGGAATTTGGAAAAATGTCTTCCATATGTGAAATTAAAATAATTAATATTATCTAATAATTTCAAATTAGTTTTTTTTCCATAATGATTAGTGAAAACTGTTAAAATTAATTTACTCGATTAAGGTTAAAACATGGTATTACACATTCCATACATTTTTATTAAAATAAATTTTACACACACATAGGTTTTTTATTTAATTAATTGGTCTTAATATTTATAATTATTGGGTAAAAGTTTTATAATAAATATCTTTTAAATTATAATATTAAATGATAAATTACCTTGGAAAATAAAAAGTTAAAAGCTACCTTGGTAAAAACTATAATGATAAAATTGAGTAAACATAAATACTAATGAATAACTTGATAAAAAATGTATTTATTTTGGGTGGTGGAGTCATTTATAGAACAATTAATCCCTAAAATTCATTATTTTTCAATTTTGGAGGCACACGAGATAAGGGAGACCTCCCAATAGTGTTTACTTTTTGGTATTTACAAGAATGACACTCCTCCTCCATTATCAAAGGGAATTCACTCTCCCAACTACTTCACAAATATAAATCCTTTTGGATCATTAAAAACCTACTCAAATATATTATAAAATTCCCTTATCAATTCCTATATACCTTACGTTGGTAATTAATCCAACAAAGGAAGTCCTTTTGTTCAAACCAAAAGGAGTTACCCGAAGAAGAGGTAACGTTCATCAACATGTGTTTTGTTTTATTTCTTTCTCAAACCCATTTATTTATTTTTATATCATGATTATATAATAACATAATTATTAAAAATATAATTATATGTTTTTATAATAATGTTATAATCTAAAACCACACACACTTCTATAAAATGGGTTACGAAATCATCATTCGTGTGTATAGTAGACTATCACCTCATGAAATGATGTCATTTGTTTTTACCATTACAACCTCTCATGGTTGGTAATAATGTTGGAAATACCATTTGAATGTGATATTTATGATATTTACGATGTTATTATGTTTCCTTAATTATTATATAACACATACCTCTATGATTTTCATTTTGTGGGAATACGATAATGTTGTTCATGTGTACGATAGACTACCACCTCGCAAAGCGATGTGGTTCATTCATTCTTTACATAGAATTTATTAAGGATGGATTAAATAAACACATGTGATGTATATGAAAAAAAATTATACTAAAATTATAATATATATATATATATCATTTACATTTATTTCTTTCAAAATGAAATGAAAATAGAAACAACGTTCATGCGTACATATGACCAACCATATCCATGAATGATTTATTTCACTTTTTATCACTAAATTTCATTGATTAATATAAATAAATATATATTGAATATATATGATATTTATATCATTGTTTAAATCCTATATATTATGGAATAATTATTGAAGTAAGCAGAGAAAAAATAGAAAGTCAAAACATAGATGAAAAACAATGTGGTTATTACTCGAGACATAAATTTAACATAAAATTATTTATAAAAAGTTAATAAAAGTTCATAATAAAATAATATATGATATTAAAAATGTTAATATGGTTATTTTATAATTTATTAACATGTTTAAAACTACTATAAATGTGTTTAAATTACATTTGACCAAAAAGAAGCATTAGGTAAGGGGTTTTTCTCATCTCATATTTATTTTTGTGAGATACATTCCATATTAACCCCTTATTTTTATTGAGTGGTTTATATAATTTCCATGAATATTAAATCTTATTTTTAGTCTTGGAATAAAACCCATATAACTTGTTATTTTGAGGCTTGGGCTACAATCGGTGTACCTTCTTATTTTCAGGCTTGGGATATAAACTGTGTACCTTCTTATTTTCATGTTTGGGCTGCAACTCATGTACCTTATTGTTTTTGGGCTTGGGATACAACCCATGTACCTTCTTATTTTTGGTATTGGGATACTACCTATGTACCCTTTGATCTCATATTCCATTTATAATTATCCAATTCTTTGGAGGGAGATATTGGTCCTACCCATCTCATAATGTAATCATACCTACATGTTCCACAAGATCGTAAATAGTCATATCATATCCCATGAAATGAAATGGGTTTCATAAACTTGTAATAATATCTTAAACTATGGAAAAAGGTATATTTATCAATAATTTAATCAAAGCATAACCCATGAAAAGAATCACTTTAATAATCATATAACCCATGAAAGAGAAACGAGTTTTATAAATATATAACCTATGAAAGAGAAATGGGTATCATAAACATCATACCATAAAAACATAAACCATTTGAGAAAGAATATGAATAGAGCCTTTGGATCATTTCACAGAAGAGAAAATGTTACATCAAATAATGTCATCTTAGATGGAAAATAATTTTGAAATATCTTTTTAAAAATTTTCTTTAGGAAAATATCCTTTCTTCTTTAAAAAAGGGTTTTTAAAACATAAAACCTTTTAAAAAACATTTTATTTGAAATTAGTTTGAAAACTCATAAAGAATGATTAAAATCATTTTGAAAAAAATTTCCCTTGAAAACTTATAAAATTATATTTAAAACTTTTTGAAAACCTTTTTCCTTGAAAACATATAAAATAAGATTCAAAAAATTTGAAAAATATTTTTCACTGAAAACACTTTAAAAAATTATTTAAAAAGATTGAAAACATTTTGAAAAATAATTTATTTGAAAAAAATTTATAAAATTATAAAGAAATCTTGAAAATGTTTTGAAATTATTTTTATAAAACATTATTTTGAAAGAACATAGTTTTCTGATCGAAGAGAGTTATAAATTCAAACTTTCTTAAAAACACTTTCTTAATAATATTATGTACTAAAGAGTGAAGAAAAGGTACCAATACATAAAGATATCATGAATATATAGAGGTGAAGATAATTATTGATAGTTCTAGAGATATGGATTATAATATTTCATCAATAGAAGCATAATCATAAATAATCTCAATAAACGATGAGATTGTTTCAATAAACTCTTACCACTAGGTAACTTTGAATCATAATCCCCATGTAAGAAAATGAAATTACGTGAAGATTAAGATATAATGAAAATAAGTATATTAATTACATAAAATTTGAAATGGTATTATATACACCTCATAAACGAATATAGTGTATAATGAAACATGTGTCTCAAAGAAGTAAAATTGAGAGAAAACTATCTTACTGATATGATAACATTTAACTGGTAAAACCCCATGAGATAGAGATCATCAATTGGATATATAAATACCCATAAATATAAGAATAATAATCATAGAATACACTAATGGTTAGTATATTAATCATATAAAATAAATTAAATGGTGAATAAGTTATGTATCTCATGCAAATAAAAAGTGAGTTGAAATTCCCTTACCTTAAGTATTGACTTTCTTTGTACATGTTCAAACCTCCTCTTTTGGGTAATTATTTTTGGTTTGCATCAAAGGGATTCATTGGTTTTATTTATGACCAAAGGGAGGCTTCAAGGAAGAATATAGGGATTTTGGAAAGTAAATTGGGTATATATTAGATTAGATTAAGTGGTTTAAGAGGTGTGAAGTAGGGGGAGAGGTGGTAGCCTTTTATAAGGTAAGGAGAGGAAAAACTCGACACTTTTGAAAAAAAGTTAGCTGTACCCACTTTTTTACCTAAGAAAAGTAATAAAAGACCAACCAAACCAAATAATGGAATGTTTATGGAAAACATATGTCCAACCAATGTGTTCTAGACAAGTGGATAGGTCATTTTGTTCCTTAAGTTTATGGTTTAGTCACTTGTTAGGATTAATTTTACCTTAATCAATGTAATTTATTTTATTTACTGTCACTAATATTTCTGGATGAAAATTATATTTATATTATTATAATATGAATAACATACTAATTAAAACTTTTTTTTTCAAAATTCAATTCACAAAATCAGTTAAATTAAGTTTAATTCTAATCCCACAGACATGGTGAGAAAGTGGGTTTTTAAAGTGAGAATGTTCAGAAGTTCATTAAGATTTTATATCTAAATTCAGTATAAAAATGATTCCAATGACCTAAATTAGATTATTAGATGTATAATTTATCTATTATGACGTTAAAATAAACTTAAAATATAATTTAACTATATAATTTTTTTTTGAAAAAACAGTTTTGAATTAAAATTCATTATTTTTCACTATTCAACCAAAAATAAAGTTTCTCAGAAAAATCCCAAAAATTAACCCTAATATAATTTTGATATTTTTAATTAAAAAAATATGTTTATTTTAATAAATGAAATTTCTAAAATTTTCTAAAATTAACTTTATTATTGTTCACAAAAGGATATAAAAATCCTTTCTTTTAAGAGAATAATATTTTCAAACATATAAAGACTTTACTAAAAATTTTAGGCCTTATTGTAAATATAATTTATCTATATAAAACAATCATAAATAATATTTAAAAATTAGTTATTACTATTCATATTACTAATTTTACTGGCTATGTTATAACTATTCCGTTTAAATAATTATAATAATAGAATTTTGTTTCATTGAAATTCATTACTATGTGTAACACAAGACAATTTAGTGTTGTATGTAGTGAAAGCTTAAATTAGTAAATAATATTAAGAAATTTTTAATTAGTGTATCATGTAAAACATGACATCAAATAAAATTAATTTATTTGAAAAATCAAAAAAATGGTTCACAAAAACATGAGGTGTTACAAGTTACATATTACGACACTATAGATCCACTACACCCAAAAATTGGTCAGGAGTCCTTTTTATTCAATTATATAGATTATTAATTCACTACAGGTTGGATAATATTTTTAGTTTTTCTTTTATTCAGTTGTTCTTATTCACATGAGGGTAATAGATCTTCATAAAAATCCTTCAAATTATCTAAAATATCACTCACAAAGGCATATGATAACACCTTATTGAATTCCATATTTTTTAAAGAAGAACAAAACTCCAATGTTTATCTATCAGGATTTTTTTTTCAATTCACCATAGATATCAAAGTCATGAAAAAATTGTTAATATAGAATTTTCAAAACATATGTAGGTAAATAAGAATATGTTTTTTTATAAATATAATATTTTTTCCATAAAATATACGATGTCTTATGAATTTTTCCATGATGAAAAAATATAATCAATTAATTTTATAATAAAAACTATACATGCTTTATCAAAAGTGTTAATGGGTTGTTTTGATACTAATTATTAATTAAAATCGGTCTTATGAGTGAAAATTTGAGATGGGTATTGAATCAACATGACTAAATTTAATCCATTAAAAGATATTTTAATGCTTTCACTTAATTTATTTCAATATAATGTTAGTAGGATCAAAAAATAAACCCCTTATCAAATACCATAGTCTTTTATTACTTATACTCACCCAAAAAATGTTTTAAAGTAGCAAAAAATAAGCGTGTTCATACCTGAGCAGTCCCTTACACATAGCTCAAACACAAGTCAATATTTTTAATAAGATTAAAGAATGTAAAATAACTATTTTTAATTTAATACTCATTCAAGGAAGATTAAAAATGATAAAGGAATATACGAACTCCCCTTTTTTGTTATAACTCCTCCCTAGGTTTTGTGGGTGAGATGCTCTTTAAAACCATAATGTTTTCCTGAAAAAATAATATTCTAAAATTATCTTATAGATTTTTTATTCACCAATAAGTAAATAAAATATAAAAATATAAAAATATAAAATATAAGAAAATAATTTAAAGAAAATAAATAAAAAAACTCATTAAAAATTATGGATTTCCTCATAAGAGTGCCATGATTATTTTCTACATCCAAACACTCATCAGAAATTATCCATTATATAAAGAATACTATGATTTATTATATTTAAATCATTGTATATGGTATAGAACACTCCTAAGAAAAAATATTTTTCCATATAATTAAAAGGATCTTTAGTGGTAACCACTCTTTACAATAACTAAATAATAGCTTTGAAAGCCTAATTTTCTAGTGAATTTCATACGGTTTTCAAACACTATTTTCATGTCATCATTGATATATTTTTATCTCAATCTTGGTTTGAATAATATATAGGGCTTCTATATTACTGAATCACGACCTTCACAATGAGAAACCTTCATTATTATATTCTATTAATTTTAAAATCATATGAAATATATTTATAACTGGAAGTAATTTCAAAGAAAATATATTTCTAATTCACTTAAATAATATTTTACTTAATGGAAAATAAACTCAATGTTATATTCATTATACACCTTTGTGATTTATTCATTTTAATTACACACAGATTCTAAAAAATAAATTGTGGGAGTGTTGAGAATTGGGAAATAATTTAATAATTTATGTTTAATCATCACCAATTCATCAATAAATATATTATAAAAAAATCACTTCAACTGGTGGATCAACAAATTTGGGTCCTTATTCTTCTTAATTGAATTGATCATTTATTTATTAAGATAGTTTCAAGATTTTTGATTATTCATCTTAATTACTTGTGTGAATCATATCCATTCTCATATACAATCTTGTCAAATTTACATTAGTATTTCAAGAAACTCTTTTGTAATTTTCATTCCATCTCACTTGGACTTTTTGTTTCATTTATAATTGTTTAAAAATCAGTTGAGTCACCCTATTTGAATATTTTTCCCTACATTAGAAGATTTAGATTGATATATTGGTTTTTATATTTGTTATTGAGTCTCTATTGGTTTTGTTGAACACCATTCATTATATTTTTTCTATAATGTAATTGGGGAACTATACCATGCAAATTATTGTTAATTCCATGAATAATGAGTTACCCTTATAGTTTTTATCGATGATTTTAAATATACAACTAACCAAATTCTTTCGAAGTGTGCTTATAATAAGAAAAATAAAGACATGAAATTTATTATTGTATCCAACCCTAATAGCCTTCCATTTCTTATAAAATAATTATAAAATAATTAAAATGTAAAATCGATGGACTGGAAATACAATGAGATATAAATAATCAACTACGCACATAGAATTCCTTGGATAAAATGATAAGTAATGAATTAAATTAATGAATGGTATAATAATTAATTTTTCTATTGTTTTTTCATGTTTTTTATTACTTTTTTATTATTTTTTATTTTTATTTTGATTTATTGTTTTTATTTTTTTGTTCTATTTTTGTGGAAAAAATATCAATGGTAAACTCTATACCTAATACTATAAAATGTTTTTATGGGTAAGTCACAATTATGATTTTTTATAATTTTTTTATATTTTCTATAGCTTTTATATATTTTTTAAAATAAAATAAAATATAAATAAATTATCCTAAAAAATAGTTCAAAAAGTTATTTATATGAAACAAGACTTCCTAAAAACTACAAGAAGTACTTGACGCCGCCTATAAGAGTGGGGGGTCAATCACATTACTCATTAACACGTTAATACCAGTTGAATTTAGTGGGGAAAAGTTTTGAGTTACAATTTGATTTTTTTGATTTTTTGGAATGAAAATAAAGATATATATGTGTGATTTTTTAGGTTTAATTAGGATTAGTGGAAATATATTAAACCAATGACAAGATGAGGAAACTAACTACTAATGATATGAACTCCAGTAGAGTAAACCTCTATTTTAGGGAAATATAAAATTACTTTTAAAACATAACTTTATCAACTAATGATATCACATTATTAAGAAAAAAACACTAAATTCCTATGCACTTACAAGATACATAGAATTTTTACCCAATTAGAAAGCTATTCCTCACAAGATTTTGGATAATTTTCAATTAGTTTGGTTTGATCTTTATGGTATTTGGTCTATGTGTTTTCATAACTCATTTGATAACTTTAAATCGTTTGATGAATATGTTTTAAACCCTAGTTCATAACATTTAATTAAAACACTACTTCTCCACTCAAAACCTTAAATTTTATACTTGGTTATTAATTAAGTATGCATTAAGTATAGGAAAATATAACTAACATACAAAATAAAAAATTATTTAAAAAATATAGTTCAGTCAAATAAAATGATATTCCACATATAATTTATAATATAAGCATGGGTAACATAATAATTAAATAATGAAATTAAAATGAGAGAAAATAATTCGCAATCAATTCATGTGAAGATTCATTGAGTGGTATCCAATATATCACTATTAATGATCCTCCAACATATTTCCCCCCTTAGAGTCTCCCCTAGCTCTAGTTTGATATTCATTTCTTCCAATATAATTTTTTTCATATATTTATGATGCATACCCATCAGATCTAAACCCTCTTCTAGATCAAATCTCTCTCTATTTTAACCCCTTTAATATTTTTTTCTATGTTATATTGGCCACTTTGTGTTAATTTAGTTACTCAAGAATATATTCATTCACATCATATCACTCCACATGTAAATAACTTCATTATTTTATTATAAAAACTTGAATCTTGATATAAATCTGATTATCTAACCCTTATGGGTTTTACATTTAGGGGATGTGGTGGATAAAGGTATCCCTATGATCATGGATAAATTTGGTAGAATTAATATAAAAATTTGACACAAAATAAAAATAATTTTCACAATAGAAATTAATTTTTGAATTAAATAAAAAAATTAGGCACATGTTTAAGAATTAATATAAAACTAAACTAGAAAATAAAATTAATTTTAATCATTGAAATTATTTTAGTCTTGATATAAATAAATGATGAATATAACATGTTATGTGCTTGTCTCTCAATTTAAATTTCTAGGATGTAAAGTTCACACATTGGATGAGGTTGGGGTCTATAAAAAATTTTATTTGATCACCATATTATTGATCCAATGAAATTATATTAAGAAAACATTATCAAATGGTTGATATGGGAATAGAATGTGAATTTTAAAAATATAAGAACATGTAGTTGGGATAAAACATCCATTGTATAGTGATATATGTATAGAACATGGATTAGTCACCTAGTATGGACAAGAGATAGAAATTTTGATCCATAAATTCATACAAGGATCTAATGACTCACAAAAATAGGAAATATATATTAGAAAATGTTTTGTATATCAACATTGATAGAATATCACCATTTTTATTAAAATTTAATTCCAACAAAGAAAAATTAATTCATATGTTTGGAAATATTCTATTAAACCACCTTTAAAACATAATGAACTTTTTAATTAAAAAGTCATTAAAATCCTAAAATATAAGTGTGAGTCAATAGTGTTTTGGGAATGAAATAAAATTAGAGGTTTGAAGCATTGAAATGATCAAGATAAAAAATTTACAAATACTATAAAGTAATATAGAAAATATTTTAGCGATTTTTCTTTGGAAAATGTTATTTTAAACACTTCATAGAACATTTGAAAATTATAATTAACAATTTGATACAAAACTAAATGTAAAAATATAAATCAATAGGGGGGCATGAGTAGAATAAAATTATATAATCAAATCATAAATATTTTTTGAATTCAAAATTCCATATTTCCCCAAAGATCACCCCATTAGAAATATATATTTATAAATTCCATGTATCTTTAGTAGAATAAGTTCATCTAATAAAATAATCAAATATTTAAATTTAAATATAGGCAAATAATATTCAATCAATTTGTGTGAATATTCACAGAGCCTTTCACTCTTGATATCTGGTGATGCTTCTCAGTCATAGTTATTCCCTATGAAATCATATATTAACTTAGATATGATATTTATTTCATCATGTTCATTATCTAATTATAACTTCTATGCACATATTCTTAGGATTTAACCCCTCTTCTAGGCAATTCCTCTCTCTTTTAAATCCCTCATTTTTTATTTATATGCATTGAATCAAACTTCTCATGTTCAATTTTTGAATGTATAATATCATTATTTAGTTTATATTACACTATGTGTAATTTTTTTTCTTTGGTTGTAATGGTGTAAATAATGGATACTTATTCCAAATTCAACCCCCTGTACATGTTGAGTCAATAAAGTTATCTTATTACTTCTCCATTCCTTATGGTTTTATGTTTTGAAAATTACAAACATTTTTTTTATGTTCTGAATTTCTCATACCGTTATACTTACATAATTCTCATTCTATTATAATTACAGAATTCTCATTCCATTATACTTACAGAATTCTCATTCTGTTATACTTACAAAATTATCATTCTATTATACTTACAGAATTCTCATTCTGTTATACTTACAAAATTATCATTCTGTTATACTTACAAAATTCTCATTCCGTTATACTTACAAAATTCTCATTTCGTTATACTTATAGAATTCTCACTACGTCTACTTATACAAATGTCATACTATTTTCATGATACCAATACTGGTACAAATGTCATACCATTTTCATGATACCGATACCGGTATAAATGTCATACCATCTTTATGATACCGGTACCCAAAAATAGTAATACTATTTTCAAAATCAGATTTTTATATTCTTTAGAATCCATTTTATTGGTAATGTTAAATATTGATTATTGTATCATTCCAATATTATTGGATTCTAGGTTTTCTTATTCTCAACATTTATCTTTAACTAAACATTTTTTATTATACATGAAACAATTTCATACAATCTGTTATAAACTAACCATTGTCTATTTGACACGTGTCCAGGTCCCTCATAAATTTAAGGAAAATATGACCATTAGAGTGGATCCAACTGTTGAGATTTTTTGAGTATAAATAAAAGTTCATTTGAATGAGATAAAGACAATGAGAGTGAAATTCGACGATGATAGTGGATGAATTTTATGTATGTAAAAAATCTGTGAAGTGATTTCTAGAGAGAGAGGCTCTTACAACTCTCAGTGCTTCGTACAGATGTCGTGAACAACTTGTTTAGGCATGAACAACTTGTTCAGACTTGCTTTGTGTAGACTCTGATCATGTTGGTCTGGGGATTCCAGGTTTGGAAGACATAGGTTCCGATTTCCTTCTAAATTGAGGGCTTGTAGGGATAACAAGATAGATACCGATCATCAGATTGAGGTCTTACCTAGGTTTGGGAAAGATATACTTTATTGAAAGTATAAATCAAGGAACTTTTATCCAATGTTGTTGGATACCCTTCCCTTTAAGTCAAAAGAATTTTATTATTACATGTTTTCTATTTCAAGTTGTTTTAATTCCACTGTAATATTAACTTTGTTAAAGTTAGAAAGTATAACTTTCTTATAATTTCTAATTAATTTACTCTGATTATATTAAATATTCTATATGCTTTAAGGTATAATCTTTATTTTAAGAAAATCTTTCTTAAGTTTTTATCTTAAGGTTGTGAAGTTTTTGAAAAGGTTTCTTTTAGAGGGTTTGTGAATATTTGTTTTAACTTTGTTAAACTAAGTTTTCTTAAAGTTAAAAGCTAACCTTAAGAAACATATTTTCTTAAGGTTAAGAAACCTTCCTTAAGAAAGTTTTATACCAACTTTAAAGGTTCCAAAGGAATTTTTAAAGTATAAAATTCACCCCTATTATATTTTGAGAATCAATTTATCATATTAAATATTAAAATTGGTATCAGAGATCAAAGATGATGGTGTGGCACTCATAAACAAAGCACCCCTTATATAGACATAGTAACCACCTTTCAAATTCCATAATATAATCAAAAGGATGAAAATAACTTGATCTGATCTGATGGTTGAGGATGATTGTATAAAATATGAATTCCCATCTTTTGAAGTAAGATAAACAATGAATTGAAAATCTTGAAATATAGACACTTGAAATATAAAATTATAAAATGAAGAGTAAGAAAGTGTACCTTTTGGAATACTCTAAAAAATTTATCGGTATTATAATAATTCTATTGGAAAATCCATGAATTTCAATTACAATAATTTCAATTTCAAGGATTTCAAATCTGAAGATTTCAATTTAGAGGATTTCAATTCTGAGGATTTCAATTCAAAGAATTTAAATTCAGAGGATTTCAATTCTAAGAATTTCAATTCTGAGAATTTAAATCCTTAGGATTTCAATTCTGAGAATTTCAATTCTGATAATTTAAATTCTGAGAATTTTAATTAGAAAAGAAAGATAATATAGGTTTTCTTATAGAAAAAAATTTTAAGTAAAGAAATTTTTTTTAAGGAAATTTTTTTTAAGGAATTTTTTTTTTAATGAAAGATTAATTTTGTTAGAGAAAGAAAAAAATTTCTTAGAGAAAGGAAGAAAAAGAAAAAGCATATGTAATTCCCCTAAAATAAGGATTATCTTAATGTTAGGTGATGATTTAAACAAGAATTAGATATGAATGATTACCTTATAGAGATCATTCCTAGATTCTGTTTAATGTATTAAAATATTTTGAAAGGTAACAATTTTTTAAAAATATCAACAAGTTTTTCTTGTGTTCCAATGAATTTAAGAATAATATCTTCTTTTAGTGTGTGATCCATAAGAAATTGATGTCTAATATATATGTGCTTTGCACAGGAGTGATGTGCAGAGTTTTTACTTAGGGAAACGGAGCATGTGTTATCACACATTATTTGAGTTTTAGTAAAACTCATACCATATTATGTGAATGTGTTGCATCAACATCTCTTGAGCACAACAACTTCCAGCTGCTACATATTAAACTTCAGTAGTGGAAAGTGCTACATAATTTTGTTTCTTTTAAGACCAAGAAACTAAGGAGTCTCCTAAGAAATGACAAGTTCTAGAAGTAATTTTTATATCTATTTTACAATGATCAAAGTCATCATCTATAAAAATTTTAAGTTCAAAAGCATTTCTAGAAGAACAAAATAGTCCCAAATCTAAATTTCCCTTTAAATACCAAAAAATTATTTCTACAGCCTTTAAATGGAATTGTTTAGGATTTTCTTGGTATCTTGAACATAAGAATACTGAAAACATTAAGTCAGGTCAACTAGGTATTAAGTAAAGTAAACTTCCTATCATTCCTCTATAAGATGTTTGATCCATAGGTTTCCCTACTTCATAAATATCAAGAGTATTAGAGGTTTCGATAGGAGTACTTATACTCTTAGTTTTATCATACCCAATTTTTTTAAGAAGTTATTTGATATATTTATATTAAGATATGTATGTTCCTTCTGGTTTTTAAGAAATTTGAAAACGTAGGAAAAAAGTTAACTCACCCATTATACTCATTTCGAACTCAGATTTCATAATATTCACAAATAAATCGGTTAATGATTGCTGAGTTGATCTGAAGATGATGTCATCAACATAAATTTGAACAATCAAAACATATTTATTAACTTTATTATTGACAAGGTTTGGATCAATGGTTCCCTTAACATAGTTATTTTGAAGCAAAAATCCTATAATTCTATCATACCAAGCTCTAGGGGCTTGTTTAAGTCCATATAAATCTTTGGTAAGTTTGTAAACATGATTAGGATATTTTTTATCCTCAAAACTAGAGTGTTGATCTACATAGACCTCCTCTTGTACAGAACCATTGAGGAAATCACACTTCACATCCATTTGATAAAGTTTTAAGTTAAATAATGCTGCAAAAGATAAAAGAATACAGATAGATTTAAGTCTTCCTACAGAAGCATAGGTTTCTTCATTATCTGTAAATTCTTGATTATTATGGCCTTTAGATACTAATCTTTCATTATTTTTAAAAATAATTCTATTTTCCTCGCATTTATTTCTCAAAACCCATTTTACTCCAATAACAGAAGTTTCCTTAGGTTTTTCAACCAAGGACCAAACTTGATTCCTTATGAATTCATTGTGTTCATCTTGTGGAGCCTTTATCCAATCGTCATCACCCAAGGCTTCATCAGAAGTCTTTGGTTAAAATTGCAAAAGAAAAGCAATAGTTTCAACTTCAATCCTTAAGGAACTTCAAGTTCTTACTGGTTGATTAAGATTACCAATGATATTATCATTGGGATGATTCCTAATTAACAACTGATTTGGATTTTGTAAAACTTGTTCATAAACATACGGTAGAAAATATTCTGGGGTAAATGTTTCAGAAATATTTTCCAAAAAATTTTTCTTACCTGAAAGATCTTTTATCAAAGTTTGGTGATCATTTTTAGAAAATATATCACAAATAAGTTCAGGTTGTTTGAAAGCAAAAGGATAAGTTTCATCGAATTTAGCATGTACTATTTTTTCCATAGTACAAGTGTTTTTATTAAAAACTCTATATGCCTTAGAGTTGTTAGAGTATCCTAAGATAATTCCTTCATCATATTTGGGTGCAAATTTATGTAAGTTTTCCTTAGTATTCAAGATAAATAATTTACAACAAAACACTTTGAAGTAAGAAACTTTTGGTTTTCGGCCAGTACATAACTCGTAAGGTGTTTTATTAAGAAAAGACCTTATTAAAACTCAATTTATAGTATAACAAGCAGTACTTACAGATTCAACCCAAAAATTTTTAGCTATAGAATATTTAATCAATATGGTTCTAGTCATCTCTTGAGGAATACAATTTCCTCTTTCAACAACACCATTTTTTGAGGAGTTCATGGAGCTGAAAAGTTGTGAGTAATACCTTTATTACTACAAAAAGTTTCAAAGTCCGAATTTTCAAATTCTCCACTATAATGACTATGTATAGTTATAAATGGTATATTTTTCTCATTTTTAACTTGATATCTAAAGTTTTTGAAATAAGAAAAAGATTCAGATTTCTTTGTAAGAAAATAAACCCTAGTAAATCTAGTGTTGTCACCAACTAGGATAAACACATAGTATTTGGCTCCAATACTTCCAATTTGTGTTGGAACAAGTAAGTATATGTGCACTGACTATAAGGAATTAGAAGTTGTAACTTCACTTATAGATTTAAATACATATTCATATTTCTTTTCATGTTGACAAGGATTACAAACTTTTGAAGAATCAAACCTAAGTTCTGGTAGGTCCTTAATAAGTCCATTATTAGAAAGTTTACTAAGATTCCTTAAGTTACAGTGTCCTAGTATTCTATTCCAAATCCATGATTGATCTTTAAATGCACTATTCAAGGTAGATCTTGAATTCTAAGGTCTTCTAGGTTTAAGTTGTACACATTCTCATGCCAAAGGGTAGAGAGAATAAAATTATCCTTGGAATTGTGAACTAAAAATTTATCATTTCTAAAATTCACAAGGTAACCTTCATCACACAATTGAATTATGCTAATGAGGTTGTTATTAAGGCATTTTACAAAAAAGAACATTTGAAATAATATCTTTACCAAGAAGAATAATGTTATATATACCGAAAATTTATCCTTGAGTGTTGTCCCCAAAAGTTACTTTTCCACCTTTGGTCTTTAAAATATTTTTGAAATAGTCTTTGTTACCAGTTATGTACCGGGAACATCCACTATGCATATACCATATATTGTTGGTACTTTATTCATTATCCTGAAAAATAAAGAGTTAGGTTTTCAGAATCAAACTTGTTTGGATATATAATTGTTACATAATAAAATCTTAGGTATCCATATTTTTTTAGAAAATTAAGCTTTATGAAAACCAAGGGATTGAACATTATTTAAAGAACAATTTTTCTTCCAATGCCCACCACTTTGACATTTAGTGCAAAATAAATCTCTTGAGGAAACAAAATAATTGTTTCTGAAAATCAGTTTTTCATAGTAATAACGTAATCCTTGATTATTATAAAGAGGTCGGATTTGAGAATACATCTTGTCAAAATTTTCCTTACTAGAAGTAAATTTTTCAAGAAGTTTCTTCAAAGAAAATATTTCATATTTTAGTCTTAGGACTAAATTGTTATCCTCTAGAATAATAGATTTTGAGTTAAGTTTATCCTTTAAAGTATCTTTTTCTAAAAATAGGTTTTTAATATCCTTTGCAAGTTTATCCTTCTCAGAATTAACTTCCTCAAGTTTCTTAGAAATGTTTTCTAAAACACCATTTTTCTTATCAAGATCTTTGGTAAGATCTGAAATTTGTTTTGTTAAAATAAATTCTCTAGAATTTAATTTTTAAAGTTTCTTAGAAACTTTACAATTTTTCATTTGAAGCAACTTAGAAAATCTAGAAACTTATTAATACGAAGGTAAATCATTATTTCTATCTGATGAAGTGGATTATTCATCTGAGGAAAAACCTTTATCAGTAAAATTTTCACTTAACAACATATTGGTTAAAGATTCAGTAGTTCTTACCTTAGCCATAAGACAATGATTTTTAAATGGAGCCTTGGTTAATAGACCAATATTCTTTTTCTCAGAAGATTCATAATCTAAAGAGTCATTAGAAGAGACTCCACCACTTGCACTCCAAGTATCATTGGATTTCAATACATTCTTATTCTTTGATCTATAAAACTTATTCTTGTTCCTCTAAAAATTCTTTTCATTCTTTTCTATTTTCTTAAGCTAGGGAAAATCAAGTCTAATATGACCAATTATTCTACATTCATTACATGTCACTTATCCATATTTATTTTCTTTTCCATATTTCTTTTTATATCTATATTGAAAGTTATTCTTCCCAACAATCTTGTTCATTCTCTGAGTAGGATTTTCTAACTCATTTTCTGAAGCTTCACTTTCACTAGATTCAAATTGAATAATAACTTTATTAGATTTAGATCTTGTAACTCTCTCAGGAGTCTTGGATTTCATATGATTTGAAGTAGTTGTAAAAGAAGCACCTCCATTTTCATTCTTCTTCTTAATATTATTAGCATCTCCCTTCATTCAAGTTTCATGTTGGAGAAGAGTTCGAAAAAATTCATCAAGATAAATCTGAGTAACTTTACTATTCTCATCTATAGCTGTCCTCTTGGATTATCATTTGTTAGGTATGATGTATATAATCATGTCTATAAGAATCTCAGCATATAAAACTTTCTCACCAATAAATCGTAAGCTATTGATGATAACTATGAAAATCACAAAGGGGGAGAATTTATTTGTAGGAAGAATTTAATGATGAATCCAAAGTGGGATAATCTATTAATAAAGAGTACGGTATGAAAGAATAATACCTAAGTAGGTTGGAGTTATTTTTAAGAATAAATGTTTATCTAAGGAGGAGATATTTTCTTAAGAAAAAAAACCAGATACTAAAGAGCAAGAATACGGTCCTTGGAAAACATAACCTAAGGGGGATTTAGTCGTATTCATCCTAAACCTCATTCAAAGGTGGAGATAAGTTTTTCGAACTTATTTATCAAATTCAATATATTTTTCTTTAACAAAGTCTTTTGTGCTTTTCAAAAAGGGATAGATTTTTTAGTTAATAAGGTTATCCTATAACTTCTCTATTTCTTCTGGTTTTATGTTTTGAAAATCACAAACATTTTTTTAAGTTTCTAATTCTCATTATGTTATACTTACAGAATTATCATTCCATTATAATTATAGAATTCTCATTATCTTATACTTATATAATTCTCATTCCGTTATACTTACAAAATTCTCATTCCGTTATACTTACAGAATTCTCACTACGTCTACTTATAAAAATGTCATACTGTTTTCATGAAACTGACACTGGTACAAATGTCATACCATTTTTATGATACTGATACAAGTATAACTTTCACATCGTATTTATGATATCAATACCCAAAAATAGTAGTACTGTTTTCTCAATTCGATTTGTATATTCCTAAGAATCCAATTTCTTGGTAATGTTAAAGATTTATTATTGTATTATTCCAATATTATCAGATTCTAAGTTTTCTTATTCTTAAAATTTATCTTAAACTAAACATTGTTTCTTATTCATGAAACGATGTCGTACAATCTTTTATAAACTAATAATTTTCTATTTGACATGTGTCTAGGCCCCTCCAAAATTTAAGGAAAATGTGACAGTTGGAGTGGAGCTGACCATTGAGAAGTTTTTCCTATAAATACAAGTTCATTTGAATGAGCTAAAGATAATGAGAGTGAACTTTGATGATGATAGTGGATGAATTTGATGTATGTGAAAAACATGTGAAGTGATTTCTAGAGATAGAGAGGCTCTTACATCTCTTAGTGATTCATTCCTATGTCATGAACAACTTGTAAAGGTGTGAACAACTTGGTCAGAGTTTCTTTGTGCAGAATTCGATCATACTGGTCGTGGGCTTTCGGGTTTAGAAGACAGATGTTCTGATTTCCTTCTAAATCGGGGGATTGTAGGGATAGCAAGATAGATAATGATCTTTGGATTTAGGGATTGCCAGGGTTTGGGTAATATAGACTTTCTTGAAAGTATAAATCAAGGAACCTTTATCCAAGGTTGTTGGATACCCTTATCTTTGGGTTAAAAGAATTTTATTGTTACCTGTTTTCTATTTCAAGTTGTTTTAATTCCACTGTAATCTTAACTTTGTTAAAGATGGAAAGTATAACTTTATTATACTTTCTTATTATGTTACTCTAATTATATTAAATATTCTCTATGCTTTAAGGTATAATATTTCTTTTAAGAAAATCTATCTTGAGTTTTTATATTAAGTTGCGAAGTTTAAGAAAAGGTTTCTTTAAGAGGGTCTGTGAATATTTGTTTTAACTTTGTTAAAATAAATTTTCTTAAAGATAAAATCTAACTTTAAGAGACAAATTTTTATTAAGGTTAAGAAACATTCATTAAAATTTTTTTATACCAACTTTAAAGGTTCCAATGAAATTTTTAAAGTGCACAATTCACCCCCATCTTGTATTTTGTGCATCTTTTTATCATATTTGATCATACAACTGGTACCAAAGGAGGTATCTGAAATACTTATATTCACATATATGTTTTCTTTCTCAAAATATCATCATTATAAATTCTTTTCTTTGTTTACAAACCTTTACTGCTAACAAGTTTTGTGGAAATAAATTTTCTTTTAGTATGGCAGGCATTTATGTTGGGTCTCTAGACAATCTCAATCCTACTAGACCACTGATCTTTGATGAAAATTACTATGAGTACTGGATTGATAGAATGAATACCTTTGTGATAAACACAGGTGTAGACAACTATATTATGTTAACTGGAGATTATAATATTTCTGATAAGGAACTCAGAACCTTTACTAATATAGAAAAAGTGTAATACCAGCTAAACTTTATGGTATGAAATACTTTGATTTGTTCCATGACTAGAAATATATATAGAAAAATTTCATCTTGTGAAGTTTCAAATATAATTTGGAACAATCATGAAGTAACTCACATTGAAACTTATAAAGTCATTGAAACTAGAAGATCCATGCTCAGAGCTGAGTATCATGGTTTCTCTATTCCTTATGGAGAACCCATATGTAAGGTACAACAAAGATTCATGACTATCATAAACAAATTACAATCTATGGGAGAGAAAGGTTTAGATGATGAGATTATTGTTGAAAAGATTATATACATCATGCCTAACAAATGGGAATCCAAGAGAACAACTATAGATGAGAATAGGAAAGTTACTCAGATTTACCTTGATGAATTGTTTGGAACTCTTCTCCAATATGAAACCAGAATGAAGAGAGATGCTGATAATATTAAGAAGAAGAATAGAAATGGAGGTGTTTCTTTTACAACTACTTTAAATCATATGAAAACCAAGACTCCTGAAAGAGTTACAAGATCTAAATCTAATAAGGCTGTTATTTAATCTGAATCTAGTGAAAGTGAAGCTTCAGAAAATGAGTTAGCAAATTGTGCTTGGAGAATGAACTTGATTGTTGGGTAGAAGAACTTTCAATATAGATATAAAAAGAAATAAGGAAAATAAAATAAAGATGGATAAGTGACATGCTATGAATGTAGAAGAACCGATCATATTAGACATGATTATCCCCTGATTAAGAAAAGAGAAAATAGTTAAAGGAATGCTAAAAGAAACAAAAATAGGTTCTGCAGATCAAAGCATAAGAAAGTATTGAAAGCCAACGATACTTGGAGTGTAAGTGGTGGAGGATCTTCTGATGACTCTTCAAATTATGAATCTTCTAAGAAAAGGAATATTGGTCTATTATCCAGAGATCAATTTCAAAATCGTTGTCTTATGGATAAGGTACGAACTGCTGAATCTCTAACCAATATGTCTTTAAGTGAAAATTTTCATGATAAAGGTTTATCCTCAGATGAAGAATCCACTTCATCAAGTGAAAATAATGATTTACCTTCCTATGAGGAAGTTTCTATATTTTATAAGTTTCTTGAAATGAAAAATTGTAAAGTTTCTAAGAAACTTGAAAAAGAAAATTCTGGAGAATTTATTTTAATAAAAGAAATTTCAGATCTTACCAAAGATCTTGATAAGAATTTTTTTTAGAAAATCTTTCTATGAAACTTAAAGAAGTTAATTCTGAGAAGGATAAACATTCAAATGATCTTAAAAACCTTTTTTTAAAAAATATTCTTTAGAGGGTAAACTTAACTATAAATCTACTATTCTAGAGGATAAGAATTTAGTCCGACGACTAAAATATGAAATATTTTCTATATAGAAACTTCTTGAAAATTTTACTTTTGGTAAGGAAAATTTTGACAAGATGTATTCTCTAATTCAACCACATGGTAATAATCAAGGATTAGGTTATTCTCATGAAAAACCAATTTTCAGAAATAATTATTTTGTTCCTTCAAGAGATCCCTTTTTCACTAAATGTAAAAGTGGTGGGAATTGGAAGTAAAACTGTTCTTTAAATAAAGTTCAATCACTTGGGTTTCATAAATCATACTTTTCTAAAAAAATACGGATACCCAAAATTTTATTATTTAACAATTCTGAATCCAAGAATGTTTTGATTCTGAAAACCTAACTCTTTATTTTTCAGGATAATGAAAGAAGTACCAACAATATATAGTACATGTATAGTGGATGTTATCAGCACATGACTGGTAACAAAGACTATTTAAAAAATATTTTAAATACCAATGGTGGAAAAGTATCTTTTTGGGATAAATCATAAGGATAAATTGTCGGTATAGGTAAAATTATTCTTCTTGTTAAATCTATTATTTCAAATGTTCTTTTTGTAAAAGGCCTTATAAATAACCTCATTAGAATAAGTCAATTATGTGATGAAGGCTACCTTGTGAATTTTAGAAATAATAAATGTTTTGTTCAAAATTCCAAGGATAAGTTTATTCTCTCTATCCTTTGGCATGAGAATGTGTACACCTTAAACCTAGAATACCTTAAAAGTCAAGATCTACCTTGACTTAGTTAATTTTAAGATCAATCATAGTTTTGGTATAAAAGACTAAGACATTGTAACTTAAGGAATATTAGTAAGATTTCTATGAAAGGACTTGTTAAGGACTTACCAGAAATTAGGTTTTATTATTCAAAAGTCTACGATCCTTGTCAGTATGAAAATAAACATAAATATAGCTTTAAATCTATAAGTTAAGTTACAAATTCTATTGCCTTACAGTTAGTGCATATGGAATTATTTGGTCCAACAAAAACTGGATGTATTGGAGGAAAATACTATGTGTTTGTCCTAGTTGATGACTATACTAGATTTACTAGAGTCAATTTTCTTACAAGTAAATATGAAGCTTTTTCTTATTTTAAAAAATTTAGAGCTCATGTTAAAAATGAGAAAAATCTACCGTTGATAACTGTACACAGTGATCCTGGTGGAGAATTTTAAAATTAAAACTTTGAAACTTTTTATAGTATGAATGGTATTACTCAAAACTTTTCAGCTCCAAGAAATCCTCAACAAAATGGTGTCATTGAAAGAAGAAATCGTATTCTTCAAGAGATGACTAGAACCATGTTGAGTGAATATTCTATAGCTAAATTTTTTTGGGATGAAGCTGTAAGTGCTTCTTGTTATACTATAAATTGAGTTTTAATAAGTCCTTTTCATAATAAAACACCTTACGAGTTATGGACTAGTCGAAAACCAATACTTTCTTACTTTAAAGTTCTTGGTTGCGAAGTATTCATCTTGAATACTAAGGATAACTTACATAAATTTTCACCCAAATCCGATTAGGGAATTTTCTTAGGCTACTCTACTAACTGTAAGGCATATAGAGTTTTTAATAAAAACACTTGTACTATGGAAGAAACAATACATGTTAAATTCTATGAAAAAAATCCTTTTGTTTTCAAACAACCTGAACTTATTTATGATATATTTTTCAACAATGATCACTAACCTTTGAGAGAAGATCTTTCAGAAAAGAAAAAATTTCAGGAAAATTTTTCTGAAACATTTACCCCTAGAGATTTTCTACCATATATTGATAAACAAGTTTATAAAATACAAATTAGTTGTTACTTAGGAATCATCCCAGTGATAATATCATTGGTAATGTTAATTAACCAGTAAGAACTATAAGTTCATTAAGAAATGAAGTTGAACATGTTGCTTTTCTTTCCCAATTTGAACCAAAGACTCCAGATGAAGCCTTGGGTGATGAAGATTGGATAAAGGCTATGCATGATGAAATCAATGAATTTGTAAGGAATCAAGTTTGGACCTTGGTTAAAAAAACCTAAGGAAACTTATGTTATTGGAATAAAATGGGTTTTTAGAAATAAATGTGATGAAAATGGAATTATTGTTAGAAATAAGGAAAGATTAGTTGCTAAAGGATATAATCAACGAGAAGAATATACTATGAAGAAACATATGCTCCTGTAGAAAGACTTGAATCTATCCGTATTCTTTTATCTTTTGCAGGATTATTTAACTTTAAACATTATCAAATGGATGAGAAGTGTAATTTCCTCAATGGTTATGTAAAGGAGGAGGTCTTTGTAGATAAACCCCTGGTTTTGAAGATACAAAAATTCCTAATCATATTTACAAACTTACCAAAGCCTTATATGGACTTAAACAAGCCCCTAGAGCTTGGTATGATAGACTTACAAGATTTTTTCTTCAAAAGAACTATGTTAAGGGAACCGCTGATCCAACCATTTTCATTAAGAAGGTTAATAATGTTGTTTTTATTATTTAAATTTATGTTGATGACATCATCTTCAGATCAACTCAATAATCCTTAACTGATTCCTTTGCAAATTTTATGAAATTTGAGTTCGAAATGAGTATGATGGGTGAGTTAACTTTTTTCCTAGGTTTTCAAATTTCTCAAAAACTAAAAGGAACATACATATCTCAAAATAAGTATATCAAATAATTTCTTAGGAAATTTGGGTATAGAAACACTAAGAGTATAAGTACTCCTTTCTGAATCTCTAATAATCATAATATTGATGAAGTAGGGAAAACTGTAGTTCAAACATCTTATAGAGAAATGATAGGAAGTTTATTTCATTTAATAGCTAGTCGGCCTGACTTTATGTTTTCTATATGCTTATGTGAAAGATACCAAAAAAATCCTAAAGAATCCCATTTAAAGGTTGTAAAAAGAATTTTTTGGTATTTAAAGGAAAATTTAGATTTGGGACTATTTTATTCTTCTAGAAATGAATTTGCACATAAAAGTTTTTTCGGATTCTGACTTTTGTGGTTGTAAAATGGATAACAAAAGTACTTCCGGAACTTTTCATTTGTTTGGAGATTCCTTAGTTTCTTGGTCTTGTAAGAAACAATATTCTGTAGCACTTTCCCATGCTGAAGCTAAATATGTAGTAGCTGGAAGTTGTTGTGTTAAAGTTTTGTTGATGAAACACACACTCACAAACTATGGATTGAGTTTTAATAAAACTCAAATAATGTGTGATAACACAAGTTCCATTTCCCTATGTAAAAACCCTACAAATCACTCCCTTGAAAATCACATAGATATTATACATTACTTTCTTAGATATCACACACTAAGAGGAGATATTATTCTTCAATTCATTGGAACAAAAGAAAAACTTGCTGATATTTGTACAAAAACTGTTACCTTCTGAAAGATTTTAATACATTAAATAGAAGCTAGGAATTATCTCTATAAGGTAATCATTCATATCTACTTCTTGTTTAAATCATCTCCTAACATTAAGATACTCATTATTTCAGGGGGATTACATATGCTTTTTCTTTTTCTTCCTTTCTCTAAGAATGTTTTTTCTTTCTCTAAGAAAATTTATCTTTCATTAAGAAAATTAATTTTTCCTTAATTTTTTTTCTTTACTTAAAATTTTGTCCTCTAAGAAAACCCATATTATCTTTCTTTTCTAATTGAAATTCTCATAATTGAAATTCTCAGAATTGAATTCCTCAGAATCTAAATTATCAGAATTGAAATCCTCAGAATTTAAATCCTCAGAATTGAAATCCTAAGAATTTAAATCCTCGGAATTTAAATCCTCGGAATTGAAATCCCCAGAATTGAAATCCTTGGAATTGAGATCCTCAGAATTGAAATTATTTGAATTGAAATTCCCAAATTCTAAAAATTCCAATAGAATTTTTATAATACTGATAAAATTTTCAGAGTATCCCAAAAGTTACACATTGTTACTCTTCATTTTCTAATTGTAAGTTTTAATTGTTAGTATTTCAATATTTTCAATTCATTGTTTATCTTACCTCAAAATATCAGAATTCATATTTTCGACAATCATCCTCAACCATCAGATCAGATCAAGTTATTTTCATCCATTTGATTATCTTATAGAAGTTGAAAGGTCATTGCTATGTCTATATATGGGGTGATTTGTTTATGAGTGCCACACCATCTTTTCTGATACCAATTGTAGGATCGAATATGATAAAGAAATGCTCAAAATACAAGAGGGGGGGGGGGTGAATTATATACTTTATCAATTACTTTGGAACCTTTAAAGTTGGTATAAAAATTTCTTAAGGAAAGTTTCTTAACCTTAAGAAAATCTATTTCTTAAGGTTAGATTTTAACTTTAAGAAAAATTAGTTTAACCAAGTTAAAACAAATATTCACAAACCCTCTTAAAGAAACCTTTTCTTAAACTTCACAACCTTAAGATAAAAACTTAAGAAAGATTTTCTTAAAATAAATATTATACCTTAAAGCATATATAATATTTAATATAATCTGAGTAACAAAATTAAAAAGTATAAGAAAGTTATAATTTCTAACTTTACAAAGTTAAGTTTACGGTGGAATTAAAACAACATGAAATATAAAATTGGTAACAATAAAATTATTTTAACACAAAGATAAGGGTATCCAATAACCTTGTATAAAGGTTCCTTGATTTATACTTTCAAGAAAGTCTATCTTACCCAAACTCAGGTAATCCCTAAATCTGAAGATCGGTATCTATCTTGCTATCCCTGCAATCCCTCGATTTAGAAGGAAATCAGAACCTTTATCTTCCAAACCCAGAATCCCACAACCAGCATGATCAGAGTCTGCACAAATCAAGTCTAAACAAGTTATTTACGCCTGAAATTTTTTTTTCACGACATCTGCACGATGCACTGAGAGTTTTAAGAGCCCCTCTCTCTAGAAATCACTTCACAGGTTTTTCACATACATCAAATTCATCCACTATCATCGTCTAAGTTCACTCTCATTGTCTTTAGCTCATTCAAATGAACTCGTATTTATCGGAAAAACTTATCAATGGTTGGATCCACTCCAATGGTCATATTTTCCTTAAATTTCAGAGGGACCTGGACACGTGTAAAATAAACAACAGTTAGTTGATAACATATTGTACAATATCGTTTCATGTATAATAAACAATGTTTACTTTAAGATAAATGTTAAGAATAAGAAAACATAGAATCCAATAATATTGGAATGATATAATAATCAATCTTTTACATTACCAAGAAAAAAGATTCTTAAGGATATAAAAACCGGATTGAGAAAATAGTATTAAAAATTTTGGGTACCGGTATCATAAAAACAGTATGACATTTGTACCGGTATCAGTATCATGAAAATGGTGTGACATTTTTACCAGTATCGGTATCATGAAAATAGTATTAAATTGATATAAGTAGACATAGTGAGAATTCTGTAAGTATAACAGAATGAGAATTCTGTAAGAATAACGGAATGAGAATTCTATAAGTATAATTAAATTAGAATTTTGTAAGTATAACAGAATGAGAATTCTGTAAGTATAATGGAATGAGAAATTTGGAACATAAAAAAATGTTTGTGATTTTCAAAACATAAAACCATAAGGAATGGAGAAGTCATAAGATAAAATTATTGACTCAACAATCTCCCCCTTTTTGAAAAACACAAACGACTTTGTTAAGGAAGAATATATTGACTTTGATAAATAAGTATGGAAAACTTATCTCCCCCTTTGAATGAGATTTAATATGAATACCACTAACTCCCCCTTAGGTTATGTTTCCAAAATATTGTATTCTTTCTCTTTAGCATCTGGTTTTCTTTCTTAAGAAAATATCTCCTCCTTAGATAAACATTTCTTCTTAAAATGAATTCCCCCTTACATAGGCATTATGATTTCTTACCATACCCCCTTAATATATTCTCCCCATTTCAAGTCTTCATTAAATTATTCCTTCAAATAAATTCTGCCTCTTTGTGATTTTCAAAAAGGGATAGAGAAGTATAATATGTAACTGTAAGGTTAAGAAAACATACATGTGAAAAATAGTATGTTCAAGAAACTTCTTAATAAAATTTTGTGAATAAAGTTTAAATTAAAACAAAACATAAGAATGTAGAAATCATCCATCCTTCTTCTGATCAGAAAATATTTTCTTTATTAGAGATTTAAGTTTCTTCACCTCCTTATGATCTTATTGAAGCTTCTTCAACAAGATCTCCTGATCCTGGTTCTTATTTTATAAGGAAAAGATCCTTTATTCTTGATTTTTGATTATATCATCTTGATTATTAATTAAATATTCTTTAGAAGCTACCTTTTTCACTAATTTGTCTATGACTTCTTTTTCACTGCTTACAAACCAAGCAAAAGAATTGAGTTGGATAACTACTGAGATATGATCTTTAAAGTTTAAATGAAAAGTTGTACTCTATGTTGAAGGATTTAAAAATGATATTTTGAGTGTTTTCCAATTACATGTGATGGAAATGAATTTAATTTAAAGAATAATTCATGGATTATTTTGAGTTAAAAGGATAGAAGATCCATCACCAAATTTGGAAGATCAAGTAAAACCTATTTTAAATTGGTGATCTAACCAATTATTGTTACTTGAGTGCTAAAGATGAGAGAAAACTATAGATTTTTTTTGGACACCTTTTTCAGATAAATATGAGTAAAATATCAAGGCCTCATATGGTGAAAGTCCTAACCAAACTCAAAATAGAAAGAGATTATGTTTTTACAACATGGCACAAAGGTGAAATGGTTCAAGAAACCCATTTAAGGAGGTGATTTAGTCCATTAAACCATTAGAACTCATTAAGTTAGATTTTTGTAGTCTAATTATATAATTATATTCTTGAGGTGATTTTCATTTATTCAATGTAATTAATTATAACACTTAGATGACCAATTTCATCCTCAAGATACATAATCCTTAATATTTTGAGATATTTAGAATCCTATGAAGACATGTTGAAAATGAGTTGGGAGTATACATTATCAAGAAGATATTGAATAATGTAAAAGAATAAATATTAAATTATTCTGAAAAAAAACTATAAAATCATGGAATTAAGAATCTATATAGTGCACTAGACACTCTACAACAAAATGGTGCACAAAAAATAAAAAATATAAGTTTAGTTGAGATAAATAGAATAATACTAACTGAACCCAAGATCTTTAAATATTCATGGATGGAAGATGAATGTACTAATGTAGACTTACAAAATTTGTATTTTCTGAGATAGGAGACACAAATAAAACCATAAAAAATGTGTTAGAAGCGAAATTAAATAGTGAAATATTTTAATTTTTTTGGTTTCCCTTATTCTATGGTGATTAAAAAGACTAATATGAGAAAATTTGAGGATAAATAAATAAAATGGATGTTAATAGAATACATATAAAATGACAGAGGATATAAATAGTAGAATAAAAGTATTCAAAAACTTGTTGAATATTTTTCTATCAAAATTATTGAATACCAATCAAAATCATATGTCACAGTTGAATCAAATTAAAAAAATTAAGAATAAAACATAAAGTAGATTTCATAAAACTAGATATTAAAAGAATATTATAATGAGTATAATTTCTTTTTTATTAATTCAGATCAAACTAGTGATGAAGATAGAGCTACTAAAAATAAGAAACTAAGACATCTGATGTTGAATACACAAGGTTATTTTGAAAATATTATTGAAATAAGGAAGATCCTGTGCATAAAAGAATTCATTTAAGGATTAAAAATCACATTTTAATCATATAACAGGTTTAGCCACAAAATATTTTAGAGTTCATTTGAAACAAGGACCATATTAATGATATGAATAAAAAACTGGATCATATTGAGAAGAATTATACTGAGGAACTTTTTTCAAGAGCTAAAAAAATGTCATAAGTCTCAAGTGGTTATTTAGTGGTTAATAAAATGGAAAATTATGGGTGTTAAGAAACAAGGTTGGACTGGTATTCAAAGGCTATTAATAGGTTGGAGGCCTATATTTTGATTTTTTAGAAGAATAGAAAGAATAGAGGTAATTAGGATGTTACTTTTAGTATAAGTACCTAATCATATCAAATTTTATTATATGGATGTAAATTATTTCTTTTTAAATGGTGATCTTGATTAAGAAATTTTCCTTGGTAAACCTGGAGGGTTTATTGTAGACAGATATGGAAGTATGGTATGTAAATTTTAGAAGGATTTGTATGAACTTATATATCAAGGCCATATAGAGTATATAACTATTTGTGGTAGACATCAAAGTGATACTATAGAGTCCCACATGCTATTAGACAAATGAATTTTGAGCTTTCTCAAAGGAACTCTAATCCATGGTTTGCTGTATATAAAAATTATACAATTTAATCTGATGAGTTTCATATATGTTGATTGGGATGGTGATGGTAGTGATAAAAAATCCACAATAGGTGGAAATTTCCTTCATGGTGAATTTTCTGTGAGTTGGAATAATGAAAAGTAGAGTTTAGTTTCTTTAGACACAACAAAGGTAGAATATGTTTCAAAAACTCATTTTTGTACACATATGTTCTAGATAAGAGTCCAATTGGAAGATCTAAATGTGGAAGTTGAGGATCCGTTGGGTATTTATTATAACAATTATAGTGCTTCTAATCTATCAAATAATCTAGTTTAATACTCAATATTAAATCATATTGATATAATATTTCATTTCATCAAAGAGAAGGTGGAAAACAAAGATATGAATATAGAAATTTATCCACCATGGTCTAGATTATTAATGTGTTTACAAAAACAATATAATGAGAGAGATTTGATGAATTAAATTTGGGCCCACATGTTTAACCTTCCACTATCACTTGAGTTGTGTGGTATTTACTCCCACAAATATTTGGATTATATTATCAAAAGGGGGATATTGTGTACTCTTCTATGTCAAAGAGGGATAGATACAAATATTTTTTATTGTTAATATAGATCTATGTTTATTTCCAAAAATGGAGAAAATTAAAGTATTTATTGAGTAGTGATACTATATACATCATTTGTAAAAACATTTATTATGGTATAGAGATAATTCACTAAAAAATAATGCCTTATTCAGTAGGGTGGTTTCAAGACACTTCTCATTTGAAAAAGGGTATTATTGGATGATTCTGGTGTAAATTGTTGAGTTCTTGACAAAATTTTAGTGGAGAAGAAAAATTTTAATGGAGTTGAAAAAAATACAAAGGGGGATATTGAAGATCCCAATGTATTTTTATATGGTTTGTATTTGTTGATAGCATTGAATGTGAATTAGTATAATCCTTTGAGATTGTATTCAAATAATGGATATTTTTTAGATGATTTTAGAAGCCCTAAAATAAATTAAATCTACTTTAAACATAATTGAATTATGTTGTATTTTTGGATTTTGAGTTGGAAAATTTCCAAATCATGAATATTCTATAAGAGTTGTTACAAATCTATTGATAGATAGGATCTGGAAAACATATGTTCTAATTTTAATTCCATAAGTATCATTGAAAATTTTATAATATTGATTTGAGATCTAGAATTGAAAATTGAAAAGTCATGCAACTTTCGTACTTGTCATCTCATACTTTAGATATGTAATTTCTATAAAAAAGTTGAGAATTGACAACAGAATGAATAGATTATAATAGTTATCCACATTTTTTAAGATTCATGTAGATCATCATAATAGTTATCCACATTTTATAAGGTCATTAAATAATCCATAAGAGTCATTAAGGATTTTGTAATAATCATTGAGAACTCAATAAGTTTCATTTTGTACATTTTTAAGAGTCACTGAGTACTCTGTAAGAGTAATTTAGGGACCCTTCTAAGAATAATTTTACTCTTATGATGTAACAATTAAAGAGATGAAAATTATAAATTTTAGTATATTTAAAGGAAATCATAAAATTCATTTTACTCTTATGATATGGTCTCCATAGGGAGATTCAACTAGTTCATTAGAGAAATTTTATGAAATTTATAGATATTTTACATGGGATAATATTTTAGTGTTATAAGGTTAAAAAATAACATGCTAATGTATATGGTTTGATTTAGGTTTAGATAATATAATGTTTCAACAAAATGATATTTTTCATGTTTTGAGGAAAATTGATGATTATGCTAAATGGAGCCATTTTATTGAAATGAAGAGAGAATGTCACTACAGGAGTAGTATAGAATTCAAAAATGAATTTATTTGTGAATTATTTTAAATGGTAATCACTTTTGAATGAATACTTGAGAATTTTATTTATTAGATTAAATTTAAAGGTGGGTATCATTGGAATATCACTAGAGATAATGGTTAAATGAGAAGAGAATATTTAAAGATTATTAGAGAATGCCCATGAGTATAGTTGATTGATTAAATACACAAAGGTTTGTATTGTCGATTTTTTATGATATTTATATAGAATTTGAGATAATATTAAATTTTAGAATTTAATTAATTATTTAATATTGAGAAATTCTTGATTAAGGGGTATCGGTTTGGTTTGAGACAAATAGAATTGAAATAATTAATTGGGAAAGATTTTGAGAAGTTATTAATAAAAAAAAGACTAGAACCAGGTTTATAGTATTGTGAAGAAAAATAATTATAATCAAAGTATTTAATGATTTGATATTAAGAACTAAATTATTTAAGATCTAGAAGTAGTGAGAAAGATTGACTGATCTTGGTTCAATATTGAATTTTAAAGGTTGAAGTTATTGAATAAGTGATCACACTCTTATATGATTATCATGAAGGATTTAAGAGTAAGATCAAAATTTGTTAATAAAGAAAACCACATTTTCTTATAACCTCAATCATCTTGTTTTGATCATATTATTACCAGCAATATGTTGTGATTCCAATGAGATATTGTGTAGTGTTGGTAAGTAGAGTATGATACCTCCCTATAAACTTATAATTTAAGATTTATTATTAGTGGAAAATATTTAAATCAACCACCCCAATCCCAAAAGAGATTTTGTTCCGACATTAGGATCAAACCTTGCAAAGATTTTATGTTCCTTATCCTTCCTTTATTATGGTTTTTATTATGTTAAGGATGTGTTTAATATCAGGGTTACTACATCCTAATAGATCAAGAAGATTTATTTTAAGTGAAATAAACATTAAAAGAAAATAAAAACTGATTCAAATCCCTTCTTAGTGGTGCACCCATTCTTAGAGATTATAATAATAAAAAATTACTTTGTAAAATAAAAATAATTTATTTAATGGAAAATAATAATTCCATGAAATAAAAAATCATCTATAAAATATTTTTAGTGTCTATTTATATGTGATTATAATAACAAAGATTGGTAGATGGTGCATCAACTGATGTTGGAGTGAATAAAGAATATTCCCTGATCTTGAGAATTATAATTTTGTAGTGATTCACCGCATAAAATAAATCTAATTGTTTTTATGGTCATAAAATGTAAATTTTTGAAATGATAGAAGATATCGGTTGAAAAAACAGTTGTTAGATGATATTTTTTTTCACAAAATATAAATTATATGGTCAACAATGAAATATAATATAATATTTGATTCAAAATTCAAAACATGGACACACCATTCGTGTTGATATAATATATAGTTTTGATATATATTTATGTGACTACATTATCATAATATCCCCTTTTATAATAAAATTTAATTCCATACTAGAAAAATTGTTTCAACTTTTTGAGAATGTTAAGTCAAACCACATATAAAATATATTAATTTTATATTTTAAACCTTATCAAAATCCTAAAATAAAATGGTGAATTAATAGAGGACCAAAAATATAAGAAAATCATGGGTTTGAATCACACACACAAATATATATATATATTCCCAAAGTAAAAATATTTTCAAGTCTATATAGTTGACCACATTACCGCTGATCATTTTATCCCAATAAAATTATATACAGAATACTTCATTGAACATTTAAATTTATAATTTAATCCCCAAAAAAAATTAAATCAATATAGGTTTGTTAGTGGAATAAAATTTTGGGTTTAACTCATACAGATTATTTGAATTTAATATTCTCTACATCCCTAACACTGGACTCATGGTATGAGGAATATTACTTAATGCAACTAAATATTTTGCAAGAAATCATTTTATTTTTATGATATAAAATATTTTTATTTCAAAAAAATAATCTCACCTTAGAATCAACCAAATAATTGAATAAATTTACAAATATTTTTAGTAAAATTCAATTTCAATGAAAAATTTAATTTATGTAGTTAAAAAAAGGGTATTTTAAAAATTTAGTCCCTTAAAACACATAAAAATGGAATGGAAATTACATATAAAAATATACTAATCATTAACCCCATTAAGTCACTATAGATATGACTAGATACCAATAATTTAATGTGTTATAACTAACCCAATACATTTATAGGGTATAAAATATATAAAAAAAATTGGAAACATTATGGAATATGGTGGTAATTAATAAATTAATTTATATCATTCATACATTTCTTATGAATTTTATGATTTATGTACTGATATACCAAATATTGCTTAAGGTAATTTTTATTACAAGATAATCTACTATATATTCACTTACACCTAATGGTGGGTTTTAACGCTATGTATAGGGGATCTAGGTTTGAGAGGATTAAGTAAAATTGTAGGAATTCATGTTAAAAAGTTAATTTCTCAAAATAGGATAAGATTAATATTCTAGAAAGTTTTAGGGTAATAATATCAATAAATCATCATTTCCATGGAAGTATAAGAAATAATTGGGTTAATTTATAGTTGTGTTATCTAGAAAGATGAAGCCTTTTAGAGTCTAATGTGGATAATGGTATCCAAGATATTTATTTTCTAAATTAGGGTTAATATGATTCTATGTTCATTGTTGGTATCAAATCAACAAACATATTTTTTAAGATCATTCCATCAAATTTTAGATGAGGAGTATGGAGTAGTATTATAAATTCTTGTAGATAAATGGATATCCATGGAAATAAGAGTAGAGAAAAAATTTCTCATAATTCATGGGAATTAAAATTGTAATTCCAAAACCCTAGAATCCTAGATCTGATGTATTATTTTAATACATTGGCATGATTACTAGGAATCAAGTCCCGAAGGACCGATCAGTTTAACAGTCTTGGAAAATAGATTACATATATGAACTTTACATTACAATTTATAACATAAAACACAACATAAATAATCCATTGAGAACTCCATTATACCCCTAGATCCATAATCCTGGGCTGGTCCCTCCCTCATTGAGGGAGGGACCTTCAACATCCTTTGAGGGAGCAGTGACCTCCTTCTACCCCTTTTCCAATCCTGATCTCCTCCCCCCTTTACCAAAATGTTTTTTGTGACCCAAGGTTCCGGAGCTACATTATGGATGCTCGAACCTTCCACTTTAGATTTCCAAATTCAACGAAGCTTCGTCACTCTACAACCTGACTTTAATCGCTCGATTCTCTCAAAGAAGGCCTTCAGTGGACTCATTTGACAGGTTTGTCTTTGACTCGTGGAAGTTACAGGATAGGGAAACTGTGGGACTGATGAAAAACAAGAACATCATGGTTCGTTTTGTTTCAGAAGAGTACCTGATTAAAGCTTGGTCTAGTGCTCCCCTCCACAGCAACGAATCTCGTTTTTTCCTTTTTAGATAGAACTATGACTTCCACATGAGGCGTGATTCACCTTCGGTTGCGATTTGGGTTAGTCTTCCCAACTTTCCATTACCATTTAGAAATCCCTCGATAGTTAGGATGCTTGGAAACCTGGTAGGTAGGTATTTATACTCTGATAGACAAACTAAGTCGATCTGCCATCCTGTTAACCCCCAGATTTGTGTAGAAGTCAATGCCTTAAGGGTGCCTCCTGAATTTGTTTGGATCATAGTAGATGAGAAGTTCCGTTGTAAATAGAAGGTTGTTTATGAATCATGGGTTTATTTCTATTAGGTTTGCAAACACATGGGTCACTCCTCTGAGGCATGTAGGCACGACTCTAGATTTTCAGACAGGAAAGGTGTTGAGGGTGCAGCAAGTAGTGTCAAGTCTCCTGTGACCAGTGTAGTGGTGGGTGTGGAGGATGTGACCAAGGTAGCTACTCCCCAAGAAGACAGTCAGCTGGGAGTTCATCAAAAAGTGGTAGATGTCTCAGTGAAGCAATTAGAAGTGGAACTAGGGGTTGGAGCTGGGGGTACCCAGGTTGTGGAAGGGGGAGGTCCCAAGGAATGCCAGGGTGCCCCATATGCTGTTATGGTGTGCTCAAGGAGTGATAGCTACAATGAAGGTCTGACAGCGGCTCTCAAAGAACAATGGGAGGGTAAGGATTTTGGTTTCAGAACCAGTACTAGTAAGGAGGTGGCTGTCATTGATCTTGGAAACCGTTTTGATGGCCTACATAATGTAGACCTGGTTCTGGATGAGTAGAAACCGCTCAGACTCTCCATAGAAGGGAAAAAGGACCTCAAGTATGGTGATAAAATTTCTAACCAGTCTACAGATGAAGTTGAAGGTGAGTTTCAGGTCAAGGGTGAAGGAGTTTCAAGTCTGAGGAGGGGTAGTAACTGGAAGGGAAATCAAAAACAGAGAAAGGACTACTCATAATTGCCACTCCCTATAGATACACAGTCAGCGAAGAAATTAAAAGACAAACTGGGGGACCCAGAAGAGGAATCCATTGAAACTAGTAAGAATAACTCTGTAGGGAAAATCAGCCTGAGGACCAACAGGAGTAACAGGAGGAGTAGGTCAAGGAAGTACTAATCCTCCTTGCCCCCCACTTTAAAGACTTGGCCATCAGGGAAGGAAATCGAGGAGAAGTTGGGCATGGAGACCATGCGCCAACTGAATTCATCTGACCAGCTCAATTTTTCCTTGGATTTGATTCTGAGTTCAGATGATGTTGTGACAGAGCTGGTGCTGTTTCTCAATGCATCTAAGGAGGATGTAGCTAAGATGATGGGTCGGGCCATGGAAGTGAATCTGAATGAGGAGAAATTTTCTTGGGTTGACAAACAGGATACGATTCTGGTTTGGGGTTTTAACAAGGGGTTAATCAACATAGAGGAGTATATACAGGTTTGGGATGCACTATCTTCTGCATTTAAAGAACTATTAAAGGGGTATCAGTACACCCAGGTAACCACTATATCCTGGAAGTTGGTTAGAGACACGTATTCTGGAAGAATTATTTTCTTCTTCAATGAATCTTCTTTAGACATTTCTGGATAATGCTTGATTTCTCACCTTTTTTTAAAGCATATGAAATGGGGTATTTCATTTTCAGTTTTTGTTTTTCGAGGAGAATTTGGTTTTTTCGTTTCCTATTTGTTTCCTTGTTCCACTTCAGATGGGGTTCAGAGCATGAGGCCACCACTTCTACATGGCACTTGGAGTGGAAGACTGAGAGGGTATGGCTTGGCCATCGGTACCGTGCCCATGCATCTCTGCATGGGACTGTTTGCCGAGTGATCATGCTTTAGTGGAGGGCCTTAACCTAATATAGCTGCTGGGGAGAGGTGGAACAGGTTATCTGATTAGAATTTTCTTTGCTGTTTATTTTGGTTATTTTGTTGGATCTGGTGGTTTCTCACTTTCTCGTTAAAAGTGATTTGATAAAAAATAAAAAAATAATTTTCAGTCAGTCAGTACAAAACTAAAACACAAAACTTTTAAAATATTATCTTTATTATAATATGGAAATATTAAACAAATAATTCCATTTAATCATTCACATGGATATTCTACTTGTCAAATATCCACATGTAAAATCAATAACTAATCTCATAACAAGGGAATGCATATTGCCGGACATCTTAACTACTAATTTAAGGCCTCATTCCAAGACCATACACAAATATTATATCAAGGCCTTATGCCAAGACACTAGTGTGTCTCATGATACCTACCAATGCTTCAAGGGGTTATAGTGGGCCCCACCCATCACATACTATGTCTAAAGCATTCCTCATATGAAAAGGTTTAAATATAACATAAATATTTGTATTAAAACTAGCATATGAATTGTTAATACTTTTACCATAAACCATGAATGGTATAAAAATTGAACATACATAGTCAAACATATCATAAATCATTCAATATAATATGGAATATTGTATTATAATAAATCAACCTCAATCAAGAATAATATCAAATAAAGGATGTTGACATAGTTGAAAATAATTAGTAAATCTCATTGAGAGAAATATCCCTTTTTCATGAAATCATTTAAAAGTAAAACAATTTATAAAGGAAGTCATTTAAAATATATTTTTTAATCAAATTTTCCCATACCACTTTGAAACTTTGGAAGGTATTAACTTTTTAGAACAATCATGTCCATATAAATAAATCCTTATAATAATTTTGAAAACATGGACATTAATTAAATAGTTTTAGAAAAATAAATATTTAAAACATTTAAAATGATGATCTAGTTAAAAATTCACTTCCATAAAACCATAAAGTATTCCTTTTTAAATTTTTTTATGAAATAAGGACATGGAGGATAAAAATATACCCATAAATACTTACACATAAACAATCTCAGATAATAATGAGATTGAGGAATTAGCCCTTACCTTAGGTCATATACTCTATGTATGTGTCCATAACTCCTGTATAATGGTTATTAACTTATATAATAATCATAATAATATTTATTATATCATATATGATTCTTTTATGACTTCATATTACCCTTTTATTAACAATTCCAAGTTAATGCAACATTTTGGGAAATAATCGCTTTGTTTATCATATGTGTTTTGACTTGTTATTATTGATTTCATTACATAGATAATAATTGAATTAATTATAGAATATAAAATATTATCTATATATCATATATATTATGTATATAATTATATATAATAGATAGATAAATAAAATGGAACACACCATTCATGGAGACAGTAGGCAGTGCATACGCATGAACGCTGTTTCTGTTTTCTTATCGTATTGAATGGAAGTAAGTGAATGATATATATATATATATATATCACACTAGTAGCATTATTATGTCATATATTTCATACTTATTAATAATATCTATTCTTATAATCATTCTTGGCTGGTGAACATGGAAGATGAGTCTCATCGCGTCGTGGAGACGGTAAGCCGTACGTACGTACAAGCGATAATATCATTTTATTAATGGTTAAATGGTATATAATTGGATGGAATATGAATTTTACAGAAGAAATATAATGTTATATATATTATTTACATCCATTATATTCATCATTACACCCATATAAATAAATTTTACATGAAAAAAAATTTACACCAAGATGTGGAGATGGTAAGTCGCATGCACACACACATGGTGATATTGTTTTTCATAGGATGGGTAAAAAGAGGAATATGGTTGTACCGTAATTATAATAACATCTAAAAATATTTAAGGTACTTTAGTTATTATTTTATTATAGAAACAAGAAATAAGTAGGAAGTATAATAAGAAAAGAACTTTGATAGAGGTGATAAAACAATTACCTCTTTCAGGTGTCTCCTTTTGATTTGAAAAAAAGAACTCCTTAGGATGGATTTATGCCAAAAGTGTATCCTCTATAATTAGTTGAGGGAGTTTGGGAGAAGAAATGGGTAGGGTTTGGCCGAACCAAAAGGCCTTAGAGATATGATTTGAAGAGAAAGGGAGGTGCCCTTTTATAAAAGAGGTGAGGGATACTTTAGGAAAAATCATGAAATATTAATTTATTATAAAGTTATTTTTTGTTTATAATAGTTCCAAAGTGATTTAATTCTCGTATAATATTATTATGAGTCTATATACTCTAATCCAATGATTTTTAGAAAATTTTAGTCCATGAAATTAACCTTATCTTTTGGGATTAACCCTTAGTTAAACAGTTTAACTCTTATTATGTCTTCTTGTATTTTTATACTATAGGGTTAATTTAGTTACTATAAAATGACAATAGAAACTCAAGTGGATAATTAATGAAAATTTTAACATTATTTAAGTCAGTTCCCAAATATTAGATTTTAGGACTTTTATATCATTTTATAATATATTATTTGTTTTAAAAACTCATTTATGTCAATTTTGACACTATTTAGTAATTGATTTTTTTAAAGTCATAAAAACTTTATTAATTCGAAACAAATGAATTAAATCATCCCTAATATGTAAGTGTTATCCAAATATTTTTTGTATGACTTAAAAATGTTAAATGACATTTATTTTAACATTTATAAATTATTTTGTTTTAATCTTTCATTAATAAGGTACTTACTGCATCATAATTGTGTCATAAATAAATATTTTTATCTAATGTATAAAAATTATAAATAAAATACCATGATGTAGAAAATATTTTTATCTTTCTAATTAATATTTATATACATAGATATATGTTATATAACCCTGTATTAAAATTTATTTAGAAAAAGATACAAGTTTATTATATATTTCCCTTTTCTTTAAATTAAATATTCTAAAATGTCATTTTCACACCCAAGTGGCTCCTAAATGACAAAAGTTCGGACTAAGGATGATCATGGTCTACTATATCTCATCTAATAGGATTAGTACACATGTTATTGTAGTTTTTTATTATTATAATATTATTTTTACCTTTATTTACCTGATTTACACTTTAACCATGGTAAATAAAAATAATTATTGAAGTTAATATTCATAATGTCCAAAAATAAAAGGTGCCTATTTATAAAATTTGGACCTTATATTATGTATGAGAAAAACATAAGATAAATGTTAAAATTATATAAGATACATATAAAATTAAAAATGTGGTTAATACTATTCATAACCTCTTTTTAAATGGCTAGTTTGATAGGTCGTGGTGTGCTCAAAATCGGTGTTGCGTGTAGCAAAAGCTATTGAATTTTTTAAAAATAAGAATACCATAGAATCTTGGAGTGTTAAAAAAAGGATGAATTATCAATCCTTAAAAATAAATGGAGGGTGAAATTATGTTTTTTTCTTGAGTGTACCTATAACATTTATTTATTTACCTTTTTTAATGATATTGAATCTTAATTTGTCTTTACTTATTGAAGTGATATTATCATGTGATAAGTAAATATCCTTATAAATATTATTATTAATTATGGGATAATTCATGATGGCATGTGATTTATGGACAATGTTTTATTAATTAAAATTTAAGGAATGTATTATATAATTTTTATTATGTGAAATATTATAATTAAAGAGTTATTAACTATTATAATATAATTTGAAGGTATTTATGTTTTTTTCCATGAGACTAATGGTATTTATTTATTAATATTTTTATATAATTAATTAAGAAGAATTAATTTTTTGGATTTTGAATTTGACATGTTTGACTTGGATTATTAATGAGTCCAATCATGTTTAATTGAATGATTAATTATATTTAAATTTTCTACAATAGAGTTATGGTGGTGGTTATTTACCATTAATGATATTTATAAGGAAATAATTAAATAAATAGGGAATGGATATATGATTATGTTAGAGATAAACATAAATATTAATTTGAGTAAATTTATATTGAAATATTATGTCAAAGTGTTTACATGAGGAGATAATTATTATTACTTGTGGAGTTATATGAATTAGTGGATATATGACTTGGTGAGTCATTTAGGTACACATTGGGAATATTAATAGGTGAAACATAAAGTTAATATAGGAAAGAGGAATGAGGAAATTATGATAAAAATTTAGGATTTACTCTATTTATGAGAGGGAATTTTTGAAAAATTAATAGTATATCGGATAAAATCCATTTGGTGTTTTATTTAGGATGTGTCTATTAAAAATAAAGTGAAATGAATCCTAATTGTGTCATATGTAGTCTTATGGAATCCATTTCTTGAAGGTTATAATAAGTTTGGATTTACTATGGTGTGGTTTTAAGGAATTATAGAAAATATGGTTAGCAATAGGCTATGGAGGTTTTCCTAATTCTTTTGAGTAGATGTGTCATCTTTCTTGAGCGTATGTGTCATATAAAGAAACATATGTTCCATTTTGATAGAGATTTTAGTTTTTTTAAAAGAAATGGGATATGTGTAGGTGTCATTGAGCCTCAAGGTACATGTGTTTTAGTTTAGTGTATGTGTGTTTTAGGTTAACATACATGTGTTTTGGCTTTGCAGACATGTTCTTGGAGCATCATAGGTTTCAACCCAGGGAAACATATGGATCATTAGCTATGTGTACATGTTATATGTGGTAATATAAGAGTAAATATATGCCCACATATGTGTTATCTAGGACTTTTAAATTTTATATGAACCAACCAATTGTTTTTTTATGGGCAGTTCATGGAGATCTTTTTCATTGAACATATTTAGAAGAATGTATCAAGCCAACAATCTGGGGTACCTCATGATATATTATTTTAAAATTTTAAGGGAGTTATTAGATTATTTTTTGGATATTTTATGTCCAATCACACTACCTCATGGTTTGTTCAAGCACTGTTGTAAAAGATGAAATATATTCATGATGAGTGTGTGTTTAATACCCCAGTTGGTCAGAAGTTGGTGGATATAATTAAAAGATTTATATTACCTCATGAGAGGATAATGTTTCTTAATATTGAAGGTTTAATTGTTTGAAATTAAAAATAAAAAGGGAAAATTAGATACAAAATTAGTTTTTCAGTTTGAGAGTTGAAAGTATATGTTTTATAGACTATGTTATAAATATTAGAGATAGGTGACTCCATGAATTTTTTTTGTTTGAGATACTTTTCAAAAGGAGAAAAATAAAATTCATATTACTAACACAATATTAAGAGAATATAAGACTAGAATAATATAAGTAGGATGTTCTAGGTGATCTGGTTGGATGGTTGAAGATAAGGAGGATATGTACTCTAGGTATCAACATGTTGGAGAGGATTATACAAATTCTTTCAAATATAATGAATTATAGATTAATTGATACACCATAGTTAGCATATTTTCATATTTGATAGTGGGAGAATAAGAAAAAAAGTAGGACCAATGAGTTCCACCCTGTGAGGAGAAGAGTAATCTTTCCGATTATGCATAGTTGTAATTAAGTATAGTTAGTACGACCACTCTGAACAACTAATCATCAAATTATCATGATTTTTGCATTTGGTGCATGAGTGCATTTTTGTCCACGATTCTTTGGTTTATCCCATTGTGTAAACCATGTAAAATTGCTCATTTAATTTAATTTTTAATTAATTACAACTATAATAAAATATAGACAAGTTTTCCTAATAAATATATAACGATATCATTGACAGGGTAATGTTTTAATCAACACACCCTAATTTACCCCCCATTTTAAGGTGAAAGCCTTATTGGGGAACAAAAAAGTGGTATCAAGGACAATGGTTCTTTTTTGAGTTCTATCTCTCTAAGGCATGGTTTTGGTAGTGGTGAATAATAAAGAATATAAATTTTTGAATGAAGAAACTTCCAAGTATGGAATAATAAAATGTGATATTATTTTTATTCACTCATAATGGATGTATATATAGATAAAATGCATAGAATATCTAAAATAATGGATAATAGAGAATTGATAGAAAAATATAAAAAATAATTTGATGTTTATTCTAAGATAATAAATAATTTAGGGGGAGATTTGGTGAAACCTATATATAAAAATATGATTTCATTCAAGGAATCACATGCGATGTGGGATAAACAACTAAATATTTATAAAGGTGATTCAAATTTTTAGGAATAGAATCTATAAGTGTTGAAGAATCAATATAAATATTTAATAATGATACTAAATGAGAATTTTATGACCTTTTCAATTATAAGTAAATTATTTTAGAAGATATTTTTGGTATCGAGGAAGTCTTTAATGACGTAAAAATTAACAGAAGAATCCAGATGAGATTTATCCCATGATTGAATTGAAATGTTTCAATTCTTAATGATAATGACCTAAAAAAGGTAACACTAAAAAACCTATAAAATAAACTTATTTATTATTATTTGATGAATAATTATAATGAATTCATTCTAAAATAAGATACTCAAGAGATATCATTCAAGGATATAAAGAAAATCTCAATCAAAGAAGAACCCTATAATAAAGAAGTTTATGAAATGATTTCATTTAATTCCTTAATATTAAAAAAAAGAAAAGGTAAGTTCAAAGTGATTCTAAAACTTGGTTGATTCACGTGTGGTAAAGTTATGAATCTTATTTCTTGGTGTCCCAAGAATTTATAGGATGATGATGAGGATGAAAGAACCCAAAACGAAGTCACTCAATGTTGGGAACAATATGTGGAAACCAAAGATTAAATTATTTAAGAAATGGAACATTCAAAGTAAAGTTTATGATGAATTAGAAGAAAAATTAGCATATAAGGTTGGTGTCTTTGGAGACATTAGTGAAGAAGTCCTTATTACTATTATAAACAATAAGCAATAGGAGGGAAAATGGTGATAATACTAGAATCAGGGGAATAATTGATCTTGAAGCTAAATTGAAAGTATACATTGAATAAATTAAAATATAGAGTGAAAAACAAAGAAATTTAATAGTTTTTTAATTAGTGAGGAGATTTATATTAAACAATAGGAATAGGAGAAGTCATAAATGAAAGAGGAAATTTAAAAACTCAAATATTGAAATTCTATAAGTTCATAAAATTAAGTTTAGATACAAATCAAGGTTGAAGAATATGCCTGTATCATTGATATGATGACTAATTCATTGAAATATATCGTCAAAGGAATTTAATCAGTTGAAGGAAAAATCATGACATCATGATAAAAGTGTAAATATTCAAAAAGATCACAAAACCTAATATATCATTGGGGAGAACATGTGAGATGACCATTGAGGAAGTTCGTGGGGTTGTACACTGAAGAAATTATTCTTATTGCAAGAGTGAAAAAGTTTATTGATATGGGAAAGTTAGTGATTGGACATGATCATAGAAGAAGGAAGTGGTAGTGAATTTAAAAAATTAGGTACCTACACCCCTAAGGAATATTTAGCTATAGTAAACTGATAAAACTTCTATTAATAATGAAATGTAATAAATGAAGGCACTAAACCTAAGGTGTTTTTTATATGGAATGTTGGGACACAACCAATATATATGATCCATTACATGAAGAAACTTCATGGATTAAGAAAGAAAAAACTAGATGACCAGTTTTTCATACTCCCAAGATGCTTTTGATGGGTACAAATTTTACTATGAAGGTTTTAGTCATAAGGAAGTAAATTTTTCATTTAAATAATAAAGAAACAAGTTTAAAGAGACCCAATGAGGTGGTAAAAAATATATTGAAGCACAACTAACCAAGATGAATACTAAAAATAGGTTTTAGTTTTTTTATAATTAGGAAGAATATGAGTATGTAGAGGATAAAAAAAATCTTTATCAAGTAAATCAAATGAGCAGTCATAGATCAATAAATAAATAGTTTAGAAGGATAATTTTTATGAAATAGACTTAATAGAAATAGAAAGGTCTAAAAAATGGATTCGATAAAATTATTTTACTTCTCATATGATGTGAAATCAAGAACTCATCACTGACTTAAAATAAAACAAGGGTAGAGTTTTCCGTTTCTGAAATAATGAGGGGTTAAAGATTTTTGGCTACATATAAATATAACATTAGTGGAAATGAATTAATACGAGCTGATATTCTCATGTTATATGTTCTTAGTCACAATATAATAAGAGTATGTTAACTATGTGACTCACGATATGTGGTAAAATTCAATATGAATACATTAACTATTAATAGAAGATCTGGTTTGGTTGTTCTTCAAGGTAAATATACCAAGGGAAATATTTACCTGATTAATGAGAATATTTTTTGTATTTTGAACAAGTAATATGAAAATAGTTTATGGAATAAGTGTCTTGGTAACTCGATCAAAAAATATATAAAAAAATTGGTCAAGAATGTCAGTTCTTGAGATCATCCCAATATCATATGTGATGACACCCAAACATGTGATTCAGGTAAAAAGAACACGATTTTCAAAAAAACATATAAGTTTAAGAATGGAAAATAATCATGGTTACTCAAGTTAATTCATGTGGATGTTTTTGGGACAATTAAACGTAATGTTTTATATTTAAAAGGTATTTTTTCCAATTCATTAATTAATTCAGTAGAATGGAAGGGATTATGGTGATTACCCACAAAATTGAGGTATTGAAATGTATCACTCAGTTTTGAAAGAAAGGGAAAATTATGCATGGTATAAAAATAAAAAAAAAATACTTTCACCTATATTGGTATAAAATTTATAAATAACCATGTGGAATAAAACTTAGAGAATCTTGATATTCAATATCAAGTTGCAGCAATGAGAATTCCCTAACAAAACAATGATTTGAGAGGAGGAACTGGATCATAAAAAATATTGAATTGACTATTTTTATAGGGGGAACCTTATATAGAAATTTTAGAAATAAATAGTGACCACATCAGTGTATATATTCATTAGGTCCTTACTATGTATAAATAAAGACAATACTCCCTATTAAATATGGTATGGAAAGAAGATTACACTCAATTACTTCCAAGTGTTTTGGAAGTAAATGTTTTATTTATAACAAGGACCAAAATTTCAAAGATCATGGAGTTGAAATAATTTTCCTTTGATACTCATCCAAAATCATGGTATATAAATGCTATTATAAATGGTTTGTAAATTTTTTGGAAATCTAAGATGTAAATTTTTATGAAAATGAGAATAATTTGAAAACAAGTGTGAAAATTGTCCAATAGTACAATAATGAAATGAAGGAATAAATTTAAGGTGAATTTATTGGCCCATAGAGAGTTCAAGGGGTTTTGAAAGACTCATATGATATTATAAATGATAAATAATGTGTAGAAAAAATAACAACCACAAACTAGGAAACTAGCATAGAGAAAATAAGTGACAATAACATTGTTGGTGACCAGACAACCAATATTCAAATTAGAAGATTGAAATCTCAATAAACCTCTTTAAAATCTCAAGTGGAACTTAAAAAACTCAAAGATTCTAATAGAGATGAGATACATGTTAATTCTATGCATGAAAATATTGAAAATAAAAAAGAACTATATGTTGGAAATTATTCCAAGGCCATAAGAAAAGAATTTATTTAGAACCAAATAGAGTATTCAAATTAAACTCGATGAATATGGGAAATTCACAAGGAACAAGGTACCACTATTATTCATGGGATATTCATAAATATAAGGAATTGAGGTGGATGCAACTTTTTCACTAATTTTATGAATGGAGAGTATAATATTATTTTTCTATAGAAGTAAAAAAGAAGATTTAAAGTATATCAAATGGATGTTATATTGGTATTATCTAAAAGATTCCTTGACGAAAAGGTTTATTTATAGTAAATAAAAGTATTTTTAGTGGTTAAAGATGATAAAAAAGTGTGTCAGTTGATAAAGTAATACAGAAATCACTAAGGTATTAGTACTCACAGTTTGATCAATATCCAAATAAGATTAGATTTTAGAGAAGTAGTGTTGATCATAATTTATACATCAATAATTAAGGGAATTATATTATGATGGTTATTACTTATATTGATGAAATAATTTTCGTAAGATCTAATTATTAGTAATTCTAGATATTTTCAGATTATGTGAGAAGTGAATTAAAGATGTATTTGATTTATGAGATAAAATTCATACTTTTCTTATATGTAGTTCAAGGGAAGAAAGGCATACTTAATTCTCAAAAAAATATATGAAAAAGTGTTTCTCAAAATGATTGACACGGTATATTCCAAGATAATGAAAACTCTAATGGAGAATTAGACGAAATTATCAAAATATAGTGATTGTATGGAGGTTGATGCGACCAATTATATCAATATAATTGGGTTTTTTACTTGATAGAAACTCAATTGGATATCATGTTTGTTACTTTCCATGTCACCCACTACCAAAGATACCCCAAATAATACCATATGAAATATATGAATATTATACTTCATTACATCAGTCATATAATAACATTTGGGATGTACTATTATAGTATCTCACAAATTCTGATAATGGGTTATATCAACATGGATTTGGTTGGTTTATTAGATGTACGAAAATAAACTTCTAGAGTTTTATTCTATCTTGGGAGTTATTATATCTCTTATACAAGTAAGAGGAAAGATTTTATCTCTTTAATCATGACAGAAGATGAATATATAGCAACCCCTCAAGACTAAACCTAGTTAATATGGATACACCAACAACTTAAATACAATGGGTTAGATGTGGCCTCTCCTATTCCAATATAGTATAAAATGTTCCATTCCAAAAATCATAGAAAAAATACAATTCAACATTTTAGGACAAAAAACATCAAGATAAAATATCATTTTATCAAGTTGAAAGTTGAACAAGGAATTGTGAGGTTGGAGTATGTGTATACTAAATATTGAGTTGCTAATATGATAACCAAGGTACGACCCAAGATAGAATTTAAAAGGAATCAGTTGGATTTTATAGTCTAACCATATCCCTCCAACTAGATGAGTTAGACTCAGAACCTCCACTCCCTGATGGGAATTTCTTTCCTAGTAAGGTATGATATCTATTATGTCTTTAATTATTTGTTTTATAACCTATATTATGTTAACTTGTAGAGAATTGATATTTGGGTCTATTTATATAGGGGATAATTTTACATTTATATATTTAAAGGGGAAGAAATGTTGTGTTAGAAATGGGGAGAGTTATTGAATGATTAATTAGGGATATTTTCATTTTGGAAAAGATTTTTGGAAGTGGTAAGTTTATAAAAATTCCATGAGGTGTTTTCATGAGAATATTTTAATTTAAATATTATTTCAACCGCTATTATTAAACAAAATGTCCTTAGAGTTAATTTTATGTTAATCATTGATATATAATTCCATGTGATGTTTCTATGATTAGATCTGGTGAGCTCTAAAATTCCTCAAAGGATTAAGTGATAAATGGGTTTGAAATTGTCAACAAACCCAAATAAGGAGATTTTGGATAAAATATTTTTACTATGTTATTTAAATTATATTTATTAAAAATTAAGTGGAACTAATCTTCAATATAGTCTATTTAGTCTTGTGGAATCCATTTCTTGATGGCTGGAAGAGGTTTGGAATGGTTCTAGTAGGGTTTAAAAGAATTATATAAAACTACATTGAGTAACACATTATATATATTTACCCAAGTATTGTAATTTACTACCACAAAACTTGGTTTCCACCACGCCCCCTTTTATCAGTGCTTTTTTTAGCGCTGATAAAGGTGCCCCCTTTATCAGCATTTTTTTTAGTGCTTATAAAGGGGACCCCTTTATCAATGCTTTTTTAGTATCACTGATAAAGGGGGGATTTATCAGTGCTTTTTCCTAGCATTGATAAAGTTTATATTTCAAAAAAAAATTCATGAAAAATAATATATTGTTATATAAGAATATTTATATTGGTATAAATATAATATATATTTTTTAGATATGTTTTAGATAAGTATAAGTGGACTTACATTTAATATATATGAAATTTAGTGAAAATGGATTTAAAATATTTTAAAAAATATTATTAATTAATAATTTACTAATTATCATCGATTAATAATCATTTAATTACAATTTGAAGACACAAAAAATCAAAAAAATCAATAAAATATATAAAATTATTTGAAAATATAACTCAAACTTCAAACAAACATAACGTTTGATCCGGGTGTCCATTTGAGCTCCACAACATATCAAATTGAAGATTGCAACGAGAACTTTGCGCTAATGACCCAAGGGAACCTTCTGTCACATTTTTCTAGGGAAAAAAGGCCCAAAAGTCCTCCAAAATTGAGTTTTTAGTCGGGATACCCCGATTTTTAACATTAAAATAGACATAACTCCTAATTCGGATGTCTTCTAGGATTGTACTACAAACCATATCGAATATTATTTCATTTTCTTCGATTTGACTAGTTTTGAAGTTGAAACAGACTTCTGTATTAGAAGTTATGGTCGTTTTAACATTCTAAGGATTTTCAAATACACATATATATGTATTTATTTGTAAATATATATATATATATATATATATACATATATCTCTCTGTGTGTGTGTGTGTTGTATATATGTATGTATTTATTTGCTTTTTTAAACACACATAAAAAAACATATTTTATAAATGTATTTAAAACTAATCTTATAAATATATATTAATATACAAATAAATATATGGATAAAAAATTATAACTAAATATATATATAAATAAATATAAATATAAATTAATATACGAATAAATAAATATATACTAATATATGAATAAATATATAAATATATATTAATATAACTAAATATATTTATATTAATATGAATCTATATTAATATATGAATAAATATAACTATATATATATAAATACATATAAATATAAATTAATATATGAATAAATATATATATACTAATATATGAATAAATATATATGTATTAATATAACTAAATATATTTATATTAATATGAATCTATATTGATATACGAATAAATATAACTATATATATAAATATAAATATATATTAATATATGAATAAATAAATATATATATTAATATATGAATAAATATATATGTATTAATATAACTAAATATATGTATATTAATATAAATCTATATTAATATACGAATAAATATAAATAGATATATCATTAAATAGAGAAAAAGCGAAATGCAATAGTGGTAAAGGTACAGGAGCACGAGGGGGAGGTCTCGGGTTCGAGTTCAGGTGGAAGCAAGGAGATGCGCATAGGCATGTGGGGGATGTGCGGGAAAGGGCGGCGTGTAAGAGAGTGGGAGGTGGTCCACCTAGCATTGATGGGTGGGGGGAGGGTCAAGTGCTGTCACAATCTCCCCCTGCATTATATATATATATTTTAATATATTTTAATTTTTTTGACTGTTATCTTCGCTTTTTAAAATCGTTGATCAAAGGGGTATTTTATCAGCACTTATAAAAGAGGTCTTTATTAGTGCTTTTCTGAGAACTGATAAAAGGGTCCCCCTTTATCTTCACCTCGATTAACAATGCTTTTTTTAACACTATTAAAGCACTTTTCTAGCACTGATAAAATCCATATTTGTAGTAGTGATCTTTTGTGACACCAAACTTGAGGGTATGTGTTATTTGGAACAACATAGGTTTCATTTATGAGTTTATTTTTTTAAAAGGCATTTTATTTATGTATATATCATTGAATATTAGTGTATGTTATTTTGGCCTAGTTTATGTATGTTTTAGCTCAGTAAATGTGTATTGTAGATCATAATACATGTTCTTAGAGAATCATAGGTTTTATAACAAGGTAACATATATGTTATTAGATTTGTGTATGTGTGATATTTATAAATTTAGGTTCCACTCCATGCCTATGTATTTGTCATCATGGACTTAGGTATTTATGATTATTCGACTAACAACAGTTTACAATCATTTCATGGATATATTTTGCCCAAACCATCTTTAGAATAAGAAATCAAGATAAAAACCAAATAAACCACATGATATATTATTTATATTATTTTAAAATGGTTCTGGGATTATTTCATCGATCTGTTATAACCAATATCACTACCTTTTTTGTTTTTCAAATAATGATTTAACTGGTGAAAGAGCTTCATGATGAGTGTGTTTTTAATTACCTAGATACTCAGAATTTGGTGGATCTAGTTGTGAGATTGATTTTTCCTCATGGAAAGAGTATTTTTACTGATATGGATGGTGTCCCTTTTTTATATGAAAAAGGGAAATGAAAAATTAATGGCAAATTAAGGATGTCAATTTGAGTGTTGAAAGTAGAGGTTTTGAAGATAATGTTAGAAAAGGTAGAGAGATGCAGTTCTTTGAATTTTTGTTGATATAAATTTCAAAAGTGTAATATGATAAAATGGGATACTTACTCCAGCTCAAGATAATTGGAAAAAATAAGAAGATAAGTTGGAATTTATAGGTGAGTATGATAGAAGGCTGAAGATCACGAAGAGAGTTAATATTGGATTTCACTCAATGGATAGGATTTTATAAGGTCCTTTAAACAAAAGTAAATGGAGATTATTTGATATGACATATTTGGTGAAGTTTAATCTTTGATTATGGAAGATGAATAAAATATAGGAGGAGAAGTGTGTTCCACATTTTGAGTTGAGCAGTGAGATTTTTGGTTATAAATGGATGAAAACCAGGATGGTTAATGTGACCAGTCTAAACCTGTAATCCTCAGAGAAGTAAAATTTAGTGTCACTAGTACATGGGAAGATTGTAATTATTGATACTTGTATTATCTCTTTGGGTAAACGAATTAAAACTTCTTGCATTTTTAAATTTTTACTAAATTATGACAATGATAAGAGAGAGATAAGTGTTCCTAATAAATACAGAACATGATAATTGACAGGTTAATATTTCAATTAACCCACCTTTCCATACCAGGGATGAGCATAATTGATATAGGGTGTGATTTTTAATAAGAGGACGATTCTATATACTTTCTGATCCACAATTCATACATTTCTCTTATCTCATCTGATATCTCTCTCCCTAGAACCTTTCTGTAGTGGTGGAAATTATGAAGAATAATGAATAGAATTTATGGAACCAATTAGAGTTTTCATCGTTTGTGATAAATATTTGTTGATATAATTTATATGAATTTATCAAAGTGTTTAATGGTGTGCCAATGTCAGGGAACCTATATTTTCATGTCCCTAAATCTAAGGCTGTAAAATAGGGTTTCAGAACATTTGAAATAACCAGTGAAAAATCAAATTGGGGTCATTCCACTTTCAAGATAATTTCACTTGGAAATTATCTTTTTTACGATCTAATTCTAGAGAGTTACATGGGGTTATATATGATTACACAGGTTTGTCCCAATATTTAGGGTCCACAAACTATTTTATATAGAGTTTCATAGAGCCATTCCAATTTGGCACCAGCAACCCCAAACTTCCACTATATAAGGATTACATGATTTGTTTTATAAACAATGAGTTATGAAGGAATCTTGATGATAAAGATTTAAATTTTATTCTATTAAGATAATAAAATTAAAAAATAATGGAATTCAATAGAAAACACATCTAAGTAGGTGGATTTAAACTATTCATTTCTTAGATGGTTTTTATATTAATATTTTATGTATTTTTAAATATTTAATATTAATGAATCTTTTATCATAAATATTTATATAGGTGTTTTAGAATCATTGTTTTATAAACATATTAATTCATAATGAAATATAGTTTTGATACCCATTATTAGTTTTAACTAGGGTTTTGGTATCAACCTTAATTATACATCAAATTTTGGGAATTCGATAAACTACGTTTATATAATTTTTAAGTAATGTATTTAATGAATAATTTTACAAAAAATAATTATGTTTTGAACTTCATTTAAAATATAGGATTTATAAATACATTTTCCATGAATTATATTATAAAATGTTTAGACTTTTAAATTTATCCAAGTAAATGGTTTTTAAGGTTTTCAAAAAAAATATGATTATATTTTCATTGGTTATTTTGATTTTTATTGGAAATATTGGGGTTATGATATTTGGGTTGAGAAACAATCTTTGACTGGGTCCATTTGTTCATGCTCTGTATTTTTTCCTAGATTTTGAAAAGGTTATATAGGGGGTGTATGGATGGGTGGATGTTTTTTATATTAATAACTGGATGAGGGACATCTCATTTTGGTTGGGTTGTAACTAATAACATATGTTTTTTTCATTTTTTTGATCTTAATAAGTCTCTGGTGTGTCATAGGTGGATTAATTGTTTAGAAATACCCATGGTACTCATTATATGTATATGATAATCAATGATCATTTCGTAGAAACATGTTGTTGCTCACATTAATTAATAGTTTCCATAAAGTATATATATAAGTGATTTATTTTGGAAACATTATAATTTTTCATAACATTGTTTGTGTTTTTTATTTAATGGTATTATATTTTATTATTGTTTCTTGATGTTTTAACGTCATTTCTTGTTTGATAATGAAAATGTTTGTTTTTATTTAAAAAACCACTGTAGTTCCAATTTGAATTAGAATATGTTTCATTAAAATGGATTTATTTTACGGTGTAGTGAAAATATTTTATAAACCTTAAATTGATTTTTCATGTTTCTATTACACATAAATGATGTTACTTTATAGTCTTTAATAAATAATATAAAGTTTATACTCACCCCCAACATGTGCACATTGGTGGAAATTTAGTTAATCTTGAACATGATATAGGTAAAAGGAAGACTTAATTCTTTATTATCAGTGAGTTATAGATCCATGGAGGAAATATGGTTGGGGGATTTTGGTGTCTTATAGAATTGAGACACATTCTTATCCATGAGTTAGTTTATTTTTTACCTTTATTATTTGATTTTAAACCATAAAAATGTTTATTAAATGATTTTGTTTATTAGTTTTTAATAAAAATAGTGTTACATTTAGATGAATTTATGGTTGATTTATTTGGGGTAAAATCATTAGATAATATTTATATTTTCCCTTGGCATCATTTTCAACCTCTGACAATTAAGGACTGTACATGAGGTATTTTGATGATTTAGTTTGGGTCCCAATATATCTGGTTACTCAGTTCTAGTCATTACAAAATGGGGTTAGATCATGATTAATTAATGGTATTCTTGATATTTATATAGAATATTATGATTTATACTTTTAATATACTCATAAAAAGTCATATCTAACCTTTTTTAGGTTCACTTTGAGTTATCGGGAAGTTCGGGTAGAATAAATGGCTGGATAAAATCGTGATTTTAGTTGCACTAAGAGTCTTAATATGATGGGTTATTTTGGGGAAGCATTCATTCATCATTAAACGCATGATATATTTATATCACATTAAAATTGTTTTCAAAAATAGATTTCCAATGACTCAATATTTATTTTTTTCAAAAAATTTGGGATTTTTTTCGAAAGAAGAACATGTTTGGTTTTTATGGTTATTTTATGATATCCAAGTAAGATAAATAGCCACATAAATGTTTAATATAATATATATTTGGGTAATTTATATTAATTAAATTATATGGTGATTTTATAGAAATTTTAACAAGAGGGATTCCCACTGAAAAATGACTATAAAGTGAGGGAAATTCTTCCATTGATTCTCAACTTACGAGTTTAATTATAAAATATTTTCAAGAAATTTTAAAGGAATATAATAAAAATAGTATTAGAGTTAGGATGGGGAGTTTTATTTTAGAAGGTAAAATCTATTAACCTTTATATTTGATATAGAACCCTATCAATGTAATACCTTGAGTTTTTAGAATATTTTTCTCTTTAATAAATTCAATGTTTTGATATCCTGTGATGCATACAACACAAAAATAAATAATTATTTATTAATATAAAAAATTAAGTTTATTACAATACAATAAAATGAAACATAACTGGTAAAATAAATTAAGTAATTATAAAAATTACAACTTTAATTATTCATGTATAATAAAAAATATTTTGTTTAAAAACTTTGTTTTTATTATATATTATATGTTTTATTTAAAATATAAATTTATATAAATTTATAATTTTAATTTTTTAATTAGTAATTAAAATATTATATTTGGATGATTATTTTTAACTATTATAAAAAGATTATTTTTAGGTGAATTGTCAAAAATAACACTTTTACAAATGTCGTGACATTTATAATGTAATTAGGATATAACCTTGACTTAAAAATTTATAAAACCTATTAATTTACTAATGATGTATTTTATAAGTATAATTATAAATTTATAAATATTATTATTAATCTATAAAAATATATTTCACATTTTAAAACTTAAGTTATAAATTTTTTAGAGTACTGTTTCTATGCGTTATAAATTCATTATTTTAAAATTAATTTTTATTTCCCTTATAATTTTTATTTTTTTATATAGTTTTTAAATTTGGAATAGGAATTTATAAATTATATAGTAATGGTAATTTTTTTATAAAAATAAGGTACCAAAGATAAAAAAGTGTTAATTTGGTAAGAGTAAATTATAGTAAAAGTTAAAAAAAGGAGAGAAAGCCTAAAATTCATTAATTCTTGTCTATAAATGCTTGGTGAAAGATAATTTTGACCAAATTTATTATTCTATCCATTATTTATAACTTTTGGAGCCACTTTAATTGAATAGTGCACCTATTATTATAAAAATATCACTCTCCTCACTTATAAAAGGAGACTTCCAAAATCCCTTTTCATACACCCTAAATTTTTTTCCACTTGAACCTCTACCCAAATACCTCATCAAAATTCATATATATGTGATAGAGATTTTTTCCTCAAAGTTACACCCATCAAGGTATTAATCAATTTTTAAAAGTATTTATTCTAAGAAGTATGTTAAAATTCTCAAATCACTCATTTTTATTTCTATTTATTCAATACTAATTCTCCCACCTATAAGTCTGTTATACCATAATATATTAATAAAATCTATACCATCAGTATACATAAGTATTATTATATTTATGTAACAACCACTATCTATTACTTTCTCAACTATTTGAAAAATTTGAACACCATTCATGTTATGTGCAGACTACCTCCTCCTTGATTGAAATGTTCCATTTTTCATAAACCAACTAACATGGCTAGATAGAAAAGGGTATTTAGTAAAAAATATAATTTTTAAAACATATCTATTATTTTTAAAATATAAATCAATTTATGAGTTATATCTATAATTATAAAAATGAAAACTTCTCTTGTATGTAAATGTGGACTACCACCTCCATGAACAACGTGTTTAACTTTCATCTATGCCTTACATGTCTGGTTATAAAATAAAATTTATGAATATATATGATATTAAGGAATAATATATGTCATAAATATTATTCCTAATTTATGAATCAAAAATTAATTATAATTATAAAATAATCAATTAATATTAGAAAATTAACCGAAACAAGTTCATCATGTATCCCATTCTTTTGAACCATGACCACTGTTTCTATCAAGTGAAAATGGGGATGGAAAAATCAACGAAAAAATGATTTAAATATATCTCATAATTTTATATTGGTGAAATATATATGAAATAGTATGTTTCAATGTCTCTTATACTAATTATGTGTGAAATAATCAATATTAATAACTTTTGATGATGAAAATAAACATTAACTAACCATTATATGTGCAGTGAATACTTATAATAGAATAATATAAAATGAAATAGATAAGAATATGGTTCTAAAATAAGTAATTATGATAGTAATGTTTATTATGCTAGATGTTAAATTGATTTTGTGAAAGTTGGGAAAATTTAAGTGTTTCCTCATCTCAATTTCAATTCATTGAGATATGATTCACATTCACCACATATTTTCTTATATGGTGTATAAAATAACCATGGATTTATTTTTAATATATTTATCATGAAAGTTAAGGGATTAAAGAATCCATCTTATGTTTTACCATTCATGGAATTTCAATTTGATAGGTTACTAAGTTGTTAGGTTTTCTTTCTAATCTAAATATTCAATCAAGATAGTTATGAAGAAATTTCCACATGGGGAAATGGTTTGAACATTATCTCTAGAACACCATACATTTTCTCATTTGGTTATTATTGAGGTTTTATATATCTTATCTCAATTTATTTTCCCTTGGTAAAAATTTTTATAGGATGTGATGTTTATAAAGGAAACTGACCCCACCATTTCTTTCATGTTGGGTATCTTACTCCTCTTTATACATGTTTATTTTATGAATGTCTTTCTCCATGATTCAATAATTTATTATGGGTTTTTCAACTATTTTAGCTTTATTTAAAAAAATTTGATCAAATGTTTTAACTTTATCCACATGTATTTTTTATAATGGTATCCCTTTTAAACATTTTTCTTGTGAACACATTCTTTTTATATTATAACCATTCTTCTTTACTAATATTCCTTTCCATATTTTATAATGGTTTTTTCCAAATGATTTTAATTCTTAAGGATTTTGAAAATAAAAGGGTTGTTTCTTCTCATTTTTCAAAGTGATTTATCCAATTATATTAAAATGATGCTTTTCATAGATATCAATATCATTTATTTTATTTATGTTACACTTGGGATATGATATTATGCTACCATAAAACTTCTTTTTATGGATGGATTATGAAATATTTTATGAAAGTTTTCATGAAAACAATCACTTTGACATGGATTAATTTAATAATGTTGATATATGATTGTTTTCATGTTTTATTGGAACACATATTTATGGTTTTTATTATGTGATGGGTGGGCCCAAAATTATATATACCTATAATGTATTGGGTAAATTATGATATCTTATGAGATAATGTGAAAGGGAATATGGAGTGAACCCAATACAACTATGAGACTCTGTCCACTCTTTTTATAGGAATGGGGAGTGAGACCAATCCCCTATGGACCGTATTCACTATGTTATAATGACCCTAGTAGTTAAAAGTGAATAAATAAATAACTTTAAATGCTTATGTGTATGATACAATATTATATATTATTATTATGATATTTTATCAGGGATCATGATTGTATTTGATGATTCTACACTCATTTTAAACTTATCTTTTTATGAAAAATTCTCACTCTATGCTCATGAATTATGGTATATGATTTTTTGGGGATGTTTTCATAAGTTATGATTAGGTTATAATAATATTATACTTGTATTATACTCGATTAGGATCATCAATTGATATCTCCCATGTTTACCATTACTCAATATATGGGCTCACATTTTATTATGTTTACATTTTAGTAGGTTATGAAGGAATACATTAAGTAGGATATCTCAAATAATGATACTATGTGATAAGATCTTGTGATAGGTATTATGATTATTCATAAATAAGTTTATTATGTATATAATCTCTAAAGAAACCAAACCTCTATAGTTGGGGTATGATTATTTAAATATGTAATGAATAATCATATAAAATGAAATCATATTCTTGTATGTTATTTTTGGGTCGCCTTAGTTGGTATCAAAGAAGGGTTTAGTTATTTTTGGATATTAATTTATTTATTTTTGGTATTATGACTATTAAACCTTATTAAAAATGCTAGGGATAAATATAATTATAGAATAAAATCCTAATGTTTTTGTGAAGTAGAGAGTATTTTGTTTTCTAGTAATGAAATACTTATCTAGGTAAAAACAAATAGATGTAGGCTCTAGAATAGATACACCTAGGGGTAATAAAACTAAAAAGTCTAGTTTTTAATTAACTCAATCTTCACATGGTGCATGAAAAATAGGTCGAACTTCACACTTGGATTGAAAATCCTATGGGATATTCTATTGTTATTCACATGATGATTATGAACCCTTATGATGGATTTGAGAATATTTTTTGGGTATGCATAGAGAACATAATAAGAAATATACAATGAATGACCTTGATTGAATCCTAGAAGATCATAAGTTAGAGTATACAAATTATTTATGATTTTTTTATTAAATTTTATAGTTTTACTTTTAGAAGTATTTTCCTCTATGACATATATTTATTTTAGTAAATGGATATTACTAGGGGAACCAAGTTAACAATGGTTGCGAAAGAAAAATGTGGTGATTTTCCTAATGAATAACAAAATGGTATTGGAGATGGGGTGAAAATCCTAATTGAAATTGTTTTGCAACTTTCACAAGATATGATTAATAATACAAACCATATTGAGATTCTGAATGCACTAAGGAAGACGTAATTGATATCAAGTCCTTTATTTGACAACATCAAACTTCATTTAGTGGGTCCTCAAATAAACTTATTATTAAGAAATGAATCATTTCTATATAAAATATGTTATCAATTATCTAGTTCTTAGAACATTATATGCGTTTTTTGTCATTTATTATTTCAAAAGGGAAGATAATTAATGGTGGAATATTATCAATAATATGAGGAAAGAGGAGGAAATTGACTCCATGAACTAAGAATAATTTAATATGGTATTTTAAATAAGTATTTTATTCAAAATCTTTACAGTAAAATGGAAATGGAATTATTAAAATAATAACAAAAGGATAACGAATCCATTAAAACTATGTGGAAAATTTTACTAGGATTTTATAGTATGCTTCTAGTTTTATTAAAAAACCTTAAATAAAAATTGATTGATTTTAAGGTGGATTAATACAAAGTATCTGAAATGAGTTATCTATAAGGTACTTTGATAGATTTTAAGAAATTATTCAGTATTTTCTTAAGGTAAAAATGAAGAGTGTAGACTCTCATTGTTCTTTATGTTTTGAGGAAAGAAAGGGATGAATGGATTTTTCAAGGAAGTTTAAATTATAAAACCAATATAGGAAATAAATTAATCTACATTCATTTTTAATATTTTGAAATAATCATGGGGGAAATTACCTTCAAGGAATAGGTAAATTATTCATGTGTGAAAAATAAGGCCATCAAGCAAATAAATGTCGAAAATATATAAAGAGGATTATCAATGGTGAGAATAAAGATAAACCAATTTTACCACCCATAATCCAATGCTATAATTTCGTGGAGTATGGAAATTAAATTAATCAGTGCATGAATACAAGGGTTAATGATGAAAATCATCATCAGTAACCTCATAATATAAAGAATAAATGGAAATCTTATGTGATCACAAGTACTTAAGGGGGTCATATGGGTGAAGTGGACAGTGATACACTAATTATTTGCACTAAAATTATAGATGTATTATTTGATATCCCAAACCAACCAATGATCACATTCTAGTGTATGGAGAAATATATACTTCTATTTGGAATCATATACATTTTATGGGTCTTAACACCTACTCATGAGGGGTATTTATCATAAATGGTTGGGGAGATTCTCAAAATTGATGATTATCCTATTTTTGGAATATATTGGTGTATTTATTAAATAATTTCCTAGTGTTCTATCATATAATAAATTTGAATGTTTAATAGAACTCATACCTAGTGCTACAATTATCCAAAAGACTCATTATAAAATAGCCACAATTGAGTTGCTTGAATTGAAGAAGAAACTCTAAAAGAATCTGGATAAAGGATTCATGCAACCTAGTATAGTAATATAGGGTTCACCTATTCTTTTTGTTAAAAATAAATATGGTTAAATGCATTTTTAATTGATTATAGAGAACTTAACAAGATCACTATCAAAAAAATATCATACACCCCCTATTGATAACTTGTTTGATAATCTATATAGAGCTATTTAATTTTTAAAGACATACTTTTGATATGGTTACCATAAATTAAGATAAAAAAGTGTATATTCTGAAGATAACCTTTCGTATGAGGTATGGACATTGTGAATTTATAGTGATGACATTTGGACCTACCAATGCACTCACCATCTTCATGGATATAATGAATGGAGTGTTTATAGATTACATTGATTAGTTTGTAGTAGCCTTTATATATATGATATTACTATATATTAAAAGATCAAGGAAGATTTTTAATATCCTATAAGGACTATGTTAAAGACCTCGATAAAAGAGAAAATGTATGAAAAATTTAGAAAATATGAATTCTAGATATAAAAATGCTTATTCTTGGGTCATATAATCACTAGTGATGGTATATTGGTGGATCCTTCTAAGATAGAGGTTATTGTACAATGGCCAAAACCAACCATAGTGATAAATATTCAAAGTTTTCTTGGATTGGTTGGATATTACCAAACATTTGCAAGATATTTATCATGATTATAAAATCACTAACCAAATTTACTTGAAAGGGGGCCATGTTACTTTAGAGAGATTAATGTGAAGAAAAATTTAAGGAACTGATTATAATATTAGTCAATCAACCAATTCTCACATTACCCTAAACAGAGAAGGGTTTTTGATATACCATGGTTCATCAAACGAGGGATTGAGATGTTTTCTCATACATAATGACATGGAAGTGGGATATGTGTCATTGAAATTTAATTTTCCTGAGAAATATTATGCAAATAATTATTTAGATCTGGTAGTAGAAATTTTTTCTTTGAAAGTATGGAGGCATTATCTCTATGGTTAAATGTGTGATATAAATACTAACAATAAAATATTAAAGTATATATTCACATAGTAAGAGTTAAATATGCATGAAATGAGATGTTTTTAGCTGATTAAAGATTATGAATTATTGATGCATTACCACCTTGGGAATATGAATAAGGTTGTTGATTCTATGTGTCAGAAGGATCATAATTTTTTGTCTATAATGTGTATAGAAAGAGATCCAATAATTATTGATTTATTGATGATGGATTTTGAAATCATGATGTAATGGGGAAAATCCTACAATTATCAAATGAATGTTCAACCATCCATCATTGTAAAGATTCAAAAGGATCATAAGAAGGATGTGCAACACAAAAAGAAGGTAAATAATAATATAAAGTTTATCCTTTACCATTATGGAGTGACAAGATTCAAGAACTAGATATGTATACCTATAATAACAGAACTAAAGGAGTTGTTGGATGAATAAAATATCTCACCATTATCTATCCATCTTGGAAGTATATAGATATATATAGATCTCAAAGATTATTTTTGGTGGGACATTATGAAGTATGTATCTAGATTCTTCGTATGTCTATAAATTAAGAGTGAACATATGATTTATAAAGGGATGATGAAACCATTACCCATAACTATATGGAAATAGAAAAATATCATTATGTATTTTTTTGTATGAATTCTCAAGAAAACTAAAATAAATAACACCATTTGGGTTTCAGTTTATTACCTTATGAAGGCATCACATTTAATTTATAAAATATAAAATTTCTTTCTTGTTTAACTTTAGAGAAGTGGTAAGGTTTCATGGAATAACACTCTCAATTATATATGATTGAGATTCAAGGTTTACCTTGATGTTTTGGATAAGTATTCAACTGTAATTAAATATAGAGTTAAACTTTATCATTTTATAAACTTATCAGATATATAGGTTTTCTTAGAGGACCATTAAAGCTCTAGAAGATATGTTAAGATCTTTCTATATGGATTTGAAAGGTGGTTGGGATAAAAAACTTCCTATAATAAAACTTTCTTACAATAATAGATTTTACTCAAACATTCAGGTGGATATTTATGAATCCATATGTTGAAATAATTGAATAACTTTAACATGCTAGGAATAAGTTGGATATCATAAGCTATTGAGACTTGAGCTAGCTAAATAAATGGAAGAGAAAGTCAGATCCATTTAGAAATACATCAGGGAAGCGTAGAGTTGATATTCAAGTTATACTAACAATATTTAGTGATATTTCGATTTTGAATTTGATGACAATATAATCCTATGAATGTATCATTGTAAATAAAATTTTTGAGTTTTGTAAATAAGGGTAACTTGAGAACTCCATATATCACTCCCTTTGAGATTCTTGATCGTATTAGGATGGTAGCTTATAACTTAGAAGTTCCACAAAAAATCTCCCAAGTTTACGATGTGTTCCATCCATCTCTTCTAAGGAAGTAAAAACCTGATCCTTAAAATGTACTAAACTAAGAGGATGTATATATATAATATGATCATTATTATGAGGAATAACTGATGGAGATTTGAGACCGAATTCATAAAGTATTGCAGAAAACTACCACTCACCTTGTCAAAGTTTAGTAGTGGAACCATAAATTTGAGGAAGTAATGTGGGATCACAAGAATATAATGTGGTATAATTATACTCATTTTTTTCTATTTTAATAATATAATTTTGAGGGATAAATTCTTATATGGGGTTAAAATGTAATGCCATGAGTTTTTAGAATATATTTCTCTTTAATAAATATGATGTGTTCGATAGCTTGAAACAAAAACAAAAACAAAATTAAGAAAAAAATGATTTATAAAGATAAATAAATTAAATAAATTAAAATAAAATAAAATATAATATAATTTTTAAAACTATATTAGTAGTTATAGGTAGCACTACTTTAATTATTCGTGACAAAACAAAAATGTTTTGTTTACAAACATTATTTTTATTGTATAATATATGTTTTATTTTAAAGACAAATTTATTAAAATTTTGAATTATAATTTCAAAAAATTAACTTAATTTTTGAATTTATTATAATAATATTATCTTAAGATTTATTTTTGGTATTTTTTGAAAATATTTTTTTAGGGGAATAGTGAAAATATTGTTTTTACAAATACCATGACTTTTATCACATAATTTTGATATAACCATGGAATAGAAATTTGGAAAATTTTTTATTTACTAAATATGTATTTCATAAGTAAAATTATACATTTATAAGTATTCTTTTGAATTTACAAATCAATATTTTACATTTTTAATCTTAAGTTACATTTTTTTCTAAACAAATTTTTATACGTTGTAAGTTTATTATTTTAAAATTAAATTTTATCACTATTAAAAAATAAATATTATGAAATTATTTTAATATTTGGAATCATAATTTCCAAATTTTTTAACAAGGGAAATTTTATTTTAATTTATAAAAATATTTTCTAAGGTAAAAAAGAGTTACCAAGGTAAAATTAAATTATAGTAAAGTTAAAACAATGTAGAAAAAAAATATATTTCTTAAAAAATTATCTAAAAATATATAATTATAGGATTTATTGACCAAAAATCATACTCTAACTTTTATTTTTTACTCATAGAGTCCCATTCCTAGAATAATGCACCTATTATTACAAAAATGTCACTTTCCTCACTTATAAAAGGATACTTCCACCACCAATTTGAAAACAGTCTTAAAATTATATTTACACTTAAAAAACTACCCAAATACATCCCCAAAATTCCTATCCAATTAAAAGAGGTTTATTTCTCCAAAAATGACCACCCCTTTTTGGATTAATTATATTTTAAATGGAGTTATTAAAAGGGATAATGTAAAATTCTCAAATCACTCATTTTTTATTTCTATTTCATTAAGTACTCTCATTATATCTAAAATAATATTATAACATATTGAAATAATATCATAAATATTATTTTTATACATAATTATTATTATATTTGTGAACCAACCATTATCTATTTCCTACTAACCATTTAAAAAATGAGAACATAGTTCATGTTACGTGTGTACTACCGCATCCATGAGAAACACATTACTTTTTTCATAAACCAATTTAAATATATGGATAAAAAAGGGTATTAAATGAATAAATAATTTATTTAAAATATTATTAAAATTATTAAAATATAAATTAACTTTCATCATCATATTATTAGAAAATGAAAATGTTGTCAATTCATACATGTAGACTACCACCTCCACAAATGATGTGTTTTATTTTCATATCTACCATACATGGATGGATATAACATTCACCTGATAAATATATATTATATTAATTATTAATATATTTCATTAATATGGATATTAAATTATTATACAAAAACAAATGACCATTATAAAATAATATTTTAATATCAGTAAATTACCTAAAACAAGTTCATCATATATCTAATTATTTAAAACCATGATAATTATTTACATCAAGTGAACATGGGGTTGGAAAAATAATTATATTTTTATATATATTTTGTAAATTTTTAATTAGGAACTTGGTATTAAATAATTTTTTATATTTATATTTTAAGAAAAATGTGTGAAACAATCAAAATTTCTAATATCCGATGATGAAAATAAACCTTAACTAACAAATATATATGTAGTGAATGATTATAATTGAATAATATAAAATGTAATAGATATAAAAAAATTATTAAATAAGTGATTAATTTTTTATGTTAATTATATAGAATGTTAAATATATATTTTTATTATCAGTAAAAAGGTATGGGTTTCCTTATCTCAATTTCAATTCATTGAAATATGCATTATATTGATTACTTATCTTCTTTTAAAGTGTAAATACTTACCATATATGCATTTTTAATATATTTATCATTAAATTTAATTAATTAATAGATCTATGTTGTGTTTTACCTCTCATGGGGTTTTGTTTTGAAAGGTAACGACATTTTGAGGTTTTCCCATATCATTTTTAAATAGATATTGTTATGAACAAATTTATATTTGAGGAAAAAATGTGTGAAATCTTTCTATAAAACTCTATTTATTTTCTTTTCCTTTTTTTATTATTATGGTTTCCATGTCTTCTCAATTTATTTTCCATTCTTTAATAATTTACCCGATATGATCCTTGAAAGTGAAACTAACTCCACCTCTTATTTTCAACCAATAATATTCCTCCTCTATATACATATTAATTCTATGAATGTCCACTTATATGATTCAATAATTTATTAAAGTTGTTTTCTAATATTTTGACTTTATTTTTTTTTGAATAAAATGTTTTAATGTTTTCCACATGTTTCTTTTTGAAAAAGGAATCCATTTTTGAAATTTTCTATGTGTACAAATTACTTCAATATTTTTGAATATTATTCATTAAGAATATTCCTTTCCCTATTTTAAAATTGTGTTTTTACATATAATTTTAGTTCTTAATTATTTTGAAATTAAAAGTAAAGTTTCTTCTCATTTTTCAAAGTGATTTTTCTAATAATCTTAAAAGGGTCTTTTTCATCTTTGTTAATGACCTTAAATGTTATATGGGTTACAATTGGGATATATTCTTATGATACCATCCAAATTATTTCTCTGAATGGATTATGAAATGTTCTATTGAAGTTTTCATGAAACTATTCTCTTTATATAGTTTAATTAAGTAGTATTAAAATATGAATTAATTTTTTTTATAGTACCCATATGTATGGTTATTATTATTTTATGGGTTTTCTCAGAATTATATATGCCTATAATATATTAGGTAAAGTTTGATATATCATGTGGTAATTTTAAAGGGAATGGGGAGAAAACCCAATCCACTATGGGACTCTATCCACAATGTTTATTAGAATAAGAAGTGAACCTAATCCACTAATGGACTCTATGCACTTTGTTATAATGATATTAGTAGTAAATATTGACTAAGGAAATGATTTCATATGGTTATGTGTATTCCAAAAGATTATGAAATTTTCTTATCATATGATCTCATTAATCATGATTGGTTATTGATGATTTTTCACTCTTATGAAACTTGCCTTTTTTTGAAACAACCTTATGTCATGACTCATGATTTAGAGCATATTAATTGTTTTTTATATTTTCATATGTTATGATCATGTTATAATACCCTAATTAGTACCTTATTATAACTTATGATCATGGATTGATATCTCATAGGTTTACCCTTACTGACCATTCGAGCTCACCTTTTCTTATTTTTTAATTTCCCTATGGTATAAAGAATTAAATTAAGTAGGATTTGTATAATAATGGTATTATATGAGAAAAACATATGGGATATGTTTAAGATTTTTATTAAATATGTTTCTAATCTCTAATGAAAATAAATATTTATGGTTCATGTGTTTTTATTATTAATATATGTATTGAATAATCATATAAAATGATGGTATATGAATGCATGTTTTTATTTTTTCATCTAAATCAAGTAAAGTAATCATTGAAGAGGTTGATCAGTGTTTTTAAAATTATGTTAACATTATATTTTTTATTTTTTTAGGATTAACTAACCTTATATAAGTCATTAGTAAGGTATAAATGGAAGTCAAAATGACCAAAAAGATAGTGCCTATCTCTATAAATTAAATATAAAATAGATCTTTAGTGGATAAAAGATAAAGAAAAAGGTTTTTTTGGGAAAAATATTAAGGGGTATATTTAGGTCTTTCTCAAGGGATAAGGTATATTGAATGTTTTTAATATAGAGAAATAGGTTATATAAAGGACCACTACCCTATTGTTCCTTGACTGTTAAATCAATATGGAAATATGGGTCACTTGAATAAATTTTTTAGATTCTTCCCTCAAATTAACAGGGTATGGTAATCCAATATATTAAAAGTTTCACTTATATTTAAACATAAGGAAAAGTAAAATTGACCTAAAAACCATGGGAACATAGATATACCTCATTAATAATACGGTAAACTCTTTTCAATTTAGCAAGTGGGTATGGAATTTTATGTTGAAGTCGAACCATCTTTTATTGAAGGTACTATCATGAATGATTCAATTATTATCAATAATTAATTTTATATAATATTATCTTGTTCATTTATGTTATCTTTATCTAGATATATTTTTTTATTTAATGTTCAACTAATTATTTATACAGAATATTTATAACCCTTTAAGTGAAAGGATATTCTAGGATTAAAAATCATATATCATTATGATATATGATGTAGATCATGTATAATATTTTATATTCCTTTAGATGAAAGAATATTAACTTCTCAATTATCCTCTTATTTCACCTTATGAAGTTTATTTTTTATTTTCAATAAGGAATACTATATTTTATAATGGTGTATTAACTAAAAAACTAAATAAGTTTTATAAAGAATAAAAATATATTAACATGTATATATGATATATTTTTCCAACTAAATATGTCAATATGGATTTATAAAATTGATCTATACTTGGGATATTTTAATCTAAGGGTGAAATAAGAAGATATATTAAAGTTGAATTATTATTATTATTTTAACCATATTGATTTTTGTTCATGATTCTAGTGTGACTAACGTACGTGTATTATTCTTGTATTTAATGAATAAAATATTGTACATGTACTTGAATAACAATGTGTTATAATTAATTAATTAAATGACGATTTATTCAAGATATAAATCCGATTATGAAGTAAATATATGAGCTATTTAATGAATTTTTCATTAAAATGAGAAATATTCAATGTTTTCTAAATTTAAACATCAAATTCAATATTTAATGTTTCTTAAAAATGTTATTTTATTTAAATGAATCTTAATTGATCTTGAAAATTTTAAAGATGTAATGTTTTGGGATATGCCCAAGAATTTATAAAAAATATATATATCGTTTACTTGGATTGATTAAGTATTACTAGAGTTTTATTGTTGGCTTCCTAAAATTGTCTTCACTAATAAAATATTTAACTAAAAATTGTAGTTATGTTTGAATGGAATGATGATTATAAAAACAACAATGAATAATAAAAGAGAATAATTAATTTAGTACACATTCTTATCCTACCCAACTAGAGACATGTATATGAATAATATTCAGATTCTTTAGGAGTATATTTTGTTTATTTTTAATGTACGAAGTTCCTTTTTTAGAGTAGAGAATAATAAAACTGAAACCATATAAGAAACTAAACTATGAATTAGTTATATATACCCATGATGTTTCATAAATTGAAAATATGGAAATATTATCTCATTGGGGAGAAAATCATAGTGTATATCCGTCATAAATTTTTTAAGTAAATTTTACCATTATATGATCACAAATCGAGACAATGAAGGTGTGTAATGTATATCTAGACCCTTGATTTTTAGAGTTAATATACTCCTATAAAAATTAAGTGTTATAGTTGATTCCTTGAGTATGGAGACTAAAGATCAATATATTAAGAAATTAAAAGAATATTGATAGCTAATGGGCATGTTGTTTAATTTTTATTAGGATATAAATGAATCAAATTATTATGTAGTAATTTCACATATAAATGTGCCTTCTATATTATGGGAGAAAGTGGGAGAGTAATAATTATATAAAATGAAATGTGAAAAACATTTTAAAGTAGAGAGTCCGATAATGGGTGGATCAAGGCAACAAAATTGACTCCTTATTTCTAAAAGAAATATTTTTATTATGCCTTTATGGAATGAAGTGACACTGGTCATTCATAATTTTAATTGGGTGGGGGAATCTATTAATTACCAATATATATCTTAATATCAAGAATATTTATTGGGAATAATTAATATGGTAAGAAACCACTGAATATATTTTCTTTTTTTATTTTGGTTAAGAAAAAACATCAATTCACAACTACGTTATTATAGCCTTTAACTATACTAATTTGGAATTGAAAGAATATTTCTATAAACATTGTGATGATTTGACCATGGCCATTATTAAAACATGATACTATTTGGGTTGTGATGAATAAACCCAAAAATTGAACACACTTCTTACTAATTTGAGAGACAAATTCTGTTTTTTTATCTTAGAAAGGTATATGCTAAAGAAGTTATTAAAAATTATAGAGTTACTAAATTTTTCATATATGATAGTAATTCCCACTTTATGTCCTAATATTTGAATAACCTTTAAAATGTTAAGTATACTCAATTGAGGATTAATATGATTGGAAATCTACAAGAATTTTAATTAATGTAATGAATTACATAGATTTAAAGAATATTCTTTGAGAATATGTGATTTATCTTATAAGATCTTGGGAGGTTCATTTTTACATGGTGAAATTTTACAATAACATTAGTTGAAAAATTTAAATCTTTATATAATAATTCAATGATTTATATGGTAGGCATTATCGACCACCCTTATTTTGGGTGGAATGGGTAGAAGATCACTTGTTTGAATGAGTTTTGTGCAAGAGACATTGTGATGAATTAATGCTATTCATAAGCACATGAAAATACAGCTAAATCAAAATAAGTCATATGTTGATCAATTAAGACACTTCTTGGAGTTGAGTGTTAGTGATTATACTTTTTATGTGTGTATCCTTATTTAGGGAACTAAATAATTATACAAAAAGGGATGTTAACACTATGTTTTTTGGATCTATTTAAGATTACATAAAGGATTTGGGAAGTGGTATAGTAATTAACATTATCATCATGATATGATTCTATTCATAATGATTTTCATGTATGTAAATTAAGGATATATTTATATGATCAATATCATGTTCTTGATTTCAAATAAGTGGATTTATAATATGATATCACTTTCATCAAAAGGATAGTGAATGTTTTTAATTGATAAGAAAATATTTTAATATTAAGGTGCATTTTTATATTTTAGGTGTTATGTAAGAATGATAATATCTAAGAAGAATCATAGGAAAGGTAAGCTCACATTTAAAATCAAATGTATGGTTTTCTTTATAAAAATATATATAAATATTCAGTGATTAAAGTTTTTATTGTGTAGATAATTATAATATCTATATTTTATTTATTCAATTAATGAAAAGGTTAATTTAGGATCATTTATTATAATTATCTTACTATGGGATAATATAATATTATCATTAATTTCATTAGAGATTTTTTTATCTATTTAGATCATCAATCAATGATTTAATTCATTTTTTGAAAAGATGTTATAAAGTATAGAATATTTTAGTTAAATAAATTTTATTATAATTTAATAGTTTGATCATTTATTTTCAATTATTTTTTTATATATAATTTAATTATTCAATTTTTTTTGGATTTTTTATAACTTGTTTTTATTATATTTAATTTTTTCTTATGATAGATAAAAAATAATCATGTTTTTTATATAAAATTTCTATGATAAATTAGTTAATATTTCCTAATTTATGGTGATTTTAATGATTTATATTAGGATTAATCTTTGAGTGGAATTTGGTAAAAAATAAAGGAAAATTGTATCCCATTATGTCATTGAATTATCTTGAACACATCATGATCAAATATAAAGGAGTAAATGGATAGAAAAATGAGCACAAAGGTCATGATCATAGTGGTAAGGGAAATTATAAAATGATATGGGGACCATTATACCATGTTTTTTATTATGTTTGGTGGATGAAGACCAATAGAGTGAAACATGATGATGGAAATGGCTGTGATAAGGAACTTGTCAGTGTTGACTTGGAGAAAAGGAAGACATTAAACGTTTTCATGAATATTATGTCATGGTTGAGATATTTACATGGCTAAAAAATATCATTATATCAGTTTTAAGAAGATTTTGAGTTTTAATTGAAGGAATTAAAAGACCATGGGTGTTTTGGACACCCATTATGGCATGGTGAGGAAGGTTTTATGAGAAAAATATTAAATGATTATGAACATTTAAGATATATGTATGATTTAAAAGATTAAAAAGGTTTATTTTTGTCAAATTAAGTCACTTATGATGTTATGGAAACCTCAATGGGTTTTTATCATGATTCAAATCCATTCAGATAATGTTTTTAGAACATTAAAAATACACATAGACTCTACCATGTGGTGCAAGATGTTTTGTAAGTGGTGGTGGGAAATTTTTGAGATTATCACCTCTATAAAACATGGGAATGTGTGTGCTAGCATGGTGGAAACCAAAAAACTATTTTTTCATGTTTTTGGAACTTATAATGTTTTATATCTCTAAAAGATATATATACATGGGATAAAATTTTTGGAGATATTTTGAATTAAGATATATTGTTCTTTTAAAGTTTTATTATTAAAAAAGTGTGTAAAAAAATTCTAATCTTGACCCCATTGGGGAATTAATTGTTCCATATGGGTGGTAAAAGTTTTTGGAACCATTTATAGGTATAAGGGAATTTATTATAAACTTATGTTTAATATATTATGATAATTTTTTTCTCATTCACTTTTTATTTTTTACTTTTATTTTATTTTTCATGATTGGTTTTCCCATGTTGAAATTTTCTGGATAAGTGCTATTGATGCCTGAGAAATAAACTCATTAGAAGTTTACAAAATCTATGGTAGAATTTTTTAACAATAATCTTGAGATAAATAAGATCTTTAGAAATTAAAAAAAAAGGAAAACATTTGGATGGATTTGATCGATTTTTTATAGTTGTTCAATTTGTGCATGGAAAAAATGGGGAATAACACATTAATGGCGTATGAATTACCTTATAGAGTAGAGATACAATAAATAATTCTAATTCCTGCAGTTTCTAAAAATATTTTCAAGACAAATAAAACCAATCTAATTAATTATAATTAAATTCATTAGTATATAAATTGAAGATCTAAACACACACTTGTTGTTTTTTTAGATATTTGTGATACTTTTCAATTTAATAGTGCTTCAAACAATGTTGTAAGTCTATAATTTTTTAAATTTTAATTAAGATAAAAATATACATAGTGGAACTAGATTTTGGTAACGTATTCCTTTTCAATATGGGATGATATGGAAGGAGTGTTCCTTACAAGATTCTTCCCCCCCTAAAAATTTATGAATGTTCACGTTGATATTTTAAATTTAAATAAATTATATGATGAATCACTTTAAAATTTTTGGGATAGGTTTAAGGACTTGAAAATGAAGTGTTATTATACATTTTTTTCAAATTCTATTATTTATAAGTCTTTATATCGAAGTAATAGTTTTATTTTAGATTTTTGAAAAGAATTTTTTTCTAAGTAATATCCTGGAATATTTTAAAGAATACTTTCATAGTTAGTCACAGAGCTGGTGTGGGATTCTAGGGCTCATGGATCTTCAGTGTTGATATAATAAAAATATTAATTTTTTTATATCATGTGAACATGGTTTTTTAGAAAGAACTTAATATTTCCCAAATGATATATCAAATGGAAAAACTGAGATTGGAATTAAATCTGGAACATGGATTTTACACTGGAATGAATTAATTTAGGCCAACTTTGGGTGTTTCAATAGAGTTTCCTGACTAGTAGAGATAATAAAAAATTATTAAATTGAATTGAATAATTTATTGATAGTCTTATTAATGTTTAAAATAGAAAAATAACTCTATATATATACATATTATGAAAATATCTAGTATTAGACACATAACCCTATGATATTGGAGGAGAAACACTGTAAGAATAACCTTCAGGTGTGATCATGGAGATTAATAGAGATGATAATGAAAAAATGAATTCTTCAATGGTATCTAAAAAAGGAATATATCAAAAAATGCATTTATTGGATCTCACCTATGAAAATATGCATAGTAGTTATTCATTAATTATTTATCCAACATCGAGGAAGGATATTACTTTTGTTGAATTAATCCTATGTCTTGATTTCTCCATAACTAACATGAATTAATTATTTTATAAAATTAATTCAAGGGTAATTTATTGATTTATGGTTGAATTTTCATAATTTTTCAACTATGTATTTCTTCCACACTCATTGAATTACCCATACATGAGAGAGGTCCTATCCAAACAATAGCCAATATTCATTTCTCACATTTGTGTTTCATGTTTTCTCCCTTCATTCTTTATACATTCATAATAATTATTTCATTTAACAAATTCTTCAATTATATATAGGAATTAATATTTTTGAAATTAATATTTTGAAAAATAGATCATTTTCATGGGTCTAAATTCAATATTTAAGGCATTATGGAGGATTTTAAATGATGATGGAGGTTTGATGTTAGTGAGGGTGATGGATATTTCACTTTCTATATAATGTGGGTGCTTTAGGATCATGAAGAAGGGTGATTTTCAAAAAAAGGGTGACCAGTATCTGGATACCGATGATGTTGTAGGCTTGGTTTACCTGATCAAGGTTATATGGTGATGATTTTTTAGAATCAATGGCGGAAACAGTGTAGGACTTATGAGACTCAAGCATAATCCTAGGTTGGAAGTGAGGACATAAACTCACATTGGGACATGGAGTATATCTATGAGTATATATAATTTATTTTATTTTATTATAATTGGATCACCGTTATGATATTGAGTTGACTCACTTGATGATTTGTGTTTAGAGATTTCGGGGTGTCTTACTGGGTATTTTTATACTCACCCATGCATGTGCTCTGATAAAAAATGCCATACTTTATGTAGACAACATGCCTTTTTTATGGAGTCCTAGTAGGAACTAGAGAAAGTGGAGTTTACATAAAATTGATGGACCATATAAGGTACTATAATTTTCATCTTAAAAATAGTCTCATTTTCCTTAGAAAGTTGGAATCTTTTACAGTTATGGTGGGATTTTATTTTTCCCTTTTCTTTTTCATACTATTTATTATACTCTGATGTGGGATTAGTTTTTTTGCATGTTTTTTTGTAAAATTTGTTCATCATTTTGGAATTATACTAGTGTATGGATATGTGTGCGTATATATAGGTACTTTAGGAAACGACCTCCCATGTGTGTGTGATATTCCTACTTAGTGCTAGTCTCCGACTATGGCCAATTTTAGGTAGGCTTGAGTGATCACACTCAAATTACAACCAACCAAGAAAGCCCGGATGGGTTAGTTCATGACAGAGTGGTATCATATTGGGTTGTATTAGGAATAAATTTTGGAGATAGTCAATCTATGAAGTTTGTTTTTGGAACTAGGGAAAAGTTTCATGTGTTTGGGTCTCAGGCTAGGGAACCAAGTTATGGTGTAGTGTCCTACATATCCATTCAAGAGGAATCTGATAACCTAATTATTGAACTGGTACATATAGAAATGAGTTTAAAGGAAAAAAATCGGTACATGCATCATATAGGAAAGGGTTGTGGTTTCAATGTTCATCTTGAGTTAGCTACAAATATATGAATTTTGACCCAAGTGAATCTTGACTATTATAGGATGCCTCCTTGATGACATCCATTTAGGATTCTATATCAGAGTCATAATGATTATTCACTTTGATATTATCCTTTAGTACAAGGACCTGATGACATACACCTATAGTGGGGCCTTCCAAAAGGAATTTTATTTTCTTAATGTATTAAAAAATCTAACCATGGTCGTCTCACTTGAGGAGAGTCATAGTTGGTTAAATCACTAATCTCTAATTCACATAATCTAATTATTTTTTGTTTTTTTATTATTTATTGAAAATGATTCTTTTGTGGGTTTCGTAAAACATACAGTTAAAATAATTTAATGTCGATTTAAATACTAAATACAGATATATGAAGAAGGAAATTAGAGAATAAATATCTTGGTCTAGAGTTTGAAAATGCGAGTTCATTTTTTATTTAAATTCAATTTGATAATTAGTTTTATAAAACATAATTAATGAATTACATTAAATTTATTTATTGAGTGTGTTATTTTATCATTCCTTTGGCACACCAAACCACACCTCCTACAATAGTCAAATAGAACAAAACCTTAATTGAGAATGCAATTCCTAAAAGCCCAGCTCCACTGTATTTCATTTTGTCCCTTTAGAAAACCCAAATCTAGTATATGAAGGGTTTTCCTAAGATAAGGGAGGGAAAACTATCGAATCATAGAAAATTAATATAATTGGAAAGAATTCCATGGAGGATGATTGTCTCACCCATTAAATACTCCCACATCAACCAAAAATATATTTAAAACATATTGAATTGAAGCACAATAACAAAAGAACACCGCAAAACCTACCCTAGGTCCAAGTCCTGGGTTAGTCACTAGCCATTAAAAAGTGAAAAGAGATCACAATAGAAAGTTGGAAGAGAGATATAAATATTTTAGTTTTGGAAAAGAAATAGGGATATAATAAGAAAAGGGAAACACTTTAATAAAAATGATTCATGTGTTACTTGGGAAAAGAAAACTAAAATAAAATGAAATGAAAAGAGAAATCCTAAAGAAGCAGTCATCATCCACATTTTCCCTCAGCAATTGATTTTTTCTTCAATAAAACATATACTCCTGTTTATATAAATATAATAGGATTAGGGACATCATAAATGACCATTAATATGTTTCAGGACATAATGGGTCATCAATGGTTGAAATTTCATTTCCAGAATCCGCCTTTACAATGTTTTTGAATAATATCCCCTTATTTTAGCTGAATCAGGGAAAATGATCTTCCAGAAATTTGTTAATTTTTATTTCCATTTTACCACAAAATTTCATATATATCATCCATATTTAGAAGAATTTATAGTCAAATTACTTTTATATTTTATTCATAATGAATTCTTTATGAATATTTGATCAATGTTGAGTGTTCAATGGACCCCTTAATGATTTTATAACTCCTTAAATTTCATTGGAGAAAAGTTTATATGAGTCCAAATTCAACTAAAACGATAATAAACTTAATTAGAGATCTATAGTCCAAGTTATGTCTCATTTATAAAGGTAGGGTCCACTCTGTCCTCCTAAATGTTTTTTCAAATTGATTGTTTTTTGGGCCTCAAGATATTCGAGTAAGCTCTTTGTCCAATTAAAATATTTGGTTCCCATAATTCAAGAAATCATAATAAAGATATCACTAAAATTGGAATTATATTTTAAAAGTTATGCCCAAAATACCAAAGTGATTAAAATATTCTAAAATACCAAAATTTATCAATTTTCACATTTTAGTCCAAAACACACCATGAATACAAATCTTAAAAAATAAGCTCAAATTGATAAATCAGGAGGGTTTAAATAATTTAAATATATATAAAAAATTAGGAAAATATTATCTCTATAAATTCCCCTACACTTAAACCATTATTGTCCTCAAGCATAAAATCTCAACATGGGATTCAGAGGGAATCAATGTTATCAATATTGAAATTCAGAAACAATTAAAAAAATCAATGTCAAATAAAAATTATAAAAATCCACATAAAATATCAATTTAATTTTTCAATTTTCAATGAAAAAAATCAATTAATGAAATGTATTTTTCCCCTTTGAAAAATGATGAAACTTCTCATTTCATTTATTTATGTTCCTCAATTAATTATTATGAAACATTACAAATCATGATCTATTTCATAATAGGTCCATTTCTCTCATCACTCATGGTAAAATTCAATTAGAGTTATGATCACATCATAAGAACATGCTCCTTATCTGTAATCTTGAAAATGAACTACCTTATCCACTTTATAAAGGCAAAAGTCACATAAAATCACGAGATATTTCATTAAAGTTTCAAATGAATCTACAGCTTAAAGTTGGTAGGAATTTATTATTGAAAATTAAGGCTCAATTAGGGGGTTTATCTCTTAAGTATAATTCTTGATATAAAAAATAAATGGGTAATGAAATTTTCCCCTAAAAATTAACAACTCCCATTTCCCCAAAACTCAAAGAAAAGGTCATGAATAATGAAAGGATAATGAATGATGGGCACATTCTTGAAATTTTCTATACTTTTTTTCTTTTCAATAGTATATTTTTTTATTCCTTTTTATTTTTTATGAAGTTATTATTAGAATAAACCTTACATACACCACATAACGACATATGATAAAAATCACTGGTACAGTGATGGTGATTTTTGATTATTCCAAGTCACAACCGATTCATTTTTTTAATTTTTTGTCTTTAATGAGGGAAAAATTAAGTACATTTAAAGAGTGAAAAACCTTTATTTATTCACAAAATATCACCCAAACACACCAATTCATTACATCCCTTCCACCATGACTCCCTTCATCCTCACATATCAACTTTAATATATCTTGAAAAATCCTAAGAGGAGGTTATGAAGGAATAAAAATGGCTTAAAACATGGCTCATCCCTATAAAGTTCATTCATGGTCTCTATAAGATAAATAAGGATTTATGTAAAGGTGGTATTTTAGGGATAAGTGGTTTATAAAAATATTCCTCAATCATTTTAAATGTGATTTTTTATAGTCATAACTTTTAAAAGTTCAAATGAAAGTTATGGTTGGTTATATGTCCCAAGATTACTCAAGAAATATTCTTAAGAATAAATAAAGAATAATTTTTCTATAAATCCTCTCAAGAATTTAAATTATAACATTTTAAAATCAATCAAGGCATGATTAATAATAAAAAAATTAACATTAATTTCATAAATTCAAATCATGAAAAAATGGTTGAGAAATTTCACTTACATGAATCAATCAATTCATTTAAATCATGAGTCTTCATCTTAATATCTATGCTTAATTTTAAACAAATGATTCTTCATTTTACTTATTAAATCTCATTAAAATTAAAATATAAAACATGTAATCATAGGATTCCTGAGAAACTCATTTATTCTAGATAAGTCAAGTAAATCATAAATTCAAACTTTGGTATGAAATTTCACTTTTAAATCTCAAACATGTTGTTAGAAAAAAAATGTAGGTAATTTAAAAGATAAAAATAAAAAGTGAACTCCATTTCTCATGAGTCTTAGTCCTCTTTACTCCATTATTTGGGACTTCCTTGTTCCATCATGGTCCTACAAAAGATAATTACTCAATTAATCATAAGGATCGTTTCATTTAAGCTCAAAAAAAATAAGAGAGAGAGGGCAGCATGCTGGACTAATCTAAAAAAGGAAATTGAAAATTATATTCCAAGAAATCATGTAAATATAAATCTTAGTGTGATCATCCAAGTGGGCCCTAATTTTTTACATCCTTCAAAATGGAAGTACCAACTGTTTTCCCTAATATTTTAGTGAGTGGAGTTTCTTATATTTTAACCACCACATTTTGTTCTTCCTAGATTTCATTACTTTATTCTTACTGAGGAGAATTCCATGTAGAGAGTATACCAGATCACAACCCTTGGTAATGTGTTACAACTTGTATGGTTGGGATATTATGAAATATAGGGCCTTAGAATCCTTTATTTTTACTTTCAAAATCTCTTCTTCACAATCCCGTGGTTTCTCCAGATATGCTGCATTAAGGGAATAATCAATGGCAGAGTTAATTGGTATTTTAATTTCTTCCAAATTTGAAAAAGATAAAGTAATGAAAAAGTATCTCTTTTTGTGTAGGAACCTTGTGACTCATGTTCATTTAATAGATCCACTAGTATCTATTCTTGTACTCCCTCCAGTAAATGGTCAATGTATTTATGGATCACCATGTGTTTCTCAATATGTGCATGTAACGTTTTTTCATTTTCCTCCAAGGAAAAATAAGAGTCAGACGATTCTAAAAATTTAAAAAAATTAGGAGTGATACTCAAATTAGTTTTAGAAAAATTAAATGAGTTTCTGTTCAGGAATTTATTATCCCCCTGAGTTATTTCAGCTTGAATATCTTCTTTAGTGGAAAGTACCTCTTGTAGTTGAGAGGTAGAAGATGGAAGCATGTAGTTAGGAACCTTCATTTCATAGATCTACCTAGAAAAAATCTGGGAAGATTAAGCGGTGTTATTCTTGGATGTTGGACACTTGATAAAGTTATAGACTGTAATTGGAGAAATCAATTAGTTCTCAGGACATCACAACAAAAATATCTTTGTTCACATCATCTCGTAGGTCAGCTATGAATTCTTTGAATACCTGTTCCCCATTATTTTATTTCCAAAATAACATCACATGTATAAAAATAATAGAAACACAATCCTCCATCAGAAAATGTGATTTAATAATTGGTTCTTTAACATATGGGTAATTATTCCATGAATTAAAAAAATGATCATTTGAAAACACCATGTAAAAAAACAATTATAGTTTTTTTGAAGAGAAAAAAATACATCTATAATGTGTAAATATAAAAAATGATCAAAATACCACTAATATTACTAAAAAATAAGAGGCTGACCAGGGTAATCTCACTTGAGGAGTGTCACTGTCGGTTCCATCACTAATTTCTAATTATCCTAATCTTATTCGATTTATTTTTTTATTATTTGTTGAAAATAATGGTTTTGGGTGTTTTGGAAAACATGCAATTAAAATAATGTAATTTTGATTTAAAACCTAAATACATATGCAGATAGAATGAAATTATGTAACACCCCAAGCTTCCACGGTATGCTTCTCTCTGAATAATACAGTAGCGTGTGTTGTACGCAACTTCAAGTTTTAACACACCACAACCAATCAAACTAGCCGTTATGAATAGTAATGCCTACTTTTTGAAATTTTATACACTTTATCTTTCGAAATGGACTTCATTTTTGGATTTGTAATATCGAAATTAGCTTAGGGTGAAATTCTGGTACTTTTCGGATAACATTCATATTTTGATGAATAGTGAAAATTACTAAATTTTAATTTAAAAAAACTTTTTTAATCGAAATAATTAATAGTGATAAATTATTAATTTGAGTGGTTTTAAATTATATTTAGAATATATTTTTACCATTTAATACAATGTTGGTCATTGGATGAGATTTCACATTTAAACCAGACATAAACAAGTGTCAATCTTTTGATAGTTATTATCTCTTAAAAACATGCTATTTGTTTTGACGACGGGAATTAATTTTTAAATTAATTAATGCAACTGATATGTTTATAATTTGGTAAAATAGAAATCATTTTTTAATTCATAATATCAAATATATCTTAGGCCAAATTTTTGGTATTTTTCTGGAATCTTTCATTTTTTGATGAATAGTGAAACCACTAAGTGGTAGTTAAAAAACTGAATTTTTCATAAAACTTAATTTTACAACTTCTGTGAGTGGAATTTTGAAAATATGAGAGACACGGTTAATATCAAGGATTGAAATGTGGTTCATTGAGATGAAAATAATTTTTGGTGAATAGTAACTTTTTACTTTTATTTACCACGGTTAAAAGTAAATAGGGTAATTAAGGGTAAAAATGATATTAATATTACCCTAACACATGTCATAATCCTATTGGACAAGTGTATATAGACCAAAAACAACCTTAGGAATAATATATTATCATTTAGGTCCACTTGGATTAGATTAGGACATTTATTATTATTTAATTCAAAGAAGAGTTAAAAGAGTTAAAATCAAAGTTTATTTACTAAAACATTTTTAATATAGGGTTACGCATAAGATAAATTCAATTATAAATATTCATTACAAATATAAAAAGATTTCCTATATAATGATATTTTATTTATAATTTTTAGACATTAAAGAATTTAATTTATTTATGACACAATGATGATGCAGTAATTATAATATTAGTGAAAAATTAAAATAATTGATATTATAAATACCCAAATAAATATTATTGGAGACTTTTATTGAATTAAAATAATTTTATAGGTTAATATTACACAATAGGATTGATTAAACGGACTTTTTTCGAAGTAATCATTCTGTTATGAGTTTCATAAAAATCAATTATTGAATAGTGTCAAAATTGACATAAATAAGTTTTTAAAACAAATATTATATTATTAATTGATATAAAATTTCTAAAAATCTAATGTTCGGGCAAGAGACTTATATAATGATAGGTGTATCATTAATGGACCACTTGGGGGTCTTGGATGTATATAGTAAGTTTATTAACAATATAATATAAAAATACAAAGAGACATTGTAAAAGTGAAACTAATTAACTAAGAGTTAATACTTAAAGATAAGGTTAATGTAATGACACAAACCTGTCTAAATTCTATTAGTTGAGTGTTTTCTGACCTATCCCAACCTTAAACTTTAAATAATCCACTTTGGAGCCATTAGAAACCGAATATGAATTTATTATAAAATAATATTTCTAGCTTTTCCAAAGGTGCCCCTCACCCCTCTTATAAAAGGGAACTCCCCCTTCTCAATAAATCACACCTTCAAAGCCTTTTGGTTCGGCCAAAACCTGACAAAATACTCTCTAAAATTCCCTCACTACAACATAGAGGCCTTAGTTTGATCAAAAAGCCAACCTAAGGATCCCTTTTGATCAAATCAAAAAGAAGAACCCGAAGAAGAGGTAATGTTTTTACCACCCTTTTTCAAATTCTTTTCTTCTTCAACTTCTTCTTTCTTTTTTATTCCGATTCTAAAATAATGAATCCAGTATCTCCTATAAAATATAATATTATTATAAATATGGTTCAAACATATTCATTATTATATCCATCCTTTGAATGACATGTCACCATACGTTCGTACGTACGGCTTACCGTCTCCACGTCGTGGTGTAATTGTCATTCAATAAATTATTATTTGGATGGGTATAATAATGATGTGTAATTCATGTAAATAATAAATATAAAATTATAATTATTCTTTCTATATGATATAAAATCCAATTATATATTATTTTAACATCAAAAGAATCATATTGTCGCTCGTGCGTATGTACGGACTACCATCTCCACGAACGTGATGAGATTCATTCTCCATCGTATCCATTCAAGTATAATTCTCATTTGATGATTAATAATAGTATATAAGGAGTTGATATCATTCTGGATATGAATAATATACAACCTATCCATGACAAACACGGCTTACGTAACAAAACATATAAAAGAAAACGAGTAAGTTGACAACCGAAATGACGATAATTCTAAAATATTATTAACAAAGCAATGTTAAAAGATCATATATGATATCATATTAATATATATGATTCTTTTATAATTTAATAACAATTATTTCACCATTATACATGAGGTTAACCTACTGTCTACCAAGGAAAAATTTCAAAGTAAGGGGTTTCTTATCTCACTCTTAATTTCGTGAGAATTCCATTGTTCACAACTTATTTATTGCATGTGGTGTATGTGTATTTACCATGATTGTATTCATTGTGTAATATATTTTAATATATGGGTATTTACATCATCATTGTATGATCCTTCTTTCATGTTTGTATGTTTCTTAAGTTACCTAATCGATAAGGGAATTTGAAATTTCAATTTGCACTCATTCGGCTTTGGGCATACTTCATTGATTATTTTACTCCAAGATTATGTGTGGAATCACTATTCATTTGATTATGTAATAATTTCCAATACCATTTCTGTGGATATAATTTTTATACACATAATCACTCCATTGATAAATTCTCAAGTCATCGGTATGAACTTGATAAGAGTAATTTTAACTCAATCTCCATTTGTTGAGTTAAATATCGAATTCATTGGTGTTGTTTTTACAAGAATATGTGTGAATGTCATCTGATTGATTTACACTAAATATCCAATCATATTGAGTGTATTTATATTTGTCACACATAATTATGTCTTTGATTTATCCTTAACCTAAGGATACGGTCTTTATAAGTGAATTCATCTCAATTTACCTTCCATTGAGACTTCTTTGTTGTTATACACCAAATAACTTTTATATGGTGTATATAATGTACTTTGACATAGTATATCATGAATCTATTTATTCTCATGATATTATAAAGTTTTTATTACCTCAATTATTTTTATTCAAGTGTCTCTCTTTTGGTTATAAACTCTAACTAAAATACATTTTAAGTGTTTTAAGTATTTATTCTTTTAAATATTTCTCATTAATGTCCATGTTTTAAAAATGGTTTTAAGAATTTATTTATATGGACATTAAAGTTTTAAAACTAAAATTACTTTTAAAAGTTTCAAACTGGTATGGGAGACTTTGATTCAAAAATCTATTTTTAAATGGATTCTTGAAAAATAGTGTGACTTTTAAATGATTTCAAGGAAAAGGAGGATATTTATCTCTAATAGTTTTGACGATTACTTTAATCTATGTCAATATCCTTTATTATTATCTATTGAGGTTAATCTGATACAATAAAAGCTTCCATATTGTATCTAATGAGTTATGTTTGACTGTGGATGTGCTATTTTTATACCATTCATGGTTTGTGGTTAAGTATTGATATTTCGTATGCTAGTTTAATACGAATGTTTATGTCATATTTAAAACTTTTCATATGAGGAATGCATTGGACTTAGTAAGTGACGGGTGGAGCCTTCTATAGCTCCTCGATGCATCGTTAGGTCTCATGAGACAAACTAGTGTCTTGGAACAAGGCCTTGGAAAAATCTTATTTGTAGTCTTGGCACGAGGCCTTGGCTATGTGGTTATGATAGTCTGGCATTATGCATTCCATCATTATAAAAGTGGTTATTGATATTTCATGTGATTATTCGACTAGTAGAATATCCATGTGAGTAAGTAAATAGAATTATTTCATTTTATAATTGCCATATTATTCTGAAGTTCAAGTTTAAAAGGCTTTTGTATTAGTCATACATTGCCTTAAGTGTTTATGCTTATCTATGAAAGCTTCTGATATATTGTTATCCTTACTGAGCATCTGAGCTCACCCCTTTCAATGTTTTATTTTTCCCAGGATGTGAAGAAGTAATTTATGAATGACCTGCAGGGATAGTATGAGGGGATATGAAGACAAGATGTTGTTGTAGTTTTTTTACCTTATGATTTAATGTAAGACTTATGAATATATCTAGTGTTTCCAAGGCTACTAAACTAATCGGTCTTTCGAGACATGATCGTTTTTTGTGATCATGCCAATGTTATGTAATAATGCACTGACTCTGGATAACTGGGGTCGGGGCGTTATAGTTGGTATCAGAGAAAGTTTAGTACAAACCTTGGAAGCTAGATTTATATAAACTCTAATTAGATCACATAGCCCTAAGAGAGAATATGAGGACTAGTATAGAAGAACATACTAGAATTTTGGTATTGTAGATATTTTGTGAGTTTTCCGAGAAATACATACCTGTCTGGATACGAGTAGGTTGAGGTGGATCTGGCACAGATGTACCTAGGGGTAAAACCAGAAAACACCGGTTTGAGCTAGACTCGAACGAGAACTGGTGCACGACAACGGGCCTTGCTGGACTCTTGGTTACGACACTCCCGGGGGATATGCTTTGGTAAATTCACAAGATTAGTATGAACCATTATTAAGGGAATACAAAAAAATGCCCCTAAGAATATATGTCAGCAAATAGATAGTGGATAACCTAGATTTTAACATAGGGTACCCCAAGTTAGGATATATTGTTCAATTACAACATTATCCTATTATGTCTATTTTTTTACATTCTTATTAGATATGTATGCAAAAACCCTAATTGTGTTTTCTTTTTGTTAGTTGAAACATGGAGGGAGCAAGAACACGAACAACTCTTCTCTCTCTTCCCAAAGAACTACTTACAATTATTATCTAGAAGTCATGCGCAGATGATGATGAAACTTTTTCAAATGTCCAAGTTACATGCAAAAAACTTTATGAGACATCCAATAACTCTAGCATTGCACGATTCTTTCAAGGATCAAGTACCAACTATGGGATAATGTTGCGCTCTCAACTTTCTTACCACGCTAAGCGTGGGAAGTACCATCAGGGTCTTTTTAAATTATTCACTTTATCTCAAAATTACGATGCACTAAATGATTTTCTAGATGCTGCAGAAGAGGGAGACCTTCGAGAAGCCTATATGTATCGAATTATATATTTATGTCTTTTGGGATATATGGAAACTGATTTTCCAAAACCTTATTTTTGAAATATTTGAAGATGAATCAGTGATAATTTTTCCAAAAAAACATGTTAAAGATGATGTCTCAAAATTATATATAAGAAATACCTATTTTTTTATGATGCATCGATGCTTCCATCGATATAATCCAAGATGGATGAGGAGTTTTTGGGTAAAGGAAGTAGATGATTTTGAAAAATTCCGGAGGTACCATTGTGACACATGAATGCATTCTACCAAAAGGAAAATCCACCTAGTCTCTCCAGAGTTCATGTTGTGACCCACATATCTCTAGTTACAAAATACATGCCTGACCCAACACATGTACTCACCTATGAATAATTAGAACTGGAACCCGATCTATCTTATTGTGAAGAGCCTATCAGAATTCTTCATACCAAAGATCAAGTGTTGAGAAACCGGATGACTCGTCTAGTGAAAGTTATATGGAGAAATCATAAGATTGAAGAGGCAATGTGGGAACCCAAGGAACATATGATGAAGAATCTATGTGGAAATAAATGGATGGTGAAATGTTTAAAAGTGTTAGTGCTCTTTATTGATGGGATTACATTGGAATAATTTTCTCCTATATGTGTAAACCTGCAATTTATCATGTGAAAATGATATTTGAGGAAGAATTATCTTTTCTGTTGCAGATATAGTTATAAATAACCATTTGGTCATATATGATCATTGGGTTTGAGGCAATTACAAGTCATTGTAATGAAAATGCAAGGTATGAGATAAGATTTGTTGTTAAATTATGTTATGGTTATTTTGAGGAATTTATCTCATTTTGGTAAATTTATAAAATATAGTTTTTGAAAAAGGAAAACACACAGACCGTGTGACAACCCGTCGCGTCGGACAAAGCTGTGGGAATCAAACCCACAACCAAAGTGCGATTGGGATTTATTGCCTACCATTGGACTACGTGATGTCCCTGGTTAGTGTGACTATTTTTTTAGTTAAATGATTTTATTGATCATTAATAATTTGATTTGGGATCTTATGTATTATCAAATGAATACCCTTAGTATAGGAAAATGATTTGGTAATTAAGTGATAAATTTTATTTTGGAATTTCTTCGCTTTGTTGTATGGAAAATAGAATAGTATGGGATTTCATTTGAGGAGTAATGGTTGATTTTTATCTATGGGATTTAATTACTTTTAAGTATGTGACTTTAAGAGTAATTAATGTAATTTGGAGATACAATTTAACGTGGAAGACTACATTCTTATAAGTTTTGAGTTTCAATATTAGTTTGGATTATATTGAAGTATTTTAAGGACAATTGATTATTGAATGGTATTTATTTAACTTTGGGGTATTGATGGTTTAATTTTAGAAATTAAGATTAGTGTTTTTTATCTAATGGAATATCCATTTGGGGAATCATCAGATATTATACTAACCATTTTGGTTTTGATTAATCTATAAAGACAAGGTAAATATATATTTTATCCTATGTGGATCATGTATTTCTATAGAAGTTTATTCTAGCTCTTCCATTGTGACCAAGCCTTCTTGAATACTCATTGTTCAAAAAAAATGAGTTAGTAGTAAAAAGTTATTAAAGAATGAAACTCTACTTAAAAAGTAAGTATATCTCTTTATGTTCTTAGTCAATATCATAAATGAATTCCTCGTCCTTATGTAATGTAACTTAAAACAAAAAAATGTTGTCCGTTTACTTTTCCTACTGGGAGAATAAGGACCGTTTGTCCCAACAAAAGTTTGTGATTTTCTTATTGTTAACTTTCTCCTGATAATGTTTTCTAACCCTCTCCATCAGAACATGAAACTTAGTTTATCATCCATATCCATGTTTTTCTACATGGAATCCTAGTATAGGTTATCTCAGGTGACCTTTGTACTTATCTTTCTTTATTTTAAAGTGATAGTTTTATTGACTCTTTTTCCGATGTGGGACTTTCCATTATATTCCCAAGACAAATTTTAAAAATTACGAGGACACAATTTATTGAAGGAGGAGAGAATGTAACACCCCAATCTTCCACGGTACGCTTCTCTCTGAATAATACAGTAGCATGTGTTGTACGCAACTCCAAGTTCTAACACACCACAACCAATCAAACTAGCCATTATGAATAGTAATAACTAATTTTTGAAATTTTATACATTTTATCTTTCGAAATTGACTTCATTTTTGGATTCTTAATATTGAAATTAGCTTAGGGTGAAATTTTGGTACTTTTCGGATAACTTTCATATTTTGATAAATAGTGAAAATTACTAAATTTTAATTAAAAACAACTTTTTTAATCGAAATAATTAATAGTGATAAATTAATAATTTGAGTGGTTTTAAAGTATATTTAGAATATATTTTTACCATTTAATACAATTTTGGTCATTGGATGAGATTTCACATTTAAACCAGACATAAACAAGTGTCAATCTTTTGATAGTTATTATCTCTTAAAAACACGCTATTTGTTTTGACGACGAGAATTAATTTTTAAATTAATTAATGCAAATGATATGTTTTGAATTTGGTAAAATAGACATCATTTTTGAATTCATAATATCAAATATATCTTAGGCCTAATTTTTGGTATTTTTCTGGAAACTTTCATATTTTGATGAATAGTGAAACCACTAAGTGATAGTTAAAAAACTGAATTTTTCATAAAATTTCATTTTACCACTTCTATGAGTGGAATTTCGAAAATCCGAGAGACACGGTTAATATCAAGGAGTAAAATGTGATTCATTGAGATGGAATTAATTTTTGGTGAATAGTAACTTTTTACTTTTATTTACCACGGTTAAAAGTAAATAGGGTAATTAAGGGTAAAAATGATATTAATATTACCCTAACACATGTCCTAATTCTATTGGACGAGTGTATCTCGACCAAAAACAACCTTAGGAATAAAATATTATCATTTAGGTCCACTTGGATTAGATTAGGACATTTATTATTATTTAATTCAAAGAAGAGTTAATACAGTTAAAATCAAAGTTTATTTACTAAACAATTTTTAATATAGAGGTACACATAAGATAAATTCGATTATAAATATTAATTAGAAATATAAAAAGATTTCCTATATAATGATATTTTATTTATAATTTTTAGAAATTAAATAATTTTATTTATTTATGACACAATGATGATGCAGTAATTACAATATTAGTGAAAAATTAAAATAATTGATATTATAAATACCCAAATAAATATAATTGGAGACTTTTATTGAATTACACTAATTTTATAGGTTAATATAACATATTAGGATTGATTTAATTGACTTTATTCGAATTAATCATTCTTTTATGAGTTTCATAAAAATCAATTATTGAATAGTGTCAAAATTGACATAAATGAGTTTTTAAAACAAATATTATATTATTAATTGATATTAAATTTCTAAAAATCTACGGTTTGGCCAAGAGACTTATATTATGATAGGTGTATCATTAATGGACCACTTGGGGGTCTCTTGTATGTATATAGTAAGTTTATTAACCATATAATATAAAAATACAAAGAGACATTGTAAAAGTGAAACTAATTAACTAAGAGTTAATACTTAAATATAGGGTTAATATAATGACCCAAACCTATCTAAATTCTATTGGTTGAGTGGTTTTTGACCTATAACCACCTTAAATTTTAAATAATTCACTTTTGAGCCATTTGAAACTGAATATGAATTTATTATAAAATAATATTTCTAGCTTTTCCAAAGGTGCCCCTCACCCCTCTTATAAAAGGGAACTCCCCCTTCTAATTACATCACACATTCAAAGCCTTTTGGTTCGGCCAAACCCTTCCACGATACTCTCTAAACTTCCCTCACTACAACATATAGGCCTTAGTTTGATAAGAAAGCCAACCTAAGGATCCCTTTTGATCAAATCAAAAGGAAGAACCCGAAGAAGAGGTAATGTTTTTACCACCCTTTTTCAAATTCTTTTCTTCTTCAACTTATTATTTCTTTGTTATTCCCATTATAAAATAACTAATCCAGTATCTCCTATAAACTATAATATTATTATAAATATGGTACAACCATATTCAGTATTCTATCCATCCTTTGAATGACATGTCACCATACGTGCGTACGTACAACTTATCGTCTCCACGTCGTGGTTTAATTTTCATTCAATAAATTATTATTTTGATGGGTATAATAATGATGTGTAATTCATGTAAATAATAAATATAAAATTATAATTATTATTTATATATGATATACCATCCAATTATATATTATTTTAACATCGAAAGAATCATATTGTCGCTCGTGCGTACGTACGGACTACCGTCTCCATGAACGCGATGAGATTCATTCTCCATCGTATCCATTCAAGTCTAATTTCATTTGATGATTAGTAATGATATATAAGGACTTGATATCATTATAGATATGAATAATAGAAAACCTATCCATGACAAACACGGCATACGTAACAAAACATATAAAAGAAAATGAGTAAGTTGACAACCGAAACGACGATAATTCTAAAATATTTTTAACAAAGCAATGTTAAAAGATCATATATGATATAATATTAATATATATGATTATTGTATAATTCAATAAAAATTATTTCACCATTATACAGGAGGTTAACCTACTTTCAACGAAAGAAAAATTACAATGTAAGGGGTTTCTTATCTCACTCTTAATTTCGTGAGAATTAAATTGTTCACCACTTATTTATTGCATGTGGTGTATGTGTATTTCCCATGATTGTATTCATTGTGTAATATATTTTAATTTATGGATATTTACATCATCATTTTATGATCCTTCTTTAATGTTTGTATGTTTCTTAAGTTACCTAATCGATAAGGGAATTTGAAATTTCAATTTGCACTCATTTGGCTTTGGGCATACTTCATTGATTATTTTACTCCAAGATTATGTGTGGAATCACTATTCATTTGATTATGTAATAATTTACACTCCCCTTTATGTGGATATAATTTTTATACACATAATCACTCCATTGATAAATTCTCAAGTCATCGGTATGAACTTGATAAGAGTAATTTTAACTCAATCTCCATTTGTTGAGTTAAATATCCAATTCATTGGTGTTGTTTTTACAATAATATTTGTGAATGTCATCTGATTGACTTACACTAAATTTTCAATCATATTGAGTGTATTTATATTTGTCACACATAATTATGTCGTTGATTTATCCTTAACCTAAGGATATGGTCTTTATAAGAGAATTCATCCCAATTTACATTCCATTGAGACTTCTTTGTTGTTATACACCAAATCACTTTTATATGGTGTATATAATGTACTTTGACATAGTATATCATGAATCTATTTATTCTCATGATATTATAAAGTTTTGATTACCTCAATTATTTGTATTCAAGTGTCTCTCTTTTGGTTAGAAACACTAACTAAAATACATTTTTAATTGTTCTAAATATTTATTCTTTTAAATATTTCTCATCAATGTCCATGTTTTAAAAATGGTTTTAAGAATTTATATATATGGACATTAAAGTTTTAAAACTAAAATTACTTTTAAAAGTTTCAAAGTGGTATGGGACACTTTGATTCAAAAATCTATTTTTAAATGGCTTCTTGAAAAATAGTGTGACTTTTAAATGATTTCAAGAAAAAAAGGATATTTATCTCTAATAGTTTTGACGATTATTTTAATCAATGTCAATATCCTTTATTATTCTCGATTGAGGTTAATCTGATACAATACAATCTTCCATATTGTATCGAATGATTTATGTTTGACCATGGATGTGCTATTTTTATACCATTCATGGTTTGTGGTTAAGTATTGATATTTCGTATGCTAGTTTAATATGAATGTTTATGTCATATTTAAAACTTTTCATATGAGGAATGCATTGGACTTAGTAAGTGACGGGTGGAGCCCATTATAGCTCCTCGATGCATCGGTAGGTCTCATGAGACAAACTAGTGTCATGGCACAAGGCCTTGGCAAAATCTTATTTTTAGTCTTGGCACGAGGCCTTGGCTATGTGGTTATGATAGTCTGACATTATGCATTCCATCATTATGAAAGTGGTTATAGATATTTCATGTGATTATTCGACTAGTAGAATATCCATGTGAGTATGTAAATGGAATTATTTCATTTTATCATTTCCATATTATTCAGAAGTTTAAGTTTAAAAGGATTTTAATTTAGTCATACATTGACTTAAGTGTTTATGCTTATCTATGAAAGCTTCTACTATATTGTTATCCTTACTGAGCATCTGAGCTCACCCCTTTCAATGTTTTATTTTTCCCAGGATGTGAAGAAGTAATTTATGAATGACCTGCAGGGATAGTATGAGGGGATATGAAGACAAGATGTTGTTGTAGTTTTTTTTACCTTATGATTTAATGTAAGAATTATGAATATATCTAGTGTTTCCAAGGCTACTAAACTAATCGGTCTTTCAAGACTTGATATTTTTTTGTGATCATTCCAATGTTATGTAATAATGCACCGACTCTGGGTAATTAGGGTTGAGGCATTACAAATTAGGTAATAAAATGTCTTGGTCTAAGGTTTGATAATGTGGGTTCATTCTTTAATTTTTTTTAAATTCAATTTGATAATTCATTTGATGAAACATCATTAATGAATTAATTTATTTAATTTACTGAGTGTAATATTTTATCATTACTTTGACACACCAAACCTAACATCCTCCAATAGTCAAATAGGATAACACCTCAATTGAGAATGCAATTACTAAAAGACCCAACTCCACTGTATGCCATTTCATCCCTTAAAAAACCGCAAATCCACCGTATGAATGGTCTGACTAATAGAAGGGATGGAGAAATAATAAATCAAAGAAAATTAATGTAATTTTAATGAATTATGTGGTAGATGACCTCCTCACTCAATGAATTCTCCCACATCCACCACAAATATATTTAAAACATGTTTAATTGAAGCATAATAACAAAGAATTCTGTGAAACCTCCCCCTTGGAAAAGTATCAGGTTAGTCACATGTAATTTCAAAGAGAAAATAGATCACAATGGAAATATGTAATAGAGAGGGAATGATATTAATTATAGAAAATAAATAGGGATGGGAGAAGAAAAGTAAAACACTTTAATAAACAAGTGAAAATAAAACTAAAATAAAAGAAAAGAAAAGAGAAATCATAACGTAGTAACCATCTCCAAAATATTCCCTCTCCAATCTATGTTCTATTCAATCCAACCTAACCTCTTATTTATAGGAATTAAAGTGGATTAAAGGCATCATAAATGTCTTTTAATGTGTTTCAGAACATTATTAGTCATCAACAATTGAAATTTCAGTTTTATAATCCACCATTACGAATTTTTCATGTTATACCCCCTATTTTTAGCAAAGAAGAGAAAGTGGTATTATATAATGTTTTTAAGAAATTATTTTTTCATTTCAACTACAAATTTTAGCTCCATCCTCCATGTGTAAAAGAATTTTTTTCCCAATTACTTTGAGATTGTATTCTAGTAAAATTCTTCCTGAATCTTTTATTAATGTTAACCATTCAATGGAACCATTAATGAGTTTATAACTTCTTAAAATTTAATAGAAAAACATGTATATGAGTCATACATCAAATACAATTAGAATCACCTAAATTAGAAGTGTGTAGCTCAAGTTATGACTAATTTTTAGATGTGGGGTCCACTCTGTCCTCCCAAAAGATTTTTTCAAATTGATTATTTTTTCAGGCCTCAAGATGTTTAAATCAGATCATGGTCCAATTCCAATGTGCCTGTACCCTAGTGGTACAAACTTCTTCTTGGCATCCAAAAGACCCAGGATTAAATCTGAGCCGGGACAAATTTCCGGGGTACTGTAGCAGTACTGTAGCAGGGCACTATAGCAGTGGTAGAACTGTAGAAGTGACGACACTATAACAGTGGAGGTACTGTAGCAGGTACTCTAGTGGCAGTGATGTTGTAGAAGGTACTGTAGCAGCATGAGTACTGTAGCAGTACTGTTCACAAAGGGGTCCTTTGGGCCAAAAAATGGGCTTTCAAGCCATGTATTCAGGCCACTTGGCCTTGGGACTTCAGGCTATGTAATGGGTCACCCTCTACCCAGTCTAAAGAGGTCTTTGATTTAAATAATAAATTGAGGCTTCGACCCTAACCTTTAAAAAAATCAGATCATGGTCCAAAAGACAAAGTTGGGATCCATAAATCAAGTAATCTTACAAATAAGTCACTCAAATTGGAAATTATATTTCAAATGTTATTTCCAAAATACCAAAGTGATTGAAATATACTAAAACTCCACAATTAGGCAATTTTCACATTTTAGCCCAAAACACACCATAAATAAAAATTTGATGAAAATAAGCTCAAATTGATAAATTGGGAGCGTTTAAATAATTTAAATACATATAAAAAATGAGGAAAATATTATCCCTATCAATTACCCCACACTTAAACCATACTTTTCCTCAAGTATAAAATATCAACATTGAATTCAGAGGGTACCAATGTTACCAACATTAAAATTACAAAGAAATAAAATAAAATAAAAAATTCACTTTCTAATAAAATTTTCCAAAATAAACATAAAATAGAAATTAAATTTCCTAATTTTCAAAGAAAAAATCAATTCATAAAATTTTTCCCGTTTGAAAAACAATTGAGCTTCTTGTTTCATTCATTTATGTTCCTCAATTAATTATTATTAAACAATGAAGAATCACGATCTACCGTATAATAGATTCTTCTATCTCATCACTCATGGTACAATTCAAGTAGAGTTATTCTCATATCATGAGAATATTCTTCTTATCCATAATCTTTTAAGTGAAATAATTTATCCACTTTTTAAAGACAAAAGTCACATAAAATCTGATGGATTTCATTAAAGGTTCAAATGACTCTGAGGCATAAAGTTATTAGGAATTGATGATCGAAAATTAATGCTCAAAGAAGAGGTTTATATATTATGTACAATGAATGATGTTAAAAATAAATATGTAATGAAATTATCCCCTTTAAATTAGCAACTCCCATTTACCCAAAACTCAAATCAAAGGCCATGAATAATGAAAGGATAATGAATGATGTGCACCTTATTTAATTTTATATACTTTTTATTTTTTTATTTTTTAAGGTATATATATATATTTTTTATTTTTATTTTTCAAAATTTATGCTTATAAAAGACCTCACATTAACCACTTAACCACATATAATAAAAATCAATGGTCCCATGATGAATATGTTTTATTATTCTAAGTCACATTCTATTCATTTTATTTATTTATTTTTTCTTATTTTCAAGAATGGAAAATAATTATGTACATTGAATGAATCAAAAACCTTTTTTTATTACCTCAATATCACCCCATACCTTTTCCTTGAAATTCATTACATCCCTTCCACCATTACTCCATTCAACCCTATGCTTCAACTTTAAAATATCATTCAAAATACTTAGAAGAGGGTAGGAATGGTTAAAAATGTCTTGAAACATGGATCATCCCTATAAATGTCATTCATGGTCTCTATGGGATAAAAAAGGATTGATTTAAAGGTAGTATTTTGAGTTTAAATGGTTTATCAAAATATGACTCAATCATTTTAAATGCGTTTTTCACATTCATATCTTTAACAAGTTGAAATTCAAGTTCTAGTCGGTGACATGTCACAATATTACTCAAGAAATATTCTCAAGAATAAATAGGAAGTAATTTTCCTTAAAATCCTCTCAGGAATAGAAATTATAAAATTGGACAATCACTCAAGGTATTTTTAATAATAACAAATCAATTCACATAAATTTTAGAAATTTAAAGCATGAAAAAATGGTTGGTAAATTTCATTTACATGAATCTATAAATTCTCTAAAATAAAGAGTCCTCATCTTAATATCCATGCTTCACTTTAATCATTTTATTATCCATTTTACTTGTTCAATATCATTGGTAATGAAATGTAAAACATGACACCACAATATTCCTAAGAAACTCATGTCTCTAGATAAGTTATGTAAAACATAAATTTAAATGTTGGTATGAGATTTTATATTTGAATCTCAAACATGTTGTTGGAAAAAATGTAGGGAATTTAAAACATAAACATAAAAAGTGAACTCACTTTCCCATGAGGCTATGTACTCTTTCCTCTACTATTTGGGACTACCTTATTCCATCATGTTCCTAAAAAGGGAAGTACTCAATCAATCACAAGGATTATGACATTTAATCTAAAAAAGATAATAGGGAGTGGGCCGCATGATTGAATAATCCAAAAAAATAATTGAAATTTAATTTCCTAGAAAGCATGTAAAGAGAAATCATGGTATGATCCCCCAAGTGGGCCCTAATTTTTTATGTCCTTATAAAAAGGAAGCACCAACTATTATCCACAATATTTTGGTAGGTGGAGTTTCTTGGATTTGAACTACTGTATTTTTTTCTCCCCAACTTTCATTACTTTGTTCTTGTTGAGGATAATTCCACATATAGAGTATACTAGATCATCCCCCATCATAGTATTGTACAACATGAATGGAAGGGGTAGGAAGATGTATGGAACCTAATCATACTTCTTTTATACTTATCTAACATATTCTTCAAAATCCAGTGGTTTCTCCAGATATGATTCATTAAGATAATAATCAAAGGGAGATTTATAAGGTAATTTAATTTGTGCCAAATTTTAAAACGATAAAGTAATGAAAAAATTCTCCATTTTAGTATAGGAAACTTGTGTCTTTTTTTTCATCCAATAGATCCACTAGGATATCTTTCTATACTCCCTCCAGTAAATGTTCGATGTATTTAAAGAGATATAAGTGTTCCTCAATAGGTGTATGTCCAGTTTATTCATCTTCCTCTAAGGCATAATAATAGTCAGTCGATTCTAAAAATTCAAAAAAATAATAAATGATACTAAAATTAGTTTAAATAAAATTATATGAGTTTGTTTTCTAGAATGTATCATTTCCTTGATTTGGGTTGAGTTGAATATCTTCTTCAGTAGAAAGTACCTCTTAGATTTGTGAGGTAACAGATTAAAGAAGGTACTTAGGCTCCCCCATTTCATAGATCTCCTTGGAAAAATCAGGGAAGACTACGAGGAACTATTCTTGGACCTTGTACACTTGATAAAGTTCTATAAAGTAATGGGTGAACTCAATTAGACCCTGGTCTATCACATCAATTTTTTTATTCATGTACTCCCTCAAGCCAACAATTAATTATTTGAATACCTACTCCCCATTAATTTATTTCCAAAAAATAACCCACCCTTCTAACAATAATAGAAACACCATTAATCCTGGAAAAAGGTGGGTTAATAATTGGTTCTTGCACCTGTAGGTAATTGTTCAATTAATTTAAACAATGATCATTTGAAAACATCATGGAAAAAGTTTTTTTTATTTTTATAAAGAAAAATCAAATAAAATTAATATACTATATGAAAATAGAAAAAAGGTTTAAATAATACTTATATCCTTAGAAACAGAGCCAGTTTTGACCCACTATTGTCATGGGTTATGGAAAAGGAAATTTTATTTTCTTAATGCTGCACAGAGGCTAATCAGGGTCATATCACATGAGGAGAGTCACAATCAGTTTAATAAATAATTTCTAATTCATCTAATATAATTATTTTTGTTTGTTTTTTTATTTATTGAAATATATGGTTTTGGCTGTTTTTGAAAATTTTCAATTAAAATAATGTTATAATGATTTAAACCCTAATTGAAGATATAGACAAAGTGAAATTAGGGATGAAATGTCTTGGTCTAGGGTTTGATAACATGAGTGTATTCATTATTATTTTTTGTTTGAATTCAGTTTGATAATTGATTGGATGAAACATAATTAATGAATTAATCTAATTTTATTTATTGAGTTTGTGATTTTATCATTCCATTGTCCCACAAAACCACACCATATATAATCGTCAAATAAGATTACACCTCAACCAAGAATGAAATTTATAATAGACACAACTCCACTGTATGTTGTTTCATCGCTTTAGGAAACCCCAAGTCCACTATATAAAGGGTTTTCCCAAGATAAGGGAGTGAAAAATAATGAATAAAATAAGAGTAATGGAATTGGAAATAATGTCGTGGTGGATTTCTACTATACTAGTGTAATACTCCCACATCCCCCACAAATATATTTAAAACATGTTGAATTGGAGTTCAATAACAAGGAACGCCGAAACCCTCCCCTAGGGCCAAGCCTCATGTTATTCACTTTCCATTGTGAGGTGAAAAGTAACCACAATGGAAATATTTAAGAGAGTGAGAATGATATTAGTGTTGGAAAATAAATAGGGGTGAAAGAAGTAAATGGAAACACTTTAATAAAATAGATGTATGCATTACACGGGAAAATAAAACTAAAATAAAAAGAAAAGAAATGATAAATATTAATTAACAGCCATCATAAAAAACATCCCACACTATTTTATGTTCTATTTAACCCACCATATACTCTTAATTACTGGAATGGAAGAGGATTTAGGGTTTCTTAAATGACCATTAATGTGTTTCAGGATATGGTGGGTCATCAATAGTTGAAATTTCAGTTTGAGAATATATCCTTACAAAGTTTTCACGTGAAACCCCTTATTTTAGAGAAATATGAGAAAGTGTTCTTCTAGAAATTTGATAAAAAATTTGTTTCTCATTTGAAATCCAAATTTTAGCTCCATCAATTATGTGTAGAAGAATTTATATCCCAATTACTCTGAGATTTTATTCTAGCTAAATGATTCTTGAATATTTGATCAATATTGAAGATTAAATGGAACCCTTAATGAGTTCATAAATCATTAAAATTCAATGGAGAAATGTGTATTTGAGTCCTCCTTCAAATAAAACTAAAATAACCTCAATTGGAGGTGTGTAACCCGACCTATGCCTCATTTTTGGAGTAGGAGGAGTCCAATCTACCTGCCTAAAATGTTTTTCAAATTGATTGATTTTTTTGGGTCTCAAGATGTTCAAATAAGCTCTTAGTATGAAAAATAAATTTGGGGACCATAAATAAAGGAATTTTAAAAAAATAATAATCATTCAAATTGGAATTATATTTTAAAATTTATTCCCAAAATTCCAAAGTGATTAAATTCTGCTAAAATTCCAAAATTAGACATTTTTAACATTTTATCCCGAAACATACCATAAATCCAAATTTGATACAAATAATATCAAATTGATAAATTAATAGGGTTTAAATAATTTAAATAAATATAAAAAATGAGGAAAATATGAGCACTATCACCTGTGTAGGGGTAGTTCCAATGGAAAATTTTCTAATCTTACCTCCACCCATAGATTAACTACTTTTTCCAATAGTACTAGAAAATAATGCATGCAGGTTGAGTTCCCTTAATTAATTCCATAAGTAGATCAATATGGTTTTATTATGAACTATACCCCTAGAAAAAATAAGATTGGTTTATGGAGGTTGGGAAAGCTTTCCACCTTCTAGGAACACCTCCCGATGAAATTATGGTCATAGTATAAAACCTTCTCCAAGACCTAGCATGGTGATGGATTGGATTGTTGATGTAGGAACAAGATAAGGAAACTATTTCTTGGATAGAGTTTGAGAGGCACTTCAGATAGAATTTTTATCTAGAATCCTTGTTGTGTGGTACATATCAAGGAGATTATGGAGATCCAATAGGGTAGCATATCTGTCACAGAGTACACATCAAGGTTCACTAACCTATTAAAGTCCTCCATAAATATGGTTCTTGATGGGTAATTTCAAACATGGAATTTTGAGTGTGTCATTCGCTAAGATATCCAAGTTGGAGTGGTATCTATTTGATTCCCTTCTTTTACTGGGGTGATGGAGTGTTCCTCGATCATGGAGAGAATTATTGCTGAGTAGTTGTTAGCTATTTGTTTTGGTAGTGGGAACCTAGGAGCTGGGACTTCAACAGGTAGTATTCGATATCAAACTTAGGGATATGGATGCATGAGGATACTTTAGAAGCAGTCTTAGGACAATGGTTTATAATCTTTGGGATATTAGGGAGGTTCTTGTTATCCAAAGGATATTTAATGTTTCTCTTGTGATAGTAGAGGTTATATCGCATGAGATTACCCAAAACTCCTTACAACTAACAAGGAGATAGTTGATAGACCACCTATAAGAGGGTATCTACTTGAGCAGGGAGGTTTAAAGGGTGGTAGATTTTGTAGAGATGTTGGGAGAGTAGTGAGTGCTGGTTGAAATTATGATCCATTACAACTACTACTACCTCAAGGTGGTCACTTCTAGGAGTAGGGAGCTTGTGGTCAGGATCATGGATAGCCTCCAAAAATGGAGGCCTATGAACTAGAGTCTTTAGAGATGACCTGGGGTATGATATATCTATTCTCTACATTTTTTACAATTTTTATGGACATAGGTGAAAACCCCTCTTTCTTTTCCGCATCCTTTTTTTGAGATCTAGAGATTCTAGTGGATCATTTGGATTAATATTTTCACTTAGAGACTTCCATCAAGGAAGATTTAGTGATCACACACTTATATCAACAAAGTGACATGAATCTTGGATGAGAGATATTTTTATGTGATCTTTTCATAGCTGCGATGAGGCCTTATAACGTCATTCTAGGTATGGAATGGGTATATATGGTTCATAAAAAAATTGAATGTTTTATCGGAGGATATGATGAATTTGGGTTGATGGGATGATATTTTACTTCTATGGGAAGAATAATTCCCAATAAATCATGATGGTTTTGTACGTAGGAGGGTACATCAGATCTCACACAAGTTGGAAAGTATGTCCCTTGGAGTAGTATATGATGTTAGTATTTACTTCTCTTTAATGTTAGATAAGTATAAAGATGTATTTCCTAAGGATTCACTGGTCCTACCTACCCACTATAAGTTTAATTCTATATATACCTACACATAAGGAATACCTTGATATCTACGCCAACATAACAGATGGATCTTGCAAATATTTTAGATCTGAAAGTTCAATTAAAGATTTTCATAAGAAGGAATTTTTTAGGATCAGTGTTTCGCCCTAGGTAGCCCTAATTTTATTCTATAAGAATAAAGATGAGAACATGAGGTTGTGAGTGTATTATTTTCAACTAAAATAGGTGACCATAAATAATAATAATCTACTTTCTAGGATCGATTACCTCTTAGAATTTTTGAAATGGGTGAGGTGGTTCTTAAATATTGAGCTTATTTCGGGTTATCACCAACTATAAGTTCAAGAGGATTATATACTAAATATGGAATTATGGTGCCTCTATTGTCACTATTTGTACTATTTTACGCAATTTGGTATGATAAATGCTCTAGGAATTTTTAAGCAACTCATGAACCAAATCTTTCAGTCATTCTTGGAATGCTTTTTGGTAGTCTTCCTTGAAAATATCCTCATGTAATCATTGTCATAGGAGGAGAACGTGGGTAATTTGTGGATGTTTTTAGACATAATATGAGGTATCATTATTTATATAAATCTCTATAAGTTTTTTTTGGATTTTATATGTCCAATTATAATGGAATTTCATCTCAGAGGAGAGATTACCACCAAGATCAATGGGTTGCTAGCTTGAGAGCCACCCTAGAGAATGTTTGAGGCATGGAGGCTCATTAGTTTGGTAGGGTATTACAATATATTTTTATCCATTTCTCCAAGATCATGGAACTTATGAATTATTAACCCAAATAGGGTGTCCTTACATGTGGATGAAAAAATGTCAACCGGACTTTCACGAGTTGTGGAAGATGTTGACGAGCACCCCCATCTCAAGACTACTAGAGGAGGGATTTGAGTACACGTGTTCTTAAATGACTCTAGATCTATGATTGGATTTATTTTAATGTATGAAAATCTGATTATTTCTAATGGGTCTTGATAGCTTAGACCACATGAGTATGACTATGAAACCCATAACTTGAAGCTGGAAGCATTGGTGTTCACCCTGAAGCTGTGGTGCAACTATCTTAAAGGAGAGCGAGTCATCAATTATTCTGAGAATAAGAGTATCAAGTATATATTTTTTTTTGTAGAAATATCACAACCTAAGGAATATATGATGGTTGAATTTCATGAAGGTTTATGACTTTAGGATAGTCTAAACTCCCAGGAATGGGAACATTGTAAGAGATACACTCAGCTGGAAATCATATTCCTATTTGTTTAGAGTGATTTTAGATTCAATTAAATTATCCCTAGTGTATGGGGACTATGAAACATAAATAAATTTATCATTTTACCCCTATTATTCTTATTCTTATTCAGTTTATCATGGAGTAATAGCTTGGGGATATCCTTTGTGAGGAATTGTGTGATTATATTCCCACTAGTCACGCTCCTGATGTATTTTATAAAAGTGGGGATTACATCATCATTTTTTAAGGTTGGGTGACTATATCAGTAACACTATAAGAGGACATGATGTGGGGGTTTCATTCATCCCACTCAGTGGTGAATCTGGGAAAAAGGTGTAGCATGACCTTTAGTTTCAGTTTTTTTAGCCAAGGATGAATGAGTGTTTTGCTGAGTTTATCACTTGCTTCCTCACTTTCCAACAAGTGAATGTTGAGGACTATGTTTCAGCGGGTTTAACCCCACCCCTTAAGGTTCCATAATGGAAGTGGGATAGTATCTCCATGGAATTCATGATGAGACTTCCATGATCCACTAGAGTTCATAAAACTATATGGGTGATCATAGACCAACCCACTATCTAATCCCTCCCTTCATAGCCATATGAGAGTAGGGTTCTATGGTGAGTTTGGGATACCTTTGCACACCGAAGATATTATAGGGTAATAGAGTTTCCTTGAAGATTGATTATCAAAATGATTCTCACTTCATACCTTAATTGTAAGAAGGTTTATCAGAGGGTTTTGGGACTCAATTTCATTTGATAATGATGTTCCTCCCCTTGATGAATGACTAGATAGAGCAACCCATTTATTTTATAGAGCAAATGATTATAGTTTGTGATGTACATTGGATGTAGCAGGGAGGAAATAATAACTTGGTGTAGTTTTTATATAAAAACTGTTACCACTTCATCATTGGTATAGAACAGTTCAAGGCCATATATAGGATACCATTTAGGCCACTTCTATGATGGATATAGCTGAGGGATAAATCCCTTATGGGTCTAAATTTGGTGTGAGTGATGATAATGAAGATATAAATCATCCAAGAGAGGAAAAATAATGTGTATATCCATCATAAGTCATATGTGGACTAATGACAGTGGCATTTGGAGTCTTACGAGAGAGACCATGTATTTTTGAAGGTCTCACCTCGATATGGATTGTGGAGATTTGGTAGAGAAAACAAGTTTTCTTCGAGATTTATTATCCCTTTCTAGATACTACACATGGTTAGTGAGGTGAATTACCACTTTGACTTATCACTACAGTTAGGCAGGGTTCTTGATGTATTGCATGTGTTGCAGCTGGGGGGGATATGGGCACGACCCATAATATGTTATAGGCTAGGGTGAGATGGACATTGAAGATAGATCTACCTTCTCAAAGTACCTAGTGACAAACGATGACCGTCAAGAGAAGATTCTTCATGGGTGAATTATTCCTTTGTTCTATATTTATTGTTAACATGATAATCTTTTGAAGAGCATGTTAGAATAGGATAAACATATTAATTCTTGGTACCCTATACATTTTTAGTTGGATTTTACTTTTTGGGACCAAAATCTATAAGGTGGGGTGTATGTAACATCCTTATTTTATCCATGAAACACTTTATAATATTATAATGAATTTTTTAGAGTTTATAATTGATTTATCACGAGATTAGGGGCCCATGGAGTATTGAAGTTGATATATTAAAAAAAATTAAATTTATTATATCATGTGCACATAGTTTTTTTCAAAAATAATGGAAAATATCTTTAATATTATCTTAGATGGGAAAAACAATACCACTATAAAATCTAGAACATGAGTTTTCCTTAGTCAATACATAAGTATGGTCGACTTTGGGTGTTTTAGTAAAGAAAAATTACTAATGGTAATTAGATAAAATAAATTAATTAAATTAATCAATTAATTTATAGTCTAGTTAATGTTGAACCTAGAAAAATAAATCTATTTAGGATGTAGAATAATTATTCATCACTGATCGAACCAATATCAAGTTAGGATGTTGTTTTTGTAAATCAATCTCATTCTAGATTTCTCCATTATGAAGGTAAATGTATTATTTTAGAAAATTAATTTTTTGAAATTTTGTTGATTTGTGATTGAATTTTCATAAATTTTGAACCACGATTTTCTTCCCCATTAATTTAATTCCCCACCAATGAGTGATGTCTAAACCTAAAATGGACAACTTTCATTCTTGAATTTTTTTCCACGATTCTCTCCCTCCGTTATTCAAATTTTCATCTTTGGTAATTAATTTGACCAATGGTTTGACTATGTACACAAACTAATCATTGTGAAATCGATATTTGGTGAAACAAATCATTATTATGGGTTCAAATTCAGGATTGAAGGTGAAATAGATACATGATGATGAAGAAATATGTTCAATGATGGTGTGGGTGATAATTATTTTTCAAGATGAACCATTCAGGTGGTTCGAGATAATAACAACGAGTGATTTCAAGCCAACAAGTGACTAGAATCTAGACACCAATAAAATTTCAGGATTAGTCAACCTATATATAAGTTCTATGGATAATATCATTATAGAATCAGTGTAAAAAGTGGAATGGGTCAATATGCATGAGAGATTTGGATTTATGGAAAACCCTAATATATACGGGGTGTAGTTTAGAAGAATGAACACCATGTGGACCCCAATTTGTGATGGATAGGGTTTATACATATAAATAAAATCAAAAACTATGTAAACTATTTAAATATTATATGAACCTTAATCCAAGGAAATAGTGTGTACCCCCATGTACATGGACGTGGGCATAAACAATGTATACACACACTTCCAAAGTAAACAAAAATAAACATGGGTATGTGAGAGATTAACTGGTATAGAAACCGAATAATTTCATATTGAAATATTATATAATTTTAGATAAATACTCATTACATATCATTATAATCCACACGAAGATTGTATAGGTTAAGTTCTTATAGAAACTTGGATATATAAAAAATATGATTCGTAAAAATATACATCATTTCCCACAATAATCTTCATGTCTAGTACACTTCTTAAGCATAAAATATTTAAAAACATTCTTCATAACCTAGATAAATGAAACATAAGAAGGGTGATCCAAGATTCCCAATAGGGGTAAACATGGGAGATATAAATCTATTATCATATGCATGCATTAGATATGCATTAGGGTATATAATCATGATACCAACTTACAATGTTCTTACAAAATCTGACATATATCATAAAAATGAGTCACGCCATAAAAATTTATCATTTAAAAATAAATGAATCTTTAGAATGAGGAATTATCATAAATAAATCATGGAATATGAGTTCAAACCATAAGCATAAAAAAATTTCATAAGAGTGTGACACCATCATATGCATAGAAATAACATCATATATCAATGATAACTACAAATACCATCATATCATAATGGATAAAGAATCAAAACTAGTTTCTCATATCATATTGGTTTAAACATCAAATTATGTTTCCCATATCATAGTGTACTGGGCATAATCACTTGTTTCCCATATCACAGTTTATCGAGCACATAAAATTGTTTACAATAATTATCTCATGAGATACGAGGATTTATACAAGTAATTAGATGGATATAATGGACCTACATGTCACACAATGAAAACCATACATATGTGTTACACAATATCATAAATCATTCATAAATTCATTATATCATAACCCTTGAAAAAATAGGTTTCATAAACATTCTATTATTTCATGATAGCATTACCTATGTAAAATAAATGAGTTTCAAAAATATTTCATCATAACATAATTAACCCTTAGTAAAGAAATGATTTTTATAGAATAATCCTTAAATAATCATTATCATAAGCCATCTAGAGAAATAAATTGGATAGTATCATAAGATAATTTATCTAGTGAAGAATAAACTTTCTTAAAGTACATTGACATAGATGAAAAAATCACTTAAAATACCATTCTCACATTTATTTAAAACCATGAGAAAATATCCCTTTCATTTGACAACATTTTTACTAAATATAACTATAATATTTATATATATTTTTTAAAATAACCATGGAAACTTTAAATGAAATATTTAAAGTAATTAATAATAACGACAGTAATAAAATATGTTCATGTATTATACATTAAAAGAAAACATTTCTTCATACTTAGGTAAAAAGTAAAAAATGAATTGTTTGTATTTTTTTTAAAATATTCATTTTAAAATTTTTTAAATAAAGTTAAATGTAGTGGAAATTTAATTTTTAAAACATTTTATGTATTGGTAAGAAATTTTATGAAACAAATTTTAAGATCATACACAATAAATAAAAATTTCATGAACTAAAGAGGAAATAAGGTCATCTTTTCATTAAAAACATATTATTGATAATTTTAAGTAACAAAGAATAAAAAAGGGTACTAATAAATGAAAATTATAGGAATAAAAATATTCATAGAAAATATATGGGGTTAAAAGAGTAATATCTATAAAATCTCTCTCTATATAAATTTAGCATATATAATCCTGAAAAGAAATGAGATTGTAACATAAACCCTTCCCGATTTGGTAACTTTTGAATCATAACACCATGAAAGAATAACGTAAAATGAAAATTTAAATATCAAAAACAAAATTATATTCATGATATAATAATCTAAATGGTATTTATATACACCTTATAAAATAATATAGGTTTATAACATAACATATATCCCAAAAAAGACAATTTGAGATGATAAACCCTTACAACTTTGGTAACCCTTGACTCAAAACGTCATGAATGTGAGAAGATTATATATATTTTAGAATCCCTATAATTTTAATTAATGGTATAATAAAATACATTCATGATAATTATATACACAATATAAAGGAAATAAGTGGTGAATATGGAATATTTTATACAGATATAAAAGTGAGAAGAGAAACTATTGCCTCAAGTCAAGTCTTACAATGTATATTATTAAACCACTTATATAATAAATATATATTTATTATTAATATATTACAGAACCATAATAAAATATATCATAACATACATGATTCACTTATAACATATTATCACCAAATTATTTACAATTCTTTATTAAAATCCACATTACGGGTGATAACTGCTTCGTTTTTCAGGCATGATTCGGTTCATCACTCTCGATCCTTATAATTTGATCATAGTTACATAATATAAAAAATTTTAATCACTACATTATGATAATATGTAATAATTATATAAATTTTATAACATTTTATATAAATTATTGATGTAAAATCAATTTCATTACTTTTTGGAGATGGTAATTCGTATATACACATGAGTGACGCTTCAACTTTTTGACGGATGAAAAGAAAAAAAATAATTTACCTTTAAATAACAATAATGATATCATTAATATCATATATAATTAGTAAATATATTATTTTAACCGTAAATTTTAAGCAAATATGAAAAATTAAATGCATCACTTCGTGGATGTGGTGGTCCATACGTACGCATGAGCGATAAGTTCATTTCTCATTTGATAGAAATGAGAAGGTTAAAATTTATGAAATCAACATAATAAAATCCTAGAATATGTTATATACATATTTTATTTAATTTTAATGGTAAGAAAATAAATTAATCATTTAAAATAGTAATTAAAAAACAAATAAATTTGTAAAGATAATTTTGTCCACTCTGAGAAACCTCAATTGGATAAATTCTCAAGGACCCTATGATTGGTATTTTGAGAAGAATAAAACCAAAAACTTCTATAAGTATTTATAGAAATGTTTTATTAAGGTTTTGTTTGATCTAAGTAGCTCCAGGTGGTGTTAAAGATAAATGAGAGGTGGTATCCTTTTACAGTAAAGGAAATGACACAATTGGAATTACATAAAAGATTTAAATATAATAAATTATTTTTCATGTAAAAGTGTTAATAAGTTAATTTTTATTTAATATAGGATAGATTTAGTTTTAAATAAATTCAAATTAAAAAATTTGGGTAGGTTTATATATAATTTTAAGCCTTATCTTTTGGTTTAACCCATTCATTAATCAATTTAACCTTAACCGTGGTAAAAGAATTTCAATATTGAAGGGTTATAAATAAACTTATAAGTTAAAAATTGTCTCAGAAATGGTCAAGGTATGAAATTTTATACCATATAATATCCATATTTTTCTATTTTTATGTTTTTAATATTATTATATTATTTATTAATATATTATTTAATATAAAATACTACTAAAGTAATTTTAATAATTATTCACAAATTTCTTAATTTAAAGACTTCAATAAAGGTATTTAATTAAAATAAATTCTATTTAAATATAAATTATATATTATTAATAACCAAAAAATTCATTCCATGCCATCATTAATCTATAAAATATTACTTTGGATATTTTGAATATCATTCACTTTGATGTTTATTCTATTTGCACAAGCACTATGTTAACGTTGTCTAAAAATTTATATTATTATAAATTCACAAAAAATTTAAATTAAATAAAAATCATAAAAATAAATTAATTATGTTAAAAATAAAAAATTATATTCATTCATAATATCTTATTATCTCTATGTGAACATATAATAAAAATTCAAATCAAGAAAAACACTTTTGAAATTTTCCTTTACATAAAATATTATAGAGGTCTTTATTGAAGAATTTTGGAATATAAATGAAATATTTAAGAATATTTGAATGAATTGGTATCATTAAACACATAAAATTAAACAGATATATGTTTATAGATGATTTTAAGCCTTATCTCGTAGTTTTAACCTCATTCTACCTTTTTTACCCTTACCATAGTAACATTATTTTTACCATAGTCACGATTTATAATGATAAAAAATAGAGTTGTATGATTTTATTTTTTTACATGATTTTTTAAAATATTTAATACATTTTATCAAATTAAATCATTATAAATGGATGAAATTACTTTTAGAATTACCGTAAAAAACCTGATGAAAAACAATTTTCCATAAAAATGCATTTTTTTTGTAAAAAAATGTTTTTATACCAAAATTAAGAAAAATTTTGATTAAAAAGAAATTAATTTAAATATTTTAAATTCAAAATTAAATAATTATATTTTATAATAATTTAAAAACAAAAAATACTTCGTAAATAATTAGATGTAAAAGATAGTTTTCTATAAAATCATTATATTTTCAGTATTCATTGAAAAAAATAATATTTTCATATTTTTTTAATTTACATAATTTTTATATAATGATTTTAAAGATGATATAATTTTTATAAAATATCATTTCTAATATTTTCCAAAATCGATTATAACATTTTCTCATAAAAAACAATAGAACTTTTAAAAAAAAATTATTTTTGAATTATAAAATTACATCACAAAAATATAATACTTATTTACAAAGAATTAATAAATAAATTTTTATTAATTGGGATTAATATAAATATATTTTATAATTCAGTGACTTCTATTCATACCTAACAATTCAAAAACTAGGTTATAAGAGTCATATTTAAATAATGATATTTTCATTGAATAACATAATTTAATTTAAGCATGGTGCTTATTATTAAGAAATATATCGAGTTTATTATTCTTTTAAACTAAATTTTCATGGTGTTAAAAAAGGTACCTCAATATATCCCTTATACACACTATATACCCCTTCTAGGGTAGGTTGGAGCCCTCAATCACCTTAGTCTATCTTCAATATCGTTTTGGGTGTGTTCCCTTAGTCCATCCATAAGAGGGTACAATGTGACATATTATTCTATGAATAGGATGATAAATCACCTCTATGTGTTAGTTTTTATAGATTCAGATATCCCTATATGTGACCCAAGGTGTTATCCTCTATCATTCTTCCCTAGGTTAGTTTAGGTATCACATTTTTGACATCCAAGGCATGAGATCTGCTTCTTAGTGGGATATTATTGATAGGGATTTATATCCCCCATAGGCCCTAGGAATAATCCCTTACATATGTGTCAAAATATTCTAAGTTACAACAAGTACTTATTTATGATGAGGATCAATAGTGTGACCTCTTAGATAAGTTCTATTATTGTTAATGAGACTCAAGAAGTGAGTTCCTTAGGAAGATCAGGAATTATGAGATTCAGGAAGAAACCTAGGATGGTAGTGAGGAAAATGTCTTACCTTGGGACTTGATGTGTATTGATGATAATATCTGTGTTTTTATTTTCCTAACTTGAAATTGACTCACCTATATGATATTTATCTTACTATAACTCTCGATGCTTTGTTATTGGTTATTTCAGATTGTCCTATTATGAATGTTTTTACTCACCCCTGTATTGTATTTTACCACACGTTTCTCTCTTATACATATAACAGACCTTTCAAAAGAGTCATAGGATGACTAGGATGATGTGGTGTTTTGTTGTACCAGATGGACCACAGATGGTTCTAAGAGTTTCATATTGACATCAATTCCCTTTTCATTATCATGTTAGGCTCTTTTACAGTTATGGTGGGTTAGTATTTGGACATTTAGTTTTCCATACTATTTGACATACTTTGATGTGGGATTAGTCATTTTAATGCATGTTTGGCAATTTTTTTTATCATTTCCTCGTTATATTATTATATGGAAATGTGTACGTGTATAGAGGTACTTTTTTATATTGCCTTACATGTGTGTGTGATATACCTACTTGGTGATATTTTCTAGATCTAGGACTATTAAAGGAAGTCTTGAGATGCAACACTCGAATTACTTCCATCGATGTGGGCCCTAGTTGGTCAGGTTGTGACAATATTTCCATTGGAGGTTCATTGTGTAATATCCCTCAACACGATTCTCCCTTACATGACAGAGTCATGTTTGCTACATGACCTAGAGTATGCCTCATAGTATTCCCGAGGATACTGAATATTAGTGAGGGTCTAAATAATATAGAGGTGATACAGTACCCTCTCATATTATGTTTCAAAAACAGTTGAATAATAGAAACAGTTTAGTATAAAATAGAATAATCAATATAAATAATAACAAGATAACCACAATATAAAGAAAATATGAATCAAAAAATCAAATGATAATCAACAATGTAGTTTCATACTAAAATGAATCTAAATGACGTGTTTTATATTATAGAAATATAGAAAAAACTATAAAAAATAGTGTCTCCAAGATCTATCTTGAACCACATGTTGGGCTCATCTCAAAACTCAAACCCATCCAGTAGGTAATCAATTAACAATAAGACCCTTTACCTTGTCCATACCTATATCCCGGAAGTCAGTTTTGTTACAAAATGGTGGTATGAACAAGTTTTGAGTACAAATAATTAGTAAAACACTAATTGTTTCTAAAAAAATCCATTATAACTATATATTTTATGAAATTATATGATAAATAGGTTATTAATTTAATAAATTAATACTGCACCTAAATATATTCACTAACCCTCGTGCTCCAGGTTGACACTTGGGGTCATCCCTAACCTTTTTAGACACCGATATGAATATATATATATGATAATGTCATGGAACCATGAAGACCATAACATTTACCCTCATAGGTAATAGTGAACCAAAAACTATAAGAGTACAAGATATGGAACTTTATTTAAGAATTTCAGAATAACAGAGTGCAATCCCTTTATAGAAATATTTTAGTATAATCTGGTGCAAAACATTTATATAATAATTTCAACATAACTAGAAACAATCAATTTATATATTAATTTCATCATAACTGGGTGAAATAAATTTATATAATCATTTCATCATAACTAGTCGAAATTCCTTTATATAAGAATTTAGAATAACCATGCACCAATAATATCACATTTCATCACAAGACAGTATGGTCAACTCATCCAATTACTATTTATATGGCCATTTACCCACCATAAGGCCAAGATCCTAATTATCATCATAATTACATCCAATATTATTCCATTTATCATTTAAACCCCATGGCCATTAGCATGCCAATTAACTAATTTTAGTTTCCCTAATCCCATATCAAGAAAACACACAAAAACCATAAGTTATAAAATTTCAAAATATTAAGCAAGAAATCAACCAATTCCCAAATTTCATAAGGTTCAACATTTAATCTAAATAAGTCTTAAACAAGGTCAAAGGTTGGAAAACCTATCAATTGGTTGTATGTATCAGTCTCAAAACCAAAAGCCCCAATGATATCCAGTGGGAGGTCTAAATGATATGATCATTATAAACCATGATTTATTTAATTAGACAGGTCACACACACAAAATTCCAGTGAGATTACAATTATTTCACATACTAGGATATCTGAACAGATATTTATAGAGATGTTGTATACAACCTACCTAAAAATTAAAGAATACATGATCAAAATCTCGATTTCCAAGGTAACTTCTGATTCCTTCATCATTCCTTTCACAACAAATGAAATAATATTGCACACTAAGGAATCTTAGAACTAATACCAAACCACTGTGTTACATTTTCTAGATAAAAGAAATAAATAATGAATTCAAGGGGTTCTAACCAACTTAATTGAGGTTGATCATCGACAAAAATAGCTCCCCATGTCTAGTTCAAGGAGGATGGAAAAAATTCTAGAAAAACAGGGGTCTCCATGGTGAAAGACAAGGGGATCAACATGGATGTGTTTTGGAAACCACCAATATAGTGTGGGGAGAGCCACCACAGTATAGTTCCTATCACCATGGTGAAATGTTTCACTTGGAGGAACCACCATAACATAGTTTTGGGTACTATGGTGTATTATGCACTAAGAAATCATTCTACAATGTAGGTGAGACAACTACGGTGTGGTCACTAACCACCACATCATAAGTAGGAGAAATGTGGTATAGGGGTTCTATATAAAAATAATCACCACTACATAAATTGGGGACTATGATTTGGAGTCATCCTCAACGTGACTTGAGCTCCGGTTCTGAATGAAGGTGAGGAGGGAAATTTCTTATATGATATCTTCTGAGGGTCAAATTCATGAGAAACTCCTCATTAATTCCCTTATTGAATATGCCTAATAAAAACAAAATCAATTTTTAATTAAATTCATATTAATATTTTAACATGCTTTACTCCTAATGATTAAAGACATGGCCAACATTTGTAACTGACATGAAGATATCCCTATAGCATGGTATATTCCACTATGGAGTAGCCCCTTAGTATAGTCCACTGAAATAATGTATTATGGTAAAAACCCTTAAATTTGGTTGGATTCATTATGGTATAACTCATGGTTCTGAGGTGTAGACTTTATGTTTATAACACAAATATGGAGTGTCCAAAACCTCTGTATAATGACCCTATCTCAACGTAATATTTGAAATGAAATCATATTGGCCACAATGCAGCACCCCAATATTTTGTAGAGTGATTTTCTAAAAACATATTTTAAGCCTCTTAAGCTTCCCCAATACCCTATTCCTTTACACAAACATGGATAAACATAAAAATAAGAAGGATAATAAGAGAAATAAGGCTTCCATTTGGAAAACAAAGACACGTGGTTTTAGTAAAACATAGAGGGGGAACATACCCATAAAAATATGCAATATTATAGTTGAGAAAGAATATTAAAAGAGAGAGTTGTGATTTCTTGGATAAAGTGTCTATAAAATGTTTTCAATGTAAAATGGAATGAGTTAAAAAAAGAGGAATCCACACGGTAATTACAAACGGATTGATGTATATAAAATTATAATAATTGAGAAATAAAATGTACATGATGATGGCTATGAACCAACACCAAGGTATATACAGTGAAGAAGAAATTTATGTTTATTTTAATTGAAAATTTTGTTTTCATGGATGAAATACACACAAATAATAAATGATTTGAACCAAGAGGAGTAGCACCAGAGTACTGAAAAAAATAATAACAATAAGGACTATCACTTTGAAGACAAATTCATTTATTATAAGAGATATTATAGATATTTATAATGAACACCAATTATACTATAATAAATTTAGAATTACAATTTGTAATTTTTTTAAAAAGACTCAAAGAAAGTCTAAAATGACTGTTTTTAGGTGAAACTGAGATGAACCCAAGCGAAGAGTGAAAATATATCAAATTAATGATTGTAAAAACTATAGAATAAATTACTGAAACAAATAGAATAAAATAAAATTATTATGTAAATAAATTAATGAGAAAGGATTAAAATATAAAACATAAGGTATGTGAGGATGAAAATAATGTTTAAGAAGAATCACCACTGTATTTTAAACCTCTATTACCATTATCTAAAAGGATGGATTAAGGAAAATATATGACTAAAGGGAAAATTATCCTGATTTTTTTAGAAACATATTATAAATATCCCCTTTTTAGAATAATTAATGATCATTCCAACATATGAAATTTCATTAAGGATTTGGTTTCAAATAATATAAAGTATAAGGATTCGGGAACAATACTAATTATGGGATAATGTTTAGATTTATTTTCAAGGAGTTTTCCAAAGAAGAAATAAGATTAGGGTTATTTTTAAATTCTCATTAATATTATATCTTATGAATTTGGAAAGATTTTTTGTACCTTATGTGAGAGTATGAACATCATGTAGTCTTCATTATTTAAAATCCTGGGATTAAAGGATACAAATCACAAAAAAGTTTTTCATTAATTAGAAGGAATTATATTGATAAATTTTATAAGATTTTATTGAGGATAATTTAGTTAAAGTTGATAATTTTTACTTTTTAATTTATTTTATTATGTTTAATATATATGAATAGAAATAAACCCTCATACATTGAAGGAAATTTTTAGAAATGGGAAGGGACTTGATAGATAATTAAATTTAAGATTTATCTTTGAGAGTTATTGGTGAGAAATTTAATTTCAACATTTATTGAGTGATAAAAAAATTTAATGAAGAAGATGAGGTTTTGAGTAAGGATGTTGCTACCATTGATGATAGGAAAGAAGGAGTTACTGTGAGGAAAAAATAAAAGGGTTAAATAGATAAAAAGATGTATGAAATAGAATTTTATGAGAGGAAAGAGGATATTATAAAATATATTAATAAATAGAATAAAAAATAGGGCCAACAATTTTGGTTTGTCCATGAATTAACCTTTAATTTTGAATGATTAAATTTTTTTTGGTGGATTGGTCCTATGGAATTGGAGAAGACGCTTCCTTAAAGAAGAGTAAATATTTTTTTTCAAAAGGAATAAAACCCATATATGTTGAGGAATCATAAGTTAGACCATTATTTTATTTGGATTAAGTAACTTCTCTTAATTATTTTATTGCCTGACATTGCGAGGTAATTTATAGCTAAATTACTTTAAACAAAATTCTTATAGGTGGAAAACCTAATTTTTTTACTTTAATAGTAATCAGTTTTTATGATTAATTTTATTAATTTATTTAATGATATAAAAATGAAATCCACATTATATTTTTGTACATTAACGGGTTGGATCCTATACTTTCACTGGTTTATTTTGATTTTGTGGGCCCATGATAATGATGGAGGATGGAAAAAATATAAAAACATTAATGGGTTAAAGGGAATATATCAATGTATATGGTTATTTTTGTTTGTCTTCAACTCTTTATATCATGAAATTACTTACATTTAATTTTTAATTTTAAGGTAAATAAATTTCATACAACACTTAAATTTATTTATATATTTTTTATCTATGATTCAAAGAGTTTTTTTGGAATTCCATCATACATTATTTTAAATGTCATTTTTATAGGAAAAAATTAGTGAGATGGTGGGTTAATTAATTATTATAAGTATGAGAATATTGTTTTGATAAATCATTATTTGAAAATATTAGTTGATTTATGTAAAAAAATGTCTTATATACTTTTTTATTTTATTAAAGTTTATTTCAATATAATTGATTATTATTAGGTATGAAATGATTGATTTTACCATGTTAAATATCTAATTCCTGACATGTCTTCTAAACCATATTGTAATATTCTTTCTCATACCATATTTCATAAGATATTCTTGATATTTTAATCACTACTCTAACTTTTATTTTAATACTTTTCTAAAAATATAGATTTTGAATCATATTAAAATGATTATGTCCATTGATTAATTATTTTTGAACTCTTTTATCTTCAATACCTACAATACATTTGATATTCCATTATGCCCATAGAAACCATGAATTTCCATATAGGAAGACACATTAAAAGAATATTTTTCCTTCATACCCAAATATTAGTGTTTTATCATGATTTATAATGAAATAAGTGTGGAGTAAGATTAGTTTTATGATGTTAATGAAGATGGAATATACTAAAAATGGATAATGTGTTAGGTTAAAATTAATTAAGGGGAAAATGTTCCTAAATATACTTTAATTATGCATTCATAGTATCCTCCAAAAAATAAATAATGAAAAATATGTCAAAATATGAAAAATAATTCATTGGATTAATTTTCTCGATTTATGATCTTTTGGGAAGAGGAAAAAGAGTTTATGGGTGTTATAATTTGAAAATGTGAATGATTATTTTTTCATTAATATTTGAACAATATATCACACATTATAATTTATGAGTTATACCTCATATTGGAACCTTGATTTTAAAATTTCACATCAAAACCCTCCCACATTGAACCTCAAAATGACCTTGAAAAAGAACTCTTAATTATTATGGTTTGATTTATTAATATATATTTAGATATATTATAATCCTATTTATTGATTGAATATACATGAGGTTTTTTATAACTCTAGTCAAATGATCTCGATTGATTAGTGAATTAATTTATAATAAGTTTGATCAAAAGTATACATGTATATTAATGATAAGTTTAAAGATGTCAATAGAATGGAAGAAAAGTATCATTTATTCAAGAGGAAAATTAAAATACATGAATTATTGGTTTTATTGAAAAATATATAGTGTAAATTATGTTTTTATATGATTATTTAAATTTTTTCCCTCATTTATAAGTTTTTTTTATTTGACTATGGTGATTAAATCAAGGATACAATGGATCTTCATTGTGATAGTGTGAACACAAATGTTAGAGCACAAGATAGAATCTAATTTTTGTGAAATTTAATAACACAAAATTAAAAAAAAATATAAATTATTTATATGTTAAATGAGTTAACCTATCCAAATTTATGGAGTTTTAAAAGTTTTTTTTGTAAAATTAATCTTTGAGAGGAGTTTGGAAATAAATAAAGGAATATATAATTTTACTATGTCAGAGAGTTCACTTGAAAACATTTTAGTTAACATTGGAGGAGAAAGTAGCTAGTAAAAAATTCAAGGTTAACATGTTCATGGCATGTAGGGAAACTAAAAAATGCTATAGGGACCATTATTCTATGTTGGTAATCTGTATTGGTAAGATAAATACTATAAGTGTGAAATTGGATCTTGAAAATAAACATAGTAAGGAACATGTAAAAGTTAATCTGGAGTATGGGAAGACCATGAAAATTTTGATGAATATTATAACATAGTAAATAAATGAACCATTTAAAAACATGTCCTTATGTTATGTTTTAAAGATATTTTGAGTTCAAATAAAAGAGATAATAAGACCAAAATTTCTTTGGACACCCATGTACTGTGGTGTTGATGGTTTTGTAAATAAAAGTTTGAAAAGATAGAGAGCATTTAAAATTTTTTATTGGATGATTTAAAGGATTAAAAGGGTTTAAGTTTCATCAAAATAAGTCATTGATTATGTTAGGGTACGTTTTATGGATTTTTAAAGTTATTGGAGGCTATTTGGGTGAAGTTTGTAAGACTTTAAAAATGAATCTAGGCTCTACCATGTAGTGGAAGATATTTTTCCAATGGTGGTGGATATTATTATGACATTTTCACCTATGTTAAGCATGTGAAAGTAAACCACAATGTGATGTATAGTGGTAAAACATTTAATACATTTTTAGGCAATTAATTGAAGTATCTTTTCCATAATAAAAGAGTTTTTATAATAATATAGAGTATATACTAGAGTATAATTTTATTTAGATTCAATTCAGACATAAAATAAGATCATTTATTAAGAAAATATTTTTTATAATTATCCAAAGAGAATGGATTTATAAAAAAGTTGTAAAATTTAATCTTTAAAAATTTATTAAAAAAAAATATATTTACTTTAATCAGTTAAATTATGCTTCAATAATTTTGAATAAGAAATCCATAATTTAGATCACATGTCTCTGTTGGTTTGACCTCCCGACTTAAGCTATATTATGATATTGAAATTTTAGTTTTAAGAATAATACCAATAAATTCTAAACCTTTTTCCAACTTTTAATTAATTACACCTCATTGGTGGTCATTATTTCTGTAATACCCTATTATTTTAAAATATGACTATATTAGATAACATATATGATATGAAATACCAAACTCTAATGCCTACAAAATATTATTTTTTAAATATGGCCATATTGATCTATTAGATTAATTAATGGATATTAATAGAATCAAAAAAATTATAAAATATATTTACAATGTTCCTACTCAATAAAATTAATTAACTAATTCTTTGGAAATAAACTCTCAATTTTTGGTAAAGTCAATCTATACAAAAAATAATATTTATTTCTTTCTATGAGTGAATATTTTAATTAATTTAAAATAAAATAAAAAATTTTATTTTATAAAAATGATATCATTTTAAACAATAACATCAGAATTATATTATGGTGAAATTTTAGTATTGTTTTTAAAAATATTTATGTTTCAGCGAATAGTGAAAAATTCTGATTTTATAGAAAACTGCCATTTATTTTTAAGTATTTAAAAAGTATTTTTTTTAAATTTATTTTAAAATTTCATTTATTCATTTTTACTAAATATAATCCAATTAATATCATTGGAATAAATATAAAACTTAAATTTTATAAAAAACATTTTTTAAATTAAAATATATTTTCTAGAAAAAAAATTTCATCTATTTTGTATTTTTTTGAATGTGATTTCTAATAATTATAGGAACTAATTTTTATAAAATATTATTTATATTTTAGATTATAATTTATAAATTTTTTAAATAGTTCAAATTTATTTTTGGTCATAATGAATAGTAACCAATGTAAATATTTATCACCACAGTAAAGGGTAAATTGTGTTAACTAGGGTTAAAACTAATATGAAACAAATTTATAATAATGCTAAAACTTCAATTTAATCTACTGAATGATTATATTTCGACCAGAACCATCCAATATTTGAAAATATAACATTTTGGTTCCATTTTCCCTTGATACAGACTTTTATATAATTTAATCAATGAATAATTCCAATATATCACTTTCTTGATTTTAATATATATAATATGTTTCCAAAAGGATAAAAAAGTAATGAAATAGTGTTAATAATTATTTTTTATATTAATATTTTTATGATGGTAATTTAATTTAATTTTTTAATGATTAAATAATTACTTTAAATGCTTACGTAATGTCGATACAATACTTATGCAAGCTATGAAAAAATCAAGCAAATGATTTTAAAAACATTAAAAGTAATATTTTTTGGGTGAATTTTGGACTTGAATGATTTATTTCAAAAAATATAATGTAATAGTGATGTGTTAAAATTTTAAATTTTAATTAAATTAGTGTCTTCATATTTTTTATAATTATTATTTAATAATTTCAAAAAAGACTTTAATGGTATTTTATATTAATTAATATATTATTAAATGATTTAATATAAATAAAGATAAATTATTTGTCCAATTTAATGGTAAATAGTCTAGAATATCTAAAATTTTCTATTTATGGTCCATTTTTCTTTTTATTGCAACTTTCATTACCCATAAATAGTGAAAAACATTAATATTGCAACAATCGTTAAAATGGTTAAAAGTGGGGGGGGGGGGGGGTGGGTCAAAACTAAGAGATAAGGGTAAAAAATCACAAAAAAATGTTTTAAATTTTATTATATGAGGGTATTTATAATCATACTCATAATATATGTAAATATATCAATTTGGTACCAATTTAAAAAAATAATAAATTTATATTAATTTAAAACTTTACGTAACTCCATGTGTTCCCCTCTCATATCTTATATAACAACACCACATATACTATCTACCTCACACATATTAATAAAATTAAACAAAAAAATCCATAATAAAACCTATTATTAACATTATTATATACATTCTAGAGGTATTTGTATTCTTAAAAGACCATATCTAGGGTCCTTAAAGAGAGATCTGAAGGAGGTTCTTCAAAGAAGCAGTAATCATCTTAGCCAATAATTTGCATCTTACTTTTTCTTCTACTTATTCAAATTATATCCTAACCATTCCAATACACTAAAGTAATTATCTAACGCATTATTATATGTTATTATGTTAATTTATTAACCTTATTCATATATTGTTTTCATCAAATGAGAAACAAGACCATCGTCCATGCGTACGTACGGACTGCCGTCTTGCAAACTGATGTTTTTCATTTCTCATCGACACCTATTATGGTTAGTTTCGATGATATATTTAGTTTATATATACTTATATATATGATATTAATGAAATATTAATGATTCAATAAATTTAATATACCCCTTTCTTTCATACTATTCCTATCGTAAAAAAGGGCGTCATTGCACGTGCGTATGTATGAACCACCATCTTCAAATATTGATATACTTCATTTTTCAAAAAATGACTATATTGGATGGTAATGGGGATATATTTAATAAATTTATTTTATTTTTATAACATTATTGTTATTCTATAACAATAATATTTTATCTTATTGTTTTATTTTCCATCCAATGAAAAGTAAAACCATCACTCGGGTGTACGTGCAGACTACTACCTCATGGGACAATGTATTGTGTTTTTTGTGACCAATTTTTATGGATGAATCTAAAATTATATTTTAATTATAAAAAAGATAATTATTTAATGATTTTTTTCTTTATATTATAGAACAATGACCCATTTGACCTAGTCCAATCTATAATTTTTTTAGGGTTATGAACCGAACATCCTTAAAACATCCGACATGAAGTTAATCGATTTAGTAACTATATAATAACTATTAATAAAAGAAATAAAATATATTATGATAAAATAATAAAACTGAACATGTTTTTAACTAATTAAATAATTAATATAAATTCATTATACAGGAGTTACAGAACGTACATAATAAGTTGGTAGATGAGGTACATAATATTCTATCTTAAAAACAAGTCTTAAATATTTATTTTTAATATTTTTCATCTATATGCTTATTGATTAATATATGTGTAATTATTTAAATTAATAAATTTAAAAGGTAGTTTTATTTCATGAATTGGTTTGGGAAACTATTGAACCTGAAACTTGACTTGGCTAATGGCATGGAATGAAGGGCATTCGTGATCCCCACAGGCTAGATACTATTGTGTATGCATCAAATAACTCATTTGGAATGATTTTATAATAAGGAAAATTATAAATAACCATATTAGTTAACATTACCACATTTAAATAAAGCAACATAAATATAATATATTACAATTATACAAAAATGTCATACCCAAGTCTCAAATTTAAGTTTACAATTATAACCAAAAACAAAATTATCAAAATAGAGAGGGTAAACACAAAATTAACATAATATTTCCGGAAGAACATGGGATGAAACTCACCATGTCACCATTATTAATGACCTAAATAAGATATTACACTAACAAGAGTTCATACTTTATCCAAAAGAGGACTTCTCTTGACCCGAATCAGACAAAATAAGGTTTACATATAACCATTAGGTATATATAGGGTGTGATCAAAATTTCATAGTAGGATACCGCTAAGTATTATATGAGTATTCAATATATGATAAATAAAAGTGCTAGTTTTTAAGGAAAATAAACAACCTAGTTTGAAAAAATGCTTCATCTTTGAAGGAAAAGTAAACAATGTAAGAAAATAGGAATCAAATAAAAATAAAACATAGGAACAAAGGGAAACCCCAAGAATATAAGCTATTTGGATTATATGATCCTCAAAATCCTATTGATAAAATATATAAATACCCATTCTCATGAATAAGCTATTGGAGGGGAAAAAATAAAGGTCCAATGGTAATAGTCCCTATCCACATCATTTAGTTAGTGTTGCATTGTAATCCAGCTAGGGTGATTGGGACAAGTCCCTACAGACTTTCCTAGAACACTAGTCCTAGAATAAATATCAAGGTACCCAAGTCTCCAAGTTCCTTATTTCATTTTAAAACCACAAAAATCCCCATTTTTTCATAAATAAACTCCTTATATTCCAAGAATACTATTTCTAACTATTCTTGTAGGGGATAAACCATTTCAAGGCCTTAAGAACACCAAAACATTAAAAATAACCCATTTTCAAACATAAAAACAATTTAGAGATCATTTATAAATATATCTAAGAACATTAAATCATGAAATAAAATCAAAACATAGAACCACCTACCTTTCCCTTTCAAATCAATACAAACTTGTTTGAAACATAAAGACAAGATGAGAGGAGATCCTAAAAAAGAAAGAACACACTTAAAAACTCAAAACCCTAGACAAAAAATTGGATTCAACCCACTCTATGTCATCATAACCATTAGGGAGAAGGATAATAAAGAAATAAGGAAGAAAAGAGGAAAATTATAAGATATAAGACACTTACTTTGAGTTTCCTTGAATAACCAAGCTCAAATCAGCCAAGAAATAGAGCCAATAGGGAAGTCTAGAAGAGGGGAGGTGTGCCTATGGATAAGAGTGTAAAATGGGGGAAATGGGGGGGGGGGGTGAAATAGGTTAAAATCAAGGAGGGAAAAATTATTAAAAACACATTATTCTCAAAATTGGGCAGTTCACCTATTTGGGTGCTTGGTTTTCCAAACCATGCGCTAAACATGAGGGAACCTCCATCCCAACCAATGGAGGCCATAAAGTTTGGGCCATATGGTTTCAAAAACTATGAGCCTAACTGTATAGAAACTCTAGTGAAATTGTTCAAGATGTATGGTTTGATGGGGCATGCACATGGTTTCTACTAACCATGACCAACCATGATCCACCCTTTATCTCACTAAAATTTCCATTTATCTTTAAAAACACCTCGGAAAGCTACAGAATAAAATAAATTAATAAAATAAAAGAAAAATACCAAAAAAATAACACTGTGGGTGGGAAAATTCTCCCTAACACAACACTTTCTTCCCTTAAAAATTCAACCTAATGTTTAATGAGAGAATAAGTGAGGGTATTACTCCTTTATCCAAGACTTCTATTCCCATATCTCATGCTCATCATTTTCTTGCTACCATAGGACTTGAACTGACCAAATGGATTCCCCTAAAACACTTTATCCTGGGAATCCACAATCCAAACTGGTTTCTTAGTAACTAATAGGTCAGGTTACAATTCAATATTTTCCAAGATTAGAACTAGAGAAAGGTTCAAATTATACTTTTTTATTTAAAAGATATAGAAAAAAACATATATCTATACTAAATAATAAGGAAATTCTAAGTGGTATTCCACCTTACAACTTATCTTAGTAATCTTCAGTGGTTCGACATACCATGATGTAAGCTTCCGCTACTTATCAAGATGGTGATGCTCCAAGAGAGGTATCACCTTTAGAAACACATGGTCACATTCTGAGAATTACAAATATTGTTGTCGATGGTCAACATAAAACTTATAATGACTTTAATATGTCATGAAATGTTGTCTAATTATCTGAATATTTATTTTGGTCTCTTCCATGATGCATGATACCATAAATTAAGTCTCACCTACTTCCATCTCGTATCGAGGAGACCGACATGGCTGATGATACAATGTTTTGAAATGGTAAATCTTGATCAAAGATTAGAAACTATTATTTTAAGGAAACCCCACCAACATAAGATAGTTATCCCAAAAGCCACCAAATTCTAACATATAGGCACACAAAATATATTTTAGAATTTGGTTTATCCTATTTGTTTGGCCATCCATTCGAAGATGGTATATTGTATTAAGCTTGACCTATGACTCAATTTCATTCTAAAGTATTTCCCAAAATCAAGAGGTAAAACGGTGGGGGGGGGGGTCCCTATCAGAAACGATAGAAGACAAAACACTATAAAAACTCTTGATCTCCTTTACATACAAAATTCCCATATATTATAGTTTTTATGTGTTCTTGATATAGATGAAATGGGTAGATTTAGTATAATGACTAATAACTTCCCAAATCGTATTCCTTCCCGGGTGTATAGGGTTACCTGATAATGAAATCTACACCCACCTCATTCAACTTTTAAGTTGATATTGGATGAGTCTAAAGTAAGCATGAGGGCTACTAGTTCTCATATCTAACATTATAATAAAGATAAAATTAAGATACAATGATAGCTATATCTTTTCTCATACATAACCACCAAAATAATCATCACATGGTCTAAAACATCTTGGTTTCTCCAGGATTGGAAAATAAAGTGAACCTAACTTTGACACATATTATTACATTATATTAAGAACAATTATCAATCAAATAGAAACCAAGGATCATAAAGTATAGTGTCTTTGGAAGATTAGGTATATAAGATTAAAAATATAAATAGAGAAAAGGGATGAGATAACTATCCCACTAAGTTATTAATCATGGGAATAAATCATAGAACATTAGTTTGAAAGGAATAACATGATAACATAAAAGAAATAACTCATTATTAAATATATGGAAGCATAAAATATAGAATATGGAATCATCTTATCATGTAAATAATGGAATGTGGGAACAATATACAACGTGATATAAACATGATCCATGGTTACCTTCCAAGACTATATCACATGGTGGACAAAGTTCCATAAGGGATTAGGTTTACTCCCTAATCCCATACTTGGTGTCTCATGAGACTAATCATTACCAAATGAATTAAAGTGATATACAGGAACACCCATAAAAACATTTTCATGTATATGTGTGATACATAAATAATAAAACATAGGGAATAAATATAAGTATTACCCATGGAAAGAAATGGGTATCATAATCAGGTCATACGACGTAACCAAAGGGAATATAACAATGGTGTACATGAAAGAAGGGATTTAAATCATTATTGGACATTTATAAAGGAAAAAATATTAGATCATGGATAATTATGTCTTAATAAATTGAAAAAATGAAAATAGTAGTTAGGTAACATTAGAAATGTGCCACTTAAGTGTGGTTTTAGAGAAAATATTAAAGAGTATTTAAATGGGATAAAGGAATAATTGATTGCATAAAACTAGAAATAAACTATGATATTTTTTCATGATAAAATGAGTAATTTTCGGAATTTTTTTTTGGCTTAAAATAGTTTATTATGTTTACTAGAAAATGGGTAAGAAATAGAGAAGTGCATTTTAATCGGGCTTTCTTATCAAGAGGAATTGAGATGGGGTCCTCCTAAAACATGTATTTCCACAAAAAAATAAGGATTAATTGAAATAGATAAAAAATTTATAACATATATAAATAATTTATAAGAAATATATAAGAATAATGAAAAAAATACAATTGGGTAATGAGAGTGAAAGAGTAACACAAAGGTAATTTTGAGGTTTAGAGAGATCTCGTACCTTATGTCTGAATGTGTTATAAACTTGCACCCAATGTATTAGATAATAGAATTATATTCATTAATTAACAAATTAATAAATTATAATACATTTATTTTATTTAGTATATTTTTATTTAGTTCATTTATGACCATTTCAATGAGTTATAAAGTTCATTTTTTTCATCAAGAGAGCATTCATTTTCATGGTTTCATGGTCGGTTTACTTGTGTATATTTATGAAAGTTCTTGTAAAATAGAAATAATTATTGAAAAGTGAAATTATATGGTATTAATGAGATTAAAAATGTCTAAATGTTCCCATATATCATTTTTATGGTAGAAGGATGATTTATTTTATAAAATGTTAATTATAATTGTTTAGTTTATTTTAGCGGTTTTTTGATAATTCAGAACAAGGTTAGTTTATTTAATATTATATATATATTATTTATATATCATTAAGAAACTATAATATACATATTATAATTTTATTTAACTATAATATTGGTTTTATGACCATAATAGAAGGAAGTAATAAAAAATGAAAACTTGTCATCCATGAAGGCAGTGAATCGACATATCATAAACGTTGCTTTCATTTTTAGAAGAAAAGTAGAAAAGAATAGATTTTATGATGGGTATTCCATTAAAAAAATATAATTTCATTATATGTATTAAAATAGAGTTATCATGTTACTTTGGATAGGGTATATGTGGATAAGGTTGAAGAAAGAAGGAATTAAAAAAGAAAGGAGGTTTTTACCTCTTGAATATCATCTCCTTGAGAACCTCTTTAAGGCACTTTTAATTGGATTTTTTTAAAGGAAAATATATTTGGAGTGGGGAAGTGGATTTTTAATGGAATTGGGAATAATATTGACAAGATAAAAGTGTTATAAGGGGTGAGGAGTAGGGGTGGGGAGTGGTTGTATTTATAGGGGGAAGAGAGTGGTGTTTTGGATTATTATATCCATTAGTTTATTATTTCATCTCAAGAGTATAAACAATGTTGATTTTTATGAAAAAATATATTAAATTATTGATGATATCTAGAATAATTGGGTGGTTACATCATCTATACATCATCCATGACTGAAAAATCTATTTATTTGTTAAATACTATAAATTGCCGTATTTCACTATGCACAACAAATTCAACTATTTTAGAAAAATATAAAAAAAATTTCCATAACCATTTTTCAATGTGTAGATTTAAAAATTGGAATTTATTTCATGAAAATAAATTTCAAAATATGAGAAATTTAATTTTTAAATAAAATAATCTTTTATTCAAAAAATACTGATTTTAATATTATAATCGATTTTATGATGCTTTGAAAAATTAATTAAGGTCTCATAAAACTATCTTATAATTACAATAATACATAATATTAATTTATGAATATATTTTATTTAAATAATTTTTCTTTTAAATCAATATATTTATTATAAAATTGTAAATAAAGATTTGTGTTTAGAAAAATACCAACACTTAATTTATCATTTTTAAAAAATAATTTACTTATACAATGATATAAATATATAATATTTTCACTTTTTTGATACATAAATTTTATTTATACTTTAAAAGGTGAGGTTACTATTCTAATAGTGAGATTACTATTCCTAATGTTCAGATTACTATTCCAACAGTCATGTTACTATTCTAAAGGTAGAGGTTCATTAATTTCTATAAATACATATTATTTCATTCATTATTAATTGAATTATAATTATATTAATGTTATATATATAATTTAATCATTAAATTTATTATTTTATTATTAAAATTATGTTTTATTTCTACAGATTTGTTTGTGAGTGCGGTAATTCTAGTGGATCAAGCAGATCTAAATTTTCCCATCCTTGTTATCTTATTTTATATTTATTTCCCCACTATAATATTTTTTATTCTTATTGGTTTATTTTATTACTAATTTATCATTATTTATTTATGATGATAATGTTTCTATTGGGTTTTCTATGTGATGCTTTTGTTTTATGACATAAGAAGGGAAATTCCATTGATAAAATTCATGGTCGTTACATCCTTTCCCCATATAAAATTTCTCCCTCAAAATTTCATTTTACATACTAAGGTGAAAATAGTTGAGGGTAATTATCTAATGAGTATATAAAATAAAAATATGAACATAAATGGATAATATTATAAATGAAAAGTATATCCTAACCTGTGATTCCCAATGTTTCAATCTAGTTTATCCATAGTGATATCATTATCCCTAGGGTTCTTACTAAAGTTCTCTAGTCCAAATCTCCAAAATTAACTATACCATTCTCTAATACCAACTAAACTGACCCTAGCCTTTTACACATATTACATCATGATTTTAAGCATAATTATCCATCAAATGCAAACCTAGGATCACAATATCTAGTGTATTTGAATGATTGGGTACTCAAAATTAAATACATGGAACTAGAATAAAATAAATATTTATTAATATTCCATAATGAGATCTTAAATTCATTTGAGATACTATATCTTCAAAGGATAACCTACGGAATACAAAGGCATAAGGGGCAAGCTAAAAATCCTAGTATGAGAATAAATATGGGAATTGATCATAACACATGAGTTTGAAAGGAATAACATAAAAAAATAAAAGGCATCGTTCATGAGTTAACATATGGAAGAAAAAAATATACATCATATAATCATATGATCATAGAAATATTATAATGTGGTAGAAATATAAAACATGCCATAAACATGAATCAAGGTTAACTGCCAAGATTATATCACATGGTGGAAAACATCCCATAATGGATTAGGTTTACTTCATAATCCCATACATGATGCCTCATGAGATAAAATATTACCCAATTCAGTAGAGTGATATCTGGGTGAACCCATCATAACATATTAATGCATATGTATTCCATATAAAGAATCAAACTTATGGAATAAACACAATGATTACCCATGGAAAGAAATGGGTATCTTAATCATGTCATAAGGATTAACCAAAGGGAATATAATAGTGATATACATGAAAGAATGAATTTAAATAATTCTTGGACATTAATAAAATAAAAATAAGAATATACCATATATATTATTTCCAAATAAATTGAAAACACGAAAAGAGTAGTCAGGTAATAATAGAAATATGCCTCTTAAGTGCTGTTTTGGGGAAAATAATAAAAAATATTTAAAGAGAAAAAATGAATAATTGATTTCATAAAATCAAAAATGAACTAATATATTTTTTCATGATTAAATCCATTATTTTAGTAAAATAACGGTGGATTACAATATTTTATGGAGTGTACCTGAAAATAGGTAATAAAGAGAGAAGTTTCTTTTAATTGGGCTTTCTTATCGAGAGGAATTGAAAAGGGAACCTCTTAAAACATGTATTTACCCATAAAATAAGGATTAATTAAACTAGATACATATTTTTAGAACATATTAATATATTTTAAATTAAATATATAAGAATAATGATGAAATAAATTATGGTAAAGAGAGAGAAAGCATAACCCAAAGGCAATTTGGAGGTTTGAAGATATCCCTTACATTATATCTAAATGCATTATGCACTCGAGCCTAATTTCCTATATAATAAAATTATATTAATTAATTACTTATTAAAAACAAATTATACATTTATTTTATTTAATATAATTTTATTAAGTTCATTTATGGCTATTTTGATGAGTTATAAAGTTCAATTTTGACTTTCTGGGAGCGTTTGTTATCATGGATTCATTGTCATTTTATTTGTGTATATATATTGATGTTCTTATAAAATTAGAATAATTAAAAATAAGTGAAATTATATGGAATTAATGAACTTATAGAATTTTAAAATTTCCCATATAGCTTTTTTTTGGGTATGAGGATGATTTATTTGATAAAATTTTAATGATAAATGTTTAGTTTATTTTGGTAGTTTTTTATCACTATGTGCTAATTTTATTTTATATAATATTTTTTATATATATTAGTTCTAGAATATAAAGAAACTATAAAATACATATTATAATCTTATTTAACCTTAATATTGGTTTTATGACTATCCTTGAAGGCGGTTATTGAAAATGAAAACTCGTCATCCATGAAGGTGGTGATCGACATATCACAGACGATGTTTTCAATTTTTGAATAAAAGGAGAAGAGAAGATATTTGATGATGTATATTACATTAAAAAAAATAAAATTATAGTATATATATATATATGATAATATAGTAATAATTCCACTTTGGTTATAGGAGGTGTGGATAAGGTAGAATAAAAAAAGAATTTAAAAAATAAAGGAGGATTTTACTTTTTGAATATCGTCTCCTTGAGAACCTCCTTAATGAACATGAAATTGGTATTTTGTTGAGACCATAAGATATTGGACATGGGGAAGATAATTTTGAAGGTAATTGGGAATAATATTTACAAGATACAAGGATTATAAGGTATGAGGAGTAGGGGTGGTGAGCAGTGGTATTTATAGGGGAGGAGAGGGGTGTTTTTGATTATTATATTCAGTAGTTTATTATTTTGGACCCAAGTTATAAATAAAACTGATTAATATGAATAAATATAGTAAATGGTTCGTGGTAGTTCAAACTAATGGATTCTTAATTCATACATACATCATCCGTGCCTCAAAAATTATTTTATTTGTTAAATACTGTAAATTATTATTTTTCACTATTAAAAAGTCTATTTTTTTTGAAAAATCCAAAAAATTTAACCTAACCATTTTTTCCAGATTTATATTTAAAAAATGGAATTATTTTTATGAAAATAATTTTCTAATTATGAGAAATTTAATATTTAAATAAAATTAGCATTTATTTGAAAAATACCAATTTTAATATTACAATCAATTTTAAGACGCTTTGAATAATTAATTAAGATCTCAAAAAATTATATTATAATTTTAATAAAACCTAATATTAATTTATTAATCTATTTTATTTAAATAATTTTTCTTTTAAGTCATTATTTTAATTATAAAATTGTAAATAAACAATTATGTTTTAGATAAATACCAACACTTGATTTATCATTTTTAAAACATTAATTTACTTATACCATGATATAAATATATTACATTTTTAGTCATATTATACGTAAATTTTGTTTTTTTACTTTTATAAGAGATGTTACTATTCTAAAAACTAAATTACTATTCCTAATGGTCAACTTACTATTTTAATGGTCCGATTACTATTCCAATGGTAGAGGTTCATTAATTTCTATAGATACCTAATATTTAATTCATTATTTATTCAATTCTATTTTATATTAAGGTTATATATATGCTATCATATTCAAAATCAATATTTTATTTTTAACATTATGTTTTATTTCTGTAGCTTTGTTCCTGAGTGTGGTAATTCTAGTGGATCATGCAGATCCAAATTTTCCGATTCTTATTGTCTTATTTTCTATTTATTATCCCCTATAATATTTAGAATTCTTATTAGATTATTTTTTGAATAATTTATCATTATTAATTTATGGGGATAATATTTTTATGGGGTTCTCTATGTGATATAAGTGTTTTATGACATAATAAGGAAAATTCTATTAATAATATTCTGGTTTATTACAAAAACCCACTAAAAATGATGACACTTTTGCATCATCACCTTCCATAGAGATAATAGCACAAAACATCAACCCTTGAAGTAGAGTAATACTTTAAGAGTCAACGACCATTCATTAGGAATCTCCTGACCATTAAGAAACTTGGTATAACACTACCATAATTATTCTCTTGGATGATCATCTCAAATCAGTTCTAGAAGGGAGGGTTCCAACTGCATGATTTCCAAAAACACACCACCAATAATTTTTTATATTATAGGTAAATTAAAGTCATAATACCTATTATATTCCACTCACCACTAGACTCTTTAAGACCCTATATTAAAAGTTTCCAACATAGATCATTTGAAACTATATTCCCCATACACAGGCTGTAGTCAATATCAAAGTCGAACACCTAAAGGTACTCAATCTATTATTGTTTCCTCATTTTTACATCCTTTGATGAGGGGATATAATTCAGTATTTTATGGTCTGATTAGATCATAAAATTCTCCTGTAAAGGATTGTGAAATAAGAATTGTAGGGCATGAATCACTGCCAAAAGCTCAATGTCATGGGTTGGGTTATGTTTCTCATGTGGTTAGAGTTAGTGAGATCTATACACCACTAAACGGTCACACTATATATGCATATAACTCAAACCCATAACTAAAGCATCAAAATTGATTACATATCCCCATCTATCCTATGATAAAACCAAGATAGTAGTGGTGACCAACCACCACTTAATCTCCTAAAAATACACTCAACATTATAGACTCGATAATAACTTCACCACTTTCCAGGTGTGGCATTTTACTGGTGAATAAAGTTGAGAAAATCACCTAAAACCCTCATATAATAACCATCTAGGCCTAGAAAATTTTTATTCTTGAAGAAATTCCTTGGAACATCCAATGACATCATATCCTTGGACTTATCCAAGTTGATGTAAAACTCATGTTTCAAGAACACATGTCCTAGAAATATAACTTTCAGAATAAAAAAACTACTTCTTGATTGTTTATCATAAATATGGTGATCTCACAACATCCCTAGAATAATACTCAAATGATATCTATGCTCCTCTTATAACCTTGAGTAAATCGAGACATCATCCACAAACACCGCAACTAAAGAGTTGAGGTATATATGTTAAAAATAGTTCATCAAAGAAATAAATACCATAGGATAATTTTTCAATATTAAATTCATCACCAAATACTTGAAATGGTTATACCTGCTTTAAAAAGTAGCCTTAGGAACATCCACTTCTCTCACCCTAACCTAGTAGTACCTTGAGTAGAGTTCAATATTTAAAAACCACCTTTCCCTTTTAACTAGCCTAATATATCATTAATACATGGAAGGGGGTATTTATTATTTATAGTGACCCAATTCATCTTTTGATAATCGATACATAGTTAAAGGGATCCATAATCTTTATTTGAAAAAAGCACTGAAGAATCCCAAGTAGAGACACTTGGGTGAATGCAACCTTTAGATTCCAAATCATCCACTAGTATCATTAATTCCTTCAATTCACTAAGATCCATGAAATAAAAGGAAGATATATCAGATATTCCCCTGATTCCAAATCAAGGGTGAACTCCACATCTCATTCAAGAGTTAAACCTTTGAAATCCTATAGAAATACCTCAAGAAAATCACTCACCATGGAAGGAAAAACACTATCCAAGAATTCCCCATAATCCTCTAGAAATTGGTAAGACACTTGATAAGAAATCATACCTATCTATAAAAGTGGAGGTCTAATATTTCCTGACCACATATCCAATTTTTTCATAAAAACATTGAGTGCTCCCATCCGGGGTAGTGAAATTCACCCATTGAAAATGTCAATCAATATGGGAATTTAAGGATGTTATCCATTCCATTCATAGGATCACATCAAATAAGCCCATATTTAAAACATATAAATTTCGTTTTAGCTCAACCTCTGGCAAGGATTCACAACAAAGACACTGAAAACCTTACCCTTTACTCTTGAAAATTGGTGTAATAAGATCCATTGTGTATAGCATAAGCTCTTCTGAATGCTTCAAAAATATCTATAAGTAAAGAAATAATGAATTAATGAGAAACACTAATATCAAAAAAAAAAAGAAACTACTATGGATGATGAAATTTAAGAGATAGCCATAACTATAAAAATACCTACATCAGATTACATCAGTGCCTAATCCATAACATGGAGGGGACTAACCTCAATCTGTGCCTATTGTTGATTACTGACATGTGGGTATACCTTAAGTATAATTTTACATAGTAAAATCTAACCTTTCCCCCATTTCCACTATAATGAGACCCCATATACCTTGAAGCATCAAAAAGATCTATTGTTCCTCTAAAAATAGTAGATACTTCCCTGATCTAAGAAGGAGGGAAAAGATTAAAGGGCCTTTTTATATGGACCATGCACCCAGAAATATAACACGAAATGGGAGAGTTCAATAATGTGGGTCATACATGCCCAGATCTACCACACTGATGGAACACAATAGATATACCACATATAGCTATTAATGAAGCCATTTGGGGTGGATACCCAGATCTACTACCCACCTTATTCCCCCTTTCTTAATCTTTTTATTTTGAACCAAGACAATCCCACTCTTTATCTATGTTGAAAAAATCACATAGAATCCTGACATACCGGTCTAGTCTATCTCAACCATCATAGCTCAATAAACCACCTCAACATGGGTGTTTAACTTAAATAAGAATTCCTAAGATTGAATATCCACCCGCAACCCCATTATGAACTGATGGGAATTCATATTTTCATTGGTAACTAGAAAGAGATAAATGTGGACTAGATCTATGAAGCTATTTTCATACTCCATCACCAAATGGTCTCCTTGAAAAAGGATAAGAAACTCCCAAGACTTGGTGAGGAACACCATATCAGGGAAAAACTACTCAGAGTAGATGGTCATGAATTCCTTTCAAACCATATTCTCTTGATTCCTTTCTTGAACCACTCACTTCCACTACCTATGACTAGGGACTTCAATCAAAAACACTATACACTTTACCTTAACAAATTTAATAGTATAGATGAACTCAGATATCATCTCAATCTTCTCTAACTAGTTTTTCACTTTCTGGGGATATGTGATTCCCTAAATAGAAGGGGGATTATTTTTAAGAAACTCTTGAGCCTGATCCAATTCTGTACCTAGTTCATATTTTTTATCCTAATAAAGATTAGATACCACTCCCTGATCTGTGGATCAGATAACCTATACCATTTACTTTACCATTATATGATAAACTGGTGAAAGAGAAATCCATCAAGTCTCATCTCATGGATATAAGGGAGAAATTTGGGGAGGAAAGATGGTACACAAGTCAAAACAAACATAAGGTGGAAACCATAAATATATCAAACCCACTGAGAATCAAATAAACATGATAAATTACTCAAATAAATCATAAAAAACTACACTGCATCAATCTAAAATCTTAACCACTCCACCCTACCTTGGTTCCCATTCCCAGTCTATAGAATGTGTATTACAACGGAAGGAGAGGTCAAACAAATTCTTAACATTCTATGGTAACCCAAGACCTACCACATGATGTGTTTCTTAGACACTCCACTTTTAACCTGGTCCTCAAGCATCGACATTCCTCGCTCCCATCTATGTAGAATTTCCTAAACAACTAGACCCAATGAAAATGTAAAAACCTAGAATGAATATGGAATAGAATATTATACATAGTTTATTTAATCAATGGATATTACTGAACCATCATGAATTAAAGTGGTACCATTTTTAATGAATAGATAATAGGTTGATAATTTTTTAAAATCAAATTAAGGATGAAGAACATAAAAAACATCCCACCTTTGAATGGATAATTGTGTATAATATGAATTATAATTTATGGTATTTGAATTATTGAGCACTGGGTTAATAATGGATAGGCTAGAACAATATCTAACCATGTTCAAATGATACAACTTTTACCATACTGTTGAATAGAAAAATTTAGGATGATCATTAACCACATTTTAATGGAAAGTCCCACTATAGTACTATTAAGTATGTATGGGGTAAGACAAATTTCTCCCTATGAAAAATTTATTCCCCTAGAAGGATCTTGTTGGGATGTTTATGCAACACTTGTTTCATTACCATGACAAGGGTGTCCCTTAGGATATAATGTGATTATTACCAATGGCTAATAAAGGTTTTTGGTAACTAAAATACTCAAGGTAAAAAGTATGATATGAAAAGTGATTCTTCAAAGATTACTGAGATATTTTAGTTTAGAGTCAATCTAGAGCGATTAAGGTGAAATTATCGTAAGGTAACGCAATTTGGTAATAATTTTCAGCTGTATCCTTGTTAGGTGATCCAAAACCTTGTAAAATGACATTTTATAATAATAATAAAGAAAAATATAGTTCTAGATATGAATAGACCATGAATTAATGTTAGGTGATCAAATCCATTTATAATGATTAAGTTATACAATGTTCATTGAATAGGTTTGTCTCATGCATAGTGGAAAATATAATAGAATAAAGTTATTAACTACTATAAAAATAAAGGACAAAAGTTGATGTGAATTGATTTGAGCCTCAATAATTAGGTAGAATAATAAATAGGTTAAAGGTGAAATTCATGGATGGCCATCCAATAAGTTATTAGAGCACAACTATATTTCATGTAAAAATAGAAATCATGCCATATGTAATTCTTAACAGAGGAATTTTGTTCCAATGAAGGTTCATTGGTAGAAAATTAATGTTGATTATGAGAACACACACTAGGTACTGGAAAAAAAATCTATATTTTCACACGAGGATTGGGTTATGTATAATAGACCACTCTAAGAATTTTATGGGTTATACTAGATAGTTCACATGTTATATAGTTTAAGGTTGTTCAAAATTAACTATAAACTATATAATTCATAGTTGTGTGTGAGGACCATATTTCATGTAATTTAGGATCATGTAATGAAGTCTTAATACCTTGAATTTTATGTTCATGAGGTAAGAACCTTGCAACCTGTATTTTAGGGTCATGCAATAATGTCCATGGAACAAAATATAAATTTATCTAAAGTTCTTCGTGAAAACCTTACATTAGTGGGATGTGTGATACACTATATATTGGTCATGATTAAAGAGTTTTATCTATTTTATTAGACCTTATGTATGATGTAATTTCATTCCAATTTAGTTTCCAACTTTTGTGGTTTTATACAAGGTATCATAGGAATATTTAAGGATAACACCAATTATCCTTAAATAAATTAGAAAAGTGAAAATTTATTATTGAATGATTCTGTAAAAGAAATTTAATAGAATTCTTAGTTTTGAAATATATGTAACATTTTCTCAACAGGATATTCTAGTTCATCAAGCTAGATTTGAGATTTGTTTCTTCCATAATTTGGTCTCAAATGGATCTCCAGAGTGTGGGTAACTAAAATTTATGGGAAATATTGCCTATATCATATATACTAGTGAATATTTAGGCACTTTTATGGGGGTAATGGTCGTGATACAATAAGCCCAAAAGTATTGAGAATCTTTTCACACAAAGTGATTTTATCCTTACAAACTATTTTTTGAAGAATATTTGATAATTTATTATTGAATGCCTCGATCTATTTATTCATAGTCACAAGATATTGGGATGAATGATTATTCAAGATTTTTTATTTTTATTTTAACATATTTAGATCAAATTCATATATGTTATTTTCATTTTCTATAAGAATTATATGATGAAATCTAAATCTTTTTATTATATTAGATTTCATGAAATGTGTAACTAACATTTTCATGATTTCATTCAAAGGAATAATATTATCCCATTTGGAGAAGAATTTGTTAGCACTGGTGGTGGATTTAAATTACGTAATGATGGTTGGAGGGTATAATATCATGAAATCTATCACTTATATGATGAATGAGAAAGATTATTTATCAAATTATAATAACTCTTTGGGTTAATGGATGAAGTTATCATGCACCTGGAATGTTGGACACTCCTTTGGGAATTATATATAATCCTGCATCATAGATAGAAAAAATACACAATTCTTATTATTTGTTTATAAATCTTGTTCCCTATTTAATTCTTACCACATGTGATAGCATGGAATTTCTGTATAGTGGTTAGGTTATATCCTCATTAAATTCATATAATAAGGACTCTATCAAAGACTTATTTATAGAGGAATTTTTGGAAATTTGGTTCATCATAGTGGATGAGTTTTTCCAACTCCCACAAACTTTATTTATTTAGGTTTACTTTTATAGAATTATCCCACTTTTTTTGTATTTTACCTTAGGAAACATCTGATAGTTCATTACATCAGTTGATGAGGATAAATATCCAACATAGTCCAAAGTGGTTTCAACATCATTGATTTCAAACATATGTTTTCAAAAATTGATAAAAAAATAGTCCTGAATGTGTATTATGAATATTTGTATTTTCTTGTGATGAATATGTGAGAGATATAGATATATTAGACAATGAATCCACTCAAGAATTCTATAAAAGTGGAATATGATAAAATACTAACTCTATGGGACCTTATTTCATTATCCCCTATGTGAAGTCAAGTAAGGGTACCAGCTTCGCTTTTATAATAGAATAATATCCATTGATCTATTTTATAACCGTACCAAAGACTACATTAGATTCAACCTTGAAAGTGTCAAAATATCACGTAGACACACCTGGGGGGGGGGTGAATCAAGTGTCTCAATTTTTTTTATCAAAAGCCAATTATTTATTAGTTTATTAAACCCACATTAGATTTTAATGTCTATCATATATTAGGATTTAAATGGATATTTTGTAGTTTACACATCCATAAATCTATATGCAAAAAATAAATTTAACACATATGTTTTTATAATTTTTGGAACTATTTTGGGAAACCTACTCGCTACCACATTCAAAACCTATTGAGACAAAAATTCTTTAATAATAATATTTTTATAAATTATGGTGGGTTTTCCACGTATTATCTTAAAACCTATCTTGGAGTATTATGAAATAAAGTGGTCAACATATTACACAATTCATATACCTCTATTATATTATCCAAGTGTAGGGATATTTATACTACACCCCCACAATATTCAAACTATAATCATAATAGCTTTTCTTCATAGCCTTATTTCTCCTCTCGAGGTTGTTTATATACCTATATAGGTGTGTATTTTTACCCATAAAATATTATATCCTTATTCAAATAGATATTCTTCTACAACCATAATGTTTTTAAAACAGATCATGAAACTCAACCTCTACAAACTTCTAAACTCCCAAATTCTTTATTGATTTTTTTTGTTGGAACTCTCAAATAATATATCAAGAATTTATTACAAATAGATATATTACATAGGAATATATATATATATAAATTCTCATTTATTTAGGATATTTCCTCGAAATTAAATATATAGAATATATGTGTACTATTCTTTATCACTAAATTATTCTTCTTTTTCTTCTTCTTCCTTGAATGAATCTATCCAATGGATATAAATTGTTTCAATATTTACAATTCTATTTCATTGAAACCTTATAGGTGTCACATGATCAACAGACTCTATAATTTATCTCTATAACATGAATTAGATTCATATTCTTCCTCAATAGCTTCTTATTTCTCTTGAATAAGTCATAAAATAATTATAGTTCATGAAAAACAAACTGATTATTAGTTCAAGAACTAGTTTTATTATCCATCATCATCGAGATTATCTTATCATCTCTCAACTCACACATCTTCTATATCCACAAAGATATTATTTCTCCCAAATACTTAGAGTTTCCATAAAAATAATAGCAACTCATTCTTCATTATTCTATTTTATTCAACTTCCATCTTCTCAACTTCTTAAATTTATGAGAAGAGGTATTAAATGGATCCTATCATTTCCAGTATCTATAAATGGGATCCTCTAGAGACTTTTTATTTTCTATAAAAAATAATTATCATAAAATACTTACTTTTGTTTTACAAAGATATTTAATACAGTTTTTTCAACTCAAAGGATATTCTAAAAACTCCATTAATTATTTCAACTCACTTGGAAAAATATATTTATCTTTTATTCATAAATTTGGATATAACTCATATTATTATTTACAATTGTTTTTATCACCTATAAAAGATATTTTATATAGGTTTTACCAAACAAATAATAACATCTTTAGGATTTATACCTTATTCTTTGTTGGAGTGAATCTAATGAAAACCTATAAATAGTTGCAATAGTAACTTAGCCTATATTTTCTTCCATAGACAGCTCTACTTGAATCAATATTTTTTTTATATTTAAACACTGAGAATATAAAACTTCCTTAAAAAATGTAGAATATTTATATTTATGAAATCTGGAAGTCTTCACATTTAAGGTTAAAAATAAATTCAAGAAGGTGTTTACTCTCTCAGTCTTATTCTCACTCAAATATCTTAGATGATAATTATTAGATATTTATAGAATAATCCAATCATTGAGTAAAATTTTAAGTTAACCAAGAATAAAATACATAAATATTAAACCATTTTAGATGAATATTCAATACGTATTTTTATAATACACAAGTGAGAGATGTAAAAGCTTAGTGTTATTGAAGAATCGATAGATTTCCAATTTATTTATGAATAATCTTAAAAATTTCACACAAAAATTATTTTCACATGGTAACCATTTAGTCTTGTTATGCTTAATAACCTTAATCATAATTCAGGGAAATTGAAATATAATTAGGGGTGAGATCACATAATTTCCTAGGGTAAATATGAGATATATCAATTGAATATCACAAGTGAAGATTATATGAGAATAAGGGTATTATAACATAATGATAACAACCAAATAAAATAAATCTCAAATCATGATTCATGGCATACATCATCATCATAACATAAGACATGAATTATAAGGGTATTAAAAAACAAACAATCATCATCAATGAGATCAAAAAATAGGTATAAGAGTATGTTATAAGAGTGTGGGATAAGAATAATCATATAAATTACATTTCAACGATACCCACCAATATATTAATTACTTAAAAATCATTGGATAACCACCCTGTACCTTCTTGGACTTGGTTTAACCTCCCTTGTACCATATTGGGATTGGGATAATAAATCATGTACCATTTTTAATCATGAGATATAAATCATTAAAAAATGAATTGGAGGGATATAAAGGACTAAAAACCCACATAATAATAAAAAATTACTATTACTTCCATAACAACACAATAAGATAAGAACATTCATCATTACTTTATAGTTTAATTAACACATGAAAAAGAATTGGGTTTCATGAAAATTTCCTTATGACATTATAACAAGACATACAAATAAATAATGTGGATGTAATATTTATAAAATACACATAATTAAGTATAATTATAATTATAGTATTTTTTAATATATAAAAAATACATTTATAAAATCATTAAAAATATGGTTTGAAAAACAAAAACAAAAATCATTTTCTTTTGGAAACTTTTAAAAAATAAAAAACCCCATAGTAATGGGAATTGGATTTTATTTTAAAAACCATTGAAACTTAAAAATCAATATTCATTAATAATAAAGTATATGATTATAGAAAATTGTTTTCATACCATAAACATTAAGAAAACATTCTTTTCACATTTTTTGTAGAAAGTAAAAAATCACCCATTCATAAAATGATAAGAAGATGCATTTAAAATGTTTGTATAAAAATTAAAATATATTATAAAAATAAATTTCTTAATCATTTAAAATTATATTATAATTTTTATAAAACAATTTTTAAAAACATGGATATAGAGTAGAATCATTCTGACCAAAAATGAGAAACAAGGTCCCCTTTTCTAAAAATTCTCTTTTTGTATTTTGAGTACCAAAGAGGGATGAAATGGAATGGATACATAAAAAAAATTAAATAAATAGTATAGAATAAATTATTTTATGTTTAATATAGAAAAAGCATACAATTCCCATGATGGAACTTGTATCATAAACAATCATGATAAAAGGTGAGATTGAAACATAAACCCATACCTCAAGTACCAAATTTCATTGTATGCACTCTAACCTATGGTATAATAATTTAGAATTTACTATAAATCAATTATTAAACTATATTAATACTCATAATACTATGTATAATTACCTTATAATTTCCAATTACCTATTTATTAATAATTTCTCTTTAAAATCAATATTTAGGGATCAATTGCTATGTTTTCCACACATGTTTCGATTAAATCATATCATTAATTTAACCCAATTGTGGTTTTATAAAGTAAATAGTCTAAATAATTTCATATATATAATATTTATTCATTATATACAATTTTATAACCATACATGTAAGCTGGTGATGAAAAATGAGATATGACTATCCAAGGAAGCTATAGTCTGCATGTGCACAAAAGCGATATTTTCATTTTTTGATGGATGAAAAGAAATAAAGATAAATAAAAATTTACCTTTATAGAATTATAATTAAGTTATAAATAAAATATATATTCATTAATTCCATATTTATTACCATCTATATTATTTGATTTTGAAAAATGAAATACATCGCTTTATAGAGGCAATAGTATGCACGAGTGACACTTTCTATATCCATTGGATGGATGGGAAGTAAATAATTGTTATTAAATAAACATAACAAAATTTCATTTTTTTGATGTAACTTATTTCATCATATTATGATGGATATAATATATTTATAGGAGATTAAAGAATAAATAAACCTGAAAGAACTCGATTAAGACAATTACCTCTTCTTTGGGCATCCACCTTTGGATTACACATTAATCCTTCTTAGGTTAGTCTTTTGGGGAGACCAAAACATCTAAGATGTGTAGATGAAATTTTGGAACTGATTTGGGTAGATATTGGTTATGTTAAGTTACTCAAATTTTGTTTATAATTGAGGAGATAGGGATCATTTTTATAAATGTGAGGCATGTCACCCTTGTAAATATTGACAACTTTTAAATATAATAAGTGTAATTATAAAAATGAAGTTAAAAAATAGATTTTTAAAAAAAATATAAGATAAGGCAGGGTAAATGTCCACTCATAAAATTAAATTTATACATGGGTTAGTGGTACTTATTTTTTATCCCTTTGTTTAACCATTTCCTACATTTATCCTTAACCACAATGACTATATTTTTAGTTGGTTAATTTATATTTATGACCAAAAATTAAATTATAATTATAAATAAATTATAATATTTTGATTAAAATATGGAAACATTTTTATTATATTTAATATATAATTTTGGAATAAATTAATTCTAATATCAGTGTACAAAACATGTAAAAATTATTTTTAGGAAAAAATGTATCTTTAAGCATAAAAATAATGTTATTATCATTAAATAGATTGTAAAAGTAATTTTATGATGGATAATTTATTTTATTGATTAAATTATCTAATTTTTTTTATTAAAAATATTGATGAATATATTAATTTTATTTATTAAGATAAAAGCACATTGTGCACATAAAAAATAGTTATTTGAGAAATATCCATTTTCACCATCAAATGATTTTATCTTCATTTTAAAACCTTTGATAATAAATTTATAAATATAATTATTTTTTAATCATATATAAAAATAATTTTCCATAAGTTTAATTCTATAAATATGGTAGATAAATATTTAAATAAAAAATATAAAATAAAATAATGTTTATAAAACGAATTTCTGTTTAACCAAGAATTATTTGAATAATATACCTTATCATTACATAAATATTTAATTGAAGTAATTAATTTCATTATTTAATTAATAATTTTATTTTATCAATAAATTTTAATAATATCATTTCTCAAATGTCTTAAATTTAATGAAAATTCATAATTTGATAAAATAATTCAAATAAGTCTTTTTAAATTAAATTAAATTTTATTAAGTGGATTTGGACAATTTTATTTTAAAAATTCATTTATTTATAAATAAAATTTAATTAAATAGTCATTTATTACACTTTATGTAGTATTAAATCATTCTTAAACTATGTTTGGTGGGTTTTTTCATTACAAGATTTTAAACACATCATATTTATTTTAATGGAAAATATATATAGAAACCATGGTGTATTCTATTCTAGTCACTTTAAAAGAATTTCCCCATCTAAATTTCACTATATAATGAAAAAATTAAGATACTTATACTTCATTATGTCTTCAAGTTACCAAGTATATTCCTTAAATTTATGGCTTCACCACAAAATATTGACCCGGTGAGCACTATTATTCTGTAACTCATTATCTATTCAATCAAGAATCTCTATTGGTTGTTCCTAATAATAAATATCATGCTCAAAATATATAATATATTTGTTTATCACATTAAGGATAATGTTTTTCAATTTTTCAAAAGAGATACTTTGAGCACATCATACACTTGGGAGAGGTTCAACAGAAGCACCGAACAAAAATCTACCATCCTGATATGATTAAGAATCTTAAAGGATTGATATATATAGAGATCATACACCCCTTATTTAAAAATATCATAACCTTATTCCAAGGCGATATCCATATGAATAACTTATCAATAACTTTGAACTCTATATCTCACTCATGATTTCCTATATAAATTTCCCATTAAATACGTGTTTCCCTAATCTGATCCTAAATTTGAGTAACATTGTCTTCAATTTATTCAACATTATCTGGTCTCAGTAGCTTACATTATCCAACTTCATTCCAACATGTTGTAATTTTGTACTTATTTCTATATAGGGCTTTATAAGGAGACATATGAATGCTCTAGTGAAATATATTTTTATAAGAATATTGAAATAGAGGAATGTTATGATCCTAAAAACCATTTAAATTTCCAGAGTAAGCTCTTATTATATATTATTATGTTTGAATAGTGTTCTCAGACTGACTATATGTTTGAGGATGATATTACTTGCTAAAGTTAAACTATGTATTCAATTCTCTCTAAATTCTTATCTATAAATCTTAGTAATCCTCAAATATCAATCAAATTTAATTGAGAGTGGAAATCTATGTAGCTTACCACTTACTTAAAATATATCACAAAATGTTTTTCAATTGAGAAATCTCTTTGATCATAATGAAATAAACTAACTATGTATGGTGATATATAATAACCCATATGGAGTTATGGACGTAAAATATCTTGGGAAGTAATATGATGATATCTATGTGGATGTTTCCCCATTTCTATATAGGTAAGGATAATGGTTTCATTAAAACATTAAACTTATGATGTTCATCCTTAATTTTTTGACATACTAGGCATCAAGATACAAAATATGAAATATCCCTTTTTATATAGTCACTCTAGAAATCCTGTTTGATATCATTATAAATATTTATGATTTGAGGATGGATAAAAAATTATGACCTATGTACTTTATTCAATAACACCAGACGATAAACATATTTAGGTTCTAAAATTTTTCATTCTATTACTGTCAAGGTTGAACTCTAGATCATTCCTTATATTGTTTTGTTTCTTTGCATCATCCTTATGCACCTCATAAATATTCACATGGATATGTGGTTGAACAATCATTTTAGAAAGATAGGATTTATACCCTATTATTATTTTTTAAAGGACCATATTATACTAATCCATGAGTATTTTATCTTTTTTTAATCCTCATTATTGATAAGGTAGAGTGATTCTTCCTACTCAGAGTAATGAAAAACTTTTTTTCATTCCCAGGATGATAATTTATTAAGTAGTCAAAATATTTAATCAACTACAACCATACCATTTAGTAAATATTAAATTCCTCCAATTTTAATATATATTTTAATATTTTACGATTCAGTAGATATATCACTCCATTAACCATAAATATAATTCTTTAATATTTTTCATGAAAATATTTATACTACCAACTAAAAATCAAGAGTTGGTCAATTTTTCCCATTAACCTTCAATTGGACTGAAGCATATGCTACCAAAATTTAATTTAGCATTGGAATAATTAAAAATACTATCTTTGATGTATCACTTTATATGACAAACCCTTATCCACTGTAGGGTTGTGTAAACACATGTGCAATGAACAACCTTCTTTTCAACTATTTAAAATTTTCCTCACATTAATATCTCCAAAGGGGATTAGATCCCTTTCAAATCAACTTGTTAAGGGGGTTTGATACCCATAAAAAAATTATCACAATTCATCGATTATATCCAACCAATCCAGAAAACTAAAAAACTCATTTATAGTGATTGGTCTAGGCCATTGTTTAGTAACCTCCATATTTGATGGATCCATAGATATAATCTCAATTATAAGTACATGAATTAATATAGATACTTCTTATAGTAATAATTCAGATTTGAAAAATTTTCAATACTACTCCTTTCTCCGGGTATTTGAAAAAATCCTCAAAAGTTCTTCATTACCTGCGTTGATCTTTGAAATATATATGAATATCATCTATAATGTCTATCACAAACTAATCAAGGTAATATCTAAAGTCTATATTCATCATATCCATGAATATAATAAGGGAATTGGCTAGTCTAAATATAATCACTATAAATTCATAGTGTCTATACAATGTATGGAAGAATATTTTGTGTATATATATATATATATTTTTTTCATGTAATTTTTTAATTTTTTATTATTTTTATTATATTTATTATTTATTTTTTTAATATTTTTTAATATTTTAAATTATTTTTTTAATATTTTTTACTTTTTTAATATCTATTTTTTTTGCGGGAGATGGATCTTCACTTCGGCAGAGATCTCTCTATTAGGGTTTCAACCCCATGGGGTCTTCTCTTTCATCTTCGACAACGTCTCTAGTGCGATGGCCCTTGGGTTATGACGAAGACGATATGACATGGGTATGTGATGGTTCAGTAGCTTCAAATGGGGTGGAATCTATCAGACGGGTGTGCGACAGTGTGCGGTGGTAGATCAAGCTGCTAAGTGCGCGATCTGACCTCGACAGATGCGGTATGTCGTAGATCTAGCTACAACGGGAGTAGCAGTGAAAATTTCATGTAGGGACTCTGTTAGAATGGTGACAGGACTCTATTGAGCGATGAAGATCGACTATTCAAGGATGACATGGGCGGGTGGAGGGCTTGACGACGCTAGTATGTGGTGCAACGACATGGGTTGGTGGCGGGCACCGTGGTGCTGGCTGTGGCGACAGTCAACCGTGGATGGAGGAGGGACCTGCGGGTAGGTAGAGGGCATTACAGCTGATTGTAAAATGGGTCAAGGGTTTGTTCATTTTGGGTATTTGTTATGGCGAATGGACTATTGGGTCATTAAGAATAAGGGTGCATGCCCCTCGACTTTCTGACTAGTTTGTTTTCTTGTTCTGGGCTTTGGTTTTGTAATGGGTTCTATCTCACTGGGCTTTCAGGCCATTGATTCTTAAGGATTCCTTTAGGCCTATGGGTTGGGTGTGTCATGGGTTTTCCCATACCTAGTGAAGAAGGGTTCTTGTTTCTTTTTTATAATAAATGGGCTTTTCCCCAAATATTTTTTATAATGTAATGAGAAATTCATCTTTCTTATTTATAAAAAGAACATTTGTGCCTTATAGTGACACATTAGAGTTTATGAAACAATTTTCTAGATTTTCAAGTAGTTGTTTCATCAATTCATACAACTCAATTGGGGATATTCTATAAGGATCATTTGAAATAGGTGTAGCTCTAGGTACGAGTTCTATTACTGCACAGTAGGAGTATCTTTAATTTTCAGTTTATCCCATAACATTTGAGATAGATACCACTCATGGTTTAGTATTAAGACCCATATAATAGATGTAATTTACATTGGTTGTTCATATTCATCCTTGCATCGATAAATGATCATAGTTAAATTAAGGATATCAAATTTAAATTCTATTATTCAGAAATTGATATGGGATCTATTTAGATAAAGCTAACACATGCCCAAAATCACATCACATTTTACTATAGGGAGAGTAATAAGACTTATGGGAAGCACATTCCCACAAAATTATATTATATAAGAGTTATATAATTGAGAAAAAAATCATAGTATCATTTTAAGATTTCATAGATATTTAAATATCTAATTATTTAGGTGGTGATGAGATACACTTTAAAAATTCTATACATATATAAGAGTGGGTAAAACCATATAAAAATAAGACATTTAGAGTTCAAGAATTCATAATAAGCATACTTTTATCTATTTGATTTAGGTTCAAATATTTTAACTACGACAAAAAGGTTAGTGTGAGTATCAATTAATATTAATCCGATTAAGAAATCACATGATAATGAAAATCATCCCTAATATATTCTAAATTATAATGCCTTATTTAGATCCATGAAATTCTCAAGAAGGGTAAATATGGTAGATATGAATTAAAGATAATAAGTGATCATAATATGAGCATAAGGTTATGATAACACAAATATCAAACCCAAAGACATAAATCTAAAATTTCATTTCATGGAATACAACTTCAACATAACATAAGATATGAATCATAATAATATAGAACATAAAAGAATCATGATCCATGAGGGAATAACATAGGTATAAGAATATGTCATAAGTGTGTGGAGTAAATATAGGCATAGAAATCATATATCACAGATACCCAACAAGACATTTATTACTTAATTGACATGGGATAACAACCTAGATACATTCTTAGGCTTATGATAACCACCTATGAACCCTCTTGGACTAGTTCTAACCATCCATATATATTTTTAGCTCATGAGATATAAAACAATACCCAATTTAGTAAAGGGATATAATAGAAACAACTATTACATAATAATAAAGCACTCATATATTTCCATAGTAAGATAAGTCCACTCATCATTTACTCATAGATTAACTAAAACATGAAACAGAAATGGGTTTCATGAAAATTTCATCAAAATTTCATCATTAATCTACTAAACAAAGAAGGTTGATTGTATTGTTAGACCATATACACAGTTATGCACACTGTTCATTAAATTATGTTGATATAGATAGAAAATAATTTTATAAAATCATTAAAAATACACTTTGAATAACAATAATAAAAATAAATTTTGTTTGGAAACTTTTTAAAACTAAAAAATCAAAGATCAATGGGAATATAATTTTCTTTTAAAAAAATGGAAACTTGGAATGGAAGGTTCTTGATGATGAAAAAATATTTATTTAAATTGTAAAAAAATATTTTCACACTTTTTCAAAGAATGTAAAAAATTACCCATTTAAAAAAAGACATTAATATTCCATTAAAATATTTGTAAAGAAAGTAAAATATAGTAAAAAATACCTTTATAAAACTTTTAAAATTACAAAATAACTTTCATAAATTATTTTTTAAGAACATGGATATGTAGGAGAAATAATCTCATCCAAAAAATATAAATAATTTTGAATTTTTATAAAAAGCTTATTTTGGTCTTTTTAGTACCAAAAGGTATAAATTTCTAATAATATTAAAAAACAAAAAATAAATATACGAGGAGAATAAATTTCGGGTTTATGGATGGAATAAAAAACATTCCATATATAAAATGAAACATAAATAACCATAATAATATTTTCAATGTCATAAATATCATATTTATTCACTATATAAACTCTTATAACCATCCATGTAATGAAATTATGAAAAATTAGATATGTTATTCCATGGATTTGGTAGTCTGCACGTACAACTGGGTGATGTTTCTATTTTTCAATAGTAATAATTAAAGGAATATAAAAAATAATTTAACTTTATAAAAAAATAATTATTTTATAAATATCATATATATTCATTAACTCTATATTTATCATTATCAAAAATTAAGTAATTATTAAAAATGATATTCATTACTTCATAGAGGCTGTATCCCTTATGTAAGCATGAATGAAACTTTCATTTTCCATTGGATGGGTAAGATGTAGATAATGGTAATTAAATTCACATAATAACATTTCAAAATATTGATGATACTGTTTTAATCATATTAGGATAGATATTATAGATTCATAGGATGTGGATGAATAAATATACTTGAAAGAACTCGGCTAAGACAATTATCCCTTCTTTGGGTATCCTCTTATGGGTTCCACCGTAATCCATCATATATTTTTCTTTTGGGGAGACATAAACCTCAATGATGTTTATATGAGAGTTTTTAAGTGATTTGGGTAAATATTGATCTAGTTAATATGCTCAAAGTGTGTAATGTATTGACCAAATGAGGTTCTATTTTATAAGTTATAGTGGTAGGACCTTTCTAAATATTACAAAATTTTAAGTAAAATAAATTTTATTCTCAATGTAAAGTGGTACTAAATTTAATTTTTTAAAGATTCAATATGGAAGGTTCTAAATTGACTCATCAAATCAAATTTTTATGAGTTTTAGTGATTTTTGTGACCCTATCGATTAGTTTAACAATTTACCACATATAACCTTAATCACAGTGACTATATTTTTTCATGTGTAACTTATTCCTATAAAAATGAAATTGAATTTTTAATTTTTTTTGGAAATTATAATTTAAAATATGAAACTATTTTATTAGATTAAAATTTTAACGGTATCAAAAATAAATTCTAACATCCATGCATAAAATGCATAAAAACTAATTTTTGAAAAATTTGTATCTTTAAGCATAAAAATAATTGTATTTTTTTCTTTTTCCTAGTACTAACCAATAGATGAATTTTAATTTATTTTATTGAAATTTATTGTATAAATATTTAATTATGTGTTATCCAAATCCTAGTTTTCTCATAAGTAATCGAACTTGAAGTCCATATGGCCTCAAACACACCCACCCTTACACCAAATGTTAATAACTAGTAGTGAGGGTGTATGGTAATATGGTGGGGAGACTATACCCTATTTATTATATTGGATAACAATAGTGGTAATGATAATTTAAGCATTAGATACCATATAACACAACAATAGAATAATAATGGTCATTGTGAATAATCATCTAGATAATAATAAATTATCAAAATCCATAATCAATGTCATATAAAGATGTACTGTATAAAGAAAAATATAATTGATGGAAATTTATAAGATATACATACCAAACATAAAACAAGAGTAACATAAATATAAAAAAACTATCTCCATGGGAATTGAATGAACGTGATCAACCATTTTCTACCAACCCTAAAGCTCTCAACAATCCATAGCTATGAGCTTCACATTATCCCTACATGAATCCATAGATTCTATCATAGTACCCAATGGTAGCCCAAATATGGTGTGAGTAAAAGTTAGCAGGCCAACACCAATGTTGTATAATATAAATCTAGACTATGAATACAAGATGTAATCGTGTTAATGTATAATATAAAATTAGTGAATAAACAATAACCACATTTCTCTAAGGGTCATCGTGGGGTAGTTGGACATCCAAAACTACTTTTTCCTAAGATGGATATCTCTGAACATATGAACAATTTAGTTTAGATTGGTAACCGATGAATTTAGTTATAAAGTCCATATAAGATAATCATATTGGATTCAAGAAGAAACAAAGGAATTTTTGGCCATAGGATGTTAATCCAACTCATATTTAAAAACCATGCAACTTGACTATAGGGGTCTGAGTGTAATCTAAGGGATGAACCCCAAGAAATCCACTGTAAGATTTTCTAGCCAAGTTTAAGGTGAAAGTCTATTGTAATCATAGTATAGACATGATTTTTATCCCAAGTTGATAATTATTAGAGTTGTGTGTCCAAGGATATCAAGTTGAATCTAAGGATATAATCATTTCACTCTATTTTTTTAGAGATAATGGTGAATCATCAATGATATTCTATGGAATTCATGAATATATGACATTGAATGACCCTAGTAGGGTATCTCACTTATAGGAAACTTTAATGAATTGGATGGAATCCTATGAGTTCTCTCAAGGCAGTCTAGGTATGGAATCTAAGTCTTACTCAAGTAAAACCATTCCTTTAATAGTTATTCATGTCTATGAACAGTAGTTACCTTACATTTTATAATTTAACATAGTCCATGATATATAGAAATTACAATTTAAAATTAATCACGATTCATTTCATTAGTTAATTAAATTTCAATTGATAAAAGAGCCATGTGAGTATACATGACATATTAAAATTTAATTAAAACATTCTGTCAATCCTTTAATAAATGACAACCAAAACACAACCCATGGGTGTTTTGGTTAAAATCAAGAACAATGTTTAAATTAATTTAAATGAAAATACACTAATGGGTGGTTCATGTTGAGGTCACTAACCTCTAATAGTCAAAATATGTATAATAAATGGTCTTTGTTATAGTCTAGGATTTTAATTTACTAATTTACACATTTTAGTGGCATCATGTGGAATGTCGGGTGTGCATCACAATGGTGAAAAATAATAAACATATAATACTTTAGGGAAAAGTAATAGATCACATACCTTAACTTGGTAGTAGAAACCTCATCCAATTTCAGTCTCAGATATAGGATGGAATGAGGTAAAATGCATAAATTTGAAAAAAATCCCTATAAAATAGGGCATATAATCTCTCATGGAAATCACATCGAGGATAAAGAAGAAAACATAGAAAGGATGAAAGTGGATTGATAGAATTAACAATAAGGATCTAACACAACTGACTATGATTGAATCAGAGATTGGATCATAGAGATACTTCAAAACGTAGGATTATGGAAAGGATATAGATTCCTTTGGTGGTTCTTATACATAGATGAGGGATAAAAAATAAACTTAAGATTAATGGTAGAGGAGGAAAAAGGGAATTTCATGGATTCTTTTTAGGGATCATGTTTTGGACACACTTTTTTCCAAACCATGCACCAAAAATGATGACCTACTATCCAGCTGTAGACCACTTGAATAGTTCATGTTCACTATTTGGTTAATTGTGAAAAAACCATGCATTTAAAAATATATGAAGTCCCACACCTTGAATGGTCTAAGCGCATGGTTAGACAAGATATATGAAAACCATGTGTGGTGCCTCTACAATTAATTGCAGTTTTTTCATGGTTATGCGACCCATGATTCATGGTTTGGATAATTCTGCTTCTCCCTTATAGGGATGCATGGTTTAGGTGCATGGTTTGTGATAACTATGTGCTAACCATAAAACTCCCCCTTTCTTTCCAAAAACAATAACTCTGAGCCCTGAAATAAGATCAAACTATCCTGAGACCTCTATAACCTCTCTAGAAACGTAAATAAAGATAAAAGAAAGGCTGATACATAAAATTTAAGGATTGAAACTCTAATTAAAACTAGGATCTTACAACCACCCATAATTAAAAAATCTCATCCTTAAGTTTCCCTTCTCGGGGTGCTTGATAAGCATCCAAGAATAACTCTATTCACTAAGAACATATATCCAATCTTCATTCCCAGGGGTCCTCCTATAAAAAAATGCTAGAAAAGAACCCAATAAAAAGGAGATTTCATTCTTTAGAGAGCCTTTACTCTATGATCTATGATACAAATTGATACTCTTCCAAAGAAGCATCTGTCTCTAACTAAACTTATTCAAGGTAAAAAAATTAAGAGGGTTCATAATGGTAATGAAAAATATAAGAAGAATGAAATGTATAACGAATATCCCTATACCCATAAGGAAGATCTATTTGATATACTATCAACCTGATCCTCAATAAAATATCAAATGTTATGATGAATCTATGTGATAACTTACCTTGCTTCCCAATATTTCGATTTTCTAATCTAGGAGAGACATGAAAAAATCCCTGATCTACCACCACATACTTTGGTGTTCAAAAATAAAGATTGATATATGAGTTATTCCTAGACTAATCTATACCCATTTATTTCCTAATAAAATATACCTACTCAAATGTTTCATGAATGAGATGAGTTCCTAAAAGCACTGCCTCCCCTGCCTCCTACCAGTACAGAGGAGAACATCATATCCTACCCCAGATTTCCGTGTACAAAGCCATCTAGATAGTCACTTGGAAAATTTTATTATAAAATAATTAAATTAAATAAAATTGGTTTTCCCAATATCCTCTAAAATAAAAGACACACATGCATATAACATCATCTAGTACCTATATAGTGTTATTGGGCTGATCGTTAGTTTGTGGGTGGTATTCTATACTCAAATGTTCCTATACTCCAAGAGACTTTTGCAACCCACACCAAAACCGAAATGTAAACTAAGTTTCCTTATCTGATATAATTATATGTGGAACCCCATGAAGGTTTATAATCTCTTAAAAATAAATTATCCTATGTTTTTCTACTGATAATGTAACTGTGATTGGAAAGAAGTGCATGACCTTCACCAGCTTGTCCATGATAACTCATACAATGTCACTACCTCAATGTAACTTCGGTAACCCTATCATGAAATCCATAGTTATTTTATCCCATTTCAACTAAAAAATGGTTAAAAAATAGTAAAATAATATAAAAAAGATAGCGTTCCACCTTCACCTATTGACAGGTGGAATATTGAGTAACAAAACCTACTATCCGCTTCTTAATTCCAGTCCACCAATACAGTTGGTGTAATTTAGGGTACATATTAGTAAGTCTAGGATTTAATTCCCAATTGGAAGCATGATAATGTCACATAAAATCCTCTCACTGATGGTACCTAGACACACCCATGGGTTTACAGTATCTCATCCTTATCAATAACATAACCAAGTAGAAGGTCCTCACTAAACACACATTCCATCAGGACTAAGCATTCAGGATCTGAAAGTTTCAACCTCTTTAATCGACCTAGAAGTTATTATTTCACTATTAATACTATATGTAAAAGATATCTGTGACAGTTATAATATTTTGGATGCATATAATAAGTATTATCCATCAAAATATTTTCATTACTAGCTTCCTAAAAATCTTTCATATGAGTTTCTAGCACAGATCATCAGCAAATTAATTACCCTTAACTAGTATATAAGTGAGTTCAAAGTCAAAATATTGAAGCCATTTGACCCATCCCCGCTATTGGAATTTCAATTCACATCGAGTGAATATGTATTTGAGACTTTTATGGTCTGCTTATACTATTAACTATTCTATCAAAAAATAATGTCTCTATAAACACAAGACATGAACAAGAGATGCTAACTCATGGTTGTTTGTTTAGTAATCACACTCATTTAGACTCAGCTAATGAGACTCATACACTACTACTCATACACATGAATCAAAATGAATCCCATATTGATGATTTTTGTGTAATAGTAAACTATATATACACTCTAAATCTTATGTAAAATTTAGATCGACAGTGAGGACAATATTAATTTCAACTATTGAATTTCATTATCACAAGATTCTGACCATGAGAACATAACACCCTTCTTGGTAAAGACTATAAGTAGTGATGGGAGGAATGAAAAGGTCTGAATGAAAAACATATGGTAACCATATATCCCAAATGAACTCAATATATCAAAGATGTTCTTGGGTTTCTCTCAGGAAACAACATCTCTCACCTTATCTGGATCCACATATAACCCTACTTGTGATATAATTTTTCCCAAGAAGTGAACTTTCTCAAACTAAAAGTGGAATTTTGTAAGATTGGCACAAAAAATATCCACTCTTAGTATACTCAACATGATTTCATGGTGTTTGGAATGATTTCGTCTAGTATAAGAACACAATATGATATTTTCCATGAAATAAACCATAAATTTATCTTGGTAAAGGTGGAAAACACAGTTTATCAAGGCCATAAAAATAGATGGCGTGATTTTTAAACCAAAAAATATGACCATATATTAATATAGTCCATATCTACTTTGAAAAAAATTATGTGGAATATTTGAGGGATTAACTCACACATGATGATAGAATAATCTCAAATCAATCTTCGAGATAACCTTAGCTTCTCAGAGTTGGTAAATGTTTTTCTATATACGAGGATGTAGGTATTGGTTCTTAAATTAAAGATGATTCAATTTCTAGTAATCAACACAAAGCCTTAATTTAATGTCCAAATTATAGGAAAAAATAATAGGAGAACCACAAGGATAAGTACTGGGTCATATAAACCCTTTGTCTTTGGCACGCGCGTCACAACGCGTAAAAATTTGCAATATTTATTTACCTACTAACTACTGTAGAAGTGGCGAGCAGGGTCGAACCACAGAGAGAATGTGAGTAGACACTAGAAATGTCCTTTTGGAGGAATGTTCAGGCGGATGGGCTTTAATTGTGTGATTAACAACTAAGTTCTAAAAACTAAATGACTATTTTAAAAATGACTAATTAAATTAACTAAAACTATCTAAGTGAACTTAGCTATGAAAGAAACTGGCAGAGATGGAAGTGTCAGAGTCGTGATGTCCGTTCAAGTGCATGCAATGTCAATTATTTAATTCCCATATTTTAATATTTATTTATTCAATTATCACCGATTCCAAATTTAATCAAAATGTCATCTGGTCTCGTTCTCTGATGTTAGAAAACATTCTAATTTTCACACAAATTATTTATCATTTCGTTCTCTGTCCTGACAAATAATTTGCGCGTCCTTATAGTGCTGAATCACTTGGTGAAATACAATGACCCGTTTCTCACAGAGTCTAAGTATCTACCTACGTTGGGTTCACTCAAATGAGATTACTTATTAAGTATCACTCATGTCAGTTTGAAGGAGAGCACACTCAAAATATTAATTTTCCAATTAATATATTTATTTATTCAAAATTCGATTGCGCGCTTGATCAAATTCCGGATAAATAAATTCTCGGATGAACTCCCGTTCGTGATTACTTATTAGGTATCACACGAACGAGCACCAAAGCATGTGTGCAGGGCCCAAATGATAATTAATTTAAAAGCAGATACAATTAATTAAATAAACATCCTAATGAAATTAATTCAAAAGGCAATCAAACGTAAGACTAAATTAAAGACATGCATTCACCATCACATTTATCTCAACTCCAACACTAATGAATTAGCCGGCCATCACGACGACACGACGCATAAAATAATAAATAAAAGATATCACCGTGCTCGTGTCATTGTTTTGGTCACCACGAGATGCCGTCAACGATCGCAAAACAATAACCATCGCTCCGCTCCGTGCAGTCGCTGACGCCGCACCCGAATCAAACCACCGCGTCGCTGAAAAATATGTTTTGATCTGCGCTCGCTCTCGCCGTGCGACGTGAATCTCCGGAGGACAAGAAAATTTCTACGCACGTTGATGAGAGCTCGCGGCTGCTTGGTGTACCTGTTGCACTTGAAATGGCCGAGAAGTGAAGGGAAGAAGTGTAGCGGCGGCAGGGGTTGCAGATGAGAGGAGGGAGCAGCGGGTGAGGGAAGGGAGTGGGGGCCGATTCGATAGGGTAGAGGGGAGGCCGGAGGGTTAATAGAAGGGGGTAGGGGTTTGAGGGTGGCGGAGAGGAGGGGGGAAATAATGGGGGAAGGGGGGGCTACGGGTCCAGCGGGAGAGAAAGGGGAGAAGCAGGGGAGGGCGGCGGGTCCAGCGGGAGAGAAAGGGGCCGAGGGGGGTGGCGGGTCCAGGGGGAAGAAAAAGGAGGGGCGTGGGGAGTGATTGGAGAGAGGGAGAGGGTGAGGATTGGAGATATGTGGGGTGGCGTGGAGAAAAAAATGGGAGAAAAGGTCAAGGGAGGTGGGGTAGTTGGGGGGAGAAAATCAAAAAAAAAATAAAAAAATAAAAAATAAAATCAAAGTTAAATCTTAAATTAGAATTCAAATTAAAAAAAACAACTATCTAAATATTTAATGTTAGATAATAATAATAATAATAATACATTAATGCACATGTATTTAAATATTATACTATTAAATATAAAAATAATAAACTAATAAAGAGATACTATGTTATTAATACTATAAAAATAATGAAATATAATATAATACAAATAGAGAATTAAAATATATACATACTAATAAAAATTAGTAAAATAAAAAAAACTAAAATTAGTGAAACTAATAACAATAATAATATAGTGTTAAATATAATATATAAAATTAATACAACTAATAAAAATACTAAATTACTAATATAAGTATATAAATTAACTAAAAATTATCAAAATGTTTAAACTAATACAAAACTACAAAAATAAACTAAAAATATAAAAAATTGTTAAACTAATTAATTAAAACTATGTTAGAAAATTATAAAAATACAAGCAAAATCCATGTACATCAAATCCTCCACACTTAAACTTTTGCACTCCTGGGAAAAACAATCAGAAAGAAAAAAAACAAGTGGACCCATAGACAAATCAAAACATCAAAATTACATGTTCAAAATTTTCCAATCTCTTTCCTCATAATATATCATGCTTCATTTAAAACTTTAGTTTCAGAAAAATTTTTTCTTTAACTTTCATTTTTTCAAAACAAGTATGTGCACTCATCAATCATGTGACCTACCTTGCCATTACACTCATCGCTCAAAAAGATTTGATCAAAGTTTTTTTCAGTTCTCATGCACATGCATGCTTACCATAGGCTTGACATGAATTTCACATCTCCACTAGTGGAAATCAAAAGAATGTACCAATCTCAAGGACTTTACATGAGCTTCAAATGTTTCTGAAGCTGTGGGACGGTGGGTTAAAAAAATATTGACATCTTTTTGGTAAAAACGAGGGTTGAATCTTGAAATAAATGCATGATTAGTCAATCTAAATTTCTCCCTCAAACTCTCGCTCCCCCACACTTAAAACACTGCTTGTCCCCAAGCATTTGATAATCCAATGTTTCGCTCTTTTTTTTACACAACTCACTCAAATAAGATGTGTAGGAAAAAAAAGTGAGTATCAGTTCCAAAACCACATGAAATAAATGTAAGACAATAATCCCAAAGAAAGGTACACAAGTAGTGTATACGATGTAACATCTCAATGAAGGTAGGTCATATAGAAAACTTTCTAGTTCCTGGAGTAATGGATCATCACTTTGATAGGTATCCCCAGAAGGGAGGGTTACCGCGTAATGACCACCAATGTACTCATTGTTGGAACCAAAAGGATTCTATATTCCTATATCAAAATATCTATAATGAATGTGGCTACTATGAAAAAAACTCATATGATCAGGATGGGATAATGTCAATCCATGTACATGAAATGACTCACTGCCCCTCGAAGAACCCTCTCCATGAGTAAGTATCTCTCCCCCACACTTAGATTGTAATCATCATGCAAAAATCCAAGAAATTGGTAGGGAATGGTATCGACTTGGGCTCATCCTAAAAGGCTCCTGCATGGCTTCTAAGGGCTATACGAAGGAGAAAATGTTTGGGTGGCTCAGTGGGTCAACGGGGCTAAAATATCAAACAGATGCCTTGATCATTTTAGTACAACTTTCAAAAATTCCCATCGCTTTGATGGAAAAACATGGAAAGTTCTAGAAGACAAAACATGGTTGAGATTCCCTCAAGAAATAAGAGAAATAAGAGATGATTGTAAAATAGCTCAGAGTCCTCACGGGTATGGAAATATAATTTTGGACATCACAGATGATCATGAGTGCGAATAAGTGTAAAAAATATACCAGTTTTTGAAAAACATTTTTGAAGCATGAAATAATATCAGCAATCATCTAAGTCATGAGAGAAAGGATCAGATAATTCCAAAACAAGAATCAGGTGCTCAAACTGCCTAGGGACACAAGTGGTATGTTCCCAACTATGTTGCGACAAGAATACAATAGCTTTTATGTGGGTTCATCAATGACAGGAATGTTAGTTTTTTTTTCAATTTTTTTTTTGTTTTGTTTTTTTTACATGGTGTTTTTGGAAGCATAAAATATTGAAAAAATAGAACACTTCCCTGTGTAAGTGCAGATTGACGCGGAGAGGTTGTTTGTATCCGATGAAGCTCCAGAAATGGTATACCTGTAAAACCTACACATTGACAACACGTACTCACATCATATCAAAGAAGTCACACCATGATCAAAATCATGTGGATGATAAAAATATTTATGATGAATTTAAATCCACTGTAGTTTCAGGAGAAAAGAGATTGTGTTAAATGCATGCCTTTTTATTTTAAAATAAAACTAAATGAAATGAAATTAAATGCAGTGAAAATAAAACAACAAATTATGGGTTGCCTCCCATTGAGCGCTAAGTTTACTTCGTCTTCAGCCAGACGTTGTTGAAACTCCACCCGGGTCAAACGGAAATGTAAACCATGCATCTGCTTATTTTTCAGTAGGAGTGTGGAATCTATTTGTTGAAGATGATTTTATCCTGCAAGCTGTACAAAATCTCAATGGAATCTTGTTATAATAATGGATTTGTGGAATGAAATGAAAATATGCCAACTCACAAGGGAATGAATATACCTCACCTGAAGAAAGACTCATCGAATTGTTGAATTTTGGGAAAAGGCTGTCAATGGAAAGATCAAGAAGATTACCTCCTTGAACATACACAAGTGAAAAAGTTCCATTACTAGACTCCTTCAGTGGTCGGCTTATATCCATCATATCCTTGAATGTAGTATCTGGGTTGATGATGTATCCCAATTCGTTTTCACACCCAACCACTAGCACGGGGAAATATACTAGTTTCCAACTCAATTCATGCTCGATGGTTTCATTGATTGTGCCAAGGTCAAAAATATTGTTAGAATATATGGGTATTTCAAGTGAAGTGTTTTTAACCTCGACGCATAGAGCAAGTGGCTCAGGATCAATTGGATCAGATGACTCCATTATGTCAATAATGACATCTTTTTCAAAATTTTCTTCTATACCACCCTCATCATATTTCTCTGTCGGTACATGTTTCACCACAAACTCAGGATCCTCCAAGCAATCCCATTCTTCCATTATTTCTAGAAAATTATGAGTGTTCTCTTCCACCAATGCTGATTGATTCTTCGACTCCAGAAATGTTTCAGATGTCTCCATTTTAGAAATAGTTTCAGACTCACATGGATTTTCAGAAAGAGGTGATTCGATGTCATTTGAAGTGATGTCCTCTTGAGTGTGGCAATCCACTGTCTCTTGGTTCAATTCTGAATCTATCATGGTAAAGAATGATCCTAGTTCAATGTCCTCTTCATCCTCAAAAGGTGCAGTTTGATATACATTGAATGTGTCCTTTTTCACTTTGGGATGACTAGGTTGTGAATTCACAGAAGAACATGAAATCAAATTTTCTGAGGGACCATTATGTTCAACAGGGTGGAAGACCAAACTCTCATATTCTTCAAATGCGATTAGATTGGAAGAATTATATTGTGACAGATATGAGTCATCACTTGGATGAAAAGAAGGAAGGTCAATCTCATTATCAAACTCAGGACATAGATATTTTTCAAATGGAACCTCAATTGTACTCTCCTCAAAATAATTGTTTTGAATTAGATCATCAAGTGGTAATGAAGCAGCTAGTTCAGAAATATGATTCATTTGATTTACTAAATTATTCAATTGACTTTCTAGATCTTTTGTTGAGGAAAGCAACTTTGCATTGCATTTATCTTGAAGTTCAAACCTCTGATTGGTCTCAGTGATAGCACAATGCAACATGTGTTCAATTATTGAATCATTTGTTTGACATGAATTGTCAAGTTCTAAATTTTCAGGAATGCATTGACTTTGAAAATGATTAACAGATGTATAAGGACTTGTTTCATAGCATGGTGAAATGTTCTCATATGGATCATAGCATGGACTTGAATAAAGACCATTGAAATAAACGGGATTACCTGGATAGCTCATGTGCAGTGAAGCATTATACGTCATACCTTGAGTCGGGGCTGCATAGGGCAAAAACTGGTTGTAATTGTGTGTTGCGGCCCACGTCATTTTGAACTTCTTGGTGTCGTGAAAATCCTTGCAATGAAAAATTCCCAGAGTAGTAAACTTTTTTTTTAATTTTTTTTAATTTTTGACCTAAATTACTCCTTTAAAGGAACTCCTAATGCTACTATTCTCGCCGGCAACGACGCCAGAAATTTGGCACGCGCGTCGCAACGCATGAAAATTTGCAATATTTATTTACCTACTAACTACTGTAGAAGTGGCGAGCTGGGTCGAACCACAGAGAGAATGTGAGTAGACACTAGAAATGTCCTTTTGGAGGAATGTTCAGGCGGATGGGATTTAATTGTGTGATTAACAACTAAGTTCTAAAAACTAAATGACTATTTTAAAAATGACTAATTAAATTAACTAAAACTATCTAAGTGAACTTAGATATGAAAGAAACTGGCAGAGATGGAAGTGTCAGAGTCGTGATGTCCGTTCAAGTGCATGAAATGTCAATTATTTAATTCCCATATTTGAATATTTATTTATTCAATTATCACCGATTCCAAATTTAATCAAAATGTCATCTGGTATTGTTCTATGATGTTAGAAAACATTCTAATTTTTACACAAATTATTTATCATTTCGTTCTCTGTCCTGACAAATAATTTGCGCGTCCTTATAGTGCTGAATCACTTGGTGAAATACAATGACCCGTTTCTCACAAAGTCTAAGTATCTACCTACGTTGGGTTCGCTCAAATGAGATTACTTATTAAGTATCACTCATGTCAGTTTGAAGGATAGCGCACACAAAATATTAATTTTCCAATTAATATATTTATTTATTCAAAATTCGATTGCGCTCTTGATCAAATTCCGGATAAATAAATTCTCGGATGAACTCCCGTTCGTGATTACTTATTAGGTATCACACGAACGGGCACCAAAGCATGTGTGCAGGGCCCAAATGATAATTAATTTAAACGCATATACAATTAATTAAATAAACATCCTAATGAAATTAATTCAAAAGGCAATCAAACGTAAGAATAAATTAAAGACATGCATTCACCATCACATTTATCACAACTCCAACACTAATGAATTAGCCCGCCATCACGACGACACAACACATAAAATAATAAATAAAAGATATCACCGTGATCGTGTCATTGTTTTGGTCACCACGAGATGCCGTCAACGATCGCAAAACAATAACCATCGCTCCGCTCCGTGCAGTCACTGACGCCGCACCCGAATCAAACCACCGCGTCGCTGAAAAATATGTTTTGATCTGCGCTCGCTCTCGCCGTGCGACGTGAATCTCCGGAGGCCAAGAAAATTTCTACGAACGTCGATGAGAGCTCGCGGCTACTTGGTGTACCTGTTGCACTTGAAATGGCCGAGAAGTGAAGGGAAGAAGTGTAGCGGCGGCAGGGGTTGCGGATGAGAGGAGGGAGCAGCGGGTGAGGGAAGGGAGTGGGGGCCGATCCGATAGGGTAGAGGGGAGGCCGGCGGGTTAATAGAAGGGGGTAGGGGGTTGAGGGTGGCGGAGAGGAGGGGGGAAATAATGGGGGAAGGGGGGGCTACAGGTCCAGCGGGAGAGAAAGGGGAGAAGCTGGGGAGGGCGGCGGGTCCAGCGGGAGAGAAAGGGGCCGAGGGGGGCGGCGGGTCCAGGGGGAAGAAAAAGGAGGGGCGTGGGGAGTGATTGGAGAGAGGGAGAGGGTGAGGATTGGAGAGATGTGGGGTGGCGTGGAGAAAAAAATGGGAGAAAAGGTCAGGGGAGGTGGTGTAGTTGGGGGGAGAAAATCAAAACAAAAATAAAAAAATAAAAAATAAAATCAAAGTTAAAACTTAAATTAGAATTCAAATTAAAAAAAAACAACTATATAAATATTTAATGTTAGATAATAATAATAATAATAATACATTAATGCACATGTATTTAAATATTATACTATTAAATATAAAAATAATAAACTAATAAAGAGATACTATGTTATTAATACTATAAAAATAATGAAATATAATATAATACAAATAGAGAATTAAAATATATACATACTAATAAAAATTAGTAAAATAAACGAAACTAAAATTAGTGAAACTAATAATAATAATAATATAGTGTTAAATATAATATATAAAATTAATACAACTAATAAAAATACTAAATTACTAATATAAGTATATAAATTAACTAAAAATTATCAAAATATTTAAACTAATACAAAACTACAAAAATAAACTAAAAATATAAAAAATCGTTAAACTAATTAATTAAAACTATGTTAGAAAATTATAAAAATACATGCGAAATCCATGTACATCAGTCTTCCTAGTCAGTTAACTTACTCTTGAGTTCTTGATGCTCGATAGGAGCCATCTTGTATGGAGGTATAGACACTAGTTCTTCTCCTAGAACAAGATTAATGGTGAAATATACCACTCTATCAAGAGGTATCCAAGAAAAATCATTAGGGGAAACACATTTAAATTATTCCACCAATATAGAAAAAATAGTATGTCATACTCCTTGATCATCAATAAAAATAATAGAAATATAGGAAAACACTCCACCTATCCCATGCTGTTCAGGTCATGATAGAATTTCTTGAGCATCCTATTCCTCCTTATGATCATGGATATTTCCCTCAAGGGATATAAATGAAACCCGAGGGTGATAAAAGCCAATATGGGAATGATAAGGTACTAAATAGTCCACCAAAATTTTTTTTCCAAAGACTTCCATAAAAAGGATGCAAAGTTTCAATAAAAAATTGTAACCTCAAATATCAAGGAGAAACCCCTTATGTTGGTGAAATATTTCTGAACATACTCCCAATAAAGAATTAAGAGTCATTACCCTACAAAATTACTAAATATCAAGTCTAAGAATATCCATTAAAAATATAGATATTAATGAATGTTAAGTGCTTGTGTCAAATAATGTAGATACTAAATTTGAGGCTACTATGATCACAACTTGAATTGTAGATGGATTGGAACTCCGCTCTTCCAGTGTAGGGTGCACTGTATATAACTAGCATGATCCAAGAACAGAATATATAATCAGACCTCACTGAGTAGGTATGATTTTTTGATAGTACACATCATAAGTATGGATTCCTTGACCTCATCCTCCTCCTCTTACTTTACAATCAATGGTACTCTAGTTCTTGTCCAAGCATAGAGCTACTGATCCACCTATATATTTTAGAGTGGGTGTGGATCCTCTCCCATTGAGGATAGCTGTAAAGGTTCAGAAAAATATTTGAAGATGGACCATTTAGTCGAAGGATCTCAATTTAAATCTGGTTCCATGACATTGAGGATTTATGTGTGTTTACCTCCTAAACTGATGGGATACTATGAGTGTATCAATGTGTACACACTTAATACTAGTGAGATCATGAGAAACCTTAAAGTGATTTTTTACACTGGATAAAGCACTTACCAACCTAGGTACATTACCACTATAACCTGTACCTTTAGCTTCCCACAAATTGTTTTATGTGATAAAGGAATAATTTGACATTTCAAAAATTTTATATAATTGGAAGAAAATCACCTATGATTAGATGGAATTCCGGATCCCATCATCAAAGAACCTCATACTGGATAGCTCACCACAATCAAGAGTGGTTGAAAAGAACTAGAGCTCAAAGAAGTGATATTAATTTTCCATGAAAGGAATAATACCCTACTCTAGGGGAATGAATTTCCTAGATTAATAAGATCTCATCATTTTCAGGAAAAATTAATCATAGAAGTTTCTGTATAAGTACCTCTAGACCAAACTCGGATTCTAATCTACCTAATCTATAACATATTTCCATAGTTTATAGGAATCACGAAGCATGTAAGCTGCAATATTGAACATTCTCCTTGGTGATATCTACAGATGCACAAAAATTGATAGAATGGCCTATATCTATGGCTCAGTAGCCTAGGGCCTCTATACCCCAAGATAATAGGTGATTTCTAATTCTGAAACTATCTCGTCAATTCTAACTTATTTAGTATAGTTTGGGGATATAAGGCCCCAGCCTTAAACCTTACTTAATCTTGAGTTATTACAAGATTACACATTGAGGATCTTTTCAGGTTTAGAGTTTTAGAGAATTAGATCATGAAACATTCATTACATTCCACATTTAAACAAAGTGGTTATATAAAAGACAATATTCATTCTTCCCATCAACGGAAACCTATTTAAAATTAAACACAGATTCTTTCTTGACACATCCTTGACACTATCATCACATCATGTACCTTTCCCTTGACCTGTGAAAAACATTTCAAAAACTTGCGATGAGCATAAAAAGCTCAGTAAGGGTTATAAAAATATGGAAAGGAAACATGAGTTCATATATACATAAAAATGAAATCATACTTTACCCATAAAACAAAGGCACTTTCATACCTCATCAAACCATGAATAAATCATAGAAATCATAAGACAAAAAGGTAACTTGAGGCATTCATAACATTCTTACGTAGGGAGTAACCCTCTTGGTTACGTTTGGAAAACCCATCACAGTATATTCCCTAAATCTCTTCGGAGAAACCTTAATGTTTCACTCCTTCGCGTTACCCAATGCATTGGAGAGCTATATCGGGCTCACCCGCCCTTAGTTTATCACGGAACCACCCGTTCTTCATAACAATGCCCAAGAACCATAACATAATTATATCACATAAACATGAATAAAGGAAACATAACATTTCCACATTTCAATCACAATATAAAATTTTAGGATATTGAAATAATGAATCCATTCAAAAAGAAACCATTTCCAAAACCATTTAAAACATTTAATAAAGAGATTTTTGAATCAAAGTGTCCCATACCACCTTGAAGCTTTTAACATTTTAAACCATTAATATCCATATAAAAAAAATCCTTAAAACCATTTTTAAAACATGGATATTAACAATAACAAATAATTAAAACATTTAAAACGATATTTTGGTTAAAGGGGTTTTACCAAAATTAGAGACACTTGAATAGAATAATCGAGGAATAACATTTAGTCAGAACTTTATAATATCATGAGAATAAAAGGATTCATGATATAATACTCCAAAGGGCAGTATCTACACCATATAAGAGTGAATTGGTGCATAACAACAATGAACCCTCAATAGAAATGTCAAATGTGATGAAATCCCTTATAAAGAAGGTATCCTTAAATTAAGGACAAATAAATCTCAAAAATATGTGTGACAAATATATACACACTCAATATAAGTGTATATTAAGTGTAAAACAATAAAAGGTCATTCACACATATTCAATGGATGACATATTCAATGACTACAAGTTGAACCCAAAGAAATCGAAATTGGGTTAAAAAGTTCCCTTGACAGCCTAACGGCATCACATCAAAATGAGTTGATGAGAGATAAAAAGTGTATCTCATCACTTGGACATAAAATTTACATCAATAAGGATGTATGATAACATATCCCAACATAAAAATATGTAAATTAAAAGACCCAATAAAAGAAGTCTTTTAAAAAAGAGGAGGGTGAAAGGTTCCCTTACCGACTTGGGTATCTTTCAAAACATACACCCCATGAAAGAAAGACAATAGGTCATTGATGTAAATACTCATAAACGAAATTATATTACACAAAGAGTAGAATAATGGGCAGTACATACACCACTCAATGGAATTTGTGGCGAATGTAGCATAAATCTCACGGGAATAAAAGTGAGATGAAAAATCCCTTACGAAAACTCGGCAGCCTAATGGCGCCACATAAAACTTCCGAATATGGATTGATGAGATCAAATAGAGTATCCCATCATATTACAATAGAATTTACAGCAAGTGTAATATAAAAGAAAATCCCCCAACATTTCAAGGAGGAGTTTAAAAGAAGTGACATAAAGGAGAGTACTTAAAAAGAAAGAGAGAGGTTAGATCTCTTACGAAAGTTCGGCAGCCTAACGGCGCCACTCAAAACTTCCAAAATGGATTGATGAGAGAGAATAGGGTCTCTCATCTCATGAACATAAAAATTATAGTAAATTTAATATAAAATAACATCCCAATCATAAGAAAGATGATCTTAAAATAAATGACATACAAGAGTGTACTTAAAAAGAAAGAGAGTTGTAGGATCCCTTACCTCGGGTCCGACTTGACTCGATCGTTCTTTAATCTCCTGAATAATAAACATTAGTTAATTTCTAATTCCTTAATAACCTTTTTCAAGTTCATTATTAATTTTATACCACTTATTACCATGTCATAAACATTATGTAATCATTTATGTTAATAATATTTGTTTTGCCGATATTTGGTTCTTAAGTCGAAAGTGGACTTCTTACAATTACATGTTGTTCGTGTGGCTAAATGTTTATTATATCCAGAATTGTATTAATTATGTAGATATCATATATGTCATATATATCCAGTACATGCATGCATTTATAACATTATATAATCATTTAGAGGTAAGAAATGAAATGCACCGTTCATGGAGACGGTAAGCCGCACGTACGCATGAATGCTACTTTCATTTCTATTTCGCATTTTATAGAGTGTAATAATAATGATATAAAGGTATATTATAATTCCAGTATAATATCATATATAATATCATATTTCCATCCTTTATACATCCCACATATGGTATTTAACGAATCAAATCACTTTGAGGGGGCGGTAGTCCGCACTTCCTTAAATGAAGATATCGCGTATACCCATAATGGAAGCCATAAAGGTAAGACAAAAATGAAAAATACAGGAGCATAAATAAAACATAAACATATTATATATCATATATAAAAATAGTGACATCATAATGGCCACCTTTGAAGGTGTTAAATGTGTATTGAACAATCATCGTTTCGGGAGGCAGAATTTCACCATCCACGAAAACCGTATGTTCTTTAACCATTTGATGTAGTTGTGTGAGAGTGTAGCTAGAATAAATATTATAAAAACATCCTAGTATATTTAAGATACTGGTTTTGTTACAAAGGAAGTAAATAAAAAGAGTTTAGGGGGTTGGAGAAGCAAAATAAAACAAATGAACATGAGAGAAAGAATTACCTTTAAAAGTGTAACTCCTTTTGATTTGAGCCTAAAGGATTCCTTTGAAAGGACTCTTCCCAAAGGGAATCCTCTAGGATGAGTAGAGTGATGTGGAGAGAGTAAATGGGCAGGGGTTGGCCGAGCCAAAGGCTTGAGGAGTGTGTTAAATGAGGTAGAGGTGGGGGCCTTTTATAAGAGGAGAGGAGGGGCACTTTTGGAAAGTAAAGAAATATTACTTTATTTGAAAATGTGTTTCGGTTTCAAAAGGTCCCACATTGATATAATTCGTGGATAAGGTGATAAGTCTTCGAAATCCACTCATAAAATAAGTTTTGGACATGTGTAGTTCATAGATTTTACATTATCTTTCCATTTTATTTAAATCGTCAAATAATGATGTCATCGCTGCATCATTATTATGTCATAAATAATTTAATTTATCTAATGTCTAAAAGTTATAAAAAAAATACTATGATGTATTAAATCTTTTTATCTTTCCAATTACTATTTATAATCAAAAATATTACTTGTATAACCCCACTTAAAAATTGTTTTAGTAAAACATATCATGTTTGGGTCATTTTTTACTTTTACATTAAATAAAAAGTTATTTATGTCATTTCCCAACCAAAGTGGATCCATGGAGTCCCCAAGTTGACCCATGGCTTTTCTTGGTCGGCCATGACACAACCAATGAAAGTAGGACATGTGTAAAGCTCATCTAATTCTATTAAAGCATTATTTTTACCTTAAACTACACTAATTACCACTAATCGCGATTAAAACTTAATAAGTTACTATTCACCAATTTTTTTTTTAATCTCATTGAACCACATTTTACTTCTTAATGACAACCATGTATGTCGGATTTTTTGAAATTCAAAACACAAAGATGGAAAAATTTCATTTAAATGGAAAAATCAGTTTTTATATGTACCACTTAGTGGTTTCACTATTCATCAAAAATTGAAGTTTTTCAGAAAAATCCCAAAAATTCACCATAAGCTATATTTGATATTCCGAATTCAAAAATGAAGTCTGTTTTACAAAATTCAAAACATATTAATCACATTAATTAATTTAATAATTAATTCCCGCTGTCAGAGCAAATAGCGTGTTTTTATAAAACAATAAGTATCAAAAGATTGACACTAGTTTAAGTCTGATTTCAAAGTGAAATTAATTCCAACGACCACTATTGGATTTAATGGTAAAAATATTTTCTAATTTCACTTTAAAACCAATTCAAAATATTATCAAATCATATAAATAAATTATATTAAAAAGAGGTTTTGAATTAAAACACAACATTTTACACTATTCATTAAAAAATGAACTTTATCGAAAAAATACCAAAAAATTACACAAAGTAAAATTTGATGTCCTGATTATTAATAAGAGTTTTATTTGGTCCAAAAGAATGTATAAGAGTGATCAAAACTATATTTAATGACAGTTCTCCATTAAAAGACGATAAGTGAACCTTTAGTGAAAACTAGGGCATATATGCCTAAAATTGAATTCTTTCCGTATTTTAAGCCTCTATCCTTTATTGGATAAATGTAAAAACATTTAAAAACATATATAATCATATTTTAGTTATTTCTATCCATTCCCGCCAATACAACGGCTACATGTTAACTACCATTTAAAATAATATTATTAGAGTGCAACGTAAGATTCCCAAGAAACTCGTTGTTGCGTGTTGGGTACGCCATCGAGCATAGCGTCCCCTTTAAAGTAATATTAATTTTTTATTCACAAATAGGGATAAATATGAAAATGTCATATTCTTTATTTACCTGGGGTGTCACATCCTTCCCCCCTTTTGGGAATTGCGTCCTCGCAATTTTAAAATTGCGCTTGGAAACATCCTTGAAAGTCCCACATCGGAACAAGAGTTGGTAAGACAAACACTTTAAAATAAAGAGAGATAAGTATAAAGGTCACCCGAGTTAACCCATACTAGGATTCCAAGTATGAAAATATGGACATGGAGGAAAAAAAAAGGGTCATGTTCTGATGGAGAGTGATAGAAAACATGTTTAGGAGAAAGTTAACAATGAGAAAATCACAAACTTGTGATGGGTTAAACGGTATTCGATTACCCAGTAGGAAAAGTTAATAGACAATATTTTTGTTTTAAGTTACTTTTTATTGAGGAATTTATTCATAAGGAAACATAATCACTTATCATATTGACTTTCAACTTTTATTAGATTCCTTACACAAACTCATATTTCCTCCAAAAGACGAGTATTTAGGAAGGCTTGTTCACATCAAGAGTACTATAATCAACTTCTAGAGAATCACCTAATAGAACTATATACTTCCCATGTCTTTAGACTTTAACCAAAACCAAAAAGGTTATTACAAGATCAGATAATCCAGAAAAGGATAACCCTTTATAAAAAGAAAATCTATTCTTAACCCCCAAAATTTGTCCAACAAAACCCAAAGTTCAACGAGGACCATTCTATAATCAATTTGTCTATAAAATTCTTCAAAGTAAACCAATATAAGATTGAAACCCAAATATTTGAAGGATTTAGTCACATAGTCTTCCAAGTTAAATCGTAACATTTATCTCCAAAGAACATCAGTTGCTCCTAAAGTCTCGTATTGAAAATTAATTAACCTAATCACATATCCTCCATGATAGGTTAATCATTTTCATAAATAACCCAAAATCAACTTACTCTTAATTCATAAAATCATATAACTAGAAAGAATCGGTCAAACTAACCAGGGACTTCACGTAGTCCAGTGGTAGGCGATAAATACCAGTCGCACTTTGGTTGTGGGTTCGATTCCCGCAGCTTTGTCCGACGCGACGGGATGTCAAACGGTCTGCGTGTTGTCCTTTTTCCAAAACTATATAATTCTTAAAACATTCCCCAAAATGAGATAAAATCTTCAAGAATAATCATAACATATTTTAACCTCAAGTTTATCTCATGCCCTTCATTTTCCATCATATCATATAATAACCCATAATTACCTCAAAAGTATGGATAATATAAACTCTAATTGTTACCTTTATAATTATTACCTGAATTTCCACATCGAGTTGGCCATCTCGTACATGATGAATTAGAAAACTCACCAAGGTTGAAGTGGTTGATCATGACTCCTTGATAGTTGGTTTAGAACAACTATGAGATTCCTCATTGAATCCCCCATCTCATCCAATATCTTAATCAGAGAACCACCACAGTTTCCTTCAAACGCATTGTCACTTTGGTGCCTGCTAGATCCAGCCATTAAGAAAACCAAAAAGGTCAGTGTGAGTATATCAACAAAACCATCATGTACTAATGAGGAAGGTAAACACTAAGATATACTTACTCATTAACTTTATCTAAAATTAGGACTCTTTCTGAAATCCTAACCATTATGGTAATGTCACTTATGCTTAAAGAATACCCTAACCTCTAAAGTTATCTAAACCGACCTTTGATACCAACTATAAGGCCCCAGCCTTAAACCTTACTTAATCTTGAGTTATTACAAGATTACACATTGAGGATCTTTTCAGGTTTAGAGTTTTAGAGAATTAGATCATGAAACATTCATTACATTCCACATTTAAACAAAGTGGTTACATAAAAGACAATATTAATTCTTCCCATCAACGGAAACCTATTTAAAATTAAACACAGATTCTTTCTTGACACATCCTTGACACTATCATCACATCATGTACCTTTCCCTTGACCTGTGAAAAACATTTCAAAAACTTGGGATGAGCATAAAAAGCTCAGTAAGGGTTATAAAAATATGGAAAGGAAACATGAGTTCATATATACATAAGAATGAAATCATACTCTACCCATAAAACAAAGGCACTTTCATACCTCATCAAACCATGAATAAATCATAGAAATCATAAGACAAAAAGGTAACTTGAGGCATTCATAACATTATTACATAGGGAGTAACCCTCTTGGTTACGTTTGGAATACCCATCACAGTATATTCCCTAAATCTCTTCGGAGAAACCTTAACGTTTCACTCCTTCGCGTTACCCAATGCATTGGAGAGCTATATCGGGCTCACCCGCCCTTAGTTTATCACGGAACCACCCGTTCTTCATAACAATGCCCAAGAACCATAACATAATCGTATCACATAAACATGAATAAAGGAAACATAACATTTCCACATTTCAATCACAATATAACATTTTAGGATATTGAAATAATGAATCCATTCAAAAAGAAACCATTTCCAAAACCATTTAAAACATTTAATAAAGAGATTTTTGAATCAAAGTGTCCCATACCACCTTGAAGATTTTAACATTGTAAACCATTAATATCCATATAAAAAAAATCCTTAAAAACATTTTTAAAACATGGATATTAATACTAACAAATAATTAAAACATTTAAAACGATATTTTGGTTAAAGGGGTTTTACCAAAATTAGAGACACTTGAATACAATAATCGAGGAATAACATTTAGTCAGAACTTTATAATATCATGAGAATAAAAGGATTCATGATATAATACTCCAAAGGACAGTATATACACCATATAAGAGTGAATTGGTGCATAACAACAATGAACCCTCAATAGAAATGTCAAATGTGATGAAATCCCTTATAAAGAAGGTATCCTTAAATTAAGGACAAATAAATCTCAAAAATATGTGTGAAAAATATATATACACCCAATATAAGTGGATATTAAGTGTAAAAAAATAAAAGGTCATTCACACATATTCAATGGATGACATATTCAATGACTACAAGTTGAACCCAAAGAAATCGAAATTGGGTTAAAAAGTTCCCTTGATAGCCTAACGGCATCACATCAAAATGAGTTGATGAGAGATAAAAAGTGTATCTCATCACTTGGACATAAAATTTACATCAATAAGGATTTATGAGAACATATCCCAACATAAAAATATGTAAATTAAAAAACCCAATAAAAGAAGTCTTTTAAAAAAGAGGAGGGTGAAAGGTTCCCTTACCGACTTGGGTATCCTTCAAAACATACACCCCATGAAAGAAAGACAATAGGTCATTGATGTAAATACTCATAAACGAAAGTATATTACACAAAGTGTATAATAATGGGCAGTACATACACCACTCAATGGAATTTGTGGCGAATGTAGCATAAATCTCACGAGAATAAAAGTGAGATGAAAAATCCCTTACGTAAACTCGGCAGCCTAACGGCGCCACATAAAACTTCCGAATATGGATTGATGAGATCAAATAGAGTATCCCATCATATTACAATAGAATTTACCGAAAGTGGAATATAAAAGAAAATCCCCCAACATTTCAAGGAGGAGTTTAAAATAAGTGACATAAAGGAGAGTACTTAAAAAGAAAGAGAAAGGTTAGATCTCTTACGAAAGTTCGGCAGCCTAACGGCGCCACTCAAAACTTCCAAAATGGATTGATGAGAGAGAATAGGGTCTCTCATCTCATGAACATAAAAATTACATTAAATGTAATATAAAAGAACATCCCAATCATAAGAAAGATGAGCTTAAAATAAATGACATACAAGAGTGTACTTAAAAAGAAAGAGAGTTGTAGGATCCCTTACCTCGGGTCCGACTTGACTCGATCGTTCTTTAATCTCCTGAATAATAAACTTGAGTTAATTTCTAATTCCTTAAGAAACTTTTTCAAGTTTATTATTAATTTTATACCACTTATTACCATGTCATAAACATTATGTAATCATTTAAGTTAATAATATTTGTTTTGCCGATATTTGGTTCTTAAATCGAAAGTGGACTTCTTACAATTACATGTTGTTCGTGTGGCCAAATGTTTATTATATCCAGAATTGTATTCATTATGTAGATATTATATATGTCATATATATCCAGTACATACATGCATTTATAACATTACATAATCATTTAGAGGTAAGAAATGAAATGCACCGTTCATGGAGACGGTAAGCCGTACGTACGCATGAACGCTACTTTCATTTCTATTTCGCATTTTATAGAATGGAATAATAATGATATAAAGGTATATTATAATTCCAGTATAATATCATATATAATATAATATTTCAATCCTTTATACATCCCACATATGGTATTTAACGAATCAAATCACTTTGAGGGGGCGGTAGTCCGCACTTCCTTAAATGAAGATATCGCGTATACCCATAATGGAAGCCATAAAGGTAAGACAAAAATGAAAAATACAGGAGCATAAATAAAACATAAACATATTATATATCATATATAAAAATAGTGACATCATAATGTCCACCTTTGAAGGTGTTAAATGAGTATTGAACAATCATCGTTTCGGGAGGCAGAATTTCACCATCCACGGAAACCGTATGTTCTTTAACCATTTGATGTAGTTGTGTGTGAGTGTAGCTCGAATAAATCTTATAACAACATCCTAGTATATTGAATATAATGTTTTTGTTACAAAATAAGTAAATAAAAAGAGTTTATGGGGTTGGAGAAGCAAAATAAAACAAATGAACATGAGAGAAAGAATTACCTTTAAAAGTGTAACTCCTTTTGATTTGAGCCTAAAGGCTTCCTTTGAAAGGATTCTGCCAAAAGGGAATACTCTATGATGAGGAGAGTGATGTGGAGAGAGTAAATGGGCAGGGGTTGGCCGAGCCAAAGGCTTGAGGAGTGTGTTAAATGAGGTAGAGGTGGGGGCCTTTTATAAGAGGAGAGGAGGGGCACTTTTGGAAAGTAAAGAAATATTACTTTATTTGAAAATGTGTTTCGGTTTCAAAAGGTCCCACATTGATATAATTCGTGGATAAGGTGATAAGGCTTCGAAATCCACTCATCCAATAAGTTTTGGACATGTGTAGTTCATAGATTTTACATTATCTTTCCATTTTATTTAAATCGTCAAATAATGATGTCATCGCTGCATCATTATTATGTCATAAATAATTTAATTTATCTAATGTATGAAAGTTATAAAAAAAATACTCTGATGTAGGAAATCTTTTTGGATTTCCAATGACTATTTATAATAGAAAATATTACTTGTATAACCCCACTTAAAAATTGTTTTAGTAAAACATATCATGTTTGTGTCATTTTTTACTTTTACATTAAATAAAAAGTTATTTATGTCATTTCCCAACAAAAGTGGATCCATGGGGTCCCCAAGTTGACCCATGGCTTGTCTTGGTCGGCCATGACACAACCAATGAGGGTAGGACATGTGTCAAGCTCATCTAATTCTATTAAAGCATTATTTTTACCTTAAACAACACTAATTACCACTAATCGCGATTAAAACTTAATAAGTTACTATTCACCAAAAAAATATTTTAATCTCATTGAACCACATTTTACTTCTTAATGACAACCATGTATGTCGGATTTTTTGAAATTCAAAATACAAAGATGGAAAAATTTCATTTAAACAGAAAAATCAGTTTTTATAAGTACCACTTAGTGGTTTCACTATTCATCAAAAATTGAAGTTTTTTTAGAAAAATCCCAAAAATTCACCATAAGCTATATTTGATATTCTGAATTCAAAAATGAAGTCCGTTTTACAAAATTCAAAACATATTAATCACATTAATTAATTTAATAATTAATTCCCGCTTTCAGAGCAAATAGTGTGTTTTTATAAAACAATAAGTATCAAAAGATTGACACTAGTTTAAGTCTGATTTCAAAGTGAAATTAATTCCAACGACCACTATTGGATTTAATGGTAAAAATATTTTCTAATTTAACTTTAAAACCAATTCAAAATATTATCAAATCATATAAATAAATTATATTAAAAAGATGTTTTGAATTAAAACACAACATTTTACACTATTCATTAAAAAACGAACTTTATCGAAAAAATACCAAAAAATTACACAAAGTAAAATTTGATGTCCTGATTCTTAATAAGAGTTTTATTTGGTCCAAAAGAATGTATAAGAGTGATCAAAACTATATTTAATGACAGTTCTCCATTAAAAGGCGATAAGTGAACCTTTAGTGAAAACTAGGGCATATATGCCTAAAATTGAATTCTTTCCGTATTTTAAGCCTCTATCCTTTATTGGATAAATGTAAAAACATTTAAAAACATATATAATCATATTTTAGTTATTTATATACATTCCCGCCAATACAACGGCTACATGTTAACTACTATTTAAAATAATATTATTAGAGTGCAACGTAAGATTCCCAAGAAACTCGTTGTTGCGTGTTGGGTACGCTATCGAGCATAGCGTCCCATTTAAAGTCATATTAATATTTTATTCACAAATAGGGATAAATATGAAAATGTCATATTCTTTATTTACCTGGGGTGTTACAGGGGATCCCCCACCATAGATTTCACTAACCACAAGAAAATCAATCAAATTTGAGAATTAGTTCCCATTCTAGGTATAGTAGATGGTATTACTGAAGGTATTATAGGTGGAACTACTAGTGGTTTAGGTCCCAAATACTTAGGAGAATGGTCATTTCCACCTTCCTGGCCCTCGAACCAAGGCCGTCATGAAGAGATATATCTATAATTCCAAGCACATGACTCAAAATGGATACTGGGCAGAAAGTTTCACTGATTGTAAAACAATGAATATTCAAGGCCTAATTACACTAGATATTATATTCAACCATAAAAATATGGGGTCATGTTCCAAGGGAATATTACAAATTTTAAATCACAAGGGTTCTGTTATACGAGGTATCAATTCCATGATAAATAGGAAAACACTCTTTAAGTTTTAATTGGAATCCCCATTTAACATTTTTTTCCTGAATTAATATTTTGTATGTTTTAATATATAAGGGTTCATTTTGATGTATTAAAATTCCCATGTTATATATACATAATCTCTATAATTCATAATTGGAATTCCATGTAATTGAAACTTACCCCTACACCTAGTCTCTAGATTTAATAATCCCACATACAATTATTTGATTATATAGATCACTATTTCCAATTTATAGAGGAAAGACCTCATAAATTACAACTGGAATCTATTTAATTGACCAATTTACATTTCAGTCCACATAACTAATGTTTCTTGTGTTAAACAAGTCATAATTGGTTACTTAAGGTTCCACCATCAAGCTACTGGGGAAAACACTGTTTAGGTCCATACAGACACATTAAGTAACAAATTATTTTTATCCTTTTTATTATAATAAGTGTTAACACAATTTCAAGTATAACAATCAAGGAATATAAGATATGAAACAAGAACTAAAATAAACATGTCATGTCTTATTCATTTTTTATAAATTTATATGTGTTTATAATGATTCATAAAGTTACACTCACTTTCAATATTGGACCAAGGGTATAGATCTATAATCATAAAAAATGTCATAAATCATATGTTTCCCAAAAGTAGTGAAAATTTTAAAATGGTAACTGGTGAAATTTGGAAAAAATCCCATCCCTAGTAACTTGGATATTCCCTCAAACATGGGTTAATTACTCCCTAACATTTCTTATTTTCAAGTTCCCACACAAACTAGTTTCAAATATAAAAAATCCAAAATAGTATGAAAAATGAAAAGAAACCTCTGATACCACTTTGTTATGTCCTAGTCTCGGTTCATTAATATGTAACCAAACCTAAGGGACACATGGCCTCAAGCTCACCTCCTCGTACACCAGAGGCTATCAACTTACAATGAGGGTGTATGATAATAATGTGGGGATACATACCATCTTTATTAATGTAGAGGATAGTGGGTGTAAGGATAAATACTATAGTTGAAACCATATAATTAAATATTAGAATAAGGTAGGGAAATGAGAAAAAACATCTAGATAATAATAAATAGTCAAAAACCAAAAGCAGTATCATATAAAAATGGTATCATGTCTATACAAAAATGGATGAGACATACAAATAATATACATAAATACTATACATATAAAATAAATGTAATAAAAATATTAAAAAAACTATCTCCATGAGAATCCCGAGCACTAGATCAGTCATTGTCTACCAACCCCAAAAATCTCTAGCTTCCATAGCTGGGAAATTCTGTTTATCCCTACCTGCATCCATTAAGTATGACCGGGTACCCAATACTGGCCTAAACAGGGTGTGATTAAAACTCATTAGTCCATCAAAAATGGTTTCTAACACAATTTAATCTTATAAATATAATATGAAATAATTTGAATGTTTAATATAGGTCAGTGAATAAACAGTAGCCGCATGGAGCTGTAGGTCCTCTTGGGGACACTATCTGACCAATCATACTTCGACCTATGCCAGATGTCTCTGAATTGAAGAACAATTTAGTTTTTATTGGGAAATAATGAACATATTTTATAATTCAATATTATATAATCATATATGATCCAAGAAGAAACCATTATATCCATGAACTTATGAGGTCTAGACAACTCATAGTAACAAAAAATGCATCTTTACTATTGGGGTCTTAGTGTAATATAAGAGATAAACCCTAGTAATTACATTATAAATGTTTATAACCGATTTTTAGGAACAAGTACAAGTTAATCATGAGATAGAGTTGATTTAGAGTCCGAGGAGTTAATAAATTTAATCATGTTTTTGAGGATCACATGTTGAATTCAATGACATAATCTTGAGATTATATATTCTAGAGATTAGGTGAATCATTGGTGATATGATGAGGCATTCAAGAATATAATAATTTGACCAAACCCTATCATGTAATTTCACATAGTGACTACATTTATGAATCAACTGGAATCCTATTATTTCTCCCAAATCATTTTGAGTCTCGAATCATAGTCTTAATTTTTTTCTAGAGTTGTGATGGAAAAATATCTAGGGGTGATATCACCTTTTAAAATGAATTTATAAATTATTATATAAGAGTTTTAAAATTAGTTCAGTAGAAATAAATTAGAAAAAATATGATATTTTTATAGTGGTTTAAATCTAAATGCTCTTAGACCACTCTTCACCCCTCTCATGAACTGAGATTGATGGAACCCACTATAATAAATTATAATGAAAAATTAAAATGACTTTTTCCCATACAGAGTCACAAATGAGTTACAAAGACCCTTTATCCTTGGATTCTCAAACCCAAAAAATACATACCTTTTTCTACATGGAGGCATAACTAGAACAACCTACCCTTTTTCCACCTAGAGGGAAAACCCAATGCCTGAATTTTGTATGGGTGTCACAACCCACAATACTACCTTTTATTGGGTAGTATAAAAATTTTCACGTACACACACAAGAAAATATATATAGAAGTAAATACATAGAAACATATCAAATCTTCATAGTCAGAGAGTCGAGGAAAGAATGAGATATCTAGAAACAAAGGGTCATACAACTATAATTCAGGTTAGATTAATAGTTGATCATTGAAGTATGCCTCACTTGTAATGTTCAAGAATATTCTCAAAATTATTATATATTATGCACTGGATCTCTTAAATATATGTATATATAGTTCCCTTTATTACAAAACCTTTAAAATTTAAAGTAGGTTTTAGTTTATATTTTCAATTGATGCATGGGATTTCTTCATTAAATAAACTTGTAAAATATACCAATGTGGGTCAATTCGATAATTTGTGAAATTAAAATCATGATATATAGTGATTTTTTCTAATAATAAATACCATTTCAACAAATAATTATAATCAACATTAATGTATTTTGGAAAATTCCCATAAATTACGCATGGTAAACCATTTACATTTCAAACACATTTAATCGGGAAATTGTGTTTTCCAAAGAAACTAGTATTAAAATTTAACCCATGTTATAATAATTTAATCTTATATGATTTTTTTCCAATTAAAATTCCTTATTTTTAAAATGATCAATTATTTAAGGAATAATTAAATATAGATAAACATGTGAAAAAATCATTTAGTAATTTGAAATATAAAATTATAAATAAAATAAAGAATGTTTTGATCTAAAATATGGCACAGAATTAAGTGACCATACATAGGTCATATGGTAGGGTCCACAAATGGTCAAATTTTAACTTTCTGTCACTTCATCTTTGTTTATGCAGTTAGTTCATTTTTATTCATGTGGTCAGTTTTTTTTCAAAAGGTCAGTAAATTTTCTTGTTCAGGTTTTCATTAAATTTTTCTCATGTGGAAATTAATTTTTTTCATGAGGTCAGTAAATTTTGTTGATACATTCAATACATATTTTATCTTGAAACTGATATATTTTTTTCATTGGGTTTTTACATTTTTTTCACATGGTCTGATTTTTTTTGACATGTGGTCAATACATTATTTTTCATGCGTTCAATACATTTTTCTCATGAAATCAATACATTTTTGTCTGTGTGGTCAGTTTTAGACTTTGCTAAATTTCTATTCATGGTCAATTATAGAGTTATCCAAATTTTCACCCAAATTGAATTCCATACATTTCTATATTTTCACTCAGGATCAGTTCTAGACATAACTATATTTTCAATCATGGTCACTTCCAGAATCAAGGTCAATTATCAAGTTCAATTCTCAAGGTCGCTTATCAAGGTTACTTGTCAAGTTATCCAGAATATATACAAACTCAAAACAGAAAATATTATAATTTTTGAGAAATTAAAATTATTTCAATTATAAAAAATATTAATAAATTGGATCAATGATTCAATTAAAAATTCTACACCTTTCTGATATTATAAAATAAATGTGAATTAGAAAAATTTATTACCCCATTTTGACATTAATAAAAAACATTTATGTTTTAAAGATTATTCCCTTAAGATAAATAATTATTATTAGAAAAGAAACTAACCTTTATAATTAAAATTTGAACATAAAAAGATCCAACTTAATGATAACTGGGAATGAAACTAACCCTTCTATAGTTACATCAAGCACATAACTAGGATTCCCCTACCTGTGAAGATATAAAAAGATATATGTATATAATATATTCCATAAGGAACCCTAAAAAAATTTAATTATTTTCAATGAATGTTTTAATTATTTGCAATGTATTTAACAATAAATAACTATTTAAGTACACACTAGTGATCCAATAGAATAAAATAGATTCTAAAAACAAATTTAATGTTTTATCTCAAAATCCAAATCAAACTCCACCTAAATATATACTATAGGAATAAATTTATGTCATTCTAAATTCAAATTTTATTTTCTCAAAGGTAGATAAATCCACCGGTTTAGTAAATATATCAGTTTACTATTTTTCTGAAGAAATAATTTATAAATTTATATTTTTATTTTGGAAATGATACCTAAACAAATTATACTTAACATCACTTTTCTTATTTCTAGAATTTGTAAGGGAATTATATAAATAGAAATAGTATAATTATTTTTAGAAAAATAGGATTCTTGTTAAAACCGAAACCAAATTCATATATTTTTGATTAATCCGTAAATATTGAGCATAGAAAGATGCATAAGATATATCTTAAAATTTAGAAATTGAAAGAGAAAAAAATTTATTCAAAGCATAAGAGAACAATTTTTTTCCATGTAAATGACATATACCTAAAGTGATTTTTCTATGTATCTTGTATCCACCAAAATTAGAATTAGAATTGCTTGTTAAATAAAAATTAGTTCTAGAAGGATAAATTAAATTAATATTCAATGAATCATTAACATATCTACTAATTATTTTAATATATTTAAATTGACTTTCCTTTGGTTATCTTTGATATCTAGAACACATGAAACTGGAAAAAATTAAATTAGTCCTAGAAGTAGTTCAGTATAATAAACTTCCAATAATGACTCTATAGGTTTAAAATCAACATATATTCAATATTTTTATAAATATAATTTTCAATTAGTACTCCTGAGAGCATTTTCACTTTTAAAAGAATCTAAACCAATTATTTTATCAATATCTTTAGAATAATTGGATTTATTTAGAAAAATACCATCATTTCTCTGAAATAATTTCAAACTGTGGAAGAATTTCAATTCCACCATCATACTCATATCAAATTAAGATGTCATTAATTCTAAAAATTAATTACAATGTTTTTAACAAGAATATCCAAATATAATATCATTAACATAAAATTTCACAATTAATATGCCATCACAAATTTTCTTAATAAAAAAATTAGGATCAAAATTTCCCTTATTAAAATTATTTTTTAAATTGAAAACTAGTCAAAATTTCATACCTTGTTTGAGGAGACTCTTTCAAACCATATAAATCCTTATATATTTTAAAATCATGATCAAGGTGATTTTAATTTTCAAAACCATAGGGTTTTATAATATAAAATTCGTTAGAAATATAACAATTAAGAAAATTATTTATGATATCCATTTGAAATAATTTAAAACCATGAAAAGAAACATAGGACAAAAAATATCAGAATTGATTCTTACGTAGAAATAGGTGAAAATAATTCCTCCATATCAACAAATTATTCTTAAGAATATCCTTGAGTAGCTAATATAGATTTATTTTTAACTATATTTACAGATTCATTGTGTTTTTTTCTAAAGATTCATTTTAGACTTATAATATGAGAATCATTTTGTGGAATAACTAATGTACACACAATATTCCTAGTAAAATAAGTTAATTATTATTTCATTTTAATGATCCAATTATCATGATCCAAAGCCTCATAAATATTCTTAGGTAATAAATAAAAAATAAAATCATGATAAGTATATATATTCATACAATATTTTACAGTTTAAACATTTGATTCAATATTACAATCATATTATCTATAGGATAATATATTTGATGCTTCCATTATATTACATGAATAGTTTTATATTGAGAAGAAATATTCACCCCTCAATATTTGTTTCTTAAATTTGAGGTTATTCTTCTTTAATGTTAAAATCACAAAATTATTCCCCTAGGGGATCAATATAATCAACTATTTTATTCAAATACTTTTTATCAAACATAACATTAATAGATTATTCAAAAACCATAGTTCTTTTATTTAATACTCTATAAACCTTAATATTATTTGAATTTCCTAAAAAATTACCTTCATTATATTTTTCATCAAATTTATCCAAAAAATACATATTTTTTAGAATAAAAACATTAAAACCAAAGACTCTAAAATATCCAATTTTAGATTTTCTTACACCTAGAGTTTATAAGGTTTCTTTTTCAATATGGATATTCAAATAATTATATTTGTAACAGAAAAAGAAGTTTTCAAAGCTTCTGGATAGAAAATTTAGGCAAATTAAACTCATTTAATATGGTCATATCCATTTCTTGAAGTTTTATATTTTTCTTATCCACTACATATTTTGTTGTGGTGTTATAGGGGCTAAAAAATTGTGAAAATATCCATTTTCTTCAAAAACATGAATATATTATAAATTTTAGAATTCACCACATGATTAATTCTAATTTATTTAATTAAGTGTACTATCTCATTTTTAATAAATTTACAAAAATTGATAAACTTAGATAATTTTTTTTAGATTTAAGAGTAAGAAAATAAACCCCTTTGTATGTAGTATAATCATCAATAATATGAAACTATATCCCTTAATACTCAAAATTCAATGTTTGATAGGACCAAATAAATCCAAATGAATAAGATCAAAAGGGTTTTCTTCACTTTTATAATTTATTTAAAAGGAATTCTATGTTATTTACCTTTAATGAAATATTTGTATGCAAAGGTGTTTTCCTATTATGTTCTTGCAGCTGTAAATCTATTTGGTTATAAGATAGCTTGTGTTACAAAATAAAATTATCATTTCAAAACATTTTATCCCACAAAATGATATTATATTTTATAGCAATCATACATTAGTCATTTTGATAATTTAATTCATAAAATTTATTAAAAAAAAGTTTTCTTATCTATTTTCATAAAACAAAATATATTTATCCTTAAATATAATACATTTATCATTAGAAAATTTAACAGAAATTTCCTTATCACATAGTTTTAATATACTTACTAAATTATGTTTCAAACCCTCAACATATAAGGCTTTATAAATAATAATATAATTTGAAATTACAACCTCATAGAAATTGTTTTCATTTCCTTTTGAATTATCACGAAAAGTAACATTAACTCCACCAAATTTATTTAATGATAGAATATATGATATATCACATTTAATGTGTCTTGAGAAATCACTATCCTTGTAAAAAAATTTGATGTTCCCAAAACAAATTTCCTTCAAAAACTGATTTAACAAAAAAATTTACCCATGCAATTTTTTAGTTCAATGGGATTAGTATATGTATCCTTCAGAATAAAATCTAATTTCATACATTTATTTTTAAGAAATATTGTGGATAAATATTTAGTATTTACAAGATATTTATGTAATATCAAGGAATAATTATTTTAATAATGACCTTTCATATGATATATAAAACATATAACTGTTGAAGTACTTTTAATAGTTAATTTAATAAATGAAATCTTATACATTTTGGGAAAATAATTTTCATAACCAAGAATAGATATATTCTTATTCAATTTATTATACTCATCATTTTAACAAAGTTTTCTCTACCTTGAATAAAATAAATATATTTGACATTAAAATTTAATTTTCATTTTGATCTATTCATTCTCCTTGAGAATAATATAGAAATAAATTATTTGATATTTATGAAAGATTAACATGAAACCAAAATTTATGTATAGTTTATTATTTTTATAAAGGGTATAATTTATTTTTTCTTGATAAATTTTAGGATATGTACATTTAAATTTTAGATCTATATTTTCATTTTTAATCCTTTCTAGACAAATTTCTTCACATTTTCATTCTCATTATGACCATCCTTATGTTTTATCTTAAGGTTATTTTATAATCTAATGATATTTTAAACATTATGTTCAAAACTTTCAAAATATTTAACCAATTTCTCAACAATATGTTTTTTTAGATTCAGATTCAGTAGAAGAATAATAAGTAGAGTCACTTACTTGATTGGTTAAATCCATTAAGAACATATCCTCTATATCCTTTTTAAAATTAGATTCTTCCGTAGTATTTGAGTATTAAATGCAACTCTACGCGAATTCCAATTCATTATTTTTTTCTTGTATTTTTTCATATTTTTTAAACCCTACTTTAGTCTTGGGTAATCAGGCTGGATGTGTCCTCTTATCCTATAATCATAAAAAAGTTACATATTGAGCATCATTAGAAATAAAATTTCCTTTATTCTTTTCCTTGTGATAATCATTATGATATTTTTTATAACTCCTTGAGAAGTCTTTCTTCCTTATATATCCACATTTTCTAACATAGGATTTATTATTCCGATCTATACTCTGTAACTCAGAATCAGAAGAGTAAGTATAAGAATTTCAATTAAAATAAATTTCCTTCTTTGAATTATATTTTTCAGCATAATTTTTAAATTCTAACTCATATTATAATAGTGATCCAATAATATCAAAATGAGTGTATTCATTAATGTCCTTACTTTTATATAAAATAACCTTTTTATCATGTTATTTATTAAGAAAGTTCTCTAAAAAACCTTTTGATAATAATATGATTTTAAAGAGTCTCTCCTAAAGATATCATACCATTTATAATAATATATAATCTATGAAATATTTGAATAAAAGCTTTATCCTTACCCATTTTAAATTCTTGATATTCAAATGTTAACATGCCAAACTTAGTTCTAATATGTTTATCAAATCCAAAATTTGTAATATAAATTTTTTTATAGATGTCATGAGAAGTTTTTAATGAAGATATATGACTATACACATTTCTATTTATTGAAAAAATACAAAATACTAATAACCTTGTACTTAAACACCTACTTTACTTCATTATTTCAAACTAATGATTTAGGTTCCCCTTCAGGAAGCTTGTATATCTTTTCCGTGATATTCCAGTGATCAATGATAAGTTTCATCAAGAAATATTCCTTCCAAGATTTCCAATGGCTATAGAATTAGTTGGATTTTGAGTTATCCCCCCATCATATGATATTGTCCCTACCATTATAAACAAGATATTTTCCCCTCGACTGTTAAGTTAGGAATTATTTTTCACAATATATATATATATATAGAGCTAGGGATCTTCCTATAATACCAATTGATGGTCTATAGTTAATATTATAAAATAGATCAGATGAGGTTAATTGGATTTTAAAATTAATTTCCAAATTATTATATCTGTTTATTAAAATTAGTGAAGAAAAAATAAGGTAACATGAACAAATTTTAGTTTTATAGTGGTTTAGATATAAATGATCATAGTATACTCTTCACCCATATCATAAATTGAGAGTGATGTAACCTACTATAACCACATATAATGGAATATTTATAATGAATTTTTCCAACCTATATTCACAACCCAATTACAAAGCCTTTTCCCCTTGGAGGCTTAAATTGAAACAAACCTTCATTTTTCTATCCAAAGGAACAACCTAAACAATGTGATTTTTTCCCACCTAGAGGAATGAACCAATGATTGAATTTTTATGGGGGTCACAAACCATAATCCTACATTTCAATGGGTAGTTTGACCTTTAAAATCATGCACATAGAATTAGATATAAATAAGTAAATCAAGAGAACTTGATGAAAGCTTCATAGTCTGAAAGTCGAGGCAACAATGTTCCCTCTAGTAACAAAGGATAAAATTATTGTAGTTCTATTAAGAGTAGTAGTTGATTGTAAAAGTATGTTTCACTTGTATAGTTAAAGAATATCATCAAACTCATTATATATGTCGCACCGGTTCTGTCCACTATATATATACAAAGTTTCATTTTTCATAATAACTTTCAAATTTGATTTTTTTTATATTTTATATTTTTTAATGATAGATGATATTTCTTTATTAATTTCATATATAAAATAGACCCATGTTGTTCACTTTGATAATATATAACATTAAAATCCAATTTTATAATGATGAATCATTATAATAATTAATATAGTACCAAAAAATAATTATAATCAACAATAAAGTCCCTTGGAAAATTTATATAATGTATCTGAGATAAACTATTCACATTCCAACCATAATTAATTGGTAACTCACATTTTCTAAAGACACAAGTCATATGATTTAACCCTTATGATAGACATTTAATCCAATATAAAATTATTCCAAATAAAATTCCTTAGTATTAAAATGATTAATAAATATTTTAGGAATAATTAAATAAATATAAACATGCGAAACAAAAATATAGTAATTTGAAATAAAAAAGTATGAATAAAATATATCTTATTTTGAGATAAAATATGAAAAAGGAATTAAGTGATTGAAGATAGGTGACATGGTAGGCTCAAAACTTTTCCAAATCTCAACTTGTGGTCCCTTCATTTTTTTCTTCCGTTGAGTTCATTTTTTTGATGCAACCAATTGATTTTTTTCAACGGTCATTATACTTGAGCCCATATCCTCCATAAATTTTATTCATGTGGTTAGTACATTTTTTTTATATGGTTAACACATTTTTCATGTGGTTAATTTTTTTTTCATGCAATGAATACATTTTTTCATGCATTCAATACATTTGGTTCATGAGGTCAATACATTTTTATTCACGTGATAGATACATTTTTTTCATTCGGTCAATAAATGTTTCTCACACGGTCATTAAATTTTTGTTTATATGGCCAGTTATATACTTTTACTCATGAAAAATTCTATAATTAGCCAAATTTTCACTCACGATCTATTCCAAACATAGCTAAATTTTTACTCGTGATTGGTTCTAAACTTAACAAAATTTCCACTCACAGTCACTTTAAGGATCATGGTCACTACTGAAGGTCACTTCTCTTATTAAATAGAATATGTATAAACTCAAAATATAAAAGTATTAGTGTGTGAGAATTTATAATTTTTAAAATTATTCAAAATGGTAATAATTTGGATCGAGGATCAAATTCAACCTTAGTCAAGGTGGTCCATGACTTTAATAGTGATATATGTCTATGAACAATAGGTAGCTTATATTTAATAATTAAATGTAGGCCCTGATATACATAAATTCAAATTTACAATTCATCAAGATTCATTTCATCAATGAATTCATTTATAGTTGATTAAAATTATCTATGAGAGTATACATGCCATATTAAAATACAATTAAAACATTTGGACAATCCTTTTATAAAAAACTACCTAAATACAATCCATGGGTGTTTTGTTTTTAAGAAAGAACTATTTTCAAAGGAAAATAAAATCAACCCACCCAATGTGGTGGTTTATATTGAAGAATCCCACCTCTAAAAATTATAATATATATAATAGATGGTTTATTTTAATGTGCACAAATTTAATTTAATGATTTATATATTTTAGAGGAAATTTGTATATAATCTAGCATGTGAAATAATGGTGAGAAACCATAAACATGAGAGACTTTAGGAAAATGTAATCAAACACCTACCTTAAACAGTAGTAGAATTCTCATACATCATTAAGCTCAGTTTTGAGTTGGAATGAGATAAAACCAATAAAACTAGAAAATCACCTTAAAATATGGCATATACATTCACATGGATATAACATCCATGAAAATGAAGACAATAGTGAAAGTAATCAAAAGGGTTGATAGTATTACAAATTGGGATCTAACACAATATACAAAAATCGAATCAATGATCAAATGGATGAGATACCTTAAATCCTTTGAGGAGGGAAAGGGGAGGGCTTCGTATGGTGGTCTGCTATGAAAAAATGAGGGAGGAAGAAGAAACATAGGGTGATGTTTGAAGGGGGGAAATGTAATTTCTATGATTTTTAAAGGGGTACATAGTTTATCCATATATTTTCCCAAAACATACTCCAACCTTGCACACCTACTATCCTAGTTCACAACCCTCACATGGTTTACACACATAGTTAGAAAAAACCTGAATTTGGCACTCTCTCAAGGTCCATACCTTTTACGGTGTTGGTGCACAATTAGACAAGCCTTGCAAAAACTGTCCGGGGTACCTTTTAAATTAAACTTAATTTTTTCATGGAATTGAAGCCGATGTTTCATAGTTTGGATGACCATGATCCTTATTTATACTGAATAATAGTTTAAGTGCACCATTACTTCTATCCTTATGCTAACTGTGCACCTCCCCCTTTCATTCCAAAATCCAAAACTTAGGGACCTGAACAATTCTCAAACTCTCCCAAGACCACCATGACCTCTCTAGATACTTCAATTATTATAAAAGAATGTTTGAGACTAAAAATTTAAGGATATATACCTCAAAGGAAAACATGGACATTATACATTTCAACTTTTCATAAATTTGGTTAATTTAATTTATTAAGATAAAAATACATTGTGCACATAAGATGTAGTTTTCATAAAAACATCTCTTTTTACGTTAAAATAATTTTATCTAAATTTATAACCATTTAACAATAAATTTATAATTTATAATTAATTTTTATAAAATTATAAACAATATTTTTTTGTGTTTTTATAAATTTTCTTTTAAATAAAATATATATAATAATTTTTTTAAAGAATTTTTTTTGGTTAAGTGATAATTATTATACTATTATTCCTTATCATTTATTAACCATTTCATGGAATTGATTGATTTATTTTAAAATTTATTAATTAAAATTTATTAATAATGTTTATTGATATCATTCTTAAAAAGTGTTAAATTTAAGGAAAATGCATAATTAAACAAAATAATTTAAAATATTCTCACTAGAATATTTTATATATTCTTAAGTGTATTTTACCCGTTTTATTTTAAGAATTAATTTATTTATAAATATAATTTAAATATCGAGTTACATATTCCATTTTGTGTAGTATTAAAGCATTATTCATTCTTGTTTGGTGTTTCATACATCACAAGCTACCAAAACACTTAAAATTTATTTCTAAAGAAAATATATGTTCTAAAATCATAGGATGTTATAAAATTCATCTACATTATTCATGAATACCAATGAATTTTCCATTCATTATCAAGAAAAATTTTCCCCATAGGACCATTCATTTATCATGACTATAAATAACATCATGATATTTAGAACTTGAAAGAAGAATATATCATCTTCAAATGTCATTTAATTCATAATTATGAATATGTAATCTCAAATTTAATACTTTATAAATTCTCTAAAAATTATAATTATTTGTTTTATATTATTCCCTAAGTATAAAATATTATCTATCCTAATTTTTATTCTTTAATAACACACGCTTCTTGGTGTTTGTTATATATATATATATATATATATATATATATATATATATATATAATTAGATTCTCTTTGGAAAGATCAAAATTAATTTTTTTCTTCATAAATGATATTTGGAAACTCAGTTTTTCAATATATAGTGTAATTGTTACATAGATAGATATAATGTTCACAAAGAAATAAATGTTGGTTAAAAAATAACAATAATTGTTTTATAGAGAGATTGATGGTTTCATAGTTTAATACGACGCTCAAAAATCTTTGTCTGATGGTTATTCAAGACAAACTTCATACATATATAGTACTAGATGATGCTTATAAAGTAATAGGATAATGCATTCAAAAAGGTAGAGTGATGATTAGGCATATGAGACTTTTTAATATTTCCAATGTATGCAAGAATAGAATATTCTTACACAACATTTGGAGATGATGCTTACATGGCACAAGGGACTTATCAATTTTTCAATATTTCATTCAAATGACTTCAATTTCTTACCAAATCAACTATAGTGTCATCAAGACCTCACTAAAGAGTTTATAAACACTAAATAACATAGAAAACATGTTATATAATTTGAGTATGTTTTCTCCAATTTTATGTTTCTATTACTTCAAAATTTTCATCAAACATGTTCCTTTTAAATTCAACTTTGAAAGTTGTAAAGTAGGGTTCAACATCCAGATATTTAATTTCAACTCCTTAATTCTTAACATGTTGCAGAAAATTCACTCCACACTTGGTAACAATTTATATAGGCATACATATAATCTCAACAATAATAAATTTTTTTATCCTTTACATGTATTCACCATAAATGAATATCTATTTTCCACTTCATTTATTTGGTGGTTACTTAATCCATCACCCAATACATTACCTTTAAATGATTATACTAGAAATGAAAACAAGGTTAATTAATAAAAAACCTAGGTTTTTCCCAATTTCACTTCAATATACACCTTTGTATTTGTTATAAATTCTAAATTTGATCTAATAGTTAGTGTAATTCTTCTCCCCATAATTTATAATAAATACAATGGGAAGGAAAAATGCTCCCCCCCTTTATAGTTATTATATAGAAGCATTAGTAATGCTCATCTTCCGAATTTTTAATATCACAACATTCCATGGGAAGTAGTTCTCGTATAATAATATTTTAATTTTAAAGAACTCTTTTTCTCCCTATGTGTCTATATTATTTCTAACTTATCAGTTAATCCCATGAGAGAGAGGTAATACCATATTCTTAGAAAAGTTCTATTAACAAATTAACACTAAGTATACTTGAGACAAAAATTAATATAAAATAAGATTTATGAATTTAGATAACCAGTATATCCATTAACCAACATCAATAAAATATAACTTCTAAAATTATCTTCATATGGTGCTATTTACATAAATTTTTAGAAAATATTCATAAACCTACACTCACTAAGACACACACATAAATTTTTTAAGTGCCATTTTTTTTACCAATTTGGGTAGATAATCATTCCCCCTTGATAAATATAATCTATATGTATTAAAATAGTGGTGGATGAATTAATATAATACCTCAACATGTGGTTTTTTAGGGGATGTACAAATTTTTAGAATAGTCAGAAAATGAAGAAACTGTAGAATCCTTACTTCATATATAAGTCTCTATAAGGGGTTTCTCTTTACACTTCTTCACCTTCAATTCCAAGAACATAAAAATAATAAAACTGATTGGGGAACAGGGTGGATCTTCTTATGTAATAAAATGTTATAAACATTGATGATAAGTATTTTTGTGACCCATAAAATCCTTTATATTAAGATATAAATTTCCTAAACCAATTCATGATTTCTCCCCTATTTATTTTCCAAATATTTTTCCTTTTGGGTGGCAATGATTTCTTTACATTTCCAAATTTCTTCTTAGTTTTATTTGTTTTGTTTACATTAACAATTATATATAATTCCATTATTTTTCTATTTCTTCACCTTCTTGGAATTTTCCAATTGGTATGGACATATGGTAAGTCATTATTTATTTAAATTATTAACTTATTTCTATGTGTCTACTCTATTTTCATATCTTATTTCATGGAATTTTGATTCATTGGTGATTTTCCTTTATTATTCATTTGTTTTGGAATAACAATGATATATTTTACATTAATATGTCATAGCTTCTTTCAACTTTCACACGCATCTTTGTCAGACTTTGGAGTACTCATTTGGGGAATCCATTCATCCTCTTCACTGGGAGTCTTAACAACCATTCCAATCCTACTATCCATCTCTCCTAGATTGGAACTTTATTTTTGGATTCTAACTTTCTAGAATTTAAAAATTATATTAATGGAAATATTTTAAAGATACATGATATAAAACATTTTTAAATAGTATGAGAACGTATTTTATATAGTTTTAACATCTTGGAGAGATTTAATTATTAGATTATTGGGAGGGTTTGATTCAACATCCATCTTTACTAATTTATCTCATGATCCATACTTTCTTTTCATATATTTATTCAACTATAGTTGAGGACTAATTCTATCCTCATTGTGAGAGTTTTTTAGGTTTATATATATCAAAATTTTTTATAATAGTGGATAACTTCATTGATATACTCACAAATTTTTTCCAATCATTCAAATATATTCTTACAAGATATATTTCCAATTTCCCATGGAGTCCATTTTCTTTCAGTAGGCTTTATTCTTGTTTTAGAAAATACCCCTTTATTTAGGGATTCTAAAATTATCACATATTTAAATATTATAACCAAAATCAATATAACTATGCTTAAATATCAAAAATCACCAACATATTTCAATTAATATTTTTTCTTTTCCATGGGCATGTAATATTTCCAGATTTACAAGGTTGTTATCTTTGGGTTTAAACAATATCCTTTTGAATTTTTGGGGTAAATTTTTTTTGGACATATTCACATACATCCTTGATTTATTATTTGAGTAATCATAACTTTTAAACTTCCAAATTTGTAAAAAAATTTACCTTTCCCCTCTAGTTGAAGAAAACAATATTCAGTTCTCAAGGATTTAACTGGATAATGGGTTAAATCTTTGTATGATATTATAGTGGATTCTTCTCTAGATCATCTCAAACACATATTGAAACCATTTTTAGTTTGCTTAGACATTAGATACATCTATTATGTTTTTTTTGTAAACAAATTTTTTCTTAAATTTTCAGTAAGTTCCATTTTTATAGAATATAGATTTCTCAAAGGAATTTACAGCTCAAGACATTTTAGGTTGAGAATATTATTTTCATCCTTAGTTGATATCAAACTATTTTATAATAATTTATTTAAATTTATAAATTAATTATCATTCATATTGATACTTTCCATTAGATAATTATCATGGTATATTATTTTCTTGTCAATAATATCAAGTTGTTCACTATTGATACTCAAATAAATTTTATATATCTTTTCCAAGGCATAGAAAAATTCCCTGAAAATGTTATAATTTTTTTATATCATATTATTAATCTTTAAATTATTCATTAATCATTAATTTTTTTTATTTAAAATTGAATCAGATTCTATATTTTCACTAACTAGTCATGGGAGAGTTCTTTACTTTTTTTACTTCTTGGACAATGCTTCTTCCATTTCAACAACCTATTCTTCTGAATATGATTTATATTTATAAAGTTAATTCATTAATATTAATTTATAAGTATCCACCTAAATAGGTATATTATTTAGATAATAATTAACCTCAAGTTATAGGTCTTGAAAAATATCAGTGCAACCATTTTCCCAACTTAAACATGTTTCACTAGAGGAATAATAATCAAATTATTTAACTCATAAACCCTTACCATTATAATCACCTTTATCTAATGGGTTTTCCACTTTTTTTGATATATTTATTTTATTCATTCATTATTTATTAATATTATTTTATAAATCATTCTAATAAACTTCTAAATCAGTATTAATATGGATTTAAACAAAGTTCCTTATCTAGAGTATTTATAAAATCTCTTACAATCCACACTTCATGTATTTTAGGTAAAATAACTGTGTAGTAAATTTTAATAAATTATCAGATACTAAACCTTTTTTGGATATATATTGTGATAGACCATGGTAGATCCAGTTAGAGGGAACGATTATTTGATACCAATTAAAAGTCCCAGTGGATCATGCAGACACACCTTGGGGGGTGGGGGGGGGGGTCATGTGTGACTAAATTATTTTACAAAAGAACAATTAATATTTAAATTTGTAAACCCACTTTGAATTTTAACAACTTTCCCTAGTTAGGATGTAAATGGATCTATTATTTTACACTTTCATATGATTATATGAAATATAAATATTGAAAGTAATTTTTGGGAATGTGTTTTTACAAGGTTTGGACCTGATGTGAGAAACCCACTCATAGTCATGTTCAAATACTATTAAGAAAAAAATTATAATATAATAATATTTTTATTAGTTAAATAAGTGAATATATATTTATATAATATCCCATTGTCATTAAACTTTTATATTACTAGTTAGTATTCACAAATTCCTTTCTACTCATGATTTAGAGTGAAAACCTTTTTAGGGATGTATCTGCACCCAAAAAAGTTGATCTCCTTTCTTAACCAGAGAGTCTTCAAATTCCTTAATATCTTTAAATATAGATCATGAAACTTTAACTCTATCAACTTCTAATCTCCCATATTATTTATACAGGACTACATTATAGATATCTCAAATCAGAAATCAAGAAGTCCGTCCTAGAAGATATCTTACCTGAAGAATATATATATATAAATTATTATATCTTCAAGATATTTACTGGTGATAGAAAATACTAAATATGTAGGATTTTTTCTATCTTGATGAATTCTTCTTCTTCTTCCTCGACTGATCTGTATAGGATAATCAAATCAGTATGCTCTTTCTTTTTATTCTATTTACTCAATACATAAAAGGTTTCACATGCTCAAAAAACTATCTTATTCATTTCTTAAAAATGTAGAATATTCATATTAGTCCTTAGGATATTATTATTACTCTCATATATCTCACAAAAAAATCTTATACTTTATTGAAACCCAACTATTTTTTAGTTTAAGAACCAGTTCAATAGTCCTTATTCCTTGAGAGGATATTGTTATCTCTTGTCTCTCAAAACATAGTATTCTTGTAAGATCTTATATTTCTCTTGGATACTCATATTCACCATACAATAAGATATAATCTTTCTTTATTCATATATTTTCTACAACGTTGATCTTCTCAATTTATCACGTCTATGAAAAAATGTATTACATAGCTCCTCTCATTTATAATATCCATAAATGAGATCCTCAAGATAATATTTTAACCAAATGAAAACCAGCATTATATAATACCCACCTTAGTTTCCCAATTATATTTCATGAACTATTTTCAACTTAATGGATATTCTAAAGACAACATTAATTATTTAAAATCACATGGATCAATAAATTTATCATTTATTCCCCTAGAATAATTGGATTTATATTCAAATTTATAGTTATTATTCACTATTATAAAATCTTAGGTATACTTTATATATATATTATACACTTATTTAACTTTAGGAAATACAATTTCTTCTCAGTTAGAGTACATTTCAAGAAAACATAAAAATAGAAGCAAGAAGTGATCAACCATTAAATTTATTCCTTGTAAAACTCATCTTGAATAATATTAAAGTGTGTGATATTTAAACTATGAGAACACATCACTTAAATTAGAAGATCTATCATTACTAATTTATGATATATTAAATTCTTCTTATTTTAGGATAAAATAAATTTACTAATGTTCTTTCTTCCTCAGTATTTTCTCACTCAAATATCTAAGATGATAATGATTTATGATTTATATAATAAACCACATTTGAATCAAATTAAACTATATTATAATTAGAAATCCGTGAATTTTAATTTTCATTATCAATAAAATAGAGCCTTATTAAACCATTCTTGCATCATGTATATAAAAAAAATCATTAAAATTATAACTTGAAAGTAAAACACAATATATTCAAATGCAATTTTCATCAGAATTATAAATTCTTAAAACACAAATTTTATAATTTATGTTCTATCTCAAAATTATCAATCTTTCTTTGATCTTATTCTCTAATGATTGAAGACAAGATCTCATATTTTATAGTATTGAATCACACACCCTTCTTAGAGTTTGTGATATTTTGGAAAAATTTTATCATCTTTGGCTTTATCAAATTTTTTTTTCATCATTAAAAATTAAATTTTAATACTATATTTTTCAATATGGATAATGATGGTTATATAGGATGACATGATGCTTACATATAGATAGATGATGGTTACATATAAAACAATTATGCTTACATATATAGAATAATGGATATTCAAGCATGGATGATTATTACGTAGCTCTATTTTATGGTTATATAAAACACACTTCACACATACATAAGATGAGATGTTTCCTATATAGCTATAGGATGATGCATACACAGAGGAAGAATGATTATCATGCATCCAAGACTTTTACACATTTCTTATGTCTGTAAGTAGAGACGATGCTTACTATACACATGGATACGATTCTTACACATCATGATAGACTTTACAATTTTTCCAGATTTACATAAAGTTACATCAAGGGTACCCCAACTCAACTATGATATTCTAAAGACTTAATCCAAGAGTTTATAAACACTAAATGTAATTAATAACATGCTATGTACTCAAATTATGTGTCAGCTACCATTAGCCAGATCCTTCTTCAAACATTGAACTTGATTTATTCATTTTAAATCCATCTTTTCAAGATATCTTGTAGGATTATGTATTCATCTCTTCAATTTATAATCCATCATTCTTAATGTGTTATAGATTGTACTTTTCACAGTTGTTATAACTTAAAATATCCATATAGACCAGCTTAACAATCATCAGTTGTTTTATCCTTTTCCCTGTATTCCCTATGGAAAAAACTCCATTACCCACTTCATTTATTGGGTGTATACTCAATCCATCACTTTAAACATTACTATGGAATGATTATATTAAAAATGAAATTTCTGATAATTCAAAACAAATATAACTTTAATATAAGTTCACTCCAAACCTAATAATTTGAATTTATAGGTCCAAATACTAGATAATTATTATAGATTATTATTAAATCTCAATATTATTACATGCTTCTAAAATAAATAAATTTTATAAAAAGTGTGATTTATCTAGATAAATCAACATAATATATAAACCAACATGGTTGAGTTTTGAGTATTTCATACATTTCCAACTATACTTCAAGAAGGACAATTGAAGTATATTTCCCTCATATATTCAAATTCCTGACTAGATAAAATATATTTATGAGGATGTTCTATATCTATAGGTTACTCATATGTGAAGGTGTGTAATTCTTGAAAATATTTTTTTTTCCTTTCATTGATCACCTTTTGGGACACAAAAATGCTTGTCAAATTATTGAAGCATGATATCATATCTTACTAATAGTTTAATCACCATGGAGTAACCAAGGATATAATTGAGTGGACCCACTTGGGTGATTTTTTGGATTTCATAAATTTGTACATATTGAAATATATTCTATATCAAAATGGTTAAAGGTAAACCATTTTTCTTGATATAGGTATATTATCTCTATTATTCCAAAAAATTTTCATTGAGAAAATAAAGGTTAGTTTGTTTTCATGAATTATTTTTATAATAATGAAGTCAATGAATCAATAAACACATAACTTATAAAAATATTATAAGTGGTTTTCCTTCCTTAGTAAGTATATAGAAATTATTTTCCATGATTTATTACTTGATATTATCAATTTACACATGGGAATTCCCATCCCAGTAGTAGGATTCTACTTTTTTGCATCATTTTAATGAACGTAAAATATTTTTTGTGAGTTTTGGAATGAAGTTATTAATGTGGGTCAGGTAAAATTTAATTCTTCTAAAATTATCTATAATTTTTAAGGGGGTATTTAAATTAATACCATATTTTTCTGGGTAACAACATTTATTGCATGATAAAAAAACAAAAATCAAAGAAACTTTATAGAAGTGACAAAGAATATAAACTTTATAGAGTTCATATTCAAGATATACTATCCTAATTTAGAGAAAACTACATCAAGGTTATATAATTGTTCATAATGGTAACTATATTTAATTGCCAATTTATCTAAAAAACATTCAACCATATTCCCATGAATGAATATGAACTTGAGTTACATGTCCTATTCATCAGTGGAATTGGCATGTTTCAAATTGAAGGGTATAAAAAATATCAATACACCTATTGGGGGGATCAAAAGGTTTTAGCTTTATTATATTCATGTTCCATCCATATTTTATTGCAGTTATAGTAGATTCCCACAAAGGAGAAGTCATTTAAACATACCATTCCATCAATCAACAACTCTACAATTGGAACAAAGAATATATTTTTTAGGTATTGATTGTTTAAATCTATAAAGTTAATATAGGATATTATTTTTCTATTTTTATTCATAATACGATTAATTAAGGAAATAAGATTAGGGTATTGAAATTTTTAGATGAACCCTCTTTAATTAGTTGGTTAAATTTATCTTCCACCTTGTCACTATGAGTTATATGCACCCTTCTCACTTCCTAATTGTAACTACAAAATTTAGATGATAATAATATCTGACGTATAAAAACCAATGGGTCTATAACCAATATTTTTTATATATTATTATCAGTATTGGTATTGTGTTTTCTTCTATACATAAATTTAATTGCTTTAGCTCATAAAAAATGGTTGAAATAGACACCTAAAATTCATATGTGAAATTTATAATATGTTATTCTTTATTTTCATACTAAATGATTAATAGATCCACTTTTTAGGTTTCATGATATTTTATAGAGGTACTATCATCCCTCTTATAACTACACTCAACCGATGTAGGTGGGTGTCTATCTAGTTTTATAGAAACTATATGAATGAAGGTGAAAGAAACTAGCCATGTATTCCTTTTTGATGTTTAATTTACAATTGATCCAAAAGTATTGGATGCGTTGAATGAAGATTAATTAAACCTATTCACTATTAAATATTCTAGGGATAAAGATTAATGTGAATGGTTCATATCAAAACTTCCATTTATATCTTATATTGTTTAGAGTTTGGTAGAGTTTTTAAAAGTGCTTCCTTGGGTTCTCTGGAGAGGTGGATTGTGTTTATGACTAAGAGGCTTTTTGGAATGATTTATATATGTTGTAAAACATCATACTTTTGAGACAAGTATTAGTATTTTATATCATGTGCATGTTCTCGATCTTGTGATAATGATTCTCTCACCCATGAGTTAGAATTTATGGGAGTTTTTTTGTTACTTTCAAGCTATGTTTGACTATCCTACTCATATTTAAATGTTGACTAAGAGAGAATTCAATATCAAATCAATGCACTTTTCTAACATGAGTGAAATGAGTTCCATATGATTTAGTGTTTGAATGTTAATCCTGTTACTCTTATTGAATTTACTTTCACCTAGTTTTGTTAGCATTCACTATGAGAAAACATGCCTTTAATAGCACTGGCATTTATCAGCACTAGAAAAATTCACTGATAAAGTTCATATTTATCAATTCTAAAATAAGCTGTAGCACCCCAAGGTTTTGAAAATAAATATATAATTCTATTTTATAATCTAACCATTAAACACAAATTTGCCTCTTCTATGTTTTGAATTTCGAAAAAATGGTCATCTAGAGTTATGTTTATTAACTCATTTAGAGTCTGATAGAAAAAACTTGATTTTTAGTGAATAGTAACAAAACCTTATGAATAGTAATATGACCCTTATGAATAGTAAATAATAATATTATTTTGTTTTCTTAAGGCAATAAGATAATGAGATCTTAATTAATTTTTTAAATGTCACATAAAACTAATTACACTTCAAGATTGCTATTTTTTGAATTAATTGTGAAATTATTTAAAAATTAAATTAATAATATTTAGAAAATTAATCTTGAAAAATGGATTTCACTTTTTAATTCTATGCGTCGAAAAATGGTTGGGGTGAATTTCTGGGATTTTTCTTAAATACATGAATTTTTCTGAATAGTAAAAATACAGTTTTGAGTATTCGATAGTTTAATGAAATCATAATGATGTAATAATTAAATATAAAAGTATGGTCGACTTGTGTATAGTAACTTATTATATGATGTGTCCCAATTGGCTTAAACCATGGGCAAGCCCATGGTTTGGAAAAAACCACTAATGATGTGTCCCTTTGAAATTATTAAAAAATTACCTCTTTTTCTATAAATACCCACTCATCCATTCGTTTTCATTCATTACAAATCCATCATCCTCAAAGATCTGGTGGTTTTACCTCTCTAGGAGTACTTATAAGGTGTCCCTAATCCCCAAGGTCCCATCCTTCAAAGATCTAGGAGTTATTCTACAAGGTAAGAGAATCCTTCATCCTCTTCTTTAAGTCGACACTTCTTTTATGTTATCTATTTGAAATTACTTTATCATATGTTGAGGTTTGATTTTATTCATTATTATTACTGTCCTTTTGATTTCAATATGATAATATACCCTTTTTTTCTCATCATTTTATTTTATGAAATTTTAAGTGAGGCCGTTAGGTTGTCGAATTTTCATAAGGGATCTCTTAACTTTTCTTTTATTTTCAAGTTCATCTCTTTTATTTTTCTCTCCTCACCTCCTCTATCATAATGATCATGATAACTACAGTAACATATATATAATGGATTTATGTCATGTGAATGGAATACCCATCAGAAATATTCTTACTCCCTCCTTTTTATTTTTATAAACGAAATCAACGTCCACGAGGTTCCAATTTACAGCCTTCATAGACGACGAAGTTTCGTTCTTCAATTTCTTCTTCATTACTGTTCATGAAACCATATTTATGGTTGAAACAGACTATAATATATGTATTATAACATAATTAATATTAAATAATCAGAATATGTACATATAATTAAGTTATATGAAAAAACTAGTTCATAATAATCCAAATACCGCCAAATAATCGAAGTGGTTCTCATCTAATGATTCATCCTCATTCCATATAACCAAATGATAAAAATGACCATTACCAATTATTTATGTTCATAAATAATATATAATTCCAATCCTAGAGATTTATAACCATTCCACATGAACTCCATTACTTAAAAACAAGTGAACCGATTATGAAAATAAAGAAAATGAACACCCTAGAACAACAAAATTCAATATAATAACTTAGTAATAAGGGTATAAATGAATTAAAACGAATTATGATAAACTAAATAAATGTATAATAGCTTTTTAAATAAGTTATTAATAAGTATAATTTCATATTCCAGGTTCTTAAGTTTGAGAGAAGAACACGTTTGGAGTTAAGGTAAGGGTTTTTCACCCGAACTTCCATTTTGATTCGGGTTACTTTCATTGTCTAATTACCTCATTTAAATTATTATGTATTTTTATGTACTCATCATATATTCTGTTTGAGTATCATATATTTGTTTAAGAACCAGAAACCTTCTTTATTTTATGGATAGTTACACGTTTTAAAAGGAACTTTCAAAATGTTTTCAAAACAGAAGCCCGATTGAAGAGAATTTCTCCAATTCATATCTATTTACAAGGGAACTCTATAATCTATTTTTGGAAGCCATTATCTTTATAAAAATACTCATTTTATTTTGAAAATACTATCTTAATTCACCTCTGGTTTTATACAAAGATTTTCCTAAAGAACTCTTCTTTTCAAAATAAAAGAGTATTTATCTCAAAGTTTCTTAAGGATTTTATAAGAGTATTTTTGTTCAATGATCTTATTGATTCCATGGTATTATTGGGTTTAATCATTTATGAAGTAATATAATATATTTTATTTAATGGTTTATGACTAACTTTATTTTGGATGATCTATCCTAAAACCATTCATCATATTATTCCGAATGGTTTGTGTTTATGTTCAAAAATTGGTGAAAGTTAGTTACATTTCATATGATAGTTTCAATATGAATGTATATGTTGTTTATGTTGATCCCCACTCATATGAGGAATGCATTGGAATTATTATGTGATGGGTGGGGCCCGCTATATCCCCTCGATGCATCGGTAGGTCTCATGAGACAAACTATGGTCTTGGCAGGAGGCCTTGACAAAATGATTATTTAATGGTCCTAGCACGAGGCTTGGACGGTATGGTTATGAAGTCCGGCATATGCACTTCCATCATTATGATGCTAGTATTTGAAGTTCATATGGAAATTAGACTAGTAGAATATCCATGATTATGTTTTATTATGACATTATTTATTTAGCTCATATTTATGCCATAATGTGTTCAAGTTAATTATTAAAGGCATGTGTTTTCAATTATTCACCATGTCTAATGTTTATATTAAATTCCGCGGTATTTCTTACTCATACAAAGCATTTGAGCTCACCCATTTCTTATGTTTCATTTTCTCAGGACATAAAGAAGTAATTTATGAATGACTTGCAAGTATAATCTAGGAGATGTGATGTTTCTAGTGGAATAAAATAGTGTTTTGTTTCCATTCATGTTGTAATGATAAACTTATGTATGTGACCTATTTCCAATAATACTAAACTACTCTGTCTTTAGGGATTCGTATTCCTTTTATGTATGCCAATGTAATTAAATAAGGCACAGACTCCAGGAAACTGGGGTCGGGTCCTTACATAAGCACTGATAAAGGAAGACCTTTATTAGTGCTAAAAAAAGCGCTGATAACAGGCACTCTTTATCATTGTTAAAAAGGTACTGATAATGGGAACACTTTATTAGCGCTTTTTAAAGACTGATAAAAGGTAATTTTTATTAGTGCTTTATTTTTAGAGCTGATAAACTATGCCCTTTATCAGCGTGTTTTAGCACCGATAAAAGGTACCCTTTATCAGCGAGTTTTTTTATCATTGATAAAGGTTTCCCTTTATCATTTTTTAGCACTAATTAAAGTCCAGAATAAAATGAAAAATTAAACAAATAAAAATAAAATGATTAAATTAAGAAAAATATAAAACATTTTATTAATTAATTAATTATTGATAAATATGAATAAATTTAATATACATGCATATAGATTATAAATATTAATAAATAGTATATATTAAATATATATATTTAAAATAAATAAATATAATATATAAAAAAATTTAATTCAAAACATATTACTATCTTATTCAATTTTAATGTTGTTTGATCTTTCAATTTAACCTATATCAAACTTCATGTGTTGTATTTATTTTACACACACACACACACACACACATATATGTTAATGAATTTTTATACACAGACTCACACACAAATATATTTATGCGATATATAGAAATTCATACACCTAATATTTAAGTAATTTATTCATATTTTAGTATACTTTAAAAATTCAATTAAGCATGATACATTTAATATATTTTGTGTTTTTAATCCATGAATTTTATTTATTTATTTTGAATACTACACTTAGGGTATTCATTTTTTATTATTTTTTATTTTATTTTATTTTTGAATTTGATCTTTTTCTATTATTTATTTATATATATTTATTTACGACGTTTTAATATTTTCAAAATGTATTCATCCACATCAATATATATATATATATGTCCTTATTTTTTAAATAACTTATATTTAATTACTAAAACTTATCCATTTTTTAATATTTTTAAGGTGTACTCATTTTGAATTTTTCAAATTCACTCATTTTTGAAATGCATGTATTTAAGATTATATATCCATTACTAATGTTAAAAATATATTTGTAAATAAATATTTATAAATAAAAATTTCTATAAAAGTATATTTAATATATTTATAATTATTATAAATAAATAATTATTACTATTTAGATAAGTATTTATATAATTATAATTAAAAAATTATATATATTTAAATAATTATAAAATTATAATAAATTTATTTAATTAGTTATAAAATTATAATAAAGTTATTTAATAAAATTTAAAATTATAATAATTTTATTTAAATAATTATAATTATAAAAATTTTTAACATCTCTTTTTTAGCCTTGATAACGATCAATATTTATGATCCCTAAAAAAGTGTTGTTAAAAGATATATTTATCAGCACTAAAATGTTTCCGCTGATAAATATTACTTTTATCATTGATTTTTAGCACTGATAAACCTCGAGATTTATAAGTTCTAAAAAAGAACTGATAAATATTCATTTTATAAGTGCTTATAAATTTAGCGCTGATAAAATGGATCTTTATCAGTTCTTTTCTGAAATCACTGTTTAAAGCATCCCTGATCCATTTAAAAAAACTATAACCAACACCTAGTCACTCACGATTCTTAAGCTCTCGTGGAACTCATCATCTATCAGAATGACTCCTCTACATTCACTGGGATTAATCAAGGCTAAAATCCAATGTATTCTATTTTCTACTCTTCCTCTGTCATTATTTTATGTTTTAGGTTCCATGTTTTGCGTTTTTGCATTGTTCTTAAACATGAAAAACCATAAAACTCTTCTCGCCGCTACTGTGATATAATGAGTGTGGTTCTATTTCATCATTTCCTTCTATAGAAAATGGTTTCAAAGAAAGATAATTATGTTTTCATATGTTAAGGTTATTCAATATATATGTATGGTCTTGTATGGATAAATAAAATTGATTTTGGATCTACCCTCTCTACACATCCTCCCCTCCCACACCCTCTCCTCTCCCTCATTTATTATTCTTCTTCTATTTTAATATGTATTTGAGTGTCCAACCCATTTTTCCCTAGATACACACATAGATGGTTTAATCTTCTCTATACATCAATAAGGAGACCTGTCACCCCCCTCGAGTTTCTCTTCATTTGAGTAATATAAGGTTCCAAAATATAAGTAGTTTCTCAAATTTAATTTATCTTATTTACTAGAATATAGATTCTAAAGGCTTAATTATGAGGTTTTTTAAGGATTAGGGGATACCATGTTGTAGCCCTCATTTATCGGTGATGAACATATAGGGACCAAAGTAAGTGTAAAAATCAATAAAAAATGTTTTATGGATTTTGGTTATTCTTGTAAATTGTTAAATAATGAAATGGGTTTTTTAGATTTATGATTTTGATGAATAATTTTTTATTAAATTGGAACAAATATTTAATTAATTAGTCATGTTCCAAAAATTATTTTAGTGATTCATGTTGTGATTGTTTTGTTAAATTAATTTAAGACTATTATTAAACTTTAACCATGTGTTACAAATAGTGATGGGGAATTTCTTTAGTGAGAAATGTATGCTCAATATTTTTTTTAAAAAAATTTCTTAGATTGGATTGGGTTGAGAAATCATTGGGTAAATGGACTTAGAAATACATAACAATATATAAAGAGTGTATTTCCCAAAAGTAAGTGAGTTATCCATGGTTGGATAGTTGATTAAGAAAACTATGATATGTGATTGATTAATAGATTTACTAATCCAAATGGGGAGATACATGATAAAAAATAATTAGAAAATTCATCTAACATGGTGAATAACTGTAGATAGAACAAAAAATGATTAAATATACTTTTTATGGGTTGGTTCTTTATGTCCTATAAGTCATGTAATTTTTTTATCCATTTCCATAATGCACAAAATAGAGATATCATATTTTCTGATATCCATGAATAATAAATGTAAACTTAATTTTATATATACATTTATTATGGGCTACAACATATGACCAATGTAGATTTTGGTGGGGAATTAAATGTAAGATATTATATGAATGAATCTGGATACTTATCCCAAATGGTTTCTCATCAATTATAAATAATAAGCAGCATAATAAATGGATTGAAACATTTATTGAAATACTCAATGAAAGAAGTTCCCCAACATAATGAAATTACCAGTTTCCATGATATTTCAATCAATTCTCAAGGAAAACTTTATTAAATTTAGTGTCTCTATAAAGGGATATGATCCCCCTATTGTAATTAACACCTTTTCATTCCATAGCCAGACCTCGCTTCTTTTTTATCACTATTTATCACTAGTTTTCGGTGATAGCAATCCTTCGATGATCAAGGGTCCTCAAGAATATTTCCATGATTTAAGGCTAGTGTAATATCATCAAATGCTACAATTTTTTGTTTTCTAATTCATAGTTATTAATAAAATATATTCCATTAAAGCTCAAATATATATTCCACTAATACTATATTACAATTATTCCATATGTTTTTTTTATTTTTTTCCATTCATAGTTATACTTGAGATAGATCAACCCTTTTTAAGTTTTTTAACCCTCTAATGATCATAAGATGATACCCTAAAAATAATAAGTGGTATCAGAGAATTGTTATTCAAGGACATAATGTATTAATCTATTAGTTTTTATAATAACTAAATGTCATCTTGTATTATGTCAATATAATATATTATGATGTGAATGATTTCTTTCTTCAGCCATAGAATATGGATATTATATATCATATGGTATGACATATATAAAATCTAGTGTTTTGAACTATTTTATCAAAAAATTTATGATATCATAAAATAAGACACTATCCCTGGTTTGCGTGAAAATAGAGGATCAAAGCACAAATACAATATCACCTCATTTGTTAAAGATGATAAAAGAAATAAAATGTCTCCTATCATTTTTGGTGAGACCAGTCATGGATTATGATTAATGTTTCATCATAGAATGTGATTGAGTTGTGTCGATACCTATCTTCAATATTATATTTTATAACAGATAATATCATTATTAGCCATAAATTTGGACATTTCTAGAGGTAATTGTAGTTCTACTTTAAGCTATGTGGTATAATTTTAAATTATTTGAAGTATCCATGGTTCCTCTAAGATATTATGGTAATATATCATAATAGTAAATTTAGTATTGCATTGGATAGATTCATTTCGTTTATAAGATTAAAAAAAATTCTAGATCAATGCTGATCATAAGTTGAAAAATTATCCCTTTAAAGGGATGTATGATATTGGAGGGATATTACAGTGGAATAAAAAAATTTCCAAATTTGGAAGGTGTGGAATCCTTGAGTAGAAATAGGTGATGTCCAATGTAGGTGGGGTGAGATTCATTTCTTCAAGACCATTATAATAGAGGTATTCAAATTCCTCTTTATTTGAGGAGACTTTTTGAGTGATTCTATAATTGTAGGTACCTAGGACACTTTAATACTTAAAAACTTGATTGTCTTCCATATCTTGAAGATGGATTGGACCCCATTTTTCAAACTATCCTTCCTCCCATCCTTGTGGTTCGAAAGTTCATTGATGAAATACCTCCCAAATAGTGATGGTAGGAAGACTTGTTTTAAAGAGGGAATGAGTAGCCTCAAATCCATCATCTAGAGATGGAAGACAATCAAGCATATGAGGACAGATTAAATAAAGGTACTAAAGGTTAGTTGTACTGTATTATTAAATTATTATATCTTTGTTCAAGATAGTAACAATTTACATGCAATATTCATGCAATTGTGGACTTTTATGCATCGAGTGTATTGCATTGTTGTTATTCAAGATGAATTAAATGTTTGACTACTCATGCATACAATGTATTCTTAACATGATGATGTTACCAATCTTGAGGAAGAATAGACTATTGATGAGGAAACTGCAGAATTATTAGAGGATCAACAACATGTTGATGAAAAAACAAAGATGCAACATCATAGTTTTGAATAAAATTATCAAGGAAAGAAGTCAGGGTATAAAATTTGGGGTTGGTTGGAATCAATGTGGCCAACTTATTGAACCAAACAAGTCAACGTTCATTGGTTATATTGGGGTCACAAAAAGGATGAACGTGATGATTGATATTGACTCATAGCTCCACGTCCAACCTATAACGAAGGAAATCCTTTGGAAATATATAAAAATAATGATAAAATACAGTTTCAATATTTTAATGAAAAATTATATAATGAAACGTTGATTTAGTTTTCATTAGTCCTTACTTTTATTTATTTTAGAATATTTTAATAATAAATTTGTCTTAAGGACCATTGGAAAATTCCATAGAGTATTCTAGTCTCTTCTAACGAAGTTACATTTTAGGGATGAAGAGGGGAAAATAAACCCCCACCCACCAATTAGTTATGCACATATTATAAACTAGGAAACATGGGATGATTTACTCAATCATAAAAATGAGAAATAATTTCCGGTGCATTGCGTTTAATAATATATTATTTGAAATTATTTATTTTATCCTAATTGATTCAAAATTGTTAATTTATGAAATAGAAAAAAGGGTGATGAAAATAAAGAACGTTCTTCAAAACCATTGTATCCCTATTGAAAAGGAATAATGGGTTATGCTTCATTAGAGAACAAAATGGTATGTATTTTAAATCAATAATAAAGGTTTAATTATGTGGTATAAAACAACATTTTTTCATTTATTTATATTCAGATTAATGAATCAAAATATGAAGCCACTTCCATCCCAAATCATGTGCTATGGACGGAGGATCGTGTAAATAAGGAGGGTATATTAGTTGATGAAAACACAAAAGCAGTATGTGAAGAATGTGTATGTATGAAATAATTGTAATTTGTTATGATTTATAAAAATATTAAATAAAAATAAATACTTTCATATTTTTTTATATGGTTTAGACATAAGAATTGGCGATGAACGTACCAAAGAAAACCGACTTTCAGTAGCTTTGAAGCGGCCTGAACAATATGGTCATGTTAGAGGATTAATTTTTGTAATCTCTAATCAAACATATTTCTAGAATATAAAAACATAGGAAGATACATATAATATATTGAGATGAATTCATACATAAATAGACTCACTATAAGATATTATTTTGCATTCTGGTTTGGCATACTAATGTATAAGAAAGGATCAAATTTAAATAGTGGTGGAGAAAAGATATGCACATTAACCAAATGATTCCATTAGATTTTAGGTTATTCACCCCCAGACTACATAAATTACCCTGGTAATCAATTTTTTCATTACACTTTCTCCTAAATGTGAATCAAACAACTTATGATAACTTTATATTACTAAAAGTATGCAGGCTATAGTTGTATGTTACTTTTATCTTTCAACACCCATGTACCACCGTGTTGTGATTGGTACAATGTATAATATCCTAAAAGAACAAATACACAATTAACCCCTACCAAAAAAGAACATGAGAGTGGGGATTGAGGTAGCTTTTGATCTGACTACTGAGTTTCCTATTCCAATTTTTGTTCTAGATGTTACAACAGTTGAAGCTTCTAATGGATATTTTATAGCATGTCCATCTAATATGATAAATATACATGGGTATGTATTTAACAAAAAAATTTCATATGAAAAACATGTAATAGTTGATGATAAAAGGTCTGAAGTGAGTTATGATATTATAGATGGATAAAGTGGTGGAAAAATGAAAGGTCGAATCAAGAAAATCTAGTGAATCAACCAAGAAAACAAAATGACCTTCCAAGAGTACCTTATCCCCACCAGTTCCAGAGAAACATTTATTATCATTACATCTTCATAAAGAGACCAAATTTAAAGATAAAACTATGTCTTACATTGAATATTAAGAATAAATATATGCAGATTCTTTGATAAATAGAGTTGGTCTTGAGACTCTAAATGAGATTCTCAAGCATGAATGGGTCGGTGTCTCAGTTGTGAATACATACATAAGGTGCATTTTCATAATATGTGTATCCAAATAGTGATATGAATATGTTTATTAAAATTAATAACTATTAATATTTTGTATATGTGTTTATATTACAACTACATAAAGGGAAGATATTACGAAGCATGATTTAGATACATTAATCCTTGTATCATTTCTACACCCAAAATTACTTTGAGTAAGGAATAAATAAAGAATAAAAAAGATGAGTTACTCAAAGTATTTAATAAAAAATAACTAGACAACACAGTCTTTTTGATTCCTACATTTCAAGGGTAAAACTATATGATCAAATCACATAAAATATATTTTTAATTTTTTGATTACATTATTGTTGTTGTTTTTTAGGAAGAGCTGGATACTGATAGCAGTCAGCATAGACACCCCAAATATTTATTTTTTGGATTAAATGCATGGATTTCTAACCAACCGACCATACATGACAAGTATTGTGAATATTTAATACACTACAATCAACATTTTTTTAAATAAAATTATAATTATATGTTCAGTTTATATTGTAATTAGAATTTTGTTATGATTGGGTGGTCTCTCAATACAGGCTAGTTAATGGCATGAATTTGGTGTCTAAAAAGATAAAACTTGTGGATTACTTCAAATGGAATCAAATTAATCTATATATGGAAATATTTAACTATAAACAAATTTCAAAACAATTTTCTTATTTTGGTTAATGTTTCTGTAGTGTCTGAAATAAGATAATTAAATTTATTACTGATATTATGTTTGAAAATTTATGAGAGAAATCACAAATCATTAAAAGAACAATATCCGCAAATATGTTATTTCCCAAGGTAATTACAATTTCATTAAATATATTTCACAATCATTTTTTGTCTATATTTTCCCAGTACTATCAAGATTTCTGAAGACAGATTTACTTAAAAGAAGAAATCAATTTGTTTAGAGTTGAGTGGGAATCATAATTTTTTTCCAAAATTTATACTGACAATAATTTTAGGTGATTTCCTACTATGTTTGTGATCTAGTTTGAGTTAGGAACTTTAAATGATATTTTTTTATCAATCATTAGTTTTAAAATGCTTATATATTATTTTGATCCCTTTCTCAAGGATAAGAATAATTGAGGATATCAATTTTTTTAGATGCACTGACCTAAAAACAATAAAATATTTTGGAAATCATGTAGGTGGAGGTGGAGGTGGTGGCGAAGGAAGAGTTGGAGGCAGTGGTGAAGGTGAAGGTTGAGTTAGAGTCAGCGACCAACAAGGGTGAGGAGGCATAGGCCAAGACTGAGGCAGTGGAGGATAAAAAGTGTGGGCTTGAAAATAATAAAATTGTTGGGAAATGAAGTATAATAAGTATCATAACATGATTGTGTTTGAGAACAATTTTTTAAAAGTTTACACAACACGTATCACTTAAGATAAGATCCATTGTCCTTCTTTCCAATTTAAAATGACATTTTAGTAAAAAAAGATGTGGCATAATTAAAAATGATTAGATGCATTAATATGGCATTGAAACATAAGGAAAAATATCCATATATCATTTTTGACATGTAGGGATCATCTTCACCTCAATTCAATGCACAGTGTGACTGGTATGACTCCAAGTGTTCATTATTAGTTTAAAATTAACATTTTAATATAAAAAAGTGTCACTCATTTAAAATTGAGAAAACATGCTCATATTATCTTGATAATTTAGTACAATGATTCATAATTAATTTTTGATGTGTATGAACCTGTCTCATGTCAAACCCACACACGATACCACCTGTATGGCTCAAAGTGTGTGTTTTCATTTTAAAATGACATTTTAGTAAAAAACACAGATCACATACTCAAAAATAAGGAAACACATTATGATTGTTTTTATACTTTAGGAAAATTATCCCTGAGTCATTTGGGACATGTATCATTTAGTCACTCCTCAATCTGATTCACGGTGTGACCATTATGATTCGAAGTGTATCTTTTTATTCAAAACGCACATTAATTTTAGTGAAAAAAACTGACATGCTTAAAAATTAAAAAACCCATTTAGATTATTTTGGCACTTTAGGAAAATTATTCGTATATCATTTTTGACATGTAGGTATCAACAACACCTCAATCCGATGCATGGTGTGACCGGTATGACTCCAAGTGTTCATTATTAGTTTAAAATTGACATTTTAATACAAAAAAGTGTCACTCACTGAAAACGAAAGAAACAAACTTGGATTGCCTTGATAATTTAGTTTAATGATTCATAATTCATTTGTGATTTGTATAAATCAATATCATGTCAAACCCATTCTTGATGCCACATGTATGGCTCAAAGTGTGTGTTTTCAATTTTAAATGACTTTTTAGTAAAAAACACATGTGGTGTAATAAAAACCAAGGAAACACATTCTGATTCTTTTTATACTTTAGGAAATATATCCATGAGTCATTTGGGATGCGTATCATTCAATATCTCCTCAATTCGACACACGGTGTGGCCATTATGACTCCAAGTGAATATTTTTATTCAAAATTAATATTAATTTTATTGAAAAAATTAATGACATACTCAAAACTAAGAAAACACATTTGGATAGTTTTTGTATTTTAGGAAATTGATCCATATGTAATTTTTAATGTGTAGGGATCAACCACTCCTCAATATAATGCATGGTTTGACCTGTATGACTCCAAGTGTCCGTTATCATTTTAAAAGTGATATTTTAATAAAAAAATTGTCACTCACTAAAAAATGAGAAAATGTACACATATTATCTTGATAATTTTCGAAAATGATTCATAATTAATTTTTAGAATATATTAATTAGTCTCATGTCAAACCTATACATGAGGAATCCTATATGGATCAAAGTTTGTGTTTCCAGTTTAAAATTACATTTTAGTAAAAATATATGTGGTGTACTCAAAACTAAGGAAACACATTCGAATTGTTTTAATACTCTAGTAAAAAAGCTCCATGAGTAATTTGGAATGTGTAGCATTCTTCCATACCTCAATATGATGCACAATGTGAACGATATTACTCCAAGTGCATCTTTTTATTCAAAATTGACATAAATTTTAGTGAAATTTTTTTTCATACTCAAAACTAAAAAAATGCATTCAGATTGTTTTGGTACTTTAGGAAAATGATCCATAAGTCACTTGTGATGTTTATGGATAAAAAAAATTAATATGATGCATGGTGAGACTAGTATGACTGGAAGTTTATCTTTTTATTCAAGATGAACATTAATTTTAATAAAAAACAATGACTAACATACTCAAAATGAAGAAAAAAAATTCCAATTATTTTGTTAATTTTGTAAAATTATCTTTATGTCATTTGTGACATGTAAGAATCGGTCACACCTCAATTTGACTCATGGTGTGACTGATATGACTCCAAGTGTGCATTTTTATTCAAAATTTACATTAATTTTACTTTAAAAACAACTGACATACTCTATAATAGTGTTTTTATTTTGTTTTATTTATGTTAGAAATTTTATTTCATTTAAATTCAGTATTTCTATCTTATTTTGGTAATTTTTGTTGTTGTTTCTACCGATGCAGTGGGTTGTTGAAGCACATCGAACCTATTTATGGTGATGTAGTGTACTGCAGCATGACACTACAGTTTTCACCTTTATCAGAGATACTAAATGCACTGATAATAGTATGATTTATCAGTTATTTTAAATGAGATTATAAATATACCCTCTATTAGTACTTATAATGGCACTGATAAATCATACTTATATTAGCGTAAATTAAAGTACTGAAAAAAGACACCATTTATCAGTGATTTTTAAAGCCCTGATAAAGGGTTCATTTATGACCACTAAATAGAAGTGCTGATAAAAGTATGAATTATTAGATCTTTTATTTGGATGGATAAATCTACCCTTTATCATCATTTTTTTTCACTGATAAAAACCATTGAATTTTAACTGTGCTAAGGTAGTCAGTGCTTTTCTAGTGCTGATAAAGACCAATTTTAGCACTGTTAAAGGCATGTTTTGCAGTATTGATTTATGATTTCAACAAGGATGGTACCAAGACTACATGTTTTTCAGTTTTCACTTATTTATATTCCTTTGTAACCTCCTCTATGGATATTGATGGTGAAAATATTTCTATATGAGTCCTCTTCATTAATTAATAGGATAGTAAGATGGATAGAATTGAAAAATAAGTAATTGGATTCATAAATTAATAGAAATTATATTTTTTAGAGTAGTGTCTATCCTATGAGTGATGGGGCCATGAATTTCATACTACTTTTGATCGGTTTAGTTACTCACTAGGTTTATTCTTCCTATAATTTTATTTTTTAGTTGTGATTTCACTAGTTCTTTGAAGGATGTTGAGGAGAATATGTATCCACAAGTTTTTGGTAGGAGAATTTGGATCATGATTAGTAAATTTATTTTTACCCATATGATTTCATTCACATTATTGATTGATTGTTGAGTAACCTAATATTCAAAATTATTATAAATTTTAATCAAATTTTTTTCATTCATCTTATTCTTTAGAGAGTGAATAATACACAAATATTACATCTATCTTAAGGATATCTATATTTACATAATTTTAATCCACTAACCATAGGAGTAGATCTATGAAGAAAACTTATTCCTAAATGGAGTTTCCTAACATTTAGTGACATGAGAAATAAATGATATGATAATAAAACAATATCTCACTAGAATTTCTGTTCTTTCAAAATTTTAAAAAATTTATTCTACAACATCGATATGAAGTATCATGAGACATATTCATTTTGAAATAAATACAACTCATTTTTTCAGTTTTTAAAGTTAATGTGACTTTAATCATTTATCATGTCTTATGTGTTTATTTTATGACATGAACATTATTTTTATTATCCCATATGAGTCAAAATATTATGATTAGAAGGTTTAGGTAATGGATCCAATACTATAGATAACTTAATAGTAAGAGAACTAGTTTATAAAATTTCATATTTCATTTACTATGATGGTAGTTTTTTATAATATTTAATTTTTCTTCAAAAGACGGAATCTTTGGATGTTTCAACTATTATAGTAAATTATTATAACCCACTAGGGTATTTCTATAGAATTACCATTACTGTTATCTTTTGATGGGGATTCTAAACATAGACATCTTACTAGTATTCATGTTGAAGTTTTATATCTAGATAATTGGTGAGACCATTACATCTACCAATTAAATCTAAAACTCTCTCATTTTTATGTTTTTTCTACATGATAGGTCATTTTTATTATTCTTCATGAATGTTGAGATAAATTGGTAGATGCAATACGATAAAATACCTTACCAACTGTGATTGGATTCAACTGCTAGATTATTATACCTAATGAATGAAGTACCTTACAAATTATAGGTATTGTATCTAAGATTCATTGTTTATTTTCATTCTGGAATCCAAATCACTATCCTACACTTGGGTGTAAAGTAAATAAGATAATATTCTAGGTATCCCAAACCATTTAACATTGATAAGTTGGGGTTTTAAAAGTTTTTATAGGATTAATTAAATCCTCATAATATGGATATGATTTATCTCCAGATCTATCAGTGCACATATAACTTTGAATGATTTTCATATGAGTAGTGAGATAATATAGTATTTGTTTTTTTAAAGATTATACTTGGAATGATTTTTGAGATGGGATGTTTGTCGGAGTTTGATATTGTGGTCCCATCTTATCTAGTGGTTGATAGACTGCCTAAATTTTTAGTTGATGTTTCACTAATGGGGGAAAATCTTAGTGATCAACCTAATATATAATTTAATGAACATACTGGTTTGATATCATAGTAATCTGGTTATTTATTCTACTTTTATGGGATTATAATTCTCTTTAGGTTAAAGGTAGTCAGTTAGAAAAATCATGGTTGATTCAATCTAAAAATCACATTCAAGGTGTATGTTTCCCCTACATAGCTTGATATTGATTTTATCAAGTTTCATTACCCTAGTATTATACTTGGAATACCATTATTTGATGTAGGTTATATTAACATCAGTAGGTGGTGGGAGGGATATTTTATAACCAAAACATTCATATTTTCCTTTAAACTATCCAAATAGGTAAAAGTAGTGGTATATCTAAAGAGGTCCCCAAATCATGGAATTTACTTTGATGAAAACTTTGTATACCTTCTTCCCACACTTACATACATATGAAATTGTGGATATATACTTCATCTTAATCATGTTATTTCTCATAAAAATCGTACTTTGTAGAATTTTGTGGGACTTTATTAACAACATACTCTGAGGTGAATCCAGTTACATAAACTATAACATTATTTTCATCAAAGAAGTTAATAGAATCATCTGTTTGGGTATAATTTTCAAATCCTAAATCAAAATCCTCCACTAATTATGTTTCATTGAAGGATCTATTAGTCTTGGGACATCTATGGGTCTTTTATTTCTCCATTCATCTTTCCCATTGGTATGGTGCAGAAAGATTGTGATGAGGTCTGATCCTGAGTGAATTTTCCCTAAATCCCATTTACAATGATCTAGATAAAGGTGTTGATTAATGATCCACCATTGGAGGTAACCATGGAGTATCTAGTAATTCTAATTTAATCTATGGATCTTCATCATCAAATCACGAATCTATTTTTATCATTGAAGATAATAATTGGGTTGATGAGGATAAAAACCCTCCAAACCCTATGGGATAGGGTTATCCCTATATTATCACATCATATACAACATCCCTTTTCCATTTCAAGATCATACTCTATAATGAGTCAGATGGTGTGTAATCTTTGATGGGTTAGCCTAATATTTTACTTTATAGAAATATCCTCTTGAATTGTGGGTTAGGACTCTTATAGATTTCTTAAAGCTTCCCCATTCTAGAAATATGATGTAGAATCTTTTCAATTGCTCTTTACCATTTATTATTTATTTTTCTATGCTATAAGTATATTGATGATCTATTCTATTGAAAAACAAAAATTTAAAAATATTATAAATATATCCTAACTTGAAGAAATTATTTTGAAAGATACCTTGTTGGTATGAACATACTCACCAGAAAATGAGGTGAAATGTAATGCCTCAAATTCACCCCAATATTTGATGAATGAATTATATGTAGTGCCCCTGATTATTTAGTGATGATTTCAAATCCTGTTTAAATATTATTGACAGAATTTCCAAGTATGTTTTAAAGACTTGAGATTTAAATCTACTTGAAGATTGACCGAATCAACTTAGTGAAATTTTACATCTAATCCATTAAGGTGATTGGAATACTCTTTATGAAATAGGTGTATGTATTATAGATAATTAAGTGTCATCAAAATATTTTAATAAATTCAATTCATGAATTCATTTTCAAATATCTCATGAATGAGATAGTGAAAAGTAGATAGAGGCTAGAGTATAATATATATTTTTCCTTTGTCCAACTCCCACTACAATATTCTGAAATATTCATCATCTCTATAGAATTATTATACAAACCGTTTTGACTATAAAGGATACCTTTATGTTTCTTTTTCTGATGGAATAAGGACATTTATTATTTTTTCAACTACATCCATGTTAAAAAAATATGGTAGAGTAAGTTAATATTATTTTTGACACATCTCACATAGTCGTAGGGATGATACACTTCTAATTGATGATGAATTTTATAGTGTAGTTAGGTTTTATTTTATGAGAACTTATTGATATGAAGAAATCATTAGGATTATTGTGACATGGGTAACACCTTCATTCCAAATTCTATGGTGAGGATCTCTCTGGTTATAATTTTCTTATTCACCACTATTAAGAGGACCACCACTTTTGATTGGGTATTTTATCATAAGGGTGACTTTCATGATAAAAACCATTGAAAGAAACTATGGAGTTTCTAGTTGATGATTTATTAAGATGATGAGTACCTCTAAAGTTCTTCATTATTATTTATTAGTATGTGGTGGAACTCATTTTTAGTTAAATGTTGGGGTTTGAGGAGGAACTTGGCAACTGGAACCAAAGAAAGGACCTATCTATTTTTGGGACTGTGATTTTCTATGTGGGGACCTTCAGATACTATATTTGTATTTTTACGAGGACATTAATATTTAGGGATCTCGAGAGGAAATATAGAGTTATTACTTTGGGTTTTACCTCAGTTAGGATTTTAGTGGCTGCTAGGTTGTTAGGGGTTACCATTGAGAGGACATTAACAACTAACATTCATGATTTCATGGAGAGGACCTTAGTGAGTGGTATTCTAGGGAGGACCTATAATTCTTAAAAATATGTCACATTGATAAGGACTCTTGTAGTGGGTTTTGTTCTCCCAAATTAGTTATGGGTTTATTTAAGTATCCATTAATTAATTCCTCAATTAATTATAAGTATTCTTGCTAATAGTGATCTAGAATATCCTTTGGGATACTATTAGGATATACCTACAAGTCTAAAATATGTGGGTAATAGAAAACATATAGAACCATCATTTAAATTTCAGTTATAGTGGGATCTACTTTTGGGTTCCTAGTATAAACAACTGAGGATGAAACCTCAATAATGATTTTTTGAATTATAAGGTCAACATAGTGGTAGTGATGACTATAATTTGTGGGAGCACTCCTAGGAATATTTTGAGTAGAGATTCAAAATTAAGAAACATCCTATTGAACCACTTATAAAAACCAAAGGTGTGCATATTTTCACTATATAGAGGGACTCTTAAAGTTGTTTGATGTTTCTATGGGGTCCACATACCTCCTGTCGAGTTTTCATCAATTTTTTTGAAACAACCTATTTTTTTTATTTTTTTCCAATGAGCGTGAAGTTAATATACATGATTTCAATGTGTGAGAATTAATATCAACTTGTAAGTAGTGTTTAGTTTTCATTCATGCTGGTGTAAATATGGTTTATGTTTATAAAAAAGGAGTCATTAAATATTGAGTTGTGAATATTTCATGAGTATATGGGAAATACCTTGAATCTTGGAAGTGATTAGATTTCATTATTTATATGATAAACTGAGTTTTTTCCATGAATGATTCAAAAATAAAGCATAAGTAAAGTGCTTCCACTGAAGATTAATTTAGATATTTATTGATATAGAAAAAAATTAAAGAATTGGTTAAGGTACTAAAAAAAAGAATATTTCAGGAAGAATACTAATTTGGAAATGATAGTTGAAGAAGTTCTGGATGATTCTTATTGTAATATGAAGGTATTTTTTACACTTTATAATTATTATGAAAGGAAATTGTATTTATTGATATTGATAATATCATAATATGAGAATAGTTCCATAGATTTGGTAATTACAAGATACTATATCTTTCTGAGGACACTGAGAAGATAGATAAGAATAAAATATGGTTGGTGTTTTTTATGGAGATCAATGCGTTTTATTATTATAAAAGAAGTTGATTATTTGTATAGAAATAAACTTTGTTTAAATATTAGAAATTAATCCAAAGATAAAATGGGTGATGATGAGTTTTAGAATTATTATGATGTTCTTTGATGTTCATTTGATGGTATTCCAAAGTTATTTCAAGGGTATGATATGATATCCAAAAATCCAGAGAAGGATGGTTACATTATGATTTATAGACTATTTGGAATCTATAAAATTAAATGATAACTAATATATTTTTTAGACTTTGAGGTTGGTAAAGACACAAATATCTAGTATGTTTGTATAATTTTTTTAGAGTTCATAAAAATTGGTAAAGGAAAGAAATAACCTAAGGTATGCATTATATTCTTAGGATGATGAATTCTAAAAATTCCTTGAGCTCTATTGTAATTAAAAATATATTAAATAAATTGAATATGATATATACTCTAAAATAAATATATAAAATTCATGTAAATTGATTAATGCATAATATATTTGATGTTGGTTAAGTTTGTCTGCTGTATGATTGAGAAAAAAAGAAATTATTGAACCATATTCAATAAATAAAGGTATATATTAATATATATAAGGGTAATTTTATTGATATGTAAAGGTAATAATTTGTAAAAATTGGAAAGGTATTGAAAACACTATGATATGTAGTTTTTTTTGGGGGATAAGTAAAATAATTTCCAAGGGACATATAAAAAATAATCTATGTAACTAACTATATGAAAATATATAATATGGAAGGATATAATAGAGTGATATTTCCAAAATTATATTTCTAACATAAGATTAATCAGGTTATATAATTTTGGGTAGGTAATGATTTTTGAAAGTTAACCTAGATGCCCAGAAGTTAAACTTACAAAATAAGGATTTAGGAGAATAATTCTCATGATGTTGTGTTATTCATAAAGTCTTAAAAATCGTTAGTGGATGCTTAAGTTGTGATCGAATCAAAAGAATCGAGATGATGATCGTCAAGACATGTGGAAGAAGATTAAATCCTATACAAGACTATGAATAAGATACTGAACAAATCTAGTTTACATAATTGATATAAATCTACCCCATGGGATGAAATTCCTTTCTAAGGTGACTATGAAATTATAAAACACAGAAGGCCACATTATGGTTCTTGATGAAGTAGATGTTGCAAGAGAGATTCATATTGTGATTTCATGTAATGGGGATTAATATTAGAGATGTATTTAGAAAATAATATATGTAATTATATGATATAAGTCTCAATGAAACTAACTAGAAGATATCTAAAGAATATTTTCCATGAGAGATGGATTCATGCTACAAATTTTACGCACTATACTTTCATTTTGGCATGGGGTTTAAATTGAAAGAATGTTTTTGAGGAATTTTAAAGGAAAGACCCCATGATAATTGAGGAATATCGTAAGGAATGATAAGTCAATAATTTTAGGAAACCAAAGGTGGGGAATTGTTTATTTTCTTATTTTTATATAGATGATATTTTAATTCATAAAGGTAGAGAATCAAGAAGAGATCATATATTTATCTGAATCATGTATTTTTGTTCTTAATATAATTAATAATATTGAACATACTAGACCAAGAATTATGGAATATTAAATGAGAAATGACATTTTTATAATTGAATGAATATTTCTGTAACAAATTATGGAAAATATAATCACTTGATTATGAGAAAAAAATATGTAAAATAAATTGAAAAAATAAGATGAGAACTAATAATATAGTCTAATAAAAAAGATCAAAAGTATCAAAGAGAGATAAAAAAACTCTATCATTGAGATATATTATGAATCAAATAGATATACTTCTGATATTAGTGAGAAATAGATCAATTTTTTACATTAATGATGAATAAGAAAAAAGAGGAACCAGTTTGGTTTACACTGATTACCATTCAGGCCAAAGAATAAGAGAGATAGACAGAGAGATATTAGCTTTATCGTTATTTTTTTAGCATTAGAATAAGATAATAATTGAGAATAATAGGTCATGCTAATAATATATCATACCATTTGAACGAGGAAGTGTATTTGATTTCTTTACATTAATGAATAAGATCAAATTCTTGTTCTCTAGGAGGGATACTATCCTATAGTACTATTTATCATACTTTGAGGTGATACAAGCCAAAACTTCTATTTGACGAGGCCTAATTAGTTACAAATCCTAATTATAAAAAACTTTTCTTGTACTTTACCTAGTTAGTTCTAAGAGTATTGTTTTATGGACATTCTCTCTCTTGAGTTCTTTCTTAATAATAAAATTTTATTTATCTGTCCATGGGATAACAACCACCATACATTGGGGACATAGTTATCCATATTCAAGGTGAACATCATTAAAAATTCATTTGTGGTTTGTAATTTTTCTTTCCTTCTCATACAATATTCATAATAACTAAATGTGATTATATAGAATGAATTTTTTTCTCTTAATAAGTGATGAGTTGATAGAGTGAAAATATATTAATTGTAATAAATTCAACAACTTTGATTCACCCCTCATAGTGTTGGACATAACCCAAGTAATCCTAAAAATTTGAATCATATCATAAGGTTCCACCTCTGATTTGACTCTAAAAAATCTCTAGATTTAAATAATTTATATTTTGTGTTTATCTTACAAAGTAGTTTTATATTACATACTTAGAATATAATTATAAATACTGATTTAAAAAACATATCTACCAATAATCTATTAAAGAGGAAGAAGAATGAAATTAAATGGTTGAATAAGATGTCCCTCTTCTGCATGGAGGAAGAAAATTGAGTTTCCACATGTTTCAATAATGATAAAGACATATCTAGTATGGAATAAGAAGACGAAGGGGTGTTTAAATATATCACTAAGAAGATGAAAAACAATTCAATCTTATATGATTCAAATATTTTACATGAAGATAAGTTCATTGTGAATTCTTATCATGATTTTACCCTTGATTAACCATATATAAGTGAGTAAGAACATATCTCTCAACAATTATATAGTAAAGAATATGATAATTCATGTTATTATTTGATGAATAACTTATATAATTTTCCCAAATATATTATAAATTTTAATTTAGAATATTTTGAAAACCTTAATGTAAAGAATAATCAAATTTAATAATATTTTAAAATAATAGAGGAAGAACTAGTTCGAAGAAAATTGGTATGTATCAAACTCAACAGAAAAGTTGATTCCAAAAGAGATTCAAATTCAATTCTTATAGATATATACTTGAAAACTAAAAAAGATCAATAAAATGTAATATATTAAAAGGAATAAGTTATATAAATAATTGAAGACAATTTCTATAAATTCAATTAAGAACAATAGTATTGCATTTATTTCAAGAATATATAACTAAAATTCAATGAAAACAAGATAAAGGAGCTTGAGAATTAATTATAAGAAAGGAAAAAATTAATAAATGTCGTATTATGTAGATAATAAGATTATTTGAAGGAAGAGTTAATAAAATTGAATATTATAAGAACAATCCTAACTTAGAGCGTCTATATCTTGAAGTAAAATAAAAAAAATTCAAAAATGATGCATCAAGAGTCTTCACACCCAGATAATAGCATATATTTTACACAATTTGTTCTGATTATTCATGTGTTGATAAATATATATAATTTGGAAATAAGGATCATAAGTAATTATATGGTAAAACATCTATAGTCCAAATCAAAAATGTTTTATCCACTCTAGAAAATAATGATTGTGTTAAATTCATTTTCATACACAGTGTAGGTTCTAATTCAAAATCTAGAAAAAATGGATGAAGAAAAATTGTATGGAACTTGATACTAAATATAAAGAGTATTTGAGTAAGTGTGGTAAAATTTATTCCCAAAGGGATTCCTAACTAAATAATAAGACATCATAAAATCACTAATGATTTTTTTGGCTAGATCTGTATTCAAAGTAAAATATCATGGTTTTGTGGTTACTACTAGTTCCATGAGTGGTGAGGAATAAGTATATTACATATCATTATAATATATCAACTCATGGAAGAAAAATAAATCCTATAATATGAGGGAAATGTCTATCCAAATACAATGATCCTAGAATAATCCGAATATTATCTTTTTCTATAATTGTTTTATATTTTTATGAAATTATGTGGAATCTACAAAGAATGTGGTTAGAATGAGAATACATAATTTTTAAAAACTACCAAACATGTTCTAAAAGCACTAGAAAAAAACTAAAAAATTAGAATTTTAAGAATAAGAAAGGCCATTATACCTTAGGTTATGAGAAAACTTTATCTATTAATAAAAGTATATCAAAGAGGTCTAACATTGGTGATTTACCAAAAATAAAGTGTATCTTAATTTTTGGAACAAGATTCCATAACGTGTACTATTATAAAATGGTCATGAATATTAGTGTGTATTAAAAAATTTTATAATAACATGTAAAATAATCAATCTATAAATTAAATAAAAGAATTGTTTAGGTGGATGATATATAGGAAAATTATTCCAAGTCTCAAGAAAATGTTTCCCAAAGTTATTAAGTTGAAATTTCATGAGAAGACATGTATATTGTATAATTAAGCTATATATGTTTCCAAAAAAATGATTGATCATTTTTCCATTGAAATTGGGAACAAAAAGAAAAAAATATAAATAATAGGAATGTGAAAATTCTAATGTTGGATAATAAATTCCACTTGATAAATTCGAATTTCATAAGAGGTTTTCTAAAAAAAATAACCCAGAAGATCATGATAACGTGTCAAGTGTGAACAAGATGGTCATATATTAAAGTATTATTTAATCATCATACAAGGTCAAGAATAAATATGGTAGGAGATTAAGATATCACTAAAATACTCTTGTTATTTCATAACTAATATAAAATAGAAAATATCACACTAGGTGGTTGATAAATAAAGTAATAATTCAATCCCAACCAAAGAGAACACTAACATTAAAATTAGAAATAATAACAATAAACGATTATCATAAAGATGGATCTGTTAGTAATGGATTATCTTCATTGATAAAAAACTCTCCATATATGTTATTTCTCTAAAGATAAAAGGATTTTCACATTAATTTTATACACTATGTGTTTATAGCATTCTGCCTTTTTAATACATAATTTTTCATTATATTTTACATAGAGAGGATCTTTAAAGTCTAGTGTCTTGGAAATCATGAACATAATACATGAAAACAACATAAAACATTCTTCTTAAACACTTTAAAGGCTTCTTAATTTTTCATCCTAAGTTCATTACAACATTTCATAACCCGGGAGCATACATCAAAAGAAAGGGTGAGCAGAAGACCTAGTAAGGGAAACAAGAGAAACATTTTACATGTGAACTTGAGATACATCAATAAAGTCATGATAAAAAAGAGATCATGGGGCATATCATAATAAAAATAACATGTTTCATAACTTGACGATGTGTCTACAACATTTAACTTAGAAAATAATTTCTGTATCACCAAGTTCCATCCCCAAGGTGTCATTAAAAAAATTACCAAGTTAATTCACCAAGGTATCGTTAAAATGGTCATCTCTAGAGATTAAGTCTTTTCCTAATGCATTGGAGCACTATCAGGTCGCATCCTTAATTTTCCTTTATTATCATGTGATCCACATATATCATCATCAAACATTTCATAAATAACCCATATAGCCTAAAATAAATGGGTTTTATTTTATAATCATAATATTTTAAAAACTGCTTTAAAGACATGATCTTTATGTCACTTTAAACACACGGAAATGGAAAGCGGGTTTCATGTATGTAACTAACAAAATTTAAAATAGAAAATTTAGGTATATATGTGAATAACCCTATAGAATAAAGAGTTTTGAGTATTCACTTAATAAAATAAAAGAATTTTAGAAAAAGAAAGACATTTTGAGATGAAAATTCGGCAGCATAACAGCTGTGTTGCAGGGTTTTAGTAAATATTGACAAGAGAGGGGACATGGGTGAACCACTAATAAATGATCCATAATACAGTATAGGGACAGAATATAAAGGATATAAGAACATGGTAATGAAATTTTAAGGACATACCATATGAAATTAAAAACTTTAAAGGGAGACAAAAATAATATTTTTCTTATGAAAATTTTGTAGCCTGACGACATCACTTAAAACTTCAAAAAAATAAATTGATGTGGTCAAATTGGGTATCTCTTCATATGAAAATAAATAGGAAAATATTATGGATTTATATATCATACCCCAATATAAGAAAAAATAACTCTAAAGACTTGAAATTAAAATAGAACTTTGAAAATGTGAAAGGTGAAAGAATCCCTTACAAAAATTCGGCAGCCTGACGACGCCACTTAAACATTCATAATATGAAATGATGAGAGAAAGAGGGGTTATATCATCATATAATCATAAAAAAGACAGTAATATGATTATAAAATAACATCCTTCAACATAAGAAGATGGAGCATAAAAGAAATGACATAAAAGAGAGTACCTAAAAAGAAAGAGGGAGGTAAGATCCCTTACCTTGAAGAGTAACTTTGAAATCTTGATGTTTGGGACCTTGGGAGGCTTGAGGGAACCTTGGGAGGACTCCTTGGGAGGTAAGGAGACCAGAACTTCGTTGAGGAGGATTTTGGCAAGGAAAGGATGTGAGAATGGCTTGGTATTTATAGGGAAAGTGAGGGGACAAGGCATTAATTGCCAAAGGACACCTCATCAGTAGTATTGGAAAAACCATGGGCTTGCCCCTAGTATTTTCCCATGGTATTGGACACTTGGGACACCTCATACATTATATTAATATTCATAAGTTGACCAGAATTATTGCATAATTATTACATCCTTAATGATTCCATTAAACACCCGAAACTCAAATACTGTATTTTCACTATTCACCAAAAATTCAACTTTCTTAGAAAAATCCCAAAATTTCAGCTTAACCAAATATCGATGCTCTGATTTCAAAAATGAACTCAATTTTAGGAAAATAATTTTCTAAATATTTTTAATTTAATTTTTAAATAAAAACACTAGTCAATGAAAATTAAATTGTTTCAGAAAAATCTCAAAAATTCACCCTAACCAAATATCAATGCTCTGATTTCAAAAAGGAACTCCATTTTATGAAAATAATTTTATTAATATTTTTAATTTAATTTTTTAAATGAAAAACACTATTCACCCAAAAAAACTAATGCTTAACCAATAATTTCTGAAATAGTTATTTCCCTATTTTATTGAATCACATTACTTAATCAAAGTGCCTAAATTATATTAATACTTTTTTTAGTGAGATTACTAATCCATTTGGTCACATTACTAATCCTAAGTGTAAAATCACTATTCATAATTTACTATTCACAAAAAAATTAGTTGATCTTATTAGATTCTGAATTTCATACTGAACACATTTCCTGTAGACCATTTTTTGAAAATCATTACATATCTTTAATTATTTATGGTTTACATAAATATTATAAAATATCCCCCTTTTCCAAAATTTATCAATAATATGAATACTATATTTATCCGAAAATTTGAAAATTCACTAAGTTTACCATAAGAAGAAATCACAATTTTTATTTAAAACAATGGATTACACAAGGCATTTATGGTCTCATTACATAGCCCCTTATAACACAAGCATAAGAACTAAGATTAAGGTGTGCTAGGGTGATAGAATATTGGGGCAGCTTGGCCAACATTGCCCGAGTAGTGATTTATATCAGCTTCAACTTCTTGTGAAGGAAATTCCATTCCAGCATCACACGATGAAGTTCGGCTTGGGTTTAGTCTAGAGCAAAGCCCAAAGGTTCTACCTCCTTCTTGAGTTCCATCAGATGGGCTTCGATCGGCCCGAGACTACTGGATGGGGCCATCAAATCATCTTTCTATATTAATTTATCAAGATCACTTGTATTTATAGAAAATAATTGTATCATTTAGTTTCCAACGGTCATATTGACCAACAATCATATAACAGTCAAAACCCAATGGTCTTATTTTAATTATAATCATTTTATTATATTAAATAGTTTTGTTGAGTATAAAATAACGGAAAAAGTTAGGAAAAAAAATTTATTCAAAATTTCGTGTCCTTACAATCTTCCCACTTAATAAATTGCATCCTCGAAATTTTAAAATTGGGCTTGGAAATTTCATTGAAAGTCCCACATCGAAAAAAGAGTCAGTAAAAATATTACTTTAAAAGAAAGAAAGGGAAGTATAAAGGTTACCCGAGTTAACCCATACTAGGATTCCATGTAGGAAAACATGGATATTAAAGAGAAAAAAAGGGTCAAGTTCTGATGGAGAGTGATAGAAAACATGATTAGGAGAAAATTAACCACAAGAAGATCACAAACTTAATATGCGTTAAACGGTCTTTGATTATCCAGTAGGAAACATAAACCAACAAAATTTTTGTCTTATGTTCCTTTTCATAATTTTGAGGAATTTATTTACTACATAGAATACAAACATAAGGAAATATATTTAGCTTCAGTAGAGTTTCATCCATTAATAAGTTTCCACCAAAACTAATCTTTTCTCCAAACAATGAGCATTCAAAAATATTTGGTCTCATCAAAAGCACAAGAATCATCTTCTAGAGAATCACATAATCCACAAATGAATAACTATATTTTTCCCTTGTCTTTAGCCATCAACTAAAACTAAAATAGTTAGTTGGGGATCATATAATCCTAAAAAAGGATAATCCTATATAAAAAGAAATATGACTATTAATCTCCAAAATTCAACAAAAGTACCAAATGATCCAGAAAGACCATTCAATACACAAACATCCTTAAAATTCATCAGAATAATCCAATCTAAGATTGGAACCCAAAACTCATAAGGATTTAATCACACTGTTTTCCCAATAAATCTTAACATTTATCTCCAAATAACATTAACTACTATTAAAGTATCATACTAAAGTGTAATTAAGCTATTCACATATTCTCTATGCTAGGTTCATCATTTTCTAGAAATAACCCAAATCACCATATATCCATAATAAATACATAACTTCCTAAAAAAATAAACCATTCCTCCTAAATTTAAATCCTGTAGTATTTTATTTCCCTTAGGGAAATAGTACTCCAAAATAGAAAACATCGTCATAAATAACCTTTATCATTTAATCACCAAATAATTTTCCTATACAAAGGATATCCATTTGATAAAACATAAGTTTCCAAAATAAACTTATTCTTGATTCATAAAAATAGCAGGTGTATTAGTCAGTCCGAAGGGCATAACAACAAACTCATAATACCCATATATTGATTGGAAAACAGTTTTTGGAATATCATCATTCTTCACCCTCAATTGATGATAAACAGAATGAAGATCAATCTTAGAGAAGAATTTACTCCCATGAAGTTGGTAAAATAAGTCATCAATTCTTGGAAGAGAGTATTTGTTCTTCAATGTGATCCCATTCAGTTCTCTTTAATCAATGCATAGCTGCATCTATCCATCCTTCTTCATCACAAAGAGAACTGGTGCTCCCCAAGGAGACACACTTGGTCAGATAAAACTATTCTCCAAAATATCTCGTAGTTATTTATTTAATTCCTCTAACTCCACATTTTCCATCCTATAGGGGGTCTTTGACATCAGATGAAGTCCAGGTACGAGTTCAATGGAGAACTCTACCTCTCTTTCTAGGGGAGGTTAGGGTAACTCCTCAGGAAACACATCAACGTATTCCTAGATGATGTAGAAATTTTCTAAAAGAATAAATCCTTCATGAGAAACTTATTTAATTTACAAATCTTTTAACTAAAACTTATTTTATGTCTTAAAACATCATGCTTAGACAATTACATTTTTCTATAATTCCTTCATAATGATTCATAAAAAGCTCGCGATTAACCAAACATATACCCTGAGAGTGTCGTAACCAAGAGTGTAGCATGGCCCGTTGTCGTGTACCAGTTCCCGTTCGAGTCTAGATCAAAGTGGTGTTTTTGGGTTTTACCCCTATGTATATCTATGCTAGAGCCACCACCACCTGCTCATATCCAGACAAGGATGTATTTTCTTGATAAACCACTTACTTCATACTCACCAAAAGGCCAGGAAGATTTCCTATATTTAGACTTTTCTATAGGGTTATTCCTAAAGTTTTCATATCCTAATTTCAATAAATAACTAAACTATCCTCTGACACAAACTATAGCATCCTTCCTTTTTAATACATAACTTTTCATTACATTTTACATATAGAGGATCTTTAAAGTCTAATGTCTTAAAAATCTGGAACATAATACATCAAAACAACCTAAAATATTATTCCTAAACACTTTAATGGCTTCTTCATTATTCATTCTAATTTTATTACAACATATCATAACCTGAGAGCATACATCAAAGGAAACAGTGAGTAGATGGCCTAGTAAAAGAAACAAGAGAAACATTTTACATGTGAACTTGAGATACATCGATAAAGTCATGATAAAAAAGAGATCATGAGGAATATAATAATAAAAATAATGTGTTTTATAACTTGAATATGTGGCTAAGACATTTAACATAGACAATCATTTCTATATCACCAAGGTCCATCCCTAAGGTGTCATTAAAAAAATTACCAAGGTTATTCACCCAGGTATCGTTAAAATGGTCATCTCTAGAGATTAAGTCTTTACCTAATGCATTGGAGAACTATCAGGCCGCACCCTTAATTTTCCTTTATTATCATGTGATTCACATATATAATCATCAAACATTTCATAAATAACCTATATAGAATAAAATAAATGGCTTTCATTTCATAATCATAACATTTTAAAAACTGCTTTAAAGACATGATCTTTATGTCACTTTAAACCCACAGAAATAGAAAGAGGGTTTCATGTATGTTACTCCCAGAATTTAAAATAGAACATTTTGGTATATATGTGAATACCCCTATATAATAAAGAGTTTTTTGTATTCACTTAATAAAATAAATTAATTTGAGAAAAAGAGAGCGATATTTTGAGACGAAAATTCGGCAGCATAATGGCTGTGTTGCAGGGTTTTAGAAAATATTGAAAAGAGAGGGGAAATGGGTCACCGACTCATAAATTATCCATATAATAGTATAGGGACATAATATAAAGGATATAAGAATGTGTTAATGAAATTTTAAGGACATACCATATGAAATGAAAAACTTGAAAGGGAGACAAAAATAAGATTTATCTTATGAAAATTTGGCAGCCTAACGACGTCACTTAAAGCTTAAAAAAATGAATTGATGAGATAAAATAGGGTCTCTACTCATATTAAAATAAAGATTATATTATTATGTATATAGAGAAAATAACATAACATAATAAAAAGGAACTCAAAGGACTTGACATTAAAATAAAACTTTGAAAATGAGAAGGGTGAAAGAATCCCTTACAAAAATTCGGCAGCCTAACGACGCAACTTAAACATTCATAAAATGAAATGATGAGAGAAAGAGGGGGTATCTAATCATATCAAAATGAAAAGGATAGTAAGATGAATATAAAAGAACATAATCCAACATAATAACATGGAGCATAAAAGAAATGACATAAAAGAAAGTACTTAAAAAGAAAGAGAGGTGTAGGATCCCTTACCTTGAAGAGTAACTTTGAAATCTTGATGATTGGGACCTTGGGAGGCTTTAGGGAACCTTGTGAGGACTCATTTGGAGGTAAGGAGACCATAAATTCGTTGAGGAGGATTTTGGAATGGAAAGGATGAGATAATGGCTTGGTATTTATAGGGGAAGTGAGGGGACAAGGAATTAATTGCCAAGGGACACCTCATCGGTGGTATTGGCAAAACCATGGTCTTGCCCGTGGTATTTGCCCATGGTATTATACACTTGGGACACCTCATACCTTATCTTACTATTCATAAGTCAACCAGAATTATTTCATAATTATTACATCCTTAATGATGTCATTAAACACCCGAAACTCAAAAGCTGTATTTTCACTATTCATCGAAAATTCAACTATCTCAGAAAAATCCCAAAATTTCACCTTCACCAAATATCGATGCTCTAATTTCAAAAATGAACTCCATTTTTTGAAAATAAGTTTCTAAATTTTTTTAATTTAATTTTTAAAGAAAACACTATTCATTAAAAAATTAATTGTTTCAAAAAAATCCCAAAAATTCACCTCAACCAAATATCAATGCTCTGATTTCAAAAATGAACTCAATTTTATGAAAATAAATTTCTAAATATTTTTAATTTAATTTTTTAAATAAAAAACACTATACACCCAAAAAAACTAATACTTAACCAATAATTTCTGAAATAGTTATTTTCCTATTCTATTGAATCACATTACTTAATCAAGGTGCCTAAATTATAATAATACTTTCTTTAAGTGAGATTAAAAATCCATTTGGCCACATTACTAATCCTAAGGGTAAAATCACTATTCATAATTTACTATTCACAAAAAATAATGTGATCTTATTCGATTCTAAATTTCATAATGAACACATTTCCAGTAGACCATTTTTTAAAAATAATTACACATCATTAATTATTTAAGGTTTACATAAATATTTTAAAATATCCCCTTTTTCCAAAATTCATCAACAATATGCATACTATATTTATTCAGACATTTGAAAATTCACAAACTTTACCATAAGAATAAATAAAATTTTTTATTTAAAACAAAGGATTATACAAGGAGGTTGTGGTCTCATTACATAGCCCCTTATAACACCAGAATAGGACCTAATAGTAAGGTGTGCTAGGTTGATAGAATCTTGGGGTGGATTGGCCAACATTTCCCGAGTAGTGATTTCTATCAGCTTGAACTTCTTGTGAAAGAAATTCTGTTCTAGCTTCACACGATGAAGTTCGGCTTGGGTTTGGTCTAGAGCAAAGCCCAATGGTGCTACCTTCTTCCCGAGTTCTGTCATATGGGTTTCGATTGGCCCAAGACTACTGGATGGGGTCATTGAATCTTATTTCTATATTAATTAATCAAGGTAACTTGTATTTATAGAAATTAATTGTAACATTTAGTTTCCAACGGTCATATTGACCAATAGTCATATAACAGTCAAAACCCAACGGTCTTATTTTAATTATACTCATTTTATTAAATGAAACAGTTTTGTTGAGTATAAAATAACATACAAAGTTAATAAACAAAATTTATTCAAAATTTCAGGTCGTTACAATGTTTGTTCATTTCATATATGGAATTCAATGTGAAACATATGTTTAGGGTGAGAATCGAGGAGATGAAAATGATATCAAATCGAAATAATATATTTTAAGAAAAAATGTTTAAATGATCTAATATTTTGTATCTATAAGTCATTTTAATGATGATAATATCCTTAATAAAGTGAAGATGGAGTGTATCCCTTAAGGGAGAGAAATTTGAGAAGCTTCTAGAATATAAAATTACATGGAAATCTAGATTTTATTTAATTTCATAATATGTTTCATTTTGAAGGTATACACATAGATTTTAATTTTTTTAAATAAACAAATATGGGGTTAATAAAGTGTTATTTAATTGATCAATGACATGAAAGTTAGAAATTTATCTATCAATTTTTAAATTTTAACCAAAAATTTATTTTGAATGGTTTTAATATATACGTTATGATGAGTTTAGGATAAGGTTGTAAACTTTATGAAAATATATTAAATATTTTTTTCGTCCTAGAAAAAAATTATAAATCCTTTAAAAATGATATTTAAACCGGTATTATATTCTTGGTTCACTATGTATAACTATATTTTCTAGATTAGTCATTTTTTTATACAATGAGAATTGATCAAGTAGAGTTAGAGTGAAATTCTTTATGGAACATTTATTTAAGTGAATTCATACATCCCTATCTCAAAGATCTTCATATTTAATGTTTATAAGTGGAGGGAGATGAGAAAATTGAAAATATAAAGACATGAATTTTTTATATCAGTATAGAGAACAAATCCAATGGAGGAGATTTCTGAACACACTTATTTATTTGTTAATTTTTTATGAGAATTATATTACTATTCTTGAAGTAAATATTATCTAAAAAAGAACATATTAGAATTATTTTGGATTTTTAAAATATAATTATGTGAGGAAGGTTAATGTTCCCTTATAAGTTTTTATTAAATATTTTGTTGTGAATATTTCATGAGTATTTGGGAAATTCCTTGAATCTTGGAAGTGAGTGGATTACATTGTTTACATAAGGAAATAAATTAAGGGAATTAATGATTCCAAAAGAAGATATATTTTATGTTCTTTACTTGGATATACATTTGAAGATCCATTGATATGAAAAATATTGATGAATTGGTTGAGTTAATTCCAAAAAAAATTTCAAAAATAATATTCATCTAGAAAATATTGTTGAAGTTGTTTATAATGATGTTTTTAGGGTATAAAGGTATTATTAATAATTAAAAATTAATATAGTAGGATGTTACATTCACTATGATTAAGAATCTCACAAATTGATAATAGTTATGTAGAGGTATGTGATTTGTAAATATTAATTTTTTTTGAAGAAGTTAAAGAGATGACTAAGAATATAGTTAGATAGTGATTTTTTGATGGATATATATCCTTGTGTGTATTATGAATGAAGAATATTATTTTTTTGAAAATAAACTTGGATTAAATATAAAAATTGAGTTAAATACAAAAAAGGTATTGCTAAGTTTAGAAATACTCTGATGTTAGTTGAATTTAATATGAAGGTATTAAAATGTTATTTTAAGGGTAATAGATGTAATAAATTAATATAGATAAGTTTTTTAACATTTTGAGTTATAGGATTTTGTAAATCTATCAATATATGTGAAACATAATATATTTCTAAAACTCTAACATTTGGGAAAGTCATAGATGATCTTCCCTATATGTATATGTTTTTGAATTTCATGAAAATTGGTAAAGGATAGAACCACCATGAGATACATAGTATATTATTGAGATGAATAATTTTTAAAGGTTCTTATATTCTATTATAATGAGTAATATATTAAATATGTAACGAAACATTTTTTTCTTTAAGAGATATAAGAAAATGGAATGGGAACATAGTAACATGTAAGATATCTGATGTTTTGTAATTGTTTTATTAAAATATGTAGTATGAATATAAGAAACTAAATAACCATATGAAATATATAGAGGCTAGAAAGATCCTACACAATGGTCATTTTATTGACAAACAAAATTAATTAGTGAGGAATATTTGAAAAGTCTTGTGAATACAATGATACATAATATTCATTAAGGAATATATAATATACATTTTGATGTATATATATAAATTCGAACAAGAAATAATCTTACACTAATTTTTAAGATGGTCATATATCTCACTATCATGGATAGGATGTTTTTTTACATAAGTTTAATCAATTAGTATAATTTTGAGAAGATGAATATTCCTATAAGTAAAATTGGAGGTTCAGAAATTAAACTTCCAAAAGAGGAAATTACGAGAAGAAAAAGTTTGATGACATTATGATATTATTAAATTACTAAATATAAATGGATAATGGGTAATTAATTATTCAAGATGAAGAATGGAGAAGATGATATTGACGCCATATAGAATAATATCCCACCATGTAAAAGTTTAATAATGAGATACCAATCAAATATACTTTTAATAATTGAGATATAACCATATTATAAGGGTTATGTTGTTGTTACTATGAAATTGTAAAATATATAAGGCCACACCATAGTGAGTGATTATGAGTATTTCACAAGATAGATACAGGCTATGAATTTAGGTCACGGTATTTAGGTTCATCATTGAATTGAGATAATAATATGTGTCATTACATGATAGAAGATTCTAAAATGATACAATGAATAAATAAAAATATGAATTTTTGTGAGATATTACTTTATTCCAAGAAATTACATTTTATATTTTCACGTAGGCATATATTCTAAATTTAATGTAGTTTTTAATGAATTTTGAAAGAAATTTTCCCTGAAAAATTGAAGGAGATATTAAATAAGAATAGGCTAATAACCTTGAGAATTCAAATATGTAGAATAGGATTGAAATTTTTTATATTCTAAAAAATTTATTTGAATTCTTTAATCTTGATAATAAGGAGGAGATAATAAATACATCTTTATTACGAATTAGTTTTTTTAATATAGTGAATAATATTGTACAATATTCATATTGAATTATAGAATCTTAAATTATAAAATAAAGTGGTTGAGGTTATATGGGTATTTAATAAATAAAATATGGAAAATATAATCAAAATTTTCTAATTATAAAATATAGAAATGAATTAGAGAATCTGAAGAAAACTGATACATTATTACAAGAATAATATTGAAGAGTAATAACCAATCAGTATAAATGAGAAAAAATATGCACCAAAGTGATGGAGATATAATAATAGTGAAAAAAAGATAAATTATATTAATTAAATTTGAATAAAAATAAATATATTCTTGCCTAGTTTTTGGTGATTTTTATTCTGGTTGAAGATGAAGTGAGAGAGTCTAGATTTCTCTCTATCTGATGATTATTGTAAAAGCCAATGAATTAAGAAGACCAACATATGATAATATTAATTCACAATGTATAAATAATAAAGAGTAAGGCCCTTGTATTTTTGTATATTAGGGAATAAATCATATATATGTTTTCCAGGTGGGACACATGCCTACACTACTTTTAATCTATCATACAATGAGGTGAGGAAAGCTAAAATATGTATTCCAAGGAAAAGTATTGGTGGGTTCTAGAGCAATATAATAGCACGATGCTTACATTAAACATGGTTGGTTATAGAATGACATATACTCTCCTTAGTTTTTTGCGATTTTTGTTCAAATAAATTATATTTCATTAATAGTTTTCATTACAAAAAACACCAAGTTAAGCTTGTGCTACATGAAACACTGGATTATCTTGCATTACAAATGACACCATCTTTTAAGAAAACCATGATATATTACTAATATAGTCATTCAAATCATATTTTTATAACCTATACATTATATATAGTGAGTTTAATAGTAATAAATAATGTTTAAATATTATTCATGATATAGTAATTCCATAATAGGTTGTGTGTATGGAGGACAACCTCCTAAAAAACCAATGTCATTTTCTATTCAATTTTCACCTATAACGGTTGGAAATAATGATTTATTCATTGATTATAAGTTATATTTGTGATATTATTATTGTTATTATAGAATTATTATATCATACATACCTTTATACTTTCCTTTTTTTGGGAATATGATAACATCACTCGTGTGTACGATAGACTACCGCCCCACGAAGCGATGTGATTCAGTCACACTTTATATGGAAGGTAATAAGGATGATATTAATGAAAATATGTGATATATATGACATAAATATTATTTTTAACTATAATATATTATTAATCATTATTTATTTCAATCTGATAAGAAAATGGAAACTATTTTCATGCGTACGTACGACCTACCGTCTCTATAAAAGATGTATTTCATTTTCTATTACCAAATTTTATGGATTAATATACATACATATATACTGAATATATATTATATTTATATAATGTTTAAAATTATAGATATTATTAAATCATTATAAAATTAATAGGACCAAAAATAAATAATCCAAGAAAATATGGAAAATAATTTATTATTACCCGAAACACATCTTTTACAAGTAATTGTTAATAAAAAGGTAATAAATAGTCATAAAAAATAATATATGATAATATGTATATAAATATTGTTATTTAATTTATGTATAATAAACATATATTAATTATACATGTGGTTTGAATGTGTATTATGGAATTCAATACTTAAGGTAATAGATTTCTGCCTCACTTTTTTACTTATGTGAGACACAAGCCATATTCACTACATATTTCTTTTATTCAGTGTATATAATTCCAATTAATGTATTTTAGGATTATTATCATTAAAATTATGGTGATTTAAACATCCATTTTAGGATCACTCTTTCAAGGGGTTTATGGTTACCAAGTTACCAAAGTGCAAAGGGATTTTGTCTCACTTTTTCTTCTTTTATACGTTTGTTATGTTATTCACATATATTCTTTCATGAGATATATATAAAATACCTTTCACATGTAATATCATGAATTTATTTAATGGAATGGTATGTTATGTTATTCATTCATGGGTATTATGATTCAAATATACCAAAGTGGTAATGATTTTATATTACAATCTCATTTTTAATCAGGATTGTTTATGATTTTGTTTCCAATGATAAATTATTATAATCCATATATCATGAAACTAAGTAATTTTAGTATCCACTTGTTATTCACGATATTTTCATAGTATATTAAAATAATTGAGAATTTTTTTCAAGAAAATTTGAATTTATTTATCTCTTCGGTCGGAAATATATTTTCTTCCAAAACTAGGTTTTCTAAAAAAAATTCAAAAATGTTTTATTATTATCATATGATTTTAAATTTATTTTTACCCATGTTTTATTTTCTAATTTGTTTGAAGGTAATATTCATTTTTATTTCCAAACAATTCATATATGTCTTTTATGTTTTAAAAAGTGTTTTTCAAAGTGTAATGTATATTTTTCTTAAGAAATTTTTTCAATAATCAATCAAAATTGTTTCCCATCTATGATGAAATCCAAATGTTACCTATGCCTTAATGAGAATATGATCTAAGGAAACCATTATTATTATTTTTATGAGGGTTTAATGTTTATTATATATTTATGGTTATTAAATTTTTTCCTTTTCCAAAGGTTATACCATGATAAAATCCTTATGAAACCTACTTCTTTTACAATGGGTTATGCCATGGTGAAATGATTGAATTATTATGAAACCTGTATCTTTTCCACAAGATATAATTTGACGAAATATTTGTGAAACCCATTTAATTTCATGGGTTCTTATATGATGACTATTTTTATGATATTTTTCCACATATAAATATGGTTTTCATTATGAGTTGGTTGTGACCTATATCTTCCTTTAACACATTAGGTAAAGATTTATATCACATGAGATAGAAAGGACTGGGAAGGGGAGTGAAACTTGTTCATTAAGGGATTTGTCTACTATATTGGTATTTTGAGTAAGCCTTGACTACCATGATGGTTTGGGGAGTGAACCTATTTCAAAATTATATCCTTGTCAACGATCCTTGAATAATATAGATATTATTTTTTATGCTAATGTGTATGCCAAAAATATTTGTCTTATTCTAATGTTTTGATCTCATGGATCATGTCCTTTGATTCCATTATGATCCACATATTTTGAAAAAAATATATTCTATGACTTAATATTAATATCTATGATATACATAGAATGGTTTTAATTTTTTTATCATGTTTTTATACACTTATGTTCATGTTATTATTATGTATCTCCCTCATTTACCCTTACTAAGTGTCTAAGCCCACCCTTTCTTATGTTTTCTTTCCCCATATTATAAAGAAATGTATTATCCATTGTATGTCAAGTAATGGTTATAATTTGGAAGATAATAGTGGGAGATGAATTAGTTTACCTATGGACCAGGTGTTCATGTTTCCAAGTTTCCAAAGACACTGAACTATTACAGTCCTCAAGCTTATGTTTGTATAATGTAAGTAATATTTATAAAAAATGGTGTCATATCACTGTATGATAATACTCAGTCTCTATAGTTGTTATAATAGGGAGGTTTTTCTATCCATTATAAACTAGGATGAAAAAACCTTACTGAAATCCTTAAGGACATATCTAAATAAAAGTTTATGGACAAGTTAAAGTATATAAAAATGTCATGAAATCTTGGTGAAGGATAGAGTTAGTGGTTTCCCTGAAATTATATACCTATATGGATACTACAAGTGGATGTGGATATGGAATAGAGGTACTTATGGGTAGTTACTATGAAAAGTGCACATTGAGATAGACTCGATCTTCACCTGGTGCAGAAAAATGAGCCTTGCTGAACAATGGTTTAACACTCACAAGGGATATGCTTTGTAAATTCAAAAAATATTTATGAACCATAATGAAGGATTTAAATAGATGATGACCATGAATTACCTTGGATATAACTAAGGTGCCAAATATTAAATAAGTTCCCATTATTTAGGGATCCTATAAGTTATTTTTTAGGATTATGTGGTTCCCCATCACGATTACTATTTCATACACTACGATTTTTGGTTTTAGTCAATGGAACATGAAGGAATCATGTTAATGCTGAGTTCGATGTACAATGATATGATTTTATTCCTAAACATCTAAAAATTATAGGTTGTGGAATGAAAAATATCATTATTATATTCACACAACTTTCTCAATATATGAATCATACTGTACTTCCAAATGAATAGAGGAGGGAACAACATTCAATTGATTCTTTCATGAGGCAACACCCACGTTCATTTAATGGGTCTTTTGAACAACTAGTTTTTGAAAAATGTATCAAACTGTTAAAAATGTTTTTTTTTTGTTCTCCATATATAAAAATATGAAAAAGTAATTTTGGTTGTCTACCATTTTGAAGGTGAAGTGGATCAATAGTGGAATCTTAACAAGAACACAAGGAAACATGATGAAATATAATCCCTTGATTTGGATGAGTTTAATAACTTAATTTTCAGTAATCATTATCCTCATATTCTCTATAAAAAAAATGGATAAGGACTTCTATGAGTTAAAGAAAAAGGATGATAAATCATCTGGTACCTATTAAGAATTTATTTCAAAAATTGTAAAGTGAAAATTTGGTATTATCATCCAAAATAAATGTATGGATGATCAATTATCTAGTTTCATAAAAACAAGTCTCTGAAAGATGTTAGACATAATAGAATTTATTTGTTATGGAGAGATATTTTTATGACTCATTGAGTTTGAAATGAAGGTTGGAGTTATGTATCAATCTCACCATTTTGACAAGGAAAAGAAGATAGAGTTAAAAGGAAAATCATAAAATAATGTAGAGAAGAATATGACATTTAATTTAAAATAAATTTATTAGAAGAAACATGAAGTAAATTTTATTTAGTGTAATATTAAATATTTTATGTTTGGAATACAATTTTATTAATAAATTTATTGATGAAGCGATGGGAAGAAGATAACAAATGATATGAACAGAAAAAAAGCTACACAGAATGCACTGCCTACACTCCTATGTTACAAATTAATGGATTATTGGAACTATAATAAAAAATTACCAAGTATTAATACTAAGGATGATTATCGATTCTAGCTACCTCTTAAGTAGAGATAAAAAGGAAAATTTCATGAGATATTTTTTTTGATGAGGGATGTGATAAAAATGTGGTGAAAGGTACACTTAACATATACTCTATAACTATTAATGTATTATTTAGCTATATATCTAACCATTATTTCATATCTAAATAATTTTATATGTGTATAAAGATTCCTCCCAAACGATTATATATATAATTAGAAAAAAAACCCTTAATGGTATAATGGTAACATCTCAATTTTATGGTTCCTCTTCAGTTGGCATTGGTGGTAACATGCTTCCAAATTTTTTTTGTAATTTTTCCTCTAGTTGAATTTGATGTTATCCTGGTCATAGATTGAATTTATCTATATAATGAAATTATAAATTATTAAGTAAATGAAGTCCAATTTGATATTAAAAAACTACATTTGATTTCCTAGAAATATGACAATATATACAGACTTCTAAAAGAGATCATATCCATTTTATGGGTTTTCAATTCAATTTAGAAGAGGTGTTTATCTCAAATGTTTGGGTAGGAAGCAAATATTGATATCATGACTATTATGTGGGAATTTTTTGATGTATTTCTATAGGATTATCCTATAATTCCACAGAAATGAGAAGTTGAGTTCTCAATAGAAATCATACATTGTGCCATAAAAATTTCGGAGTCTCCCAATAGAATAGAATCAATTGAGTTATATTAATGGAAGAAGAAACTACAAGAAAACCTTCACTAGGAATTAATTTGGACAAGTGTGTCACCTTGGGGTTCACCTATTATTTTTTTTAAAATAAATATGGATCAATGTGACTCTGTATTGTTTATCGGGAGGTGAACAAGATAAAATTAAGAACAAGCATCCACTTTCAATTGTTAATGACTAGTTTGATTAACTATGTAGAGATCAATACTTTTACAAGATTTACCTTCATTATGGACATCATAATTTGAGGTCCAATAAGGAGGATATACCCGTGAAGATATTTCGTACAAGATATAGACACTATGCATATATAGTGATTTTATTTTTCCTAACTAATTCTCCAGCTATCTTAACTGATATAATGAATAAAGTCCTTAGAGATTAACTTTATCAGTTCTTGGTGGTCTTTATAGATGATATTCTTATCTATTAGAAGAGAATGGAAGAGAATAAAGATTTATTGAGAATTGTACTGAAGCCCCTATGGAAGGGGAAAATATATGACATATTTACAAAGTGTGAATTTTGGTTATGAAAGGTGTCATATTTTGGTCATATAATCTCAAGATAGGGTATATCGGTAGATTCCTAAAAAAATGAAGGCTATTGAATATTGTCTAAAACCAAAAACCATGAATAAGATATATAGTTTTCTTGGTTTAACTAGATATTATCGAAGGTTTGTGGAGAATTTATCACAAATGTCTAATCATCTAACCATGTTAGTTCAAAAGGGAGAAAATTTCCTCTACACAAATGAATGTGAGGACAATTTTAAGGAACTGAAGAGAAGATTAGTCAGTTAACCTGTGCTTACATCAACCTGTAGTGGATAAGGGTTTTTGTTATATAATTATGCATCCAATAAAAGATTGGGATGTATTATTATGAATAATGATATGGTTATATCATATTCTTCTAGAAAATTAAATATTTTTTAGATAAATTACCCAAATCATTATTTGGATTTAACTGCAATAATTATTTTATTAAATATATGGAGACATCTTATTTATGGAGGTAAGTGTGATATATATACAAATCATAAATGTTTAAATCATATATTCACATATAAGGAGTTTAATATGTGTTAAAGTATATGGTTAAATCTAATTAAATATTACGACTTCTCAATATATTACCACCATGGAAAAGGGAACAAGCTGGTTGATTCTTTGACTTAAAAGGATCATGTTTACTTATCTATGATGAGGATTACAAAATATCCAATATTTATGGGTTCATAAAGGATGGATATGGAAATCCTGAAGAAATTGGGAAAATATTATCTTGATCAATTGAATGTTCAACCATAAATCAAAGTGAAGATTAATGAGGTAAAAACATTAACATGGATTTTATCATACCAGAATAGAAATGGGAAAACATCAACATGGATTTTATCATTGGAATCCCCAAAATCTATAAAGGGTATAATTCATTATGGGTTATAGTTGATCACTTTATAAGTACTCACCCTTTATATATATTAGAGAACACCTCTCTTTGGATAAACTTCCCAGGATATACATTAAGGGTGTGGTAAGGTTTCATGGATCACCAAATTCCATTATAATTGTTTTCTCTTGATACATAGTTGAGTTTCAAAACTGAATATCACCCATAGATAGATATTCAGTCTGAGGTAACAATTAAAACTCTAGAGGATATGTTGAGACCTTTTTATTTTTATTAAAAGTTGGTTGGGATCAATAACTTCCTCTAATTGATTTTTATTACAATAATAACTTGAACTCAAGCATTCTGATGACTCTTTATGAATCCCTATATGGAAAGAAATTCAAAGCACCAATGTGATGGAATGAAGTTGTAAAAATAAAGGTATTAGAACATGATATATTTTGAAGAAATGGAATAGAAGATCAAATCTATTCATTAATACATCAAGGAAACTCATATTCAGTAGAAATTTTAGACGATAATCACTATCGTGATCTAGAATTTTATGTTTCTAAAAATGTGTTTATAATAATTTCTATATGGAAGAAGGTTATGAGATATAGTAAGAAAGGGAAAATAAGGCCTAGTTATATTGATAAATTTGATGTTCTAGATTGTATCAGGATGATAGTCTATCAGCTGGCACTTCCACCAAACCTCTCTCAAGTCTATGATGTGTTCCATGTATCTCTCTTGAAAAAGTAAATACCCGACCCTTTATATGTAATGAACATAAAGGTCATACCATTGGATAAATATATTTCTTATGAGGAACCACTGGTGGATATTTTGGATTATAAAGAGTAAGTTTAACGAAACAAGACCACTCACGTGGTCAATGTTTTGTGGTAAAACCACCATTTTGAGGAAGCTTTTTGGGAACTTGAGGATATGATGATGCATAAGTATCCTTATTTTTTGTAGCAGAGTGATGAATCTCTAGGGATAAATTCATTTTAAGGCAGATAAAATGTTACAACTTAGGTTTTTGTGATTTTTTTCTCAAATAAATTAATTTTATTATATTTCTTGTGTTACACACAACAATAATTTAATCTTTCTATATACACAATGTTGGGTTAACTTTCATTACATATGACATTGCGTTTTAACAAAACCATGATATATTAGTAATGGAGTTATTCAAATGTGACCATTAAAATATATCCATTAAAATTTGTTAGAAGAATAGTAATAACTAATTTTAAAATATTATTTATAATGATTTTATATAAAAAACATATTGATAAAAAAGAACAAAACTTTTTTTAAAGTCTTTATATGTTTTAGAAATAATATTTTCTCAAAAAATAGTTTTCGTTTATTTTTGAGAAAATAAATAAATTTAATTTCTAAAAAATTTAGAAAATTAATTTGATAAAATAAACTTCATTTTTTATTTCATAATGTCAAAATTATCTTAGTTTTAATTTTTTTGTTTTCTCTGAAAAGTATCATTTTTTGATGAATAGTATAAAATAGGCAACTTTAATTAAAAACTATGTTTTCGTTTAATTTATTTATAAAGGTAAATTATATTATAAGTAAGTTTTAAAGTATTATTATTTCCATTATACATCCATTAATACAATTTAGGTCTTTGGAATTAATTTCATCTTGAGGTTTTTTTATTTAAACATTTAAAACTTTTGAACATTTTCCCTTTAAAAACTCTGTTTATCATCGCATCTACAAGATTTATTTTAAATTAAAAATTAAAAATTATGTGAATTAAATTTAAAGATATAGATTATATATTTTTAATGGTAATGATTTATATTATGTAATATGTTTAACTTAATTTTCACCAAAATAAATTTTGAAAATATTAAAAATTAATTATTGTGGTTAAGGTAAAAATGGGTTTACTGGGGGTAAAAGTAAAAAAGATAAGAAAAATAAAAAAAACTTATCCAAAACACATTTTATGGAAATATATAGACCTTATATCTTCTAGTATTGATAATTTTACATTATTAGAGCCATGTGACATGAAGAAAATGTTGGGGGGGTTCTTTCTTTTAAAAAATTACAAGTGCGCCACTCTCCTCACTTATAAAGGGGCACCCCTTATACAATCTTCTTCACACCTTAAAAACATTTTGATTTAGATAATACATAAAAAAATAAATTTAAAACTTTACTCCTATAACCCTAGAATCCCTGTTTTACATAAATACATCCAAGGAATGTGTTTTGTGAAAACCAAAGGAGAATACCAAAAGAAGAGGTGACATTCATCAAAGATCATTTTTGTTTTATTTCTCCCTCCACCTCCTTTAATTCTTATTAAACCATGTTAATATAGTAATATTAATATATTAGATATTATAATATGTTTTTATTTTAATTTAATTACATACATCCATCTACACTTCCAAAAAATGGGTTTAACAATCATCATTTCTGTGTACAACATACTACCACTTCACGAACCGATGTTATTAATTATTCCATTTATACCTATGATGATTAGACAGAGAGATGGATTTATTTTTTAAATTAAATCTATGAAATTATTATTCATATAGAATTATTATATCACACAGAACTTCATTTTTTTCCATTATGTAGGAATATGAAATCATCACTCGTGTGTACGACAGAATGCCATCTCACGAAGCGATGTGATTCATACACGCTTTACATGGGAGGTAAAAATGATGATATTAATGAAAATATATAATATATATGAAATAAATATGACTATATAGTGATGATATATCATTTTAATTTCTGTATTTAAACCCAACAATAAAATTTAAATAACACTCATGCAAACGTACGACCTACCGTCTCTATGAACGGTGTATTTCATTATTTATCACTTAATTGTATCTATTAATATAAAGAAATATATAATTAAAATAAATCATATTTATATCATAATTAAAGTTCTTGATATGTATAAATCATCATCAAAGTAAAATTATCAAATTAATAAATCCAAGCATATATGAAAAACTGGGTTTTACCCAAAACGTAACATTAATAAAGAATTGTTAACAAATAGGTAATAAATGGTCATAGTAAAATAATATATGTTATGATATATATAAATATTTTTATTTAATATATGCATAATAAAATTATATATATTATTTAGGATGTTTTACTATGTACGAAAGAACTCAATACATAAGGTAAGAGCTTTTGGTCTTACTTTTTACTTCCGTGAGACACAAGCCATATTCACTACCTATTTCTTTTATGCGATGTATATATTTCACATGAATATATTTTATGATGATTATTCTTAAAATTAATGGAATTTACATATCCATTTTATTATCTCTCTTTTAGAGGATTTGTGGATCAAAAGTTACCGAATTGGTAAGAGATTGTTGTCTCAGTTTTCCTTCTATGAGATGTATGTTATGTTATGCACCTATATTATTTAATGAGGTGTATATACAACCAATTTAAATTAAAAATATCATGATTTTATTAATTATAATGATATTATAAATTCATTTTTCTGTTATCCCTTCATGGGGATTACGATTCAACAATACCGAAGTGGTAATAATTTTAAGTTACAATATCATCATTTTTGGAGATTATTTAGGATTATATTTCCAATGATATAATATTATGGTTCATCTCTCAATAAACTCATCAATTTTATTTTTCTATCATTATCCATGATATTATCAATGTATTTTACCATTTTCCTCAATTTGGTACTTAAAATAATATAGAAAATGTAATAAAAAATGCTTACTTTATTTCTCTATTCAGTTAGAAATTCATTTTATTCCAAAAGAAGGTTTTATAAACAATATTTCAATTTTTTTATATTATTATCCAATTATTTTGAAATAAAATTTTATCCATTGTTTACTTTTTAAATAAATTTTTTGAATGTAATATTCTTTTTATTTTCCCAATAATTCCCGTTTGGATTTTACTGAAAATGTGAAAGAAATATTTATTCTAATATGTACAGCTAGAAAGAAACTTACTATCTTCATGACCCTTATTTTATTTTAAGATTACAATATAATTTTTCAAGGTTATTTTATAGGAAAATTATTTTTAAATTATTTATGTTTTAATTTTTTTCCAAAGTGGTAAGGATGTTTTACTCTAGAAATTTCGTAAATGATTGATCAAAATAAATTTCCATCTAAGATGTCATCCATTGATGTTACCTATTCATTACCAGGGATATGATCCAAGGATACCATTCTTATTATTTATCTAAATTTTTTACTCTTATGATGGTATAATTTTTATAAAACAATTTCCTCTTCCATGAGTAATACCATGATAAAATTCTCATGAAACATGCTTATTTTACAACTTGTTTTTCTACGATGAAATGTTAAAATGATTGTGATACCTGTCTCTTACCCATATGTTGTGATATGATCAAATTTTCAGGAAAATAATTTTATTTCATGTTTTATGATATGATGAATGTTTTATGATCTTTTAAAACACATAAATATGGTTTTAATTTTGATATGGGTGGGACCTATCTCTCCCTTTATTGTATTAGGTAAAGATTTATATCTCATGAGATAAAAAGGGAAGGAATGGGTAGTGAACCTGATTCAGTAAGATAATGTTTCTAATATGATAGTATTGGGAGTTTACCTTGACTACAATGATCATTTTTGGAGTGAACCCATTCCACTATGATATCATTTTCAATGAGCCTTGACTAATATATAAATGTTTTTCTATGCTTATGTGTATGCCAAAAATCTATGTCTTATGAAAATGTTATGATTTCATGGGTTATATTCTTTTATTACCTCGCAATTCATTTATTATGAACCACCAATCATTATTACATGACTTAATATTATGATATTTTATATGATTATTAAAATTTTCAAATGTTATTCTCACATTCCCATAACCTTATGTTCATGTTATGATTTAATATCTCCCTTATTTACCCTTAATGAGTATCTAAGCTCACCCTTTCTTATGGTTACCTTCCCTAAGTTATGAATAAATGCATTATATATGGTATATCTAATACGGGTGATATTTATTAACATCATATCAAGACATGATGTACCTTACATAAATACATCCAAGGAATGTGTTTGGTGGAAACCAAAGGAGAATACCTGAAGAAGAGGTGACATTCATCAAATATCATTTTTGTTTTATTTATTCCTCCACATCCTTTCATTATTATTATACCATGTTAAAATAATAACCTCAGTATATTTGATATTATAATATGTTTTTTTATTTTAATTTAATTACATATATCCATCTACACTTCTATCAAATGGGTTTAGAAATCATCATTTGTGTGTACAACAGACTACCACCTCGCGAACCGATGTCATTCCTTTTTTTCCATTTCCACCTATGATGACTAGACACAAAGATGGATTTATTTTTTTATATTAAATTTATGATATTATTATTATTATGGAATTATTATATCATACATAACTTCATTTTTTTCCATTATGTATGAATATTATATCAACGCTCGTGTGTACGACAGACTGCCATCCCACGAAGTGATGTGATTCATTCAGGATTTACATGGGAGGTAAAAAAGATACGATTAATGAAAATATGTGATTTATATGAAATAAATATGACTATATAGTGATGATATATCATATTAATTTCTGTATTTAAACCCAACAATAAAATTTAAATAACATTAATGTATATGTTGGACCTACCGTCTCTGTGAATGGTGTATTTCGTTTTTTATCAGTAAATTTAATCAATTAATATAAAGAAATATATAATTAAAATAAATCAAATTTATATCACCATTAAAATTATTCATATGTATAAATCATCATTAAATTAAAATTACCAAATTAATAAATCCAAACATATATGAAAAAAAACAGTTTTTACCTGAAACATAACTTTAATAAGAAATTTTTAACAAACAGGTATTAAATGGTCATAATAAAATCATATATGTTATGATATATATAAATATTTTTATTTTATATATGTATAATAAAATTATATTTTTTATGTAGGATGTATTAATGTGTACGGAAGAATTAAATACATAAGGTAAGAGTATTCGGTATTACTTTTTACTTTCATGAGACACAAGCCATATTCACCACCTATTTCTTTTATGTGATGTATATATTTCACATGAATTTATTTTTTGATGATTATTATTAAAATTAATGGAATTTACATATCCATTTTAGTATCTCTCTTTTAAGGGATTTATGGTTCAAAAGTTACCGAATTGGTAAGAGATTGTTGTCTCAGTTTTCTTTCTTTCAGACGTATGTTATGTTATGCACCTATATTGTTTCATGATGTCTATATACAACCAGTTTAACTTAAAAATATCATGAATTTATTAATTATAATGATATTATAAATTTCATTTTCTGTTATCCCTTCATGGGGATTACGATTCAATGATACCAAAGTGGTAATAATTTTATGTTATAATATCATCGTTTTTTGAGATTATTTAGGATTATATTTCCAATGATAAAATATTATGGTTCATATCTCAATAAACTCATCAATTGTCTTCTACTATGGTTATCCATGATAGTATCAATGTATTTTACCATTTTCCTCAATTTTATACTTAAAATAATTTAGAAAATGTAATTAAAAAAGTTGACTTTATTTCTATCTTCAGTCAGAAATCCGTTTTATTCCAAAAGAAGGTTTTCTAAACAATATTTCAAAAAATGTTTTATTATTATACAATGTTTTTTAAATAAAATTTTATCCATTTTTTACTTTTTAAATAATATTTTTGAATGTAATAGTCATTTCATTTTCCCAACAATTCTCGTTTGGATTTTACAGAAAATGTGAAAGAAATATTTATTTTAATATGTACATCTTGAACTAAACTTACTATCTTCCTGACCATTATTTTATTTAAAGAATAAATTATAATTTTTCAACATTATTTTATATGAAAATTATTTTTAAATTTTTTTGTTTTAATTTTTTTTCAAATTGGTAAGAATATTTTACTCCAAGAATTTCTTAAATCACCGATCATAATAATTTTTGATCTAAGATGGAATTCATTGATGTTACCTATTCTTTACTAGGGCTATTATCAAAGGATACCATTATTATTATTTTTCTAAATTTTTTATTCTTACGATGGTATGATTTTTATGAAACCATTTCTTCTTCCACGAGTAATACCAGGATAAAATTCTAATGAAACATGCTTATTTTACCATGTGTTTTCTATGATGAAATGTTAAAATGATTGTGATACCTGTCTCTTTCCTGTATGTTGTGATATGATCACATGTTCATGAAATACATTTCATTTCATGTTTTATGATATGATGAATGTTTTATAATCTTTTAAAACACATAAATATGGTTTTAATTTTGATATGGGTGGGACCTATATCTCCCTCTGTTGTATTGGGTATGATTTATATCTCATGAGATAAAAAGGGAAGGAATGGGAAGTGAACCATATTTAGTAAGGGAATGTTTCCAATATGATGGTATTGGGAGTTAACTTTAACTACTATGATGGTTTTAGGAGTGAACCCATTCCACTATGATAGCATTTTCAATGAGCCTTTACTAATATAGAAATGATTTTCTATGCTTATATGTATGAGAAAAATCTATGTCTTATGAAAATGTTATGATTTCTTGGGTTACATTCTTTTATTACCTCATGATACATTTATTATAAACCACCAATCATTATTCCATGACTTAATATTAAGATATATTATATGATTATAATGATTTTCAAATGTTATTCTCACATTCTTATAACCTTATGTTCATGTTATGCTTTAATATCTCCCTTATTTACCCTTAATGAGCATGTGAACTCACCCTTTATTATGTTTAATTTCCCTAAGTTATGAATAAATGCATTATATATCGTATATATAATAAGGGTGATAGTTATTAACATCATAGCAGGACATGATGTACCTTACATAAATACATCCAAGGGATGTATTTAGTGAAAACCAAAGGAGAATACCAAAAGAAGAGGTGACATTCATCAAAGATCGTTTTTGTTTTATTTCTTCCTCCACCTCCTTTAATTCTTATTATACCATGTTAATATAATAACCTCAGTATATTAGATATTGTAAGATATTTTTATTTTAATTTAATTACATACATCCATATACACTTCCATTAAATGGGTTCAGAAATCATCATTTGTGTGTACGACAGACTACCACCTCACGAACAAATGTCATTATTTTTTTCCATTTCCATATATAATGATTATACATAAAGGTGGAGTTATTTTTTTATATGAAATTTATGATATTATTATTCTTATGGAATTATTATATCACACCTAACTTCATTTTTTCCATTATGAAGGAATATTATATCATCTCTAGTGTGTACGACGAACTTCCATCTGACGAAGCGATGCGATTCATTCACGATTTACATGGGAGGTAAAAAATATGTGATTAATGAAAATATGTGATATATATGAAATAAATATGACTATATAGTGATGATATACCATTTTAATTTCTATATTTAATCCCACCAATAAAATTTAAATAACATTCATGCATACGTACGACCTGCCGTCTCTGTCAACTGTGTATTTCATTTTTTATCACAAAATTATATTGATTAAAATTAAATAATATACAATTAAAATAAATAAAATTTATATCACAATTAAAATTCTTGATATGTATAAATCATCATCAAATTAAAATTACCACATTAATAAATTCAAACATATAGTAAAAGTAGTTTTTACGCAACACGTAACTTTAATATTGAATTATTGACAAACAGGTAATAAATGGTCATAATAAAATAATATATGTTATGATATATATAAATATTTTTATTTAATATATGTATTATAAAATTATATTATTTATTTAGGATGTATTAATGTGTACGAAAGAAGTTAATACATAAGGTAAGAGCTTTCAGTCTTACTTTTTACTTCCGTGAGACACAAGCCATATTCACCACTTATTTCTTTTATGTGATGTATATATTTCACATAAATTTATTTTCTGATGATTATTCTTAAAATTATTGGAATTTACATATCCATTTTATTATCTCTCTTTTAACGGATTTATGGTTCAAAAGTTATCGAATTGGTAAGATATTGGTGTCTTAGTTTTCCTTCTTTGAGACATATGTTATGTTATGAACCTATATTCTTTCATGAGGTGTATATACAACCCATTTAATATAAAAATATCACGAATTTATTAATTATAATGATATTATAAATTCCATTTTCTGTTATCCATTCATTGGGATTACGATTCAATGATAACAATGTTTTAATAATTTCAAGTTATAGTATCATCATTTTTTGAGATTATTTTGGATTGTATTTCCAATGATAAAATATTATGGTTAATCTCTCAATAAACTGATAAATTTTTTTCTACTATAGTTATCCATGATAGTATCAATGTATTTTACCATTTTCCTTAATTTTCTACTTAAAATAATTTAGAAAAAGTAATTAAAAAAGTTGACAATATTTCTCTCTTCAGCCAGAAATCCGTGTTATTCCAAAACAAGTTTTTCTAAAAAATATTTCAAAAGAAGTTTTATTATTATCAAATGAGTTTTAAATAATGTTTTATCCATTTTTTACTATTTAAATATGTTTTTTAATGTAATATTCTTTTCATTTTCTCAAGAATTCCTTTTTGGATTTTATAGAAAATGTGAAAGAAATATTTATTTTAATATGTACAGCTTCAATAAAACCTACTATCTTCATGACCATTATTTTATTTGAAGATTAAATTATAATTTATAAAGGATATTTTATATGAAAATTATTGGTAATTTTTTTTGTTTTAATTTTTTTCAAAGTGGTAAGGATAATTTACACCAGAAATTTCTTAAATGATTGATCAAAATAATCTTCCATCTAAGATGGAATCCATTAATGTTACCTATTCGTTTCCAGGGATGTGATCCAAGGATACAATTCTTATTATTTCTTTAAATTTTTTATTCTTATGATGGTATGATATTTATGAAACCATTTCCTCTTCCATGAGTAATACCATGATAAAATTATCATAAAACATGCTTATTTTACCACGTGTTTTTCTATGATAAAATGTTAAAATGATTGTGATACCTGTCTCTTTCCCATATGTTGTGATATGATCAAATATTCATTAAAACCATGTCATTTCATGATTTATGATATGATGAATGTTTTATGATATTTTAAAACACATAAATATGGTTTTAATTTTGATTTGGGTGGGACCTATATCTCCCTCCATTGTATTGGGTAAAGACTTATATCTAATGAGATAAAAAGGGAAGGAATGGGAAGTGAACCCGATTCAGTAAGGCAATGTTTCCGATATGATGGTATTGGGAGTTAAACTTGACTACTATGATGGTTTTGGGAGTGAACCCATTCCACTATGATATCATTTTCAATGAGCCTTTACTAATAAAGAAATGATTTTCTATGCTTATGTGTATGCCAAAAAATATATTTCTTATAAAAATGTTATGATTTCATGGATTACATTATTTCATTACCCCGTGATTCATTTTTTATGAACCACCAATAATAATTACATGACTTAATATTATGATATTTTATATTATTATTATGATTTTTAAATGTTATTATCACATTCTCATAACCTTATGTTCATGTTATACTTTAATATCTCCCTTATTTAACCTCAATGAGCATCTGAGATCAACCTTTCTTATGTTTACATTCCCTAATTTAGGAATAAATGCATTATATATGGTATATCTAATAAGGGTGATAATTATTAACATCATAGTAGGACATGATGTACCTTACGTATGGACTAGTTATTTCTATTTCCAACATTCCAAAGACACTAAACTATTACAGTACTCAGGCATGTGTTTCTATAATGTAATGAATATATTTTATAAATTATGTAATATATATTTATTATAATCCTAGGTCATTATAGTATGGTCCCAAGTAAAACCCATTATTGGAGTTCCTTATTGATAATTAAAGGGGATTTTTGTCTTTCTGGGATGATAACCACTGTACACCATGGATGCACTCATCCATTTGGGAAGTGAACCTCATTAAAAAATCTTGTGTGTCGAGTTTCTTTGACCTAATTATTATACTTTATTCATTCTAAACAAAGGAGAATAAATGTATATATATATTTACTAAATAGGTGTGTATGTACCAATGTTAAAAGGTTTTAATTGAATAAAATACATCAATCACAATTTATCCCCTATTAGTGCTGACCATATCCCAAGTTATCCTAACATATGAGTTGAAAATTTCATCTTTATATACTACAGGTCACCACATTATGTATATAGGGTATGCATAACACTATTATAGAGGTATTATCAGACCATAGAATTCACCACTTGTAACTGAAGGTTATAATTACATTAAAACCTTCATTTGGTATTTGGAACTGAATCAATCATTGTGGCATCATCATATATCATAGGTTCTATCGTTTGGTTGTTTATAGTAACTTGGGATACCCTTTTAATCTTCCGAACATCACTATGGATCTTTATTCCTAGTGGCATATTAGTTTATGATGTCTTTTAGATGTTTAGGGATAAAATATAAACAAGAAACATATCAATAGAGTATCAAAAATATAAATACATTGTCAATTGATCTCTATCACAAGTGATGGAATTCACATTAGGTTCAAAACAAATTCCACTATTCTGATCATATGACCTTTAAATTAATTTCTTAGGGTAAATGTTTTAAAATAGAGAGAATTTTAGGTTGAATCATCTCATGTTGGACCTTATTATTAGACATGGGACTCTTTTAATAATTTAGAAGTATTAATTATATCTTTTTTGTTAACAATAATAGTTACTGTTGTTGTGAAACTGATTGATCAAGACCATGAATCCATGAGAACAACATGTGATTTGTTATCCATAAACCCTAACTGATTAATTATTTTATGTTTAAATATTTACAGTCAGAGGTCTTGAATTTATTTTTATCTATGGAGGCATAAGGTGTTACGAAGTTGGGATTAGTATAGTGAGAAGTGATTTATATGTAACCCTATAAAGGTAATCTAAAATAATGTTTATATATTTCATTTAACAAGTTTATCCATACATTTTAATGTTATGTGACTATGCCAATTTTTTAACATTTTATAGTCATGTAACAATTAGCAATAAATATGTCTTTTGGGTTCATATATCTAGTATTAAGAGGTGTTCCTTCTAAGTTGATGTATCCATGCTCTATGTGTATTAATTTTTAAATTCATATGACTAATATACATAGATTACCAATAGTTTTTTGGTGAGGTTCTTAGTAATTAGTGGTGATTTATGGTTTTTACATGATAGATGGGTCAGGTGAAGTCATAGAGGGGCTTACACTAGGCCAGAGTCCAAGTTATACCTTTATCTCATTTATTGGACAAAAGGAGGCTAACTGGGTACTTGGTGGACATGGGTCATGTTTAGAAAAACCAATATGGTTAGATTTGGAAATCATGGTTAGAAAAACTAACACTAATTATATGAGAGTAGGGGTCCTAATTATCAAGTGAATGTGTGGTTGAATTTATTCTGAGGACCCTATTAGTTAGATTGAAAAAATCGAGGGATATCAGTCACAAGATGAGAGAGTCTAATTATAAAAGTAATACATCATTTAAAGGATCACATGGATGTGGTACGTGAGTTAGTCTTGTATATCATGTGTCCCAAGTATATATATGGGTAAGGAAATTTTTGGGGGGATGTACCTAAGAAAAAGGGTGTCAGTGGGGTTTGGGAACCTAGGATGGTAACGAGTGACACTCAACCAAGTTAAGTGAATTTGGTAAGTGAAATTACTAGGTTGGTCACTTATAGTTTGGGCTTGAATCATTTTAATGTGTAATCATAGACATAATTCTTTATTACCTTTGTAAGTTGGGAATAACTCTATATGGGAAGAATGGGTGAATGGCCACCTTAGAGTGCCCCTTAAGGGATGACAACACAATTAATTATAGGAATTATTGCGGGAAATCGATTTTCAATTATTTCTCAGAGGACACCTTTAACTAGGTTTCTTCATCAATTGGTATTTCATTGTGGTATTGGGAATTTAAACTTTTAGATGATTCAAATACCCCTTGTTTCCAATATTAATCCAAGGTTTTTATGTGATTGTTTTTAAGGGAGTGTGATGGATATTTGGGTGTATTTTATTTCACTCATATATCTCTAAGTCTATCTCGATATATCATGGTGTTTATTTGATTTAAATTAGAGGTTGGGGGAATTTTTATAGAAAATTGATTCCTAGGTGTATGAGTCTTCATATTAATCGCTATGTCCCAGGTGAAACATTGAGAATGTGGATGATGTTAGTGGTTGTGCTTTTTTCAAGGATCAAGGTAAGTGATGTAGGTTTTATAGTGTGTTCTCGATAAGGTACAATTTCGTAGGGAATGAATGGTCACAAGAAATAGTTTTCAACCTTCATTTTATTTTAATATTTTGAAGAAATTATTATTGTGAATTAATGGATTTATATCTAAAAAATAAGTTCCAATAAATAAACCCTTATAATTGGTTCTATTTGTGGGGAAATTGATAAGATTATAAGGAATATTATACATGGGAATGAAACTATCTTAAGGAAATATGCACACCATAGTTGATGTACGAGAACACCCAGATGGACATGTAGGAACATGCTGGGGGATACTGGGGGTATGTGCTCTAACTCAAATGTGATCACATACTATTCTAAGTAGTGAATTCCAATTTGGTATCTTAGGGATCTTGTTTTACTACACTATAAGTATAATAGGACCAATTTATTAAATCACTCATTAATTTGGGATAATCTTATATATCAATCTCCCCCTTTTCACCTTATACAACCATAGTGAAAGCTCTATTTTTATAATTTTGGGAATCACTATCTCCCAATAAGCATCAACACATTTTTTGGGTGTGATTATATTTAGAACACCATACTGAGAACAATGGGTTGGGGAGGTCTAGGAAAATAAACTCGACTAAAAGATATGGGTGAAACTTTATACTTTGTGAAATTTTCATATGTATGATTCTTCTTCTCTCTTAAATGTTACAATAATTCAAAAAACCATTTTACAAAATTTTATTTGGAAATGGACCAATAATTAAACACTATCTACTATAAATATACATCATCTCCTATTAAGTAATTAATATAATACATATTTCCTTTATAGATCTTCCAATGTAGTTTATAGTTGTTAGCTCTTCCAAAAATTCTACCAAAGATCATTAAAACTTCACATTATAATATTACATTCCATTATATAGTTATATATTTTTCATTGATGGAAAGATCCCAATATTTGGTCAAAATCTACCAAAACCCTCTTTTTCCCTTACATATGTTTTTAAAGGTTGAATATCAAAATGTGGGGATTGTTTATAAGGGATACTTTTATAGATCTGGAATACATCATGTGGTGCATGATCACCACTTTTGAAATCATAATCACAAGTTAGATCCTCAAAAATGTTTCTATACTTACAATTATCACTAGTCTTTTACAAATAATATCTAAAGATAGAACATTGGATGATAGTTTTAATATATAAATGGATGTGGGTGTATGGAGTGCGACATACATTTGTTGAGTTTGAATGTAAAATCATGGCATTTTTAATATAAAAAGTTTTTAAGATTTCAAATACAAAAATGTGTAAGAATGTGGAACTCACTCATCATCTTCTCATATACTAGAGTCCTCAAACTAGTAAATTTCACCTATTCCATAGAGTGGTGGATATCATCTTGTTTTTTTACAATATTTTAGGGAATCGATCCTTAGGGATATTTGTAACTAATTCCCATTATAAAAATATGTCAATTGATACATTCAAAGAACCCCACAATTATCCCAATAATTGGTAAGAGAATATGAAGAAGCTGTGAGAAGGGAGCCTTACTTGTGAACTAATATTAATTTTTATATATGGATAAAAATTTTATTAACTAATCAATAAGAAGTTTCAATATCTAATTAACTAATGGGTTTTCCCAAAACATTGTAAAGGGTGATCGTAGATACTAACTAGCATGAAATAGAACATTTCCAATATGAAAGAGGACTTGGTGATTCAAACAAGAATTAAATCGATAAGTCCACCTTACTGGATTCATGACCACATGGCTTAGTACATTCATGTTTCCTATCTATGACTCACATACTGATATAAGTCCAATAATTTTTTATAGAGAAAAATATAGTATAAAGAAATCCTATCTATTTATCTACGATTATTATAGCTATAAAATATCATTGACTACTATATATTTATCATGATAAGTTCCCATTCTATATCTATAGACTATTTGATGTGCTATGGGGATGGTTTTCATTGCAATTAAAAAAATTTTGATTTTCAAAAAAAACTTGAAATAATAAGTACAATATTCAAAACATATATTCAAGCTCATTCCACAATCCTCCCACACTCTATATATGATTTAATAATCATAATTCATTTGGGGATATTGACACACTCCAATCATAGGGCATGAAAAAATAATATTTTTATGTTTTCTTAGTGTAGCATAGAGGCTGACTGGGGTCGTCTCACTTGAGAAGATTTCTCAGTTAGGGATGAGATAGTTGATCCTGCATATATATGTTGGGGAACTTTTTTTTAAATATCACCATTAATTAATCAAAATATAATTAACATACTTTTAAATTCTTGTATATAGAGTGGTGAATTTAGTATTGTGCTAATAACATCTCTTCAATTTACATCTACTGGTACCTTGATAATTATTATTTAAAAGTTGGTGAGTCCAGTTGAAGAGGAAAAATCATCGAGTCTCAAGTAAATGCTAGAAGTGAAAGGGAATAATCCATTGAATACTTTTCCAATTCATTAATAATATAATTTATAAAATAAAACAACACTCCACCATATAAATATAGTATCTATAAACTACAAACAGAATTGAAAGGCACATTTTTATGGGTTAAAGGTGTCAGTATTTGAGTTTAATTCATGTAATCAAATTCAGAAATTAATATCATGCCTTTTTATAATTACAAAATCCAGTTTCTTAAAAAAAGAACTATAAAACAAAGTTAGGAGGATGATTAAGCAATAGAAAATAATATATTGATTAATTATCCATCTCTTTTGTGTTAGATCTTTAAACCATGACAATTCAATTCCACATTATTACCCATTCAAAACATAGGTTATTTTAGTGATAAAACACATCTATTTTGGGTGAAAAAGTTGGTTTGAAATTTTCATATTCATTTTTTTATGGATACTAAAATTATATATTTGTCTTTTTAAATTACCTTATGAATTATGTGAAAATGATGAATAATAAGAGATTCAAAATATCAAAATACTTCCTTGTGTTGATGAGGTAATCTAAACAATATAAAGCTAAAATAAAAAACCCCAAGTGAAATCTTTGTGTACTACAAATAAATTTATGATATCTCTATATGACACTGAAACTATTAATAAGTAAGTATCAATAATTAAATAGGGACACCCAATGACAACTATAGTTTCTCCCAATGAAAGGGAAGAATTATTGTAAACTATTATGGGGTCTATAAATATAGTGGAGAGAACATTGTTGATGGATTTTCCTAATACATTCTACAATAAAAATGAATACCTTTTGAGTACATTTTTAAATACACTGATGCAAATTATTTATTATTCGAATCACCTTTATATAATATTTATTACTAAATTAAGAATAATTATAGAGATTGATAAAGGAATAAAATAAATTCTGGAAAAAAATTGTTGAATATATTCTATCATCCATCATAGAGTTTTGTGATTTTAATAAAGTATTAAAATTATATAATCCTTCTTCATTAATGTTTTCTTTATTACTCATTCATATTGAAATTTTACTATTATTATGACCTTATCCATATTTCGACGGGGGTGTTATCTAAATATATTATGTATATGATGCATTTTTATTTATTTTATTATATGACTTAGGGGAATTATAACACATGCCTTATGACACTGAGTAGTAGTGTATGTTTATCCATGTCATAAGGTGGAAATGACCATGAAAATAATAGTGAAATATTTTCCAAATCATAAGTAAATATATTTTATTCTATAATTTTTGTGGATTAATGATTATTGTTTAATTCAATTGATCTTGAATGTTGGATATAATAAATGAATTGTTTCATTATATGAAACATATAATAGTTAGATACATTCTTTTAAGGGTTACTTGGACTAGCCATGAAATTTACTCATAATGTATGACCCGTGAGGAAATTAAATAATACTCAAGGATCATCCTATAGGGCCATATAATGAAGCCTACTAACCTATTGTTGGTGTATGATCACGAATTCATTCTGGGTAAAAACTACCTCCTTCTCAAATCCGACTTTATAATTCATCTTTTTCCTAGTGATGTATTGGAATGTATTAAATGAAATGATGATTTCTCTCATGCGATGAGTGATTCAGTTTCAAATAACAAATTCCTTAAAAGGAGGTATCACATTGAATTGCCTCTTATGTGATCTTAATTAACCAAAATTGATGAATATATCAGAGGGATCATTAGTGTAAGGTACACATTTAATGGTTTTTTTGTATGCATTGATTCTTATATCTGGAATGGTTAATCTGGATTTTTATTTCTTTTATTGTGTTTAACAAGTATTCATAGATCCTTTTAAATCCAACAGTGACATAAAATCCTTAACATACATTAAATTCATTAAATTATTATGATAAATTGTTTTTTAAGTCATAAATCCTATCATATTCCATTTCATTAAATATGATAAGATATTTAGTTTTTAGTGGTTTATTCATGGATTATGATTTGATATATCATGAGAAGAAACTCAGTAAAAATCGATTATAATAGTATTATTTTTTACATACAAACTCCAAATATCTTATCCTATGACTTTTTAGCATCATGTTTTAAAAAACAGATCATTATATCTCCTTAATTCATCATTTTGAATAATAAGACACGATAAGTGATATTATAGGATATGGTAGGGTTATAATTCGTAAAATATATCTGATAACGATTAAACCATATAATCTCCCCAACCAATCAATCGTATTATATAATACATTGTCAATGATTAAATAGGATTGGTAAATAAGAATAAATTTTCTTTAAATTCAATTGTGAATTGACTATTATAATTTATAATTTTTTAGTAAATTAGAATCAAAAGTCAATTTTGGACACTTATTAATTTATAAATATTTAATAAATTAATAAATTATAAAATTTTTTCAAATTATATAATTAAACATTTTTTAAAATATATATTAACAAATATTTCATAATATTAAGTGTTAATATTAATTTACCTTTTACCAAGATCTAGGGTGATCTTTATGAATTAGAAATAATTTTTGATTTAAAATTAATATGTGTAATTTAAATATTTTTTATACATTACAAAATAAGGTTAAATATAAAGTGTTTATATTTTATGGTTATGGATTTTATAAAATAAATCATTTTAATTGTTCAAATTAAGTGAACTATTTGAAATATTATTTAAACCACCTAAAAGGGATTTTTTATTATTGATTTGATCAAGGTTCAAATAATGTTAAGTATATGATGTTTATATTATAAAAATAGTTTATTTAATAGAAATGAAAATATTAAATGAAAATATTTAATTTAATATCATATATTTATTGCATGAAGTACTAAAGAGTATGATGTTCCTTTGGGTGGTGGGGGTGAATGAGTGGTACTCAATTAATAATTTCCGTTGAAATGAAATAAAAAATCCTCAAATTAGTAACATTTTGGTTCTCTCAAACTCAAGAAAATAATTGTTTCCTATAACTAGTAAAAAATAAAAATAATGGGAACCTTGGTTTTTACATGGTTCATTCGAAATGTGGGTACCTGCTTCTCTTGGTGTTCGATTTCATCCTGAGTCACAAACTTTATACTATAATTAATCAAAAAATACAAATGATATGGATTGGTATAATCTTTTTACCAAATGGTGTTTCTTGAAACATATGTATGCTGATAAGTGAATATACTTGTTTCAAATAATTTATAATTTTACCACCAACCAAAGTTAGTAAGATAATTTTTTTCATGATTTCCTCTACAACATATATGATAATCCTATATTGAATCTAAATGAACCGAACCAACTTCAGCTCACAAACGCATATTTATAGTATCTTTTTATCTTGAAAATCAATTAATATAACATGAAAATTTAGTATTGTCTATAAAATAATATTCTAGTAATTATATTCTTCTTCCATGACACTTAAATTCTTCAGAATCACTGCTCTTCTTCTTAAACCAAGTTGATCTTTTAAGACTCACAGGATTGGAATATCTATATTAATTATCTAAAATTATCAGTAATTTATTATAAATTAACCCAACATCAGTATAAAAAAATATTATTTTAAAAAATAATCTTTTAACTCCATATATTCTACCTTTCTAACATCTTAGTAAATATTCTTCAATACCTTTGAAGATATTTTTTTTCAAATCTCCCAAAAAACTCAATGTCATCTATCATTTAGGATACAAAAAATCATGACTATAATATACAATTAAAATTAACAACTTTATATCTTTTATATCTATATCAACATCATTATAATTAATTTAACTTTACATAAATTTTATGTGAAATATGTAAGTATATTCTCATAATTTTAGCTTCAATGAGCTTCACTATGTTTCAATCTTTAGTTTTTCCTTTTCCCACCAATATCTATATCAAGAAACCATATAATTAATTGAACTCAATTTAACATTACTTTTTTAGTCCTAATTTTCTCTTTCAACTGTTCTAATAATTAATTCAGACTCCGAGTTCAAATATCTCAGCTTCACACCTACTGATTTACTCAACATTTTATCCTTTCACCTTTTTTGTATCTAAAATAATTTATTTATAGACATCTAAAATTATCAAATCTCACTATTCAAAATAACTTTTCGGTTAATATCTAGGACTATATTTCATAAATCAGAATTTTCAGATTTATTATTTTTTATTATTTAACTTAATAAAATTCACTTATCCTCTTGAAGATCTCCAACATTGACTAATATCACTTCTAGTTAATAGAATAATCCTTATTAAATTTTGTACCAATAACTTCTAGATATATATTGATACTCTTGAATTTATCAATTTCATAGATCACTTCAAAAAACGACCCTTTCATACATCATTGTGTTCTTTGAGGGTATTTTTTAATTCATTAGTCCGTCCATATTTCAGATAATCTAACTTCTATCATAGAAACACTATATCTTCTACACTCATCTTGAATCACAAATAGTTCTCAAACAAACATAATGTATTTAACTATAAAAGATTATAATAACATTATAAATATTTAATCTTCTTCACTATCTTTCTGAATTTATATATCTCCCCAAATCTGGATAAATATTAATTTATACATAAGAGATTATTTTTCTAACATATCACTTATATGATATTATAATACGTTATTAATGTTTAAAAAAATATTATTTATTGTTTAAGATTTTTTCCTTTATTTATTATTTACAGTAAGTGATCCCTAAATGAAAAATATCTTATATTGAATCCTCAGATTCATTCTTTGATTTTTCCCATTATTCTATTGTTTCTAAACTTTTATTCAAGGATGTATTAGGACTAATTTTATAATATTTTTCCAAAATCCTTAAGACCTATTCTATATTCAACAAATATTATCTAGATGAATTCCAGATACATTATTATCTTCATATTTTCATCTCATGATTCATGGATGCATTATCTGATACTAAATTTTTTTAAATCAATATGAAATTTTTATCCAAATAAATTATAGTTTTAGAACATATATATCTTTTGGTATCTAAATTAATACACCTAAATTTTGAATTTTAGACATTTAGAAAAAAAAAGATCATCTTTAATAGTTTTTGAAAATAATTCTAACATGAAAGTTTAAAAAAATTACGATAACTTCAAAACTTATATGGGTTCATCAATCCACCCATATGGATTTATTGTTAACTAAAAAAACTCTCAACTCAATATATTTCAAATTTACATCAACTTAGGGAGTTTTTTCTAGAGAAGTTTCAGAGAAAAACATTACTATATAAAGAAATATTTTATGAGAATTATATCCCTCTGTGAAAGGAAATTTTGTGATCATTTAGATTTATTTTCTTCCCCTAAAAAATATCAATTAATTTCTATAACATTATTCTAATAAAAATATCTTTATCTTAACATAAACCTAATTATATTGTTTTATTAATTGTATATTACTTTGAAAATAGAATACAATGTGGAGTGGCCTAATTACCATAACTTTTCTTGGTTATTGGGAAAGTCAAGAAAAAAAATTTCAACAATATTTCATCAAATATTTCCCTTTACATAGTTTTGGTGAACATATTTTTAATTTAATATTTTGTTAAGATATAATAAAACTTTACATATCTATTTTTAATTTTAATTTAATTAAATTATATACAATATAAATTTATTTTTATCTCTAATTTTTCACTATATTATTAAAGATATCAATTTCACTTTTAAATATCCCAAGTAATTTTCAATGGCTTATCAATATTTACCTTCAAATATTTAGCTGAACATTCATCCAAAACATTGGAGTACATGAATATGTGGCTACAATAAACTCAAATACACGTGTACTCTAAGTAATATAATTTTTTTCAAACTATTTTGGATTACCCAAATGTCACCAAAAAATAATTTCCTCCTTAATGTTTATTTTGTATCATTGAAGTCTCCCAAATAATTGAAATCAATGAAACTTAACATATTAAATTATTTACTTATTCAAAAAATTATAACACACTTGTGTTCCAATTATGTTCTTGAGAATTAATTTTTAAAATAACATGCCTGATTCCTTCAAGTGAATTTTATATCTAGAAATAAATGTTACCATGTAAAAAATAACTGGTCTTGATGTTGTAATATTGAGCATGATTTGAAAAAACTTTCTAAAAGATTTATAATTAAAACTTTTTCTGGCTTCATCATTAATAAACTTCACAACAACTATGATGTTTGTAGAAAATTTATTAGAATATTCCATTAAAAATTTATTCAAAAATTCATTCTCATATTTCATCTATGATAAGAATATGTGACTTCATTTTTACAGAACCATTAACCTTAGTAATAAATTTAACTCACCAAGTATTAATATCTCCAAATACCTCTTTATTTTTTAGAATATTTTTTAAAAAAACTCCTAATAAGGTTTAAAAATTAGTTCATCAATATAAATAATGAAAATTTGGATACCTGTGCTCATATCTTCACATATAAGTTGTAAAAATTTCTATTAAAATGGTTCTATTATTTCAAGAAACTATCATGTTTTGAGTACCAGTATTGAGGGGTATTCTTTAACCCATATAAGTATTTATTAAACATAAAAAACCTATTTCTATTATTATAAAATATAAATTCTTTTTTATTATTTATAAAATCATATTTCCCTTAAACTCTATTTAGAAAAGTGGAATTTAAATCCATATGATACAATTTTTGACCCATGTGTTCTATAACAAAATAAAAACACCATGATAGTTTAAATGCATACAACAGGTGAAAAATATTCTACAAAATCCACACATTAAACCTATGAATAGACCTTTCATACTAATATAGATTTATTCATTGATATCTCACCTTTTTCATTGAATTATTTCAAAACAACCACTTGGTTCTAATAATATTATTTCTTTATAGTATAAGAATAAGATCCTAGGTTTGGTTTTTATCAATCATATCTTATGCTTTGTTCATCACATTTATCTACTCATAGTTCTCATAAAATTTTAAAAATAATTGTAGTTCCACTTGTGGTATTATAAAAATTTTATTTCCTAACCTCAACTTTCTTCTAGTCTGCACTAGATATTATTGATTTACAATGAAATTACCCAATTTAAATTTCTTCTATAACTGTTGAAATTTTAGACTTTTACCTCCAAGAATACTTTAATCACCACTAGGCTAGTCAGAGTGTGTACCAAAATGAATAGTTTCACGACCATATTCATTTCTATTGACTTATAATATAGTATGTTAATTTTAATTGACTCTTCAATATCTATTTCAATAACCACCATTATTTTCACATATTTTAAATGAATTTCACATCAAATGTATCTAATTCCCTACTATCTATTTAACCAAATACATTTAACTTCTTTTACTCGTTGAATATCCATTTAGTACACATTTTTTTCCTTTTAATTAACCTTTACTAGATTTATAATTTTGATCTTCATTAAACACGGAATCCCAAAAACCAAGAAGTATCTAAGTATAGCTTTCTCCTTTTACGAAATATCATATGGAGTCAAATTTTATTCTATTCTCATTAAGAATCTATTCTGAATATGTATAATTTTACTTATGACTTATCTAGAATAATTTAGAGAGATTATATTCAACATGAATAATTCTCAGCATCTCAACCAAAAATATGTTCGTTCAATTTTTGACTCAATTATAGTTGGTAGTATAATGATATATTAATTGATATTTCCATACATAATTCACCATATAAGGTTCAAAAGAGTTATAATATCTTTTCCAGTATCAGGTCTCAAATTCTTAACATAAACACCGATTTCTTTCTCAATATCCCTTTTAAATATATTAAATGACTAAATAGATTCATATTTTATTCATGAATATATCATTTTTCATTTTGGTGAAATCATTATTGAAATTGATAAAGTATATATAAATTTTTTTAGTCATTTATCATTGTTCCATATAAATCAAAATGTGTATGTTCATGTGGTATGGTTGACTGAATAACTAACCTATTGTAAATCCCATAAACCATATTACCCTTTTGATATAATTAATATAAAACATATCCTTACCTTTAAATTGGGGTAAATATCTCAAAGAAACTTTCTTTTTATGTTTTTATCAAATTATTTTAACCCAAATGGATAATTATTTTATGCGATAGTTTATTTTAATCATTATAACTCAAATAGAATGAGTTACTCAGATTTTCAATTTGGAATATCATATCATTGTTATTTCTACCTTAGTGATAATTTTTACATATTTATTGATCTTGATAATGGGAGAATAATTATTTAAGATAACTTCATTACCATGATGAAAAAGTTGGATAACTTTTAAAAACAATTCTTTAAAACTACCAATAAATAAAAAAACATTAGATTTCATTTTATTAGTTTCAATTTTATCCATACCAATTCATTTAATTTTCAAGAAAATATCATTTCAAATGGTAACTATGATATAATTTTCTTAATTTTCTTTCATTGATTTTTTATCTATTATTATATGTGAGTAATATCTACTATCAAGTATCAAATATTTACATTTTATAATTTCCATTAGAGAAACTTTAGAAAGAATAAATTTTTATCCATTATTTTGTTTCATAACTTCCATTTCTTTTTCTGTATAAGATAATTTCCACGGAATATTAGTCATGAATTATTATTAATAGTGACTATATTGGTAAATCCTTTAAAAAATTTCCTTTAGGAAATTAAATTTATTCTGTGTTGATAGACATAAAGTATTTCTGGTCATAGGTTTTTCTGTGCTTAAATAATTATTTATATTCTAAGAGTCTCTTCATTTTATTTTAGAGTTTATCCCCTTTAGTTCATTCCTAATCTCTAGGAGTGAAATGTTGTTCTATATGATATGGTATCTGTGCCAAAATATTCAATAAAAATAAAAATAGACTCTTAATATTAATAATTCATATTGACATGAGTTCTTTTAGGAAAGGATCATTCAGGTCTAAAGGAACTTATTACTTCTGATTTCATTTGGGATGAGGAAATATTTCCTCACAAGATACCAGTATATTTTATTAATGTAAATAATTATTTCTCCAATTATGTTTCAACAATTTTTTTATAGAACCTATACTATTATTAATAATTTATTTTTTTTCATATTTAACATGCAAATATTTCAATAGAAATTTTGTGACAACATTCTCAATTCCATGAGATGATTCAACTTTAATATCTAAATTTTTAATAAACATTTATTCATCTTTTTCATAGTTTTTTTATCTTCAGGACACTTTTATTGTGTTTTATCTAACACATCATCCTTATCAACACGTTTTTTCATCAATATTTTTTTTCAATATTATCTTTCTTTGTAAACCCCATGTTGAGTTTTTCAATTTATCCAATGTAATAAATTTCATTTTTAGGAATAATTTATTTTCTTTCATTCTTATTATCACCATATTTCTTCACTGGTTTGGATTCTTTATTTATTATTGTGTTCTTATCAATATAAGCTTCATGTTTAACTTCTAGAAATTTCTATATGTAAGTCTTGTCATCTCCATCTTCTTAAATTATTTATGATTCTTCATGTGTGTCAATATGATCCATAAAAGATATAATTTTTTTATAATAACATATTTATAATTACTTCTCTCTAAAGAGTATTTCTCGTCCTATTCTCTAAACATAACTATTCTTTTATTCTTGATTAAACTTTTTTTAATTGCAATAAATTTTTTAATTACCTTTGAATTTTACTCATTTATTATCTAGGGTTTTCCAACATCATCATCAATAGTTTAATATACACCTTTATTACTTGGAAAGTTTATTTTAATGTGCCCAATTTTACCACACTTAAAACATTTGAGTGGGAGTTTACCTTTGTACTTACATTTTGAGTTTTGGGTGTCCCTTAAGATAGGTGATATAATCCTCAAATAATCCTCATATTCATCTTCCTTATATTTCAATTATCCAGACTTACCATCTTCCACTTCATTAATTTTAAGATTTATAAATCACCAAAATACTTATCCTCATCCAATAATTTTATTCATTAATATTAAAATTTCTTTTAAAAATGATATCAATTTTATCCCAAGTTTCCTTAGTTCTTATGAGACCCACAACCTCCATAAGTAATTTGTTTGATAATTACATAAGGATATTATTTCAATCCTTTTCATCAAAATTAATGTATCTCTTATTGGAAAATTTCATTGGGTATTTTTTTTTATTTTAGAGAAAATCTTATGGTAGTAACATAAACTACTTCCTAACCATGAGAAATGAGATAAGAAACCATCTTATTCTTACATAATTGATAATTTGTTCTATAAAAGTTGGAATACCTCAACTATTGACTAAATTCATATTTCCGACCTCCAATGAAGTAAGGATATTATATTGAGAATTTGGTTTTTTCAAAAACTAATTGATGTTCCCAAGAGTATATTGCTCCTCTAAGAAGTGGGAGGGTGTTGAATTAGTGGTAATCTATTAAAAATTCCATTAATTTGAAATAAACCTCTCAAATTTATTTTCTTGAACCTATAAAACATAAAAAAGGACCCTACATATATAGAATAGAAATATAAATAATTAAAAGGCACCAATGTTTATACAGTGTTAAATCCCAATGTGGGTACCTACCCCTTGATGTGTTCAGTTTCAGTACGATAAATATATTTTACACTATAATCAATCAAAAATTAAAAGTGGTATGGGTAGGTACAATCCTCTACCATAGTGTTTTTCAAAAAATTATGTATCCTAAAAAGTGATTTTAATAATTCATTCCTCTTTATAAGGTTACAAAGAACTAATGTGAATAAGATAACATTTTCCCATAGTTTCTTATCCAAAAAATATGATCTTCTTTTACGCATTTTGAACGAATAAACCCACATTTTTCTCACAATATAATATTTCTTAAATGTAGTCATATAAAAATTCAAATATCAGAACCTAATTGACCAAAATTATTAGTATAAAAATCTTATATAAAATAGATAATTTATACACTGCTCTGAAATTCTATGGACATAGTTCTCATTTTCTTTAATCCAGTGAGTCCCTTGAACCATATCATTTTGGGATCTCTATATTAATTCTTTCAAATTATTAGTGATAGGTTATAAATTTACTTTACATTTATATAACAATACTTTCTTAAAAACATCTAGTACTTGAACACCATAAATTTTCACCTTCTTTAATTCTAAGTGAAATTCTTTAAATATGTCTTAATATATCAAAATTTAACTTTTAAAGGATCATATAGATCTCATCATAAATTATCATTAAGTCTTCCATGAATCTTTTCTAGGTTCAATACTTTAACTTTGAGAATTTTAATCTTTGACATCCAAAAAATCATCATCGTGATTTCTTTGGCTTCACATAAATTCAATCTGAAATTTGGTCGAATCTTTCATCACTTTATCTTCCAAGATATTAACTTCACTTCCATATCTACATTTTTATTTTCCCTATATCATTCAAATCATATAGCCTATGGATTATTAAAACTTAATTTAAAATTTAATTTAAACTCTTAGAATTCTCTATCCATTTCTCTAACACTTCATTCAAATGTTATCTTCCATAATCTCTTCCTCCGCATACTGATCAGCTCAACCTTTATTCAAATCCAATTCTACTCATATGAGATTCATGATTTCTAGCCTTCTGTACATAGGAAATTTGTTAACCTAAAATTAATTTCAGGTTAAGATCACGAACTATCTTATGAAACTATAAATGTAAGAATTATTATTTCACATTTTTGAATTCACCAAACATCAATTATTATCTTAAACTTCTTTAACATAATCTGCCATTGATTTTACTTATCAACATCATTCTACTTATCTTATATTAATTCTGATTATAGATCTATATTCTAATACTCTTAACTTTTTCAATTCCCAAACTCACTTCCAAAAATGACACTTTCATATCTCAATGTGAATTCTCCATGACTTTTCCAATTCTTCATCATTTCTTTATTTTGAATAATTCAACTTGTACCCCAAAAAAACTTCATATTCAAAACAAAACATGGATTAAAAATTATTCTCAAACAGTCATGATGTATGGTGCTTTGAAAAATCATTATAACATTATCAATCTTGACACATCCATATGATCTTTTAGAAATTATTTATCTCCTCATATATAGATAACTAGGTAATCACACATAATAAATATGATTTAACATTTATCATTTATCATTTTTGTGGGATTTAAATTTCTTATTCTTCTGTTCACAATATATTACTTACTATGTAATTTTTTTACTCTATCAATTCATCACAACAAGTAAACCACAAATGAATTTCTTTAACTAACATCATGAAATTAATTCCTTTTAATAATTTTCAATATGTTTTTATTTTTTTACTCATCTTCCAGGATGATTCAAGATTTATCAGAAACTCATTTTCATACATTATTAGTGTATCACCATGAGTTTTTAGAATATATTTATTTTTAGTAAATCCAATGAATTCTGGGGATTAAAATGCTCACAACACAAAATTTTAGCGACTTTATTAAAACAAAAAATGAAATATATTATCAGATAATATAATGAAATATAATTAATAAAATACAATAATGAATTATATTAAGTACTAATTTAATTATTCACATTCAAATTATTTTTTTTTATTATGGTTGTATATTTTATTTATTTTATTTAATATATAAATATCTAAAATTTTAGAAATTAAATTTTAAAAAGAAAAATTAATTTTTGAAGTCAGCATAACAATAGTAACTTATGATGAATATTTTGGTTTTTTAGGAATAAATTTATTTTTAGGTGAATAGTTCAAGACACCATTTTTTCAAATATAGAGACTTTTATTTCATAATTAAGATATAATAATGAATTAAAACGTTATGAAACCATTTTCTTGACCAAATATATATTTTATATTTAAAACTAGTCATTTAAAAATATTAATAATAATGATGAACTTGTTATAAAAGAATGTGAAAGGACATAATTTCTATAAAATATTTATGAAACAATGAAAATTACTAACTTTTGATGAAGCAAATTAAAATTAACTAACAATTACATACTTGTTAAATGATTTTAATTAACAAATATAAAATGTAAAAAATATGAATAAGGTTGAAAATAATTGATTAATATGGTTATATTTATTATACATGAGGTTAAAGAGCTTCTATGAAATTCTTAAGAAAATTGTATGGGTTTTTTCCTCTCAATTTTATTTCTATTATACATATTCCATATTTACAACATGTTTCATAATTTGTAGTGTTTATACATACAAATGGATGTTTTTAGAATAATTTAATAAAATTAAATGTCTTTTAAAATCTATTTCATGTTTTATCCTTCATTGGATTTTTATAAAAGAGATACCAATGTTATAAGGGTTTACTTATCTCAATTTCACTTCATTGAGATATTATTCATATATTGAATTATTTCATTATCTTGTTTATATAATACCCATGGATATATTTTTAGTATATTTATCATCAAATTCATGGGATCCATGAATCCATTTTATATTTTTCCTTTGATGGGTTTTCAATTTAAAAAGTAATAAATTTGTATGGTTTTATTTTCAATATCATTTTTAAATAAATATTGTTATAAAGAAATAACCATCTAGGGAGGAAATTTCCATATGTAGAAAAAACTTCCATATAAGAAAAAGTATTTAAACCTTATCTCTACAAAAAAAATTATTTTCTTATCTTCTCGTTATTATTTTTGTTTTACAATCCCTCTCTCAATTACTTTTCCCTTTATAAATATTTTAATCATCATGATACTTGAAATTGAAAATTACCCCACCTATTCTTTCCAGTCAGTAATATTCCCACTTTATGTCGATATTTATTTAATTTATATCTTTTTCCATGATTTAATTATTGATTAAGTTTTTTATACTATTTTAACTTTATTTAAATAAACGTATAATTTTTTTTAACATTTTACATGTGTGTCTTTTTGAAAAAGCTTTCAATTTTTAGGGTTTTTTTGTGAACACATTATTTCACAATTATTAGAATTATTCTTATTAAATAAATATTTTGATGTTTTAACATAGTTTTTTACAAATTATTTTATTTTTATTTGTTTTTTAAATAAATGGATGTTTCTTATTATTTTTAAAAGTCATTTGTCCAAAAATTTTAAAATGGAGTTTTACATCCTTCAAAACATCTGTTGATGTTCATTATGTTATATTTTGGATATATTAAAATGTTACAATCCACCTCCTTTATTTTGTTGGATTATGAAAATTTTAATGTTAATTTTCATGAAACCCATATCTTTTCCATGTGTTAGTTATGTAAACTTGAAATATCAATGTTTTGTTGTTCTTATGGAACACATGTTCATGGTTATCATTATGTGACGAATGGTTCTAAAATTTTTTAACCCTATAATGAAATGGATAAATTATTACATCTGATTATATAATATCAAAGGGAATTAGGAGTGAACACAATCCACTATGAAACTCTGTTCACAATGTTTATTGGAATGGTAAGTGAACACGATCTACTATGGGACTCAATACACTTTTTATGATAGTATTTGTAGATATCCTTTGTTAAGGAAAATATTTTTCATAATTAGGTTTATTCCAAAGGATTATGTATTATTATTATGATACTCTCTAATGGTTCATGACTGAATATTGCCAATTCTACACTCTTAAGCCTTTAATATTTTGTTTGAAAAAATCCTTATACCATTTATCATGATTTATGGTTTATCACATGATGTGTGTGTTATCATATATTATTATCATATTATTATACCATTATTATTATTATCTTATTCTTACATATGATCATCAATTTATATCTCTCATGTTTACCCTTACTGAGAATATAATCTCACCCTTTCTTATGTATTTATTTCCACTGGTTATAAAATAAGGAATTAAGTAGGATATGTATAATAGGGGTGATATGTGAGAATAAATCATCAGATATATTGAATATTGTTCTTTAATAAGTTGAATATGTATTTAGTTTTAAAAAAAACAAATCCTTTATGGTCTTGGGGTGGGTATTATTATGTTATGTAATGAATCATAATCTAAAATGACATCACACACATGTATTTTTTTCTTAGGTCACCTCACATAGAACTTGTTCTACCTTAAAACCATATTCTATAAAGGAGTTCATGATACTTCATTGTATTCGTTTTTAACTCATATTATGTGGTTTTATAATCTTGTATTCAGTCAGCACGGGTCAACTTGTAATGTGAGCATAAATTCTATTTCTAGAACATGTATATCTTCCAGTCACATAATCAACACACCTCAATTCTCAGGTTCAGACCTCTGAGAATAACAACTTCATCTATAATATTTTCTCAAAAATATTCTCTCATGAAATGTTGAAAATAAATACAATACCTTCAACAATTAAATAAGTTATTTAAAGTTAAATTCCATATAAATAATAATATAAGGAAGTAATTATTATAAAATTAGTTTAATATGTTTATATTAAATATTATTAGAAATTTTATAATGAATATATAATTTATAAATTATTAAGAAAATGTATTGATTTATGAATTATTCCTAATTTTTTTTTCTCATGTTTAAACATGTGAACTATTTATTTTTTTTTAAATGTTATTCATTAGTTTTTTATTAATGGATATAATTTTTATATTGTGAATGGTTTTATTATTTCATTTAATTTTTCAAACTTATTATAATATTATAAAACATGCATTTATGAAAATACATGATAGATATGATAATGGATCAAATTTCTATCTACTTTGGATTCAATTTATAATAAAATTTATTAGCATGAATTTTATTATTGAACTATTTTTATTCAAGTTAGTTAGTATAGTGTTTATGAACTGGAATATCTCTTGAGTAAAGTAGCCATGGGTATAGGGAATTTGGCTCAAACTTCCCACTTTCCCATACGCTTATGAATTTTTCTATAAAGGTGAGGGTTGGATATATATGGCTTTACTATTTCTCAGGATTGGATTTATAATTTCATATAATTCTAAATAATTATATGAAAATTTCATATACCTTCTTCATATGATGAATTTTGATGTGTGTAAATATGTTTGGATTTTATTTTTGGTTGAGTAAAACAAACTGAATTGTGTAAATATTTACACATCAACACAATTTTAGCATTTTGATTTTGTAGATATATTTGTATCGTGAAAAAATCAACTGATGAATTCATACATAAATAGAATAACAAGAGATAAGACGGGGAGTTTAAACCGTCTTCAAAATATTAAGTGAAAATATTCATTTTAAATTGTCACTTTTCATGACCAAGATCAACCAATGGGTTCAGTTCATCATAATTATATGTTCCCATTTATTATCTTTTATAATTAAATGACTCGACCCACCAAGACCCCTCCTTAGTGGTAGTGATTTGGGTGTACCAAGTAGGCATATTTAATTTTATGGGAGATCTTATTATAATGAACCTATCCACAATGAACACCTCAACATAAGATATAATGATATAGAATAAATAAAATCAATAAAAATTAATATATAAAATTTATTAAGCAATAGATAATATTCCTTTTAAATTAACACTTTTCATGACCAAGATCAACCAATGGTTTTAGTTCATGATAATTATATGTTCCCATTTATTATCTTTTATAATTAAACGACTCGACCCACCAAGACCCCTCCTTAGTGGTATTGATTTGGGTGTACCAAGTAGGCATATTTAATTTTATGGGATACCTTATTATAATGAACCTATCCACAATTAACAACTCAACATAAGATATAATGATATAGAATAAATAAAATCAATAAAAATTAATATATAAAATTTATTAAGAAATAGATAATATTAACATGGAGAAGACAATGTAAAATTCATAGAGAAAAAAGATATATATAAATAAAAAATAATTGATAGGATAAACTAATCTAACATAATGTGCGCTTTGGTTACTGCAATAAAAAATATCTAAATATGATCACTAACCATTACTACCACTTCCAAGTATTATTACACACCACTAAAACCTAGACCACAAAGGTTAATGATTATTTTCATTTCATCTGTATAACATATGACATGTATAGGTTAATACGTCCATGTTGGGGTGAGTATATACATGCATGATAGAATGCCTAAAAACCCCTAAAGTTAAAAAAAAGAAAATTCTTTCTAACTCTACACAAAATGAAACAAGTAAATAAAAAATCATAAAAAAGTCCCCAAGTGTTCATTAAATAAGAGAACCAGTAATAAAAGATAATTTCCCAATATTTACAGCTATATGTGAAAATAGAACACAACTCTAAGAATATTTACTAGAAAAATCATGTTACTCACATAACCTCTCTATAATTGTAGTGGAGGATCCCTTTATATAGGTAAGTGGGTGGAATAATAACTCTAGTATAGGATTCCACACCCCAAATGAGCTCTTAGAGGTTAGGGTGGGGACACTGACCCTATAGAGAGAGGATGTCATACACTAAGTATGTTGGGGGGGGGGGGTTACCAACCCTATTTGATGATGGTGGGAGATGAACCCCCTATCGGAAAAAAACCTCTAGTGGGTTTTCAAACCTGATAACTCTAGGATCATCATCACCAAACCTAGATAATATCCATAGGGATATACATCCATCATCTTCTTATATTACCTCATAAATTTCCTAGGATGGACAAATAGACTATTCTATTGTGATCTATGTGAAAAAACACTTAAGATAAGAAATATATTTTTCTTAACTTAGCATATGGTGATGAAATTGTAAAAAAATACTCTACATAGATAGTGTGATAAACATGTGGTACCAAGGTCAGGTCAAGTAGAGTTCTAGATAGGGGATGGGTGTGCTTAATCGAGAAAATAGCACACATGCACGTCACTATCTGAAATCTTCGTTCTTGGTTGGGTTAGACAGACCTAACCAATGTTTGTTGTTCTACCAACCATGTGAGTGGGCCTATGTGCATCTTAAAAAACATTCTTAGACCATGAATTAGGATATAATGGCCCACTTTCCTTCCATATAGTAGGTGGGACATTGTTAGATCCGGGGGGGACCAGAAGATTGGGGAATGACCAAGCCACCCCTACCCCAATGTCATAGAGTCATGGTATCCCATGTGTATTGAGGTGATTTAATAATTACATATTTAAATATTACATCATTTAATATGAATATCCAATTAATCTCATAATAATACATCCCCCAAAATAATAAAATTCCTAGTTTTTTTAATGACTGGATACATATTCAACTTATTTCAGGAAAAATCATTAACATATCAAATAAAAATTCTTCTCAAAAGGTACCCTTCTCGACTCATCTCACTTAAAACATTTCTTCTTAACATGGGTAAATGGTAATATAATAAGGTGTGAGATCAAATTATTAGTAAGGGTAAACACGGGATACACCAATTCAAATGCTTAAAATGAACAAAATATATTTACAATGGTATGAATACATAATCATGGTATATAATGGTCATACCTATGGACATAAATCCATAATTATGAGTCATGGAATAAATATTTTTCATAACATAAGTCATAATTCATAAGAGGTTTTAATATAAAAAAATCATAAACAACAAGGGAATAACGTAGGCAATAGAATGTTTCATAATAATTTTTCATAAACATAATAATATAAGATATATGTTGAGGGTACCCACTAATACATTCATCATGTCATATTTCAAGGCTACCCACCAGGACATTAATCACATCATATATCATGTTTACCCATCATTACAATAATGACATCTTATGTGAAGGATACCAACCAAGGCATTCATCACCACATATTTCAAGAATAACCACCAAGACATTAATAACATTATAGGATAGAGCTAACCACTCATGTACATTACTGGGATTGGGATAAATACCTATATACCCTATTGGGATTTGGATAAACAACCATATACCCTTCAAACACGTAGGACATAAATCAGTACCCGATGATTTTGATATAAATAGTGGACCCACGCTCAATATAAAAATAAACTATTCATATATATTCCATTAGAATATAATAGCATTCATCAATCCATCGTAGCTTAATTAACCCATGAAGAAGAATTTGGTTTTATTAACACATCATTAAAATATCATCATCATAAACCATCCATAAAAATTAATTGGATGGTATAAAAAGATCATATCTCTATCAAAGCATTAAAATACTTACAAGATTTTTGAATAGATGAAAAATAAATTTTATAAACAGATTTAAAATATGATTTGAAAATCAAGATAAAGCTTCTATTTTGTTTTGGTAACTTTTAAAAACTAAAATTCACAAAAAATTGGGATTAGGTTATCTTTTTCAGATGTTTGAAACATTAAAAGGAGTATTCAGGATGAATAATAGAAGTAAAACCTAGTCATTCTCTAAATGATTAAGAATAAAATTCTTTGCTTACATTTGTAAAATTTTAAAAGTGAGATGTATTGATTTTTTTAAAAAATATTATTTTTCATAATTTGTAAATAAGTTTAAAAAGTTAGTAGAAATTACATTTATCAAACATTATATTAAAGACAAAACTTCATAATTTGTTTTGAAGAACGTAGATATGGAAGATAAAGATTACTGGCCTAAGTGAAGAAATAAGGTAGGTTATTCTTAAAAAAACTTTTTTTTTCTATTTGATTTACAAAGAGAGAAAAATTAGAATAAAATAATAAAAATATTGAAATAAATAGAAGATAATAAAATATACATGGTTTAAAAGATAACGATCATATAATTTTACTTATTGTAAATTTATCATAGACAATCCTAAAGTGAAATGTGATTTGAAAAAAACCATTACCGCTGTGGTAACTTTTTAATCATAAACTCTGTATAAGTGAAAACATTGAATATAACTATAAATACCATGAATATGAATATATTAATTACAAAATATATCAAAGGGTAATTATATACAGAATATATTTATAAATAGTTCTATAAAATGAAACATTTCTCAATGAAATAATATTGACAAGAAAAAATATTTCCCCATGTATTGAATTTATTCATACATGTTCTTAACTTTTAATATAATAAATTTATAATTATTATACATCTATAAAATAACCATATTAAAACTTATCTTATAGTATATCACTATATTATAATTTTTAATTACCCATTTATTAATAATTTTTCATTAAAATCAACATTTTATTGTTAAATATTCCATATACCATGAAAGTTTATGTTTTATTGTTTTATTCACTAAAAATTGTTCATGTTTAAATAATATATATAATATTTATCATTTTATAAGTATAATTTCTTGGAGATGGTAGTCTGTATGTAAGCACGAGTGATGTTTTCATTTTCTAAACAATGGATTGAAATGAAGGTAAATAATAATATATCTTTCAAAAATTATAAAAACATCATAAATATCATATATATTCACAAAATATATCCTTATTACTATCCATTTTACCAAGGAATGAAAAAGATCCACATCACTTCATAAATGTGGTAGTTTATACGTATGCACGAGCGGCGTTATCATTTTCCAATGTCTTGGAAGTTTATAAGCTATATAGTATTTATCTTTAAAGAATAATAATTATGTTATAAAAATAATATATATACATTAAATACACCTATATAACCATCCATGAGATACCATGATGACTAACAAAATACATTGTTTTATAGAGATGGTAATCCATACGTACACATGATTGATGTTTTTATTTTACAGTAGATATAAAAGAGATAGAAAATGGATGTAACTTTAACATAAAAACATATAATTATAGTATATATTCTTTTTTAATCATTTTAATAATATTATATAATATTTGAGGAGTTGAGGGAGGAAATAAACCTGAAAATTGATCTATAAAGACAGTAACCTTTAATAAGGAATATTCCTTTATAATATAAATTAATCCTTCTTAAGATGGTATTTTGGGGATACTAGGAGTGATAGGTCATGAGTATGAAGGTTTTTAAAGGATTTGTATGGGGATTTTATGAACTAGACTAATCAAGTTTCAAGGGGAAGAGAGAATAAGAGTTGGAAATTTAGAAGTGATGATAGTGGTAAAATTTGGAAAATTTAATTCATTATTATATCATATATGTACTACTTAAGTAAAGTGGTTCAAAAGTTTCATAGTTTTAAAGTTAAAAAATCCAAATGTATAAATTCAATCAATAAATAATATTAAAGAAATTTTTTTGTGTAATCTTAAATATTATCTCTTAGGTTAACCCATATTTTAACCCTTATGGTGGTAACAATATTTTTACAATGATAAATATTTATTAGGGATACAAATTAAGATAAAGTTATTGACTCATAATAATTTTGATGATTAAAAATATGGATTATATTTTAAAATATTCAATTCCTTTAAGTGTGATAAATTAATTATAATATCTGCACAAAAAATATATAAAAACCATTTTTATTAAAAATATTTTTTAAGCATATAAATTCTTTTATTATGATTCATTACCTAGTAGAAACCATTATATTAATGTTAATATAATTTATTGAATATATTATTTATTCCTTTCATTAAAAAATTTCATCAATAGTGATTAATTCAATTTATTAATATAAAATTCAATGTTCCCAATAGAAATAGTTTTTTGAAACAATTTTCCTCTTTTACCTTCAGTTGCTTTTATATTCATTCCTAAATAATTAGTAATAAATTTATAAATGATTATTACTTTGGTTATATACATTATTAATATATTTAATAATTTATTAGTAGTGTTAAATATATTTTATTGAGATAAAAATACATAATATATAGAAAATAATATTTTTAAAAAATTAGATCTGATATAATTTTATTCTTATCAATAAAATTTGAGTACTTATTTCCTTAGTATTAGTCAATTAATTATCCTTAAACAAATATTTTGTACACATATTTCATAATTTAGTTTGTCATATTCATACCCACCAATCCAATGATTATGCAATAATAGTCATATATAAAAATAATAGTTTAATAGTATAACATGGTCTGTTTAAGATCTGTGTTTCCTCTAAAGAAAGCTATACAACACTTAAAATTAAAGAAAAATATAGATTCTAAATTATTTGGGTGTTACATGGATTCCAACTCCTACTATTTTTCATTCACTAATACGTTTTACCCATTGATCATCTTTTCTACTTCGATTAGACCCTCTCGCTACCACTATACTCTTCTCTATCAAGACACCTCACTACCATTGGTCAAACAACTCTCATTGACAACCAAATCATGTCAAGCCTCCAATCCTTTTAACAATCTACCTTTCTTGAGCCACTAATACCATCCTTTCTACATAACTGAGTTACCACATTATTATTCCCTCAGGAGACTTCTTTTCCATTCATATGTCACAATGTCCATTTGTCATGACCTGTCCCCCGGGGCCCATGTCGTGACTACCCCAAGCCTTCTTTCCATAGACCAGGGGCTGGAAACTAGCACTGAAATGCGTATTCCCTATAACCGGGATGGCATTGAATTTATAACCTATAAGAAAATGCAACCAAGAACACCGAAAGATACAAACTCAAGTAAACTAATCAGTAAAAAGAGTGAGTGCAGTAAGTAAAAGGGGCCAGAATACAAGCCCAATTGGAAAGATACAAGTACAACTGAAATACAATACAACTGAAGAAAGATAAAGGAATCTACTAGTTTATCCTTCGAGGGTCCTACCTGAAGGTAGGTACAAATCACCTCCTCAGCACTCCACATCCACCCGTCTCCTCTACGTACTGACACACCGTGTGGTCCACCTCCAAGCACTGTCCAGTCCTGGTACCCTTGTCTTTAGTCAGCGATGTCCGTCATCTGCAAGAAACACAATGAGGTGCGGGAATAGCCTGTGCATGGGTGAGTATAACGATACTCAATAGGGACCTCGAGACCCTCAAGGTCTCTCAAATCCACAAAGGATAAATCTCAAAGCATGAAGTCAACTGTAAAACCTAATTAGGTATATACCCATGCATATACCTAAGATATCAAGTATACCCATCTCAATCATGAAAAAACATAGGGTCCAACCCAAAATCCCAAAGCTCAACTATTCCACAAAGGAAGGAAAACCACAAAGGCAAGTATCACACATGTATTCCACATAGAAGAATACCACCAAGGTATTACCACGAAGTAAAGTACCACAAATGTATAAACTTAGCTCACACCATTTATAACTTATGTACGGTAGTAGAGATGACTATTTATAACTACTGAATGATATTACTCCATTAAGAGGCTTTACTGCTGACCAACATAGAATCTATAAGAGCTGAGCCACACAGGATCGCTAAGAGATGACCCACACAGGATCACTAAGAGCAGACCCACACAGGATATCTAGGATCTGACCCACATAGGATCACTAAGAGATGACCCACACAGGATCTATAGGAGCCGACCCACATAGGATCGCTACGAGATGACACACACAGGATCACTAGGAGCTGACCCACACAGGATCACTAGGAGATGACCCACACAAGATCGCTATGAGATGACCCACAATGGATCACTATTCACTCTTTTCGTCACAACCATCTACTCGGTTCCCGCACTATGCTCGATCGTCTCTGGGAGGTTCTGCTTCCCAAGCCACTGGTTGATACTCCAACTACCACGATGTCCCATGAAGAAGTATCACAAAGGACCACCACGTCATAGGGGTCTCAACACAATAAATGGTGTGTCAATCAGATTCCTGGTCTATAAGTTATTAGAATTTTAGTCCCGGGAGTTTGGTTGGATTCATGATCGATCAAAACCGACTATACCTCATCTTAATCAAAATATCTAGTGGGTTGTACTAAAAGGGACTGTCTCGCTCCAAGGTTTCCAGTGCTGCTGACAGTTCTTCAAACGGATGTCTGGTGCTAAAGTTATGGCCTAAAGAGCATAAATGGGTCGTAGTGGGTCTTGGTCTGGTCTGAATCGGCCTGACCTGGCCTGGGCCGACCCAGTTTGGGTCAACCCAGCCCGACCTATTGGTTCTGGCCCGGTAGGCCGCCAGGGGCCGTGGAGGGTCGTGGGTGGCCACGAGGCCGCCGAGGGCCGTAGGCGGTCGTGAGGCCGCTGTGGTGTCGTGAGGGCGCGATGAAGCAGGGAGGATCCACCACGGGGGGGTGCCGCAAGGCCGTGGGGTGTCTCAGCCAGGGCGACGCAGCGAGGTCGCGGGGGTGCTGTAGGGCGGCTCAGTTGGGGCAGCGCATCAAGGCCGCAGGGTGGCGTAGAGAGGCCATGGGTGCATCACCGGGAAGCTCGGCCAGGGCAGCTCGACTGGGAGGTTGGAGGCCATGGGGCAGCTCAGAGGGTTGCGACGGCTCAGAAGGCTGCGGGCGGTAAGGCTAGGCCACGGGGCAGTGCGGGGAGGCGCGGGGCGGCGCGACTAGGCCACTGGTGGAAGAGCGCCACAGAGCGCAGAGGTCGCGGGCGATGAAGCACCGTGGGGCACAAAGGCTGTGGGTGACGGTGGCCGCGGGGTAGCACTGTTTCCATCGTCGCCTTCATCTCCTTCGTCGTGGTTGATAGCCGTCCTCCTCCATCATGAAGAACACAAGAATTATCCTAACAAAATCGGAAAGGATGGGCCATGTTTTTTGGCCTGAAATATTCGCATTAGAGTGGTATCAAGAGGCTATAATACTTGAATCACTAGAATATCAAGAACGGGTAAGGGAAATAATTCAAACACCTACCTACCTCGTTTGATTCATCGACGAAGGTCCCAAGGAAGTAGACGACATTGTTGGGGATAGACGGACGTTGGTGACATTGACATTCCCTCGATCATCGGTTTATTGACATTGAAGATGTTCCGCATCAAATAATTTCCCGAGAAAGAAGTTGAAGTCGAAGTCGAAGTCGGAGTTCATCATCGGCGTTCTTCATTGGAGAGCTTTCTCCCAATTCTCCAAGTTTTTCCATTTTTCCAAGAGTTTCCCCTAATTCCACCAAAAATGAATTAGCCAATATTATAGAATATGTTGGCACAATTTCAAATTGGAATAATTAATTAATTGAGTTGGTGTATTAATTAAAGGGGGTGGCATAATTAATGTGGGGAAGCTCAAGAGGGTTCTCCCCATTAAGAGGGGAGTTCAAGGGGGTTTAAGGGGGTTTTAGCCTCGGGTGGTCCCCAACACCATAACCTCTCATGAGAGGTTAGGCTCGGTGGTCCCCACCTCTATAACCTCTCATGGGAGGTTTTAGTTCAAGTGGTCCCCTCCTATAAAATATCCACATGGGTGGTTTAAAAATAAAATAAAAATAAAATGTTACACCATTTTATTTTATTTTATTCTTTCCTGAATAAGTGAAAAAATATCATTCACTCTCGACACACTGTGGTTGAGGTGAAGGTCTCCTGAAGAAAATACCAGTGTTGCGAGTTCAACGGTGCCCTCAGATTTCAATTCCTAGAAAAATTTCAAAAGTTATAAAAACCCACTCGTACATTTACTGAACGTACCCGAAAAAAAGTTCATAAATTCATTCCGGGCACTCTGGGCCTTAGAATCACATGCCATCAATTTTCAAAGACTCATAAAATTCCAATATATTTTAAAAAAATTACACAGAAATTCTGGGACTTTACATTCTCCCCACCTCAAGGATTTCTATCCCCGTAAGCCACAACTCAAACTAGGTAAACAAGTTGAGTTATTGAGAATGCATCTGAGCATCCCTCTCCCATGTGCTCTCATGGAGGATTTTGTGATGCCAATGAATGCGCACTAGAGGTATCGACCACCCACGAAGGACCCGCTCCTATAAATCCTCAATCTCTATTGGAACCTCTGTAAAATTCACCCCATCGTCAACGCCCAGCTCTCCATGGTCGATGATGTGGGAGGGGTCGTGCACGTATCTTCTCAGCAGGGATACGTGGAAGATGTAATTCACCCCGTGTAACTGAGGTGGAAAAGTTAAGAGGTATGTCACCTCACCAAATACGATGAGGACCTGAAAAGGTCCGATGAATATCAGAGATAACATGCCGCCTTGGCCAAATCTCTACAAACATCATTTGGGTGAGACCCATAGAAAGACGTGGTCACCATCCTCGAACTCTAGGGGTCTCTGTCTCGTATCGGGATAAGACTTCTGCCTAATCTGTGCAGTCTTCATCCACTCCTAGATGACCTGCACCTTCTCTATGGTAGTCTGTAGCATCTCTGGTTCCATGAGTGCTGACTCCCCTGGGTCAGTCCAACACAAGGGTGATCTGCAAGGTCTCCCATACAATGCCTCAAAAGGTGTCATCCCAATGGTTGAGTGATAGCTGTTGTTGTATGCAAACTACACCGAAGGTAAGTGATCCTCCCAGCTGCAACCGAAGTCGAGGACCCAAGCAAGCAACATGTCCTCGAGGGTTTGAATGGTCTGTTTAGTCTGGATATCCATCTGAGGATGGAAGGCGGTGCTCAAATGAAGCTGCGTCCCGAAATTCTCCTGCAACCCCTTCCATAAACGGGATATGACAAGATTGCTTTTATTACAAACTTAAACATGATTTATTACATAAAAATTCACTTGATACAACAAGAATATCGAGAGGTTTAGTGTCTTTCGGGCTTAGGATCATTACATAAAAACTTAAAACATGGAATAAAACATCTTTATTTAAACATTCTTTTACATGACCACTACATTCCCTCGTACATAACATTGCAAGGGATAACCTGAGGACATGCATAAGAAAAGGGTGAGCTATACAGCCCAGTAAGTTAGTACACATGGAATAACATGAGGAGTACAATACATGTTAGAAATTAGGCATATCAATAGAGCACAAGAGAAACATGAACATAAAGGCATGATAAAGCATGATAATCATAACATGGAAATGTGGCAACAACACTTAACATGGAATTAGCATGAGCCAAGAATCATTGCACATGGAGCATGAGTAAATCCTCATTGCACATGAAGCACGAGTAAACACTCATTCCACTTGAATTAGAATGCGTCAACACTCCTTGCACATGACATATCATGATACTATACTTTACCCAATGCATTGGAGCGCTATAAGGGCTCACCCTTCTTAAACATTTCATTTCATGCATAAGTGTGCCACATGGATCATAAAACATGGATTCATAAAACATAATAATTTATTACACTATAAAGGAATGTGGAATTCATACATGAAAATTTATAATCAATAAGTAAATGTGAATAATGGTGAGTACCCTTGATGGAGAAATGGCATGGTATTCACTACACAATGGCATTGGCTTAGAAATTCTGTGCGATTTCGGCAACGTAACGGCATGACATAAGAATTCATAAAAAAGGTTGATGAGAGAGAAAGTAGTTCCTAATCATATTTACATATAATGGACAGTAAGTAGGTCATATATATACATGTCCCAACAATTTTAAGGGAATTTAGATTCATGATACAAAAGTATTGCTTGAATGTAAATGAGGAGAGAGAAGTTCCTTTCAGAATTTCGGCATAGTAACAGGTGTACATGGGAGGAATTTAATGAGAGGGAAAGGGGTCTCCCATAATTCAAAAATAAATAGGGAAGTATGAGGGAGGTGAAAAACCATACCCCAACATTCATAATTGAAATTAAAAGGGCAGAACAACTTAAAACAATTAGACAAAAAAGAGAAAGGAAGAAAAAACCCTTACTTGGAAGTGTGCTTAAAAAGGCTAGAGAGAGGATTTTGAGAGGATTATTGGGAGCATGGGGCACCTTGGGAGGATTCTAGAGAGAGTAGGGAAAAGTTTGGAAGAACTCATAAGTCTTTGAGTGAGGAGGAAGTGGGAGCTAGGGTGGGTTTATATAGGAAAGGTGAGGGAATTCTTTATTATTTAGGTTTGGGACCCCTTATATTAAATTAATCCAAACCACAAACCATACCATGGTTTTTGACCATGGTTTTTAGAAAAGGGAAGAGGAAAACAATATTTTATAAGGCCAAATTACTAACTTCTTAAAATAATAGGGTTTATTATGTGGAGGTGAGTCACACTCCCATGGAAAACAATTTAAAAATACAAGGTGTTTAATAAGTTATGAGGGGTCCATTAATGCTTTCAAAATTAAGTCAAAAAAACCCAAAATCACATTATTTTAATGTTAAAACATATATTTTCCGAACATAAAGATTATAGTATTTTATTACATCACTATTTGGCCATTATGATGTCAGAAAACACATTATATATTTAAACGGTATTTAATTTTTACCCAAAAATTTGACTGTCTCAGAAAATTATGAAAAATTCACCATTGGATAATTTGGACATCCTGATTCCAGAAATAACATTTATTTTATCTAAATAATTTTCTAAATATGTTAATTTTCACTTTTAAAATAAAAACTGACATTTATCGAAAATTCACGGGTTTTGACAGAAATGGCTTTCAAACCATAATAAAAATTATAATTGCATTCATAAAATTATAAGATAATTTATATTTAATAAAAATTAATTTTGTAATAATAATAATATTTTATTAAAATATTATTTAATTCAAAAATACCTTAATTTAATAAAATAGTATTCTTAATTAAATAATAACTAAAAATACTATTTGTACATTAAAAATATTTACAATGAATCAAAAATGATAAAAAGGTATATTCATTATTATATAAAAAAATAATATAAATGAACATAGTACCAGAGATTTGTTACATAACCCCTTAAAATAGCCGAATAAGTCCTAAGGGTAAGGTTTGCGATGGTGACAGACTCTTGGGGGGGCTCGGATAACATCGCTCGAGTGGTAATCTCTATCAACTTCCACTTTTCCTGTAGACGGTCCCGTTCAAGCTTGACATGATGAAGCTTAGCTTGGTCTTGGTCAAGAGTGAAGCCCAAGGATGCCACCTCTTTTCCAAGATATGCCAAATGGGCTTCGTATGGAGCAATTCTACTGGATGAGGCCATCGCTTCTTTTGTATGAGTAAATTGGATTTGTTAAATCCCTTTATTTATACTAATCGTGTGATCACTATTCAACGTCTATAATAGCAACGGTCAAAATTCATAACATAAAATCAAAGAAGTTGACATTTTATATAAAAATAAAGAGACGTTTAATTAGATCAAGATGGATTTCCATTAATGAAACTTTGGGTCGTTACAATATTCCCCCCCCCCTAAGAAATTTTGACCTCGATATTTTCCTTTTCCCACACTAAAATAGTTTTGGGTAACTCAGCTTCATCATTTTCTCTGATTCCGAAGTCTCTTCTTCAAACTTGTGGTTTCACCACAAAACCTTGATGGGGGTATTGTCTTATTTCGTAGAACTTTTTCTATACGATCTAAGAACTTCACTGGTTGCTCCTCATAAGAAAGATCATCCTCCAACTGTACCACCTCAGAAGAGAGTACATGTGAAGGGTCCCGTATGTACTTCTTTAAGAGGGATACATGAAATAAATCATGTACTTTGGCCATTTTTGGTGGAAGTGCTAGTTGATAGGATACAGCCCCGACACGATCAAGAATGCCGAAGGGGCCGATGTACCTTGGACTTAACTTCCATTTCTTTCCAAACCTCATGACCTTCTTCCACAGAGATTTGTGTAGAAAAACCATGTCTCCAACTTTAAACTCAAGGTCTCGTTGATGGTTATCTGCATAACTCTTCTGTCAACTCTGGGATGCCTTGATATGCTGCTGAATGGTTTTCACCGTCTCCACCATTTCTTCGACCATTTCTGGTCTAAGCAGCTTACGTTCACCGACCTCATCCCAACATGACAGTGTTCTGCACCGTTTCCCATACAGGGCTTCATATGGTGCCATCTGGATGTTCGAGTGGAAACTGTTATTATAAGAGAACTCAACTAGAGGAAGATGATGATCTTATCCTCCTTTAAAGTCCATTGAGCATGCTCTCAACATGTCCTCAAGTGTTTGGATAGTTCGCTCGGATTGGCCATCAGTTTGAGGATGATAAGTCGTACTAAAGTTCAGTTCAGTATTCAGAGCATGTCGAAGACTCTTCCAAAACATATAGGTGAATCTTGGATGTCAGTCAGACATAATAGATAGTGGTACTCCATGCAACCTTACCACTTACCTGATATATATCTGTGCCAGTTGATCCAAATAGAAATACTCCCGTATAGTAATGAAGTGTGTAGTCTTTGTAAGACGATCCACAACAACCCCGATTGCATTGTTTCCTTTGGTTGTCCTTGGAAGTCCGGTGACAAAGTCCATGGTGATGTTCTCCCATTTCCATTCTGGTATGGGAAATGGTTGCCTCATCTCCTTAGAATTCTGCCTCTCTGCCTTCACTTGCTGGCACACCAGGCACTTTGATGTATATTCAGTGATCTCCTTTTTCATATTATCCCACTAAAATGTTTTCTCGAAGATCTCAATACATCTTGGTACTCCCTGGGTGAATAGATAAATTTGAACTATGTGCATCATCCAAAAGTTCCTTATTCAGCTCCGGACTTGATGGAACACATAGTCTTTTCCCAAACCGTACAATTCATTCTTCATTAACATTAAACACCAAGGATTTACCTCTTTTGATAGCTTCCACTTTTTCCTGATTTCCGACATTATCCTTTTGAGCATTCTTTAAACTTTCCAAAAGAGACGGTTGATCAATCATTTCTGAAAGGATTGATGACGTTCCCTTCTTTATGATTCCAATGTCCATCTTTATCAAGTCTAAGAAGATTGGATCCTTCTCAATTCTCATCATTGATAGAATTACGAGGTCCTTTCTACTTAGGGAATCTGCCACCTTGTTCGCTTTCCCAGGGTGGTAATGTATTGAACAGTCATAATCCTTGATGAACTCTATCCATCTTCTCTAGCGCATATTAGGCTCTTTCTGTGTAAATATATATTTAAGACTCTTTTGGTCAGTATATATCTCACATTTCTACCCATAGAGATAATGCCACCAGATTTTCAAGGAAAAGATCACCGTTGCCCACTCCAGATCATGCATTGGATAGTTTCGCTCATGGATTTTCAACTTCCTTGAGGCATATGATATCACATTATCATTATACATCAACACACAACCTAATCCCTTCTTTTAAGCATCACTGAATACAACAAAAATTTCCCCACTTCTGGGTAAAGTGAGCACATGCGCAGTAATAAGCCTCCTCTTCAACTCCTTGAAGCTTTCTTTGCATTCATAACTCCAAGAAAACTTTACTCCTTTTTGAGTTAGCTTGGTAAGAGGTTTGGACAATCGTGAGAAATTCCTCACAAATCGTCGATAATATCTAGCTTACCCCAAGAAGCTACAGATATTTGTTACCGATGTTGGCCTCATCCATCCCTAAATTGCATCTGTTTTGGAGGGATCCACAGATATTCTATTGATTGTGATGATATGGCCCAAGAACGAGACCTCCTTCAACCAGAACTCACACTTTCTGTACTTTTCATAGAGCTTCTCCTTGCGCAAAGTCTCTAGTACAGTTCTTAAATGCTCCTCATGGTCCTCCTAGGTTTTGGAGTATATTAGAATACCAAAAATGTGTCAAGGTAATCTCTAAAGACTATATTCATAAAGTCCATGATGATTGCTGGAGCATTAGTGAGTCTGAAAGGCTTTACTATGAATTCATAGTGCCCGTATCTTGTACGAAGAGCAGTCTTTAGGGACATCTTCCTTCTTCACCCTTACTTGATAATATCCAAACCGCAAATCTACCTTGGAGAAGTATTGTTCTCCACGCAGTAGATCAAAAAAGTCATCGATCCGTGGAAGAGGATACTTGTTCTTTATCGTTATTTTTGTTATGTTCACGATAATCGATGCAAAGCCGCATTGACCCATCTTCTTCTTGATGAAGAGGACTGGTGCACCCCATGGTGAAGCACTTGGGCGTATAAACCCTTTATCCAGATTCTCCTGTAGTTGTTTCTTTAGCTCTTCAAGCTCTACAACATCCATTCTATATAGAGTCATGGATATTGGTAAAGCCTTAGGTATAAGTTCAATTGAGAATTCAACATCTCTTCTAGGAGGAAGACCAGACAGTTCCTTGGGAAACACTTCAGTGAATTCCCTCACAATAGACATTTCTTCAAGGATGGTTTCTTCCCTAGAATCAATCATCTGAGCGAGATATGCATGCTCATAGGGCAGTAATATCCATGCTTGAGATGATGTAGCTAAAGGAGATTCATATTCCTCCTTACACTTGTAAAGAATCGGGGGTCGATTCTCCATATGGAGTGTGATTTCCCTCTCCCGACAATTTATGTTGGCTCTATATAAGGAAAGCCAATCCATGCCAAGAATTGAATCAAATTCCACCAGAGGGAGTATGAAGAGGTTTTACAGGAAATTCAATCCAAAAATTATAACAGGGGAGGACTTATATTCATGGGATGCAATGATTTCCCAATTTTCCATTCTCACCGACATCTTCACTTCCATGATTTGTGGTGGTGCTGGGATTGTTCTACTAAACTTTCGAGATATAAAAGAATGCGTAGAACCTGAATCAAAAAGTTTGTTCTCTATTCTTGAATGAATAACTAGCATACCTGTCACCACTTCATTTTCGGGGTTCACTTCGGCGGAAGTGATGGAAAAAGTTCTTCCTTTTTTCCTTGGAGGTTGTTGTTTGCCTCCAAAAACCCTTGGATTAGGGAACTGATTTGAAAAATGACCCAGTTCTTTCATTTGTAGCATTGAACAACCCGTTGAGGTTCGAACGGAGCATTCCTCTCCTTTCTCGCAGCCGTGGGCCTTTCTTTCCGATAGTTAACAGCTAGATGCCCTTCTCTTCCACACCTAAAGCATTTCCTCGTCCCCTTGAGGCAATTTCCAGGGTGCTTCTTTCCGCACTTTTGGAAAGTGGGGTGCTGGATCTTCTTAGCACCATTGGATTTATCCATCAGACCGCCAGCATTGAAGTCCACCTTATGCTTCTTGTCCCCATGATACCCCTGTGATTCCCCGATCTCCATTTCAACCTTGAGGGCACATCAGACAATTTCCTCATAGATTTCGAAGTCACAGATCAATAATGCTCTCTGTCGGCTAGGCTTCAGCCCACCAAAGATGCAGTCAACCTTGAATTCGGGGGTAACAACATAGCCGGAATAGTATCGTGGAAGCCTTGTGAAGTTTTCCTCGTACGCTCCAATAGATTCTTCATCTTTTTTCTTGAGGGAAAGGAAGTCCCTTTCCATCTTAAGCGGGAGGGTGCGCGAAAAATATTTATCGAAAAACATCTTTTAGAAATCCTTCCATTCCAATGCCTCGATCTCCTCCTCAGGCTTCGTATTTTTGATCAACATCCACCATTGATCAGCTTCACCCTCAATACGATAAGTCGTCAGGAGAACCTTCTCTTGTTCAAACATTGAAGGATGGAGAAGATCTTTTCAATGGAGTTGATCCATTGTTCAGCGATCGTGGGATTGGATGATTCACTTAAAGTAGGAGGCCTTTGTCTCGTGAAGCTCTCGATAGAGAATTGTACTTTCTTAGGGGGGGTTGAACATTCCTCTTGACTCGTGTTTCTATTCAAAACTTGAGTTAGGTGAGAGAGAAGCGTGACAATGTTCGTGATTCCCGCTCCCATTAGATTGGGCATCTCATTAGTATAGTCATCACATTGATCTTCACAACGGTTGTTAGCCCAAGTCATCCTATTACCGTCCATTGGCTAGAATAAAAGGAAATTTAGGGGTAACACATAAAGGGTAATCCAAAGAAAAAAGTTGATAACTTATAAAAAAACTTTTATTTCCTTAACTCATGAGTCGATAGGCTTCAATCTAGGATTTTCATGATCTACTTTCTAAAATATATTCTTAGGGGTTTTTTTATTCCATTAATAAGGGTTCATACTAAGCTTGTGAATTTACCAAAAAATATCTCCCGGGTGTGTCGTAACCAAGAGTGAAGCAAGGCCCGTTGTCGTGCACTAGTTCTCGTTTGAGTCTAGCTCAAAGCGGTATTTTCATGTTTTACCTCTAGGATACATCTGTGCCAGAGCCGCCTCTACCTACTCGTATCCAGACAGGGATGTATTTTCTTGATAACCCACCTACTCAATACTCACCAAAACTTAGAGATGTTTTTATTGTACTTAGTCTTGTATCAAAGGCTTAACGAGGGTTTTCTATTCCTAATCCCAAAAATAACTAAACCTATCCCCTGATACCAACTATGACAACCCTGCTCTTTTATTACAACTTAAACATGATTTATTACATAAAACTTCACTTGATACAACAAAAAGATCGAGTGGTTTATTGTCTTTGGGGCTTAGGATCATTACATGAAAACTTAAAACATGGAATACAACATCTTTATTTAAAACTTCCTTTACATGACCACTACATTTCCTCGTACTTAGCATTTCATGGGATAACCTGAGGACATGCATAAGAAAAGGGTGAGCTATAAAGACCAGTAAGGGAATTCACATGGAATAAAATGAAGATTACAATATGTGTTAGACATTAGTCATATTAATAATTCACAAGAGAAACATGAACATAAAGGCATGATAACGCATGATAATCATAACATGGAAATGTGGAAACAACACTTAACATGGAATTAGCATGAGCCAAGACTCATTGCACATGAAGCATGAGTAAATCCTCATTGCACATGAAGCACGAGTAAACCCTTGTTACACTTGAATTAGAGTGAGTCAAAACTCATTGCACATGAAATATCATGATACTATACTTTACCCAATGCATTGGAGCGCTATAAGGGCGCACCCTTCTTAAACATTTCATTTCATGCATAAGTGTGCCACATGGATCATAAAACATGGATTCATAAAACATAATCATTTATTCCACGATAAAGGAATGTGTAATTCATACATGAAACTTTATGATAAATAAGTAAATGTCCATAAAAGTGAATACCCTTGATGGAGAAATGGCATGGTATTCACTACACAATGGCATTGGCTTAGAAAGTTGGTGCGATTTCGGTAGCGTAACAACGTGACATAAGAATTCATAAAAAAGGTTGATGAGAGAGAAAGGGGTTCCTCATCATATTTACATGTAATGGAAAGTAATGAGGTCATATAGATACATGTACCAACAATTTTAATGGAAATTAGATTCACGATACAAAAGTATTTCTTGAATGTAAATGAGGAGAGAGAAGTTCCTTTTGGAATTTCGGCATAGTAATGGGTGTAATGGGAGGCATTTAATGAGAGAGAAAGGTGTCTACCATAATTAAAACATAAAGAGGGCATTATGAGAGAGGTGTGAAACCATACCCCAACATTCATAATTAAAATTAAAAGGGAAAAACAACTTAAAAAAATTGGACAAAAAAGAGAAAGGAAGAAAAAACCCTTACTTGGAAATGTGCTTCCAAAGGCTAGAGAGAGGCTTGTGAGAGGCTTCTTGGCAGCTTGGGGAACCTTGGGAGGATTCTAGAGAGAGTTGGGCAGATTTTGGACTAACTACAAAGGATTTGAGTAAGGAGTAAGTGGGAGCTTGGGTGGGTTTATATAGGAATGGTGAGGGAATTCTTTATTATTTAGGTTTGGGACCACTTATATTAAATTAATCCAAACCACAAACCATCCCATGGTTTTTGCCAGTGGTTTTTGGAAAATGGAATAGGAAAAAAATATTTTATAAGTCCAAAGTCCGAACTTCTTAAAATAATAGGGTTGCTTATGTGGAGGTGAGTCACACTCCCATGGAAAACAATTTAAAAAGACAAGGTGTTTAATAAGTCTTGAGGGGTCCATTAATGCTTTGAAGAGTTAGTAAAAAAAACCCAAAATCACATTATTTTAATGGTAAAACATATATTGGACGAACATGAAGGTTATAGTATTTTATTACATCACTATTGGGTCATTATGATGTCATAAAAGACATTATATATTTAAACGGTATTTCATTTTTACCCAAAAATTTGACTGTCTCAGAAAATTATGAAAAATTCACTGTAGGATAATTTCGACATCCTGATTCTAGAAATAAAATTTATTTTATCTAAATAATTTTCTAAATATGTTAATTTTCACTTTTAAAATAAAAACCGACATTTATCGAAAATTCACGGGTTTTGACAGAAATGGCTTTCAAACCTTAATAAAAATTATAATTGCATTCATAAAATTATAAGATTATTTATATTTAATAAAAATTAATTTAATAATAATAATAATATTTTATTAAATTTTTATTTAATTCAAAAATCTCTTAATTTAATAAAATAGAATTCATAATTAAATAATAACTAAAAACATTATTTGTACTTTAAAAACTATTTAAAATGAATCAAAAATGATAAAAAGGTATATTCATTATTAGATACAAAAATAATATACATGAACATAGTACCAGCGATTTGTTAAATAACCCCTTAAAGTAGCCACATAAGACCTAAGGGTAAGGTGTGTGATGGTGACAGACTCTTGGGGTGGCTCGGATAACATTGCTCGAGTGGTAATCTCTATCAACTTCCACTTTTCCCATAGACGGTCCCGTTTGAGATTGACATGATGAAGCTCAGCTTGGGCTTGGTCAAGATTGAAGCCCAAGGACACCACCTCTTTTCCGAGCTCCGACAAATGGGCTTCGTACGGAGCAATTCTACTGGATGAGGCCATCGCTTCTTTTGTCTGAGTGAATTTGATTTGTTAAAGACCTATATTTATATTAATCATGTGATCACTGTTCAACGACTATAATAGCAACGGTCAAAATTATTAACATTAAACCAAAGAAGTTGACATTTTATATAAACATAAAGAGACATTTTATTATATCAAGAGGGATTTCAATTAATGAAACTTTGGGTCGTTACACGGGAAGTAAAACACGAATCGTAATCGGAGATAATCATCAAGGGTACTCTATGTAACTACCCAATCTCCTGCACATAGAGGCATCTCAGGCTCTCTACTGATCTCTTCTCTCTAATCAATAGGAAGTGGGCCAAATTGGTGAGTCGGTTGATGATCACCCAAATGGAGTCATGTCCCATAGATGTACGTGGAAGTCCTATCACGAAGTCTATGGATAACCCATCTCACTTCTACTCTGGGACCTCTAAAGGATGAACCAAGCCTGCTGGTACTTGATGCTCCGCCTTCACTTGCTAACAAGTGAGGTATCATGAGACAAACTCTGCTACTGCTTTCTTCATTCCTAGCCACCAGTGCTATCATCAGATATCTTGGTACATCTTTTCCACTCCTAGATATACTACAAGAGGGGAAGTGTGGAACTCACTCAAAACTTTCTCCTGAAGTGACACTGGTACCATGGTAAATCCTCAGAAGAGGATGACGTGATCCCCACCTTCAGAAAATACATCAGGTGTCTATCCGGTGGATATCTGTGCACGTCGAGTCTCGCAGTCAGTGTCCCCATGCTGCACCTCCCTGACTTGCTGAAGAAGTGGGAGGGGGGGGGTGACTATAAGAGACTGAAGAAAAGTTGCTTCATGTCAATCCACAAAGGATATCTACAAAGAGGCCAACTGCTCTATCACCTCGCCTAATAGCTGTATACCAGATCTCTTATTGAGTGCATCTACTACAACGTTCCCCTTCCTAGGAGTATAAACTATCTTGAAGTCATAGTCCTGGAGGAACTCAAGCTAACGTCGGTATCTTAGGTTTAGGTCCTTCTTAGAGAAGATATACCTAAGACTCTTGTAATCAAAGTATGCTGCAAAGTGTTCTCCAATCAGATAGTGTCACCACATCTTCAAGGTTAAGACCACTGCTGCTAACACCAGGTCATGAGTAGCGTAGTTCTTCAAATGCTATCATAGATTCCGAGAACCATATGCGATCAATACTCGGTCCTGCATCAGGAAACATCTGAGTTCGTTCCCTGATGCATCATAGTAGACTGTGTTCCCTACGCCCTCCTCTAGTTTCCTCAAGATGGGGGCACTAGTCATCCCTTGCCTCATCTCCTGAAAACTCTACAACCATCTCTCCGACCACATGAAGGGTTTCCCCTACTTCATAAATGCTGATAGTGGTGCTGAAAATCTGGATAAATCTGGTACAAACCTCTGGTAGTATCTAGTCAAACTCATTATACTCTATACCTCTGTCACACTCCTAGGTGGCTCCCAAGAATGTACCACCTCAATCTTCGCTGGATCCACTAAAACTATAGCCTCCAATATGACATGTCCCAGAAATTGAACCTCTCAGATCTATAACTGGCACTTCGAGAGCTTACCATAAATCTAGTGCTCTTAGAGTGTGTCCAGTACTACCCGCAAATGGAATGCATGATCCTCCTAAATAGTCGAGTAGATCAGAATATAGTCGATGAAGACTACTACAAAGCGATCAAGGTATGGCTGGAAGATTCTGTTCATCTTCCCGATGAACACTTCTGGAGCATTGGATACACCGAATTGGATAACCAAGAACTTGTAGTGGTTGTACCGACATCTGAAAGTCATCTTCTTCACATCCTTATCTCGATCTCTGAGCTGGTGATAGCCTGATCTGAGGTATATCTTTGAGAACCACTATGCTTCCTTCAGCTGTTCAAAGAGGTTGTCAATCCTTGGTAGTGGGTACTTGTTCTTCATGGTCACCTGATTCGGGCGCAGATAGCCGACACAACATATCAAGATCCCATTTTCCTTCTAGGTGAACAAAATTAGGGCTGCCCAAGGCAAAACACTGGGTTGGATGAATCCCTTCCCCCGCAAGTCCTCTAGTTGTACCCGCAGCTCACAAAGTTCCACAGGAGCCATATGATATGCTGGTGTAGATATCAATGCCTTTCTAGGGTACAAGTCAATGTAAAAGTCCACCACTCTGTGAGGAGATAGACTTAGGACATCATCATGGAAAACATCTGTGTACTGGTCCACCACTATAGGACAACTCGAACTCTCCACATCAACCGCTCTGAGGGTAAGGCTAGCCAACTGATGAGTGATTGTTTGAACTCTCCTCTAGGTAAGTCTATCTTGTGCTGTAAAGGCTTCCTTCTCGCCAGTGAAGGTAAAACTGGTCCCATCCATGCGGACACACCGCACTTTGCGCCTAATAAAGTCAATCTGAGCATGGACTATAGATAACCATTTCATACCCAAGATGACGTCGTAAGGCCTTGACGCTGCTACTAGGATATCCCAGCCAAAGCTCTTGCCTCCAAGAGTAAGCTCACACTACCGACACCAATGCATAATCATGAAATATTCTCCTATAAGAGTCTCTAGCTATGAGGATCGAGCCAATGACTCCATCGGAATCTCCGAGATCTAAAAGAGGGAAGTGGTAATAAAATAATGAATGACACCTGTGTCTATAAGTACTACCACTAAGGTGTAAAAAACACCAATCATTCCTCATATCATCTCTAGAGCATCTTGGTCATAGGACTCGTATTCCTAGAGCTGAGATCTCGCCTTCCCACCTGCTCCTTATGGTCAGGGTGGACCTCCTGGGGGTGGTGGCGGTAACATCATGAATCGTCACCCACCACCAGATGCACTACCAACTCCTCTACCACACCATCCTTCTCCCTGTAGACCACCTCGATCGAATCTTTGTCTCTGCCTGGGTGGTCCTTCGATTGTCTGCTGATTATCTATACGACGGGTCAGACAGTCATGAGCCATGTGACCCTACCCGCCGCATGCTAAACACTGCCCACTTTTGGAATGACTGTCTCTTCCTCAGGTGCCCCTCACAACCGACCCTAAGTCATGCAGTCATCCACCTGTAGGTCTAGTCCTCTTGGACCTCTGTGACATCTATTTTATGCTAGCTATAGTAGGATCCACTACGTGATCCCTGGAGGTGTGTATTACTGCTGGTGACTGCTCAGCAACAAAACTCTCCACTAGGAGTGATCTCTCTAACACCCCCGCCTATGTCGGGATGCTAAGTGAGATCATCGAAGCCCTGATCTCTCTCATGAGCCACTAATTGAAGGTCTGGGCCCCAATGAATGGGTCTCGCACCATATATGTGGAGTAGCATGAGTGTTCTGTGATCCACATAGTCTACTGAGCTATAGTTATACTTTCCTGCTGCAGATGAAGTAGCTCCTGTATGCGCACTGTGTGAAGAGTCACTAGAACAAACTGTACCCAAAACAGGCTATCGAAGTCTTCCCAGAGAAGCGTCACCTCATCGTGATCCTAGATCATCAAGCTCCACCATATGCCTGCTGAGGTCTGTAGAAGGCTTGCGTCAAGGATCACCATGATATTGGATGGTGTCCCTACCAGTTAGAAGACTCTCACCACAGCCTCCAGCCAATCCTCAACTACCTGTGGGTCTGTCTCTCCCATGAACCTGGGTGGCCTCTGGCACTAGAACTTGTGAAATGCGCTCAAGTGGCATGCACCCTCTACTTCTAAGGCAGGCGGCGTCGGTGTCCCAATGGGTAATGGTACCACTGGTGCCTCTACTAGAAGAGGGCCCTACACTGAGGCCTCATCGCTCGGTGTGCTATCAGTGCGTACTACTCTCAAAACCATATATTTCTATCTTCATGGAGGCATCCTGAAAAAATAGATGTGCCATAGTTAATAAGTTATACCTAGTGAGATGACTCAAGATATCACAAAGAAAACTCTTTAAAACACACACACAATCAGTGTTTTCATGTATTGAGTCAGAAATCAGAAGTCAGGGTCCTGGTGTAGGGATACATCGGCCGCACACAAATACTAGATTCCCTAAACTGATAACCACACTCACTAAAATTAACACTATTACTGTTAAAAATAAAGATAAGAGTACTATGTTCTATGGTATAACCTCCCTATTATACAAATTTGTCACGACCCGTCCCCCAGGGCCCATGCCGTGACTACCCAAATCCCTCCTTACATAGGCTAGGGTCCGGAGACTTGCACCAAAAGGTGTATTATCTATAAAAGAGAAGTCATTTCCTTTATAACCTATAAGCACACAAAACCAAGCACACATAAAGATATGAACTCAAGTAAACTAATCAGTAAACATAGTGAGTGCAACAACTAAATAGGGCCATAATACAAGCCCAACTGGAAAGATACAAGTACAACTGAAATACAATACAACTGAAGAATGCGAAAGGAAGCTACTGGGTCATCCTCTGACATTCCTACCTGAAGGGTAGGTACATATCACATCCTTAGCACTCCACATCCATCTGTCTCCTCTGCGTACCGACACGCCGTATAATCCACCTCCAAGCACCATCTAGTCCTGGTACCTTCATCTTTAGTCAGTGTTGTCTATCGTCAACACCAAATATAATGAGGTGCGGGAATAGACTGTGCAGGGTTGAATATAACAATACTCAGTAGGGACCCCGAGACCCTCAAGGTCTCACAAATCCACAAAGGATAAACCTCAAAGCATGAAGTCAAGTGTCAACCCTACTTAGGTATATGCCCATACATATACCTAATATATCAAGTATACCCATCTCAGTCATGAGGAAACACAGGGTCTAACCCAAAAGGCCAAAACTCAACTATTACACAAAGGAAGGAAAACCACAAAGGAAAGTACCACACATGTATGCCACATAAGAGAATACCACCAATGTATTACCACAATGGAAAGTAACACACAGGAACGAACTCAGCACCCACCAGGTATAACTTAAGTTTGGTAGTAGAGATGATTAGTTGTAACTACTGAATCATCTTACTCTATTAATATGATCTATTTCTAACCAACACATAATCTCTAGGAGCTGACCCACACAGGATCGCTAGGAGCTGACCCACACAGGATCGCTGGGAGCTGACCCACACAGGATTGCTAGGAGCTGACCCACACCGGATTGCTCAGAGTTGACCCACACATGATCTCTAGGATCTGACCCATAGAGGATCTTTAGGATATGACCCATAGAGGTTCGCTAGGATTTGACCCACACATGATCACTATTCACTCTTCTCATCCTAGCCAACTACTGGGTTCCCACACTATGCTCGCTCATCTCTAGGAGGATCCGCATCCCAAGCCACTGGTCAATACTCAAACTGCCAGGATGTCCCATGAAGAAGTATCTAAAAGGATCTCTACATCATAGGGGTCTCAACGCAACAGACGATGCGTCAATAAGATGATCGGTCGGTGAGTTATTAGCATTTTAGTTCCAGGGGCCCGGTTGGATTTATGCTCGATCCATCCTTACCATACCCCATCTTAATCCAAATCTCTATTGGGGTTTACTCAAAGGGACCATCTTGTTCCATGGTTTCCATCACCACTGAAGGTTCATCAAATGGAATTCTGGTGCCAAAGTTAGGGCCTAAAGAGCATAAATGGGTCGTAGTGGGTATGGGTCCGGTCCGAACCGGTTGGACCAACCCGGCCTGGGCCAACCTGTTTTGGGTCATCCCTGCCCAACCCGCTGGGTCCAGACTGGCCTCCTGGTCGGTCCGGCCCATTGGGTTCGTCCTAGCCCGCTGGGTCCGGCTCGGCAAGCCGTGAGGGGCCGTAGTGGGCCGTAAGGGGTCGCAGGTGGCCACGAGGCTGCGGAGGGCCACAGGTGGCCACGAGGTCGTGGGTGGGGGGGGGGGGGTACCAAGAGGGCGTGAGGCCATGGGGAAGCTCGGCTAGGGAGGCGCTGCGAGGCTGTGGGGGTGCCGCGGGATGGCTCAGCCAGGGTGGCGCGACATGGTCGAAGGGCGACACAGGGAGGTCATGGGGAGGCTTGGCCAGGACGGCTCAGCGAGGCCACGGGGCAGATTTTCTATGAGGGTGGAGGCCCTGGGGTCACTCGGAGGGCAGTGTGTGGCATGGCTAGGTCGTAGGGCAGTGTGGCTAGGCCGCGGGCGGTGGAGTGCCGTGGGGTGCAAAGGCCTTTGAAGGAAGAGCCGCAGGCAGCGGTGGCTGTGGGGTGGCATGGTTGCCTTCGTCACCTTCTTCACCTTCGTCACCTTCATCTCCTTCATCGCGGTTGATAGTTGTCCTCCTACATCGCGAAGAACACAAGAATTATCCTAAGAAACTCAGAGAGGACAGACTATGTTTGTTTGGCCCACACTCTCCGCATTAGAGTGGTTGCAAGCGGATATAATACTTGAATAACAAGAATATCAAGAACGAGTAAGGGAAATAATTCAAACACCCTCCCTACCTCATTTGATTCATCGACGAAGGTCGCAAAGAAGGAGACGACGTTGTTGGGGATAGAGGGACGTCAGTGATGTCTGAGTTCCCTCGATCTTTGGTTTGTTAATGTTGAAGACATTCCTTGTCAACGAATGTCCCGAGTAAGAAGTTGAAGTTGAAGTCAAATTCGGCATTCTTCATTGGTGTTCTTCATTGGAGAGATTTCTCCCAATTCTCCATGTTTCTCCCTTTTCCCAAGATTTTCCCCCAATTCCACCAAAAATGAATTAGCCAACATTATAGATTATGTTGGCACAATTTCAAATTGAAATAAATAATTATTTGAGTTTGTGTATTAATTAAAGGGGGTGGAATAATTAATGTAAGGAAAATCAAGAGGTTTCTCCCCATTAAGAGGGGAGTTGAAGGTGGTTTAAGGGGTTTTAATCCTCGGGTGGTCCCCACCACCATAACCTATCATTGGAGGTTAGGCTCGGTGGTCCCCACCTCCATAACCTCTCATGGGAGGATTTAGTTCAGGTGGTCCCCACCTGTGAAATTTCCACATGGGTGGTTTCAAAATAAAATAAAAATAAAATGTTACACCATTTTATTTTATTTTATTCTTTCATGAATAAGTGATAAATTATCTTTCACTCTCGAATCATTATGGTCGAGGTGAAGGTCTCCTTATGCAAATACTAGTGCTGTGAGTTCAACGGTGCCCTTAGATTTCAATTCTGAGCACCAACTTAAAAGTTAGAAAAACCGTCTTGTACGTTTATTGAACGTACCCAAAGAAAAGTTCAGAAAATCATTCTGGGCACTAAGGGCCTCATAATCATGGGCCATCAATTTTTGTGGACTTTTAAAATTCCCATATATTTAAAAAACATTACATCGAAATTTCAGGCCTTTACACCGTTTCCACCACAAAATATCTCTATAGTAATTTTTACAAGAAGAAAGAAGAGAGATGGAACTAGAGATAATGTTTGGTTATCCAAGTATCATGGGATCCAGTTATAACCATTGTCAAACACTCTATATCACTCTAAGGGAATTTATTGATTAGAGGATTAGAGGAGGGGAGTCAGCTCCCCTCCAAATTATTCATTGATCTTCCAACATTCATCACAAAAATCGAGAAAAAAATTAGGGATTAAAATCATCACCCTAAAATTCTGTAGAATAAGGGTCTAGTTTTAAGAATATGGTTCTAATTCATAAAATTAATGAATAATATATCATTGAACTTAAAAAACCAACACATTTTGTTCAATAAATCATTGATAAAAATTATATTGACATTGTTAGTCTTTATCATTTATGAATATCCATTCTTCGACTCTTTGTATTCTTTTGGATTCTCCCAAAAAAACACCTTGGATCTCCATCTCTCTCAAAATAATAATTCTTTCTAACACACTTTAACAAACCAAAATTAAAATATTGATTTTAATAAATCATTATCAAGGATCCATGACATACACATTTCCACTATATATCCTCAAAAAAATCCCAAAATAGTATTTTAAATATTTTAATTATTAAAAAAATAAAATCATATTCTCTTCACTCACCCCAACATATATGATTTTTCACTCCAAGAATCTCAAATTACTCAAAATGGTTATGATATTGATCCTGCATCTGGGTACTAAGATCCAACAATCTCTCTTGATGGATCCCATGCAGCCAAAGGATGTGCACAAATCAGATAACATTTCTACTTAGAGTAATATCCTACTAGTCATTGATATCTACTGGATATTATAAGAAGATAGATATTTAATTGATTTTCGCCTCACCCCAGTCAATGTCATGAAACATGTCATTTGTTTATCTCTCCATCTGTGAAACATGGGACACATCATTCACCTGATCTAACTATAGGGGTGATATCATGTGATAAGAAACCTCACCCAACCTATACAGAATTGGGAATGGGCTGATGAATCTTAGGGATAACATTCATTCATAACCAAATCATTAGGAACCAAACTATGTTGAGACCTTTAGAAACACATAACCTCCACCTAGAACTCTAGAGGCCTCCATTAGTGATCCATATAAGACTTTTTAATGGATATGAGTGTTACCTATCCTCTACTAGATCATTTTTACGTTCTCCATCATCACCCACACCAACTATATCCTTATAATGTTGTTTCCATTACCTTTTTAGCATAGTGGTGACCTGAAGTGTCTCCCGTACAAGGCTACAAAAGGTTCCATGTAAATAGGGTACCGGTACCTATTTTTCTATGTGAACTCTACTAAAAGAAAGGGATCCTCTTAGATTCAGATAAATTCCAACATGAATCCTCTTATATTATCATTAAGAAATTGAATGGTTTTATCATCCTATAAATATTATAAGGGGATGTAATTTTGTATTCATCAATAATTGGGCCACAAACATACCCTACATTCTTCTCCACAGATAAGACATAAAACAAGATCCATAACCATAATTGACTATTGATGGTATACAATATTTCCATAAGATCTACTCCTTTTAAAATCATCTCAATCCCCCAACCAAAAGTTTATCTCTAATAGAAAGGAAACACATCAAATTGGTTATTCAGTTAAAGATTATCCAAATAGAATCATGAACTATTTCCTGTCATGGGATCCCCATCAGGAAATTTTTTTATGATCATTGACTTCCACTATGGAACCTAAAGGTGTTCTTCCAAACCTACTGAAACTTTGTTCCCTACCATCACATTTTGATAAGTGAGGCATTAAGATATAAACTCTAAAACAATCCTCTTTATACCTTCCTAGAAAAACTAACTCTTTATGTCCTGGTATATTATTCCATTATAGGATGTGATGCTACGGGTGATGTATGGAACAAAATCATCACCTCATCATTCACCATGACCAACACCAGAATCCACCCTTAAAAAAGGATTTTGTTCTCCACAACCTCATAAAATACCTCTTGTGCATCATTTTTTAAAATTTAGTTGTTTATAATGCCACAATAAATTTATCTAAATTGGTCCTCCCCCACTCACCAAAGAATAAAATGACCCACGATCATCGATCATAGAATAAAAACTTCTCCATTATCATATAAGGATTGATTCAATGAGGATAATTTCATAGAATCCCTTCCCAAAAAATGGGAACAAAAACTTATAATAAGAGTGTCACCCACAAAATTTCCCTTCCCTAGTGTTTATACTATCTCAGATTCATAATCCTATACAAAATATAACTTGAAACTCATACTTAAGTTAAGATCATTTTGAGTGAATATATATCTATGACTCTTGTGGTACATGTATTTTAGAAACACTCTCTAAGAATATAGTGGCTCTAAGTCTTTAGTGAAAATACTACCACTTCTAACTTCAAGCCATGTGTGGAATAGTCTTACTCATGAAATATCTACTATTTTGAACCATAGATAATCTCACCTGCCTCTACATCAACACACAACCAAGACCATATACATAAGTATCACATAACACCAAATAACCAACCCAATTCCCCTGAATCCTCATAATTATACCACTTTTCAACCTTTATATAATCTTATATAAATCCTTATAATACCTCTTATATAAAAAATGGTTTCCCTTTTAGGTAAGTGTATTCATGCGCCTTGCAATCTGATAGATTTATATAAGGAATATTCAATATTACCCTACCAAACCAAGGAAACTATACACCTAAAAAACACTCTTCAGAAGATATCGAGATTTGAAAAACTCGATCTTTATTGGGTATATAGCTACTCCACACTCTGAGATGAAATACTAAAGGATATAAACCTATCAAATCTAGAACTAATACTTTGAATTTTTTTTATTACTGGTGATATCAATGTAAGTCCAAGAAAATCCTCTAAGGTTCCACATTCTCTTCATTTAATGATGGGAAGATGAGAATTTCATCGATGAATATGATAATGAAATGGTCGATTAAATATTAAAAGACCTTATTTATACGACCCATGGATATAGTTGGGTCAATTATCACACTGAGGGAATCACTAAGAAATTATAATGGTTAGGTAATAATAAGATGTTGTCTTTAGAATATCCTTCTATCATAATCGATGTTGGTGATATAAAAAACTGAGATCAATATTCCCTAACCACTTCACTCTGTTATGATAGTCAATTATTTCATTGATCATAGGTATAGGGTACTTTTTTTTAATGTCAACTAACTTAGTTTGAGATAGTAAACACAATGCATGACTCTCATACCCATTTTCTTGGAAGAAAACACCAGAGCTGTCTAGGGGTTCATATTGGGTATGCTGAAACCTTTTTCTATAATATCTTATAATAGAACCTTCATCTCTTTAAGACCATATAGGGATATTTGATAAGTTTAAAAATATTTGTAAGTGGTATTTGGGTTATAATCAATATACAAGTCATCCATACATTGTGGGGCAAATTTTGGAAGGAAAACATGCATTTACTAGTATATCTCTACTGTAATCTTATCATCAAATGTATCATCCATGCACAATGAAAAACTCATCAATGATGGGAGATCCTATGTAACTTCCTAGAAATAGGTCCTACTCATCTAGATGGAATCTACCACTTTTCATGAAGAAGAATCTTGATCTTTCATCTTAGAAGAACATCACTCTTTGACTGTAGTAGTCTATATGGGAATGTATTATAAAAAGATATTTTATAATTTTGTTGATATCAAACAAGAATATCATAAACACCATGAGTTAATAGAAAAACTCTCTCTATTGAGAACAATATTTCAACATTATAATATGTGAGTGACAATAATATTTCTCTTAGTTAGAGTGTATATCCCCATAAGTCAGGATATGAGATACACCTGAATCTCTCGATTTCAGACTAGTAATGATGAAATTAATAATAGATTATTTTAGTGTCTAGAAGTACATGTTTTATTTTAGATTAGACATAGATTGTAACTCATGTGATGTTTGATTTGTCCTAGTAATAAACCTCCATAGCTTGTATCTAACCATGTCCCTCACTACTAGCCCTCTGAGCCTGGAGAGTATCGCCTAAGGGTGTGGTTGTTGGAGGGGGCCATATCATCCTCCTCCTATATCTTGTACTCCATGTGCATTAAAAACTCCTCATCCAGAGACACATCATTGAGGTCCACATTTACTACATTGGGGACACCCCTTATCGCACCATAACCTCTAATGTGGTGACCTATCTCATTTTTGACTTCTATATATAGCTCCACAATTCGGGGTATTTTTCACTAGATGATCGTATCCTTTATATGCATTTAAACACCTATATCTTTGAAAACAATATCATTTATGAACGTCCCAAAATACAAATCCTATAGTTTGAAATTGTACATGTGAACACATCAAGAATTCTAACCCTGAAGCTTGATGCTGGCCACCTATAATTGATGACTACACTCGAAGGTGACAAATTATAGAAATAGTCACCCACTAACCCGTCACTAGAAATATCACCATATCTAAGGCTCTATTCAGAACCCCAACATTGGTGGGGATATATATGGGAACAAAATCTATTTTAATATCTCTATAGAGTCCTTTATCGAATATCTAGACCTATAAGTATCTAATATGTGGATGTTTGAGGGAGTATCTAATGATATTGGTGAACATAGAAACATACTCCATAAGTGACATGATACCCTTTTATGATTATAAAAACTCTTAAATTTTAAAGGAAATAAGTGTCAGTAGAAATTTATAATCATGAAGAAGACACTCGAACTCATTCCAAGGGACCTTCACCTCATCATGGCGCTAGGTGATCAAACTCCACTAGTGACCTACAACACTATGAATAATACTACAAGTAATCACTACTATCTAATTGGTTGGTATCCAAACTAAGTTCAAAACTCAAACAACAAGTTTAAACTAGTCTTCAGGTGCCTGATGGTAAGACTAAACAAAAAAAATTCTGGTCAATATCACTAAAACTCATGCAATATCCTTATAGTATATGTTTCATCCTCCTACACCATTTGAATGTTCGACTACATAATAAGTAGAAGGGTGACTATATGCACCATGCAAGGTGGATTTGATTATTTCCCAATGGGTGGAGGAACCACTCCCTCTATGCAAGAAATAAATACCATATGAACTATCCCTTGAATAGAACCCCCCTTGCTTAACTGATCATCTACATAAGGCTCAATCATTGTAATGGGTATCTCATGACCAAAACTCAAGGACTAGCTAAATGTATTCCTAGTAGAATAATGATATTTTTCTAGTACATACTAATGTTAATAAATATTCTCTCAGGAGATGACTTAATAAGGACTTGGGAAAAATATTACCCTTTCTTATATAATGCATTCACCAAGAATTTTTCCTTACAACTAATTACATAGTGTTTTGAGTTGAAAAGTAGGTTATCAGAGTCTAATTGAATGTAAATATCAGTTGATGCACCAACAATGGTTTTCCTATCTCAAGATCCTTTAACATTGTTTCCCTAATTCCCAAACCAATCCTATTTAGAAATAAAAATCCATGATTAATATCTTGAGGAAAACCACACTTTTATACCACTATGACACAACCTCACCCATCGAGACCCCTCATGGGTGGTTTTGAGCTGAGAACACCACCCAAGACTTCCTCCAATAGGCCAACGACTGGTGATTAACACCAAGTAGGAATATCTCACATAATGAGATTACTTATAAAAATTCACATTCACACAAGACACACCACCATAAAAGAAATAATAACTTATAAAACATAAAAGTAATGACCTAATATGTATATAATACATGAAACAATGTCATATATAAATCAGAAGAATATAGTATTCAATAAAAAGTAAAATAGAAAAAAACATGCACCCAAATATCTAGAGGATTAGCCAAACTAATAGTAGGAGGGTATAGATCCATCTTATGAACATGATCTAGATATGATTACTAATTTGGAACATCACCTACAAGTAATTATAATCTTCCACAACATTTATCCCACATTGGTCACTATTTAACTTCATGTCATTTTCATAATAAACAAAACTGTGGTTGATGTCTCCCATATAGGGGTGAGTATATACCTACCCAATAGAGAACCTCAAAAATCACAAATTAATATTAAAAGTCTAATTATCTGAACTATAAATGAAACATGGAAATAAAACTCATAAGATAGACCTAAATATCATTTAGAGAATATGTACTAAGACATAATAAAATACCATGTTCTTTATAGCTATCAAGGGGTAAAAATAACACATATCTCTTTGAATTTGAGCTATCAAAATCTAGAAACCCATGTAACCTCTTTGGAACTATATTAGGGGATCCATGCCTTAGGTATGTGTGGGAGGGGGTTATTTAATATTTTAAAGGATCATGTACCTCGATAGATCTCTTAGATGTGTGTGTGTGGGGGTACCTACTTTTCAAATAGAGGGCCTCGTGCCCTGAGTATGTAGGGAAATATCGACCACATCTTATCAGTAGGAAGAGAATACTACACCCTAAGAATATGTGCATGTATGTGGGGGATACTAACCCTAATCAAGGATAGTGGGGGACCCATTCATTTACACAAAACAAAATTAGGGGGTTTTCAACCTGGATAAATCCTTGATCATCAATCAAAAACCCTAATGCCAAACAAGTAGATCTAAATTGAATATTTATATATATCTCAAAACTATCCTTGTATGTCTAAATAAACCACTCCATTGCGATCTATTTAGTTTATTTATCCAAAAATGGTACATGATGATGAAGTAGTAGAAAATTCCCTACATGGATGGTGAAGGCCATGTGGTGGACCCTAGGAATTCCGCATAGTGTTCTAGGGAAGGTCTTGGAACACCTAATTGGGAATTTCATGACCATGTAGGAGGTATCACCAAGTCATGTGGCTCCCTTGTGCACCATGCATCTTGTTCCTCCCCTCTAGTTTCAGTCAGGTGGACTTGACCCATGATGATCCCCTGCCCGTCTATGTGGTTGGGTTGGAATTTTATGGGATGCTCATACTCGCTCCATATTGTTGTATTGACCAGATTTTATCACCCCCTACCATATGGGAATCATGAAACCATAAAAAAACTAGGGAATTGGATTATTTGGTTTCCTGACCTAGCCATTAAAACCATGACCACTGAGCACTATGATAACCTGTTTGGCTACCACCTCTAGTTCCTACTAGCTATATATGTGTTTGATCCCCTAACCACAATCCTAGGTAGTTGTTGTGGCCATATCTTATATCCACATACCTTCTCTAACTCACTAATCCACCCCACTATCATCATCTGACCAACTCATGCTAACCACCAATTCAAAACGATCCATCATTGGCCAGCCTAAGCCACTATCCCCATCCCACCTCGCTCATCTCTTTCATACCATTAACACTCTTCACCCCCATTCTCTCATGTTTCTACCATAACATTCCCAAAATTGAATTCATGTATATACCACATTTCATCTCTATTTTTTTAAACATGAGATGTGTAGATATATAGTGGAAGAGAGAATGCGGCCAGTTCTTGAGAAATTAAGAGACACACCACCAGACATGGATGAAAGGTTTGGATCATACTAAGGGATGTGTGTGATTTGAGGGACAAGGCGGTGAGTCTTATCCCATACTCATTCATTATTGATCCATCAACATTGATTGGTCAAATATAAAATAAAATTATTGATTTAAATCTCTACACTAAAATTCCATGGGACATGGGTCGAGGTTGAAGAACATCATTACAATTCATATAATTACTTATGAAAATCATGAAGAACAGATAAATGAAAATAATAACACCCCATATTATATGGGATTGACCATTTAATAGACAACATCCAAATTGGTATTCATTGTCATTGGTGAAAATAAACTCTATGGTTGAACAATTGTTTCCTAGATTCTCCAAAAACCCTCTTTCGATCTCCCTATATCTCTATCTCTCTCTTATTCCAAGGTTTATGGTTACAAACCCTAGAATCACATAAAATATGTTTAATTAGAGTAGTTTATATTAGGTTTTACATGTTAATTGATATCATAAAAAAATAATTCAGTTAATATATTAAATTACTTTAATTTTTTTTCCATCTGTGAAGACTGATGCTATGATCCTAGTGTGAATGAATTATAAACATCACATATGATAAAATTGTCCTTCAAAATGAATCTATAGTCCCAAATATTCTATATAGGGCCCATTTTTATGAAAAAAAATATAATTACCATGGACTCACATGCATGAACCAAAATTAATATTTTTTAATAAATCATCATAATGTCTCCATTATGCTCGATATTCCATGTTAGCTCCACCACTAAACCCAAGATTATTATTTAAAGTATTATGATATTTCAAATAATTTTTTTACTGCATTTTAGGAAATAAAGTACTAGGAAACCCTAATAGGATTAAGTGACTATTCTAATATTTTTATTTTAGATACACTTATCATGGAAAATTTATGAGCTAGGATACATAAAGAATATAATTTTGTCTCTCTATATTTTTTATTGGATGTAAATTTATCTGCTTATATATCCAGGAGTCATATATGACATTGTAACACCCAAATGTTTTTATGAAATATTTTCTTTAAATAATTTTAATTCTACAGTAGCTTTCATGCACACAATCATGAATTTAAATGAACCGTGAGACACAATTACTGTTATATCCTACTCATTAGGTTAGCGAAAATAAGTATAAATAACTTATAAAAATGCATTGTGAATTCTTTGACTATCAATTATTTATGAAAAATATAAATCAATTAGATATTTATATTTTTCAGTGAATAATTATTTGTAAGGAAATTAATAATATACATATATTTCATATAATAAATAAAATATTTTTTTGATATTCATCCAATGGATATTTTTGTCATAGGGTATGAATAAACCTTATTTGATGTAGACAAACCTATATTTTTTAGAAGGGTAATTTTATACATTGGAATGGAAAACCCCTTTTAAATTAATATTTTGACATAATAATAATTTTTATATTATAAAATAAACATTTTATTTTAAATAAAGACATAAAAATTTACTTTGGATGAATTTTAGATAGTTTTCTGATAAATTTTATGTTTTGATGAATAATAAAAATTCACTAAATTTTATGTGAAAACAACTTTTTTCATCAAAATAATATATATGGATAAATTATAATATTTAATGATTTCAATGTATAAATAAAATATATTTTTATCATTCAATATAATATATGTCATTAGAATTAATTTTACATTGAATTCAAATGTAAAAACATTTCAATCTTTTGCAATGTTTTAGCTTTTAAAACATGTTATCTCTTTCCGATAAAAGGATAAAATTTAAATTAATTACTGCAACTTCTATATTTCAAATTTCAAAAAATGGACTCCATATTTTGAATCAGTATGTCCAAATTATGTAAATAGATTTTCTATATTTTTGGGAATTATGAATAGTAATTTCGGTAATTGTTATTAATACTATAAAAGGGTAAACCAAGTAATTAAGCATAAGAATACTATTATAAAATTTCACTAACACTTTTCTTAATATCATTGGATGAGTGTGTTTCGACCTAAATCATCCTTGGGGTGAAATTTTATCCCTTTTAATCCATTGGGATGAGATTAGGACATTTAATTTATTTTATTTTAAGAAAAGATAAATATGTCTCACTCAAAGTTTGATAACTAAATAATTTTTAATATATAGTTATAATAAAGATAATTTCTATTATAAATAATAATTTTAAATATAATTTTTTTTCCTTTATAATGGTAATTTATTTTTAATTTTTATGGAATATATAATTACCTTAATAACTTATACATTAATAATGCATAAATTATATAATTGATGAAAAATCAATAATATAGTTTTTTTAAATAATATTACACGCAAAAAGTTAAAAACACTTGGCCAAATATTCTTTATTGAGTATATCCTGAGAATAATCATCTAAGGGTCAGGTTATGGACCATTTGGAGCTTTATAGAAGGGATTATGACACATATATTAATTAATTTAAAGTAATTTTAAAGTTTTCGCCTTCATAATTTAATAAGTTTAACATTTTAAATATTGGATTTTACAAAATATAAATTCAAATAAATGTATTATTTTGAAATATATTAGATTTATATTCATTAAATTATTTTATTTTTAATTTTTATTCAACAAAGAATCATATTAAATAACTACACAAAATAGTAGTAGTAATTTTTTTGTTAAGAGAAATATCAAAGAAATGTTATTAAAAATATTAAAGTAAATATAATTTGGACTAATTAACATTTATAATTAATTTTCTAGAATACATTTACATCCTAGGAATATAATAAAATTGTTGTCTTGAAGTTATATTCTTACATATATATAATTTTTAAAATCGATGAATTGAATAGTGTCAAAATTGATACTATTGATTGTTTATCAAAATAATGTATTATTAAATTATCTAATATTCAATAATTTTTTTTAAAAAAATATATAATAATTTTGATATGGTATAAAATGATCAAACATATTTATTTGTAGTCTATTTTACATCAAATATGTAAATATTGAACCCTTTTAATATTGAATTATTTGTTACCCTAGTTAAAAATAAAATATAATAACTAAGTGTTAATTAAAAAGATAATGTTTAGATTGATAGAAATACTTGTCCAAAGCTTATTGGTTGATGATATTAAAACCCTATCTCATATCATATCCGAAATTGGAACATTTTTTAGGTTTTTTTGGTAGGGTTTTATTTTATTATAAATTATTATTTATGGAATTTACAAAAGTTCCCCTCACATCAATTATAAAAGGGAACCTCCTCACTCATCTCTTCACTTGATTTTGAACCTAAAAGTCCTACCCTTTTCCCTTATAAAATCCCATATTTACAATGTAGAGTTTCAGGTCATCTTAAAAGACCAACTCTAGAGCTCTAAGAATAAATTTAGAGGAAGCACATCGAGGAAGAGGTAATCTCTTCTACCGATTCTTTAAAACATTTTTCTTCTTATACTTCATATTAATTAGTTACTTAATTATAAAGTAATCACATCAGTATAAATCATATATTTATGTTATTATAATTGTGAAAAAACCATATTCAACCTTCTATCCATCCTATGAGGAATGAAATCAAAATGTCTGCGTACGTATGACTTACTGTCTCCACACAATAGTGTAGTCTGTTTTCACCATCACCTTACCTATATGGGTATAATGAATAAAATAATAACCTTATATTATTATTATAGAATTATACTTACTCTTAAATATTATACACCATCCACTTCAATACCATTCCACAATTATGGGAATGATATTTTCACTCATGCATATATACGACCTAACGTCTCCAAGATGTGATGTGATTCATTCTACATGATCTTCATTAAACCACGATTATATACATGAATTTAATGAATAAAAATGATATATATTATAATTATATCATTAATTAAATTATATAACTATAACATAATATGTGGAACATGAACTTATCTGAAATACATGCATTAGAACATAAAACTGTTAATATCTGAATGACGAGTGACAATAAAATGTTACTAACAAACGAATGATGATATAATAATAATATGACATCATAAAAATAACTATGATTCTGGAATAAGTCAATAAAATTATTTAAATCATTATGTAAGGGTTTAGGATACATACTAAGGATATCAGACATAAGGTAAGGGATATTTTTCAGTCTCGTTATTATCTGAGATTGTTTATATGTATGTATTTTCTAGGGTATATTTATCATCCAAATCCATGTTTCATAAGTATGTAATTTTATTTCTATTATTCTATAATTTATTAAAGTTAATTTTAACCTCTTGTGAATTTTATTAAAAGGAATTAAAGGAATCTAATTTCATCATTCGATTCAAAGAAAATATTTGACTTTTACGAAAAAAGTATTAAGAGAATGTTTTTTTAAATTATATGGAATGAACGGGTTTTTACACTTTCAAAATTCTTTATTTACTTGAATATTACTTTAAAATATTTCAATATTATTTTCAATTAAATTATTTTCTTTTAATATTTCATGACATCTTATGAAAAGAAAATGTTTTTGAAGAAGAAAGGATATTTTCCTCTAGAATTAATTTCAAGTGTTTTATCAAAATCATTGGTTATTTTTTTTCAAATGGTATGAAAAAAATTATTTTCATTATTCGATTAGAGGAACTTTTTGAATTTTCCAGCAAAAGTACGAGGGGAGTGTTTTTTTAACTTATATGGAATGAAGATATTTTTGAAAATTCATAACACCCTATTTCCATGAATATTAATTTAAAATATTTAAATTTTATTTTCAATTAAATTATTTTCTTTTAAGATTGTGTGACTTTTTGGGGAAAAATGATTTTTAATAAAAAGGAAAATTTTACTCAAGAATTAATTTAAAGTGTTTTATCAAAATTATTTTCCTTCTAAGATTAAGGATATGTTTCAATTATACTATCCTTGTTATTAGTATGGTTTATAATGTTTATAATGGAATTCTATTTATGAAATCTGTTTGTTTTACGTGGATTATGTTATGAAGAATTGATGTTTAAGAAACCCATTTTATTCCTTTGGTTATGCTATGATGAATGTTTTTTTGGAACACATAATAATGATTTCATTATGTGATGGTTGGGACCTATATCTTCTATTAATTATTTGGGTAAATATTTATATGTTGTGAGATAGACATAGCTGGAATTGAAAGTAAATCCAATTTAGTAATATAGGTTTGGAACGACTAGTAAACCCAATTCAATAATGAACTTTGTCTACTATGATGATCCTGGTAATGATCCATGACTAATATGAAATGATTTTATAAGCTTATGTGTATTCCAAAAAACTTCCTGTATTATGCTATGAATTTTGGGATTATGTCCATTAATTCTTCTTAACTTTTATCCCATGACATGATATCACGATCTTTCATATGCAGGGTATGACCACTAAATGTTATGTTATTATGTATTATGGTTATGATATGATTAATATTTCCCTTGTTTTTTAGTTACTGAGCATTTTTGCTCACCATTTCATATGTTTATTTTCCACGGGTCATAAATAAGGGTATTAAGTAAGATATGTCAAAAGAAGTCTAGTTATGATGAAATAAGCCGGAGACAATGTAAATATTTTATGAACCAGTCATTTATGTTTCCTAGTTTCTAAATACATTATACCTATAAGTTCATGTGGTGAATTTATTATATATTGTAATGAATATACTTCAATTTTGAAGTAATATCAATATATGTAAAGTATGGGTCATTATAGACATGACTGGTATGACTCCCTATATAAATTTCTATGTGGTGAGAAGAACACTATAGTTGACTCATTACCTAGTGAAATATTGATCCTGGTCCACCAATGGATATAATATTTTAAAGGGTTCAACATTTTAGTATGAGACCATTTAATTAAAGGCCCTATTAAATTTTAGTAAAACATGACACTCATCAAATAAAATAGTTCTTTTTAGGTAAACAATGTCATCATCACCAAAATTAGTATTGAAGTCAATCCTATAGTAAGGATAATCATAATGTAAGAAACTACAGTAACTAATACCTTAAAAAAATCATTAACAAATAAATATTTTATGTGTTGACATAACCCCTTTCTGAGTAATCAAGTTTTAAGGTTTCTAAATGGGTGAATCATGATGCTTTTGATAAGTATAGAATATTTCACATAGGGTTTCATAGGTATTAGATACAAAATGACCTATGTAATTTTAGTCACCACTCATATACTCAATAGGATGGGGTAGGTCAATGACTTGGTGATACGAGAGGTTTCTTTAAATATTATTCTAGTTAAAAAATTCATCTTGTTATTTTTTTAAATATTCCAAAATATATGAATGAGTTTAAGAATATTTTATTTGATATTCTTAAAAATTTAGAATAGATGAATTAGGTATATGATTCCTAGGTTATAGTCATTTATTCAGTATATTAGTGGATAAGAGCTCAAATTGTAAGAACACAAGTTAGTTGGAGAGTATAAAAATGTTTCTTATATTATCCAGTTAATGTCAATGAAACCTAATGAAATTATAAAATAATGAGTAGTTATTATATAGGATGATTTTTTTTGGGGATAATTGATGATTTTTATGAATCAAAGTGGAATGTACATGTTAGGTGTCCGTGCTAGGGAAATTTATTATTCAGTTTTGTAGGTTATGTGAAACCAACTATATGTTTTAAAAGTGTTTTAAATATATTGGAGTTCATAATCAAGGGAATAATTGATAGATGTTTTAGTTTTCATTCATGTGATGAAAAAATGGTTGCTGAATCATAGAATTGAATGTAAAGGAGTTTATCAATCTTATGTTTATATAAATAAAGGATTTGTATAGTTATATTATTTATATTATATGATATGATGAGTTTTTTGTAACAAAGAGTTGTTATGAAAAATATGAGAAAATGGATTCAATACACATAGAATTTGATTCATTAGATTCTATAACAATTTTTTTAAATGGAACCAGGTATAAATTTTTTTCTTAGATAAAAGTATTTTATCTAGATGTTTGGGAAAATATGAGATAATATTCTCCGACAACACATTATTGGAATATTTTAAAGAATAAATAAATCATTTTAGAATGAAAATTCTCTAAACGCATAGAATTCCATATATATTATATAATATAAATTTTATTTTTAAATATTAATAATAATATAATAGATTAATTTTTTAAACAAAAAAGTTTTTTATATATTTTAATAGTTTGTTCTGAATAGAATATAGTGTCTAAGAGACTTGTGGGAGTACTTTTAAATTTCTTTCTGTTTAGAGATAATAAATAAAACATGTCTAGAATTAAAGTGATTTACACTAAATAACCTAAAGTGGTTTGGATATGTGACCTTAAGGAGAAATGTAAGTATGTACATTTAGCTTATGTAGCAATGTTGATGTCACATTATCCTAAAGAAGTTTAGGATGGTATTGTAATTATATATATATATATAATTACATTAATTACCATAAACTTTTAAGGTAAAAATTTGATACGGTGAATTCCAATAATGATGTGATGTATATAGTAGATAACATAAATTGATGTGATATCATTTGATATTGTGGAATTAAGGTAATTTGATTATGTTAAAGGAGTTAAACATTTTGAATATGATTAAAAAAAACTCATTATTATTAAAACATACTTAATTCCTAGAGGTTACTCACTAAAGAGTTTAGTGGGTGGGTTTTATCATGTGGTCACACAATGAGTGGTATGAATTACATATAGATGTAATATGTTTACAAATGCTTAGAAAGTGTAGAAAACAGAAGGCTAATTTGATAGTTTATCATATATGACATGTTTCACTGGTGTTTATATATGATTGTATTAATTATTATTAAAATGGATGATAATTATAAATGTATCATTTAAAAAAAATATCTAATTTACATTATTTAACATTGGTTTCATATATGTATATATTTATATACATTTCATTAATTTTAAGGATAATTGACCTCTCAAAGTATGTCATTGAGTTATCACTAACATATCTTCATATTTGAATAATATATATTATGAATAAATTTTTATGTTAATATATGTATAATTCTTGTATGGTGATGAAAAATATTCTCATAGGGCATAAAAATGGGTTTTTTGTGGACTCAATTACATAGAAAGTATACCACATATTGTGTCATACATTGTATCTATCATATAGTAGTGGTGGATGGATCACTACTATATAGTCCCAAATATTCTAGAACTAATATTCTCATATCTTCAAAGTATTAGTTCTAGATTTGATAGGTTTATATCCTTTAGTATTTCATCTCAGAGTGTGGAGTAGCTATATACCCAATAAAGAGATAGTTTTTCTAATATTCTCATAGGGCATAGAAATGGGTTTTTTGTGGACTCAATTACATAGAAAGTATACCACATATTATGTCATACATTGTATCTATCATATAGTAGTGGTGGATGGATCACTACTATATAGTCCCAAATATTTTAGAACTAATATTCTCATATCTTCAAAGTATTAGTTCTAGATTTGATAGGTTTATATCCTTTAGTATTTCATCTCAGAGTGTGGAGTAGCTATAGTCCCAAATATTTTTTTAGTATATAGAGAGAGTTTTTCTATTAACTCAAGGTGTTTATGATATTCTTGTTTGATATCAACAAAATTATAAAATATCTTTTTATAATACATTCCCATATAGACTACTACAGTCAAAGAGTGATGTTCTTCTAAGATGAAAGATCAAGATTCTTCTTCATGAAAAGTGGTAGATTCAATCTAGATGAGTAGGACCTATTTCTAGGAAGTTACATAGGATCTCCCATCGTTGATGAGTTTTTCATTGTTCATGGATGATACATTTGATGATAAGATTACAGTAGAGATATACTAGTAAATGCATGTTTTCCTTCCAAAATTTTCCCCACAATGTATGGATGACTTGTATATTGATTATAACCCAAATACCACTTACAAATATTTTTAAACTTATCAAATATCCCTAGATGGTCTTAAATAGATGAAGGTTATATTATAAGATATTATAGAAAAAGGTTTCAGCATACCCAATATGAACCCCTAGACAGCTCTGGTGTTAGGATTTGACCCACACATGATCCCTATTCACTCTTCTCATCCTAGCCAACTATGGAACCTAAAGGTGTTCTTCCAAACCTACTGAAACTTTGTTCCCTACCTTCACATTTTGATAAGTGAGGGATTAAGATATAACCAGTAGTTGGCTAGTGTGGGAACCCAGTATTGATGATTTTCTAATTTGTGGGTGATTGGGTATATTTCCAACCATGTTGTTAGTTGCAGCCTAACTAAGATGGATTTCATTCTATCATATAACAGGTATAAAATGTACTCCCTTGATAAAAATAGACTATAGAGTGTGGACTCACCTAGATTATATATATGAGGATCTTATATATTTGGGTTGGGGACATATAATGTGATAATCCATAAAGGTGAATGATGTTATATTTTGAACAAATTCATGAGTATATACTTGGAGAATAAATAATATATAAGTTGGATATATGGGTTTACATACCTTGTTTCCCAAGGTCAATTGATGTATTGGAAAAAATATATATATGATAATGCATGATATAATTTGATAAAAATTATAGGAATGTGTATAAAGATATATATATTTGATAGATATTATAATGAATCCATTTATATCTTGATTAGAATAGATGATTTTATAGAGGCCAATCATTCATTACATTTATATATCTTTTGATACATATTTATTGAGAAGACTACCAATGCTTGTGTGGTTACACATTATAATCGATTGAACTTGAATTGATTCCGACTTAGAGAGATGCTATAAAAAGAATTATAGAGTTAATCCAAAAAAATATGGATAGGTATTCAAATTTTATTTCATATTATATGAGACATTGTTATGTTGATTATAGATTTCTAAATATTTCAGTAGAGATATATATTTTTTGTTTACTATTTCACAAGTTATAAAATATGATATAATATAATTTGAAATGGCATAAAGTCTATTAGCCTATAGTTGATGCCTTAGATTTAAGGGGATATTCCATAAATCCATTATTCATGTGATTCATTTATGTATGTGGTATTATATAACAATGTTATTTTGTAACAAATTACTTATTACACTTAATAGTAGTGTCTAAATTTATATGTCATAAGGTAGTACATTAAATTAATTTCATAGTTTAAAAATTTCAATATTTTAATGTAAGAAACTATCTTTAATTATTTTAGTGAAAAAAGGATAATTTTTATTAATCCAGTGGTCTTCTATATTAGCAATAAAAATTAAACATTTTATAAGATGAAACAAATGAGTGTTAGAAACATTCATGAAAGGGATTGAATGAATAGGTTGATGCATTTAATCATGCATTATTATACATGACTATGTTCAAGTCCACATTAGGAGAATTATTAAGGTCCATATAAAATATCATATGACCATGTGATGGGTGTATGTATTCTTGTTTTCTAGGATGAATCTACCATATTCCAAATGTTTCGTTCGACCTCTTCCATTATTCTATTGAGTAACTATCATGTTGTATATGAAAATATGACCATAGTCTAATGATTAGAGATTTGGTTTTAGGTTTTTTATACTTACTAAGGTTGTATATAATTCATCTTTCTCTCATATAATCTCCGTCAACCACAATTGTTAAAGATATATAGCAGATAATTGGGGTGAGGTACACCCTTACCGATTCTTCATTTTAAGTTTACATGATTCCATTTATCTAGCATGGTTGATCGTGGTTTGGGTTTCCTTGTTTCTTATGTTGTGTTCAACAAATTTCACTATATCCATTAAAACCCAATAGATTTTTCCAAAGAAAAAAATTTATAGGAATAATCCTTGAGAAAGAAGTTTCCCATTTATTATATCATAGGGTTATGAGTAATCCTGTGAGGATCTACAAAGAAAGTTCTTAGAGATACTAAGAGTCATTCACCTTAGGTGAATATTTTGTCTATTAAAAACAATAAAACCACTATTGTAGAATAATTCATCCTCATTATAAAAAAAATAATACAACTAATTAAGTGATGACTATAATGGAATATTGTCTTATTATAGAATTTGATAGAGTAGTGGAAGTTGGAGAAGTAAAATCCTCATTAGTTGGAGGTAAATATTTACGTTTACCTCCAAAAATATTTTTGTTTTGTAACAATAATATAATCTTTGAATTAATACATTAGTGACACTATAGAAAGAAGAGCAGTGAGTAGAAAAGTTGATTTTATGGTGTCCTAATCACTAGAAGGCATGAATAATTATACTTCTAAGCCATCAGATAGTTCAAAGGATATTGAGTTCATGGTTCCTATGGGTGATCAGGTGCTAGATTATATTTCAAATCTTCACCAGAATATGATTTGGATCTTGAGTCTATTTTATTTCAATATATTCTTGGATAATGAGTGTGGTAAGATATCTAAAATCTTATTTATGAAACAACTTTAGAGGTGATGATAAAAAATAAATACAATATGAATTAATTTTTTATTACTCTAGGATATATAAAATTTTAAAACTACATAATCTATAATAGTGTGAAGAAAATAATCAATGATAGAGAGTAGACATGAGTGTTAGGACTGACCAATTTAGGTATGAATCTTTATCCTTCTTTGTAGATTTTAGTTTTATGAGGATTTAAGAGAGATCCCACCACAATGCTGTAGTGATGGAATTTCATCATTTATATAATGAAGAAATTATTTTGGAGTTCCATCTTTGTGATCAGTTTTCTATAGTGTAGGAGAAATTATTGAAGCACTAGAATCCCATTGAATAGGCTAAAGGAGGCGGAAACTGATTTCTTCTCAAGGGAAGAAGAAAAATTTTCGGATAAATAAATGAAAATTATGTAATTTGTTAAAGTTTTTTATGTTTTTAATGAATCTAAATAATCAATAATATATCTCCACGTATTAATAGACCATGAATTTTAATTAAATTGATTTAAATTTTGATCTTCTCCTACTATAATGAATTCCATGGAGAGAATCTATATTATCGATGTTCTTCCCTTTTTATCTCTTATTGATAAAATTTATTCCCCTAGGAAATTATTGATTTCTTTAGTTATCTAAAATTATATCTCTTGATAAATTTCAAAAGTATAAAAATAGTAATATTCATGAAATTAAATCAATTTTAACTTTTAATGGTATTATATGTAGTAAATCATAAATCAAAACACTTGTGACAATGCTAAAAAATTGGATCAATTCATTATATTAAAATGTTTTCTCATTTAGATGGATATTGGATATTCTTGGGTTCTTATAAAATAACCATATTCCATTGATAACCTATTATATTAATGTTAGAAGTGATTTTTTCCTATTTAATTTGTTCTCATGGAAAGGTATTTGTTGATCATATGTCATTATTCCATATCTATGTATAAAGAACAGACCTTAAAACATACTTAATATTTAATTAAATGAATAATTCACATTGAAGATCTTTTCAGGTTTAGAGTTTTAGATAATTAGGACATAACTATTACATCTCAAAAGATTACAAAGTAGACACTTCTACACTTTTTCCATTTTTTTTACAAAACATGAACTCTTGAAAAAAAGAGTAATGTCTAGTTCCATGTTTAAGAAACAATGACTTTTCCTTGATCCCATCCTTAACCCTATTCCACTTTATGTCCAGTGAAAAACATTTCAAAAACTTGGGATGATCATAAAAAGCTCAATAAGGGATACACAAATAAGGAAAAACAGTTAGTTTTTTCAAATTAACAAGTAAACCATGAATACTTTAACATAAGTAATACTTTTCACCTATATGAAGTAGTAAATACTCTTCACTAAATAAAAGACCATTTCATTCCACTTTTTTAACCAAAATATTACCATAAAATCCATATATAGAATACATAAAATACTAAAGGTAACTTGGGACATAATCATAATTAAATAGAATAACCATACTGTTGACTTCCATACATATCACTAAATAGAATAACCATACGACCAACTTCCATAACCAAGGCATTGGAGGTTATAACGTAACCACCCGTCCTGGTATTCATGGAACCACCAGTCATTTGGTTTATTACGTAACCACCCATCAAATTTCCAAGTACCATTATAAAATAATAACACATACAACAAATATAAAGGATAGAAAACATTTCCACATTTTAATCAAAATATATCACTTAAATATATTGACATAACAAATCCATTTTCAAAACCATTTTCAATACCAAAAATACAAAAAATAGTGTTTGGTATTTATTTTCTTTTAAAAGTAGTACGACATGTTGAGGAAGCCAAAGATCAAATAATACTCGTAGCGGCGGAAAAGGTCATTGTCACTGTGTACGCTAAAAGGAACATTATTTTGTCATTTAGTAAAACGATTCATAGAAAAAGATTCTTTTTGAATAAAAGTAAAATTAAAAGGGGTTTATACACCGTATAAAAGAAAGTTGTGTGTAAATGAAAATATGCCTCAATGAAAGGAGATTGAGACGAAATCCCTTACCTCATGTCTGACTTGACTCGATCACTCTTTAATCTCCTGAATAATAAACTAGTGTTAATTTATACGTTCTTAAGAACCATTTTCAAGTTTATTATTAATTTTATATCACTTATTATCATGTTATAAACATTGTGTAAGCATTTAAGTCAATAACGTTCTTTTTGTCGATATTTGGTACTTGAGTCAACAATGAATACATTATATTTACAAGTTATCCATGTGGTCAATAGTCCATTATATCAAGAATTATATTCATTATTTAGATATCATATATATCATATATATCCAGCATATACATGTATTTATAATAGTACATAACATTTGGAGGTAAGAAATGAAGTGCACCGTTCATGGAGACGGTAAGCCGTACGTACGCATAAACAATACATTAATTTCTATTTCTTATTTTAATCAAAATAAAACATAATTATACATAGGTATATTATAATTCCAGTATAATATCATATAAAATATCATTAACTCCATCCTTTATACATCCCACATAAGGCATTATCGAATCACATCACTTTGAGGGGGCGGTAGTCCGCACTTCCTCAAATGAGATTATCGTAATTACCCACTGTGGAAACCATAAAGGCATGCTATAAATTTAAAATACAGAATCATAAATATAATAAATATAATAAATATAATATATAAATATAGTTCCATCATAATGGCCACCATGAGAGGCGGTAAGATGTAATTGAACAATCATCGTTTTGTGAGGCGTTAGTTTTCCATCCACAGAAACATTATGTTCTTCATCCATTAGATGGAGGTGTGTGTAAGTGTAGTTTGAATACTTCTCATATCAAAATCCTATTATATTGAGGATACTGGTGTTCTTACAAAATAAAGGAATAAAAAAAGAGTTTAGGGGTTGGAGAAGTAAAATAAAAGAAAACAATTTAAGAGAATTTGTTACCTTAAATTTAGGCAACTTCCGTTGGTTTGAACCAAAAGGATTTCTTGAAGTGCCTTATGACAAAGTTAAGGCTTCTAAGGGGAGAAGTGATATGTAGGGAGATAAATTGGTCAGATCTTGGATGAGACAAATGGCTTGAGAGGTTTGAGGAATTGGTTATAAGTGGTCTCCTTTTATAAGGGAGAGTAGGGGCTCTTTAGGAAAGTGTGAAAATATTATTTTATAATATAATTACATTCGGTTTCTAATGGTCCAAAAATCATTATAGTCTAAGATAAAATGATTAATGTTCGAAATAAAATCATCCAATCATAATTGAACAAGTTTTAGATAATATTTTAATCATTATAATCTTATTTATTTAACTCATTTATTAATGAGGTAAATACTGCATCATTATTGTGTCATAAATAATTTAATTTATTTGATGTCTAAAAATTATAAAAAAAAATACTATCATGTAGGAAATCGTTTTATCTTTCCAATAAGTATTTATAGTATAAAATAAGACTTATATAACACCATATGAAAATTAATTACTAAAAGATTTTTGTTAATGTCAATTTTGTCTTTACTTTAAGTTAATTACTCTAAATTGTCATTATCACTTCCATGTGGATCAAAGGGGTCCCAAAATCGACCCAAAGATGACCATGGTCATAAATGACTCAACCAATAAGATTTGGACAAGTGTTAAGGAATTTTGAATTATTATAATATTCTTTTTACCTTGAATTACCATATTTATCTTTAACCGCGGTAAATAAAAGTCAAAAGTTACTATTCACCAAAAATTATTTTCATCTTAATGAACCACATTTTACTTTTTGATAAAAACCATGTATATCGGATTTTTAAAATTCAATTCACAGAATTGGTAAAATTTAATTTAAATGAAAAAGTCAGTTTTTTTAACTACCACTAAGTGGTTTCACTATTCATCAAAAATTAAAGTTTTTCAGAAAAATACCAAAAATTCATCCTAAGATATATTTGATATTCCGAATTCAAAAATGTTGTTTAATTTTAGAAATTCAAAACATATAAGTGGCATTAATTAATTTTAAAATCAATTCCTGTTATCAAAACAAATAGCGTGTTTTTAAGAAACAATAACTATCAAAAGATTGGCGTTTGTTTATGTCCAATTTCAAAGTGAAATTAGTTCCAATGACCAAAATTGGATTAAATGGTAAAAATATATTTTAATTTCACTTTAAAATCAATTAAAAATATAATCTAACCATATAAATAAATTAGATTAAAAGGCACTTTGGAATTAAAATACAATCTTTTTCACTATTCATTAAAAATGATCTTTATCAGAAAAATACCAAAAATGTACACAAAGTCCATTTTGATGTCCCCATTATAAAAAATTATTTTATTTGGTCATATAAAATTTATTAAATTAACCAAAACTAGATTTAAATAGGGTTCACCATTAAAAGCTTATAAATCGGCCTTTTAATGTAAATTAGGCTTAAAATTAGATTCATTCACATTTTAAGCCTATAACTTTTTATTGGATAATGTAAATACATTCAAAAAACATGTATAATCATATTGTAGTTAGTTTAGTTCATTCCCACCAATACAATGGCTAGGAGTTAACTACTATTTAAAATAATAATATTATATTATTAGTGTGCAACGGAAGATTTCAAAGAAACCCGCTGTTGCGTATCAGGTACGCTATCGAACATAGAAACCCCTTTCAAGTAAAATTAATATTTAATTTAAAAATATTAATAAATATGAAATATGTCTTATTATTTATTTACCTGGGATGTTACATCCTTCCCCCCTTTTGGAAATTGCATCCTCGCAATTTTTATTCACTTATCAAAATAAGTGGGGCTATTTATACCTCATAGAATTTTCAGATTCCCACATTGCCTCCTCAACAATGTGGTTTTTCCACAAAAACATTACCTAGTGAATTACCTTATTCCACAATACTTGTTCTCTGCGGTCAATAATTTGGACTGGTTGTTTCTCATAAGAGAGATTCTCTTCCAACAGAACTACCTCTGGGCTCAAAACATGAGATGGATCTGGCATATACTTTCTCAACATTGAAACATGAAAAACATTGTCTACCTAGGATAAACATGGAGGTAAAGCCAATCTATATGCAGCTGATCCAACTTTCTCCAGAATTTTATAAGGTCCAATAAACCTCAGACTCAGCTTTCCCTTCTTACCAAAACACATCACACTTTTCTATGGAGAAACTTTGAGAAAGACATGATCACCTACCTCAAAAGTAAAATACTTCCTCCAGTTATCTGCATAACTTTTCTATCTACTCTGAGATGTTCTCACGTGCTTCTGAATCAACTGAACTTTTTATGCCATCTCTTCTACCAATTCTGGTCCCATCAGCATCCTCTCACCTACTTCATCCCAAAAAGAAGGAGTTCGACAAAGCTTTCCATATAATGCCTCAAATGGAGCCATCTGTATAATGGAATGAAAACTGTTATTATAAGAAAATTCAACCAAAGAAATATGTTGGTCCTAACTTACCTGATAATCCAGTGAACAAGCACGTAGCATATCCTCCAAGGTCTGTATTGTTCATTCTGACTGCCCATCTGATTGCGGATGAAAAGCTGTACTAAAATTTAATTCAGCACCCAATGACTTCTGAAGGCCTTTCCAAAATTTAGAAGTAAACCTGGGATCATGATCAGATACATTGGAGAGGGGAACACCATGCAACCTGACTATCTCTTTAACATACAACCGAGAAAGTTGATCTAGAGACAAAGTATCTTGAATAGGAAGGAAATGAGCAGATTTAGTCAATCGATCAACAATAACCCAGATTTTATTATTACCTCGAGATGTATTTGGTAATCCCAAAACAAAGTCCATGGATATATTTTTCCATTTCCACTCTGGCACCATTAATGGCTGAAGCATTCCTTTCGGTAATTAGCGCTCTGCTTTAACCTACTAAGAAGTCAAACACTTCATAGTAAAATCAGAAATATGTTTTTTCATTCAATCCCACCAGTAATACTCCGAAGATCTCTGTACATCTTAGTACTACCAGGATGAACTGAAAACAGAGAACTATGAGCTTCACATAACAACTCATTCTTTAACTGTGAATCATAAGGTACAAATAATCTCTTTCCAAATCTCAAAACACAATCATTATCAATGTTAATTTCAGGAAACTTACCCTTCTGAACCAGCACTACCTTTTTTTGTAACTCACTGTCTTCTTTCTGTGCTTGCTTTATTCTATCTGATAGAGATGATTTCACTGACACCAGATACAAAATATGAGAATTTTTGGTATCAACAACTTCTATTCCACAGTTCATCAAATAAAAAAACCAATGGATCTCGTTCCAAATGCAACATGGTTAATGAAGTATTACTTTTTCGACTCAAAGCATCATCCACTTTATTTGCTTTTCCAAGATGGTAAAGGATCGTGAAATCATAATCCTTGATTAATTACAACCATCTACTCTGTCTCATGTTAAATTATTTCTGAGTGAATATATACTTAAAACTTTTGTGATCAGTATACATGTCACACTTCCCTCCATAAAAATGATGCCTCCAATTTTTTATAGCAAAAACATTAGCAGCTAATTCCGAATCATGTGTAGGGTAATTTAACTCATGAGGTTTCAACTGACGTGAAGCATAAGCAATTACCTGATCATTCTACATTAGGACACAACCAAGTCCTTATAACGAAGCATCAATGAAGATAACAAACTCACCATTTCTGGATGGAAAAACCAAAACTGGAGAATTCACCAATCTTCTTTTCAATTCCTGAAAACAATCATCACATTCTTTTGTCCAAATGAACTTAACACCTTTTTGAGTTAACTTAGTCATTGGACTAGACAACCATGAAAAATTTTCAACAAACCTCCGGTAATAAACTTCCAAACCAATAAAACTACGAGTCTTGGTTATATTTGTGGGTCTTGGCCATTCTTCAACAACTATAGTTTTACCAGGATCAACAGTTATTCCATTATTTGAAACAATATGACCAAGGAAAGAAATTTGTTGTAAACAAAACTCACACTTACTGAATTTACCATAAAGTTTCTTTCCTTTCAATGTTTGAAAGACAACCCTTAAATGAATTTCATGTTCCTATTTACTTTTGGAATAAACCAAAATATCATCAATGAACAGAACCACCATTTATCACCTGAATCAACTGAGCCATCACTCCAAGAAACTGTTCAATTTTGATTCTGACCATCTCAGGATGCAGATTTGGAAGGTCATTTCCCTCTGTATTCCTTCCTAGAAAAGCTACTCTGTTTCCTCTACGAAAAATCACTCTTAACACAAAAATATCATAGGCGAAGCAACATGGAAATCTATAAATGATATATCAATTCAATATTACCATAAATTAATTTATGGACATTTATTTAACAATACCATAACTTCTAAAGTTATCTAAACCAACCTATGATAACAACTATAAGGACCTGGCCTTAAAACTTACTTATTATTTAATTAAATGAATAATTCACAATGAGGATCTTTTTAGGTTTAGAGTTTTAGATAATTAGGACATAACTATTACATCTCAAAATATTATAAAGTAGAAACTTCTATACAGTTTCCATTTTTTTTACAAAACATGAACTCTTGAAAAAAAGTGTCATGTCTAGATCCATGTTTAAGCCAAAATGACTTTTCCTTGATCACATCCTTGACCCTATTACACTTTATGTCCTATGAAAATCATTTCAAAAACTTGGGATGAGCATAAAAATCTCAGTAAGGGATACACAAAAAAGGAAAACAGTTAGTTTTTCAAATCAAAAAGTAAACCATGAATACTTTAACATAAGTAATACTTTTCACTTTTATGAAGTAGTAAATACTATTCACTGAATAAATGATCATTACTTACCCTTTTTGTAACCAAACGATTACCATAAAACTCATATAACGAACACATAACATAATAAAGGTAACTTGGGACATAATCATACTTAAATGGAATAACCATACGGTCAACTTTGACACATATCACTAAATGGAATAGCCATATGGCTGAATTCCATACCCAATGCATTGGAGGTTATAATGTAACCAACCATCTTGGTATTCACGGAACCACCCATCATTTTGTTTATCATGTAACCACCCGTCAAATGTCCAAGTACCATTATAAAATCATTACACATACTACAAATATATAGGAAACAAAACATTTCCATATTTCAATCACAATATATCACTTAAATATATTGACATAACAGATCCATTTTCTAAACTATTTTCAACACCAAAACTACATAAAATAGTATATGGTATTTATTTTCTTTTAAAAATAGTACCGCTTGTTGAGGAAGCCAAAGATCAAATAATACTCGTGACGGTGGAAGAGGTCGTTGTCACCGCGTACATTAAAAGGAAAATTCTTTTGTCATTTAGTAAAATGCTTTGTAGAAAAATATTCTTTTTAAATAAAAGTAAAAGTCAATGGGGTTTATACACCGTATAAATGAAAGTTGTGTATAAATGAAAATATGCCTCAATGAAAGGAGATTGAGACTAAGTCCCTTACCTTGTGTCCGACTTGACTCGATCGCTCTTTAATCGCCTGAATAATAAACTAGTGTTAATTTATACATGCTTAAGAACCTTTTCAGGTTTATTATTACTTGTATATCACTTATTACCATGTTATAAGCATTTTTTACGCATTTAAGTTAATAATGTTCGTTTTGTCGATATTTAGTACTTGAGTAAATAATGAACACATTATATTTACAAGTTGTCCATGTGGTCAATAGTCCATTATATCCAAAATGATATTAATTATTTAGATATCATATATATCATATATATCCAGTATGTACATGTATTTATAATAGTACATAACATTTGGAGGTAGGAAATGAAATGCACCGTTCATGGAGACGGTAAGCCGTACGTATGCATGAACACTACTTTCATTTCTATTTCTTATTTTAATGGAAACAAAACATAATAATACATAGGTATATTATAATTACAGTATAATATCATATAAAATATCATTAAATCCATCCTTTATACGTCCCCCATAAGGCATTATCGAATCACATCACTTTGAGGGGGCGGTAGTCCGCACTTCTCAAATGAGATTATCTTATTTACCCACTATGGAAACCATAAAGGCATGCTATAAATGGAAAATACAGGAGTATAAAGAAAACATAAACATAATATATATCATATATAAATATATTTCCATCATTATGGCCACCATGAGAGGCAGTAATATGAAATTGAACAATCATCGTTTCGTGAGGCGTTAGTTTTCCATCCACAAAAACATTATGTTCTTCATCCAATAGTTGGAGGTGTGTGTTAGTGTAGTTTGAATCCTTCTCATAAAAACATCCTAGTATATTCAGGATAATGGTGTTGTTACAGAATAAAGGAATAAAAAAAGATTTTAGGGTTTGGATAAGTAAAATAAAAGAAAACAATTTAAGAGAAATCATTACCTTTAATTTAGGCAACTTCTTTTGGTTTGAACCAAAAGGATTTCTTGAAGTACCTTCTGCCTAAGGTAAGGCTTCTAGGGGGAGGAGAAGGATGTATGGAGATTAATTGGGCAGAGGTTGGATGAGCCAAATGGCTTGAGAGGTGTGAGTAATTGGTTATAAGTGGTCTCCTTTTATAAGGGAGAGGAGGGGCTCTTTAGGAAAGTGTGAAACTATTATTTTATAATATAATGATATTCGGTTTATAATCATCGAAAAATCATTATAGTCTAAGATAATATGAGTCATGGTCGAAATAAAATCATCAAATCATAATTTTACTTGTTTTAGATAATATTTTAATCATTATAATCTTATTTATTTAAATCATTTATTAATGAGGTAAATACTGCATCATTATTGTGTCATAAATAATTTTATTTATTTGATGTCTAAAAATTATAAAAAAATAATATCATGTATTAAATAATTTTATCTTTCCAATGAGTATTTATAGTCTAAAATAGGACTTATATAACACCATATAAAAAATAATTACTAATTTTTTTTGTTAATGTCAATTTTGTTTTTACTTTAAGTTAATTAATCTAAATTTTCATTATCACTTCCAAGTGGATCAATGGGGTCCCAAAATCGACCCAAAGATGCCCATGGTAGTAATTGAATCAATAAATAAGGTTTGGACAAGTGTTAAGGTAATTTTGAATTATTATAATATTCTTTTTACCTTGAATTACCCTATTTACCTTAAACCGGGGCAAATAAAAGTCAAAAGTTACTATTCACCAAAAATTATTTTCATCTTAATGGACCAAATTTTACTTCTTGATAACAACAATTTATGTCGGATTTTGGAAATTCAATTTACAGAAGTGGTAAAATTTCATTTAAATGAAAAAGTCAGGTTTTTTAACTACCACAAAGTGGTTTCACTATTCATCAAAAATTGAAGTTTTTCAGAAAAATACCAAAAATTCAACCTAAGCTATATTTGATATTCCGAATTAAAAAATGATGTTTATTTTTACAAATTTAAAACATATAAGTGGAATTAATTAATTTTTAAATTTATTCCCGTTATCAAAACAAATAGCGTGTTTTTAAGAAACAATAACTATCAAAAGATTGACATTTGTTTGTGTCCAATTTCAAAGTGAAATTAGTTCCAATGACCAAAATTGGATTAAATGGTAAGAATATATTTTAATTTCACTTTAAAATCAATTAAAAAGAAAATATAACCATATAAATAAATTAGATTAAAATGCACCTTTGAATTAAAATACATTATTTTTCACTATTCATTAAAAAATATACTTTATCAGAAAAATACCAAAAATTTACACAAAGTACATTTTGATGTCCCCATTATAAAGAATTATTTTATTTGGTCATATAGAATTTATTAAAGTAACCAAAACTAGATTTAATTAAGGTTTTCCATTAAAACGTGATAAATCGACCTTTTAATGTAAATTACGCTTAAAAATTAGATTCATTCACATTTTAAGCCTCTAAATTTTTATTGGATAATGTAAATACATTTAAAAACATGTATAATCATATTGTAGTTAGTTTTGTTCATTCCTGCCAATAAAACGGCTAGGAGTTTACTACCATTTAAAATAATAATATAATATTATTAGTGTGCAACGTAAGATTTCAAAGAAACCCGTTGTTGCGTATCGAGTACGCTATTGAACATAGAAACCCCTTTAAAGTAAAATTAATATTTAATTTACAAATATTAATAAATATGAAATATGTCTTATTATTTATTTACCTGGGATGTTACACTATGGGATAAGGTTAGCCTTTTTAGGTAAGGGAAAGTGAATGAATTTTTATAGTCCAAATCATGAAGAGGTTTTTTATGAACTACTTAATGCTCAAGAATTATTATAGTTCAACAAAATTACATAATTATATGATTTTCACTAATTTATCTAAGATAATATATACAATAACTAGTATATTTATCAATCTTTTTCCTTGATCCATAGACTTAGTGAGCATGGATTGACTTTTTATTTGTAAATATATTGATCCATATAATATTTTAATATTTTAATATTTTTCTCTAATATTTTTCATTCCATGATATGATAGGCTTGGTCAATCAAGATTCGACCTTTTCTCATTCTTAACATTATATGTTTTTATACTGAAAAGTTTTATTCCTTATTTTCAAACTATCTTTTGTGTAATCCATGAATGGATTACTATGTGAAGACTTGATATTTTATTATCCCAAAATTTATGTGTTTTAAACCCACACATAGGATCACTTTGGGTTATATTCATCACCAAGAATAGATGTGTGAATAAGTTTTGGTGTCTTTTTAATCAATTTAATTTTTTTCTATTTACCTATTTGAGAAGTACGAATCTCGACTCTATCATTATCTTATATTACCTTCATTATTTAGTACAAATAAAAAAGTGGAAATGAGATTTACAATGTTCACCATTCAATAATGTAGGACAATACTTGGTGAAAAAGGGGAAAACCATGACCACATGACCCATTAGTAATTAAATTTTGAGTTACAACAAGAAGTGTTTATTTCTTAACTTTCATTGCACTATGGTCTCCCAATAGTGAATTATTATCATGTTGGGTCTTTATTCTAACCCTTTAAAGTTTCATAATATATTAGGGAGAAGATAATGAGATATTTTCCAATATATATACTTTTCATTAGTGTTTCTCTTGGGTCTTCTTCTTACTATTATCTTACTTGTATAACTATATGAAAGAACATCCCATCTTCTCATCTTCTTATATTTCAAAAGATATTAAAAACATATTTCTCTATGTAAACTAAAATGAATAGCATGTTGATGTTATTTTGATTATTTTTATTCTTATGTATGTGTAATAGTAAACACACATACAACTTTTCCTTTTCTCAGTTGAGAATAGTAAATCTGTTAATTATTTTTCATCAGAGTAAAAACTGGAGAAGCTGCTACAATTTATTCTTCACAATCCTTATATAACTACAAGTTTCCTCCTTACCATGTGAATTGAACCACACAACAATATTATTTAATTATATTTTCTTCTCTTGTTTCTTATTATTTAGTGCATTTAAACTTCACTAATTATTCTTCCTATTATCTTTTTTATTAGTTCATAATTGTTTCACTAGATTTTATCTCCATGTTCTTCCCTGAATTATAGTTTATTCATATGTATAATAGTATTCTCTCTTCACTTATCTTGACACAAGGTTTTTTATTCTAAGAATAATAGGGTTGAACACTATTTTTTTTATCCATCATAGATCTGAAATGTAACTATATTAATAGTTTCAACATATGATATTTATTCTTCATTATTATCTTAAAATATGACATGTACCATAGAAAGTATGAGTTTTTAATTAATAAGATTATAGATAATTAAAAAACTCCCCAAATCTCAGCTAAGGACTTGATGGGCCTTTCCTCTTATCATTACGATGAATTTGTATCATAACACAGTTTCCAAATAAAGAACACAAAGAATAAAATTTTAATCCTTCATGAAAATTAGAAATATCACACATTCATTTAACCCTCTAAAAAAAATCCATATATTATAACTCAATGTATGAAAGAATATTAATTAATTTATAGTTTCAGTTTTAGATACTAACTTTGAAGAATGAGGCTATTGAAACTCATTTTATAAATTATTTTTTTTATAATTATCATAATCTTAATATTTTGGGACCGATATCTTGGCTTACCTAGTTTCATCTGATCAAAGTAACATGAAACATCTTCAACAATCATCTTTTGATACATCAAACATCTTCTCCTATATTTTTTCATGAATTATTATACAAATTATCATGATATACATATGTCATTTATGAAAAGTTCATTATTTATTAAATGATTTAAATTTATGATCCTTCAAAAATGATTTTATCACAAATAAATCATTGAAGTATTTGAATAAAATTCTCCCATTTAATTTTCAACTATTTGAAATATTGTTGTCACTATAAATTTCAAAAAAATCTAAAATAAAATCTATATTGATATTTAAATCTATTTCAACTTTCCTTAATCTAGGTAAATATACATTATTTTCATCGAGTACATGTGATCTCTATATGGGAATTTCCACTTCAAAATTATATACATTCTCATGAATGTAGAGTTCATGTGAACTCAATGTGGCCTTTAAAAACTCAACATGGGTCATGTTACTTTAGAAAAAATTATTATTTGTCTAAAATGAACTATATATAGAAACCCTATATCACAAACATACATAAAAAATATATATCCATTACTTTATAAAAATTTCAATTTGAACTCTTTGTTGGAATGAGTCAAACTATACATAATTTCAGATGGACTCTACATTCATTCATTTTTCAAATTTTATTGTTTGAGAAAAAAATAGATTAATTCCAAATTATTCCTAATTAGACCCACATTATTCCAGGACAATTTCAATCACCTAAAAAAACCCATAGATCCTTTACCTCACATGAGAGAAAACATTCTATGAATGTTTGAATATTATTTATGTATTTATAATTAGAGCCGAAAAAATAATATCATATCAAATTCATTATCTATTTTATGTTCTTTTAAATTTATCAATGTAATATTGTGTTCTTCTCTTAAATCATGGATTAATTTTATTAAAAATTATTTAGCTTAGAGATAAAAAAATATCATTATACACTCTCTATTGTAATAAAATATTCAATATATTCTTCCTTAAAATATGTATGGATCTATCAATTATTCCAAGGATAGAATTACTTTTTTATATAAATAATGAAAAGTAACATCAATGAAGAGAATTACCATTTATCTTTGCTAGGGTCTTGGAGGTTGGGATGGAGAGTGACTCCTCATGAATCACCTAAAACTCGCGAACAGTCAACCCCAATCACCGCTTGAATTGTGATCTCTACTAGAATCTTCTCTTATTTTTGTGGTCAATGGAGGTATTTGACCAAGAATGGGAACACTCATTTTCAATCACTGAACCTTATACACAAGAAAAAGAAACCCTTAGATAGGGGACTCTCAATCACTCGGTTGTGGGTAGATCTAAAGGAGTTTCATTTATGGATACCCATAAAGGTAGGGATCTATGTAAATCTAATGCGATGAAGCCTCCTATTTTCAAGAATCTTGATAAGGGTGGAATCTCAGTAGAATCAGATCTAGATTCTCTTTAATAGCATGCATAGATGTGAAAATTTTCAATCATGGGTCACATCTCATACAAGAATGGTGATCATATTTAGACTTTCCTTGAATTAAATCCTAGAATTTCTCATTGTTGGGGTATCTCAAACTTGAAATTAGTGCCAATAGGTAGATGTTACTTTCAATTTTTTTTAAAATCAGAAGAAGACCTAGATAGGGTATGGAAAACTAGTAACATACATATCAAACCTAGTTTTTTAATGTCCTGGTTCTGGAAGCCACCCAAGGGTGCCCCGTACCCGGTTGGTCACATGAACTCAAGCGCATCTCCCTAAATGCCAGAGGCTGCCAACTAGAAGCGAGGGCCTTGGGTGTGATAGTGGGGAAACTATGCCCTCATTGGAAGAGTACACTGTGAAAATAGATTAATATGAAATAGCGGAAGCAATGAATAACCAACAACAACAAACAGTAGAAGACTAAATCAATAAACTAGATCACATATGTATATATGGAATGAAGTTAGATACAACCCTAGGAAAGAATCCAAACAAGTTACAATGCTGAAAACACCACAGTACTAAAACAAGTTCAGAAGAAGAGTAAACAGATCCTCATCATTGCAAGCCAAATCGTGTTCCCTTGCTCTCATGCTCCAAGCAATCAAGTTACAAAAGTAGAAGGGAACTTGCCCTTGTCTATACCTACAATAACATAGTCTTCTTGGGCCCAAAAGCATGGCCCAAAAAGGGTGTGAGATAAAATCCCAGAAGGAAACCACCCAAAGATCTCTGCCTAACAGTCAGTGAGTATATGGCAGGTAAAAGTACAATAAGCAGTAAACAGAAACAACAAACATTAGGCAATAAACAGTAAGTAGTGAAGTAGGATGATAAACAATAGTAATCAATCCACAAAAATAGAAGAAATAAAGAAAAATAGCAAAAACAAAGGAAACCCACTGGGAAGTACACACAACCATCCCCTCTGGTCCTAACCAAGAAATACCACAACCCTCTGGGCAGTGCACTCAGCGTAACCCCTTTGGCTTGGTCATACGAATTTATGAGACTCTCTGGGGATGCTCACTCGGTCAATTAACCTTATAGTCTAGGGTAGTTTGGGACTCTCTGAGGAAGATCACGCGATCTAACCCTCTTAGACCCAAGGTCTAGAGACTCTCTAAGGAAGCTATCTCAGTCAATTCCTCTTATAGCCTCAGGTATACCACAGACTCTCTGAGGAAGCTCACTCAATCAATTCCTCCTCTAGCCTGGGAAGGTTTTTAAAAAGATTAAAACAAGGTATGAATCTCTAAGGAAGCTCACTTGGTCTACCCTTATGTAGTCTATAATATCCAAGACTCTCTGAGAGCTGACTCGGTCTATCCCCTATAGTCTATAAAGTCCAAGACTCTCTGAGGAAGCTATCTCGTTCTACCCTCCTGTACTCTATAATATCTAAGACTCTCTGGGATGCTCACTCGATCTATCCCTTATAGTCGATAGCACCAGGTTCTCTCAGTCTCATGCTAGTCAGTGCATAATAATGTTATAAGACCAAATTACACCTATAGAGATACTTGGATAACCAAAGTACACCTATAGATCTACTTGGCTAAATAGTCTACAGGGCAACAAACATGTTATGAATTTCACTCCAAACCTACAATCACAAGGCATGGAAACAGGTGTAATAACCAATGACAACCGAGACCCAAAGGTCATAAACAGAGAAAATCATTGTAAAAACATCCAAGAACAAACAATTTATCCTCTAACAAGATTAATTTACCTCTACACAAGCATACAAGCAAGGCAGGAAAACAACAAAAGGAAAAAAGGTAAACATGCAATACCCTGTTCATGGGTATTGGTGGAATTTGCACATAAAACTCAAAGACTTTGAATGGTAAGGCACAAAACACCTACCTCGATCCTATTATATCGATACACTTGAACCATGACGACTGATTCTCCCTTGAACATCGTAGATCTAAGAAAACGTCCAAAATGCTAAAACCACGATAACTTGAGAAAGAGGAAGAATTGGGAAACAAGGACCAAGAAGAAGGAAGAACACACCACTACTATTCCAATGCAATTGACAGTGCTCGAATCGAAGAAGAGAGATAGGAGTGGTGGCTTATCGAAAATTCGTAGATCCCCGGCCCTCTCGGACGAACGAAACCTAGAAGAAGACCTTTCTGTGCGTCAGGCGTGACCCTGGTCCGATTAATGAAAAAAAAGAAAGTACACAGTGTTTAATTTTAGAGTACACAACATGTAACAGGTCTTTCCGTACTCTGCAAAAAATGTCCTCCACGTCACCCCTAAACACCGTGTGTGAGGCCTAGACATGGCCAGCACACAGCTTCAATCAGGAAAAGAGTACACGGCGTGTACTCAGAAAGTACGCGGTGTTTACTTTAAAAATTTCCAGAAACATTATTTTTCTCAAAAACTCTATAAAAAGGAAGGACATACGTTAAACGAAGATCTGGGTTCTTAAAAACTTCCCCCCTTAAAAGAATTCATCCCCAAATTTCCCAAGAGAGGCGTAGAAGAAGAAATCCCAAACAGCTCTGGCCACTGTGATTGAACCTCGGCCTCCCTCTCCCAAGTCCCGTCCTATACTAACCCGTGCTTCCATAACACTCTTACCAGAGGAATAGACCGACCTCAGAGAACATTCTTACTACGATTGAAAATTCGGATGGGATGCTCCTCAAATGATGCATCCGCTACGAGCTCAACCTCCTCGGGCTGAAAGTCATGTGACAGGTCTGAAAAGTAACGTCAGATCTGAGAGACGTAGAAGAATTCGTGCATGACCCGGTATCTCTGTGGTAACTGCAACCGATAGGAAACTGTCCCAACTCTCTCCAACACCTCAAACGGTCCGATGTACCACAGTGAAAGTTTACCCTATCTCTGAATCCTCTTGTGTCCCAACCTCGATGCAACACGCAGGAAAACCTGATCTCCGACCTCGAACTCCATAGGATGTCTCCACTGATCAGCATAAGAATTCTGTCGAGACTGTGCTGTATCCATCCTCTTCTGAATCAACTCTACTTGCTTTGAGGTCTCCTGAACAAGGCGAGGTCCCAGCAAGGCTGCCTCTCCTGCCTCTAGCCAGCATAAGGGTGATCGACATGGCCTACCGTACAAAGCCTCGTAAGGTACCATCTGAACAGTCGCCTGAAAATTATTCTTTTAGGCGAACTCCACTAGAGGGATATGATTCTCCCAAGAACTGTCGAAGTCTAGAATGAAAGCTCGGAGCATATCCTCAAGCACCTAGATCGTGCGCTCGGATTGGCCATCAGTCTGGGGATGGTATGCCATACTGAAAAGTACTTGTGTACCCAAAGCCTTCTGAAGCCTCTTCCAGAACCAAGAGGTAAAACACGCATCCCTATCAAAAAACAATGGAGTGTGGAACTCCATGTAGATGTACAATATCTCAGAAGTACAGTCCTCCCAGGCCATCAACACTAAAGGTCTCCTTGATCGGCAAGAAGTGTGCAACCTTCGTAAGCCTGTCGACGACAACCCAAACAGTATCACTTCCCCAAGGTGACCTTGGTAACCCGGTCATGATGTCCATCACGATATCGTTCCACTTCCACTCAAGAATGGGTAACTGCTGCAAAAGCCCCACTAGTCGCTGATGCTCTGCTTTCACCTGCTGACAAGTAGAACATCTCATGACAAAACCAACAACATCTCTCTTCATACCTGGACACCAGTACTGGCGGTGTAGGTCACGAAACATCTTGGTGATGCCAGGATGAACTACCCAAACTGAGGAATGAAAATCCCACATCAGCTCCTCGCGTATGTCTACTGGCACTCATACGCGTCTCTTGAAACACAAGATCTCATCCTCTCCCACTTTCCATCTAGGAAGAGGGTCATCTCCTCACACACTCTCCCATAGGACTAAGACTTCTGAGTCTGATAACTACCTCATCTGTACCTGATCACGTAGTATAGAGGTAATAGCTACAGAAGATAGAAAAGTCTATCCATGTCTATCGTACACCTCTATATGCATCTCAGAGAACAGATCCATCCGCGACCACTCACTACTGGCCTCCTGAACTGCATGAATCTGGGTTCTCCAACTCAATACATGTTCCATTGTGTTGCCCTTTCCCGGATTATAGGCGAGCTCGAAGTCAAAATACTGATGATACTCGACCCACCTACGCTGTCTCAGATTCATATCATTCTGAGTGAAGATATACTTGAGACTCTTGTGTTCTGTGAAAACCAAAAAGTGCTCTCCCAGAAGGTAGTGTCTTCAATAGCATAAGGCATGAACAATGACTGCCAACTCCAGATCGCGTGAAGGGTAATTCCTCTCGTGTGGCCTCAACTGCCGATACCCATATGCCATGACTCCATCTCCCTGCATCCACACACCTCCTAGACCGATACCTGAAGCGTCACAACAAACAGTGTAGCTCTTTCCTGACTCTGACAAGACTAGTATCGGTGCAAACATCAACCTCCACTTCAGCTCATGAAAGGATGAATCACATGAATCTGACCATAAAAACTTCACCCCCTTCTTGGTCAAACCTGTCAACAGTGCTTCTAGGCGCGAGAAGTCCTTAATGAAATTCCTGTAGTATCCAGCCAGCCCTAGAAAACTCCGTACCTCAAAGACGTTCTTCTGATGATCCCAGGAAGCTATAACTCTCACTTTCTTTGGGTCCACAGATACTCCTGCCTCTGAGATGACATGACCCAAGAAGTGAATCTGGTCCATCCAAAAGTGGCACTTCAAGAGTTTCGCATATAGTCGATGCTCCCTCAGTGTACACAGAACAATCTCAATACGTGTGGCATGGTTGTGTCTACGGTGATAGTACACCAAGATATCATCCACGAAGACCATGACGATGGAGTCCAAGTACAGATGGAACACTCGGTTCATCAGGGCCATGAAAACTACAGACGCGTTCATGAGACCGAATGACATGACTGTATACTCGTATAGACCATACCTACTCCTGAAGGCTGTAAGAGGTATATCTGATGGTCTAATGCGCAACTGATGATAACCGGACCTCAAGTAGATCTTCGAGAACACTCGGGCTCCTCAAAGCTGATCAAAGAGGCCATCTATCCTCGACAAGGGATATTGGTTCTTGACTGTCAACTGGTTCAGCTTCCCATAATCCACACAGAGCCTAAGGGTATCGTCCGCCTTCTTCGCAAACAGGACAAGAGAACCCCAAGGACAAGTACTGGGTCAGATGAAACCCTTTGCCTATAACTCCTCCATCTGGTTCTTGAGCTCCTGCAACTCAGGTGTAGCCATCCTATAAGGAGGAATGGACACCGGTGCCGCTCCCAGCACAAGATCAATTGAGAATTATACCTCACGCTCTAGAGGAAAACCTGGAAAGTCCTCTAGAAAAACATCCCTGAAATGATCCACCGTTGGGGGAAAGTTTAATTGTGAAGTCCCCTGGTCATCCAGATAAAGACCGGCAATCTGGGCTGTAACTTCCTCTATCCCACGATTCTCAGGTCCAACTCTACTTTCCTGGACATCCCCCTCACATCTATAAAGAAAATATCCGCCCTCTAGTGATGCAAAACTCATCCTGTGGCGATAGCAATCGACGAGTGCCTAGAAGGGAACCAACCAGTCCATACTGAGAATGACGTCATAACCCATCATTTCTAGGACATAGAAGTACCATAAGAAATTACACCCTGAAAACTCAAGAGGGTACTCTTTACACTGTCGTACGCTAGATTTCCTTATTCCCAATAGCGTTTCAAGAGCCAACAAGTCGGTAGATGAAAAGATACAGAACCCAAGGCTCTACACAACCGCAACATAGATAAAGCTATGTGAAGAACCAGTATCGAAAAGGGATGAAGATAAAACTGAGGCTAGTAAGACTGTACCTTGAACTATAGAAGGGTCGGGATCCGGGTCCTGATAGGTCTTCTCCACGGTGAAAGACTAGCTGGCATCGCGGTCCTGCACCCCTGGCTGACCACTCTGAGCTGATCCACTCTGCTGTCGCGGATGACCTGGTGACTGACCACCACAACCGTGACCTCCACCTCGGCCTGAACTGTCTAAAGAACTCCAGTTCTAAGACTGGTGGGAAACTGGAGAAGCATCTCCAGAAGGCGGGGTCATAGGGGAACCCCTACCACCAGCTGAAGGTGAGAAGATGTGACAGAAGTGTTGAATATAGCCCATCTTGCCACAAGATCTGCACTCCATCAGATATCTCTGGCACTGAGGCCTAGTATGCCCACTCCTACCGCACTGGTAGCATACAACCTGGCTGCCAGAAGACACATCCCGCGAACCTCGATCTCCTCGAGAAGACTCTCTGCAACGCTTCCTACTGTCCGTAGGAAGAACACTAGCTCTGGATGTCAAACCGCCCTGGCTCACTGCTCCAGAATCTCTCAGATTGTGCTCAGTAATCAGCTCCTGGTTGATGATGGAGGATATAGAAGTCAACTGGAAGATATTCACTTGGTAACAGATCTCCTTCCCGAGACCTTCCTCGAACTTCCTAGAAAGGAAAAACTCACCACCTACTGGGATAGGTGTGAAACACTGTAGCTAAGTAAAATGAGATGATTACTCCCTGAAAGAAAGTGTACCCTGCTGCAGACTCATACAATCTTGGGCTCGATCAACCCTCAGGGTCTCCGGATAGAAGTAGTCATACAATGTGCGTCGAAAATCATCCCATGACATGCTCTGCTAGCGTCCTGACTGCAAGATCACCTCCCACCACCTCTTGGTGGTGTCCCGGAGCATATAGGTGGCCAGCTTTACCCTCTTCACTGGGGGTATTTCCTGATTCTCGAAGACAGTTAGGGTGGCCTCAAACCATGAATCTGCAGCCTGGGGTCCTCCATCCCCTGAGAAAGTACGAGGATGCTGCTGCTGAACACCCCTCGTCAACTCATCCATCGCTAGGGCAGGAGGTGACGCTCCTTGAAAAGTTTCTAACATCTTCAGTAAGTCCTCCCTGAACTGCGTATCGGTTCCTACAATAAGTATAACTGCTGGTGCCAAGGCTGGCACAACTGGAGGATCCATAGAAGGTCCTTGATCAGCCATATCCAGTGTCTAGTCACCGTCCGAAAACTGACGTACGACCGGAGGACGTCTTGGAGGCATAGCTCTGAAAGATCAAAAGCACACCTTAGATCCAGATAACAAATACTGAAAACATAGGAGTATTAAACGGGAACAGGGGAATGAAACTATCATGTTTTATAAAACACGACTACACGGCGTGTATAAAAACTACACGACATGTAATTTTTGCCATTAACATGGGCGTGTACTCCCGCCACTACTGGTCATGTAACACCCCAAACTACACGGCATGTTGTTCCCACACACGGTGTGTACTTGAACTCTAAACCCCTGCCCGAGTCTCCTTACACGGCTAACCCACTTGATCAAAACTAACCCCAGAATACATGAAGTGTTCCCTAGGGACACGACGTGTACTAGACACAGTCTCGATGGCCCGTGTTGTTAGTTACATGGCCATCTACACGGCTGCCATTACACAGTGTGTTCCGAACAAACACGGCGTGTATAGGAGAAGATAACACCGACCCATGTTGTTCGTGACATGGCCGGGTACCTAGGACAAAACTACATGGCGTGTTCTTTAGCAACACGCCGTGTTCTACTCAAGCTTCTCCAGCCCTTGTTGTTAGTGACACGGCTGGGTACACAGCTCTAAACTACACGGCGTGAACCTACCATACACGGCGTGTTCCTGAAGTTATTTTCACAACACCATGTTTCTGCTCACACGGTCAGTGACACGGCCTGAAAACTAATCGGCATGTATGCAGAAAGTACACGCCGTGTATTCTGGGGTTTTCTATGCAGTAGCTCAGAAACTACTCAGAAGCCCATAAATACTAAAAACAAGGCAAAGAGGAGCCAAATTCCAATCCATGAGGGCCCATACTACCCTAGAATCAAAGATTGGCATCTCCTATAGTCATGTACAAGAGAAAATAGGATCATGATCCACCAACATCCAATTCAAGAGGGCCCATAACACCTCAAGAATAAAAATTTGGCGTTCATTTTAAGCAATTTATAAAACATAAAATTTCTCTATCAAACTGCAGATATTCTATCAAACATCTATCACAACAACGTGCATAATCTACAAAATGTCTATCACAACAACATGCAATCACTAATGCACCCTAGATGGAATGGAAAGAATTCATGTCATGTGATTTCTAACAAGTGACTATATTATGAGTGAGATGACATACCCTCATCTCATCGTGTTGTGAGAGAAATAGAACTATAATATCAAAACAATAACAGCACAAAGCATGTGAATCACTCTAGGTGAAATCATTTCAACTGTAAAATCCCAAACCAGAAAACTGCAATAAACAAGGTAGTATGGATTTTCCCTATACATGAGTTAGCTACTCCCGGGAACAACTTATTACCAAGTACCGAATCCATCCTATCCCTGTATAAAGTCTCCAAACAGTAAATCAAGAGAAAATGAACCTCCTATGATACCACTTTGTAACGTCCCGGTTCCGGAAGCCACCCAAAGGCGCCCCGTACCATGTTGGTCACATGGCCTTAAGCGCATCTCCCCAAACGCCAGAGGCTGCCGACTAGCAGCGAGGGGCTTGGGTGTGATAGTGGGGAAACTATTCCCTCATTGGTAGAGTACACAGTGGAAATAAATAAACATGAAATAGCAGAAGCAGTGAATAACCAACAATAAAAAATAGCAGAAGACAAGATCAACAAACTGGAGCACATTTGTATATATGTAATGATGCAAGATACAACTCTAGGAAAGTAGCCAAACAAGTCACAATGCTGAAAACACCACAGTACCAAAAAAAGTACAAAAGAAAAGCAAACAGCTCCTCCGCATCGCAAGCCAAAGCTTGGTCCCTTGGTCTCCTCCTCCAAACAGTCATGTTCCAGAAGTCTAAGGGCGCTTTCCCTTGTCTATACCTGCAACAACATAGTCTGCTTGGGCATAAAAGAATGGCCCAAATAGGGTGTGAGATAAAATTCCAGTAGGCAACCACCCGAAGATCTGTGCCTAACAGTCAGTGAGTATATGGAAGGTAAAATTAAAATAAGAAATAAACAAAAACAACAAGCAGTAGGCAGTAAATAGTAAGTAGTGAAGCAGGATGATACACAACAGTAATCAATTCACAACAACAACAGCAGTAAATAAAAACAGCTAACACAAACAGGAAACCCACTGGGAAGTACCCGCAACCATCCCCTCTGGTCCTAACCAAGAAATACCACAACCCACTAGGCAGTGCACTCAGCCGAACCCCTCTGGCTTGGTCATACGAATTTATGAGACTCTCTGGGGAAGCTCACTCTATCAATTACCCTTATAGTCTAGGGTAGTTAGGGAATCTCTGAGGAAGATCACGTTGTCTAAACCTCTTAGCCCCAAGGTCTAGAGACTCTCTGAAGAAGCTATCTCGGTCAATTCCTCATATAGCCTCAGGTATACCATAGACTCTCTGAGGAAGCTCACCCAGTCAATTCCTCCTCTAGCCTGGGAAGGTTCTTAAAAAGATTCAAACAAGGTAAGACTCTCTGAGGATTCTCACTCGATCTACCCTCGTGTAGTCTATAATATCCAAGACTATCTGGGAGCTCACTCGGTCCATCCCCTATAGTATGTAATGTCCAAGACTCTCTGAGGAAGCTCCTTTGGTCTACCCTCATGTTGTCTATAATATCTAAGACTCTCTGGGAAGCTCACTCGGTCTATCCTTTATAGTCTATAGCACCAGGTTCTCTCAGTCCCGTGCTAGTCAGTTCATAATAATGATATAAGACCAAAGTACACCTATATATCTACTTGTCTAACCAATGTACACCTATAGAGATACTTGGATAAACAGTCAACAGGGAAACAAACATGTTATCAATTTCACTCCAGACCTACAATCACAAGGCATGGAAACAGGTGCAACAGCCAACAGCAACCGAGACCCAAAGGTCTTAAATAGAGAAAAGCATGGGAAAAACATCCAAGCACAACAAATTTATCCTTTAACAAGATTAATTTACATCTACACAAGCATACAAGCAGAACAAGAAAACAACAAAGGGAACAAAGGTAAACACACAATACCCCGTTCACGGGTATTGGTGGAATTTTCACATAAAACTCAAAGACTTTGAACGGTAAGGCACAAACCACTTACCTCAATCCTAGGAGATCGATATACTTGAACCATGAAGACTAATTCTCCCTTTAACATCATAGATCTAAGAAAACGTCCAAAACGCTCAAACCACAATAACTTGAGAAAGAGGAAGAATTGGAAAACAAGGCCCAAGCAGAAGGAAGAACTCACCGTTGCGATTCCAACACAATCAACGGTTCTCGAATAAGAGAAAAGAAAGAGGAGCGGTGGCTCGTCTAAGATTCACGGATCCTTGGCACTCTCAGAAAAACAGAACCTAGAAGAAGACCTTTCTATACGTTAGGCGCGACCCCGGTCTGATTACTGAAAAAAAGAAAGTACACGGCGTGTACTAGGTATTTCTGTACTCTGCCAAAATCGGCCTCCATGTCACCCCTACACACTGTGTGTGGGGCCCGGACATGGCCATCACATGGCTTCGAGCGGGAAAAGAGTACACGGTGTGTACTCAGAAAGTACACGACATGTACTTCAAAAATTTCCAGAAACATTATTTTTCTCAAAAACTCTAGAAAAAGGATGTACATACCTTAAATGAAGATCCAGGTTCTTACAGTTTTCTTAGCCTTTTGATTGGGATGATTCTTTTAACCCCTATACCCATAAGAACACAATGTCAAAAATATGAGATAGACTACATGGCCTCAATTAGTATTTTTGGAATCCCCAAATCATGAATGAAATTATCTCTTGTTTTGGATCACCACTTAAGATATATCAGAGAACCCTAAATGCTAAATTGGGACTTTTTTCGAGGGTTGTAGTGGAAGTTAATATTGAATCAAAACTTCCTAATATAATAAGTTTCAGTGCCAATGACTACAAATCATAAGGTAGGACTGAGTATGAGATAAAACCCCCTTTTTTGTCATATGTAATATTATTGGGCATACACCATCAAATTTTAGGGTGGTTAGAAAATAGGTTGTTCAAACAATGGCTAATGAATGGAAAGAACTAAAAAATAATAAAAAAGGCAAGCCCCAAATTTTTGATATCCCAAAAACATCCAAGAATAATAATAAAATTTGTGTGACGAAAATAGATAATTTGATTTCCTTTGAGAACATATCAGGTAAATCCTATACTGAACTTGTAGAGGAGGAGAATAATGTGAACAAAGATTTTGATCCCCTTTAAGAATTAAAGGATCATGTGATGGATGCCATACAATCTCAACAAGAACCTATTTTTATGGAGACCGAGGCCTTTAAGACCTCTATAAATACCTCCAATCATATATATTGTCCTTCTACTATTAGTCTCTATGAAGAAAATAAATAAGGAACCAATTTATGGGTTAGACCAAATGGCCCGAAGGCCTTTTTTTATTATGGATAATCCCCCTTTTAAGGGTTTAAGGGGAACCCGTACATGACCCGTAGGACTAAGGCACAAGGCCTGATAAACTCGTAATACATGACCCGATAGCCCAGAGGCATACCATGCCCAATACATGACCCGTAGGCCCAGCCCACTTGAACTGCCCCTCCCCATATTTCTGCGTCATTGATCACCTAGCTCCCCACCTTGCATTGTTGATCAGCTAGCATTGCCCCATACAAAGATGCATGGTGCCTGGTCCCGATGGCGGCTTCCATACCGTCTCATTCTTCCAATCCGGTTAGCTCTGCATCTAGTGGCTGCTACTCTTGTGCTCTGATCCTCTTCTGGGGCTTGTTTTGTGTGAACTGGGCTACTCCACGGTCTACGTGACCCAAAGGCCCTGTGGCTAAAAGGCCTTTGATGACCCGAAGGGCCTGGAGACCCGTAGGCACAAACCGGTGGCCCGAAGGCCCAAATCGGGTGAATATTTCTAGCTTCTATAGTACCGAACAGTAACTACTACAGTACTTCTACAGTAACCTGGAAATTCTCCTCCACCCGGTTTTGAACCTGGGTCTCTTGGATGCCAAGAAAGAGCCCTTACCACCCGAATACAGGCTCATTGGAAACCAATTTAAGGGTTGATATAGCTATTATCTCCCATAAATGCACTGATGATAATACGGTTGAAAAAGATACTGCTTCTGTATAGCCTTATTGTCCTTCTTTCGGTTCTGGTAGGGACACTCAATAGGTAAAAAACACAGCACCAGGACCTTTGGGTGGTGCATTTGAACACATCACTAAGGTTGCTACTGGTTAGAATGAAACCAAACCCCTTTCGGGCTTGGAAAAAGATGAACAATAGGTGAATCCTCTAAAAAAAACTCAAGCACCTCAACTCTCTTATTTGTTGACATGCACACTGAAGTAGGTGCCCTTAATATTGATGTCACTATTTTATCTTCAAATTCTTAAAATTTATATGTTGCGAATAATTAGTATCCTAGTAATGTTTTGAATATTAGCCCTATGATCACATCTATTAAAGATTCTATTCAAGATCCTTCCGAAGAATCCACGAATTTATTTACTACTATTATCCATTTTTCTTACATTAAAAGTAAGTAGGAGAAAAACTCTAGCACAAACACATCCAAAAATGTCAAAATATCATCTAGAGAAAAGGGTTTAGTGGGTAAGAAAAAGGGGAGTTCTAACTCTAAATATAGGTATAAATGAAGATCCTTTTATATAATTGTCAAGGCATTTCCAACCCGGACACCTTTATTATCTTTAAAATAATACATTACATTCATCATACTTTGATTTTTTACATTGCTGAATCCAAGATAAACTTATCTTAAAATTTATGGAATTTATGTCGGTTTGGATATACTATTATAGCTGTGAGTCAAAATATCTCCAATGTTGAATCTATTTGGATTTTCACGCAACCATATTTTCAAAATGTTAATACTTTATATGTCTTTGATAAAATTTTCACCAGTGATTTTACTCTAGATAGTAAACATCTATATTGTTCCTTTGATTATGAAAAGGATATATACTAGGATATGAGGCCTCACTAGACTAACCTCTCATATCTGGGTCCTAATATACATAACCCATGGTTTGTTATTAGGGACTTCAATTCCATCCATATTTCATGTGATAATATGGGCCTGTCCCACTATACTATCTATATGAGTTAGTTTAATATGGGAATTGTGGACACAAATATTATTGAATTACTCTTACTGGTGCCAAGTACACTCGATACAAAAGACATTATCATAGGTTGGTAACCAGAAAATTGGATAGAGCATTCCAAAATGATCATGATTTAGATAAATGACACGCCATTTCTAGCACCACTCTCCCTAATATTCACTCTGATCACCATCAAATTATGGTCACTATTTCTTTCAAAACTGTGAAACCTCATCTACCCTTCAGATTCAACAAAGCATGGACCTTGAACCCTGAATGTTGTAATCCCATTAAAAAACTTTGGCCCTCTATGACTCATTACAATTATGCCTTCACTTGTTATTTTAATTTAAAACATATTAAACAAATGAATAAAAGTTGGTTAATATCAAAATCTAAACAAATTGACAAAGAAATATTGCTTCTTGAGAAGGAACTTCATCAACTTCAAAACAATACCACCAACTCTTATTTCAATACTGATTAGAATCCTGAAATTAGTGTTTCTGTGAAACTCAACTCATTTCTCACCTTTAAGGATAACATGTGTAAACAATATTTAAAAATCAAATGGTTATCTGATGGTGATAGAAACACCATGTTCTATAACTCTCTTCCAAGAATCAGAAAAGCTATAAAACCTTTAACCTCTCTCAAAGATGGGGAAAACCTCTTGGATAATGAGGATTATATTTCTAATCTTGTTTTCTCATATTTTGAATCTATCTTTAATGGACTGGAAATCAATAAGGATCTCTTACATGATTTCATTTAGGAAGTTTTCAATGAGAAAGATAACTCTTTTCTTTTAAACATTTTTCTTGATCATGAAATCAAATACACTATTTTTATCTTGAATCCTAATAGTGCCACAGGTCCTGATGGTTTTAATAATGGATTCTACCAACAATATTGGTATTTAATTCAAAACAATGTGTTAAAACATATCAAATCATTCTTTTCTAGTGTCATTCTACCCCATGGGTTTAATTCATAATTCTTTTCTTTGATCCCGAAGGTAGATAATTCCTCTAATATTTATCTTTTCAGACCCATAAATCTTATTAACACTCTATATAAAATCATCCCCAATCCTCTTGGAAAAAATATTTCTACCATGATTGAAAAGAATATCTTTTGGAATAAATTTAGTTCTTTGAGGGAAGATCCATCCAGGACTACATTTGTATTTCCTTTGAATGCACTAACACATTAAACAATTCCAACAGAGGTGGAAATATTACCATAAAACTTTACATTATAAAAGATTTTGATACCATGGACTGAAATTTTATCTTCAAATTGCTTCATGGATTTGGTATCAATAATTCCCTTATAACTAGAATTAAAACCCTGTTCAATTCGGACTGCACATCTATCATGGTCCATGGTTCTCCTAGATATTACTTCAAATGTACCAAAGGTTTCAAACAAGGAGATCCCATTTCTACAGTCCTTTTCTCCATTGCGGAAGACTATTTAAATAGATTTCTCACTCTACTTGTAGATCAAAATAAAATTTAACCCATCTATTATTACAGGAATGTGAATTCTCCCACACATCTTTTATATGTGGAAGAAATCATTATGTTCTTACAAGGTATTAAAAGTAACATTCAGTCTCTCAAAAGTGCTCTATCTCACTACGAAGATGTCTCAGGTCAAGTCATTAGCTATAAAACGTCCTCTATCTTCTTTGGTAAAAAATTTCTAGTTAATAGAAAATATGGTATTATCAATGAATTAGGCATTAAAGAAGGCTCATTTCCTTTCATGTACCTTGGTGTTCCCATATTTTTGGGTAGGCCCAAATATCTCTATTTCTTTAACATTGTGGATGAAACCCTTAATCATCTCTCCTCTTAGAAAGGAAATACTCTATCTATGGAAGATATAATCTACCTTGTCAAGTCTTTCATTGTCTGCAAAATTGTCTACTGTATGATGGTTTATATATGGCCTCATGTTCCCCTCAAAAAAATGATTTTTTACATTAAAAATTTTGTTTGGATTGGAATCACTCTTGATAATAAATTTGTGACTATACCTTGATCTACTTATTTCAAACCTTTGGATAAGTGTGACATTATCATTAAAAACATAAATATTTTTAATGAGGCCCTTCAAGACAGACTTACTTGAAACATGATCCACAATGACTCTCCTTATATTTATTTCATAAAAAATAGGTTTCTTGATAAGTTGAAGAAAGATAGAATGAATTTTATGAACTTTTCCATATGGTTGTAGATTAAAAAAATGCATTCCAATATTATGACCAACTCTAGATGAACGGTTTCCAGGAACTCCTCCAAAAACTTCTAGTTGTCTAACTGGACTGGTGTTTCTCTAATTTCTATGATCCCTATTGAAAAAACTCTTGGAAGTATTAATAGTTCTACTAGGGATGTTATTAATTCTCATCTTGATACTCTATCTAAAAATGTATTTCATGTCATTGAATACTATCCTCTTTAAAACACGAATGATTTTCTAATCTTGGAGCCTTCAAACGATGGTATGATGGATTCCAAATTTTTTTATAACCACAATTTTCATAACTATAGATATGATTTTAGTTGTACTAAAAAAATTAATAATCTATGGATAAATCCACCAAGGCTTACTTTTATATGGTGTATTTCTTACAACAAGATCCCCACTGATACTTGTTTGTAATATTTTGGGATCTAAATTTTCTCAAAATGTCATCTCTATAATCAACATAGAGAATATTTTAACCCTTATTTTCTTTCATGCAACACCGTCAATGCTCTTTGGAAATATATTTTTTACATATTTTATTTCAAATAGATGATTGTTGACTCTGTCAGTGCTCAACTAAAGTGTTGTGTAGATATAGAGAACTCCCAACAAATCAAGAACTTATTTGTTTATGTAGTTTCTGAACTTCATCATGTGATCTGGTTTGATAGAAGTGCAATTCTTCACAATAATTGCTCACTTAACATTAATACAGTTCTGATGCGGATCATCATTGCTATTCATGAAGCTTATTTTATTCATAATAGATTCTACAACAATACAGTGAAAGAATATATGATTCTGAAGCATCTACAGGTTGAAGGAATTTTTCCCCAGCCACGACACACTTTCGTGGTTTTCTGGAAACTGTTGTTCTCTGGCTAGATTAAATTTAATGTGAATGACTCTTTTAAAGGGAATCCAGGCCCCGTAGGATGTGACACCATCTTCAGGAATCATCTTGGTCAGATCCTTGGGTGCTTCTTTAGAAGATGTGGTATTTCCACATCTCTAAAGGCTGAAATGATGAGTGTGTTCAATGATCTCTTTTTCACTAAGCAGCAGAGTTAGAAAAACATATGGATTGAAAGTGATTTGACTACCATTGTGCAAAAGATTTTGAAGGGTGTGATTCATCTTTCTTGGTCGATTATTACTTGTTGGATGGATTGTTTCCATTCTCTCTGCGACATCAGCCGTATTACCACTCATATCTATCATAAAGTGAATATGGATGTGACTGGCCTCACCAATAAAGGAGAAAGTTAGGTTATTACTTGGATGGATGATCTCCTTGATGATTTACTCCCCCTTTATGTGAAATATTTTAATATAATCCCACCTTTTCGACTCATGTAATCTATTTTTATATAATAAATTTTGCTTTGGTCTTTTGTCCAAGGAACCAATTTCTTCAAAAAAACATCAAACAACAATCATTTGTGATGTGTATCTAAATAATCATAAACATAAACTAAAGGGAAAGTCAATATTCTTGGTTTCTCCTTATAATCTTCCAATATCTTATTTTTCACTTCATTACATCTTTAACATCTTAACATCAATCATTATTAATACCTCAATCTTATTGAAGATAAATTCAATACACACAAAGTGGGAAAATTCTTCCATTTATATTTATTTTTTATACCAGTAAAATGATATATCAATATGTGAATTACCTTCAAAATCATCTTAACTTATCTCTCACTTTAAATTCTTACACTTTTTTTTTATCATACTATCAATTTTAATTTCTGTTACCCTTATTGACACCAAAAATAAACTGTTCATAGAGATGATGAAATCACATCATGCTTAGGTAATATACAGTCAACCATACCATTATGAATATGTGTCATAAATTTTTAGTGTAGTAAATAAGAGGGTTTGATTTAGAAAATAAGGATGTCTATTATAAATGACTATAATACCAATCTAATTTGAAATAACAAAAAAAATCTATTCAAGGATTTTCTGACCATTTTTAGGATAAGGTAATTAATTAAAACCAATTGAGGTAAAGTTTCTCATTAAATAAATCAACTTGATTTTTTTGACCCTCTTGAATACACATATTATATCATTCAATAATGGAAAGATTTTAAACAGTCTCGAAAATTCTTCCAAATTCACCTCTTAATAAATTTATTAACTCAAATTCTCAACCATAAAATTAAGATATAATTTAATTTAACAAGGATGATCAAATAAGAAATCATACCTTTATAATAATACTATTCACAATAAGCATCCATAATATTCATATTTACTCGAATCAATTATTCTAACAACATCTTCACTATTCTTTACATGCCCCTATAAGTAGACACACAAAAAAACCCTTCATTTAGGCGGATTTTTTAGAATAAAAATTCTATTATATTACATGTATTTAATTAAAAAATGGATCATTTCAAATAGTTTTCTAGAAATAATAGGTTCTACACTTTATTTGGTTCACCCCATGAGAATATACTTCACCTTAAATTCCCTGCATTGTATGAAAAAATTAAACTAAAATAGATAAGGAAATAAGGGGGATATTTTTCTCCATAATTTAAATAAAAAGGTTTCAAAGTTTTTGATAACCAAGTTGATATTATCTTTCTAGAAGTAATGATCATAAATTTTCCTTTATTTATATTTTATTTTAAAGCATCATATAATTTCCATTTATATCAACATTTTTTTTTGAGAAGTTCCAATTTTCATATTCCATCACAGAACATGTATCTTATGGTGAAGTGTATTTCTTGTCAAGTATCACTTATTATGTTGGAAGCAATGTTAGGAATTTTTTAAACATGTATTGTATTATTACTACTATCAAATATCTATTTTATATCTATATGGTTTTCGTTTATTGACAATCTCTATTGAAATTTAGAATCATCCTGTGGATTTGATTTCTTCTCTTTGGCACTAACTTTTTATTTTTCTTCCTCTATATTCGTTTATCTTTCCAAATATGTTGGGGAAACGACTATATAATATTTGGGAACATTTTCATCCTATTTGGATCCTCTACATGGATTACAATTTCTTTCTTTCTTCTCATCATTCATTTTATATGTAGCATTCCACTTGAAATTAATGTAATTTATTTGGGTATGATAATCATTTTATTTTTTTTCCAATGTCCTCTCACTTATCTTATTTTATATCTTCATATGATAATTTTGGTTTGAAAATTTCTCAAGATTATTTCCCAAGGATTATTATTCTTTATTTAGAAAATTCTATGGTATAATATTACTATTTACTTTAGATACATACTGAGATGTACATGTATAATTTATGTGACCACAACCATGAGAAACATGATAGATATTTTCAAGAATTTCAAATTATTTTGATGTGGAAAAATTCATTATCTTAATATTTGGATATTTATTCTTCTCTACATTTATCCTCTTGAAATGTAAATTCAAATAAATCCTAATATTGGTTGATTATACCAAAAATTTGATGCCCTATTCCCATATTTTTTATAGTACAAAAAAATCCCTAGAAACTTGGTTCTTCATTGTTGAATTCTTTTATTGTAAAGAAATTATTAATTTGTTAACATTAAATTTTTTATCTATGTTCTCCACTATATGGGATTATTTTAGGGAACCACTATTCATACATGTTCTTTTTTCTACCATTTAAATGATGTTAGGATTCTTATCAGTTATTCTCACCCATTTTTATACCATTTTAAATTGGAAACCTTCAATGTATTCATAAATATATTTATAATTTGTAATTGAATTTGAAATTGATGGTACCTTGTTCTTTGATATTGTTATTTATGATATTAAGATGATCCCAATGTATTTTTCTACACAATATATGATTATCTTACAATAAATAATCCACTGAACACATTGTGGCAATATCAATTTATCCCTCAACATCTTGTAAAAACATGTCTTGAGAAATTTCCAGGTCTTTTAATTTGATCTCAAGCTTATAGAATTTCAGATTGAGTGTGTATTTATCATTATACAGTTATTTTATTCTAATTATCACTCCTTTTTGAATATTTTTAGATAATTATCATATATCATGAACTTTTCTTGAAACAAAGTGTCAAGATCAATGATTCCTTGAATTTAACATTTAATTATGCATTATTAACATCAATATTATTTTTTAAAATTTTTTCTGAGTCATGGATATTCACATCATATTCCTTAGAATTATATTTCAATTTATCTGATTATATCAAGTGAATCTTCTTCAAAACTATATTATGTTTCTTCATGAATAACCATCATAGATTATCTAGCTCCAATCTGTTTAGAGTACTTGGAAAATGGAATATTTTTTTTAAAAGACTTGTCTATTTTCTATGGATCATTACCACACTAGGAGGCGTCACTCTATGGACATTAAAAAATACCACAAACCAAAGACAAAAGTTATTCTATAATTAAATAAAACATATATTTTAAATCATGAATTGTTAAATCTATTTTCCTGATATTACTCCCATTAAATCTTAGTTATTCTTTAGGATAGTTTTCATAAGAACTTTCACGTACCTAAATATCTCATAACTCCATTTATTTCATTGATGTTTAAGAGATTTTCATTTCCTTGGTGATAGATTGAACAAAAATTTCCTCACCTTCCTAACCATAATAGTTTTTTATAAAGTTCGGCTTGGTGAAATTGAACATTCTGCCTCTTTTATGAAGATGGATTCCTTCATCGATATCTTATTTTACTTCTTATTCAAGTTTTTATGGTCTTTGTTGAAATGGAATTATACTCTAAAATTGATAATTTTTAAATAATTTTAAAATTCATTATAAACTTTTAAATATAAAATTATATCATTAAAAAAAATAACATCAAAATATGATAATACAATTAGCATTGTGACCTATATTTGATACATTTTATAGGACAACTTTTGGATATATTAAATATTGAGAAGGGAAAGATGAATTAGTTTTAGTGTATTTTTTAAAAATATAAACCTTTTATAAATTTATCTATTTAATTATTTAGTATCTTGAATATATTATTATCTTACTATTACTTCATTCTTTAGAACATACTTAAAGTGAATAGAATATTAACAAGGTTCACCTATCAATAATAAAGGCCAATACTTGGTGTGAATGTGAAAAACATGATCGCATGATACACAAGTATTATAAAATGGAGAAAAATAAAGTAGAAAGTATCCATGAACTTTATTTTCACTATAATCTCTCAAAATTTCATGATAACCCTATTAGGTCTTTATACTGCTTCTTGAATGTTTCATAATAAATGTGGTTGAAAATAAGAATAAATTTCACCAATTTAGATTCTAGAAATTGGTGTGATTATTGAGTCTTGTTCTTCTAATTATCTTACTTAAAAATTAGAATCATGTATTTTCTATCTTCTCCTATTCATTTATTTGATAAGATATGAGACCCTTAATCCTCTATATAAACTTAAATTCACAACAACTTCTTATTCTCCCCTTGTATGAATATAAGTTCACATAGAGACACACAAAATACCTTCTTACTCTTTTCAGTTGAAAATAATAATTATGCTACTTCTTATTATTTAGAGTAACAAAAAGAGAATTTATTACACTTTCATATTCACAATTCTTTCCCATATGCAATTTTTTACCTTTGTTTTCAAACAAAATGACAAAACACTCTTCCTTCCTCATCTCTTATACTCATCCTTTTCTTTATTTAGTCCATATAAATAGAACCAATTAATCCTCCTATATTTTTATTTGGTCTATTATAGTAGTAATTTATATTATTTCCATGTTCTTACTTTACTTACCAAGTATGTAGTAGTATCAAATACAACTCTCTTCAATTATAATGATACGATGATTTTTTCCTATGAATAAATGCACCAAGCACTTTTATTTTTTTTAAATCCATCATTGAACTATAATATATTTATATTAACAATTTCAACATAAGATATTCCTTTCATTAATCTTCTCTAAACTATTCTCTATACCATAAGAATTCTATTTTATATATTACCAATATTTTTTTTGTAATTAAAAAACCCCTCAAATATCACATGAGGATTCACAGAGTATTCCTTATTATTATTTAAAATAATCCACTTCATTAAATATTTTTGATATAAAGAACCCGAAATCTTAGATTTTAAGCCTTAACGATATTAAAAAAATGTCACATAGTCTTATATTAACATTCTATAAAAAATCAACATATTAAAACTCCACATATGCATGTAGATTCATGAATTTAAAGTTATATTCATCGGTTCTATCTTTTCAGAGAGAATCTCAAAAATAAAATTCCATATTCTTATATTATTATTATTATCATAATAGTATTTTTTAGAACTTAGATGTCGGAATACCTTGTATCATATGATACATTATTGCTGGACTTCTAAATTCATATGTACACCCCTTTTAAAAATTCATATGAACATATTATACTAAGATAATGTTGAATAAATATGATGATCCTAAGACATAGTGGAATTTATTTACACAATTCATCTAATCAAATTCATATTTAGTATCATCATATTTATTATTTAAATACATAAAACTTCTTCTTCTCTATTTTTATCAAGAAACCCGATGAATGTTATCATGATATATATATATATATATCATTGAATAACACTTCACCATGCATTGAAATACTAAATTTTATGACCCTTAAAATAGGATTTAATCCAAAATAAATATTTGAAGCCATATCATATTTTTTACTTACATTAAATTTGGAAGTGCCATAAATCTGGTTGATCCATGAAATTTACAAAATCTGGAAACAACTTTGCATCACGATTTAACTCTACATTAGACTACCTCAATTATACATTGGTCTGGGAAACTCAACATCTTCAATGTAGAGTACACATAAACTTTATATGGGACTTGAATTTTTCAAATTCTATACATACTCATCATGCTAGAGTTCATCTGAACCCTATATGGCCCTTAATGAATCTACCAGGGTTATTTTCCTTTTCAAAAATTACTCTTTTTTCTAGAATAAACTCTACATATAAACTATATTTTTATATATCTTAAAAAAATATAGTTTCATCTCTACATTATCTTGAGTTGAACTCTACATAATTTGGAATGAACAATATGTTCAGTTCTTTTTCAAAATTTTGACTACAAGCTCTGAAAATAAAAATTAATTTCCAAATATTAAAAATATGTTCCAAACTATCCTAGATCATTTTCTATCACCTATATACAAACATAGTTCCTTCACCTCACATGATAATAAAAATTTCTATAAAATATAAATATGATTGAATTTTTTACAATAAGTGTCAACACAATGATACCATATCCACTTCAAAATCTCTTTTATCTTAATGTTACTTTTTCCAAGTAATCTTTTATTTTTATCATAAATAATGGATGGGGTTTCCTCAAATTTATTAGCCATAGAGAGATATAAATCCTCATTATAACAAATCTATGGAACTATAATCTTAATAACATTATCCTTAAATAATATATGGATCTCCCAATGATTCTAGGTCAAGAAAAACTTTTTTTATGTAAATAATGATAAAAAATGAAATAGATTATAACACCAATCATCTAATATATGTATTTTAATCATTACACACTTAATATAAATTAACACTATCTTGAGAAACTATTTAAAAACTTCTTTTGTTCTTTTTATAATCTATAATTATCTTCTAACTAACCTAAATGTTTCCATAAATATCATGGAATCAAGATACAAAAATAGTTAACGATTATAAAAGATAAATACCACAGACACATAATAAAAAAACACCAAAAAGTCTTTCTATATCTTAATTTCAATTTTTAAAGGTTAAAACTTTTTTAAGAGATAGAACTAGAAAATAAGCCTATTTTCATGGTCCAAAACCATATCAATATGTTAGGAAATCATGGTATTAGATTAAGTCCAAGATCCATGTGAACCATGGACCCTATTATGATTAAAATAAGTTATGGGTTATAGCCACACTCCACATGGATCATGGATCTAAGAAACACCCCATATTCTAACACACTTTGAACTATAGTTAATGAATGTGGCAATTGACTTCAAAAAATTAATTTATTTTTGAAGGTTTGATCCCAATACCTCCTCTATAATTATTCTGCGACATTACCCATATTCTATATTGATAAATATGTATTTATATATGCACAAACACACAAAAATAAATATATATATAATTATATATAATTATAGCTGTTAATATATAAAGAAATAAAATAATTGTGGGGCGTCCTGCAATCTATGGCCACAATCCATGTAGACCATGGTTATAGGACATTCAATGGAAGACTATCTCTATGGTCCATATAGACCATAGTGATAGAATGACCAAATTACATGGTCCATGTGGATCATGGATATATGTATTTCAATGGTATCCTATTTCTAAGGTCTATATACATCATGGATGTAACATATACCTATGGACATGATCCATGTGAACCGTGTATATAGAACTTTACATTGAAGAAAATGGCTACATTTCACATGGACTATGGACTTAGGTATAGGTTGGAGTCGTGGTCTACATGGATTATTTATAGTCTTTTTTTAACCATTTCATTCATATTTTATGCATGGCTGAGGTTTTTCCACACCTACCTATGGACATAGTCTATATGAACTATAGCTATAGGATTTTTCGAGGATAAATATTTATAGGGTATATAATGGTCCAAGGTGACAGGAAACCCATTGGAAATGGCTTTTAAGATGGTATCTAAAGGACCACAATCAAATGGAAAATTTGTAGTAGCGATATTATGGTTTAGGGTCATATAAAGTTGACCAAAAATTGGTATTTATGTTTGATGTTATACAATTTTGACACAAAAAAATTATATATTTAAGTAATATTGATCAAACCAATATGTAACATGGTTTATACTCATGATATATGTATAAATATGTTATAAATATGTTATTCCCTTAGAAAACATGACTAACCTGAGGTGTTAGGATGTTTTGTTAGTTAGAATTACTGGAAGAGGGGAGAAATTTTTTCAATGAAAAAGAGGGGAAAAACCCATAATAACTTATAACATTTAAAAATATAATATTAGATAATATTAATTTTAATTTCAGGTATTTTTATTAGATTATGGAGTTTGAAAAAAGATATTCTAAGAAAATCACGTAATTTCTTTATCTAGGATGAAAACGTGGAGTATAAATGCCACTAGTCTTATCAGTAGTGGATGTGAAATCATGTTACAGAGCTATGTATCAATTTAAGGAGAATAAAGGGGGTCATTCATGGGATAATGATTGAGATGGAATGGGATATAATCATAGGTAAATCCTTTTGGGTGAGATTAATGATGGAAAAATATAGGGATGATTGTGGATATTGGAAAAAATTAATAAGGATGTAGTCGAGCCTAAAAATTGCATGATTGAACATGTGGATACCCTAAAGGAGATGGAGTGGTGGGTGATTTGTGTGAGGTGACATAAAATACTAAAAGGATAACTTGGCCGAACATATCATTTTCTTTACAGGTTCCCATACTACATACATTTCTTTCAGATAGGTACTCATATATCATAGACTTATCGAAACTATCACCAAAAAAGAAAAGGAGATTTTTGCATTGAAATATCATCTTGGTGAAGGAACTAGAATTGTTTTCTTAGTAATATTACACTCTTATTATTTGGAATTCTACATATTGATTGACACATAACATGTGTTAGATGAGTGGGAGATAAAGTTATTTTGTAAAGATATTATAGAGAATACAATTTTTCTAGATTGGTGGTTGAGGAACAAGGAAATACCAGTTGATAAAAACATTTATAAGAAGGGTATATACCTAGTCTCACATTTTCTATGTTGAAAATCCCCCAAAATAGAATCAATCTGGAATTAATTATTTAAAGGATGATTGTAAATATTTATCTGGGTATTCATCAAAAAAATCTGGGAATCTCATTAAAAGGGGATTCTATTTGGCATTTCCACTCAAATTGGTTATTGGGGGAGGCGTATAATGATAATGAGACCAAAATTAATGGTTTGGAGCTCACATCAGTGTGTGGGTGTTATAGAGGGTGAGGAACAGATTTTTTGAAGTAAGGTGCTGCTTCTATATTTATACTCATGTTTAGGTGAAACCCCTTATGGTGAAACATGGTTCTATTATCCTTGGTAGGGAGGCCTTGTATTACATCAGGGGAATTCCATATCCAAAAATGAAGGGGGTAGGGATCTCAATGGGTGGTGGGTTTAATGGAGGCCATCCAATACTAGGTGAAGGATAAATGTGGATGGGTTATGTGTTCATGAATATATGAGAGGGGTCATTTGGGGGATTATAGTAGGGGATCAATGATCTTATATTTTATCACATTCAATGGAATGGTCAACTCCACTGTGTCTGAGACAAGATTTATTAATATTATACTCTCACTGTGTATTGTTTTCAACATTAATATTTCTATATTGAAGTATGATTCCAAAAATATGGATGGAATTCTACACAAAAATTTCGGTAACCCATGGTACCTAACATAACACATTAGTATGTGTAGGTTTCTCAATTATCATGACATGGTGGTTAGCCACACCTGGAGATAGGGGATCTTTAAAGCTGGTATTATAACTAATAAATGGATATCTAGTGAATTACTCATTCTATATTAATGTATAACATATCTACTACATGACATTAACACCTTTGTTAGTGGTGATTATATAGAAGTTCACCACTTTATACCACCCTATGTTTCTAGGAACTTTTCAATAAAAAGTTAATTTTGAGTGAGTTAGTTGTTGTACCATTTAATAGTCATAGTGATGATGATTGTTGATCCTTTTAAAATAAAGGGTTAAACTATAGTGTGGTTAAGGGAATATGGGGTAAGTTAATTTTATCCATTAAACAAATATATTTCACTGGATAAATATAGGTGGGTTTTATATATCATGTATGTGTCATAATCATGACTTGGGGGGTCCCTTAGGATCATATCTATGCATTAACAATGTGAAAAAACATTATTGTAACTAAAATATTCAAGATAAAAATTATGGTACATGATAATAAAATGTTCAAATCTTTTGGGATATTTTGATTCAGATCTTACCTAGTTATATTATTGAGAAATTATAAATAGTTAATATAAGTGGGTATAGTTTTTAAGTTGGGTCCAAATGAGGTGATCTGAATATCACTACATATCATGTTAGAATATGAATCAAGATACACACAGTTCAATATAAGGGATAACCTTTTCTTAATGTTAAGATAGAAAATCTATTTGTAATTATTAGGTTATCTAGAGTCCCCTATATATAGCTAGATCATCATAGAAGAAAATAGAATAAAAGGGAGGGAAAACTCTGTTAGTAGAAAAAGATTAAACCCAACATGAATTGAAGAGAGTTTCATCCAATTGTAGAATAAGGAATGGGATTATGGTGAACTTCATGGTTTGGAGTAAAAGAGAAGAATTTTGAATCACTATGCATCCTATATGAGTATGAATAATGTCACATGTAATTATTAATATAGTGTATTTTCATAGTTAAGGGTCCTTGAGGAAAACCATATGTAAAAGAGGAGACCATGAAGTGGTAACAGATATATATATTCAGCTCTTACACATATGTATTAGTTCATGTTGAATAGATAACTCAAACTAGTTTAAGGGCCATGTAGGATGGGCCACATGTCATATAGTTTAAGGTTGAAAAATAAAAAACCATAGACTATCAAGTTAAAGAAAATATAGTGGGTATTTTAAGTCATGTATTTTAGGCTCATGTGATTAATATATAATACCATTAATATTAAGGCCATTAATAGACATTTGGAATGAATGATACCTAACATTAGTGGATAACACTACCAATATCATATAAATTCTTGAATACAAGTTCACTTTCGTATAAACATTATTGATGGTGAAATAATCATAAAAAATCATTGCAAATATTATTAAACTAACATTTTTTATCCAAGTATACCAATTTTAAATAATATTTGATAAAGTCTTGTTGAATTGTTTTATATGTCCATTCATAACCACATAATTATGGGATAAATGATTAGACTATATGTTGTACTATAAATATAATTTCCTTAGCTCAAAATTACCGAAGCTGGTTTTGTTATTTGTAAGAGTTATAGTAGGAACTCTAAATTTAATAATGATATTGTAATTAAGGAAATTTATGAAAAAACATCATTTTTCTATTAGGGATTATAACTCTAGTAATTTTAGAGAAGAAGTCTGTAATGGTGATAATTAATTTGAGTTTCTTGATGGTAGATGTAGTGTATGGGCCCATGACCACAATCCCCCATATTCTGAATGGAAATGTGTACTTATTAGTGTAAAATAACATCTTGGGTTAATGTATAAACATAGTATTCACCTATAATGCATGAAACATTCATCATATATAATCATAGATTATAGATTGAAAGAAATACCTAAGTCTGTTAATTTTGTGAGAGTGATTGGTTCCTATTTGATGTGTACAATAAGTTCAATCATGTACTTTCTATATTACATTTATGGTCTCTCCTCCATCAATACATTTAAAAAGTACACATTGAATCCATGTTTATGGGGGATGTCTCAGAAATTCACCCAATCAAAATGGAATAAAATTTTCCCCAATCAACAAACCTTATAATCTCTAGTTAATTTTTTTTTGAAATAACCACACTTAATAAGTATTCTACCATGTGATATATTCAATTTATTTCCTCATCATTTAGTATATATAAAATCTAATTTAATATAATTTTGTATCAATATCATTGATTTATGTAATATCTTTTCCAACAAACAAATATTATACTCATCAATGTGAAAATAAGGATGATTGTATCATCTTAATATTAATATGTATGAGATATGGATATATTATTTAATGCATCATCTAATAATTTTGAAAATATTGAATTCAGATAGTATTTTATTGAAGGAAAATTGATCCATCAGCCACTGAGTGTTGTCAAGAAATGGTAATAACTCTTAATTGTCAGTTAGAAGCTCCGTATTGATCAATTTATTAACCATTATTTATTTTCCTTTTTAAATTTAATTGTATAGTTTGTATTTTCATTAAAAATTATGGTATTTCAATTAGGGAATGATTTTACTCATCATTATTAGTGGATCCATTGGAAAGGGTGAAAGAGTAATGGAAGAGTGATTTTATAGGAGAAATTAACACAAGCCCAAAACTGGATTAGCTTAGTTTTGGTTCTTCTATAATTTTAATTGTTTTACTTTTATAAAAACGATCAATTTAAATTTCCCATGTCTGAATAGGTTAATGAATGGAGAAACCCACTTCACTAAGATGTTTTGTGCCTATAACTAACTATATTTGGGAGGGTTGTGCATCAAAAAAATCATCCAATACTTTTCCTTTTATCACATTTTGGTACATAAAATGGATGTAAAATTAATGAAGGATGCAAAACCATATTTCTTATCATCTATTCAACATTTAATGACTATGGAAATATTTGAGTAGATAAACTTGGGAGATCAAGGGGATCTCATGATTCTATAAGTAGTGGCATGTGTTGGATCATTAGGGAAATAAAATATAACTAGGGGTGAATATTAGTTTTAAAAATTTAATGAAGAAAATGGGGTTTATAATATTAAAATATTTAGTGAGTGAAGTGTTTTTGAAATTAATTATAGTGTAAATAAAAAAACAAAGAACACAAGGATTTATAGTGGTTTAGATCACAAATATCCTAGTGAACTCCTCAACCTCCATTATTCATTGAGGAGATTGGTACCCACTAAGAACCTCAATTTTAAAGGTGTGAGAACCTTGTTACAGACCCTTCATTTTATAGGAACCCAGAGGCACAACCTAGTCTGATAAACGAGACCATACAAGTCTATTTACATGAATTTTTATCTAGAGTAACAACCCATACATTTCTTTTGGTCTTCGAATAATCATATAAAAAGAATACTTTCATTTTATTGTAAAATCATAAAAGATAAATGAAGTAATAGAAATAGAAATAAGAGATTACACGAATAAAAAATTACATAGATAAATTAGTATATGATCAGAAATGTTGAATATATGGAATCTCGATGATTATTAATCACATGGAAGGAACAAATGTCAAATTTCATGTCCTTCTGTTATCATAATCAAAGAATAAATGTTGTAGAAGTTTGTGAACAATTGAGAGAAACAAGTATATCAAAGTTGTATCGCAAGTTTACTCTATAAAATGATCTATAATGGTATATGTTTGTATTCTTAGAATAAATATCCCCGATCATTTAAATAAATATCCTCTAAGAGAGTGTCTATGTCCAATATCTACTTGAAACTTATTAGAGAATTATAAGGAAATAATATTATCTTTACCTATATTTTTTAAAGCCATGAAAAATAACATAAAATAAAACCAAGATTTATATTTATTCATAAAAAATTAATATTTAAAGGATAAAAATTTTAAACAACTCATAATTATAAAAAAATTTAAATAAAAATATAATTTTATAGATAATACAAAAAACAAAATGCAATAAAAAATAGAGCATGACATGAATTTTCAACTGCAAGAAGATTTGCACATAAAATAATTCAATAATTATTTTTTACACACTTTTATAATTTTTTATCAACATAAAATAATAATAAAATAGTCAAAAGAGATTTTTTTAATAAAAAAAATTAAAAAAAAATAAAAAATTTAGAAACAAAAATGTTAAATAATAGTGAATCATTGTTTAATCATTGAAACCAATAGCGGTGGAAGAATTTTTATACCACTAAAAAGAGAGAGTGGTGAAATTATAATGGTGGATAAATGGAGAATATTCTTCTCTTTCACTTATAAGAAAAAAATTAAAAATATAAAACCAAATAAAAAATTAATTACATGCCACATAGAAACCAAGGATTTAGGATAACCAATTAAAAGTTTCTACCTCTAGAAGTCCAATAGTAAGTCATGACCTACTGTTAGAGATGTACAGCCACGAATCCTGACCCAATATTAAATATTTACAATGTGACTCAATGAAATAATTATAGATTATAAGGAATAAATAATAGATGAATATTCTTCAAATGAAAATAAGAAAATAACTTCAAAACAATAAGAATTATACTGCACTCGATCAAAGAAGGAGAAGAGATCATATTAGAGATTAAATAATATTATACCCATAAATAAATAAATTAAAATTGAGGGGTAAAAAATTACCCACCTTTGATGTCTAAAAGTGGCTCATGACTCAACATTAGTGTCTGACGGTGGCTCATGAATCACCATGGGTGTCTGATAGTTTCTCATGTATTACTATTTGTAACACCCTGAGATTCTGTGAATTATTTTTTTTTGAAATAATTTATCCCTTGAGTTATTTTTTCTTTCACATAACACTAAAGATAGTTTATTTTATATTAAATATAAAGATAACCTGGACTTTTACACATAACATTACATGATTTTAAGCATAATTAAATATTATATTATAAGCTAAGGATCTTAATGTAAATTATCTTGGAAGACTAGGTACATAAAATTGAAAACATGAAACTAAACAAAACATTTATTTATTTAATCTTCATAAAGATCTAATAACTTACGTTTTTCTCATAAATATTTATAGGATAACCTGGGGATAACATGAAAAAAGGGATAAGCTAAAAAACCCAATAAGGGAATATTCTTAAGAATAAAGATTTAGCACAGGGATAAAAGAAATGTCATAATGATATAAAATGGAATAGAAAATATGGAATCATAACATATAAACATGGGATAATAAAAACATGGATTCATAGTAATGTTATAGAAACATAAAAAATGACCTTATCACAAGTCAATGCTCGTTTCACATAGAGGAGCACAAGTTAAGGTTAACCACCAAGACTATTGCACATGGTACCACGAGTTAAGGCTAAACGAAAAGACAGTTGAAAATAACATCTCATGAGACTCAAATTTACCAAATGAATTAGTGTGATACTTGGACCTAATAATCATAACATTTTCATGACCATGCTCTCCACATATAGATTCATACATAATCAATCATACATAAACATAAGGGTTACCCATTGTAATAATTGGGTATTATAGTCATGTCATAAAGAATATCAAATGGGAGGATAATAAAAATTTCCATGAAGAGAATTAATTGAAAATACATGGAAAATAATAGGTTATAGTTGTTATATATCATGAAAAGTAATGTCACTTTAAGTAATAACATCCAAAAAGTGAACATAAGAGACTTTAGAATTAAAAAATTTTAGTTCGGTTAAACGAAAATATCAAAGGCCATTTAAAAAATAAAAGGGAATAATCTTTTATATACTACTAGAAGTGAACCATAAAGGTTTTAATAATAAAATTATTTATTTTATAAAAATAATGTTGGATTATAAATATATTATATAGTGCACTTGAAATTCAGTAAGAATTCTGAAAGTTCCCTTAAAATGATCATGCTTATCTGGAATAATTGAGGAGGGAATCATTTTAAAACATGTATACCCATGAAAAATAATAATGAATGGAACTTTAGACATGAGTATGGAGTATTTAAATATAAAATATATTATTTAAACAATAAAACATATAACTTTATTTGGGTAAAAATAAAGTTAGAGAAACCTCAAGGAATAATGGAGGTTTGGGTAGAATCCCTTACCTTAGGTACAGTGGTGTTTTTACATGATCTTAATGTCTTGGATACCAAAATTAAATTCAATAATTAATATTTATATAACCTATTCTTTATTTCTCTGATTTATTATAACCTTATTAAGTTCATTCATGATCTTTTTGATGTGTTAAGACGTTCAATTTCATTCTTTATTTCATTGGTTTTCATGGTTGTTTAACTTATATACTAGTAAGGATAAACATGTAAGATGATAATGGTTGTCCAGAATTGAATTTTTATGTTATTAGTGAACATAATAAATATTATATGGTTATAAAATTAATTTTTTTTATTTGGAGTGAAGATGGATCATTATGTCAAATTCTAATGATAACTATTTTAGTTAATTTGTGTGTTTTTGATCACATCGAACACATTTTGATTTATAAATTAATATCATGTGTAAAAAAAATTCAAGAACCATAAATTATACATAATAAATATATTATAGTATATTTAAACCATAAAAATAGTTTCATTAATATAATTTAAGATGGTAAGAGAAATTGAAATCTCCTCATCCTTGAATGTATTAAATTAACACATCTCAGATGGTGTTTTTGTTTCCAGTATTAAAGACGAGGGAAAGAGATATGATGATGAATTAGTCCATTATCAGAACAAAATTACTATAAATTTAAAGTACTGGAGTTATCATAAATTTTTTATGAAATTATGTGAGGAAATAAAAAGAAAAAAATGGAACATGAAAGAAAATAAAATAAATGAAAAGATGAATTTACTTCTTGAATATATCTTCATTGAGGACCTCTTTAAGGGAGAGGATTTGGTCTTTTTAAGAGTATGAGGGGTTATGGACATGGTAGAGGGGTGTAGGGAGGTATTTTAGAATAATTTGGACTATTCAAAATGCTTGAGAGGAGTGTAGAGAAGAGGGGTGAGGGAGGTTTTTATAGTGGAGGAGAGGAGGGTTTTCTCAATATTTTATTCATTATTTTTTTTATTTTGATCAATAAAAGAAATAGTAATGATATTTGAAGCCAAAAGAAATAATATATTCATGTGAGTTTTAACCCAAGGTTCTTAAATCATACATGACTCCATAAATAGTGTAGTTCTTATAAAATGTATATATACAACAAATTGTTGTATTTTACTATTCACCAAAAAATAAAGTATTTCAGAAAAATATGAAAAATTCACCCAAACCATTTCTAAACATCTAGAATTAAAAAATAAACACCATTTTAGTAAAATAATGTTCTAAATATATGAAATTTAAATTTTAATTAAAAGCATAATTTACTTGAAAAATAAAAATTTTAAAATGTAATCCGCTTTTCTAACACTTTGAAAAATTAATTAAAGTCTATTAAAATTATCATATAATAATAACTCATCAAAAATAATTAATTATGAATATATTATATGAAAATAAGTTTTTAAATTATTAAATTAATCATAAAATTGTAATTTAATATACAAGACTCACAAAAGTACCAACACTATGATATAATTGTATCATAGTGTCACTTAAAAACTAGACAAATTTTATTTAAAATTTCATTGATATGGTTAGTTATTCAATTGGATGTTTTACGTTTCATAAGGGTTATATTACTATTCAAAAGGGTAACATTACTATTCATAAGGGTCAGTTACTATTCACCAAAAAATAAGTTTGTCTTATCGGACTCCAAACATCTTACTGATCACAACCATGTATGTGAGATTTTATAAATTCAATTCAAAAAAGTAAAAATAAAATGTTTAAAGGTCACATAGTATTTATTAGTTCATTGTGCTTTCATTTCATTTGATTATACTATATGACATAATTATAATAAGGAAATTTCCATTGATTAATCTTTGGGTCGTTATATTCTTCCCCTTATGAAATTTCTTCCTCGAAATTTTGTTTTACATTCAAGGCCATACACATGTGTAGGTAATTTTCCATCATTACCTCCTCTAGTTCCCAGGTTTCCTTTTCATACTTATGGTTCCACTAAAGTAATTTGGCCAGGTGAGTAGTCTTGTTGCATAGAACAATATCTCTATGATCAAAGAACTTCACTGGATGATCCATATAAGAATGATCGTTCTCTAACTATACCACCTATAAAGAAATTACATGTGAAGGATTTGGTATGTACATCATTAAGAGAGATATGTGGAATAAATCATGTAATTTAGACATGGTAGGTGGAAGTTCTAGTCTATAGGCCATAGCTCCGACACGAATAAGAATCTCAAAAGGGATAATGTACCTGAGACTTAACTTTTCTTTCATCCCAAACCTCGTGAACTTATTCCATTGAGACACTACTAGAAATCCAGCCATTACCAACACTTTTTTCACAAAAGTTTAGAAAATACCATTGGAAAAAAGAACATATCCCAACGGTTCTAGTAAACCGTTGGCATAGGTTGTTATATGTTGTGTTCTCCCAACGGTTTAAGAAAACTGTTGGGAAAGAAAACTATTACTCACAGTTTTTATTAACCGTTGGGAAACAATATAACCAATTTAGGGCTCCATCACGACATTTTTTCCCCACGTACTCCTCCCCTCCCATACCTCGATGTCCTCCCAGCCTCCGCCTCCACCTCCCAGCCTCTGCCTTCGCCTCCTAGCGCCCTCCCTCTCCTCCAACAACGTTCCCCTTCCCCTATCAGCTCTTTCTTTGACGACAACATCCCCCTCCACTCTCATATCTCGGTGACGTTCCCCCTACCCTCTCATCTCCCTCTCTTGGAGACATCTCCCTCCCTTCGTGGCTCAATCTCCTATGATGACATCCCTCGACCCCCTCTCCAGTCGCGCGCGAAACCCCCCATGGCCAAACACCCCGTAGGACGTACCCCTCTCTCAGCTCCCTCTCCTCCTACCAGGGTTCTTGATGTGTACTTACAGGTAAGAATTAGTACTCTTTTTTAAACAATGAGGAAACACAGAATGAATTTTTAGGTTCATATTTAGGATAACAATTCATATTATTTGTGCATTTTGTAGATTTTTGGGTAGTAACCAACTCATGGTGTGGTGAATTATTGGTTAAATTGTAAATTTTTTCAAAATAGTGTCTTAAAAAATGTAGGGTTAGATTCACAGGTTTTATTCCATTCATTCGAACAGTGCATTCAATAAAAATTTTATGATTTTTTAAAAACCTCATTTTTTCCTCTATAGACTCATATTAGACCTTATATTGTGTTGGATTTTGTTTGTTAATCATGATATATATGTGATGAGGTTGTATCGTCATTAAGATGTGCAATGATGTGGGTTAATTGGTGGTGAGTGATGCTATATGAGATTTTATGGGCTATTGTGAGGATTTTCTTTCCCTTTAATTGATTGGTTCATAAAACAGAAGTTGGTGCTGCATGTATTATGTAATTGGAATTGGTAAAGTAAAATTTTGGTCTCAGATTTCTGAGTTTTTTATTTTGATGGTATTCTCTATAAAAAATGGGTATATCTCTATTGATTGTGGGTGTATTTTCCAATTGAATAATTTATTTATTAAACTGACCATGCAATACACATTTCCCACAATACAGAAGCACCACATAAATCATAGATAGATACTACACACCACAAGACACCCCTGGGATACACCCCTTGACATCTACGGATAGTTAAGGGGCCTTTAACTTAGGAACTGAAGTCGATTGGCACTCAAACCTTGAGAAATTTGCATTTCTGGTAGAAATGATACCAAAACCTTTATTCCTAATATAGTATAATGAAATGGTTTACACCCTCATGACCAAGTAGACCATCAGGTTCATGGACTGGTGCCCAACCAGGATCAAAAGTATGATCAACTACTAAACATTGATTGTGGTCCATATGAGGTTCTTTCCATAGTGAAGAGGGTTATGTGCACAATATTCAACTCAACTAATGTAGCATATGTGCATATTCAATGGCTAAGTGTACTGGTATAGTGTTTCCTACAACGTTCTATATAAAGACCATAAAAAAAATGAAGAGATAATTAAATGGATATGTTTCCCCATTTCTTGTTGGAACATGATTTGAACCATGTGGCATTGGTGTTCTTATATATTGGGTGGTGACATGTATAGTCACAGGATACATGTATGTTTTTTTTTGTTTTTTTTATTTTCTTTATCACATTGGCCACTTAGGTATATTACTTCTTTCTATGGACAGAGGGTAGTAATGCTATCATGACTAGTTGATGTAGATCACTTGTATACTGTAATACCATGAGGTGTGAGTGTGAGGAAACATTAGAAGCTAGAGGATCCTTGGGGTCTTCCATGAGATAGAATTGTTTTTCTAAAAAATTGTGTGGGAACATTTCTAGATTATGTTGGAGTCATGAAATAACCCCAATTGTCTCCATGAGATAGCGTAAACAACCCCAAGTGTCTCCATACATTGTAGCATCCTCGCATGGGTTGGCCACTCAACCAATCCTATAAAACCTATCATAGCCTATCCTCTTAGTCACATAGTCTAGACTCATCTCTCGAGGAGTATCCCATGCCTCAATGCACATATCATCATCCAACTAGACAAAGATGATTATTCACCTTATGATTTTCCTAGTCACAAAATCACACCATGTCAAACACATCTACATTATATTCTCAATAATCCGGTCATGAACCTCATCAAAATCATGTATTATATCTCATTCCCAATAACCAAGTTCCATCCTAAGCTAAATCACACCAAGCATCTTGGAATTATAATGCCAATCTATCTGACAATACCCAATACCCACACTAGAATCTCTTCCTTCATCTCTTTAGTTGAACTATTGACTCATTAAATAGATTAAAACCATTCATAATACATTTTATATACTCAGAGGGACCATTCCACTATAAGAACATACTAATATTCCAGTCCATCCTCATAAGTATTTACTCATCAAACGCTAGATGTACAATTGCCTCACCTATAACTACAAGAACCAATCCTCTTAAGAATATTTTTCTTAATCTAAATCCTCATCATTAGTGACATCAATCACATTAAAGTGCATAAATATAAACTGAACCCTAAATTCCAAGAATTATTCATGTGTACAAGCCCCATGGAAACTGGCTAATAACTAAAACCATAAAAAATAATGTCAAATACATGCATCATTTTTAAATAAATATATTAAGTGTGAAAATAAAACCAATAATAATAAGACCTCATCCCTTGTATCCAAAAAAACCAAACTAAGTTGAAACTTGGGCCAAATTGATTATATAACATTAATAGGAAGATTAATTGTTAATTAATAGGAATGTACTTTTTGATAGTATCATTTTGAAACATTGATCTGTTTCCCCTTTGCCTACAGGAACATGATTTGACCCGTGGGGCGCTGTGGCCCTTATATGTTGGGTAGTGACATGTATAGTCAAAGGAGACAAGTATGTTTTAGTTTAGTTTTTATTTTATTTTCTTTATCGCATTGGTCAATTAGAACATTGACTGATTTCTATGGACATAGGTTAGTAATATCTTACGAAGGGGGCCATAAGGAGTTCAGATTGATTTAGTCCACCAGCTTTGATCCGAGGTAAGATTCTATGGTTACTACTTGTCTCACACCTCATGTATTTGGGGTTTTAGTTTTTTTGACCCCATATTATGTTTTTGGTAGGGAGTTGGATCATTTCATGTTGGTTCGAGTGGGTTTATTTCTCTGATGCCAATCTAGGTAAGTCTTTAATGTCATTGGTTGGTTTCTCACTAGTTATGTAGTGTCGTCCATGTGTTTTAAGGTTCTTAACATCCTTTGTGTAGTGCGTTGATCCCTGCTTGTTGGTTTTGAGTCACCTAGTCAAGGGTGACTCGCCTTCATGTGCATAGGTAAGTAAGTATATGTATGTGGGTTCCCCCATTACGTGTATAGTCACCCATGGCAGTGATTATGCATGTATGGGGCTAGTTGTTCCCATGTATATATATATATATAAATGCACACACAGGTGAGTGGATACTGGTATATGCATATAAGAATATGCGCAAGGATCCCCTTTCACATGCTCATGGCCATACGGGTCTGTGCATAGGGGATAGGTTCCCTTCAATGTGCGTAAAGATGTATATACCCAGTGGAGGAGCATCAACTTTTAGTTAGAAAACACCAAGAGATGAAGTGGATGGCTTGGTTCCACCTTGAGGTAGAGTCCCTCTCATTACCTCTTTAATTTAAGAATGCTTTAAATTGAATTTAGTTTATTTCTTAATTCTTCTTAATTATATTGAATTTCATATCTTGAATAAGTGTTCTTTAATATAATTGTTCCATTTGATAAATAAATTCATGTTTTTATAATAAAACCCCTCCAATGGAGGTGTGATGTCTACGAAAACTCATAGTTATAGTTTAGGGTGTGTGATTCTTTTTACGTCGTTTTGTTTCCCTTTAGACGTTGCGGCATTGTGCCGCTCACTACAACCTTCCAATGATCCCATGTTATAACATATTAAATAGTTGATTTGTTCTATCATGTACGTTGCGACCTTATATTATGGCGAAACCCATTTTTGGTGTTTTCCTGGCCTCTTGGACACCCCTTAAGGTGTTTACCCGAGCCTATATATCTAAACACGCTGATGGTGTCATTGTTTAACACCAATCAGGCTTACGGTGCTCCCCACCTTAAGCTTCATCTTAACACCGTTTGGGGTGTTTTACCGGCCTCGATGCACATCTAATTTTTTACATATATGAATTCTCCCATAAGATTTGTATTGCATCCTGAGACGTTAAAACATACTCAAATTATATTGTTCTTAAGGTGACTGAAGTTTTATTATTAGAGTTCCAAGAAATTCATATACCATTATTAAGTAATACACCTACATAATTTGACTCTCAATCAGTAGTTTCAACTACCTAGTACCACTTTTGAAAACAACGAATATAAAATATATATCTTTATCATACCATAATCCAGAATCAAGAGTCTGTTTTTTATAACAAAAGATCGGTTTCTATATTGTGAAGGACAACTACATAGGATTTATTTAGAATCCTGGCCAGAAGATACTGCCCCGCGGATGTCTCTGGACTGGGCCAACAAGCCGCGGTCATGCCACGGTCACACTGCGGTCACGCCGCAGTCACGCCGCAGTAATGCGGTGATTTGGCCCTACTCCCGGACGACACCCCATGGTGGTTCTTAGTCCTATCAGAATTCGATGTATGATACCTAGATAGAGTTTTAGATACATTACCCACCATTAATTAATGGCGAGGGAGGAGACAACCGGAATGTTGCCCCGCCTCCTCCCACTCCGTTCACTCCTGGCCAAAAGATGTTGCCCTGCGGATGTCGCTGGACCAGGCCAATACACCGCGGTCACGCTGCAGTCACACCACTGTCAGGTTGCAGTCATATCGCGGTGATACCATGATTTGGCCCTACTCTAGGATGACACCCTGTGGTGGTTCGCAGTCCTGTTGGAATTCGATGTATGATATATAGATAGAGTTTTAGATACATTACCCACCCAAAGTTAATGGGGAAGGATGAGACAACCAAAATGTTGCCCCACCTCCTCCTGCCCCCTTCACTCCTGGCCGAAATATGTTGCCCTGTGGATGTCACTGGACCAGGACAACATGCCACAGTAACGTCGCGGTCATGTCGCGGTCATGCCGTAGTCATGCCGTAGTGATGCCATGATTTGGCCCTTCCCCAGGATGACATCCCACGTCGGTTTGCAGTCCTGTCGAAATTCGATGTATGATACATAGATAAGGTTTTAGATACATTACCCACCCATAGTTAAAGGGGTGGGAGGTGATGTCTGGAATGTTACCCCACCTCCTCTCGCTCCATTTTCTCCTGGCTGAAAGATGTTGCCCCGTGGATGTCTCTAGACCAGGCCAACACGCTGTGGTCACGCCGCGGTCACGCCGTGGTAATGCCATGATTTGGCCCTTCTTCAGGGTGAGACCGCAACAACCACCATCAGCCCACCAACAGCAGGAAAGAAGCATCCTCTACAAGAAGAGACATAGAAAAAACACGTGAACATCAATCGAACATATAACCAGAGACCCGAGAATCACACGAAACCACCCCACCGTCATGAAAGCACCAAGGTCCACTCGACGCAACGACAACCTAGAGGAAAACGCACGCACACAACCACCCACACGAACCCACACACCCACCCCATAGAGAGCACACACTCCCATACTCAAAAAAACATGCACACACCCAACCACACGAATGCGCGCTCCCAAACACCAACATAAGGAGGCCGCCACAGTCCACCTACAAACCCTCATCCACCACAACCACCACAATCCAGCCTACACCAGCCACATCCATCCCACACTAGCCCCCTTCCACCTTCATTTTAGACCGCTGACACCGGTATTCCAGCCCGCAGCAGCCCCCCTGCCACCTTCAAATCAGCCTACACCATCCCCACACCACCTGTAACCATCCTACTTCCACCAGCATTTTATCCCCTTCCACCTGCATTTGAGCCCGCACCAGCCCCCAGCCACCTACAATCTAGCCCGCACCAGCCACCACACCATCCCCCACCCCCTAGCCTCCTACAAAACACTCATGCTAGCCCTCTTCTACCTTCAAAACAGCTCCAAACACCAGTTCTAGCCCCCACCAGCCCCGACCTCCTACATCCCAACCCTCACCAGCCCCTGCCACATTCCCAACAGCCCCCCGCCACCTGTAATCCAGCCCACACCAGCCCCCTTCCACCTATTCCAGCCCACACCAGCCCCTTGTCACCCCCTGCCACCTGCCTTCCTGCCCGCACCGGCCACTCCAGCCCACACTAGCCACTCCAGCCCGCACCAGCCACCGCACCAACCCACAAAATCCTACATTCCATCCCTCACCAACCCCCTTCCACCTAAAAAACAACCCCATAACACATGTTCCAACCTGCACAAGCCCCCAAACAACTCTCCACCCTCCTCCCTGGACCCCGGACAACCCCCACCATCCTCTCTAGACCCCGGATAGCCCCCCCCCCACTCCTCTCTGGACCCCAGACAGCCCCCCAGACAGCCTCCCCACCCTCCTTCCTAGACCCCGGACAACCCCCCAAATAGCCCCCACCCTCCTCCTTGGACCCCTAATATCCCCCCATACAACCCCTTGGATATACCCCTAGACATCTCTTAGAAATCCTCCCCACCCTCCTTGTTGTACCCCCGACAGCCCCCCTGATAGCCCCCAGACAACCCCCATACACCCCCCCGAAAAGCCCCCCACCCTCCTTCATGGACCGCAGACAGCCCCCACCCTCCTCCCTAGAACCCGAACAGCCCCTTGGACATCCCCCCCACCCTCCTTCCTAGACCCCAGACAACCCTCCAGATAGCCCCCAGACAGCCCCCAACAGCCCCCACCCTTCTCCCTAGACCCCGGAAAGCCCCCCAAACAGCCCCCCACCATCCTGCCTAGACCCTAGATAGCCCCTCGGATAACCCCCCAACCCTCCTCCATAGACCTAAGATCCCAATCTAATCTCTATTCAATATTCACCCAAAATACCAATGGAGAAGAGGGTTTTAGAGCTTTAGAAGAAGATGATATAGGAGTGCAAACCCTAATCGAAAAGAGGAATCCATGAGAATATTAGACTCACCTTGATATTAAATCCCCACTTGACAGAACTCAAACTCCCAATTGACATGTACAAGTCAACCCCTCCTCAATCCATGGCACAGTGTGTCCGGTACCACTCAAAGTGTCTCACTTTTATTTGAAATGGACAACATTTTAAATGAAAGCAACAACTGACATACGGAAAACTGACCAAATGCATTCGGATTCTATTGATACTTTATCACAACGATCCATGGGTCATTTTTGATGTGTACGAGTTAACCCTGCCTCAATCCAAGGCATGGTGTGGCTGGTACCACTCAAAGTGTTTCACTTTTATTTTAAATGGACAACATTTTAAGTGAAAACAAAAACTGGCATATGGAAAACTGACCAAACTCCTTATGATTGTGTTGATACTTTATCACAATGAGACATGGGTCATTTTTGACATGTATGAGTTAACCTTACGTCAATATGGGCACGGTGTGGCCGGTACCACTCAATATTTCTCACTTTTATTTGAAATGGACAACATTTTAAGTGAAAACCACAACTAGCATACAGAAAACAAACCAAACACATTTGGATTCTATTGATACTTTAGGAAAATGATCCATGGGTCATTTTTGACGTGTAGGAGTCAACCCCACATCAATATATGGCATGGTGTGGCTGGTACAACTCAAAGTGTCTCACTTTTATTTGAAATGGACAACATTTTAAGTGAAAACAACAACTGGCATATGGAAAACCAACCAAACGCATTCTTATTGTGTTGATACTTCAACGCAACAATCCATGGGTCATTTTTGACTTGTAATATTCAACCTCGCCTCAATATGAGGCATGGTGTGGCCGGTACCACTCAAAGTGTCTCACTTTTATTTGAAATGGTTAAAATTTTAAGTGAAATCAATAGCAGTCAAACGAAAAACCAACCAAACACATTCATATTATGTTAATACTTTAGTAAAATGATACATGGATCATTTGTGATGTGTATGAGTCAACCCCGCCTCAATTTGAGGCACGGTGTGAGCTGTACCACTCAAAGTATCTTTCTATTGTTTAAAATGGATACTCTTTTAAGTAAAAACCACTAGCATAATGAAAACCAACCAAACACATTCAGATTGTGTTGATACTTTAGGTAAACGATCCATGGGTCATTTGTGACATGTATGAGTCAACCCTAACACAATATGAGGTGAGATGTGGCCAACACCACTCAAAGTGTCTCTCTTTTGTTTCAAAAGGACATCAATTTAAGTGAATACAACAACTGACATACGAAAAACTAACCAAAGGCATTCAGATTATGCTGAAACTTTAGGAAAACGATCCATGGGTTATATGTGATTGTTATAAGTCAACCACACCTCAATCCGATGGACTATGTGGCCGGAACCACTCAAACTGTCTCACTTTTATTTGAAATGGACGAGATTTTAAGTGAAAACAACAACTGGCATATGGAAAACTGACCAAACACATTCGGATTGTGTTGATACTTTAGGAAATCGATCCATGGGTCATTCTTGATGTGTACGGGTCAACCCCTCCTCAATCTAAGGTGCGGTGTGGCCTACACCACACAAAGTGTATCTCTTTTGTTTAAAATGGAAATCATTTAAGTGAAAACAACAACTGACATGCGAAAGACCAACCAAATGCATTCATATTCTATTGAAAATTTAGGAAAATGATACATGGGTCATATGTGATGTTTAAAAGTCAGTACCACCTCAATCTAAAGCGCGGTGTGGCTGGAACACTCAAAGTGTCTCTCTTTTCATTAAAATGAACATCATTTTAAGTGAAAACAAAAATTGACATACAGAAAACTGACCAAATGCCTTCGGATTCGGTTGAAAATTTAGGAAAATGATCAATGGGTAATATGTGACATGTAAAAGTTAAATCCACATCAATAAAAGGCGTGGTGTGGTCGGAACCACTCAAAGTGTCTTTCTTTTGTTTAAAATGGACATCATTTTAAGTGAAAAAAACAACTCACATACGGAAAACTGACAAAAAACATTCGGATTCTAATGAAACTTTAGAAAAATGATTTATGGGTCATTTTTTGATGTGTATGAGTCAAACATGCCTCAATATGAGGCATAGTGTGGCTGGTATGACTCTAATTGTCTCTCTTTGGTTTGAAATGGAATCATTTTAAGTAAATACAATTGGCATATGGAAAAACAATAAAAAATATTCGGATTGAGTTGATACTTTAGTACAATGATCCATGGTTCGTATGTGACATGTACAAGTCAACCTTGCCTCAATCCGATGCGTGGTGTGGCTGGCACCACTCAAAGTGTGTTGCCTTTATTTGAAATGGAAAACATTTTAAGTGAAAACAGCAATTGGCATACGGAAAACTAACCAAACACATTTATATTCTATTGATACTTTATAAAAATGATCCATGAGTCATCTGTGATGTATAAAAGTCAACCCCACCTCAATATGAGGCATGATGTGGCCAGTATCACTCCAAGTGTATGCCTTTTATTTAAAATAGACATCATTTTAAGTAAAAACAACTGGTATATGGAAGACCAACCAAATGTATTAGGATTATATTGATACTTTATTTTGAGGCTATTTTCTTCTAATTTTTGAATTCAGTCGTGTGTGTGTTATAGAAAATGCAATTTTGTATGTATTCTTAATTCTGTATAACCTACACCCTAGACACCACCACCCCCGTGGACAGCCCCCCACCCCTGGACACCCCCACCCCATATGACACCCCAACCCCTTGTATGTCATATTATATATGTGTTATATATAATTCATAATTCTGTATGGAACATAATTAATTTTGTATGTGTTCTTGATTCATAATTCAGAATTCATTGCATAATTCAATCAGCATGTATTCAATTGAGAATTCAATTATGAATTCTATATTGAATAGGGTAATTTGGTTCATATACATGATTATAATTATGGTACATTCCATTGTTATAAGAGTATCTGGTTTTTATGTGTGCTATAACAGGTGTTTTTGTTGTTGTTAAGAGTGTATGCAGGTGTATGTAGTTGAGTGTACAGTGGAGGAGATTTTAGGTGGCTGGTCTGCCAAATTCTGGAAATACACTATACCAAAGGTTTACTAAAACCATTGGTATAGTGGTGTATATATTTTTACCAATAGTTTTAGTAAACTATTGGTAAAACATGAAAATTATTGTATTTCCAACAGGTTTACAAACCATTGGGAATACTCCGATTACACTTACTTTCCCAATGGTTATATGAAAACCTTTGGTAATGGGCTATCCCAACACCTTACTTACCAACGGATTACCAAACTGTTGGTATATAGTATACCAGTGGTTTGGAAGCCTTTACCAACATTTTGAAACCCTTGGTAAAGCCTCAATTTCTAGTAGTGAGATATGAAGAGCAATACCATGTCCCCAACTTTAAACTCAAGGTCTTGTTGATGATTGTTTGCTTATCTCTTTTGTCAACTTTCGGATGAATTTATGTGTTGTTGAATAGTTTTCACCTACTCCACCATTTCTTCGACCATTTAAGGTCCTAGAAGTGTAAAATCACCAACTTCATCCCAACATGCCTATGTTCTGCACCTTTTCCCATTAAGGGATTCATATGGTTCCATTCATATGCTTGAGTAGAAACTATTATTGTAAGAGAATTCGAGCAGTGAAATATGTTGGTCCCACCATCATTTGAAGTCCATATAATATTCTCTAAAAATTTATTCAAGTGTATGAATAGTTTTATCATATTGGCCACCAGTTTGAGGATGATAGTCCGTACGGATGTTCTGTTCAGTGCCTATGGCATGTTGGAGCCTTTTCCAAAACTTTGAGGTGAATCTCAGATCTCTATCAGATACAATAGATAGTGGTATTCCATGAAGTATTACCACCTATTTGAAATATATTCATGAAAGTTGATCCAATGATAAGTCCTCTCGAATTGTGATAAATTGATCTCTCTTTATAAGATGATCCATAATGACACATAAATTTTTTTTTCCTCTGGATGTCCATAGAAGTCCAGTGATAATGTCCATGGTGATGTTCTCCCACATCCATGTTTATATGGGTAGTGGTTTCATCATCCCCTTATACTTCTATCTTTATTCCTTCACTTGTTGAAATACTAAGAAATTTGATGTATATTAAGAAATCTACTTCTTCATATTGTCCCACCAAAAGTTATTTAAAATAACTTGATACATCTTTGTGCTCCCCGAGAGAATAGAGAAGGTTGATCTATGTGCATAATTTGAAATCTCCTTCTTTATCTCAGGATCAAATTGTACACATAATCATGAACCAAACCTTACAAATCCTTCCATGTCAATATTGAACTCATAGGGTTTCCTATTTCAGATAGCTTCCACCCTTTTCTGAATTTCCACATCATTTCATTCAACGTATGTTAGTTTCTCTATGAGGGATGGTTGAGAATTCATTTGATAAGTGATTGATAATGATATTCTCTTAATTATTCCCATGTCCATCCTCTATAAATCTATGAATATTGGATCCTTTTCAATTTTGATCAATGATAATGTTTCTAGATCCTTTCTACTTAGGGAATCTACCACCTTATTTTCCTTACCAAGATAGTAGTGGATTTAGTGGTCATAATCCTTGATGACCTATAACCATCTTTTCTGGTGCATATTAATCTTCTTCTGTGTGAATATATACTTGATACTCTTGTGATCAATATATATCTCACAATTCTCCCCATAGAGATAATGCCGCTCTATTTTCAATGTAAGGATCACAACTGCCGAATAAAGATCATGTGTGGGATAGTTTTGATCATTAATTTTAAGCTGACTTGAGGCACCGATTAGAACTTCATCATTTTTTATCAGCACACAACCTAATACCATCTTTGAATCATCATTGTACACCAAAAATAGTTCTCCACTTATCAGGAGTGTGAGTACTAGCACAATGATAAGCCTCATTTTGAGCTCCTTAAAGATTTTCTCACATTCTTGAATCCAGAAAAACTTCACCCCCTTCCATGTCAACTTTATCATTGGGTTTTTAAATAATGATAATTTCTTCAAAAATCATCAATTATACCCAGCTAGACCCAGAGAACTGTGGATATATATTATATATGTTGACCCGTTCCACTCTTCAATTTCCATTATCTTGGAAGGTTCCACAAATATCCCTTTCCTGGTGATAACATGCCCAAATAATGATACTTCTTCCATCTAGAAATTACATTTTATAAACTTTTCATATAGTTTATCCCTTTTCAATATGATCAACACTATATTCAAATTATCCTCACATTCCTCCTTGCTCTTAGAGTATATCAGAATATCCTCGATAAAAATCACAAAAAAATTTCTGAGGTAATATATAAAGACTCAATTACTTATCTCCATGAATATCCTCGGATCATTAGTTATTATGAAGAGCATTGCTATGAACTCATAGTATCTATACCTCATTGTAAGGTAAGTCTTGGGAATATCTTCCTTCATCACCTTTAATTGGTGTTATCCTAATCGAAGGTTCACCTTAGAGAAATAACTAGCCCCATAAAGCTGATCGAAAAAAGTCATCAATCTATGGTAAAGGATAATTTTTCTTTATAATGATTTTATTAAACATACGATAATCAATGAAAAGGAACATTGATCCATTATTATTCTTGATGATGAGGACTGGAACACACCATGGTGAAGCACTCTATCATATAAATCCATTATCCATATTCTCTTATAACTGCATCTTCAGCTCTTCCAATTCTATGGTGGCCATTCTATAAGGTGTATTTGATATAGGTGGAGATCCAGGAATAAGTTCAATTGATAAGTTTACCTCTCAATTAGAAGTATGACTAGGAAATTCATCAGGGAATACCTTAGGTTAATCCCTAACAATGGGCATATCTTTAAGAAGTATCATCTCCTTTGTCTCAATCATTTGACCTATACATGATTTCTTATAAGGGAGTAATATCCAAAATTGTAATATTGATTCTAAAAGAGATTAATCTTCCTAAATACACTTGTAAATAAATAGAGGATGCTTTAGGATGTGAAGAGTGATATCCCTTTCCCAGAAGTTGATGTTGGCTTTATATAAAGATAGAAAATCCATGCCCAAGATAACATCGAACTCCACTAAAGGAAGTATGACAAGATTTTTTGGGAGGTCTAGTCCTCAAAAGTTAACTTGGGAGGAGTTATATACTTGTATGAATTAATTTCCCCATTTTATATTCCCACAAATAACTCAACCTCAAAATTTTGAGGTGGTGTTTGAATAGTTCTACTAAACTATAAAGATGTGAAAGAATGCATAGAACAAAAATTGAATTGTATGTTTTCTATTCCTGAATGAATAACTAGCATACCTATTATCACATAATTTTCTAGATCCACCTCAACATTAGTGATAGCATAATCCCCTCCTTGTTTCTTTACAGGTTGTTATTGATTTACTCTGACAACCCTTTGATTAGAAATTTTTTTCACATAATTCCCATGATCCTTGTAGTTGTAACACTGAACTATAGGCTAATTGTTGATCTGAACCATCCTTTCCTTTTCCACATTAGTGGGATTATTCATATACCTACAGAATTTCATAACCACACGTCACATTTTAATCAATTCCTAGTTCCCTTTAGACAGTTCCCAAGATGCTTCTTCATACAGTTTTGACACGTATGATGTTCGATCTTATTTATATCATGGAATTTATTTACAAAACCACCCATATTAGACTATATTTTCTACTTTTTGTCACCGGTCCCATGAGACCATTTAGAGTCTTAGATCTCCTTTTCATCCTTGAGGGAACAATGGAAAATTTCATCATAATTATTGAAGTCTCAAATCACCAACACTTTTTATATACTCGGCTTTAGTCAGCTAAAGAAGTGATCCACCTTTATTTCAGTGTTCATGACAAAGCCAGATGCGTATCTTGCCATCCATGTGAATTTTTCTTCATATGCCCCGATGGACTAATCTTCATACTGCATAAGTATGATGAACTCTATTTCCATCTTGAGATAGTGGGTTCGGGAAAAATATTTATTGAATTTTTTTTCTTGATTTCCTCCCAATCCATTGAATCAATTTATTCCTAGCACTAAATATTCTTTATCAATGTCCACCACTAATCAGATTCCCCATCAAAATGATAGATCAAAAGTATGACTTTATATTCAACGAAGCACTGGAGGATAAGGAATATCTTTTCAAAATATTTAGTATACTATTATGTGAGTAGGGGATCAGAATATCCACTAAACATGGGAGGTATTTTCTGTAAGAAGGATTCTATGGAAAAGTTTTATTTCTTTAGAGGAGGAGGGTGTTCCACATGATTCATGTTATTATTCATAACATGAGCTATCTGAGAATGTACTTTCATGAATTTTTGATAACCCATTCCCATCATATGTGGCATATAATTGTGGAAAATCTCACATTCCCTATCACATTGATTGTTGGAACGTGTTATTCTATTTACCAACATTAACTAAGAAAAATAATGGAAATTTAGAGGGCTTTAATACTTAGATATTAAGAATAAATAGAAAACTTTAAACATAAAATGATAAATTCTTAAAATAAAAGTATATCCTAACTTGTGATTCCATAGGTTTAAATCTATGTTATCCTTGATCTATTTCTTAACTTAAATTCTTATGGGATCTTTTTTTATTACCTTAATAATAGTATGTACTAAGCTTATGAATATATCAAATCATATACCTCAGGAGTGTCAAACCATGAGTGCAACAAGACCCATTATTGTGCACCAGTTCTCATTAGATTCTAGCTCAATGAAGTGTTTTTGGGTTTTACCTTTAGATACATCTAAGCCAGAGCCAAATCCACTTGTACTTATCTAGATAGAGATGAATTTTCATGATAAACCACTTACTCTATACTTAAAAAAATTTCGGGACATTTTCTTATACTTAGTCTTATACCTAATGTTGTTACTAAAGTTATCTGTTCCTAATCTCCAAAAATAACTAGATCATTCTATTATACCAACTATAGAAACCCTATCCTTTTACACACAACATTACATTATTTTAAACATAATTAAACATTATATTACAAGACAAGGATCGTAATTTCTAGTGTCTTGAAATACTAGGTACATAAAACATAAAACATTAAACTAAATGAAAAAATTATTTATTTAATATTCATAAATAGATCATAACTTCCATTGTTCTCATATATCATTAGAGGATAACCTAGGGATAACATGACCCAAGGGATGAGATAAAAATCCCAGTAATAGAATAGATATAATAATAAATCATTACCACATGGGTAGAAGGAACAACATAATGATATAAAAAGGCATATAAACTATGGAATCATAACATATAAACATGGGATCACACAAATTTGGAGTCATAATAATTTTTAAGAAACATAAAACATGAATTTATCATGAGTCATGGCTAATTGCACATAGAGGATCACAAGCCAAGGTTAATCACCAATACTGTTTCACATGATAGCATGAGTCAAGGCTAACCGCCAAGACCATTGCACATAACATCTCATGAGACTCAAAGTTACCCAATTTATTAGAGTGCTATCTAGGAACAACCATCATAACATATTAATTAATAAGCTTTCCATATATATAATCATATATAATCAATCATACATAAATATAAGGGTTACCCATTGTAAGAATTGGGTATCATAGTCATGTCATAAAGAATAATAAATGAGAGTGTCATAAAAGTGTCCATGAAGGCAATGAAATTTTTATACTTAGAAAATAAGAGGTTATAATAGGAATATATCATGAAGAGTATGTCACTTGAAGTAAATAACTAAAAGAACACTACTTAAGAGACTTTATAATTAAAACATTTTAGTGAGGTTAAATGAAAATATTAAAGGTCATTTAAAACATAAAAGGTAATAATTTTTTTATATAAAACCATAATTTAACCAAGAAGGTTTTAATATTAAAATTAGTAGTTTTAAAAATTAATTGTATCTTAAAAATAGATTATATAGTGCACTTTTAATTCGGTAATAATTCAATAAGTTCCCTTATAATAGACTTTTTTATTATGAATAATTGAGGAGGGAATCATTTTAAAACATGTATATACCTGAAATATAATGATGAATGGATATTGGTACATCAGTTTGGAGAATTTTAACATCATTTTTAATATGTACATAAAAGAAATTTTACTTCATTTGGGTAAAAAGAAAGGTAGAGCAACATGAAATAATAATGGTGGTTTGGGTAGAATCCCTTACCTTAAGTCTGACAGTGTCCTTCACTTGATATTAATGTCATGGACAACCAAATTAAATTCATTAATTAATATTTATATTAGATATTATTTATTTAACTGATTTATTATAACCTTACTAAGTTCATTCGTGGCCTTTTTGATGGTTTAAAAGGTTCAATTTCATTGTTTGTTTCATTGGTTTTGAGGATTGTTTTAGTTACATACATGTAAGGATAAACATGTAAGGTTACAATGGATTACCTGAATTGAATTTTTATGTTCTTAGTGAAAATACATAAGATTACATTCTTATAATTTTATTTTTATTTTTAGTGAAGATGAATCATTACATAAAACATTAATGATAATCGTTTTGATTAATTGGTTGTTTTTTTATCACATCGAACACATTTTTCTTTATAAATTAATATCATGTGTACAAAAGATTCTACAACCTTAAATTAAAAATAATACATATATTATAGTCTGGTTCAAACATATATTTTTTTCATGACCATAATTTAATACGGTAATAGAAATTGAAAACCCATCGTCTTTGAATGTGATAAATTAACACATCTCACACGGTGTTTTCATTTATACTATAAAATGAGGGGGAAATTAGAGATGATGATGAATTACTCTATTATCATAAAAATTTTAGTAAATATAATGTAATAGAGTTACCATAAAATTTGGATGAGTGGAGTTGAGGAAAGAAAAATAAAAGAATGGAACTTGAAAGAAAATAAAACAAATGAAAAGAGGAATTTACCTCTTGAATATAACTTCCTTGAGAACCTATTTAAGGGAGAGGATTTGGTCTTTTAAAGATACAAAGGGCTTATTTACGTGGGATAGGGGATTAGGGACGGGATTTTATAAGAATTTGGGCTATGTACGAGGCTTGAGAGGAGTGACATGTAGAGGTGGTGAGGGTGTTTTTAGAGTGGAGGAGAGGAGGATTTTGTCAATATTTTATTCACTATTTTATTATTTTCCACAAGACAAGAAATAGTAATGAGTATTATGACCAAAAATAGTAATATGTGCATGTGAGATTGAACCCAAGGTCATTAAACCATCCATGACTCAATAAATAGTGTGTTTAACATATAATGTATATATATAGAAAATTATCGTATTTTACTATTCACCAAAAATCAAGTATTTTAGAAAACTAAAAAAAATACACCCAACCATTTTTCGACATGTAGAATTAAAAAATGAACTATATTTTGTTAAAATTACTTTCTAAATATGTGAAATTAAAATTTTAATTAAAATCCTAATTTACTTGAAAAATACATATTTTAAAATTAAAGCTTATTTTCTAACACTTTGAAAAATATATTAAGGCCTCTTAAAATTGTCATATCATAATAAGTCAAAAAAATAAATATTTATGAATATATTTTATGAAGTTAAATTTTCTTATTAAATTATTAAATAAATCCTAAAATTTTAATTAAATATACACGACTCACAAGAATACCAACACTATGATATAATTATGTCAGTGTCACTTATAAGTTGTATAAATTTTACTTATATAATCATTGGAAAGGTTACCTATTCAATTGGATGATTTACTATTCATAAAGGTCGTATTAATGTTTATAAGGGTAACATTACTATTCATAAGGGTTAATTACTATTCACCAAAAATTACGTTTGTCTTATCGAACTCCAAACATCTTACTGATCACAACTGTGTATGTCAAACATTCGAAATTAAAATAAAAAAAGTGAAAATATTTTGTTTAAATGTTACATACTACTTATTAGTTTATTGTGTTGTGATTTAATGTGATTATACTATATGACATAATTATTAGAAGGTGATTTCCATTGATTAAACATTGGGTCGTTACAAAATCACTACGTCTTCCTTGTGTTATACGCAACACCAAGTCAATCATAAAATACATGAAACTTGAATTTTAGCTTCCTCCACAGAGAACGCTGAGGTTATGTTTCATTATAGGCAATAACGAGTCTTCTCGATTTCTTGTAGAACACGCATGACTGATTTTTACTGAAAAATAGTATATCATTAAAATGTTATTATTTAATATAACAATTTATAACCTAGATATTAAATTATATGTTATGAATATTATTAAATAATTTATAAAATATATTATTTACACAATATAAAATTAATTCATAGGTTACTAGTTAATTATAAATAAATATGAAATCTGATTGAATAGAAAAGGTTGTATTATTATTTTTATGGACACAAAGTTGTTTTACCCTAATAAATTAAATTGAACACAATTGGGGAGTGATATTAATTTAATATAATTGTTATATATTAAATCAAGTTTTTTTTCATCCAATAGATTTTATAGACATAAGATAAAAACAAACCGAATTTTATGCATAAAAACCTATATTTTTTATAAAGGCAGTTTTAACTTATTTTAATGGAAAAACCATTTTAAATCCAATTGTTGGAAATTTTTTATATTTAATATGTCAAAATATACATTATATTTTGAATATAAACATAAAACTTAGGTTATTATAATTTTTTGGTATTTTTTGTAAGGTTTCATTTTAAATGAATGGTTAAAAATACTGGATTTTAATTGAAACATACATTTTCATAAAATGTATTTTTATGGTTAAATTATATTTTAAGTTGGTTTAAAAGTTTAATTAGATAATATTTTTATCAATTTATTAAATTTAGGTAATTTTAACTAATTTTACATTGAAATTGGATACAAAAACATAGAAAATGTTTGATCATCTTTACTTTAAAAAGCCCTCAGTGTCATCCCGTCAGCAGGATTAATTTTAAATTAATTTATACCACTTTGTTATTTGAATTTGTAAAAATGGATTTCATATTTGGAATCACCATAATTTTTAATTTCTAACAAGTTAAACTTAGTTTTTGACCAAAAATATTAGTGAAAGGGATTTAAATTAATTACATAAATTAGGGTTAAACTAAACTTAATAAGGGACTAAACCATAACATTAATACCAAAAACTACATATAAAATAGTAAAAAAGAAATTTTTTGACCATATTTCCACCCTATAATCCCTTGGATCGACTTTGGATCATTATTGGATCCACCTGAAACATGAAAAACGTCTGTGGAATTATCTCTTCAAATTTTATAAGAGTGTCACTCCTCCTCTCCTATAAAAGGCCACCAACATCCCCTCTTAATTAGACCTATAAAACCTCTTATTATCAAAAAAATATCTTCCAAATAAACCTCCCAAAATACATCCCTTCTTATTTGATTACTCTTTTTGGGAAGAAAGTATTCCAAGGAATCCTTTAGGAACAAACCAAAATGAGTTACTCAATTAAGAGGTAACACCTTCTCTCAAGATACTTTATTTTTTTCCCTCTCCACACCTCCACTATCTTTATTCTATTATTTTATAGAACCAAGATTATCCTAAATATACTAGTATTTTTTATTATATGGTTTCAAACTACACTTACACACAACTTCATCTAATGGGTAACAAACATACTGTTTATGTGTACCACGAACCACCACCTCACTGAACGATGATTGTTCAATTTTCCATACCATCCCTTGTGATGGATATTATGATGGACGCCATATTTATATATTTAATATATTATATTTATTATGTATTTAACCTTATTTATTCCATTTTACAACATGCAACTTTTTTTACTTTCTATTGCGTGTTCATATGATAATTTCATTTGAGGAAGTGTGGACTACCACCAACTCAAAGTGTTATGATTTATTCATAAACTACATGGAATTTATTATGGATTGGGTTTAGTGATTATATATTATATATATGATATCATAAATATACTATAATAATGATATACATATATACATAAATTTTATTTTCTTCATTTCTTTCTTTCTTTCTTCCTTTATGATAATAAAAAAAGAAACAATGTTCATGCGTACGTACGACTTACCGTTTCCGTGAACGGTGTGTTACATTTTGTACTTATATATTATATAGATTTTTACAATAAAAATATAATGTATATACATGATATTTATCTCCTATTTTACATTAGTTAATTATAATATAAAGTATAAGTACCAAAGATATAACAAATTAAGACAAATGCGAAGAACATAGTGAATATTACCTGAAGTGAAACCTTAACATAGGAGTGTTAAGTAGATGGTAATATGGGGTCTCAATCTAACCATATATGGTATTATATATAAGAAAATAGTTATGTAAAATATTTATACTAAATTTATATTTATTATACATGTGGTTTGAAATAGTACGATGAGAGTCAATACACGATGTAAGGGGTTTCATATCACTTTTTATTTCCATATGATACATGCAATGTTTTCCACTATTTCCTTTTGCATGGTGTATTTACATCCCATTATTTTATTATATGTATATTATACTTAAATTTATGGTTATTCACATTTACATTTTAAGATATTTATTTCATGGGTATTAAGTTTCAAAAGATAGAAAATCGGTGAAATAGTTTTTGTCTCAGTTTTACTTCTTTGAGACTCATGTTTTGTTATAAAGCTGAAAACAATTTTCAGGTGTTTATACTTACATTTTACATATTATATCATTTATTTAATTATTTTCATGATATTTCTAGTTTCATGTAATTTCATTTTCTTACATGGAGAGTATGATCCCAAGTCACCTAGTTATAAGAGATTATTGAGACAATCTCATCGCTTTTCAATATTGTTTATGTGTATGCTTCCATTGATGAAATATTATGAACCATATATCACGAAAATTATTGAATTTTATTCTCATATTATTATTAATTATTTATTCATAAATTGGTACCATTTCTTTTACTCTTTGGTACATAAGATAGTTAAAAATGTTTTTTTAATAAAGCCCCACTTTACCCTCTCTTTGGTCAGAAATTTTTTGTTACTACAAAACCATGCTTTCTAAAAAGGGTTTCCTAGAATATTTTACCATTATACTATAATCATTAAAATAATTTTTACCCTTTTTTCTTTTACAAATATTTTCAAAAGAATCTTTATATCGCTTTCCAAACAAGAATTCTTTTCAAATCGTTTTACCATGCAAAAGGAATTCTCTTTCAAACTCATAAGGAATGTATGGATTGAACCACCATTATTTATTTTAAGCATCCTTTTCATTTTGGAAAGGTTATTTTTTTTTAAATTGATTTTCAATTAAAATTTATTTCAAAAAAAATTCAATCTCCTTTAACATGTTTTCAAGTAAAAAGTTTTCCAAAACATTTTAAGATTTATTTATATGTTTTAAAAGTATTTTCAAAGTAAATGGTTTCAAAAAATTATTAATCTCCTCTAACATTTTTTCATGTAAAAAATATTTTCAATAAATTTTGAAGCTTTATTTAAAAGTTTTAATTTCTGTTTAAATAAATGGTTTTGAAAACATCTTTAATATTTATTTATAAGTTTTAAATTTTTTTTCAAAGAAATAGGTTTCAAAAAAATTTCAAGCTTTAATTACAAGTTTTCGTAGTTTTTTCAAAGAAAAAGTTTTTAAAATATTTTGAATTTTATTTTCTATGTTTCAAGGAAAAAGGTTTTTAAATTGATTTTAAGTATTATTTATAAGTTTTCAAGGTATTTGCTGAGAAAATGAAAATGAAATGATTTTATGTATTAAAAATCTTTTTTCAAAGAAGAAAGGATATTTTTCTCAAGAAACTTTTTTGAACGATATTTCAAAATTAATTTCCATCTAAGATGACATCTATTTATGTTAATCAAGCCCTTAGAGGAAATGATATAAAAGTTCCATTCATATTATTTCTATTAATGGGTTATGATCTATTTCATGGTCTTTATGAAACTCATTTCTCTTTCATGGGTTATATGTTTGTAAAATCTGTTTCTCTTTAACGGGTTATGATTTTGATGAAATGATTATGAAAACCTATATTTTCCATTAGTTATGATAAGATTACATGTTTATGATATCCATTTCGTTTCATGAGTAATAATATGATTCTTTTTGATATTTTGGAACATGTATTTATGATTTATTTATGAGATGGATGGGACATATATCTCCCTCCAATATATTGGGTAAATATTTATATCTCATAAGAAATACTGATATTGTATTGTCAATGAACCTTGATTACTAATATTACCATATGAGTGAACCATGACTACCATGATGGCATGAGGATTGAACGCATGCTCCTAAGATGGCCATTGAAATGAACCATGAATATTAAGATGGTATGATGAGTGAAATCATAATACGAAGATGATTATGGGAGTGAACAATGACTACCAAGATGGTATGAGGTGTAAACCCATACTACATAGATGGTCTTGGTAGTGATGCCTTGGCTAATATAGAAATCATATTATATACTTGTGTGACATCCACAATTCCATGTTTTATTCTAATGTTAGGATTTCATGTATTATGTTATTTATTTCCTTATGATTAATTTATTATGACCTACCTATCTTTATTATGATATCTAATATACAGGTTATGATCTTCAAATGTTATGATCAAGTTTCATACCATTTTATTCATGTTATGCTTACATATTTTTGATTTACCTTACTGAGATTCTAAGATAACCCCTTTCTTTTGTTTCCCTTCCCTAGGTTATGAAGAATGGTTTTGGGTATAAGTAATAGTGGTGCATATCGTTATGGGAGATGTTTAATATCCTTCACCAGGATAAAAGATTTTGTTTCTAGGATTCCAAAGTCATTACACTATTACGGTCCTTAGGTATGTATTATTATAATGTACTGAATATTCAACTAAAATGATGTAATATCCAAGTATATTAAGCCAGGTTATCTATAGTTTGTATAAAAGGAAAAGACTATTCAACCTATGAAAACTAGGATGAGATAATTTTAGTGAGACCTCTAGGTATATTTTTAACATTATGTCTATGTATGAACCTAAGGATAAGTATAAGGATAATTCAACAATTAGGAAAATGTCATGGATTGTTCGTAAAGTATAGAGTGAGAGGTTTATTATAAATTCATACCTATATGTATAAAATAAGTGGATGGGGCTTTAGCACAGATGTACGGAGGTGTAACTACTATAAAAAGGTGTTTCAGGCCTAACTTGGGGTAATATGGTACATGACAATGGGCCTCGCTGCACACCTGGTTTGAAACTCCTAGGGGATACCTTTGGGAATTCAAAAACTCTTCACGAAACATCGAGAAGGATTTACATATAAGTTGTCTATGAATAAACTATGGTTAACCTAGTGTGTCATAGAATAAGCATGCTTTCATGATTTAGAAATCCTATAAGAAATTTATTTAATGACTATGTGGTTTTATGTTTTGAAAAGTAATGTTCAGACTATGCTTGTGGTTTTAGTCCATTGTTAGAATTGTAAGGAACTATATTAAAATTTAATGTGGTGGAAGAGTTTATGAAGAGAAGTCAGGTGGGGGATCACTAGAGTGAAAGATGTTGTGATCATGCCTAATTATTTTTCACAGAACATGATTAACAATGTATACCTTAACCAACTCTCGGAATCACCAAGGAAGATAAAGAAAGAGTTCAGTAAGAGTTTGGGTAATTGAGAACATGGTGGAAAGAATATTCAGTTTCCTTTGTGTTAGGAATGTGGAAATAATAACCTAATTTAATGTCTTAGAGGAACAAGAATATGTTTTAACTGTAGTAAATAAGGACACAAGGCAAGTGAATATAAGGAAAAAATGAATAGTTCAGCTAACGAGGTTGATGATAATGTTGGCCTCCCTAAGACATAATTTATGGTTAAGTGTTTTACAGTTGGATTAAACAGTTTTTATGAAACTTAGTGTCTCAAGAGGAAAGCATCAAAAGACGAACATCAAGGTGGTAGTTCTAATTGTTACAGTACTAATGTTGAAGATACTATATATGAAATGTGAATGGAAAGAGGTATTATGATGAGGTAGCCATGTTAATTACTTAAGGATGAATTAATATATTATTTTATTTGTTTGGATTCAAGAATTATATTATATGAAAGGTGAAATATATAAGGATAGTTCAGTTTATGTTTTTCTCTACAGATTTATAAGAACATGTTGAATGATTCTAATGGAATAGAAATGTGATATAATGAGAAGGTTATGTCCATGGAAAACACATTATTAATGGAAATATAAACCCTAATATGTTCCTTATGTTATGATAATGTTTTTTGGATAATGATATGTGGTATATGAATAAGTAAATTGGATGGTACTTATTACAATTGAACTAATTAATTACTTGTTGACAAGTAGTTTATTATATCACGGATAAAGTTCACAAATTTTTTGATTTATGGAATATATATAGTAATATATGTAATAAGGAATAATTCATGTTTTCTATAAGCATTTATGGGAATTCAGGCTGTTACCATGTTCCAATATAATTTACCAAGAGGGTATTCACATGTTTGGAATGCCGAAACCAAGAGATACATTGTGATATATAGGGGATCAGTGTTAAGATAATTTCATGAATCTATTTCTAAATATTTGGATTTTCATATTTGATAATGGTTATAAGGTTAAACATTCATGAAAAGTTTAATTTAAACTTTAGAGGAATTATTTATGCACAAAGTTTGTATTGAAAACATATGTTGAATGGCTCATTAATGATTAACCTTATTTCAAGGATATCTATAATATTATTAAAATTATATTGGTGTAGTTTTAGAAAAAGGAATCATGTATGTTGGTTGAAAACCAATCATATCCAGAAAAACCATAGGTATTAAACCCTTGACTGAAGGATGATAAGGGTTTCACGTCTACCACTAGCCTACATGATGTTCGTGTTAAAGTGTAACAATTTTTTTATGAATAATTATTTATGATGAAATAGTAGTGTTTCTTTTTATTTTTAGATACTAATTTATTTAACATATTGATTTTTAAGAATATTTATAGATAAATAGTTATAATTTTCATTTTTTGGGGCTTAATATCTTCTAAAACCGTGTTATAGTGCTTTGGGCATCAAAGTTAATTTTTCGAAATCCATTTCTTGAAGTACTGGATGAATTAGAAATTGGTAAAAGAAAAACTAAAGAATGATTTTTTTTTATAAAAATACAGTAAGTATTCTTCTTTATATTCTTGGTTAATAAAAAAATTACTCAATGTTATGATAATTATCACAAAAAAATGTGTTGTCTTAATACCTTAATTTTATTGAACCAATGGCCTTTTAACTCATCACATTTTTATTACATTGAGGACCTAATCTTTTCTATGATCAAATTCTTGTTTGTGATTGATGAACTCAATAAATCCTTATAAATATTTAAAATCTTCCTCCATATCTAATATTCACTCCCAACCTATGTTATCCTATGTGGAAACCCAATTATATTTTACTTCGGGTTACCGTTATGGTTCTAATTTTCCTTCTTTAAGGGAAGTTTTAGTATCCATTTTTACAATGTGGGTTTCTATGAATGAGAATTTCAAGTATAAAACCTTTTATAACAAAAATGAATTACAAAGGATAAATTCATTTTGTTGGGGTAGAATGTAACACCCTGAGATTTTGTGGGTTATTTTTTCAAATTAATTTATCCTTTGTGATATTTTTCATTTCACATAACACTGAAAAGAGTTTATTTTATATTAAATCATGATGTTTTACATATGTTATAAGAAAGAAAAATTTAATCATTCACTAAAAGAAACCTAAATTTTAGCTTTATCCACATGTAATATTGAAGTTATATTTCTTTACATGCAATAATTATTCTCTTCAATGGCTTGCGTAACATGCATAACTAATTTTTACCAAACAATATTATATCATTAAAATGTTTTTAGTTAATATAAAATATATAAAATTGAAGTAAAATTAGATGTTATGAATATTACTAACTAATTTAGGAAAATATATGTTTTACACAATATATTATGAATTCACAAGTTACCAATTAATTATAAATAAATATGAAATAAAACTGAATAAAAAAGGTAATATAATTATTTTTATGGTCACAAAGCTAATTTACACTAATAAATTAAATTAAATACCACTGGTGAGTGATATTAATGTAATATATAGGTTATATATTCAATAAAATATTTTTTTATTCATCCAATAGACTAGATAGACATAAGATAAGAACAATCCTAATGTTATGCATAAAAACCAATATTTTTTATAAGGCATGTTTAACATATTTTAATGGAGAACCCATTTTAAATCCAATTTTTGGAACTTTTATATATTTAATATGTCAAAATAAACTTTTAGTTTTTAATAGAAACATAAAAATTATGTTAGGATAATTTTTTGGAATTTTTCTATAAGGTGTAATTTTTAATGAATAGTTAAAAATACTGGATTTTATTTTAAAACTGATTTCCCATCAAATTTATTTATAAGATTAAATTATATTTTCAATTAGTTTTAAAGTTTAATTAGATAATATTTTTATAAATTAATCAAATTTAGGTAATTTTAACCAATTTCGCTTGGAAATTTGATATAAAAACTTATGAAATATTTGACCATTTTTACTTTAAAAAATCAACAGTGTCGTCCCATCATCAGGATTAATTTAAAATTAATTTCTTCCAATTCTATGATATTAATTTAGAAAAATGGATTCCCTATTTTAAATAAGAATAATTTTAATGTCTAATAATCTCAACTTAGTTTTTGACAAAAATAAATATTAAGGAAAGTGATTAAAATTAATTACATCGATTAAGGTTAATTTAATCAAAATAAGGGACTAAACCCTCACATTAATACCCATAACGACCTATAGACATGTCAAAAATACGTTTTTTGGAAATATTTAGAACATATAATCCCTTTTATCTACTTTTTATAATTATTGGATCCACTTTCAACATGAAAACATTGGTTGAATTCTCCATTCAAATATTTACAAGAGTGCCACTCCTCCTTCCATATGAAAGGCCACCAAATATCCCTCTTCTTCAAACGTCTAAAACCTATTTGGTTCATAAAATCTCTGTTAACTAAACTTCAAAAAGTCTCTCCCTTACTACTTGAATAATTATTTTGTGATTAAATTCTTCCATGGAATCTTTTTGGGACAAACCAAAAGGAGTTACTTGATTTAGAGGAAACACCTTCTCTCAAGATTATTTCTTTTATTTTCCTTATCCACCCCCACACTATCTTTATTCTATTATTTTATAAAAAAACCAATATCCTAAAAATACTATGATGTTTTTTTAATGGTTCAACCTATACTTACACACACATCTATCTAATGGGTAATGGACATACTGTTTATATGTATCGCGAACTACTTCCTCACTAAACAATGAAAGTTCAATCTTCCCTACCACCTATAATATTGGAAATTATGATGGACACTATGTTTATAAATTTAATATATTATATTTATTATTTATTTAACATTATAAGTTCCTTTTAACAACAAATATATTTCTACTTTATGTTTTGTGATATTACGATAATTTCGTTTGAAGAAGTGTGGACTATCGCCCCCTAAAAGTGATATGATTAATTCACACACTCCATGGAATTTATTTTGGATGGATATTAATAATTATATATGATATATATGATATAAAAAATATACTATAATAATGTTATACATGTATGCATATATTTCAGTTTCTTTTTTTCTTTTAATATGAAAATAAAAAACAGAAACAATGTCCACATGTACGTTTAGCTTACCGTCTCCATGAATGATATATTCCATTTTGTAATTATATATTATGTATATTATTATAATACAAATATACTATATATATATATGATATTTATATTTTGGTTTACATTCTGGGATTCATAACATAATTTATAAATGGAAAACATATAACAAATTAAGACACATGTGAAGAATAAATCTAATATTAACCGAAGTGAGACCTTAACATAGGATTTTTAACAAGTGGGTAATATAAGGTCATAATTAAAACATATAGGTTATTAGATATAATAATATTTTTATTTAAATGATTTATAATAAATTTATAATTATTATACATGTGGTTTGAATGAGTACGACGAGAGTGAAGACACGAGGTAAGGGGATTTCATCTCACATATTATTTCCATGAGATATATGCTATGTTCACCTGTCTTTACTTTTGTGTGGTGTGTGTACTTCACATGTTTGTTTTCTATGTATCTTATACTAAAATTTATGGGTATTAACATAACCATTTTATGATATTTCATCCATGGGTATGAAGTTTAAAAAGTTACCAAATATGTGAAATAGTTTTGTCTAAATTTGTCTTCTTTTAGACTCATGTTTCATTATGCACCTAAATTCTATTTCTAGGTGTATATACTTCTATTTTACACATTTTATGATGAATTTAATTCTTTTAATGGTATTTAAATTTTCATGTAATTTCCTTTTCTTACATGGAGATTTTGATCCCATGTTACCAAGTTATAAGAGTTTATTGTGACAATCTCTTCACTTTTCAAGATTGTTTATGACTATGTTTCCTCTGATGAAATATTCTGATATATATCTCAGTAAAATTCATTAATTTTTTTATTATAAAGTTATTAATTTTTTCCATATATTGGTACCATTTATTCTACTATTCGGTACATAATATTGTTAATAATGTGTTTTTAATAAATCCTGACCTTTACCTCTCTTTGTTCATAAATTAGTGTTCCTTTAATACCATGTTTATAAAAAGGGTTTCCTAGAATATTATACCATTATAATATAATATTTAAAACAGTTTTTATTCATTTTTTCTTTTACCAATATTTTCAAATGAATTTTCTTATCTACTTTTGAACAATGATTTTTTTCTAACATTTTTTCTTTGAAAAATTAATTTTCTTTTTACCTCATAAAACATGTACGGATTTAACCACTATCATTTCCTTAAAGATTGATTTTCATTTTTGAAAATTTAATTTTATGATTTTTTAGTAAAAGTTATTTTCACGAAATTTTTTTTTCAAAAACTTTTCATGATCCTCTCACTTTTTTCAAGTTAAATGTTTTTCAAAACATTTTCAAGCTTTATTTATATGTTTTCAAAGTATTTTCAAATAAATGGGTATCAAAACATTTTTAAGATCCTTTCACATGTTTTAAAGAAAAATGGTTTTCAAAATATTTTTGATATCTATTTATAAATTCTCAATGTATTTTCAATGAAGTGGTTTTACAAAAATTTTGATTTTTTATTTATATGTTTTCAATTTAGTTTCAAAGAAATTAATTTCAAAACATTTTTAAGTTTTATTTATAAGTTTTCAAAGTGTTTTAAAATTAAATAGTTTTTAAAATATTTTGAATCTTATTTAATATGTTTCTAAGAAAAAGGATCTAATAATTATTTTAAGTCTTATTTATAATAATTCATGGTATTTTCTTAAAAAATGTATTTCAAATGGTTTTATGAATTAAAACGGTTTTTTTCAATGAAGAAAGGATATTTTTATCAAGAAACAATTTCTAAAGATATTTCAAAATTAATTTCCATCTATGATGACATACATTGATGTTACTCATGGCCTTTTAAGAAATTATCTAAAGGTTCCATTCATATTATTTCTATTAATGGGTTTTTATTAATTTCATGGTCATTATGAAACCAATTTCTCTTTTACAGGTTATATGTTTACAAAATCCATTTCTGTTTTAGGGGTTATAATTTTGATGAAATGATTATGAAACCTGCATTTTTCTATAAGTTATGACAAGATTACATGTTTAGGATACCCATTTACTCTCATGGTTTATAATATAATTATTTATGATCATATGGAACATGTATGTATGATTTCATTATGATATGGGTGGGACCTATATCTGCCTCTACTGAATTCTGTAAATATTTATATCACATGAGATTGAATAATATGGACTTGGGAATGAACATTGACTACTAATATGGCTATAGGACTGAACCACGACTAACAAGCTGGTATGAGGAGTGAAAAAATGCTACTAAGAAGGACATGGGAGTGAGCCATGACTACCAACATAGTGTGAGGTGTGAACTCCTGATACTAAGATGGCCATGGAAGTGAATCACAACTAACAAGATGGTCTTGATAGTGATGTCTTGGGTACAATGGAAACCATATTATATACTTATGTGACCACAACAATTCCATGTTTTATCCCTATGTTATGCTTTCATGGATTATTTTCTTTATTTCGTTATGATTCATGTCTTATGAATTTCTAATCTTTATTATGATCTCAAATATTTTGGGTATGATCATCAAATGTTACTCTCAAGTTACATACCCCTTTTTTCATCCTATTCTTAAAAAAATTATTTATTTACCTTAATTTGTATCTGAGCTCACCCCTTTATTACGATTCATTTCCCTAGGTTATGAATAACGGTTTTTTCTAGAAGTAATAAAGGTGGAGATATTTATGGGATATATTGAATATCTTTCACTAGGATAGAAGATTTGGTTTTGATGTTTCCAAAGACATTGTACTATTATGATCCTTGGGAATGTATTATGGCAATGTATAGAATATTCATCCAAAATGGTGTAATATCCAAGAATGTTAGGCTTGGGTCTTTATATTATTGGTGTTCATTGGTGGCTCTTGAATCACCGTTGGTGTCCAATGGTGACTCATGAATTACCATTTAGAAACCATAAAATGGGAAGGATTGAAACCATAGAATCATCTCAAGGATACGTGATCATTGGGAAGAATAAACATTTCATGAGAGAAGATGAATAAATAGATTCAAAAACCAATATAGAAAAATCTACAAGCTTAATGAAACTCAATAAGATTAATTAGAGACACTATGAAGATCACCAGTTTACTAGAGAATGAGTGGATACCTAAATAAGAAGAATAAATTTGAACATAGGTGTGTCTATGTTTAAAAATAATTTACAGGATAAGAAAAAAAAATACTGGACGTATTGTGGGGTTTTGATCAGATGATCGATATCTATCATAGTTTTTTTGGTCACGTCTGCAACTTCCAAAGTCAGAATTAGAGAAAGATAGAAAATCAAAATAATTATAATTATAATAGAATATTACAGTATAAAAAACAACCTTGATATATCTAATTACACTTCTAATAGTATTAAGATAAATTTATTTATGGATTTACTGAAACCTAGAACAAAAGAAAATAAGAAAAAAAAATTGGCCTAAAATTTGTGAGATAAAATAGACTGCCTATCATGCCTCTATAGAGTTTAATTTTGACTAATTTATCAAATTCATCTTATTCAAATTTTGAATTAATAATCATAGGTGTTTTAAAAGTTTTACCAGGAACATGTCTAAATATATTTACACATTATTTAGAATACATTGTTTGATTTAAGAAAATACCATATTTCTTTTGATTTAAATGTAAACCAAGATAAGAATTTAGTTACCCCATTACGTTCATATCAGATTCAATTTTCATTATCTTAGAAAAAGCATCACACATAGAATCATTCATTGAGAAAACTATTATCTCATTAGTATATATTTTTATAATCAATATATCACTAGGAAATGTTATTATAAACAAGGGTGGATCAAACCTACCTTTAACAAAATCATTTTTTAGTAAAAAATTTGTAATTATTTTATACTAAGATCTTGAAGCTTTATTAAGACCATATAAGGCATTATTATGATTAAAAACCTAATTTTGAAAAATTTTATTTCAAAACTAGGGGGTTTTCTAACAAAGCGGTCCTCTAAAATAATTCCATCTAAAAATTACTTTTTACATCCATTTGAAAAAAAATCATGCTTTAAAAACTATAAAATGAGAATAAGATTATAAATGTTTCCATAATTGAAACAAGAGAAATTGAATCTTTAATATCAATTACCTCTTCCTGAGAAAAACCTTGAGCTACTATTTTTCTTTATTTTTAACTATACTTCTTGCTTCATCAGGTTTATTACAAAAAATATATTTAGTTATTATAATAGGTTTAACATTTGGAAAAGAAACTAAATCCCACACTTTATTCCATTCAAATTTATTTAATTCATCATTCATAGAACCAATCCAATTTAAATCAATAAAATAATTTTCAACATTGAAAAGAACAAAGTCGGAAATAAAAGATGAATTGGAATAGTAAAGAAAAATAGATTTTCTAGTTTTAATACCAAATTATACATTATCAATTACTTTTTCAATACGGTGATCTTTATGATATTTCCATTCTATTGGATATGTTTAAAAATTTACATGCTCCACCTCAACTAATGAATTATCATTATCTTGGTCATTATCTGTACCAAAATTAAATTTTGTAAACTCATCATTTTCTTTAAAAGGTTTGGAATCATGCTTGTTATAATTTTTTACATTTAGATTTAAATTCACATATTTCTAATCAAATAAATAATTCTTATTTAAATCTCTATAATATGTAATATAATTGGAATATCATAAAAATATACCTACTTTAGCTTTCGAGTCAAATTTTTCTACATTATATTTTTTATATCAGATAAATACTTTACATTCAAAAACCCTAAAATAAAAACATTTAGGTCTAAAATCATTGAAATGTTTATAAGGGTTCTTATTTAAGAATTTTTTAATTGAAAATATACTTAACACGAGGAAATATGTATTTATAGCCTCTACCCAAAAGTATTTTTTACACTAAATTTCATCAGCATTGATTGAGATATTTCTTTAATATATATTTTCATTATTTCTAAGACACCATTCTGTTGTGGTGTCATAGGGGTTGAGAAATAATGTTTATAACCATTTGTTTCATAAAATTTATAAAATTCTTAATTAAAAATTCACCACCTTTATCACATTTGATATAGATGATTGAATCAATTTTGAAATTTTGAATAAGCTTATAAAAAGAAAAAAAATTGGATAATTTTTCATTTTTATGTGATAAAAAATAAATCTATAAGAATCTAATGTAATCATCTAAAATTAGAAATAGATACTTCTTACCACAAAAACTAAAAGGTTGTATAAGTACAAACAAGCCATGATGCAGTAATTCTAAACATATAGCAGTACTAACATGATTTATAGATTTCAATATTTTTTTGTATTTTTTTACCTTTTAAATAACAATCACACATTAATTACTTACTTATATGTAACTTTAGTAGTTGCAGAACCTATTCATGTTTTAAAAACGACGAAAAATATGAAATTTTTATTACTAAACCTCTTATTCCGTAGGATGTCATCTACATCTAAAAAATAAAAACACTTAACCTTTTTATTGGCTAGATGAGAAAAATCAATAGTATTTACATTTTATTTTATATTTATAGAAAATAAAAATAATTTATTTTTCAGAACAGTAAATTTATCATTTTGAAATATTAAATTTAATCCATCATCACATTAATGTGATATAATTTTAAAATCATGTTTTAAACTAATAAAATATAATAATTTTGTAATAATTATTGTTTTATAAAAACCAACCTCACCAAAACCCTTAATATGACCATTAGAGTTGTCTCCATATGTGAAAAAACCACCGTCTCTTGAATTAAATGGTATTTTTTTGAAATATCACATGTCAAGTTTCTAGATCTGAAACTTTCTATGTACCATTACTCATTTAGACTTATGAGGTAGACTTTATGAAATTTAACATTCAAACAGATTTTTTTGGTACCCATGCAAACCTAGATCCAAAAATATTAGTAGTAGAAAACATTAAAAACCCAATAGATTTAAAGAAATTACTAGTGGGATTATTATAAAGTTAATCATTATAAATTAACATTATAGTTTGATCAAATGATTGTGTAAATATTAGTGAACACTCATTGGAAAAATTCATACTCAGTCTAAATTTAAATTAGGTTACACTTGAAATGATTCCTTATGAGATTTTAATAAAGATAGTCTTATTTAGTCATGGACTTATAATGATATATCAAAAACCATTCATGTTGGTGTTTTGTTTGAAAAATAACATCATATTATAATATTGTTTGTTTACTTTAACAAAATTAGATAAATAAATTTTAATATTAACAACTTCATTTTTCAAATATATATTCTCTTTTCGAAAAGTTTCTTAATATATAATAAGCATTCCATTGGAACTAGAAGACATGTTTATTAATATTTTATTTTCTTTCAATAATTTATTACATTAGTTTTCTAATTTAGATATATTATCCAAAACTAAATTAAATATCCTATATTTATCATTATCATTTATTTCTTGAGTTTTTTTAATCCTTTAATTTTTATCCTTTAGTTTATTCAATTCATAATTATAATCCACTTTAGATATATAATTCTATGAAATATATATTTTCAAATCACTACATTCCCTCTTAAATTTAGCTATTTATTTAATAAAATTCTTATTATAAATTTTAAATTTAGTATACAATTCAATTATTATGACTCCATCATTATTTAATTCTTCATTTTCTTTAAGCGGTTTCATAACATTGAAATTCATAGAGTCTGAATCAGAATATGAATAAAAAAAATTTCGGTTTCATTAATAGATAAAGAAATATGATCAAAATTTGAAAGAGTTATTAATTGAGTTAAGATCTAATAATTAACCTCACATTGAATATCCATTAGGGAATGATTATATATTTTTTGTTCACTTCTAGAATATCTACTTGATTCAGAACTACCTGAATATTACAAAACTCCAAACAATGCTTTATTTCCATTATTATTTTATGTTTTTACTTATATGGATGTTTGTGGTTAGGGTAGTCAGTCCTTATGTGACCTTTCTTTCTATACTCATAAAAGTTTAATGTAGAAACATCTCCATTGCTAGTTGTATTACCTTTCTTATCATCATTTATAGACTCCACCATTATCTTCCTCTTTCAATATTTGTTTTTTATGAACTTGAAAATATTCTTACTTAAGGGATACATCTTTTTTTCACTTTATTATAACTCAGATTTAGAGGTATTAGAGGTATCAATAAAATTGGATTTAAATGAAATATATTTTCTTTTTTTAGGCGCTTCATCAAAAATATTTTTCATATCTTTCTCATACCGTAACATTGAACGTATTAGTTCATATAATGTAAACTCTTTCAAATTATTATATTGATCGATGGAAACCATTTTTACTTGGCATATTTTTGGAAGATATCTTAACACACTTTCCACTTGTGTTATGTTGTCTAAGAGAACTAACACCATTTTTTAGTTTTGTGAAACAATGGAACATATAGATTACATATTGTTCAACTCCTATCATGAAGTCCATGTATTATACTCGTAGAATTGCTATCTTGATTCTATTGATATTTTAAATCCAAAAACAATCAATGTTTAGAAAATAAAAAAAAATCATGTGAGTGAAGTGTTTATGAAAGAAATTTAATTATAAATAAAATTAAAGAACACAAGGATTTATAGTGGTTCAGATAAAAAAGATCCTAATTTACTCCTCTAGCTTTTCTACTCTTCAAGAAGATTTTTACCTTCAAAGATCTTTATTTTAAAAGTGAGAGAATATTTTTACAGACCCTGCCTTTTACAGAAACCCAAAGGCACAACCTAATATAATACAGGAGACCAACATAGTTTGTTTACTTAAAATTTCATTATGATTTAGATCCATGACTTCCTTTTTGGGGGTGGAATAACTAGATAAAAACAATGCATTATTTTGATGGGAAAAACATTGATTAGAACTGAAGCTATACAAACTGAAAAAAATATTACATGAATAAAAAATAATACAGTTAAATTAAGAGATTATAATAAATTATGAAGATGGTAAAACTTTAGGATCATTGATTTCTTGGAAGGAACAAAAGATGAATTTTAATTCCTTCTATGATCACAGCTAGAGTGGAGAAGTCATATAAGTTCATCAACAATTGAGAATAATGAGTATGTCAAATTTATTTCAAAAGTTATCTCTATCGAATGATCTTCATTGGTATTTGTTTTTTTTATTTAAATAAATATCCCAAAGAATTAAAATAAAGAACTTTTAGTAGCGTTTCCATCTCCAATATCTACACGACACTTGTTAGATAATAACAATGAAATAATAAGACAACTACCATTGATTGTTAAAGCCACACTGAATAACATAGAATACAATCATGATTTATAATTCTTCTTAAAATGTTTAAATAATCATTTAATTTAGTAAGTATAAAAATTTTAAACAATTCATAATTATAAATCAATTAAAATAAAATTATAAAATTATAGATTATAAAGATAATAAAATGATGTAAAAAATAGAGCATCCCGTGATTTTTAAACTGTAAGAATATGCATACTTAATATAATGATAAAATTATTTTTTACAAAATTTTATAATTTTAGATCAACAAAAAATAAAAAAAAATTATTTTAATAATAACAATTAAAAAAAAGAAAAGAAAATTTAGAAATATTTTTTTTGATTAACAGTGGATCATTGATCAATAGTTAAAACAGAGAGAAGTGAATTAATTTTTCTACCACTGAAAACATAGAGCAGTGGTAGTCCAACGGTGGATAACGTGAGAAAAATATATTTTTTCATATATATAAAAAATAAACAAATATAACAAAAAAATAATTCCATGCCACATAGAAACTAAGAATTCCGGAGAGGTAATAAAAAGGTTTCTACTTTTAGAAGTCCAACGACGATTTATGTCCTACCATTGGATATGTCCAATGGTGACTCATCACCACCATTGTATATGGCCAATGAAGACTCACTAAAAACACAATATATGATAAGTAATAAATAAAATATGAAAAATTTATTGAAAAAAAAGAAAAACAACTTCAAAACAATATGAATCTTTCTACAACCAATCAAATAATATGAAGAACTCTTGTTGAAGCTTAAATAAGCTTCTACCAAAAAAGAAATAACAAATTATGGCTACAAAATTAGTTACCAATGATGTTTAATAGTGACTAATGACTTTCCCTTTGTGTCCAACAGTGGCTCAAGAATCACTTTTGTTTCTTGAAGTTGGCTCATAACTCACCGTTGGTATCCTATGGTGGCTCATGACTCGCTGTTGGTGTCTTAAAGCAGCTCAGGACTCACCGTTGGTGTCTGAAAATGACTCTTGAATCACCTTTAATAATCCATAAAAGGAGAATTCTTTGAAATAGAGAATCATCCTGAGTATAATTGAGCAGTGGGAAGCTTTAAGAAGTATATTTGATACTATTGTATTGAGGGAATATGCATAAATAGTTGCCCATATAAAAAGAAAATATTCAAGATTGAATAAAATCAGTTAGATTCTTTAGAGACACTATGAAAATCATCATTTTACTAATGAATTCGTGGATTCTCAATGAAGAAGAATAAATCCAATAATAGGTGCCTGGGAGTTCAACAAGAACACACAGAAGAAGTAAAAATATCGGATCGATAATTGGTTTTTGATCGGATGGATGATATTTATCCATTTTTTTAAGATGAATGAGTAGTGAAAACAAAACTTAGTCCTACATTGATTTTGAGAAGTGGAATTAGAGTAGGATAACATACATATGGTTCTGATACACCATTCGAGTTGGAAGATGAGGATAAAAAATAGTTACACAGTTCACACACATGGGTCTATGGCCTAGAGGGTGACATATCCCATCCCAAGCACCTAGTAGGGAATTCTATGTGGTCCTTATACAAGGGCCCACACAAGTTGAGAATGCAATATGAACATATTTTTCTCTATCATCCTTGTGGGATTCCTATGATGGGCCTTCCCATTGGGTTGACCCGATGGTCCCCTAAGTGGTTTAGGACTAGCCTAAGTGGGTCACAAGGATAGCCAACTGTTTTTAATAAAAAATATAAAATTTTAGAAAAAAAAGAAACATTTAAGTATCATTAAAACAATAAGTATAATTATTGAAATTAATAAAACATGTAATTATGACGTGATTAAATTTTAATAACACTTGAATTTTAATAAAATTGATGAGATAGTAATATATGAAAAAATAAAAATTTTAAGGTATTAAATCAAAGCTTTCCAATACAGAGAACATTGATTCTGCACTAGATGGATTAGAGTAATACAATTTTTAATGATATTAGTGAATTATCTCTAGGCTTTCAACTTGGTTTGACTGAGATAATAAGATCCATTTTACTTGAATCATTTTTTTAAAATAATTGAACCAAGAAATTGATCCATAGATTCCAAATAAATAATAAAAGGATTTCATTGAAAAGAAGCATCAGAACTAGATGTTTTAAGAGATGTTTCTTGATAATATAAAAAATAATTTGGTAATCCTCATCTAACTGGTTTTTTTTCACTAACTTTATTAGTTGTATAAAGTAAAAAATATCCAATGAGGTTTTTTATTAAGAACCTAATATAAGTAACATGACCTTTATTTACCCTATACTACTTATGATTTAGAGGTGGGAACATTTTGATTCATTCCTTAGTTTTCATTGGATCAAATTTTATATTTTTCTGGAGAACAAAAAAATATTAGAAACAACCTAGAAGTGACATTAAACACACACTATAATAAGTAATTCTTCAAGAAATGTTGTCAGACATTTGTGAAAAACACCTCAGCATGGGATAATTTGTCATCATGATAATGGTATTTTAATATTAATATATCCACATAACAATCATTATCTTCCAATGATGGGACTTTAAAATGAAATGTATTTCATGTTTATTATGGCACCAAAATTATTCACTTTAAGGGAATCACCTGATCGTAATACACCATATATGGTGATTATAATGTTGTCGCCTCCTTGTATTCATGGTATATTTATATTTCATTGATTCTAGAATAATTATCCATAATGTATAGAGGTTTGGAACCTAGTGTTGCATAAATAAATGGTTCCATGATTGGAATAAGGTACTTTTCAATTGGACAACGATGGTTTAAATATTTAATGTAAATGAAAGAAATGATTTTCCATTGTTTAATGAGGAAAATATTGTAAATATACCTAGGGTGTTATACTTCTCTTATAAAATCCTCTTTAATTAGTTTTATAGATTTTTATTCCATCTTGGTACCAAGAATCAGATACATTCACTTCAACACCTACTTATAACCATGGTGTTTAGCTAGTAGACTTTAGTGATGTAAAAAAACATGAGGATATAGATCTAAAATATCTATATAGGTCAATAAAATTATATACCATTATTATTAGGTAAAGGAAACATACTCCTCTTAATAACTAAAATCCATATCTACATATATCAACATAACTTTTAGGTTTTCCACAATAACCAATGTAACTTACTTTTTCTCATAGATAGTGGTTGAAATTCCCTCCTAAAAAGATATTGGGGAATATCTAACAACATACTATATATTAACAATAGGAATGGGGGATTCAACTTCTTCTTAGGGTTCAAGAGGTTATGTACAGGTATTGTCTTCCCTACTAGTAGTATACTCACCATAAGTCAGTAATAGTTCATTATGTTTTGAAGACTCCATGTGAATATAGGTAAATGAAAATTATCCTCGTATTCTAGTATGATTGTATATTTCTAACTGGTTAAAATTTCACGGATATATTGATTGGTTAGTCAAACCATTATTTTGGTAAATTATTTTAATCTTGAGATTAATACACTTGGTTCACATAGAAACCATTCCTTATACTAATGTAGATGGCTCAGTGGGGATATTTACATATCTATTATAATAGAAGGAGTTTTGGGGAATATTTTCTTTGGAAGGTAAAATCCAATGATTTCCAATATCTCAAATCAATACCTTAATGTTATTAAAATAAAACATGAAACATTACTCCAAACCTTTCAATGGGTTAATCAAAGTCGATTCCAATCCATTATGAGTAGTGACATATATTATATCATTTATCATAAGTTGATTCCCATCCATTTTTTAGTACCTAAAAATGATATATCAGGCCTTGTAATATTTAAAAGGGAAATTATGACCATAATGTACCCTAGTTGGTAAATTAAAAAAATATTCCACGCAATTGTTTTAAGGAAATTAGAACATATAAATGAATCCATGGTTTTGAATACAAGGGGTTAGGGTTTTTATCTTGATGGCCATTAAGAACTCAAAATTAGATACAAGGGATTTAAATTATGTATTTAATTTTATCTTCCCAAAATTTTTATATCAAATTTTGCAATTGTACTAATTTTTTTATTGATATGGGTGAGATTAACATCTTTATATCCTAAATAAAGAATGGTTTTTTCTAGGCTGAGATTAATTATTGACCCATTGTCGGCCAGAGCTTAAAGAATATTGATTTCATTGACTATTGTGTATATATATATATATATATTAATTTTATGTCCCATTGTATGGGTAACTATATATAGTATTCCTTGAAGTAAACAAGCATATGAAATTTTATAAAACCTATTTAAACCTGTAATGTTTTATCCCCCGCCACGTCAGTATTAATTCATTATAATTATTTAGAGCTTCTAAAAAGGATTCTATATACTATTTGAATTTATATGGAATCTAGGATTGAAAATATTACTAGGATAACCAATATATTTTTTAATAGATCATACTTTTCATTTAGAAGTTTTTGTTTTCAACCACTTAATTTTTCTTGATCTTGTGATGATGAGGTTATAACTCATTCGTCATAATTTATGTGTGTTTTTTATTACCTAGGAAGGTTTTATTGGTATTTATTTCAATTTTTAATAGGTAAATATTTATAATATGGTCGACCCACTAGTATAATTATATTGGATTGGGTTTTGGAGGATTGAGGATAAGACTGATGCACTTAATGGGATCATTGAAATTCATTTTTTAGCTTCTATGGTGTGTATCATTTTAATATGGATGGAAACTAGAATAAAATTTCTTCCTTAATCATATATTAATATACCTTTTTGACCTACTTCATAGTGAATAATGCATAAACTCAGTTTATATTAGCCCTATTTATCAACACACGGGTCTGTTAGAGAAACAAAATTGTTATAATTGTATTTGGTTTCTTAATTATTTGAAAATTCCATTTTGTTTTGTAGTTTCTATACTTATAAGGATGGTTTCATATAATACTTAAGGGTTTTTAATGTTTAATGTTACTATGGGGGTTTATCTTTTTAATTTTTTTTGTAGACATGGTACTTGTTCATTAATGGATATGCAACAAAATATGTCAATACAACTGTTGAAAGGGGAATTAAAGTCATGACTTGTTGATCATGTAATGCTATAATTATTGAAAGTACATGGTTTACTATATTTTGATACCAACATTCATAAAAAAAATTTCCCAATTTTATTTGATATTTTTTTTCATTCCTCTTATTCATTATGAAGAGAAACAAACACAATGGATTCAGGAAACCAAAGGTTATATAAAGTTACTCGGTTTTAAACCACAACCATTTGAAAATGATGTATTATGAAAAATATTTCCTAAATGGTGTACCCTAAAATATAGTGATATAAAAAATGATTAAGATGATCATTTAACCTTGGAACTGCCTGATTTTTTCTATAAAAATCTAAACATTTTATTCTCTTAAGTAGATATGAAATACCATGGGACCTATTCATTTAAAAAGAATAAATCCTATTTCACTTTTTTTTAATTTCATGTGATTTTTTTCTTTTCTCTCATCATATATATTTTTTAGGAATTTTTCATTGTTTCTTCTTACCTAGAAGAGGTATTAAGTTAAACATAATATATTTAGGGTATGGATATTATATTAGTTTTTCTTAAGATTGACAATAATGGTTTCCAACTTTACTTATTCACTTGTTTATAATGGTGTAATTTTATAATATATCAATATAATTTACTAAATTGAATCTTATAGACTTTTAATTATATAAGAAAATTCCCAAATCCCAATATTGTATTTCTATATAATGGAAATATTTTTATCTTTTCCTGGAGATTCAATATGAAAACTCTATCACTTTAATGCTTTTTATAATTTTTGAGGATTTAAATATTATTTATCCTCAACATTGACCTAAATTTTTATATTATATTCCATTTTATATGCAATTATCTAAATCCATAGAGTTAGATATGAAACAAAAAACATATTATTTACATATTGACTTCCATACTAACTGAAGTGACCCAAAATTAACAATCCACAATTGAAATATCAATAATAAAAATTATAACACTTATATACCAAATATATTTTTGGATTAGTGTTTTATAGATTTACGAAATTATCTTTATGTAAAAACACATGTCTTTCCATCCAAATAAAAATTTTCCTAATATACCAAAAATTATTATTTTGTAATTATTCCTCAATATTTTTCACCAAATTATCTAAAAATGATACCAATTTAGACATATCATACTTAATACTCTTCATTATAACCTGATGAAAAATAATCTTATGAATAGTGATATCATGTTCTCAGTAATTGATATCATAAAACAAAATATTTTTATAGAATAATAAATACATGAAGAATATGGTAGGAATAATTAATAATCAAATAATTCAATATAATTGATAACAAGATCATTTAAAAAATTGATTGATGACATAATAATTTAAATAATCAAATTGATAACTATAACTGATTTCATGGTGATGTAATACTTGATTTTAAACATCATAAAATTACTGTTAAGACCTCATTCAAAGACATTGTACCTAAATAGGTATGTTTATAGCAAAAACCCAAGCTAATTTTCTCATGATACCTACTAATACATCAAGGGGATATATAATATTTATCCCAACCCATAAATAATTTATTACAATGAATTAATCATATGAAGTAATAAATAATCAATATAATACCTAACTATATTACATAGTAATCAGTAAACATATGTATCGAAATAACAAGAATATGAATTGTTAATATTTACCGAGTTAATAAATAGTATAACTTTCTTGGTAAATAAAATTAAAAAATTTATCATATAGAGTAATGGGTGTATATATAATTTTATAACAGAAAAACAATATAGAAATAGTGGCAGTGATATAGAATAAATCCACGAGACTAAATAATATGGATATGAAGGAGAAAAATGAATTTGGGAGAGAGAGATGAAGAGTCATAGAGAACATACCCCAAATTAACAAGGTGAGTTATGAACTATAAATTCATAAGATAATTTAGAGGTAAATTCATATAACATAAATCTAAAATAGATTGACCTTTTCAAGATAAGGATGAAAATTAAAGTGAAATTATAAAAGGAATGTTCATAAAGAATTTGTAATAAGGTTATCAAACCAAAATTCCAGCCCACTTTCTAAAATCCATTTAAAGGGGTGAAAAGAGGACATTGTAATAATTAATATTGAATTAATTATTTTTATTTAAAAAATTATATGAAATTAAATTTAAAATATTAATTATGGAGTGGAATATAAGGATATACATAAGTGGAATGAAATCCAATTATTTAATCTTATATTACACTAACCATTATTTTTAAAACAAAAATTCATAGAATAATGGGATTATTATTCTATTTGAAAAAAATGAAAAAAATAGAGAGTAATATTCATTATAAAAATGGTTCTGAAATAATAAAAAGGAACACATGTGGGAAAAGTTAAAAAATATACTCTTTTCACACATTTGTAAATAATGTTAAAAATCAACTGTGAAAAAAACGATAAAATTATCCTTAAAAATACTAGTAATGAAATTAAATGGAAATATAATAATAACTTAGAAAATAATTTAATTATAGATTAGATATATAATATAACAAGATAATGAATTTGGACATCGTGTAAAAGTATTCACAACTACAAGTAAGATATAAGGTTGAGTCCACATACAAGATACTATTTAGCTTGATTTTGAAACAAATAGAAGGGATAGGTAAATAAGACGTATAACCCAAGAAAATAAATATAGAATAAAATATACTAAAATCATAGGTTGGAATAAACCAAAAAAATTGGATAATTTTCAAGAATAAAGGTCAGAATTAAATGAAACTAAATTAAGTTAAAAACAAAACTTATGGAATAAGTAATGTATGATTCAAAGGAAAAATATAATATAGAGATTAAATAAAAGATAAAATCACAATAATCACAATGATATATGATATAAAATTTCAATAGGGTAGTATTTACACAATATATATTTAAATTTGTGCATAATAAGAAACATGTATCGAGGAATTGAAATTAAGACTAAGAAACCATTACCTCAAACTTCCCCTTAATAAAAAATGTTCTAAATTCTATATGTAATAAATTTTGGATTATTTATCATATAAATAATTAAATTATTCATATTTATTTTAATATTTACCATACATTTATAAATCATTATTACCAATATTTTAATTTTTTTGTTAAAATTAACATTCGGTTGGTAACAGTTCTGTATCACATAATTACTTCGGTTTTGAGATTACTGTTCTTGATTATTATTCATGGATTTACCACCTTTAAAATGCTCCTTATAGGGTAATATTATTTTGATATATTTTGAGAGTCCCATAACCATTTCATGGAACTTATATTGATGGGTTACATAGAACACATACAAATTACCTTTTCAGTGATTATTGAATTATCAAAATAATTGAATTGATTTGAAAATATATTTCTAAATTTACCACTATAGAATTATTAAAACATAATAAATTTATTTTTATTTCAATTAATTACCAGTATTTAATATTTCATATTAATTATTTAGATAAACATTATAACATAGTTTATATAGGTGTTAAAATGAAAAAAATAACACGTTATAATTCTTCAATGCGTAAGAACATGATATTTTATAGAAAAAATATAAAATATAAATAAGATTAATGGTTTTAAAACATGTTTATAAAGTAAAAAAATATTATTCAAGTATATTTATATAAATATCACATAGAATAATAATCACAAATAAGATACCATTTGCATTGACAGCATACATATACTATTGACGGACCTTATAAAAATGAGTGGTTTTTTGAATTATTCATGGGATCAAAAGATCAAAAAAGTGGGAAATGATTATTATCGAAGGAGATAATGTTGAGTAATTAGATATATTAATTTTTTTGGTCTGTCTTTAAAGAGGTGGTTGAGAACTCCTTTTATAAGTGATAGGAGTGACATTTTTGTAATATTAATTTCATAATATTTAAAGAGAAATTCATTGATAAGATAAAATATTTTATAAATTTTGATATATTTTAGTTAAGGATTTTCATTAATTCCTTAGATAATGAACTTGGTATGTGATTATTTTTATTGAAAACATGCTTCTAATCTTTCAAAGAAGAAAATGAAGAAAGGGGGGAAATTTTCCTATTACACATTGTGAAACCTCATTACACGGCGTGTAGTATAGTTTCACAGCATGTTGTAAGTTTTCAAGTAAGTAATGATAGAACTCATGAAAACTAAAATTGAAGAATCCATTACATGATGTGAGTTTTAGAAACACATTGTGAATACTTTGAACACAATTTCTGCTCTAAAGATGAAGCTTGGAGGATCATATATGTCGTGAGCCTCAAACACACAACATGAAATTAGTTAAATCATCAAATATAGAATAATATTGGAGCAAGATATACCTAGTTTCCGAATACAGGGACAAAACCATGGATCGAAATTACTGGACATGAATCCCTATTATACGTCATGTAATATCTTACCAATATATAAAGTAGTTGGGAATCAGATTACAAGGGTTTCAGATCAGACAACTTTTATTATTTCATTCCTCTCTCATTCTCTTTCAAACCCTCTACTATAAACTCATTATTTAATTCCCTCTTTTCATTTTTTTATTTAACATAAGCTTCATGAGTTTTTTTCAATGACATATTCATTTTTTTGTGTCGTCTCTTTTATTAATCATTGTCTGAGCACCGATCATCGATGAACCTTTGTTTCACTTATCTCCATCACTATTTCAAGTAATTACTTAATTAAATTGTTTTTTATTCCAGATATATATCTCTAAATCCATGTTACTTGTTATTCAAATTTAGATAGCATAAACCATGTTATGTTTTTAACAGTTTAGAATTGATATTTCTTACCACGATATGCATGATTTCAATTCCTCATGTATTTTCATTCAATCGTACCATGAGGGGATAAACCACCTAGGGTAGGGAATTAGAGTTAGGTTATCTGAACTCAATAAATATTTAATTCTCAACTTGGTAATCTTAAGGGTTAGTAATCAGGATAAATAAAAACTATCTATTCCATTCATTCAATATCCCTGACCATGGTACATTCAAATGATGAACCTGATACTGGTGGGAGTAGATTAGGTTATGACCAATAGCCTAAAATACCTTCTTCCTTCATAGCTAAGATTAATGCATCTAGGTTGTACCTATATCTTGATCAATGAATTCTTACGGTTTAGGTAGAACTAGTTGATTTGACTATACTCAACTAGAGACCTCGTCTTGCTTCAAAACATAAACCTTACGATCTGACTAAGTTATAATTCATATAAACTTTTCTAAAGAACCTTGAAATTGATCATAATCCCTTAATTATTCTTAAATTCAAACCTATAATCCCTAGAAATATTTTTACCAATCTAAATCTACTCATAAGTACTCCTAACTCAAAGAGTTCCAAGCCATAGGTTACCATTTCCTGCCATTTCCCCCCTGAGATCGACCCCAAACTATCACTATACTACGTCTCATTAGAAAGTGATGTTTGGTAAAAAAATAATTCTAATATAACCGCAGAATAATCTAACTAAATGATGTGTGCAGTTTCATCAGATTATGGTGCCATTTCTAGGGACCAGATGTGCTCTGAATAGGAAACCTTCTGGAAAATACCTCGGACTACCTCTCCCTCACACTATTTATCTCTTATTTTATTTCAAATATTCCAATGCACTTGAGGCATGGTTCATGCATCATGGACCTTCGACTCTTTCAAGGATCCTTAAATAACAAGAACAGTTAGCCTTCAATCCCAAAAATCAAATAATATCTCTCGGCATGCCACTATTCAAACATGGCCGACCAAAACAATCTAGAAGAACCCAACCCGCTTAACCCTCCAAACATGAAATAGGTAATTCCATGGGAGAACCTAGTGTAATAAGAGAGAGCCATCATGGACAATGGATTTCCATAAATCCATTGTACTTTACCATAAATCGTGCATCTTCCTATTCAAGACCATACCTTTGAGATAAAACATGGAACCATTCACATGATCCAGAGTATGGGGAATCTAATTGCACGTCAAAGTGAATATCTACAAGAGAACATATCAAAATTCTTGGAAGTATATGATACGCTTCGCAACAAGGGACTACCATCTGATGCAATCAGATTTTGTATCTTCTCATTCTCTCTACCAGAATGAGCCAAGGATTGGATCAAGAGTAAAGATCCCGAGTCAATCATGAATTTGGATAATCTATCCAAAAGATTCTTAGAAAAATAATTTACACCAATCTGGACTTGGAAACTTTAGAATGATATTCTAAACTTCTCTTATATCAATGGAGAATACCCATGGGAAGCTTGGGACAAATCCATGTTACTGATGAGGATGTTCCCACACCAAGTAATTGACATGTGGATCCAACTACAGACATTATACGAAGGTCTCCAACCAGCCGAACACATAGTCGTCAATGATGCAACTTATGGAATACTGTTGTTCAAGACACTTGAATCTGGAAGAACCATTTTGGATGAAGTTTATCACAATTTCATCATGTGGTACAGTGATAGTGGACCACCTTGATGTGTAATGCACCAAGTGGATGAAAATTCCCGACTAACTATGCATTTCAAAGCACTCACAAAGATGATAGAGAAATTCTGACTTCTTGATACACCACCCCATGATCCTATAATAGAGATACAGTGATGAGAAATGTGTGTTGGCCGACACTTATACCATGAATTCACTCCAGGAGTTGATGAAAAACCTCAATATTGTAACTACATCAATTAAAATCAACAGAACCCACTATTCTAATAGAGACAGTTGTACTATCAATTGAGGTCAGGTTAGAAAATGACTCAAAAAAACTAGGGATATTATCCAAAAAATGTGGTCATGCACTATTCCAAAGCCATGGAAAACCAAGTTACCCACCCATGGACCCTGTTCCAAGACCACAACAACAAGCACATCAACAATAGTTCCCTCACAGAGAACAGTAGAAGTTTCAACCAGCTCAACCAAGAACTTATAAATAAACCACCCCTCTCCAAAATAACATAGAAAACCTCCTAGATACTTTTGTTAAAAAATAATATCATCAAATTAATACTCAAGAAGTAGGGATGAAAAACCAATGAGCGTCCATGCATAATCTCAAATTTCAGATGGGTGAGATCTCAAAGACTCTATCAAATAGATAACCAGGTACTCTACCTGGTAATAAAGAGACATAAAAAAGAGAAGAATATAATGTTTTAGTGATTATAATTATAAAATTTTTGTATTTTCAATAACCCTATGGAAGGGATGAAAGAAAAATTGAGGAACATAAGAAGCAACCACTAGTATTAGAAGAAAATATTTATGGGACTTCCCAAGTAGTACCCCAAGAGGTATCACCATCTACAAACACCCAAACACCCAAGAAACCAAAAGAACTAGTGTATCTTTCTCCACTACCATACAATACACATCTCCATTTTTTGGAGAGAGAAGGATAAAGAAGATATAAGGTATAGTACAATTTTTTTTGGAAATGTTCATGAAATTTCACATCAACATACTCTTTGTAGAGGCTATTTTTTAGATGTTATCTTATTCCAAATTCCTAAAGGTTATAAATTCCAATAAAAGAAAAATAGAATATATTAGTGACATATCCTTGAATAAATAATTAACTACTATTGTTCAGTAGCAAATATTACAAAAAATGAGAGACCACGGAATTTTTTCAATTCCATGTTCTATTGGAGAGTGAAAATTTTGAAGAGCTCTATGAAATTTCAAAGAAAGTATCAACCACATGCCATTGAGTGTATTTTAAAAGTTGGGACTTCAAGAGATCAAACCAACATGATTAGAACTGTAATTTATAGGCTGGTAAGTAAAGTAACATAGAGGAATTCATGAGGACGTGCTTGTCAAAGTTAGCAAGTTCATCTTTCCAGCTGACTTCCTGGTTTTAGACATGGCAGAAGAAGGTGACATCCCCATTATTCTCAAAAGACCCCTCTTGGCCTTAGGAAAGGCTTAGATATAAATAAATCAAGGGTTTCTAATCTTTTGATATGTAGAAGAATAGTTAGTCTTCAACCTCATCAAGGATTCTAAACAATCAAATGATTCCATTGATTTCAACAATATCTCTCTTACACAATAAGGAAATGAATACATGGACATAGAAGAAGATAGTGAAGAGTCACTACCTAATGAGGAAAAAGAATATGTTTTTTAGGAAGTTATCTTCAATAAACCTATCACAAGTGATACTTCCCCACCCTTCACTCCCTTGATTATTCAACCACTGAGAATGGAGTTGAAGCCTCTACCCTGTACTATTATGTATTCATACGTAGAAGTTTCAACCTCTCTACCAGTAATTATTAAATTTGAACTATATCAGTCACAAGAGGAAAAATAGGTTGAAGTCTTGAAAAGACACATTAAGTCAATTTTCTAGGGATTAGTTGACATTAAGGGAATCGGTCCAACTATATGCACCCATAAAATACCGCTTGAGGAAGATGTAAAATCCAAAAACCATCCTCAAAGGAAGCTCACACCACCAGTAAAACAAGTTGTCGAAAAGATAGTATTAAAAAATATTGATGTTGTAATAATATTTTAAATATCATATAGTTAGTGGGTGATACCACTTCATGTAGTTCCCAGTGAATTTGGAATCATAGTGTAAAAAAATGATAAAAATGAATTAATCTCAACACACGCCATCATGGATGGAGAGTTTGTGTGGATTATAAAAGATTAAATGTGGAAACATGAAAATATCATTTTATTTTTCCCTTTATTGATCAAATGTTGGAAATACTTGAAGGACCTGAATTATATTATTTTCTAGATGGATATTCATGATACAATAAGATTATAGTAGACCTAGTTGATTACTCCATAACTAAATTCACATGTCTATTTGGATCTTTCTCCTATAGGCACATGTCATTCAGTATGTGTAATGCTCAAAAAATATTTCAAAGATACAAGAGACATATTTTTCATGATATTTTAGAGGAATTATTATAAATCTTAATGGATGAATTATCTGTTTATAAAAGATCTTTCAAAATATGCCTAAGAAATCTTGTGTTAGTCCCATGACGTTGTGAAGATAATTTTCTAGTTTTGAAATGGGAAAAATTTCATTTTATGGTTCAAGGAGGAATATTCCTCAGATCTAAAATTTCTAAAGAGGGTATATACCTCAGTGAATCTAAGATAAAGGTTAAAAAATATTTACTATAACCTTCAACGGTTAAGAGTATAAGGAACTTTCTAGGCCATGCAAGATTCTACAAGTGATTTTTGAATGTTTTCTCAATAGATTCTCAACTTCTAAAACCCCTATTTTCAAAATAAGTTCCATTTTAATTCACTAAATAATTTAGATATATATTAAATACATTGAATAAAATACTGATAGAAGCCCCTGTAATCATTTCACCTGTTTGGGGAATAGAATTTAAACTGATGTGTGATGTCATCGACTTTGTTGTTGGCAGTATTTTAGGAAAACAATTTGGTCACAAATTCTATCCTATCTACTATGCTAGTCACACATTGAATGAAGATCCAGTCAACTAAAAAACTATAGAGAAAGAAATATAAGATGTTGTATATGCCTTTAAAGTGTTTTACTCATATTTTACTCTTCCAAGGTGATTGTATACACCGATCATGATTCCCTTAGGTATTTAATGAACAAAAATGATTCCAAGACAAGGGAGATAAGGTGGATCCTCCTACTACAGGAATTTGATATTATCATAAAAGACACTAAAGGCAAAGAAAATGTGATCATCGGTCATCTATACTGACTTCCTCTACCACTCATCAAGGATGATGGTGATACTAACATCGAAGATGATTTTCCAGAGGAAACCATTTTCAATATCAATGTAAAAATGCGGTCTTATGATATTTAAAATTATATCTCTATGATATTTCTTCACCAAGACATCTCTTATCAACAAAGGACAATATTTTTAGCTGAAGAAAAACATTACTATTGAAATGAACCACTCTTGTTCAAGCGTTTCACGGATGGCTTGTTGTGACGTTGCATTATTGAAAATGAAATCCCCAATGTGACAGAAATGAGTCATACACCACCAAAAAAAGGACATCAAGGACTTGATTTCACTATAATAATTATTCTAAAAAGTGTACTTTTTTGGCTCACACTACACCAAGACGCAAGTGAATTATATCAAAGTTTTGATATGTGCCAGCAAACTAGGTCCATTTCGGAAAAAAAAAATATCTCAAAACCCAATAATGGAAGTTGAGATCTTCGATGTATGGGGAATAGATTTCATGGGACCATTTTATAATTCCAAAAGCAAGTCATAAATTCTATTTGGAATTGACTACGTCTAAAAATGGGTAGAATATAAAGCCACATCACATGAAACAAAAAAAGTTTTCCTGAATTTTTTATAAAATAATGCGTTCTAAATACTCGGATTTCCTAGATTACTCCTTAGTGACGAGGAACACATTTTACCTACCGATATGTTAAAGGATTAATGAAAAAATATGGAATCGTATATAACACATAAACTCCCTACCACCCACAAACATGTCAGAAAGTGGAATTTTCAAATAAAGTTATTAAAAAAATATTAGAGAAGATGGTGAACACATGTAGAAGTAACATGAGTTTAAAACTAGATGATGCACTATGGGAATATCAGAAAACATAAAAAAACCATTGGTTCCACGCCATTCATATTGGTTTATGTGAAACCGTGTCACCTTCTAGTTGAACTAGAGAATTTCTCGTAGAAATAAATTAAGAGGTTAAATTTGGATTCTCAAAAGATGGAGAAGGATGAATGACGCAACTAGAAAAATTATAAGAAATAAAAAAAAATGCTTTTGAAAATGACAAGATATAAAAATATAATACTAATAAATGAAAAGATCAATGTATTACAAGACACATCTCTTTCCCAAGAAATAATGTCATCTTATTCAATTCCAAATTGAAATTGTTTCACAAGAAGTTGAAATCTAGATGGTCTGGTCTATTTAATGTCATTCAGGTTTCCCCTATGGGACCATCAAAATTCAAAAGTAAGGTTGAGCAACTTTTACAGGTAATTTCAAAAGGTTGAGAATCTATCAAGAACCCTTCCATGAAGGTGGTATTGTCAGTCTAAAGTTCATATGAGCCTCAAATAAGTCAATATCTCAATGATAAAGGAAGTGCTGACTAGGAGGAAAATTATGGTAGTTTTTCTTAGACTATATTAGAATAAAATATACTTATGAAAAGTTAAGATATTTAAAAAGCTACTGGATAGGGTTTTTACCAATGATGACCAAAAAATTTCAATTACACATCGTGTCACTTTGTTACATGACCTGCAGTTTTTGTGCTAAAAATCCTATAAAACCAAGGATTACAGGATGATAAATTTTGTTACACATCATGTAACACCTCGGGCTAGTTAAAAAAACTTCATGAACACTAGGTTCATGACCTGATGCCCCACCTCCCCCCAACTCTCCACCCTTACCTTCCTTTCTCCCTCTCATGAACCCCCTCCATCCCCTTCTCCCCCCGCGAACCCCCTCCCTCATCTCTAAGCCGTAAAACCCCCACCCCTATCCCACAACTTGAATGACACCCCCATTCCCCTCCCTCTATTCCAGCCTTAACCAACCCCCCCCATAATCTAGCCACACATACACGCCCTCCACCTTCCATCCATGATGGAAAGGAAAAAAATTTCTCCCTGCACTTTCAGAGTTGTCATCGGATCATGACAGTCATCAACCATCCAAACTACCATGTGGTGTCACACCTTCCTTACCCTCAAAACCTTGGGAAACATCTCTTATGCCTCCCACAATAGCTTGTGCTACACCATATGATCAAGAAGAATCTTAGACTAGTTATGATGACTCATCCAGGGATGAAAACATCCATTTACATCCCATTATATGCTTCTCAAACCCAAGGCATAACATCAACCTCAACTTGCTATAGGCGAAGCCCATGAGGACAAACAAGACCTTAGACATGACTATTCTCACCCACCAAAATATCAGTGATGAGATCATAGAGCTCCTAGAATGACTCTATATCCCTTGGATTATTGAGTTTCACGAGGAAACATACTGAGAGATATTTTTGGAGTTTCTTTCCACTTTTTAGGTAGTAGTGGATAGAGTGTGTTTCCTTATGGGTAGTTGACCACATGAGATATCATTTTCTGAATTCAGACTTGGTAAGGGAATTTACACAATGGAGTTTTCTATGTATGAGATATTTTTGACACTAAAACTAGATAAACCCTGGTCTGATTTGAGGAGCCTATGATAGATGATTACATTAAATTCTCAGACAGTGCATGACCCCCAAATCACCAAATCCAATCAGTTGTGTAGCCCAACAATTCAGATACTCTCTAGAGCCCGGACCCACACTTGGTTTCCCGGGTAGAGTCCCATGGGAGTGTGAGCTAGGTTGATGTCCTCATTTTTGAAGCATCCATGGGTGGACCATCCATCAATATCACTTCCCATTCCAGCTACTACTATCAGGCCTATGCATAGTGCAACAGAGGCACAGTGATGGGCTGGTCATTTATCACCCACCTCTTCAGCCATCTCAGATTCTTTGGTGAAACTCTTCCCCTCACATACATTGGAAATCTCATGGATATTTAATTTATAATGATGTAAAATATGTAGATATTTGTGATGGATGATGAAATTTACCCTTGGTAACCAGTCGTACATGAGGCAACACCTGCAGCAGACCCACCACTTGCGGCAAACCCACCACTTGATCAACCCACTACTTCCCTCTAACACCTCCCACCAATATACCTACCTCTATTACCACGAAATCCACTACTTCTATACCCACCCATACCACCCCTATAGATCTATGGGCCATGCATATATAAATCCTAGAGAACCTGTGAAAGTTCTTATCACATCTGCACCTCCCATTTGCTGAGCATTCCCATTTCATGACCCCTCCACCACCATCTTCTCCCACAGACTCCCAGCCACCACCAACACCTGTTGGACCCTCCTATTATACAATACCAGCACCACCCATTGGACACCCCAACCTACCCTAAGAGATCATTGACCATACTATCCAGCAGAAGTACCTTGTTGAGAAATCCTGGAAGGGAAAGAGACTGACCACTACCACATCCACCAAGGTGTCGAATGTAGATCCATCTGTCAGAATTAGGAACCCACTTAGGATCGACAACTCTCCACCACATACCCTGACCCAAATTACTAGAACCTTGACCCCACCCTCCAAAGATAATCTACCATCCCCTACTGGCATCACTATCCCTGATCTGGCTAGATAGCTACCACCTCCACCAATTCACGAGTGGACTATAGAGGATATTATTTATTCTTCCAGGTTATCTTAGTTTTCTAGTTTACTCAGTTTTTCATAAGAATTTTGTATCATAGATAATTTTTTTCCTTTTTTTTTTGTTTTATATATTCCAAAAAGAATTTATTACGACACTTATTTATATATAGGATTTAATTTTTTGTGTCACTTTTTCTTGGATTAATTTTTATATCTTTTTATTTTTAATATCCATGCTTATATCTTATGCTTCATCTATGGTTGTAGATGGACCTGTACCTCCATAAATTATGGTTTAATTAGTGACTCAGCCTATGGATGATATTGAACTTCAAATTTAGGAACTATAATTGGAGATTCATGCAAAATATCCACCACCACAAGCTACGATACCCTTACATCCACATCAGATTCATGCTCTCAATGATCTTGACGTCATAAATCCTATCAAAATACCACATTAGATAGAAGAAACTACCATGAGTAGTAGTAGATACCAAAGGATATATTGAGCTAATAGACCACACTTCTTGATATTTTTATTCATCTGTCTGGATGACAACATTTTTGATAGCGCTTTATAGGAGGCAACCCATTGTTCATCATTTTTGATGTCTGTGTCCTTATTATGTTTATAGTTATTGTGCATTTATTTTTCATGGGTTTTTTAGCTATATTGTATAAACCTTTTGGAACTTAAATAAAATTGGTTTCCATTTCTTATCAACTTTTCACTTGCCTGTAATTCTACTTACAACCATTTAAAACCTATAGAATAATGTTTTACCAATTAAAATATTTTTTTTTCTATCATAGTTTACAGGTATCCCCAATTCCAACTCAAGACACCCAAATTACCTCATTTGATTCCACTTAGTACACGGAGTTCTTGATTCCCTATTTATTTATGTTTTCTTTTTCCAAACCATTTTTTGAGATTTATTTTTGATAACACCCCCACAATAATTCCATGGATAGTGTGGAAACCTTATAATTTTATGTGTGTTGGAGTTCTTTATATGTTTCACTTTCAATACACTTTACTTTTTTCCAGATCCCATATATCAAGGATACATTTTTAAAAATCAAAGCATGTTTTAAACCTAAAAATCATTATACCCATTTAAATTAAAAAAAATGAATTTAAAATTAATAGAATCAATGTTTTTATGGGTTTAGATTTTTAGAATTATTACTGAGCTAAGTTATTGAATTAAAATTCAAAATTTTTGAAATTATGGTCAATTTAATTTTTACATGGTTTTATACCCTTAGTGATTTTAAGTTTCTATATGTATTTTCATCCTCAAGTGGATTATAAGCCTAAAATTGCATATTCTTTCCTGAGCATATTTCTCAAGTGATACCTTGGATTTGTATACCTATCATAACATTCATTGAGATCTTATTGAGGATATGAATAAACAAATACATTTTTAAAATGATCGAGGAAATCTTTGTTGAGTTACTTTTTTCTGAGAACCACCTTGAATTTTCCCCCATTAAGCTCGTAGTAGACATGAAATACCTTATAGGATGAAACTATTCCAAGATTATTGTCCCTTCAGACCACACTCTTTGTACAATTCATTAATTTACATTGAACAAGTGTGGGGGAGGATTTCAGATAACACAAGATGATTATACTATGGAATTGTATTGTGATTACCATCAAACTATTTTTTTTGATCCATTTATACTTTGTATAATTTCATATCTATCATGTTCCCTTGAAAAATACAAAATAAAAATAAAAAATGATATGGTTTGGGTAGTAGGAGGGTCAAAAATAACAATTTCCAGACCAATGAATCCCATGAAGGATAAAATGTGGTTAGGGGAAGGATGTGAGATCTGGCCAAGACATAAATTTCAAAAAAGAAAAAAGAAAAAGGAAGGAACATGATACCCTTGTTGCACTTATATGACATACACATGGATCCAACATGAAATTACACTACTGGAAATCCAGCATTTCCTAACGGTTTAGAACCGTTGGGAAAGGCTGCAGAACCGTTGGTATATGTTATACCAACGGTTCTGCAAACCGTGGGGAAGTAAGCCGTTGGGAAAGGCTTTTCCCAAAGGTTTACACAGAACCGTTGGGATAGGTTAGAAAAAATCAACCTATCCCAACGGTTCTGCCAAACCGTTGGGAAAGGCCTTTCCCAACGGTTTGGCCCGTTGGGAAATCAACAGAGAATTTTGTTTCCCAACGGTTTACAAACCGTTGGGAAAGGTTTTTACCAACGGTTCCATGAACCGTTGGTAAAAACAACCATTCAACAGGGTATCCCAATGGTTCCTTGAACCGTTGGTAAAAACAGCTACATAGAGCCTATGCCAACGGTTTGAAAACCGTTGGCATAGGATTTGCTGTGCAAATTGCACAACAGCCTGCAATTTGCACAGCAGGTCTGGTTTTTGGGCATTCACCCTCGGTTTCAATTCAATTTTCAATCCAATTATGCCCTCGTTTTCAATTCATTTTTCAATCCAATTATTGTACCTATAACACATATAATGCATACATATAGAGAACAAACCAACACATACAAATAATGCAAACCAACCAACCAACACATATAATGCATCCTGAAAATATACACATCCATAATTAAAGTAGAATTCATAACATAACTATAAACATACATAATTCATTTATAATTCACTTTAAAATTTAGATGACAGTCATATGTGGAATCCGGAATTCAATTCATAATTTGATTGGTTTTTCATATACCATATATTTTTAATAGAAATGATATCCATTTAAAACAAAATACATACATCTGGAATGATACCGGTCACACCGTGCCTCAGATTGAGGCGAGGTTAACTTGTACACGTCACAAATGACTCATTGATTGTTGTCCTAAAGTATCAACATATTCCGAAATCGTTTGGTCAGTTTTTCGTATGTCAGTTGTTGTTTTCACTTAAAATGAAGTGTTTTTTAAATAAAAGAGAGACACTTTGAATGGTGTCGGCCACACCGCGCCTCGTATTGAGGCGGGGTTAACTCGTACACATCACAAATGACCCATGGATTGTTGTGATAAAATATAAACACAATCAGAATGTGTTTGGTTGGTTTTCCTTATGAACTTAAAATGTAGTCCATTTTAAAGAAAATAGATACACTTAGAGTGGTCTTGGCCAAACCACGACTCGGATTGAGGCGTGGTTGACTCGTACACGTAAAATATGACCCATGGATCGTTCTCCTAAAGTTTCAATGGAAACCGAATCCGTTTGGTCGTTTTTCCGTATGTACTTAAAATGGTGTCCATTTTAAACAAAAGAGAGTCACTTAGACTTATCCTGGCCACACCGTGACTCAGATTCATCCCGGGTTGGCTCTTACACGTCACATATGACCCATGGATTGTTGGGATAAATTATCAACAGATTCGGAATGCATTTGGTCGGTTTTCCGTATGTCAGTTGATGCTTTTCACTTAAAATGACGTCCTTTTGAAACAAAAGATGGACACCTTGAGTGGAGCTGGCCACACCACGTCTCTGGATTGAGCTGAAACCACCGTGCAACATTCTAATTATTATTCGTGATGTGTACGCGCAGACGACACGTCAATCGGATGTGCGGTTTGCGCGGTACGACTCAATATTCTTGTTTTAAGTGATGCGTGCGCTTCGTAAACGCGCGTGAGGGGGGTCCAAACGGGCCGAACAAAGTCGGAATGGCCTGAAATCACACGACAAATACAGGAGAGTGATTTATGAAGTTGTCGAGCAGACGGCACGTCAATCGGACATGCCGTGTGCCCGCGGTGACCGACAACGCAGTTCTGGTGTCACAAACGGCCAAAACGGGCGTCCAACGGTCAAATTCATAGCGAACAACCTCAGATTGAGCTGAAACCATCATGAAACATTCTAATTATTATTTGTGATGTGTACGCGTAGACGGAACGTCAATCGGACGTGCGGTTTGCGCGGTACGGCTCAATATTCGTATTTTAAGTGATGCGTGCGCTTCGTAAACGCGCGTGAGGGGGGTCCAAACGGGCCGAACGAAGTCGGAATGGCCTGAAATCAGACGAAAAATACGGGTGAGTGATTTTTGAAGTGGTCGAGCAGACGGCACATCAATTGGACGTGCCATGTGCCCGCGGTGACCGACAACGCAGTTCTGGTGTCATAAACGGCCAAAACGGGCGTCAAATGGCCAAATTCATAGCGGACGAACTCGGACTGAGATGAAACCACCGTGAAAAATTCTAATTATTAGTCGTGACATTTACGCGCAGACGGAACGTCAATCGGACGTGTGGTTTGCGCGGTACGGCTCAATATTCATGTTTTAAGTGATGCGCGCGCTTCGTAAACGCGCGTGAGGGTGGTCCAAACGGGCTGAACGATTTTGGAATGGCCTGAAATCAGATGAAAAATACGGGTGAGTGATTTATGAAGTGTTCGAGCAGACGGCACGTCAATCGTACGTGCCGTGTGCCCGCGGTGACAGACAACGCAGTTCTGGTGTCATAAACGGCCAAAACGGGCGTCCAACGGTAAAATTCATAGCGGACGACCTCGGATTGACCTGAAACCACCGTGAAACATTATAATTATTATTCGTGACGTGTAAGCGTAGACGACACGTCAATCGGACGTGCGGTTTGCGCGGTACGGCTCAATATTCGTGTTTTAAGTGATGCGCGCGCTTCGTAAACGCGCGTGAGGGGGGTCCAAACGGGCCGAACGAAGTTGGAATGGCCTGAAATCAGACGACAAATACGGGAGAGTGATTTATGAAGTGGTCGAGTAGACGGCACGTCAATCGGACGTGCCGTGTGCCCGCAGTGACCGACAACGCAGTTCTGGTGTCATAAACGGCCAAAACGGGCGTCCAACGGTCAAATTCATAGCGGACGACCTAGGATTGACCTGAAACCACCGTGCAACATTCTAATTATTATTCTTGACGTGTACGCGCAGAAGGCCCATCAATCGGACGTGCGGTTTGCGCGGTACGGCTCAATATTCGTATTTTAAGTGATGCGCGCGCTTCGTAAACGCGCGTGAGGGGGGTCCAAACGGGCCGAACGAAGTCGGAATGGCCTGAAATCAGACGAAAAATACGGGTGAGTTATTTCTGAAGTGGTCGAGCAGATGGCACGTCAATTGGACGTGCCATGTGCCTGCGGTGACCGACAACGCACTTCTGGTGTCATAAACAGCCAAAACGGGAGTCAAACGGTCAAATTCATAGCGGACGACCTCGGATTGAGCTGAAACCACCGTGAAACATTCTAATTATTATTCGTGATGTGTACGCGCAGACGACACATCAATCGGACGTGCGGTTTGCGCGGTACGGCTCAATATTCTTGTTTTAAGTGATGCGCGCGCTTCGTAAACGCGCGTGAGGGTGGTCCAAACGGGCCGAACGATTTCAGAATGGCCTGAAATCAGACGAAAAATACGGGTGAGTGATTTATGAAGTGGTCGAGCAGACGGCACATCAATCGGACGTGCCGTGTGCCTGCGGTGACTGACAACGCAGTTCTGGTGTCATAAACGGCCAAAACGGGCGTCAAACGGTCAAATTCATAGCGTACGACCTCGGATTGACCTGACAACACCGTGAAAAATTCTAATTATTATTCGTGATGTATACGCACAGACGGAACACCAATCGGACGTGTGGTTTGCGCGGTACGGCTCAATATTCGTGTTTTAAGTGATGTGCGCGCTTCGTAAACGCGCGTGAGGGGGGGGGGGGTCCAAACGGGCCGAACAAAGTCAGAATGGCCTGAAATCAGATGAAAAACACGAGACAACGATTTCTGAAGTGGTCGAGCAGACGACATGTCAATCGGACGTGCCGTGTGCCCGCGGTGACCGACAACGCAGTTCTGGTGTCATAAACGGCCAAAACGGGTGTCCAACGGTCAAATTCATAGCGGACAACCTCAGATTGAGCTGAAACCACCGTGAAACATTCTAATTATTATTCCTGACATGTACGCGCAGACGGAACGTCAATCGGACGTGCGGTTTGCGCGGTACGGCTCAATATTCGTATTTTATGTGATGCACGCGCTTCGTAAACGCGCGTGAGGGGGGTCCAAACAGGCCTAACGAAGTCGGAATGACCTTAAATCAGACGACAAATACGGATGAGTGATATCTGAAGTGGTCGATCAGACGGCACGTCAATTGGACGTGCCATGTGCCCGCGGTGACCGACAATGCAGTTCTGGTGTCATAAACGGCCAAAACGGGCGTCCAACGGTCAAATTCATAGTAGACGACCTTAGATTGAGCTGAAACCACCGTTCAACATTCTAATTATTATTTGTGATGTGTACGCGCAGACGGAATGTCAATCGGACGTGCGGTTTGCGCGGTACGACTCAATATTCATATTTTAAGTGATGCACGCGCTTCGTAAACGCGCGTGAGGGGGGTCCAAACGGGCCGAACGACGTCGGAATGACCTGAAATCAGAAGACAAATACGGGTGAGTTATTTCTGAAGTGGTCGAGCAGACGGCACGTCAATTGGACGTGCCCTGTGCCCGTGGTGACCGACAACGCAGTTCTGGTGTTATAAACGGCCAAAACGGGCGTCAAACGGTCAAATTCATAGCGGACGACCTCAGATTGAGATGAAACCACCGTGATACATTCTAATTATTATTTGTGACATGTACGGGTAGACGGGACGTCAATCGGACGTGCGGTTTGCATGGTATGGCTCAATATTCGTGTTTTAAGTGATGCGCGCGCTTCGTAAACGCGCGTGAGGGTGGTCCAAATGGGCCGAATGATTTCGGAATGGCCTGAAATCACACGACAAATACATGTGAGTGATTAATTAAGTGGTCGAGCAGACGGCACGTCAATCGGACGTGCCGTGGGCCCACGGTGACCGACAACGCAGTTCTAGTGTCATAAACGGCCAAAACGGGCGTCAAACGGTCAAATTCATAGCGGACGACCTCGGATTGACCTGAAACCACCGTGCAACATTCTAATTATTATTCGTGATGTGTACACGCAGATGGAACGTCAATCGGACGTGCGGTTTGCACGGTACGGCTCAATATTCATGTTTTAAGTGATGCGCGCGCTTCGTAAACGCGCGTGAGGGGGGTCCAAATGGGCCGAACAATGTCGGAATGGCCTGAAATCAGATGAAAAATACGGGACAGTGATTTATGAAGTGTTCGAGTAGACAGAACGTCAATTGGACGTGTCGTGTGCCCGCGGTGACCGACAACGCAGTTCTGGTGTCATAAACGGCCAAAACGGGCGTCCAACGGTCAAATTCATAGAGGATGACCTCATATTGAGCTGAAACCACCGTGCAACATTCTAATTATTATTCGTGACGTGTACGCGCAGACGGCACGTCAATCGGACGTGCGGTGTGCGCGGTATGGCTCAATATTCGTGTTTTAAGTGATGCGCGCGCTTCGTAAACGCGCGTGAGGGTGGTCCAAACGGGCCGAACGATTTCGGAATGGCCTGAAATCAGACGAAAAATACGGGTGAGTGATTTATGAAGTGGTTAAGCAGACGTCACGTCAATCGGACGTGCCGTGTGCCTGCGGTGACCGACAACACAGTTCTGGTGTCATAAACAGCCAAAACGGGCGTCAAACGGTCAAATTCATAGCGGAAGACCTCAGATTGACCTGAAACCACCGTGCGACATTCTAATTATTATTCGTGACGTGTACGCGCAGACGGAACGTCAATCGGACGTGCGGTTTGCGCGGTACGTCTCAATATTCGTGTTTTAAGTGATGCGCGCGCTTCGTAAACGCAAGTGAGGGGGGTCCAAACGGGCCGAACGAAGTCGGAATGGCCTGAAATCAGACGACAAATACGGGACAGTGATTTCTGAAGTGTTAGAGCAGACAGCACGTCAATCGGACATGCCGTGTGCCCGCGGTGACTGACAACACAGTTCTGGTGTCATAAACGGCAAAAATACTGTCCATTTTAAATAAAATAGAGACACTTTGAGTGGTGTCGGCCACACCATGCCTCAAGATGAGGTGGCGTTGACTCGTACACGTCACATATGACCCATGGATCGTTCTCCAAAAGTTTCAACAGAAACCGAATGCGTTTGGTCGGTTTTCCGTATGTCATTTTTTGTTTTCACTAAAAATGAAGTCCATTTTAAACAAAATAGAGACACTTTGAGTGGTGTCGGCCACACCGCGCCTCGGATTGAGGTGGCGTTGACTCGTACACGTCACATATGACCCATGGATCGTTCTCCTAATGTTTCAATAGAAACCGAATGCGTTTGGTCGGTCTTCCGTATGTCATTTTTTGTTTTCACTAAAAATGAAGTCCATTTTAAACAAAATAGAGACACTTTGAGTGGTGTCGGCCACACCGCGCCTCAGATTGAGGTGGCGTTGACTCGTACATGTCACATATGACCCATGGATCGTTCTCCTAAAGTTTCAATAGAAACCAAATGCATTTGGTCAGTTTTCCGTATGTACTTAAAATACTGTCCATTTTAAACAAAAGAAAGTCACTTAGAGTGGTCCCGACCACACCGCATCTCGAATTTAGGTGGGGTTGACTCGTACACTTCTCAAATGACCCATGGATCATTTTCTTAAAGTATCAACACATTCCGAATGCGTTTGGCCAGTTTTCCGTATGCCAGTTGATGTTTTTCACTTAAAATGATGTCCTTTTGAAACAAAAGACATACACTTTGAGTTGTTCCGACCGCACCGCGCCTCGGATTGAGGCGGGGTTGATTCATACACATCACATATGACCCATGGATCATTTTCCTAAAGCATCAACACATTTCGAATGCGTTTGGTCAGTTTTTTGTATGTCACTTTTTGTTTTCACTTAAAATCTTATGGAAATTCATATAGAATATTTTTATATCATATTTAGTATGGATTATATTTTAGTTGATCATGCTATGAAACATTTTAGAGCTAATGAAATTAAGGAAGGTGGAGGGGCTGTCCGGGGGGCTGTCCGGGGGGGGGGGGGGGGGGCTGTCCGGTGGGTGTCCGGGGGGCTGCCCGGGGACCAAGGAGGAGGGTGGAGGGGCTGTGCGGGGTCTTTCCGGGGGTGTTTGGGGGTTGTTTAGGGGGTTGTCCGGGGTTGTTCAGGGGGTTGTCCGGGGGTTGTTCAGGTTGTTGTTCAGGGGTTGTTCAGGGGTTGTTCATGGGTTTTTCAGGGGGTTGTCCGGGGTTGTTCAGGGGGTTGTCCGGGGGGTGTTTGGGGGGTTGTCCGGGGTCCAAGGGGGAGGGTGGGGGGGGCTGTCCGAGGGGCTGTCCGGGGGGCTATCCGGGGTCCAGGGTGGAGGGTTGGGGGCTGTACGGGGGGCTGTCCGCAGGGCTGTCCGGGGGGTGTTTGGGGGTGTTCGGGGTCCAAGGGGGAGGGGGGGTTTTCCAGGGTCCAAGAATGAGGGGGGTTGTCCAGGGAGTTCACAAACACACAACCACTAAAAGACAACAACATCCATAAAAACAGACAATATATAAAAATAACTCAACTCCAATACTATACTACAAGTCTAGATAAAACCAACAACTAGAATAGATTAAACATCAAATCTCAGTAATATAAGTCAAAAATGTAACGGATCAATATGTCCTACATCAGCCTCACCATCACCATCATCATCATCATAATCACCCACGTCATCGTTCTCCTCATCGTCCTCACCCTCCACAGCACCTTCCTCCTCGCCTTCGCCCTCCTCCTTGCCCTCCTCATCTCCCTCCTCTTCCGCAACAGACTCCTCGCCATTATCATCTTCAAGCTGGACATCGGCCTGAACACCACTGGAACTGCCACCTGGTGCACCATATATATAATGTATCGACGACATGTATTCATCAATCGCTGGGCTGGCCTCTGCTGGAAGTGTTGGACGTAGAACTTCAATAAATTTCATAAATGCACTGTTTGCCCTAGCAGACTGTTCTTTCGTCTCTGTGGCCCTTTTCTCAGCCTGTTCTGCCTGTGCCCTAACTTGCTGTAGCTCGGTGGCACTACAACTCGTACCTGAGGCAGGCCAATACCTCGTCGGGGCTATCCTAGGTCGGCAGCGTACTCTGCCAGAATGATCATCTCCCAACACCTGATGTAAGTGATCAGATGGCCCAAAATTGTCTGCTTCTTGGGCATCGAGGGCCTCTAAAGAATCCTGTTACAAATATAAATATATTATTAAGTTACGAAATAGATATTAAAATATAAAATCAACAGATTAAAACTTACAATCTGCTGTTGAGTCGCTTCGTTGACAGCACTTCCATCCTTTTTTCGTCTACTCGAGCAAAATAGTTTTGCTCGAGGCACACGTCCTTCAATATTTTGTACTTGCCTCTACAATGACATTGAAAACAAAAGTTATATAAAAACTTTAGCAAATGATTAAATAATTGAGGAAACAAAAGAAAATGTAAGTTGTAAAGAAAACTTATAAACAATTGTCATACATGCTGCCTCTCATGATCCGACATCGTCGTGCGTCCTAGTGTATGGAGGTATTTTTTTGCATCAATGTTTTTTTTTATTTTTTCCAGATGATTCCTAAATAAAATTACATAATTCAAAGGATAATATTAATGAAAAACTTGAAAGTTATTATTTAAATACCTCAAATGTAATTCATACCTTAAACTGGGTACTCGTCCAATGAGTAATCATCTGACGATACTGCTCTATAGGACAATCATCCATGACTGGTACCGCCTCTAACTCAGTGCCAACTCTAGCACACCAGCCAATATACAGCTCATGCTTGTAGGCTCTCCAAAGCTCACCTAAATCCTTTAGACGTTCCAGTCGTGCACCCTCAGCATCAGGAAAATTAAATCGAAGCTGAAATCCAAATATTAATTCATATAAATACAAAAATAATTCATGGCATTAAATACAACAGATTTTTTTACCCATATCTCTGCCCAAGCTCTATCTTTGACCTCATGTGGAAAATGTCTCCATGGCAGTGGGCTGACGGGAATGATTTCGGAGTATTTGGAAAGCGTCACCAGAAAACTCCGACATTGCTTCCCTGTTTTCTCAACTATCTGATTGTCTTCATTATATTCCACCATAACCTGTGTGCGACGGTTCCACACCGAACACATGCGTGTATGGCCCCGCCCCCGCATCCTGTCAGTAGATGTATCTATCATGAAAGAAAAACAAATATTTTATCAAAACATGTTATAATGAAAATAAAAATTGCTATAAAAATTTGTTAGGGTTTTATAAATATACCTGCGCTAGTCTGATCAATGAGTGGCGCCGGATCCACAGAACCAGATGGAACACCCTCTAGTGGAACAGGAGTCGAAGATGATGGAATATAAAAGCTCGGAGAGATAGAAGTAGAAGGAAAAGAAGATGGAATAGCTGTATGACCTGATGCTGACTGGGGAGTGGGAATCATCATGGGATGTGAAAATGATGGGGCAGAAGATGCAGAAGGTAGCGAAAACATGGGAGGCCTAAATACCCCGTGTGTCCTTAACGACACACCGAGATCAGAATGTGGGAAGGCTGAAATGTCAGTGGGAGGGGCAGGGTCTAGTCGGGCACGCGCAGCTCTACGTCCACCTCTGGTACGAACCCTCCTCGTACCACCGGCCTGAGTACTAGGACCAGTACTAGGTTCCTCGTCGAATAACTGTCGACGTAATGGTGGATCCTACAAAAAAGTTTACAAAAAAAATTAATCACATGACATTATATATTCTGTGAATATATATATATATATATATATATATTTGAAATAAAGTACTCACTGTAGGCACTAATGGTGGAATGCCCATCTCCTCCATCCGACGATTGTTCTCCGCCATTTTTTTTCTTCGTCTCTCTTCAATTGGCTGCATTTCCTACATTTGAAAACAAATATGTAATTAATTAGAAAAATAAAATTAATGTGTAAACCAAAAAACTAAATATATGAGGGAATGATGGGATTCATTGGTAATTTAGCTATCAATTGTTTTAGAAGAGATTGAATGAATTTAATAAAACATACAAGTTGTAATGTTCACCAAGTTAGAAATATTGTTTGATTTGGTTTGAATACAGTTCAATTCCAAATTAGAAAATTCAATTCAAATAAAACAGAAACCAATAAACATTGAAAATTCACATAACGGTCAAGTCAGCTAAAACATATTTGTGATAAATACTAAATAAATATGAATATTACCAACCTTAACAACCCAACTCGAGGTAAACCAAAAGAATTGAGAACATGGATGAATGATTCTATATATTTCCAACCACAACTTCAGGTTCACAATCAACTCTGACAATTGAGCTATTGGAGTCATCAAAAGAAATAAATGGATTGGATCCAATGGCAATAGGGACAGTGTCGATTCCATCATCAGCATCATCAAAAATATGTCTTGGAATTACTTCAACTATGACACCAAATTCAGGTTGAAGTTGATCTTTGACATAAAAAACTTGTTTAGCCATTGATGCCAACACATATGGTTCTTCGGTTGCAAGAGTGTGGGTCATATTAATTACTCGAAATCCACAATCATCAATAAATGTGCCATGTCTCGTCATCGAATCAAACCAGTGGCATTTCATCATTGTGACTCGTCCATGAGAGTAATAATCCAATATTATTATTTTCTCAACAACTCAATAATAAACCACATTTTCAAGTCACAGTCTACTATCTAATGCACTGGAATAACAATCTGTTGTGGAAGTAACCATAATAACATCATGTTGTGTTCTCATGTTTTTGGATCGTTCAGTGACAATAAATCTGTACCCATTGATAACAATTGATTTACAGTCATGAACCACGGTATTAGGACCAAAAGCCGAAGCTCTTATTTCCTCAGAGACAGAGTCAGCAGACAAAATCAATACCTGTAATATAAATGACAGTTAAACTTAAGTAAATATTGAAATAATTAATTTAAACAGTAATATTTTTACCTTCAATTTTAACCAAGCAGAAAACTCTTTGCTATGAAAATTCTATCTCCTTCTCAAAGATAAAGAACGATTCTTCCTATTTATCATTGTTTTATGTTCCCTGTAGATAAAAAAATATGAATAGTTTAACAGATATATATGTAAGATATACATATTCAATTTTGTTACCTGATATAGTCATCGAACAAATCACAGTTGAACAAAACTGTGCGATGTGGCATCTCCCGCTCTTCATGGCTTAATTTCTTCAATGTATATGATCCAGGAATTCCTCCTGATTGAGGAAGTGATGGAAAACTGGGTTCAATTTGCTCATATTGTTCTTCTTCATTTCTCATTGGTCTGTTCATTCTTGTAGTAAGATCAGACAAATACATTGAACAGAAATCCATACATTCTTGAGCTAAGTACCCGTTCACGATAGAACCTTCGGGATGATTCTTGTTTCGAACATAAGACTTTAAAGTGAACATATTTATTTCAGTTGGATACATCCAACGAAAAGAAACAGGTCCTCCGAGAAGTATTTCAGTTGGAATATGGACAGTCAGATGCAGCATGCATGTGAAAAATGATGGGGGAAATATTTTCTCTAACTCACACAAAATTAATGGGGCATCTGTCAACATTTTTTGCAAGAAAGACTTGGAAAACTTCTTAGCACAAAGATCTCTAATCAAATGACACAACTGAATAACACCCACCCTTACATTATTGTACAAAAGATGACGGATTGCTATTGGAAGCAACTCATGCAGTAGAACGTGATAATCATGAGTCTTCAAAGATTTTAGCTTCAAGTCTCTTCTGTTGACCCGTTTAGATATGTTGCTTGAATAGCCATTAGGAACTCTAATAGTCTTTAATACTTCCAAAAATTGTTTTTTTAGTAGGTTTCATCACATAAGAAGCACATGGAAGTTGCCATTTATTTTCACTGATACGCACAGGATGCAATTCTGGTCTGATGCCCCAATCCACCAAGTCATGTCAAGATCGTAAATCATCTTTTTTCTTCCCCTTGACATTTAGAAGAACTGAAAGCAACATTTCACATATATTCTTTTCAATATGCATTACCTCTAAGCAATGACGTAGAAAATTGGTTGACCAATAAGGAAAATCAAAAAAGATACTCCTCTTCCTCCAATTGTAACAGGTTTCTGTGGAAACATTCTTTCTCTTTCCAGATTTCATTTGACCCTTCCCGAACGAAAAACTGAAATCTTTCAATTCATTAAGCACATAAGTTCCAGACATACACTGAGGTGGATCATCGGTCTCTATAGTATTATCAAATCTTCGACGATTCATTCTATATGGATGATCCTTTGGAAAAAATTGTCGATGTCCCATAAAACTAAAACAACAACAATGTTTCAGTCTTTTGGATCGTGTATTCTTCATACAAACTGGACATGACAGTTTTCCCTTCGTGCTCCATCCAGACATCATTGCATAAGCCTGAAAATCATTGATCGTCCACATAAGCGCAGCACGCATCTGAAATATGTCTTTCGAACATGCATCGTATGTGCGCACACCCACATCCCAAAGAAGTTTCAACTCTTTTTATTAAAGGTTTCATGTATACATCAATATCAATGCTGGGATCAGAAGGACCAGATATGAGTATACTCATGAAAGTGAAAGATTTTTTCATACACAACCATGGGGGAAGATTATAAATGTGTATAAAAACTGGCCATGTGCTGTGCGAAGTAAGAATCTTCCCAAACGGATTAAAACCGTCGCATGAAAGACCCAGCCTCACATTACGCACGTCAGCTGCAAAATCAGGATGTCGAGCATCAAATATATGCCATGAAAATCCATCTGCAGGATGAACCAACTCATCATTAGTCTTCTTTCTCTCGGTATCATGCCATCTCATTTTTATTGATATGTCATCAGTCATAAAAAGATTCTGGAGTATGGGGATCAATGGAAAGTGCCACATTACTTTTTGTGGAATGCGGGATGGTGTTCCATCAGATTTTGACTTCCAGCGGGATGCGCCACATTTTATACATTCATTTCGTTCAGCGGTTTCTTCCCAGAATAAACTGCAATATTTCGGGAAAGCATGAATTTTGTTTCTGGAAAATCCAAGTTCTTCAACTAACTTCCATGCCATATAGTGGTTTGAGGGAATATCTGCATCATCTGGAAGTAAATCCTTCAAGAGGGTAATAATGTAATCGATTGCTATATTAGAAATCCCATACATAATTTTTCCATGAAACAATCGGATTAAAAATTCCAGCTTTTTCATTTTATCGCATTGTCGATATACTGGAGTCGTGGCAGCATCATTCAATTTTTTCACCCTATCAATATCATCATTTTCACTAGATGCATCAGTTGTCCTCATATCGACGTCTTCTTGAGTCCAAATCCTTTATTTTTCATGATGACGAATAAACGGAAATCGATCATCTAACAAATTCTCCATTCCAGTCCTTTCATTTCGATCATCACCAATTTGAGATTTAATTTTCTCCCCATTGTGATACCACACAAAGTAGTTTGCTTGAAAACCATTTTTGGTTATGTGGTAGCTAACTTCTTCACGACTCAACCAAGGTCTACCAACACAATTGGAAAATGGTCAGTGTGTGTGACCACTATCGGAAGCATTGTGAAATGCAAAATCTATAAATCTCTCCAAATTGTTTTGAAAATTGCTTGAGATACGATCGGTTTCATACATCCAACTTCTGTCCATTCTGTAAAAAAATTCATATAAGTCATTTTGTCATAAAAAATTCAATAGGATTGAACTTTAATAGAAAATACATTTAAGAAAACGATAAAGGAAGAAAATAATCATGGTATCAACTACACATGTGAAAAAAACACACTAATGTGTTATTGAAAAAATGTAAAACCAACAAGAACTTAATGTGTTATCACATCAGAGCATGCCTCATCCCATAACCATATTAGTAGGGTATCCTCATATGCGATTTAACTTTTTGAATTAATATGCACTTCTTCACGAGGTACCTGAGTAGATTTCATAGATACAATCATCTCACATCCTTTTAGGCTTCCATTATGTATGATCTGCAGAATAATTTGAGTGATCATGAATCATGCATGGGATCTTCCCATGATCACTATAGATTATGAGAAGGAATTATGATAGGTCACATGAAGAACATCAAACACATATTTTAGATAATTTGAGACATAATATAATAAAATAATGAATAAATCTATGGAATTTGGGATAAAAGGTGGGTTGTCCACGGGGGTCGATGATGTTCGGACGGGGGGTTCGCGAGAGCACGGCCACCCCCTGTGGCCAGCCCACCCACCCCCCCTGGACAGCCCGCCCACCCCTCCTTGACAGCCCGACCACCCCCGTGGACAGCCCATACACCCTTGTGGACAGCCCGCCCACCCCTGTACCCCCCTGGACAACCCGTACCCCCTGGGATAGCCCCGCCCACCCTCCCAAATAGACCACACCCCCTCCCCTGCAACCCCACCACCACCACCTAGACATACCAACCCCCCTGGACACCCCACACACCCCTCCCCCACCAGGACACCCCACCCAGACCCCCAGGACAGCCCACACCCCCTGGACAGCCCCGCCCACCCCCGTGGACAGCCTTTCCCACCCTCTTGGACAGCCCCGCCCACCCCCATGGACAACCCACCCCCGTGGACACCCCCTACCCCCTAGATAGCCCAACCACCCCCGTGGACAGCCCACCCACCCCCCTCGACACCCCTTCTCCCTATGGACAGCCCCCCACCCCCTTGGATAGCCCGCCCACCCCCCTGGACACCCCTACCCCCTATGCCCAGCCCACCCACCCCCCCTGGTCAGCCCGCCCACCCCTCCTTGACAGCCCGGCCACCCCCGTGGACAGCCCGTCCACCCTTGTGGACAGCCAGCCCACCCCCGTACCCCCTGGACACCCCGTACCCCCCCCCCCCCCCCCGGGATAGCCCTGCCCACCCTCCCAAACAGCCCACACCCCCTCCCCTGCAACCCCACCACCACCACCTAGACATACCAACCCCCCTGGACACCCCACACACCCCTCCCCCACCAGGACAACCCACCCAGACCCCCAGGACAGCCCACACCCCCTGGACAGCCCCGCCCACCCCCGTGGACAGCCTTTCCCACCCCTGTGGATAGCCCCGTCCACCCCCGTGGACAACCCACCCACCCCCGTGGACGCTCCCTACCCCCTAGACAGCCCAACCACCCCCGTTGACAGCCCACCCACCCCCCTCGACACCCCTTCTCCCTATGGACAGCCCCCCACCCCCTTGGATAGCCCGCCCACCCCCCTGGACACCCCTACCCCCTGTGGCCAGCCCACCCACCCCACCTGGACAGCCCGCCCACGCCTCCTTGACAGCCCGACCACCCCCGTGGACAGCCCATCCACCCTTGTGGATAGCCCGCCCACCCCCGTACCCCCCCTGGATAGCCCCGCCCACCCTCCGAAACAGCCCGCACCCCCCTTCCCTGCAACCCCACCACCACCACCTAGACATACCACCCCACCTGGACACCCCACACACCCCTCCCCCACCAGGACACCCCACCCAGACCCCCAGGACAACCCACACCCCCTGGACAGCCCCGCCCACCCCCGTGGACACCCCCTACCCCCTAAACAGCCCAACCACCCCCGTGGACAGCCCACCCACCCCCCTCGACACCCATTCTCCCTATGAACAGCCCCCACCCCCTTGGATATCCCACCCACCCCCCCTAGACACCCCTACCCCCCGTGGCCAGCCCACCCACCCCCCCTGGACAGCCCGCCCACCCCTCCTTGACAGCCCGACCACCCCCGTGGACAGCCCGTCCACCCTTGTGGACAAACCACCCACCCCCCTGAACACCCCGTACCCCCCTGGATAGCCCCTCCCACCCTCCCAAACAGCCCACACCCCCTCCCATGCAACCCCACCACCACCACCTAGACATACCACCCCCCCTGGACACCCCACACACCCCTCCCCCACCAGGACACCCCACCCAGACCCCCAGGACAGCCCACACCCCCTAGACAGCACTGCCGACCCCATGGACAGCCTTTCCCACCCCCATGGACACCCCCGCCCACCCCCGTGGATAACCCACCCACCCCCGTGGACACCCCCTACCCCCACAATCCATTATCCAAAACATATCAAATTGGTTTGAACACAATCCATAATTCACACAATCCATTATCCAAAACATGTAAACGTTCACGATAGCCTCCCCTAACTCTGATTTACATGTTTTGAACACTCTCCTTCCAAACATAGAATACAAAAACATTAAATAAGTCTTCACAAACACAAACAATATCCAATTTAAATATTAATTTCAATAATCAATTAAACCACCAACACCTGGAAAAATTCTATTCATTAAAATAACTACAACAATATGGTTGAGATCAAATTTTACCTATTCGTATGGGGGTGTACCTGTTGGGATGGGGGGTGCTGGTGTTCGGATTCATGAGAGCAGTGGAGTCGGATGGGGTTCGCGAGAGCACCGGAGCGAATAGATTAGGGTTCTGTCCGAATGGGGAGAGGAGATCGCGATCTGGAATTTGGGGGAAACCTTTGCCAACGGTTTATAAAAACCGTTGGCAAAGACACACATTTCCCAACGGTTCACTGGAACCGTTGGGAAATGTGTGAGTTTAGCACCCCTTTCCCAACGGTTCCAGTGAACCGTTGGGAAAGGTGTGAGTTTTTTCCAACGGTTCCACTGAACCGTTGGGAAATGTGTGATTTTAGCACCCTTTCCCAACGGTTCTAGTGAACCGTTGGGAAAGGGTCCACCGAAATTCTATTTGCCAATGGTTTTTTAAACCGTTGGTATACTACTGTTGGGAAAAGACTAAATTACAGTAGTGTTATAGGAGGATGAATTTTATTAAGCTATGGAGGAGCCATTTTATTACACTTGTCATGAAATTCATGAATTATAATTCAGATCCTACCCTCCTCTTGAGCTAGTTTCCACTATTTAATTTCCTACCCAAAGCCTTAGAGTCACTTAAACCTAATTTCTGAAGCCCCCAAGATTGATTTTTCATTTTTCTTTACACAATGAAGATTATTAAAACAATTAAAGCCTATGTTTTGGATAATGTTCTCAGGGTATGATCATAAATATAATTTCATTTTACCCTGAGTGGTGAGTGAAAATTAATTGTGAGGTAAAAATTGAAAATCATTATAGAATTCATGGAATAGTTAAGAGATTGTAATTCAAAGATTACTATTTTTTTCAACCAACTATGTTATGTGGAATAAATAATTTTATATAAAGGAATGATTCTAGAGGAATTCCATTTATACTTAAAAATCTTTTTATTTTCCTAGATATAATGAATATTTCCTTTTTAAAAACTTCTTACCTTTTAGAAATCCATATTGAGATCTTTTTTCTTGAGGATAAGAAATTGTTCAAGTGTGGGGGAATTTAATAAGATGAAATCTTATATAACTTTTTTCTATCATTTAGTTAATAATTTTCAATTATTTATTCAATAATTCACTTAGTATTTGTTTTTTTTGCAGAAAATAGGCTTATAGAGTTTCAAATTAGAAAAAGAAGAAATGAAAAATAGTTTCCTTTTTCATGTTGTTAAACCTCATTACATGACATGTAGTAAAGTTTCACAACATTATGTAATTCATGAATAATGTCGTATTAGATTCCATGAAAATAAAAGCGAATTACCCATTATGTGATGTGAGTTTCAGATACACATCATGAAATCTTTGAATGTAAATTTTTCTCTGAAGATAAATCTTCGAGGAGTATACACATTATGAGTCTCAGATACATGATGTGAAAGGATTCAAATATTCAAATATTGAATGATATACGCATGAGATACATGTAGTTTCCAAATCTGTGGTGAAAACCATGAATTGACATTACACGGCGTGAATCCCTATTACACATCATGTAATATTTAACCTATATATACAGCAGCTGGGTATCATATTTTAGGGCATCCAGAGCAAAAAACTTTTGTTCATTCATTCCTATCTCATTCTATTTCACTCCTTCTACCCTAAACTCAAAATTTCTTAGCCTCCTTTCTTTATTTTTATTTAAAACAAGAATCATGAGTTGTTTTTGATGACGTCTTCATTCCTTTTAGCATCATTGCCTTTATTCGTCATTTTCTAAGCACTGATCGTCAACAAACCTTTATTGCACTCATTTCCAGCCCTATTTCAAGTACGTAGTTAATTTAATTATGTTTGATTCAAGATCTAGATTTCTTAATCCTCATTAAAAGTTTGTCAAATTTGGTTTGCTTAAATCAGTGCATGTTTTTCAAATGTTTAAACTCAATATTTCTTAGTATGATAAGCATGATTTCAATTCATCTTATATATATACTCAATCATACCATGAGTGGATAAACCACCTAGGTTAAGAACTAAAATTAATGGTATATGAACTCAATAAATCATTAATTCTCAAATTGGTAACCATGAGGGTTAGTAATCAGGATAAATAAAAAATGTATATTACATTCATTAGACATCCCTAACTATGGGATATTCTAAAGAAGGACCATATCTTGGTTGGAGTGTATTAGGTTATAAACAACAACTTTAAATACTTTTTACCTTTAAAGCAAAGCTCAATGCATCTTGGATGTCACTATCTTCGGATAAATGATTATTTACCTATTAGGTAGAAATAGTTGATTTGACCATATTCACCTAGTGAAATCCGATTTATTAATAGCCTAAACCATAGGATCCCACTAAGTTAAAATTAATATCATCTTTTCTATAAAAAACCAACGTTGATACTGACCTCTTACTTATTCTTAAATTCAAATATCAACTCTATAGAAATAGTTTTCCCAAACCAAATCTACTCATGAGGACTTCTACTTAAATGTGTTCTAAGCCATTGGTTACCATTTCTAGTAATTTTCCCATGGGATCAACACCAAAAAATCACTATACTATGTATCAGTAGCAAGTAATATTTGTGACATAATTAATTCTAATTTGACCACATCCCATGTGAATTAAAAGACATGTGCGGGTGCATCAGTCATTCTCAAGGAGAGTTTCTCTAAATTAGAAAAAATTTAATGATAAAATTGGTATGTATATAATAATCTATTCCAATTAATTTTTGATACGGTTTTGTGATATTTTGGGACATTATCCATGAATTTAACCATTTTACCACATTTAACCCTTACAAAGGTGACTAAATTTTTCTATAGTAATTTATTTTTATGAATAATGATATAGAAATTATTAAATAATTTGAATATTATGATTCAAATTATGAAAAATTTAATTTCCAATAATTTTTTCAATTTTGTTTAGTTTCTAAATATATAAATGTATCATATTCAAGAAATATAATATTATATAACTCACACAAACCACATGAATTTTTTTATCATAATCTAAACATTACATTTACAACATAAAAATAGACATAATAATTGAAATTATTAAAATGGGGTAAAATAGATAATAAGATTATAATAATAAAAAAATCTAGATCTTCTCGATCCCCTAGAGTAATCGCACTCATAAAAAATATAGTAGAAATGAAGCAGAAGATTAGTGATGAAATATGAATTATTAAAATAATATATATATATATATATATAAACCAGAGTAAAAATTGAATTTAATGAGGAATTAATGAAATATTTTGTAGTTATAGGTAGCAAAGAACCCATATGGCCGCTATAAATATGGCCATTGGAATAGTAATTTTACCATTAGAATAGTAATTTGGCCATTGGAATGGTAATATGACCCTTTGAAATAGTAACATATTCATTATAATAGTAACTTCACCCATGGAAATGAAATGTTATGTTTAGGTATCTTATAAAATTATAATGTGACTTATTTATATCATGGTACAAGAAAGCAAATGTTTTAAAAATGAGAAATTAAATATCTATAGTTTTGAAGACAATATATATTCTATTTTCATTTTTATAATAAATATAATAATTTAAAATAATTCTTATTCTGTTAAAATGGTTTTATAAATTTATATAAAATTTTATTATAATAATATTATAATTTGATGATACCTTAAGTGATTTTTCAAAGGGTCTGAAAATTGATAATAATATTAAAATTGGTATTTTTTCAAATAAATGAAGACTTTATTTAAAAAATTTATTTATCATATTTATAAATTTATTTTTATAAAATGGATTTAATATTTATAATCTAAACATTGAAAATTTTTACGGTAAAATTTTGAAGTTTTCTAAAATAGTTGAATTTTTGGTGAATAGTGAAATACAACAAAATATGATATTTAAAATTATAAGCTATATACATGAATGCTTCAGTAATGAATTCTATAAAACCCAATTATTTTGAACTAAAATGTAATATTAACTATATTTAATCATAATAATTAATACTATTCATATTCTTGAACCAAAATATTAAAATAATGAATATAATATTCAAAAAACCCCTCACCCCCATATAAAATCCACCTCTCACTACCCCTTATCCTCACACTATATAAGACTTTTATGTTACCAAATTTATTTCCATTATCTTACCAATCCTCTCCTCAAAATCCTAGTCCTAAATTTATCACAAAAATACATATTATATGTGCCTTAATAAGTACTTTATGGAGACAACATTCAATAGAAAATATTCTAAAACTACCTCTTTTAAATTCTTTTCTTCTTCTACCTTATCATCACATTCCTCATCCAATATGTAATAATAACTATATTATAATATAAATTAAGAAATTATATATTTATAATGTAATATCTAAATCCATCATTTTCTGTTGTCCACCTTTTTTAGAAATCAAAACCAATGTCCTTATTATGCTAGTTCACTACCCTCACGGATGATACATTTTTTCCTTTACCACCTTCATGGATGGTAATAAAAAGATTATTATTGTTAAATGAGATGAAAATAAGTATATTTTATATTATTTAATGTTATGTAATGAATATATATACATAATATTAAATAAAAAAATTAGTTTATGATTGTTGGTAAAACCGCCTAAATGAATAAACCAGGTAATGTTAACATTTTTACTAAGTGAATCATCCTTATGTTGGAACAAAAAAGTATAGTTTGGACAATTAAAATTTATATAATTATATTAATTCCATTTGAATTCATTTTTTGAGTTTTATTCCCCTTTAACTTGAACTTTAGTAATTATCCACTTGTGACCCGACCGTTGAGTCATGAAACGAACACACTTAGAACAACAAAATTGAACTTTATATATGTCAGAAATGGTTATATATGAAAATATTAAAATTAAAGTAAAAAAATATAGATGAAAATATTGTCTTAATTATTTAATTAATGAATTTAATTTTATTATATATAACATTAAGGGTATGTACAAAATGATTTTAGAATATAAGATTATAGATCCCACAAAACCACCCTTTTTCATTTGGTTATAACCCCTCTCTCTGACTCACTTTATCACTCTATCTGTTTTATATTATTAAATGATTCTAAATTATGTATATATTTCTCTTAAATATATAAATTTCTTATTCTACCTTCCTTTTATGGATAAATACACAATATAAGTTTATTTCTTAAATGCATTCTCTAAAATCAACCTCGATTAAGGTTGAATTTTTTTATATGTAAATCCATTTATGTAATTATCATCTAAAGTCCTTATCCTAAAAGGGAAACCATATTTAGAGACCCATTCTTAATTAATCAGATACGAACAAACAAATTATTTAATTCCTTCTTCTTTTTGAAATCAATATGAAATATCTTTTGATTATGAAATGATGTATGATTATGAAACCCATTTATTTCCATGGGTAATTTTATGTTTATCCATTATGATTGATATCATTTTTTGAACACATAAGCATATACATGTTATTATGGTTTTTCTTAGATATAACTCCATACATTGGGGTTTTCCCCTAGTACAAGACGTATGGGATTAGGGAGTTAACCTAATCCATACTAAACCTAATCAACACTAAACCAAATCCACACTAAGACTATGTCCATCATGTGGTGTTATCTTATTGGTTAGAATTGACTTATACTTATTTAATGTTTTATAATGCTACCACTATAGTTAACTAGGATTAACATACATGGATATTACATCATTTTTTATGAATATTCATCACATTACAAAAGTTCATGACCGAGGACTGTAATAGTTTATTGTCTCTTGAAACATGGAACATAATATTCTATCTTTCTAAAATATCTTCAATGTTTTTCCCAAAGATCTTCCCCTTTAATAATTCTATATAAAACATTCATTTATAACCTGGAGAAATGAAACATATGAAAGGGTGATATAAGATTCTTAGAAATGGTAAATAAAGGAGATATATAATCATAACAAGAATTTAATGGTATGAGAACATGAGAATAAAATTTGAAGATCGTACACTATATATCAAAGACCATACCCAAGGGTCATGGAATAAAGACTGTAAGTTCATACGATACAAATCATAAGGGTTATAAAACATCATAAATCAATCATGATCCATAAGCTCATGTAATATAATTTTGGAACTATCATAAATATATAAAATCATTTCATGTTTTAAGGTTAACTATCAAGAACATATACATAGTGGATCAGGACACATCTATTTCCCATAGTGGATCAGGATTCACCTTTTTTCCATTGTGGATTAGGATGAACCTCTTTCCTTTCATGGATCAGGACGCACCTATTTACCATTGTGGGTCAATCCCTTAAACTTGTTTCCCATTATTATCTCATGAGATATAAATCTTTGCCTAATTTATTAGAGGGAGATATATGCCCCACCCGTTAGATAATGAAATCATACATAAGGGTTCCATAAAAAATTCATCTTATCATGACCCATAAATAGATATGTATTTCATAAACATCAAATCATAAATCTTGAAATGAAATCAGTATCATAAATATTTAATCAAATAATAACATATTTAAAGTAGATATGTTTCATAATTATTTTATTCTAGAATAACCTATGAAATTAAAAATGTTTCATAATAATTTAGCATCGTATAACCTATTGAAGATAAAAAAGTTTTATAAACATAAATACATCAAAACATAAAACATTTAGATAAATAATATTAATTGTATCGCTGGATAGTATCCCTAGTAAAACATAATATAAGAACCCGGCCTTATTACATACATAAACATGAGTTTAGTTAATAAAACACCTCCTTTTACATTGAGGATCTTTTCAAGTTAATAGATTTATAGAATTATTACAAAACATTCATAGCATTACACATTGTTACAGAGTGGATACCATAAAAACAATTTTCATTTTTCTCAAAATATAAAACATTAAAATTTAAAACAAAACTCCTTGACAATTATTCAACATTTAACATGTCTTAATTCCTTTTATTACACATCCATTAACCTATGAAAAATCATTTAAATACTTGGGATGAGCACAAATCTCAGTAAGGGATGAAAAAGGTAGGAAAGAGCACATTAGTCTATGAATACTTGTAACGTATGCAAACATTTTCAGAAGACTTTCTTGCCACTCATATATACTCACTTTGTGTAACATGATATTCACACAATATCCACACAAACATGAGAACATAAATATAATCATAGAGGTATCTTGGGGCATTAATTAGATAATCTTGTTACCTTTCTTCGCTACCTTATAATTTGTAACCCTCACGGCTACCTTACTTTGTGTAACCATCATAGTTACACTTGGAGTAACCATACGCCCGACCTCAAAATTAATCATACACAATGCATTGGAAGAAAATATAGGTCACACCCTTCATCATAAATAATTCCCAAGAACCAAAACATAATCACACAACATGAATAATTCCATAAAAACAATGCTTTGGAATTTCCTAAAATCAAATTTAAAAAGAGTATTTTTTAAAAAAAGCCCCTTATAAATATCATAAAATTGGAGAGATACTTAATAGAGTGAATGGAGAATGTATATACACTATAAATACACATAATTAAACATAATATAAACATAACCCATCACAAAAACAATTTAAATATCACATAAATAATTAAGTAGAAGGTTAACCCAAAGAATAGAAATCGGGTTAAGAATTCCCTTACCTCAGGTTTGTCTTACATCCAACTTGTTTAAACCTATTGAATAATGGTTAAAAGAGTGTTATTAATATTTTACAGAAACGTTTCATGTTTATAACATCCTATATGATCATTTAATAACATTTTTCACCCTTAATTGTTAGTATTTTTTCTCGTGCACTGTTTTTGGTTGAATTCTTTACATGATTTCAATGATTGGTTCATGGTGGACATTATTGTTGATTGGAAGTGAAACTACAGAATTGGAATGGAGTAGTATTTTAATATAACCAGTAACATAAATTATTCCATTAATCGTTTTGAATTCTTACATGAGGATGATTCATAAGTTAGAACATTAATGATGTTCGTTTAGATCCTTTTAGTGGTTCATTGATAATAACTACCTCGTTTTGTCTTATTAATGAGAACCATGAGTAAAAAAGAATTCCAGAACCATGGGTGAGTCATAAAACATATATTATAACCTGTTTCAACCATATAAATGGTTTCATGACCAGACATGAAAGAATTAATTGAAATTGAGATCACATCGTCCATGATGTCGATAATTTGACACAAACGGACAATGTTTTTATTCTTAAAATAAGTGGGAGAGGAGAAGAATAAAGATGAGTAATTTTCCATAAACATGATAACATATAAAATATACATGATATTTGGAGATTTCATGCCTCTTGGGTAAGTAGATATGAATAATGAATAAGGAATGAACTCAAAATAAAAGAATAATTGTAAAATCGCTTACAAAAATTCGGTAGCCTAACGGCTGCGCAACATGGTTCAAAAATATTAAAAAGAGAGGGGACAAGGGTCACCGATCCAGAAATGAATCGTAATATATATTAGATCAATAATAATAAGAAAATAATAACATGTTATAGAAACATGAATTTTATACCACATAAAAGACAACCTGAATGGAAAAAGAAAGAAATTGAGAATTTTCTTACAATATAGAGTAACCCTTAGAACATGAATGTTGGGACCTTGGGGGATTGAGGAAACCTTGGGAGGACTAATATGAAGGTAAGGAGGCCAGATATTCGTTTAGGGAGAATTGGGAATGAATTCAATGAAGGGATGAGTGGGTATTTAATGGAAAAGTGAGGGATTATTTTAATAATTTTCAAGGGACACCTCACGAGTGGTATTTACAAAACCATGGTCTTGCCCATGGTATTTTACCACGGTATAAGCCACTTGGGAAACCTCACATATTATTTTACAATACACAAGTCAACCAGATTTTTGACATCATTATTATATCATTAATGATGTCATTAATACACCGAAACTAAAAACTGTATTTTTTTTACTATTCACAGAAAAATCAATTGTTTCAAAAAAATTCCCAAAATTCACCCTAACCATTTATTGACGTGTAGATTTCAAAAATGAAGTCCATTTTTAAAAATAAATTTCTAAATATTATTAATTTAATATTTAAATAAATCCATACTTAATTCAAAAATTAACAATTCTAATTATGTAACTACTTCTATATCACTATGAAAAACTAACCTAGATAATATTATCTTAAAGCCTTAATAAAATAGAAGAAAAATAAAATTTACTATTCATTAGGGTCATATCACTATTCATATTACTATTCATAAGGGTATGATACTATTCAAAAAAAACAAGTTGTTTCCAATAGACTCCAAATAACATACTGAACATAGATGTAGATGACAGTTTCTTGAAATTCAGAACATAGAAGTAAAAAAATTATGTTTCAAAGGCTAATTAAAAATATCTACTTAAAACAAAGTTCCATGAATTTCTATTTATTTTTAGAAAAAAATGGGGTGTTACATTATCCCCGACTTTTTAAAATTGAATCCTCAAAATTTTATTTACTTATTAAACAACTAAGGGTATTTTTCCCTCATGGAATTTTCAAACTCCCATGTTGCTTCTTCAACCATGTGGTTCCTCCAAAAAACTGTTAACTGGTGGATTACCTTATTTCTCAATACTTGTTCTCTTCGATCAAGAATCTGAACCAGTTTCTCTTCATAATAAAGGTTCTCTTCCAACTGAACTGCTTCTGGGCTCAAGACATGTGCTGAATCTGGCACATACTTTCTCAATATCGAAACATGAAAAACATTGTGTACCAGAAACAATCTCGGAGGCAAAGTTACACGATATGAAACTGTTCCATCTTTCTCCAAGATTTCAAAAGGACTGATGAACCGTGGACTTAGATTTACTTTCATACCGAAATGTATCAAACTTTTCCAAGGAGAGAAATTAAGGAAAACATGGCCACCTACCTCGAAAGAGAAGTCTTTCCTTCTATTATCTGCATAACTTTTCTTCCTGCTCTGAGCTGGCCTCATGTGTTACTGGATCATCCTCACTTTCTCAGCCACTTCTTCAACTAATTCTAGCCCCATCAACTTTCATTCACCGACTTCATCCCAAAACGTTGGAGTCCGACACCGCTTTCCATACATGGGCCTCAAAAGGTACCATCTGAATACTGGAATTAAAACTGTTATTATAAGAAAACTCAACTAATGGAAGGTGATGATCCCAACTTCCCTGATATTCCATTGAACAAGCTCAAAGCATATCCTCCAAATTTTTAATGGTTCATTCTGACTACCCATCTGATTGAGTATGAAAAGCCATACTGAAATTTAACTTTGGGCCCAATTACTTCTAAAGCATCTTCCAAAAGTTAGAAGTGAACCTGTGATCTCGGTCAGATACAATGGAAAGAGGAACTCCATGTAACCTGAAAATATCCTTGAGGTACAATCAAGAAAGCTGATCCAAAGACATTGTATCTCAAACTGATAGAAAATTTGCAGAGGTTGTTATCCGATCAATAATAACCCAAATATCATTGTTACCTCGAGAAGTCTTCAGTAGTCCCACCACAAAGTCCATGGATACATTCTCCCATTTCCACTATGGAACTAGAAAAGGCCGAAGCATCCCCTTCGGTAACTGTCGCTCTCCTTTAACCTATTGACACGTCAAACATTTCATGGTAAAATCAGTAATATCTCTTTTCATTCCATCCCACCAATAATACCCCCGAAGGTCTCTGTACATCTTAGTACTGCCAGGATGAACAGAAAATGGTGAACTATGAGCTTCATGAAACAATTCTTTCTTCAACTAGGAATCACAAGGCACACACAACCTTTTTCTAAATCTTAAAACATAACCTTTATCAAGATTGAATTCTAGAAACTTACCCATTTTAACCAATTCTACCTTTTTCTGTAGCTCACTGTCTTCCTTCTGTGCTAGCTTAATTCTGCCTGACAATGAAGACTACATTGAAACCTGAAACAAAACAGATGAATTCCCTACATCAACAACTTACAAGACGAAATTCATGAAATCATTTACGAGGGATCATGTTACAAATGTATCATGGTTATGTGATGCATGATTTTTCCGACTTAAGGCATCTACTAATTTGTTTCCTTTTCCAGTATGGTAATTGATTATGCAGTCATAATCCTTTATCAGTTCTAGCCATCTTATCTGCCTCATGTTTAACTCCTTCTGAGTGAATATATACTTTAGACTTCTATGGTTAGTATATATTTGGCATTTGGTTCCGTATAGATGATGCCTTCATATTTTCATAGCAAAAAACCACAGCTGCCAATTCCAAATCGTGTGTGGGATAATTTATCTCATGAGGATTAACTTGTCTCTAAGCATAGGAAATTAACTGATCATTCTGCATCAAAACACAACCAAGTCCCTTCAATGAACCCTCACTGTAGATGACAAACTCACCATTTCAAGAAGGTAAGGCCAAAACTTTAGCATTCACTAATCCCTTCTTCATTTCCTAAAAACAAACATCACATTCCTCTATCGAAACAAATTTAACCCCTTTCTGTGTTAACTTAGTTATCGGGATAGATAACCATGCAAAGTTCTTAACAAACTGACAGTAATAACTTGTTAAGCCCAGAAAACTATGAATCTCTGTAACATTTGTGGGTGTTGTCCATTCATCAACAACTTTGGTTTTGGCTGGAAAAACTATTATTCCATCCTTATTTACAATGTTCCCACGAAAAGAAATCTGTTGCAACCAAAAATCACACTTGCTGAATTTTCCATAGAGTTTATTTTCTTTAAATGTTTGTAAAACAACTCTTAGATGTTTTTCATGATCCTCTTTAGTTTTAGAAAATACCAGAATGTCATCAATAAATACAACCACAAACTTATCCAAGAACTCATGAAATAATCTATTCATAAGATTCATGAATACAACAGGTGCATTAGTTAATCCAAACGGCATAACAACAAATTCATAATGCCCATATCTAGTATGAAAGGGTATTTTTGGGATGTCATCCTCCTTCACCTTCAACTGATGGAACCCATATCTCATGTTAATCTTGGAAAAGTACTAAGCTCCCTGGAGATGATCCGACAAGTCATCAATATGAGGCAAAGGATACTTGTTTTTAACAGTGATGTTATTCAAAGCTCTATAATCAACGCAAAGTCTCATGGAACCATCTTTCTTTTTAACAAAAAAACTAGGTCTCCCCATGGTGAAGTAATAAAACGAATAAAGCCTTTGTCAAGAAAATCCCGCAACTAATTTTTCAATTGAAGAAGTTCTATTGGAGCCATATGATATAGGGGTTTTGAAATTGGATTAGAATCAGGAACTAAGTCAATTGTGAATTATACTTCTTGATCAGGTATGACATCGGGTAACTCATCAGAAAAAACATCAAGGTATTCATTTACCACTGGAACATCATTAATTTGAATAGTTCCCTTGTTTTTAACAATATGACCAAGATAATTTTCATTTCCATCTTTCAATAGTTTCTCAGCCTCTTGATATGTTATCAATTGTATGGGTTCATTCTTGTATACAAACAGAAACACTTTCTGAAAAACAAATTCTTTAGCAATATAGTCAATCTTAGCATGATAATCAGAAAGCCAGTCCATCCACAAAATAACATCAAACTCGACTAAGGGTAAAAAAACAAGGTATTCAGGTAAAGTCTTTCCATAGACAACAATAGAAAGATTCTTATAATTTCTCTTTTCTACAACATATCCCCCTGGGATTTTAACCAAAAGTTCGGGTCTCATTTATTGAGGTGATATTTCCAATTTACAAGAAAATTTATCAAAGATGAAGGAATGTGTAGACCCCATATCAAACAAAACTTTAGCAAAATCTGAGTGAACAAAGTACCTGATACAACTTCATTGGATGACCTGTCAGATGACATAGTCGCAAAGGATCTCACTACACCTTTATGTTTGTAGTCTGTCTTCTTTTCATCATTCAGATCTCTCTTTGGGCAGGCATTTTCATAATGTCCCATCTCACCACATTTAAAAAACATTATAGTTTGCTTATCAGGATTATTCTTAGGATCATTTTCATTGAAATCTCGGGCCTTATGTCCAAACTTACCACATTTAAAACACTTTCCATTTTTTCTAAGGCATTCCCTAAGGGTATTTCTTGCCACACTTTTTCAAAAACTGGAAAATGGATTTTCTTACCATTAGATTTCTTTGGTTGATTCTTACCCATTGGTTTCCAACTTGACTTCTTCTTCTCTTTGTTTCCAAAATGCACGTGATCATCAGAAAACTCCATCTATACCCTCTCAGCACATCAGACAAGTTTCTCGTAACTTTTAAATTCATGAGAGGACAACACCCTTCGATACCTTGGCTTCAATCCTGAGTAAAAGTGGTTGATTTTTCTATCAATATCCAGAATAAGATTTGGAGCATGCCTCGCTAGTCGGGTGAAGTTAGCTTCATACACAGCCACTGAATCGTCCTCCTTCTGTTTTAATTCATGGAATTGCTTCTCCATTCTAAGTCTCACAACCTTAGGAAATTTTTTTTCAAGGAAAATACTTTTAAATTCATTCCACTATAAGGCATAAAAATCCTCTCTACCCCTGATATTCCTTACCATTGACAACCACTGATCTGGTTCCCCTTAAAAATGATAAATGGCAAGACTTACCTTTTGATTGCCTGAACATCCCATAACATCAAATATCTTTTCAAGCACTTTGATCCGACCTTCACCTACTATTAGGTCAGAATATCCATCGAATGCAGAAGGATGTTGTCTCATAAAATTTTCCACTAATATCATGTTTCGTTGTGGTACCTCTATTGGTCCTCTTACATGGATTCCACGACCATTTATTTCATGCATTAGCTGAGGGATTACTATCACAAAATGCTCAATTCCAATCCCTACCATTCCAGGCTGTAGTTCCGGAAGGATGTCATTCTGTCGGTGCCTCTCCTCTTCAGCATCCCAGTTCCCTCTGAGTGCAACCATTCTAAAATACATATCTTAGATGAAGAAACATTGTAATCTTTAAATGCTATAACAAATTAAACATAGAGTGAAAATCATTTATGGTATTCTATTAACATCACCCTAACCCCTAAAGTAATCTAAACCATCCTCTGATACCAACTATAAGGACCCAGCCTTATTACATACATAAACTTGAGTTTAGTTAAAAAACACTTACTTTTACATTGAGGATCTTTTCAAGTTTAGAGCTTTAGATAATTAGGAAAAAACATTTATAACATTACACATTTTTACAGAGTGGATACCATAAAAATAGTTTCCATTTTTCTCAAAATATAAAACATTAAAACTTAAAACAAGACTCCTTGAAAATTATTCAACATTTAACATGTCTTAATTTGTTGTATTACACATCCATTAACTTGTGAAAAATCATTTAAAAATTTGGGATGAGAACAAATCTCAGTAAGGGATGAAAAAGGAAGGAAATAACACATTAGTCCATCAATACTTGTAACGTATGAAAGCATTTTCAGAAGACTTGTTTGTCAATCATATATACTTACATTGAGTAACATGAGATTCACACAAGATCCACACAAACACGAGAACATAAATATAATCATAGAGGTATCTTAGGGAATTACTTACATAATCTTGTAACCATTCTTGACTACCTAATAATCTGTAACCCTCACGACTACCTTACTTTGTGTAACCATCGCAGTTACACTTGGAGTAACCATATGTCCGACCTCCATCTTAATCATACCCAATGCATTGGAGGGAAATATAGGTCCCACAACTCATCATAAATAATTTCCAATAACCAAAACAAATTCATACAACATGAATAACTCCATAAAATCATTGCATTGGAATTTCGTAAAACTGAATTTAAAAAGAGGATTTTTAAAGAAAACCCCTTATAAATATCATATGATTTAAGAGAGACTTAATAGAGTGAATTTATTATGTATATATACTGTAAATAAACATAATTAAATATAATATAAACAGAACCCATCACACAAACAATTTAAATAGCACATAAATAATGAAGTAGAAGGTTAACCCAAAGAATGGAAATCGGGTTAAGAATTCCCTTACCTCGGGTTTGTCTTACTTCCAACTTGTTTAAAACTCATGTATAATTGTTAAAAAAGTGTTATTAATATTTTATAGAAACATGTTAATGTTTATAAAATCTTATATTATCATTTAATAACATCTTTTCACCCTTAATTGTTAGTACTTTTCCCCTTGAACTGTTTTTGGTAGAATTCTTTACATGATTTCTATGATTGGTTCACGGTGGACATTCTTGTAGATTGGAAGTGAAAATCCACAATTGGAATGGAGTATTATTTTCATATAAATAGTAAAATAAATTATTCCATTTATCATTTTTAATTCTTACATGAGGATGATTCATAAGTTAGAAAATTAATGATGTTCGTTTAGATCCTTTTAGTGGTTCTTTGATAATAACAACCTCGTTTTGTCTTATAAATTAGAACCATGAGTAACAAAGAATTACAGAACCATGGGTGAGTCATAAAACATATATTATAACCCTTATAAACTATATAAATGGTTTCATGACCAGAATTGAAATAATCATTGGAAATTGAAATCACATCGCCCACGATGTCGATAAATCGACAGAAATGAACAATTATTTTATTATGATAATAAGTGGTAGAGGAGAAGAATAAAGATGAGTAATTTTCCATAAAAATGATAAAATATAGAATATACATTATTTATGGGGATTTTATTCTTATTGGGTAAGGATATATGAAGAAATAATAAGGAAAGAACTCAAAATAAATGAATAATTGTGAAATCGCTTACAAAACGTTTTCAGTCTAACTGTTGCGCAACATAGATAGAAAATATTAAAAAGAGATGGGAAAAGGGTCACCCATCCAAAAATTAATCATAATAAAGATTATTTCAAGAATAAGAGTAAAATAATAACATGGTATGGAAACTTGAAAGTTATACCACATAAAAGAGAACTTGAAAGGAAAAAAGAAAGAAACTGAGAATTTTCTTACCGTGTAGAGTAACCCTTAGAACTTGAAGGTTGGGACCTTGGGGGCTTGAGGAAACCTTGGGAGGAATACTATGAAGTTAAAGTGGCCAGAGATTTGTTGATGGAGAATTGGGAATGAATTCAATGAAAGGAAGAGTCCATATTTATAGGAAAAGTGAGGGATTAGTTTAATAATTTTCAAGGGACACCTCCTGAGTGGTATTTACAAAACCATGGGCTTTCCCATGGTATTTTCCCATGGTATAAGCCACTTGGGACACCTAAAATCTTATCTAACTATAAAAAAGTAGACCAAATTTATGACATCATTATTATATCATTAATTATGTCATTATACACAGAAACTAAAATTTGTATTTTTTACTATTCACCGGAAAACCAATTGTTTCAGAAATATTCAAAAAAATCACCCTAACCATTTATCGACATGTAGATTTCGAAAATTAAGTACATTTTTTGAAAATAATTTTTTAAATATTATTAATTTAATATTTAAATAAAATCATACTTAAATCAAATATTAACAATAATAATTATGTAACTACTTCTATATCACTATGAAAAACTAACCTAGATGCTATTATCTTAAATCCATAATAAAATAAAATAATAATAAAATTTACTATTCATTAGGGTCATATCACTATTCATATTACTATTCATAAGGGTATGTTACTATTCACCAAAGAAACAAGTTGGTTCCAATAGACTCCAAATAACATACTGAAAATAGATATAGATGACAGTTTCTTGAGTTCCTAATATAGAAGTAAAAAAATTATGTCTTAAAAGCTAATTAAAAATAAGTTCTTAAAACAAAGTTTGATGAATTTCTATTTATTTTTAGAAAAAAATGGGGTGTTACACATAAACTATAAGATAGTATGTCATCTTATATGGAGAATGGATTTTGTAATATCACTTGGAATATAAATTATCCTTTAAAATTCACTTTTAAAAACATTTAACATTCTCAAAATCCTTTTCATTAGAACAAATTTTAAATCATATAAAGGAATCATGAAATATAATTTAAAACATTCATTTAGGAAAATATTCTTTCCACTTATAAAGTAACACTTTTTAAAATATAATCATTTTAAACACGTTTTCCTTTGAAAATAACCATTTAAAATATATAAATAAATCTTTGAAAACCATTTTAAACAATATTAAAAAATATAAAAAAATTATGAAAAAAAAAATTTCAAAATGAATTTAAAAAAATTATTTTCCATAATATTAGTAAAAACAGTTTCTTTTAAAAATATCCTTGTAAACATTCAATGTAATCTTCAATGAAATTATGGTGGGTAAATCAATAGAGGTCTAACATTCCTTTTTCCCCACAAAAAAAATAGAAATGTTGCTTGATTAGAAAATGAGAAGGAGATTCATTTTAAAAAAATTATTAAAAAGTTAAAACATGGGTAAAAATTACTTTTACAAATCAAAATAAAACATAATTAGAAAAAAAAATTTAGACAACATGATTTTGTTAATAAAATAAATTTCTAATCGAAAAAAGAAAATAGTCATATTTTCTTAAAATCACATTCTTAACTATATTAAGTAAAAAATAGTGAAAATGATAAAAATAAATTTCTATCATGGATAAACATATTTTAAGAAATTTAATGATATTTATTGAGATATGAATTATAATATTTTATCAATGGAAGCATAATCATAGATAATCTTGATAAATGATTAGATCGTTGCAACAATATTTTACCAGTTTAGTAAATTTGAATCATAATCCCCATGAAAGTAAAACATTACATGAATATTGAAATATAATTAAAATAAGTGTATTTATGATATAACATGTCAAAGGGTAGTTTATACACCTTATATAAGAATATAGGTTCATAACATGGAATGTGTCTCAAGGAATGAAAATTGAGACGAAATTACTTTACCAATTTAGTGACTTTTGAACCACAAACCCCATGAAAGAGAGATCATATAAATGAAATGTATATACCCATAAATATAATAATAATATAATATATTAATAGTAATTATATTCACCACATAAAAGAAATGAGTGGGGAATAAGGTATAAATATCACAGATATAAAAGTGAGACAAGAAAACCATTACAACATGAGTAACTTTAGAATCTTAATCCCCATAAAATAATAACATCAATTAAAGCCTTTAATAACATTAAATAAATTTAACTAATTATATTACATGTAACTGGGTAGTATATACACCAATATTAATAAGGGAGTGGTGAATATGACATGAATCTCACAGAAATAAAAAGTGAGATGAAATTTTCTTAACTTAAGTCTTGAATTTCATAGTACAAGTTCAAAACTCATATATCTAATAAATATAAGTTTATTATAAGCCTTAAAAATAAACATATTGTTATATATAATACCATATATTATTTTCATATAACCCTATATTACTCTTTTATTAACAATTCTATGATTACAATTCATTTCAGTTAATATCCGTGTTGTTTTTCGTATATGTTTTAACTTGTTATTATTGATACTCATAATTAGATCGCGATATGATTATTTAAATATTGTAAAAAATGATATAAATTTCATTTATATTTATTATTTAAATATTTATAATAATATATAAAATATATATTTATTAAATTGAATACATTGTTCATGGAGACAATAAGCTGTATGTATGCATGGACATTGTTTCCATTTTATTATCATATTTAAAAAAAGAATGTAAATGAAATATATATATATAATATAATTTCATTAGAATTATTATTTCATATATAAAATATAATATCATAAAACACATCCTTATTATATTCCATGTAAAGTGATAGAAAATCACATTGCTTTGAGGACGCGGTAGTCCTCATGTCCACAAATAGAGTTATCATATTTACCCAAAATAGAAAGCTTAGATATATATTTTATATAATAACTAAATAAGAAAACATACATTATAAATATCATTAATATCATATATATCATATATAAATATATTTTCAATCATAATTCTTAACCAAGTGAGGTGGTAAAGGAAAAATGCACGACATCATTTTGTGAGGTGGTATTTCATCATACACAAGAACAGTAACTTTGTTTCCCATTAGATAAGAGTGTGTGTAAGTGTTGATTGAATCCTTAGAATAAAAATATCTTAAAATATTTATTATATGGATTATATTATATAATAATAGAATAATAATAATTTTGGTGGTGGGTAATGAAAATAAAACAATAGAGCTCGAGGAAGGATGTTGCCTCTTCTTTGGGTAACTCCATTTAATTTTCACAAAAGGGATTAATTGGATGTATTTATTACCAAAGGAATTATTCTAGGATTATTTTAGGGTTTTTTGGATATTATTTAATAATATTTTGGGTTATACAAAGGACCTAATATTTTCGAATAAGTGGGATGGGTGGGTTCCTTTTTATAGAGGAGGAGTGGTATTCTTGAAATTTTTTGAAAGGGGAATTCCAACCACATTTTTTCCATTTCATGTGAAAAAAATAGTGGTAAACAAATATATCCATGGTATTATAGTGTATAAATATGACCCTAAATGGATATTTTACAAGTTTTTTGGTCATTTGGGCCCTTAAGATTAAGGTTTAGTCCTGTGTTAAGTTTAATTTTACTTTAATCATTGTAATTAATTTTAATTACATTTATTAATATTTTTGGTCAAAAAATAAGTTAAAATTATTATAAATTATAATTTATTATGATTCCAAATATTTAATCAATTTTTCTAAATCACAACCATGTAATTGGAAGAAACTAATTTAAATTTAACCCTATATATGGGATGGAAATGTGGGTTTTTAATGTAAAAATGTTCAAAAGCTTTCTAGGTTTTTATATCCGATTGAAAAGTGAAATTTATTATAATGACCTAAATGGATTAATTTATGTGAAATTTATATAATTAAACTTAAAAAAAAATAAAATATAATTTTACTTTATAAATAAATTATATGAAAAAGTAGTTTTGAATTAAAATTCAATGTTTTCCCTATTTATAAAAAAATGAAAATTCTCAGAAAAATAAAAAACCTTCACCAAAAGTATATTTTGATATTCCACTTCCCAAAATAATGTTTTTGTTCAAATAAAAGTTATAATAGTGTCAAAAAATATACTTAAAATGGGTTCACCATTAAAAGACGTTAAAATTACCTTTTAGAAAATACATCTTTTTATTCACTAAATTAGATTTATTCATTATCTTATACTTATAAAATCTTTTGGATGAGTATCGGAAATATTGATTGAATATATAATATATAAAAATTATCAACAACAATAATTAAAAGTGGTGTGTTTAATTTATTGAGATAAAATTTTGTTTATGCAGAGAAAAATAGTTTAACTAGAAAAGTAATTTCATTATTTTCAAATGGTTCTTACATTCACTTATAAAAATTGATAACCAAAGGATTAATTTTGTATAGATGTTCGAATCATATTTTCAAAATTTAATTAATCTTATTCATAACTTCCATTCCATTAGTTACGTGGTTACTACAATAATATTTTAATAATCATGTTAATTGTATATTTTATTTTGGTGAAACTCAGCCTTGTAAGTAACATAAGATATTGAAGGGACTTGGTATTATATGTAATACAAGCCAAAAGTTGTTTTTCATGTACCACAAGCTAATAAAATTATTTCTTTTGGTTCATAATTAACTTTATGTTGTGTATAACGCAAGATAGTATAATTACTTTATAAAAACACTATATTCAATGTTGTGTGGAGTGAAAAATATCAAAAAATTTAATTTAAATTTTTAAAATATAATTGAAGAAATATTATGTTGTTACATTATACCCCACTTAAAATGAATTTCACCCTAAAAATTCATCTAGGTTTCCAAAGGTTTAATACTTGAAAGTATTTTAATAGAAACCCATATCATAAAAATGAATACTAAAACTTCATTAAAAAGGAAATTTAGAACCATAACTTATATCAAATGTTTCTCATGTATATGATAACATAGGATGGGAGTGAATATTTGACATGGAGTAAAAACTTAAATAACTTTAGAGGGTGATAAATATCATTGACCATTTTTTTTAAAAGTTTGGGGCCGAAGCCTCCTGATTTATAAGACCATCTGTTCAATAGACAGGAATTTATTAGGAAAAATATTTTCCAATATCTTTTTTATAGTGGAATTATTTTACTTCATAAGTATATAAATAATTATAATTTATTTTATTCCTTTTTATTTTCACTATCTCACCCTTTGATTGTGCCTTGCTCGATTTCTACTTTATCTCTTACTTTATAATATAATGGTGAATTTTTCATTCATAAAGCTTTAGCAGAAAAAAAGATCCATTAATCAAATGATAAGTTATTCTACATAGCTTTACCAAAACAAAAAGGTTATCACAATTTATCCAATATACATAAATACATATATAGTGAGGTAATAATTTAATCTCACTAACTTCATCTGATGCTTAACTTTAACCATTACATAAATGGAAATAAATGTAACCCTTATAGAAGGTGAGAATCCAAAACATTAGAAAGAAGGTCACTAAATCAGATTAACATTAATCCCCCATATATAATAATGTATCTTCTAGTTTTTAAATTCCAAACATGTTAATACCCTCATTATATATTCTCAGGAAACATTGTGATAAATTTAATTACCATAAATCATTTTTGAAAAAAATGTATTCTTCCTTAATTCAAAATTTACTGGATATATTAATTAAATACAAGAAGTTGTAAACTTCATCCATGATAATATAAACCAGTCTTTTAGAAAATCCTTTTTATGTTTTGTTGTCATAAATACTATCCAATTTACATTATTCAAACCATCATCTCTTTATCCACATAAAATGTCATTTTATCATGCTCAAGAACATATTAAGGGTTACATTTTAAAAATGTAAACTTTCTATTAAATCAATTCTCTAGTTCATCAGTATAATTTAACACATTATTGATAATACTTAAAGAAAAATTATAAAATTAATCCTTATATACTTCATGATTCATATAACAAAATCTTTGAACTCCAAAACTTATATACTTTTTTCATCAAACGTCATTCTTAAACCACTACTAGAGCTTTATCAAATTATTCCTTAATACCTCTTTCCTAGAATATGAAATATTAATCATGTCTTAAGTTTCACTAACCTCAATCAAATAATTCTTCTTACCATTAATATAAACCATACTGAAAGAACATATCATACGTTTCACATTATGTTTTCGATCTCCTTAACTTTTATAGTATCTACAATACTCATACCACCTTCCAAATTATCATCATGATATTTTCACTTGGGGAATATATTTTTATAATTACCATACTTTCACATCTAAAAAATTCAATATTTACCATGTTCATTCTTTTTCCTTCCAATGAATAAAACCAAAAATCATAGTGTGAGCAAAACTTATCATAGTGTGAAACTTATAATCATGAAAATTCACTTATAGGATGCCTAAATTACAACACCTTATTTGATCTATTAAACCATAGGATTATACTAATATACATCACTATACATATCTTTATAAATATCCCAAAGGATCTCAGAAATGTTTTCTCATCCTAGTTTCCAAAGGTTAACTAAACCTTCCCCTTGATACTAATTATAGCGACCCAGGCTTAACATACATGGATATTACATCGTTTTTTGTGAATATTCACCACATTAAAAAAGTAAATTCCCAAGGACCAAAATATTTTAGTGTCTTTAAAAATGTGGAATAGAATCTTGTAAATTGGTGAAAGATATTCAACATTTTCCCTAAATATCATCTACATAAGTAATTCTACTAAAAACCTTTATTTATAACTCGGGGAAAGGAAACATAAGAAAAGGTGAGATCATATGATTACTAAGGGTAAATAAAGGATATATGTAATCCTAACTTGAATATAAGAGTATGGGAACTTTATAATAACGTTTTAAGATCATAACATCTATATAAAAGATCATATACACTATTCATGGCATAAAGATTGGAAGTTCATAAGACATGAATTAAAAGGGTGATAAATCATCATAAATCAATAATAATCCATAATATCATGTCATATAAGTGTGTAATGATCATAAATATATAAAACTATTTCATATGACAAGTTTAACTACCAAGAAAATCAACATAGTGGATCAAGATACACATGTTTCCCATAGTGGACCAGGATGCACCTATTTCCCATTATGGATCAGGACACACCTATTTCACATTGGGGATCGGGGAAAACATGTTTAGCATTGTGGATCAAGCCCGTAAACTTGTTTACATCATTATATAATGAGATATAAATATGTACCCAATGCATTGAAAAGAGATATAGGTCCCACCCTCCATATAATATAATCATATATATATATATATGTTCAATAAACCATTAATCTTATCATGACCCACAAAAAGAGATGGGTTTCATAAACCTCATATTATTACTCATGAAATGAATTGGGTATAATAAACATTTAATAATATCATAACCTATGGTAAAAACATAGGTTTCATAATCATTTCATTCTAGAATATTCCTTGAAAGGAATTAGGTTTCATAAAAATTTTATATTGTATAACCTGTTGAAGATAAATAGGTTTCATAAACTTCAATCCATAAAAACATAAAATATACAATGAAATAGTATGAATGGTATCCATGGATAATATCTAAAATAAATCATAAACTATAAACAAGTATGTCATCCTAGATAGAGAATGATTTTGAAAGATCACTTGGAATATAACTTTTCTTTGAAAAATCATTTTTTAAAACATATAACATTTTAAAAAAACAATTCTTTTAAACCACTTTGAAAACATATCATGGAATCATTAAAAATAATTTAGAAAATTTCTTGAGGAAAATTTTATTTCGTATTTGAAAAACAAATATTCTTAAAAATAATCTTTTTTAAAAAAATTCCTACGAAAATATCCTTGTAAACATATAAAGGAAGCTTCGAAACCCATTTTAAAAACTTTGTAAAAATATAATAAAATTTAAAAAACTTTTTTCTTAAAAAACAAAATTAAAACAATGAGTTTAAAGAATACTAGGGAAAAAATTTATTTTGAAAATAACCTTGAAAACATTAAAAGTAGGCTTCAATGATACGATGAGAGCTAAATCTGTATATGCCGAACATTCCTTTGCACCATAAAAAGTTTAGAAAATTTCCTTTATCAGAAAAAGAAAAGGTGATAACTTTTAAATTTTTTAGTAAAAAGGTAAAACATGGGTAAAAATTCTTCTACACATCATATTAAAATATTTTTAAAAACATTTTTTTCATAAAACATGGTTTTGTGAATAAAACAAATTTCTGACTAAAGAGAGAAATAAAGTCATATCTTTTTACAAACACTTTATTAGTTATCATAAGTAACAAATTGTGTAAAAATGGTATCAATAAATGGAGATTTCATCGATAAGTATATTTTCATATAATCCAAGAGATTTATTGAGAAATTTGTTATAATATTTCATCAATGGAAGCACAATCATAAACAATCACAATAAATGATGAGATTGTAGCATTAAACTGTTACCACTCTGGTAACATTGAATCATAATCCCCATAAAAGAATATCATTTAAAAAAGCTTATAATATCATGAAAATAATTTGATTAATGATATAAAATTTCAAAGGGCAGTGTATACACCTCATAGAATACAAGAGTTTCATAACATGACATGTGTCTCAAAGAAGTCAAATTGAGTTGAAAATTCATTAATTATTTGGTAACTTTTGAACCATAAACCCCCTGAATGATAGATAATAAAATTGATATGTAAATAACCATAAATTTAAGGATAATAATATATATTTATTCATGAGAAATATATACACCACACAAAATAATTGAGTGTTGAATAATGAATAAATATCACATATATAAAATTGAGATTAGAAAGTATTTACTACTTGAGTAACTTTAGAATCGTGATCCACATGAAATAATAATATAAATTAATGAATTTAATATCATTAAATTATATTGATGATATAACATGTAATATTGTAGTATATACACCATAAAAATTAAATGAGTGGGGAATATGGCATGTATCTTGTGGAAATAAAAGGTGTGATGAAATCAAATTTCCTTAAGTCTTGACTTTCTTCGTACACATTAGAAAATTATATATAATAGATATAATTTTACTATAAATCTACCACAAAATGATATTATTATGTTTTATACCATATATTATTTGGTTATAACTCAATCATAATATTTTATTAACAATTCCATGTTAACATTACGTTTTGGGTAATATTTGCATTGTTTTCAAAAAAAATTGACTTCTTATTCTTAATAATATTACATAGGTCATCATTTAATAATTTAAAAAGTTAAAAAGGTGATATAAATATAATATATATTAATTACTAATTTTTTTATAATAATTTATAAAATATAGATTTATAAAATGGAATACACTGTTAATGGAGACGGTAGGTCATACGTACACATGAACACTATTTTTGATTTATTATCATATTGGAAGAATAATAGTAAATTATATATATATATATATATAATATAACTATATTATAATTATTTTTTGTCATATCTCATATAATTTTAATAAAACCATCCTTAAAAAATTCCATTTAAATTGTGAACGAATCACATCACTTTGAGGAGACGGTAGTCCACACGTCCATAAACAAAGTTATCGTATTTACATAAAATGGAAAGAATGAGGGTATGTTTCATATAATAATTGAATATTCATAAATAAATAATAAATATAATAAATATATTATAAAAATTAATTGTACAACATAATTTCAATCCATGAGAGGTGGTAATAGAAAAATGAACAATATCGTTTCGTGAGGCAGTAGTTCACCTTACACAAGAACAGTAAGTTCATTATACATTAGATAGAAGTGTGAATAAGTGTAGGTGGAAACCTTATAATATCCAAATATAATAATATTTAAGATAATTAGGTTATTATTTAATCATTTGATAATAATAATTTTGGAAGTGGAGAATGAAAATAAAATAAAGGAGCTTGAGGAAGGATGTACTCTCTTATTTGGGTAACTCCCTTTGGTTTGTACCGAAGGGCTTACTTGGATGGATTTATGTCCAAAGGAAGAATTATAGGATTAATTGAGGGATTCTTTAAGCTTATTTGAGTATATTTTTTTTAATAAATAGTTCTTGAGATTTATGAATAATTTGGAGGGTGGCTTCTTTTTTATATTGGATGAGGAGTGACATTCTTAAAAAATTTTGAAAAGGGAATTACAAGCACGTTTTTTCCATGTGAAATAGATCCAATAATGATTAAAATTAGATAAAATGGAGGATAGGTTCAAAATATGTTCTTACAATAAATTTTTTATAATTTTAAATTTCATTTTGTCCTTTAAGTTTAAGGTTTAGTCCTTTATGAGATTAATTTTATCTGAATATTTTTAATTAATTTTAATTACATTCACTAATATTTTTGGTCAAAAACTACGTTGAAATTATTAGACCATATATTTATTATGATTCCAAATATGGAATCCATTTTTCCAAATTCCAACCACTGAAGTGGCATAAAATATTTTAAATTTAATTCTGCAGACGGGATGACAAAGCAGGGTTTTAATGTAAAAATGTTAAAAACTTTGCTAAGTTTTATATACAATTTCAAATTGAAATTTATTAAAATGACATAATTTGGATTAATTTATTTAAAATTGATCTAATTAAACTTTAAAACCAAACTAAAATATAATTTAAATATAAAAAAATGAGAATAAAAATTTGGTTTGAATTAAAATTTAGTACTTTAAACTATTCATAAAAAATAAAACTTCTCATAAAAAGGAAAAAAATGAAGCAAAAGTAAATTTTCATATTTTTATTCAAAAAATGAAGTTTATATTTTCTAAAAAAATTATAAAAATTCAAAAAATTCATATTTAAAAAGGTTCTACATTAAAAGGTGCTAAAATTACCATTTAGAAAAATACATCTTTTTATTAAATAAATTGAATTTTTTGTTTATCTTATACCTATAAAATATATTGTACGAGTATAAAAAATATTGATTGAATATGTATTATATAAATTTTATTGAAAACATTAATCAAAATTTATTTTTTAAAATTTTTGAGGTAAAATTGTGTTTGTACATAGTTAAAAAAGTTTTCTTAGAAAAGAAATTTATTTATTTCCAAGTAGTTCTTACATTCACTTATAAAACTTTATAAACCAAAGATTAATTTTAAATAAACATGTAAATCGTATTTTAACAATTTAGTTAATATTATTTGTAACTTATCTTCTAATATCTAGGTGATGGATATGATAATTTTTTAATAATTATATTAACAGTCTATTGTAGTTCTGTAAAACTCAACCTTACATGTAATGAAATCTATCAACATGACTCAATATTGTGTGTAATACATGACAGAAATGGTGTTTTTTATACCTAAAGTTAATCTAATTGTTTCTTATGGTGAAATATTAATTTGGAGTTTCCTATAACGGAAGTCATACTTAATTGTTTTATAAGAAAATTATATTCAGTATTGCGTGAAGTGAAAAAAATAAAAAGGATAAATTAATTCGAAAACAAATAATTCACAAAATCTCAGGGTGTTACAACCACTTTATACAATGCCATGATATTTTGATATCATGTTCTTTATGTTATTTTACTATGTTGTTATTTGTTATCATTTTCTTTTATGATATCATGTTATGTTTTTTGACACTCCTGTTATGCCTCTTTATCATATTTAATCCCTTACTCTCTTTTTTTATCCCACCCCTTTATTATGTATTCCCAAGATATCCTATGAATTTTTAAGAGATAAAAGGGATTTTGATATAATTGTAGATATTAATATTAAGATGTTTTATTTTAGTTAATTTTATGTATTATGAATCTAATATTTTAAAGACACTAGGCCTCATAATCTTTGGGTTTTTTATTGGATGTGTATATTTAAAATTATGTAATAATATGTGTGAATGGATTGGGTCACTATAACTAGTTTTAGTTAATTGTGTAGTTATTTTTTGGGATTAGGACTAGAATACTTTAATTATTACTCTAGGGGAAAATCTAAGTATAAGAGAGTATCATGAAATTTTGGTGAAGTATAGAGAAAATTGTTTCCAGGAAATTTCATCCATGTCTAGATACTACAAGTAGATGTGTCTCTCACATAGTTGTTCCAAAAAGTAGTAACCCTAAAAAGGATGTATTGGTTATCAAATTGATCATCAAATGGTGCATGAAAATGTGTCCTTATTACAAACCTATCATGTAGGTGTAGTAAGATTCTAGTGATGTTTTTTTTCCAACCATGGTTTCATGGTTTAGAAGGAAATTAATATGAGAATAAAGTTAGATCCTTGTATTTATAGGTCAGATTCTAGAGTGTCTAGAATTCACATAACAGGATCAGGCATGAGGGGGCTCCCTACTAAAATATGGCTATAGTGATTCGATATAGGTATTGTGAAGCTCAGTTAATTCCCCTCTTCAAACTATGATATCTATCCTCGTCTATGTGGTTGTTCATAGTTGGTCATGTTCTAGTTCCTACAAGAATTATAGTGTATAGAAAAAGTAAATGGTTATGCTGGATACCTCTGGAGAGTGTTCTAAAACATAATTTTGATGGTCCATTCTTCAACAGATACATTCAGGGGGAGGTGATGTTCAAGATAGTTATGAATCTATCTTATTTTATTTTAGTTATTTCTTATATTAGGGTGGCTATCTCATTGAATAAGTTATTTCCATGCTCATGGTCTTGGATTTTATTTCACTGATGGTATAATTTGGAACTAGGTTGAGATAGGTTTTTATATTCTACTTAGGGCTATTCATAAGTTTATTGACATTACTTAGTCTATAATTTATGATTCCCAGAGATGTAGAAGTATTTTCAACATCCACATTGATCTCTCTAATACATGGTGTTAGGGTACGAAGGTTTCCCATTTCCATAATGATCAGGCCACTCTAGGTAACTCATGCACTATCTTTACTAGATTATGATCCCTCCCCCTAAGCGCGTTAGTCTATAAATATTATTCCATTTGGATCACTACTTTAGACCACTATGAATATTTTTGGACTCATCCATTTCTTTGAAATAAAATATATAAATGATGGATGGATGGGGGATGTGATTTGGAAAACACAAAAAATATTTATAAACCTTTATGGATGAATTCAATAGATTATATGGTTAGAAAAACTAAAAATAAATATTATAATGGATAACCTAGATTAAAACATAGAGTCTCTTTAATTAGGATGTACATACCATATATAATTTATTCCTTTAATATTCATACTTTACATTTTATATGATTTTTAGTTTATATATTCTCATACTTAAGTATTGGATATTTTAAATGACTAAAAGCATAATGAAATAGTGAATAGTGCACCCATTATCCATTCATGAGCATAAAATTTCCATTATAATCATAGTTCCACATATTATTTCATATCTTGAATATTTAGTATAACTATTCAATCACCACCTAAAAATATGGGGTTTTAGTTATTTGTGAGAACATAAAATGAAGAAATTATTACATCCAAAGTACATAAATCCTTCTAAATAATTTTTCTATACTATAAATTGACTCTAAGCCAACAGATTTATACCCACAGTTTAGAGAAACTGTGGGTATAAAATATTTTATTGAACCAATACCCATGACTCTTTAAAAAACCATGGGTATATACTCTCTAATATCCACCTCCCATCACGCTCATACTCCCCCTCCCAGTTAGACGTGACCTATTATCCCCTTTTATGAGCTCTGGCCTCCCTACCCATCCCCGCCTCCACCATGACCTTGGCCTCCTATCCTCCGCCTCGACCTCTCAGATTCTGCCTCCGCGTCAGCCTCTTGTCCTCTTCTTTGACCTCCAATATCTCTCCTCTGTGTCGACCTCCCGACCTTCTCATCGACCACCCATCCTCCACCTCCCGGCTTCCGCCTCCACCTCTTGGATTCCGCCTCCGCCTTAACCTCTTGGTCTCTACCTTTCGGCCCCGCCTCCCTCCCTCCACCTTCCTACCTCCATTTCTGAGTCTTTCTCTACCTCCCTGCCTCCACCTACCAGCATCCTTCTCTGCCTTCGCCTCCGCCTCTTCCTCCTAGCATCAGTATCCACCACCATCTATATCGTAGGTCCCTTGCCTTGATTTTTTATTCATTATGGTTGTTTTCTACGGTGAGTCTAATTCCATATATTATTTATGTACATTATCTTATCCTTTTTTCTATCCTTTCCATCTCAAATAAATTATTTTTATTGTTTGGGGGAAGATTTTGGTTTTTTGAATAACAAGAATGAATTAAATAGAGTGGATTAGATAGTATTGTCTATAATTCTTGATGTTGGAATTCCTTTATATTTGATTATATGTTCTTGAAAGTATGAAGTTTTGTGGGGTGTCGATGTTATGTTCTAAATTTAAAATAGAAGTATGTTGGAATGTTTTTAATGATTTAACTTACCCTTTAGTGGGTAGACTGTTCTAGAACAACATAGGTATGAAACATCCAGTCCTTTCTTGTAGGATATTGGTAGGGATATCCTTTTTTATTGGTCCTATTATGGGATATCTTTGATCAATAAGTGATTTTGAGACCTTGTGACAGTGTATAGGTTAGGATGGTTCATTTTTATAATTGTAAAGGCCATTGGTTAGAATGAATATCTAGTATTGGAATATATTTTGACTTTTGTATGGAATGGTCATAGGTTCTTTTCATGGGTTTGTGACAGAGAATGATTTGTTCAAGAGAAAGTGACCCATGTGAGTCAGTTTTGATATTGATGATCAGTTACCAATTTTATGACAAGTTTTTTGTGTGTTATGGACATAGGGTTGTTAGTGTTTCATTATTCGGTTGTTGTATTATAAATTATTGAACTTAAAATATGGATGGTTTATTAGTTTTTTATATTTTTTAATTAATTTTTCTAAAATTTATTTTATCACTATCCATACAATTTTTAATTCATTTAATGTTTGAATTTTAACTCTACTATGACTAATTTATGTCTTAATTGACTTTACCTAGAATAAATAAGGTTTCTGGTTACCTGTTTTCACATTTTGTTAAAATAAATATAAATTTTCATTATGATAGATATTTCATTAGTATCTTTATGTTCCTTTTTATTATGATGAATACCTTTACATAGTTAACTATATTCATGATCAACCATTACATGATATTAAATACACCTTTAAATATCTCGTAGATTTATGTCTTACCTTTACATTAATAATGATTTACCTTCATGTTAACCATGTCCATCCATTACCTAGTTAATTGAAAATCTAGTTTATGATTACATTGTATAGGTAATTTGGTATTTACATTTAATAATAGTGTCAAAATAACCAATTTTAGGTTACCAAATAGTAAGATTGTCACCCTCGTTCACATATAAAACATATAAGAACCACTCAGACTATTTCACCAAAATGAATGTCATGGAAACCAAAAATAAATTCCCATGACCTAGTAATTTATCTCTTTGACATGAACATTGGGAATTTTATAATCCAAAAATTTATATGTTATGGTTTAAAATAAAAAACCCCTCGGTCTTTCTCGTGGTTTTATATTATTTTTTAATTCTAGAAATGTGTCTTGGGTTTATGATTAAAACTCTTATGCTAAAACTAAATGGCTTATGCATAATATATATGTCCTATGAATCAATCAGAGTATTATGAAATAATAAAAGACTTATGAAACTATGAAAGTCTTTGGAATAATATGTTTAAGGATTAAGACTCAAAAGACATTTGATCCTTTCAAAACAGAATTCTAATTTAGCTTAAATAGAAGTATCACCCATAATGGGTCAATGAAAAATCATAGATAACAAAATACTCCAATGAAAACTCAAAAGGAAATTACACACATTAACATAACACATGTATATTTTCCATTATAACTGTTAATTTAAATTGATACTATATTTTCCTATAAATATTCAATTTATAATTACAATCACTATATAATATATGTTTTATTAGTTTTTATAAATTATAAAATATTTCTAATTTCTAACTATTATTATAATTTTTATTAAAGGATTTAGGGAATGATAATTCTTCATATGGGTAAATGATACTACTGATGTTGTTAGTATTTTAACTGGTGTATTAATTTTATGAATTTTAATAATCTATTTGCATGTGTTCTTGAATTCTCATTTATGTTTTTAGATTTCTTCATTTATACAGCTTGCCTAAGATCGAGATAATGACATTTTAGATCTTTGTTCACCTCAAATTTATCTGAGATCAATTTATTCACTCTTCCCATCAATTTTTCATCGCAAAGGAGAATATTTATGTAATTTTACATATTTATAAGTCATTAATATTTTTGTAAAAATAATTTATGTTTGTGGTTTGTAGTCATGGGAAATCTTATTATGCCTTTCTTAATTATTCTTCATTTATTTTTTATTGTGTTAGTTTGTTGAGATAATTGATCAATTTTTATTTACAGATTTATATATGGTCATAGAATTTTTCAAGATTATTGTTAGTTTAATTTTTTTTAGTGTTTTAATATGTATTTATTCATAACATAGTTCTAATTTTTTTCATATATTTTGTATACTTTTCATGTGATTCTTGTGTCTAGTCCTATTATGTCTACTTTTCATCGAATGATAGTGTGTTCTATGGTAAAACTGCTATGAATCACACCCATTTTCTTCTAGTTCCATTTTTTTATTTACTCTTGGCTTGAAACAACACTGTCTATTTCTACTTAAGTGATCTGCTGCCTTGTTGCATCAAAACCCATCATTCTTTCTTAGATTTAATGCTACTAAACCTTGAAGTAAAGAAGTATTGTGGAAAAATGTTGATAAGTGATTGAAGTCTTTAGGATGTGATTCATTTTTGGGGTCCATGTAGTGTTGAATGAAAGAATTTACGATTCTTGAAACTTTTTAAGGTGCATTAATTATTATTCATAGATTATTATTCATTTTTGGTAGATTATTGTAGTCTTTAGGATGTGATTATTGGTTGTCATTAGTTTGATTTAGAGAGAATGTTTCATCATTAATTCTTAGATAAATGAATTAATCATGAGACAATTCAATATATAGTTTTAATGGGTTGTATTATGTTCATTTTATGATGATGTATCTTTTCGAACCTGATGATTTTGATACTGCTTAATACTTAAAAATGAATCACATCCTAATTTAGTAAGAGAAAAACACCACATGTTTTCCACTTTAGACCCAATTTTTAGTTCTCTACACACCAAACTTGACTAATGTTCTAGGATTCCCACTTTACATGAGATATTTGACCCGGATCAACACTAATACTACGTTTTTAGAGCCTTAGGTAAAAAATATTTGTGCATTAAATCTTAATGAAACTTTTTAACACACAAAATTTTGGCTAATTTATAAATAACATAACTTGAAAAATCAATCTTAGTTAAAAAACCCAAAAAAATGATGACACCATGTCCTCATGAACTGATATAATTTGTTTCCTCCTTGCTTGCAAGAACATATTTTGACACATGGAGCCTTGTGGTTCTTATATTGGGGAAGGGAATTGTATAGTCACAAGAGATAGTTATGCTTAGATTAGTTTTTATTTTATTTTCTTTATCACATCGGCCACTTAGACCTTTTACTGCTTTCTACGGACAGAGGGTAGTTGTATTTTTTGAAGGGGTCCATAAGAGCACTATAAGAGAATACACAGTTTTCTTTCAAGGGAGCGATATTGGGGTAGTGGAGGGATTAATTAGTGTGTTTCATTTTTTTCTACCTTTTTACTATGTTGTTTATATTTATTTTCTTTTCCTTCGGTGTGGACGTTTGATGTACGGATGAGTCGTGATGAAATTTTATTTATCTGTTAATGCTATTTTAATAAATTGTTTGTTGGTGAAATCATTCTCTAGTGGTTATCCCTTGATGCTCGGACACTTGTTCTAGTCTGTGGGTGTAACCAATCCACTACTACTAGAAAATGGGTTTATACCCACACATCTATACCCATGGTTTAAAATTCATGGGTATAGGTTGTATATTTTAACATATTCCTATAGTTTTGTTAAAACCATCAATATGATCACCCTAATTTGAGGTTTTTCTCGAGCTCCCCTCCTAATTTTTATTTCCTCCCCCACATCTCCCCAAGCCTTGGCCTCTCTGCTCTCTCCCCCCCTCCCCATCATCGACCAACCACCCTCACCTCTACCTCCAAGCCTCTGCCTCCCAGCCCCACCTCCCAACCCCGACTTCGCCTCCCAACCCACGTCTCTGCCTCTTGTCCCCTGCCTCCGTGGCCACTTCCTCTCAGTTGTGGTCACCTTCCCTTATGCCTCCTATACCTCGCCTCTGCGGTAGACTCCACCTCTGCAGCTACCTCTGCCTCTGCCTCCTCCCATCTGCGGATTCCTCTACCTCCTCTTCATTAGGTCTAGTTATAATGGATCTCTATGTATGGATTAATCCATCTTGTCCATGGATTTCTTGGGTTCTTTGGTTATATTATCTATTCTATTCTACTTATTCTCATGCCTTTTCAACTAATTCAAATATCAATTTTAGCTAAAACACAGGGCTGGGTTTCTATAAATCTATCATGGTTATTGATTTTTGGGTGTGCTGATAGTTTTATTGGTACTCATCTTCTCATATAAAATGTATTTATATCACCTATGTTCATATTGAGGTGTGTTTCTCCATTCATGACTTTTTACAATTAAAAACATGATTTCTTGGAAGTGGGGGAGGGGAAGGGAGGGAAGGGGTAGGCAGTGCAGGGGGCTGGGGAGAGGGTGGGGGAGGTAGTGCAGGGGGGAGGGGGAGGGGGAAAGAAGTGTAGGGGTTTGGGGGAGGAGAGTGGGGCAGGTAGTGCAGGGGTCTGGGGGAGGGGAGGGGGCAAGCAGTGTAGGGGGATAAGAGGAGGGTGGGGGAGGCATTACTTGGGGTTGGGGAGGGGAGGGGAGGGGCGCAGGTGGTGCAGGGGCTGGGGGAGTGGGGCAGTAAGTATAGGGGGTTGGGGGGAGGTACTTCAAGGGTTTAGGGGGAGGGTGGGGGTGGTAGTTCAGGGGCTAGGGGGAGGCAGTGCAGGGGCTGGGGGAGGTGTAAGGCAGTGTAGGGGTCAAAACTCCTCTATCGTTATCAACACATACCATATTTCCATATAATATGGATCCACAAGCATCAGAATTGATTATTGACAACACCTTTACAGAGATAATCTGATCAACATCACCCACACTCCTTGGATAAAAACTGCTCTATTTAATCAAATTAGTTACCAAAAATTCTTCACATGAACTCCAAGAAATTTCTTCATCCAACTTTTTTAGACGATTGATCTTAGATATTCCAATGTAAAAACATAATTTCACTTTTATGTCATGTAAACAATGGCAAAACCTACCAAATTTGAATATTTAAAATGCATCACCAATCCTCATTCATTTTTCAGATCTCAACACATTTTTGTATCAAGACTTCAAAAATCTATTTCATCTCATCAACATGCTTAGGGACACCAAATTATTTCCATGAATCTCATCTCCATAACATATTGACATCGTGAATATTTACTCCTTCATTAAAAATAAATACAAAATAAACAAAAATTGGCTTCAACAGATACATGTGTTTGGATTCACTGGTAGTGTTTTTATCTCACAACATGCTGTCTTTGAAGAATCAAGGTTTCCTTTTCGGATTTGGCACTCATATTTATCATAATTAAATTTTTTTTCAACTAGATCAAAATATTTTTTCTTTCCTCTTTTAGTGTATTATTCATGTCCCATCAGTAAATCTTCTAATATCCAAGGTTCATCAATTTCAATTTATGGTTTGATACCTGCTGGTTTCTCCTCTTCTCCCAGCCTATTTCACCTCTTGCTACTTCTATTTCCCCTGATGTGTCTCCTGGTGCTCATCCCACCTCAGAGTAGTTTTTTGGATAGCCTCTTGGTGAGAATTCTTTGAGACAGTCCCTTGTTGATTCTCATGCCTAAAATTAGTCTTATGGAAAATCGACTCATTCCATTCCTCATAATTCTCATCCTATGACCACATGTTTCATGGTTGGTATTTTCATCAAGTGATTCATTAATAGTTTTCATCTTTTTATAGAAATCATATTTGGTCTGTAGTTCCTTTTTCATGGTTAATATTTTTCTGGGATGGTTATTCTTTGACAGTGAGTCACTAAAAATTTTTGTTTTCTAGCATGGTTGATTGAATGGGGGGGTGTGGGGGGGGGGGGGTGGGTGGGTGGAGGGGGTGCAGGGCAGTGGGGCTTGGTGGAGGGGGGAGAGGGGCTGGGTGCAGGGTGTAGTGTGGGTGTGGGGGGGGAGAGGGGGCTGGGTACAGGGGGTACGGCTGGGTGCAGGGGGGAGGGGCTGGGTGTAAGGGGTAGTGTGGGTGCAAGGGGGGTTGTCTAGGAGGGGGGTAGTGGGGGTGCAGGTGGGGGGGGGGTCGGGATGGCTGTCCAGGAGGATAGGGAGTGGGGTTGGGGGAGGGGGCTATCCAGGAGAGGGGGTGAAGGGGGATGTGGGCATTGTGCAGGGAGGGGGGAAGGGGGTTGTCCAGGAGGGGGGGTGGGGGTTTGGGGGGGGGGGCTAGAGGGGGTGTCCAGGAGGGCATGGAGGGGGTTGGGGGTGCAGGGGGGGCTATCCAAGAGGGGTTAAGGGGGTTGTGGGGGTGCAAGAGCGGGGGGGGGGGATATCCAGGTGAGGGGTTTGTGACTATATGCGGGTAAAAGAGTTCAAAAGAGAGTTTGGCTTCCTGTTTTTGGCTTCGTGATGGATTCTCCTTTTCGAACATTTGTTGATTTTTATGACTTGTATTGGTATACATGATAGGAATGCTTTCTATTTAGATAACCAGCAACAAAACATAGCCGATGCCATTGATTTTCTTTCATGACTTGCAATCGGGACTGTTGTGAATATAAAATTTTGGAGGTAATGGTAATTTTAAACCATTTTTTCAACACATTAGTAACCATTTGTTTTTTAATGAAATTGACTTGGCATACACCGTGCTTGCAGAATTGATGATTTAGAGTTTACTCCTATGTGTGAAATATTCAATCATATGGACATTGCTATGTATCATGGTTGGATAGTTGATCCCCAAGTATGTACTTTTGAATCCTGTACTTTTATATTTTTTTAGAAAACATATTTTATTCATTCTCTCTGTTTATAGTTTTCATTTTTTCCTTTTTCTTCTTTCATTTTCTTAATATGCATGTTTTCACGTATATGTTGCATGGGGGTGTCTAGGGGATTTCTAGGGGGAGGGGCATTGTCGGGGGTGTCTATGGGGTCCAGCCGGGGCATTGAGGGGGGTATCCAAGGGGGATATCTAAGGGGAGGGGGTGTCCAGGGGGGGTGTCTAGGGGGTGTCTAGTGGGGGGTGTCTGGGAGATATAGGGGGGTATAGGGGGTGTCTAGTGGGGGTGTCCAGGGGGTCTAGTGGGGGTGTCTAGGGGGTCCATGGGGGTGTCTAGGGGTGTCCAGGGGGTGTCCATGGGGGTGTCTAAGGGGGTGTATCTAGGGGAGACTGGGGATGTCCAGTGAGGGGTGTCCAATGTGGGGTGACCAGGGGGAGGGGGTTTCTGGGGGGGGGGGGGGTCTAGGGGAGGTGTCTAGGGGGTGGGTGTCCAAGGGGTGTCTTGGGGGGAGGTGGTGTCCAAGGGGGGTGTAAGGGGTTTCTGTCTAGGTAGAGAGTGGAGGGGTGTGCAAGGGGGAGGGGGTGTGCTGGGGGGTCTATCCAGGGGGAAGGGAGGGGCTACAGGGTGAGTGGGGGTGTTTAGGAGGGGTGTCCATGGTGGGTTTCCAGGTGGTGTCCAAGGTGGGAAGCTGGTGTTTCAAGGGGGGTGCAAGGGGGTTCTTTTTATGGAGAAAGTAGGGGTGTGGAAGGGAGGAGGGGTTTGATAGGGGGGTTTGTCCAGGGGGGAGGGAGCAGATATAGTGGGAGTGGGGGGTGTCCAGGGGGGATGTCCAAGGGGAGTTCTGGGGGAGTCCAGGGGGTGTCTAAGGGGTATCCACGGTGTGTCCAATGTGGGTGTCCAGGGGGTGTCCAAGGTGGGCAGCTGATCTTTCTGGGAAAACCCTCTATGCCCACGGTTTAGAAAACCTTGGGTATATATGTTGCTGCGAATTTATCTATAACCACGGTTCGTTAAACCATGGGTTTGTGTGTTTGAAGAAAACTATATATACCCATGGTTTACTTAACCGTGGGTATATAATTTGTGCTGTAAAAATGTTTACCCACAGTTCAGTAAACCATTGGTATAGATGTATAGCCACAGTTTACCAGAACCATGGGTAATATGAAATTTCAGTAGGCTATACCCATGGTTTATACAAAACTGTGGGTATAGGGAAATCCCGATGCCACAGGAACCCACAATTCATGAAATTGTGGGTATAGCCTATACCCATGGTTTCATGGGTTATACCCACAGTTTGAAACTGTGGGTATAGGGAAATTTTCAAGCAGCGTTTTGCAGAATAAACTCCCAAAAAATATTTTCCTACTTCCTTTAGTGTATTTTTATGTCATATTGAGAATCAATTGGATGCCCCTATATACATCCATCATCAACTATCGAGATAGGGTGACCAATCTTTACATATTAGGTTAATCTTCGATTCTGTTCAACTGAATGTAAGATGATGAATCTCCTTAAGAATATTTATCCAATGTGTGGATATTATTTCTTTATCATATATAATATCTAGCCCAAATTATTGAGAAAAAATAGTGAACATGATTGATGATATACATATTGTGATGGACTATCCTGATTTATTCCTTAAATATATTTCTCATCATTCCTCTTAATCGAGAGGTTGGGTTCTCAATTTAAGTTATACTTTTATATTTTTGATACCCAATAGTCATTATATAAAGGAAACCATTGAGTTAGAATAACTAATTAATAATTTGTAGGATAATATTTAAATGGGTTTTATATTCCTAAGTGCTTCATAAAGGGGTGTGCTGGTCCTCTTCCTCGAGAATAAGGATGGGTCAATGTGCCTCTACAATGATTATCAAGAACTCAAAAAAATCATGATAGAGAAAATGTATCCCCAACCATGGATAGATGAATTGTTCAACCAACTATGTGGGGCACAATATTTTTCTAAGGCAGACCTTTGGTTGGGACATCACCAATTCAGGATGAATAAAGAATATATTCCCCTGATTTCTTTTTGAATAAGGTATGGAAACTGTGAGTTCATATTGATTCCCTTAGGACTCACTAATGATCCAAAAAAATTCTTGGACATAATGAATATATTCTTTAGAGATTACCTAAATAGGTTTTTGGTAGTCTTTATAGATAATATTTTTATGTAATCCAAAAGTATTGAAGAACATGAAGAGTATTAAAATAACATTCTAAATACATTGTAAAAGGAGAATATATATGAAATATAAAATACATGTGAGTTATAGATAGAGGAATTATCAGTCTTGGGGACATGTCATCACGGAAAAAGGAATATCTATGAACCCTTCTATGATAAAGGATATTGAGTAGTGGCCCAAACCAACATCTATAATGATGATCCATAGATTCCCTAGAGTATCTGGGTATTAATGGTGATTTTTTAGAAACTTATTGTGATTTTCAAGCCTACAAACCAAAATTAATCGAAAAGAAATAAAATTTTTATGGACTAATAAATGTGAAATGATATTGAAGGAATTTAAAAAGAGGCTTATCACTATACTAGTCCTTATATTTCCCTCAGTTTAGGAACTTTTCATGGTGTACAACGATGATTCAAATAATGGATTATGATCCATACTATTGAATAATGATAATGTGATCACTTATGCCTAAAGGAAGTGGATGGTTTACGAGAAAAACTATCCAGTACATGATCTAGATTTGGCTGCAGTAATCTTCTGGTTGAAAATATGTTGTAATTATCTCTTTTGGGAGAATTTGGAAATATATAAAGATAATAAGAGGCTAAAATATCTATTTATATATAAGTGTCATAATATGTTCCAATAAAGTTAGTTAGAGATGATCAATGCTTATTATTAGTCAATACACTACTAGATTGGGAAGTCCAATAAATTGGTAGATGCTCTAAGTAGAACAGATATAGAAACCTTTTTAATGATGGAAATTGGGAAGATCAAATCATTTTAGACATGAAAATTATGGACATGGGGATAATTAATAAACGAAATACATCATGTATTTCTCAAAATATTTATCAATCATTCCTTCGAGGTACGATAAATTATTCTCAAAGAGACGATGCATAAATAAATATGAATGTGGAATATATATGAAAAAGATAAATCCTTGGAGTTCAACATTGATTAAGATGGAGTTATAATATTGTTTTAATGACCATGTGTACTATAAAACCTGAGATAAAGAAATATATTTTGAATGATACACATAGCTCGTCCTAATCCATCAACCTACTGAGCATGAAGATGTTTTAGGATTTTAGAGAGCACTATTTGTGGGATAATATGAATAATGATATCCTAGAATATATATCAAAGTGTTTTATATATTAATGGGTGAATGATAAAAGAATAAAGGTATAATAGGGTGACATAACCAATACCCATTCCCATATATTTGGGAGGAAACATCCCCTTGGAATTTGTCACTAGTGTTTCGAATTAATGAAGAAGAAATAATACTATATGGGTTTTGGTGGTTCATATTAAAAATAATTCTCATTTCATTACATTTGAATAGGTATTTTCACTTGATCAACTTTCAAGGAGATACAACTTAGAAGTGGTGAGGCTACATGGAACACCATTATTGATTGTATCAGACCAAGATCTGGGATTTAGCTCTATGTTTTGAAAAGGTATTCAACATGATCTAAACCCTCAATTGAACTTTAATATTTGATAATCACCCCCAAAATAATAGACAATATGATTGGACAATATAGACACTTAAAGACATTTTGAGAGAACTCTCTATGGACTTCAAAGGAGGATTGGATCAACATCTTCATCTGGACATGTTATCATACAGTAATAGTATTCAAATAATCACATAAATAGATCCATAAATTTCCTTTTATGGGATGAAATATAGAACATATACATTGTAGGATGAAGTTGGTGAATTCAAGAAATAGGGTCCAAAAACGATCCCTGAAATTGTATAAATGGTCAAGACCATTCAAAAACACATCAAGGCTGCTCAAAGTATCAAAAGTTCTATATCTGAAATCATCAGTGTGACTTAGAGTTTGAGTTTTGAGATAAATTGGCCCTTCACATATCTCCATGAAATAGAGTCTTGATATTTGGGAATAAAATAAATTCATTTTCTAGATAAATTGACCCCTTTGAGATTGTTAATCACATTGGAGCTATGGATTAATGATTGACACTCCCGTCAACCTTGTATTAAGTACACAACATGTTCCACTTATTTCTGATGAGGAATTAATTACCAGATCACTCACAAATATTGAATTTAGAGATGGTATAATTGGAAAATGATCTGTCTTATGTAAAGGGGTCAATGAAGATATTGGACCATAGAGATATAATTCTACCGAACTAGAAAACTCAACTAGTTAATGTACTATCGTGAAACCATAAGTATTAGTTTGAAAAATGAAATTTTGAGGGTGAAATTTATTAAGGGGAAAGAATGTAATAGACCATAGTTTTGTCAATGGAATATCTTATCTGGATATATAATTGTGTGAAATTTAATAATATAATATTATATAATGCACACACACCACATGATAAAAGAAACTACAATTTATCATAATAATTTGATCATTACATTTAGAGTATAAAAAATTCCATAATAATTTAAAGTATTACAATGGGATAAAAAATAAAAACTAAGATAATAATAACAAGAACATTTGGATCTTCTTGAGCCCCTAGAATAATCACACTCACAAAAAACTCTTTAGAAATGAAGCAAAATATCAATTATGCAATATGAAATTTGAAAATGAATATATATATAACATTGATATAAAATAAAAGTAAATGGAGAATTTATGAAATATGAGTTATTTATAAAAACAAGGTAACCCATATAATCATTAAAATTGTTACCATTGGAATAGTAATCTAACCATAGGAATAGTAACCCAACCATAGGAACAGTAATATAAACATTTTAAATAGTAATATGGTAATTATAATTATAATATCCCATATATAAATGTATAATAATGTTGAGTTATCTTTTAAAATGAGAATGTAATGTATTTATATCATGGAATAAGTAAATAATATTTTAAAAAATGATAAATTATGTTTTTTTTGAAAACCCCATATGGTTTATTTTCATTTTAATAAGAAATATAATTAATTAAAAGAAATTTTATTTTCATTAAATAGGTTTATAAAATAATATCATGTTGTATTTTAATAATAATAAAATTTTATGTGACCTTAAATAATTTTTAATAGGGTATAAAAATTGATTATAATATTTAATTATTTATTTTATCAATTAAAAGACTATTTTATTTAAAAATTAAAAATTATATACTTAAAATATTATTTTCCTAAAATGGATTTCATTTTTTATTATACACCTTGGAAAATGATTAAGGATGCATTTTTTGGTGAAAACTAGAATACAAAAAAATATGATATTTAAAATCAGAAGATAAATACTTTAATTTTTGGGTCATTATAACACCCCACGATTTCATAGTATATTATTTCTTCAAAGTAATTCAATAACTTGCACTACACGCAACACCGAGTTCAAGCGCACCATGCCTTACCAAACTAGCTGTTCAAAAGCAGTTATGAATAGTATTAACTGAATTTTGAACATTATATAATTATTATAATTTTAGAATTCATATTACGAGTTTCCTAGACATAATGTAAGAACAAATTCTTTTTTTGAGATAAAATAAGTATTTTAAAAAAATGAAATTTTACCGCCTTTTAATGGAGAACACTTTTTAAATCCGATATTTGAAACTTTTATATATTCAATTAGACAAAATAAACTTCTTCTGTAGAATCGGGACATAATAATTTAGATTCAATAAATGTTTGGTGTTTTTCAGAAAACTTTCATATTTTGATGAATAGTGACATTTACTAAATTTTAATTAAAAACATCTTTTTAATAAAAATAATTAATAGTGATAAAGTATGCATTTGTAGGGTTTGGAAGTATAATTATATTATATTATTATAATTTAATACAATTTAGGTCATTATAAGTAATTTTACATTTAAATTTGATAAAAACAAGTGTCAATCTTTTGATAGTTATTATTTCTTAAAAACATGCTTTTTATTCTAACAGTGAAAATTAATTTTAAATTAATCTCTACGACTTATGTATTATGAATTTGGAAAAGTGGATTCCATATTTGGAATCAGTAGTTCCAAATTGTGTAGATATGTAACTTTTATTTTTATACATTAGGAATATTTACTTCCGTAAATATTTTTTTACAATGGTTAAAGAGGTAAATCCAGTAAATAAGGTTACAAAAATAATAGTATAATAATTTTAAATTACACTAAAACGTGAACTAATCCTATTATATGATACATTTCCATCCATGGGATTCCTTGGGTCTATTTTGGGACCCCATGGAGCCACTTGGGTGTGATAATGACATTTTATATTAAATAATCTAAAGTAATGACAAAAATAACAAAAGAAAATATATTTTAGTAAACCAATTTTTATATGAGGTTATATAATTGATATATTCAACTATAATTATTCATTAGAATGATAAAATATTTCCTACCTGAAGATATTTTTTTAAAAACTTTTAGACATAAAATAAATATATTTATATATAACACAATAATGATGTAGTATTTTCCTTATTAAGGAATAAATCAAATAAATGATATTATAAATACTAAAATGAATATAATTTGAATGTTTTGATGCCATAAAAAATTTCATATCTGAATATGAAATGTTAGGGATTATTAAATTTATTTATTTAGAGTTAATGAAGTTTTTAGGACTTTAACAAAAATAAATTATTAAATAATGTCAAAATTGACATAAATGATTTTTTGAACAAATACAATATTATTGGTAGATATAATAATCATAAAAATCTAAGGTTCAGCTAAAAGACTTATATAATTATATGTGTATCATTAATGAACCACTTGGGGTTCTTTTGGAAGTTTATAGTATGTTTATCAACCATATAATATAAAAATTAAAGGAGACATGGTAAATGTCAAACTATTTAACTAAGTGTTAAATCTAAAGGATAAGGATAATATAATGAACCAAACCTACATAAAACCTATTTTTTGAGTGTATTTAGACCCATACCCACCTTATAATTTAAATAATTAATTTTTGAGCCATTAAAAACCGAAAATGAAATTATTATAAAATAATATTTTAAGTTTATCCTAAGGTGCCCCTCACCCCTCTTATAAAAGGGCACGCCCCCTTCTCTAAAATTCACACCTCTAAATCCATTAGGATCGACCAACCCCTGCCCAAATATCCTATCAACTATCCTCCCTTCACCTTATAGGAATTACTTTAATCTAAAATCCAACCTAAGGATCCCTTTTGATCAAATCAAAAGGAAGAACCCGAAGAAGAGGTAAATATTTAATCACCCCTTTCAAGTTCCTTTCTTCTTCCACTTTTCTTTATTTTTGGTTTACATTATAAAATAATAAATCCAGTATATTCTATATAATGTGATGTTATTATAAATATGGTACAACCATATTCATTATTTTATCCATCCTTTGAATAAAATTTCACCATACGTGCGTACGTATAGTTTTCCATCTCCACATCGTGGTGTAGTTGTTATTCAATACATTATTATTTGGATGGGTATAATAATGATGTATAATTGATGTAAATAATAAATATAAAATGTTAATTATTCTATATATATTATATATCATCCAATTATATATTATTTTAATATCAAAATAATTATATTGTCACTCATACGTACGTACAGATTACCGTCTCCATGACGCGTTGAGATTTATTTTCATGTTCACCATTCAAAGATGATTATAAGAATATATATTATTAATAAGTATGTAATATATGACATAATAATTCTATTGGAGATATATATATATATGTGTGTATGTATGTATGTATTTATATATGTATTTACTTACATATATCTTATTCACTTACTTCCGTTCAATATAATGTGAAAACAGAAACAATGTTTATGCATATGTACGACCTACCGTCTCCATAATCGGTGTATTCTATTTCATATATTCATCTATTATAAATATTTATATTCTAAATATATATAATATATAAATCAAGTTTTATATTCAGGAATCATTTAAATCATGATATAAATGATATGATTAAGAATAACATGTTAAAATATGTACGATAAAGAAAGCGATTATTACCTGAAATGTTAATTTAACATGAAAATCATTATTAAATGGGTAGTATAAAGTCATAAATTAATCTTGTATAATATAATTAATATTAATATGGTTCTGGTATAATCTAACAACATACAATGGTCATTATACAGGAGTTTAAACGTACCCTCGACCAAAGGAAAGTTCAAGGTAAGGGGTTTTCATCTCACTCCTTATTCCCATGATATTCATGCTATATTTCCACTATTTATTTTTGTGTGGTGTATGTACTACCCATAATTGTTTTATTTGTGTAGTAAACTTTAATTTATATGTATTTACATCTTTATTGTATGATACTTCTTTCATGGGGTGTATGTTTCATAAGTTACCAAATTGGTAAGGGTTAATTTCACAATCTCTTTATTCTTAGAGGTTGTTTTTATACAAGTATCTACTGGGACATATTTATTATCTATGTACATGATTCATAAAAGAGTTTTCAATGTGAATATTTTTAAGGTACTTTTTACTAAAACATCATTTTAAAATGTTCTAAAGATTTATTCTTCTAAATCATTCACATTAATGTCCATGTTTTCAAAATGGTTTTAAGGATTTATTTGTATGGACATGAATATTTTAAAATGTTAAGTAATTTCAAAAGTTTCAAAGGGGAAAGGGACACTTTGATTCAAAACTATCTTTCAAATGGATTCCTTCATCAATTATGTGACTTTTAAATGATTTAATGAAAAAGGGATATATCTCTCAATGATTTTTACTGATCATTTTCAAATATGTCAACATCCTTTATGGGATATTATTCTTGATCGAGGTTGATTTTTTATGATACAAATCTTCTATATTGTATTCATGGTTTTGTAATATGTTTAACTATGGATGAATTATTTTTATGCCATTCATGTTTTATGGTTAATGTATTGACATTTAGTATGCTAATTTTAATATGAATGTTTATGTTATATTTCAACCTCTTCTTAAGATAAATGTATTAGAATAGTATGTTCTGGTTTGGGAACTAGTAAAAGTAATCCCTCGGGGTTGGGGTCCAGTTACAGCAGTCCCTCCGGGTTGGAGTCCAGTTATAGAGGCTCTTCGGGTTGGAGTCCGGTTAGAGAAGCTCTTCGGGATGGAGTCTGGTTACAGAGGCTCTCCAGGTTGGGGTTCAGTTATAGTTAGCCCCTTGGTCCTTGCATGAGGACTTGACATAGAAATTAAAGTCTGGTACTATACATTCCCTCATTACGAAATTATTTGTTACTTGTGATTATTAGACTAGTAGAATATCCATGTGCATGTTTATATAGAAATTTTTTATTTATTTTTTCCATATTATGTTTAAGTTTATGTTCGAAAGGCTGTTGTTTTTATTACACATCTTGCCTTAAAAATTTATAGATTCCACTAAATTATTTACCCTTAATGAGAATCTGAGCTCACCCCTTTCTTATGTTTTATTTTCCCAGGATATGAATAAGTTAGTTATGAGTGAATTTCAGGCATAATCTAGGAGGATTGGACATTTCTAATGAAATAAATTTCTGTTGTTTTTCTTTTCAAGTTGTAATGTTGAACATCATGTATTTAATCTATTTTCCAAGACTGCTAAACTGATCGGTCCTTTAGTACATCATTAATTGACATCATGATAATGTTATTTAATAATGCATCGACTCGGGGTAACTGGGGTCGAGGCATTACAGTTGGTATCGGTGGAAGTTTATTACAAACCTTGGGAACTAGATTTAGATAAACTTTGATTATATCACATTATCCTAAGATAGACTTTGAGAATTAGTATAGAAGAACTTCCTAGAATTTTAGTACTGTAGTTATTTTGTGAGTTTTCAAAAAAATACATCCCTGTCTAGATACGATCATGTAGAGGTGGCACTGGCGCATATGTACCTAGGGGTAAAAACTGGAAACACCACTTTGATCTAAACTCAAACGGGAACTGGTGGATGACAAAGGGCCTTACTGTACTATTGGTTACGAAAATCCATAGGGATATCCTTAGAATAATTTTCATTACAAGCCATTATAATGGATTTTGGAATAAATACTTCCTAAAAGAAAACATTTTTATTAATTTGGATTATATCCATAAAATGTTCAATTTACGTTATGTATTTTAAAAGTTTGGAATTATTCATTACGATTCATAAACTGACCTAGTGTATGTCATTATTTAGAAAGGGTGCCCAGAAGAATGAATGAGAACTCCAGTAATACATATTATCCAATGATTAAGAAGGATCATATCTTTCATGGTATTAAGCCAATATTTATAAGGCACATAGTCTCCCATGTATTCTCAACATATGAAGAAATAATATCATTTTATAATTAGATAATTATATAATTCTCTAAGTCATATGGATTTCAAGGGAAGAAAGAGAAGAAAAGGATGGTAGAAAGAAAGATGGATAAATAGAAGAGGGGAAATGAGGATTTTCCCATATGTGACAAATATTGAAATAATCACCCTGATAAATTCTTGAAGGGAATGGGAGTTTGTTATAAGTGTGGAGAAAAATGACACCAATTACATAATTGTAAGGGTAAGAAAATGGTTTCAAATGTAAAATGCTTCATCTGCAAGATGTTAGGACACTACTCGAATCAATGACCTAGTCATCAGAGTATACCACAAATGATGATATTGGATAATTATTTATGATACTACCTCTGATGAAGAGGAATGACTAGTGTTATTATTTTGTTATTATAAAATTATTTCATTTGAGTGTTGTATCTACAATATACTGGTTATATGAATTATGGAGATAAATAGGGATTGTACTGTAGTACTATTTTATTGAGGATTTGAGATTATATGGTTCTATGAAATGTGACTTAATAGTAAGATACACTTTTTTGTAAAAATACATGGTCGAGGGAAAGTTAATCCTTAATATGGTCCTAATAATGAGGTAGTGATTTTGGAATAAGATGTGGTTTATTTGGATAATTTATATTGGATATTCTTGAATTCCATTGAACTGATTAATAGTTTGTTTATTTCATCATTGTTGGAATATTAAAATTTTTGTGATATAAGAAATATATCCAGTATTATATAAATGATAAAGGAGCATGAATGTAATCAATAAGGTTATATGGTAATTCAGGGTGTTACCATGTTTTAAAATAATACATGACGATGGTGTTCACATGTTATTACGTGGTAAAAAGAATCTTCATTGTGTTTAACTTCCTTAGAAATTTTGGACTGTGAGTTTGGATAGAAGTATTTTGGATAATTCTATAGGCTATAATGGATTAAGTTTGAAATTGGATACTACTGTTATGGTTTTTTTGGATTGTTATAAACAGGACAACACGTAGACCATGTGACAATCCATCAGATCGGACAAAGCTGCTGGAATCGAACCCACAAGCATAGTACGATTTGGATTTATCACCTACCATTAGACTAAGTGAAGTCCTGGATTGTATAATGTAGTTTTTCTAAAGGGTATGATATTTGAATTATAAATTCATTATTTTTGGAACCCTATACGATTAGGATAAATAGAATATTTTTTTGGAATCTTTTGGAGTGAAAGATGAGTTTTAGGTAGGAATTAGTTAAAGGATGTGACTCTACTTATCAAGTATATATATATATATAACATCCCTATTATTCTATGAATAAATTAATTCTTAAAATTTATTTAAGGGAATTCATATCAATCTCCTTCCATCGAGTAATCATTTTATTTCTAAACAACTTTCTTTTATACAGTGTATAAAACCCTTTGACTTTTCATTTCAAGGGGAATCTTTTTATATGAAGCATTTTACTAAAGGACAAAAAGGAATGAATTTTTGCGTAAGCGGTGACAATGAACTCTCCACCTCCATGAGTTTTATTTGATCTTTGGCTTCCTTAACAAGACAAAATGTTTTTTTAAAAAAAGAAAATAAATACCATATACTCTTTTTACGTATTTTGGTATTGAAAGTGGTTTTGATAATTGATTTATTATGTCAATATATTTTAATGATATATTGTGATTGATGAGCTCAATCACTCCCTATAAATATTTCCATTTTCCCTCCAATTATGTGTCTCAAATTTCCACCAATGTTCTCCTAATCGAGATCATAATTTAGTGGTATTCTTTTTTAATTTCCCTTTTCCTCTTATTAAGACTAAATTTTATTAACCCAATTTTTGATGTGGGTTTTCCCACAAAGGTATTTTATATTTCCAAACTTTTATTTTCTAAGAACAATTTCAAATTGAGAGGATTCAGTTTATTGAAGTAGGGAATAATGTAACACCCCAAGATATCATAGTACATTATTTCTTCATAGTAATTCAATAACTTGCACTACACACAACACTGAGTTCAAGCGCACCATGACTTACCAAACTAGCCGTTCAAAAGAGGTTATGAATAGTATTAATTGAATTTTGAACTTTATATAATACTTATAATTTTAGAATCCATATTATGAGTTTCTTAGACATAATGTAAGAACAAATTCATTTTTTTTTTGATAAAAGAAGTATTTTTCAAAAAAATGCAATTTTACTGCATTTCAATGGAGAACCCTTTTTGAATAAAATATTTGAATCTTTTATATATTAAATTTGACAAAAAAAACTTATTATTTAGAATCAGGACATAATAATTTAGTTTTAATAAATTTTTGGTGTTTTTATGAAAACTTTCATATTTGGATGAATAGTGAAATTTACTAAATTTTAATTAAAAACAGCTTTTTAATCGAAATAAATAATAGTGATAATTTATTCATTTGAATGGCTTGGAATTATAATTAGATTATATTTTTATCATTTAATATAATTTAGGTCATTATAAGTAAATTCACATTTAAAGTTTACATAAACAAGTGTCAATCTTTTGATAGTTAATATTTCATAAAAACGCGTTTTTTGTTTTGACAGCAAGAATTAATTTTAAATTAATTTATTACACTTATGTGCTTTGAATTTGGAAAAATGGATTCAGTATTTGGAATTAGTAGGTCAAAATTGTGTATATAAGTAACTTATATTTTTATACATTTGGAATACTTACTTCAGAAAATATTTGTTTAATGTGGTTAGAGGGGTAAATCCAGAAAATAAGGTTAAAAAATTAATATTATCACAATATTAAATTACCCTAACATATGTCCTAACCCTATTGTATGATAAATTTCCGACCATGTCCATAATTGGGTCTATTTTGGGAACCCATGGAGCCACATGGGAGTGATAATGACTTTTTATATTAAATAATCTAAAGTAAAGACAAAAATAAAAAATCAAATATCTTTTTGTAAATCAAATTTTATATGAGGTTATATATTTTATCTATTAGACTATAAATAATCATTATAAATTTAAATATATTTCCTACGTCATGATATTTTATTTATAATATTTAGACATAAAATAAATATATTTATATATGACACAATAATGATGCAGTATTTTCATTATTTATGAATCAATCAAATAAATGATATAATATATACTAAAAGGAATATAATTTGAAATTTTGATGCCATACACAAATTTTATAGGTGACTATGAAATTTTAGGTTTTATTAAATGTATTTAGTTCGAATTAATGATGTTTTTAGGACTTTGTCAAAAATCAATTATTAAATAATGTCAAAATTGACATAAATGAGTTTTTAAAACAAAGACAATATTATTGGTTGTTATAATAATCATAAAAATCTAATGTTCAGAAAGAAGACTTATATAATGATAGATATATAATTAATGACCCACTTGGGTTTATCTTGGAAGTTTATATTAATATTATTAACCATATAATATAAAAATACAAGGATACATGGTAAATGTCAAATTATTTAACTAAGAGTTAAATCTAAATGATAAGGTTAATATAGTGACCCAAACATGTATAAAACCTATTAGTTGATGTGGTTTTTGAACTATAACCACCTTATACTTTAAATAATTTATTTTTTAGCCATTATAAACCGAAAATGAATTTATTATAACATAATATTTTAAGTTTTTCCAAAGGTTCCCCTCACCCCTCTTATAAAAGGGCACTCCCCCTTATCTCAAATTCACACCTCCAAATACATTTGGTTCGGCCAAAACCTACCCAAATATCCTATAAAATATCCTAAATTAACCATAGAGGAATTAATTTAGTTATAAATACAACCTAATGATCCCTTTTTATCAAATCAAAAGGAAGAACCCGAAGAAGAGGTAAATATTTCCTCACCCCTTTCAAGTTCCTTTCTTCTTCCACTTCCTCTTTATTTGTTGATTCCATTATAAAATAATTAATCCAGTATATTTTAAATACTGTGATGTTATTATAAATATGGTACAACCATATTCATTATTTTATCCTTCCTTTTTATGACATGTCACCATACGTGCATACGTACGACTTACCGTCTCCACGTCGTGGGGTAGTTGTTATTCAATACATTATTATTTGGATGGGTATAATAATGATGTATAATTGATGTAAATAATAAATATAACATGTTAATGATTCTTTATATATGATATAACATCCAATTATATATGATTTTAATATCAAAAGAATGATATTGCCGCTCGTGCGTACGTACGGATTACCGTCTCCACGACGTGATGAGATTCATTTCCATGTTCACCATTCAACGATGATTATAAAAATACATATTATAACAAATTATGTAATATATGACATAATAATGCTACTTGAGATATATATATATATATATGTATGTATGTATGTATTTATGTATGTATGTATGTATTTACTTACATATATCTTATTCACTTACTTCTATTCAATACGATGTGAAAATGGAAATAGCCTTTATGCATACCTACGGCTTACCGTCTCCATAAACGGTGTCTTCCATTTCATATATACATCTATTATAAATATTTAAATTCTAAGTATATATGGTATATAAATCATGTTTTTTATTCTGGAATCATTTAAATCATGATCTAAATGATACGATCAAGAATAACATGTTAAAATATGTACGATAAAGAAATAAATTATTACCGGAAATGTTAATTTAACATGAAAATCATTATTAATGAGTATAATAAAGTCATAAATGAATAATTTATGATATAATAAATATTAATATGGTTCTAGTATAATATAATAACATAAAATGGTCATTATACAGAAGGTTAAACGTACCATCGACCAAAGGAAAGTGCAAGGTAAAGGGTTTTCATCTCACTCCTTATTCCCGTGAGATTCATGTCATATTGAAACTATTTACTTTTGTGCATTGTATGTATTGAACATAATTGTATTATTTGTGTAATACACTTTAATTTATGTGTATTTACATCTTTATTGTATGATACTTCTTTCATGGGGTGTATGTTTCATAAGTTACCAAATTGGTAAGGGTTAATTTCACAATCTCTTTATTCTCTGAGGTTGTTTTTACGTAAGTATCTACTAGGACATATTTATTATCCATGTCCATGTCTCATAAAATAGTTTTCAAAGGAAATATTTTTTAGGTACTTTTTACTAAAACATCAAATAAAATGTTTTAAATATTTATTCTTCTAAACCATTCCCATTAATGTCCCTGTTTTCAATTTTTTTTAAGGATTTATTTGTATGGACATGAATGTTTTAAAATGTTAATTCATTTAAAAACTTTCAAAGTGGTATGGGAAACTTTGATTCAAATATATATTTTAAATAGATTTTTTTATAAATTATGTAACTTTTAAATGATTTCATGAAAAATGGATATTTCTCTCAATGATTTTTACTAATCATTTTCAACTATGTCAACATCCTTTACTAGATATTATTCTTGACTGAGGTTGATTTCTTATGATACAAATCTTCCATATTGTATTTATGGTTTTGTGATATGTTTGAATTTGGATGAATTATTTTTATTCCATTCATGGTTTATGGTTAAAGTATTGACATTTCATATGATAGTTTTAATACGAATGTTTATGTAATATTTCAACCTTTTATTAAGATGAATGTATTGGACTAGTATATGCCAGGTCGGGGACTAGTAAAAGTAATCCCTCTGGGTTGGGGTCCGGTTACAGCAGTCCCTTCAGTTTGGAGTCTGGTTACAGAGGCTATTTGGGTTGGATTCCAGTTAGAGAGGCTCTCCAGGATGGAGTCTGGTTACAGAGGCTCTCCGGGTTGGGGTCTGGTTACAGTTAGCCTCTAGGTCCTAGCACGAGGCCTTGACCTAGAAACTAAAGTTTGTTACTATACATTCCATCATTATGAAATTACTTATTACTTGTGATTATTCGACTAGTAGAATATCCATGTGCATGTTTATATAGAAATGTTAGATTTATTTTTTCCATATTATGTTCAAGTTTATGTTCTAAAGGCTCTTGTTTTTATTACACATATTTCTTTAATGGTTTATAGCTTTTGCTAAATTATTTACCCTTATTGAGCATATGATCTCACCCCTTTCTGATGTTTTATTTTCCCAGGATATGAAGAAGTTAGTTATGAGTGACTTGTAGGCATAATCTAGGAGGCTTGGATGTTTCTAATGGAATAAATTACTGTTCTTTTTCTTTTCAAGTTGTAATGTTGAACTTCATGTATGTAATATATTTTCCAAGACTGCTAAATTGATCGTTCCTTGAGGACTTTATTCCTTGTAATCATGCCAATGTTATGTAATAATGCACCAACTTTGTGTAACTGGGGTCGAGGTGTTACAGTCATGGATGATGTAAGTACCCATTATTTCAATCTAAAATTCACTATTTACCATATATAGTCACAAGAATCAATAATATGGATAGTATTGAGCCAAAATTATAGATACCCGATTTTTTTATAAGACATTGAAATATTTCAAAATATATTTACATAGTTCGACTTTAAGACACCAATAAATTATGAGGCCCAGTGTGCCAAGAATTAATTTTATAAGAAAATTAAATATATTTATATTTATATTATATGTTAATTAAAGAAAATGGGAAATATGAGACCACATTTGGGTCTAAAAAACAGTGCTTTCTTTAGGTGTGATATAAAATGAGTCAACACAGGATGACTGGGTGCCTCGATCGTTGGAGGTGAGTTTATGTTAAATAAGTAAATAATTTTTTGTTTGAATAATAACTTTAATTGAATTAAAATATTATACATAGGTCATTTTAGGGTTTTAGCTAGGGTCTTCTCAAAATTCACAGTTCACCAGCAATGCCCTCCTCCCCACCTCCATTGGTGAATTTCTCTGGAAAATTCCTTTAAAGAACAACAAACCACTGATTCAAGGTGGATCAAAGTTCAACGAATGAAACATATTCTCCTCCCTCATTAGAAAAAATTTTCTTCACCAGTGATTGATCCAAACAAGATCTAGGACTTGTCTTTGGATATTTTTATGCATTATAAAAAAGTTTGATTATATTGTTAATCATTTATCAATCTACGCCCCTCCCTAAACCATTTTTTATCCCAAATAACCGAAATTGGATCATCCATTTTACATAATCAATTACTTCTAACCTTGGAACACATTCTTGACCATTTGCCAAGAATGATTTTCCAATGATCCTCAAAAACATTCACTACCACAAAATCGGGTAAGGAAGGCGCCTACCCTTATCATCGCTAATGGAAAAGAGCTGATAAAGGGGTAAAATTTTATCAGCACTAGATAAAAGCACTGATAAATGTACCCTTTATCAGCACTACAACAAGAACTGATAAAGGGATAATTAAAGTGTTGATAAATGTATCATTTATGAGCACGAAAACAAACACTAGTAAGGGGAACACCTTTATCAGTGCTTGTTTTAATGCTGATAAAGGTTACATTTATCAGTGCTTTACTTAATAAGAAACTATTATATTTATATTCAAAAAAAATGTGTATTGTATACATTAAATAAAAAATACATGTTATAACTAAATATATATACATATATAAATATATATATATTTATTTAAATAATTATATGATTAATAATAAATATATTTATTAGATTTATTAATTCATTAAATTTATATGATTTATTAATTCATTATATTTAATATATATATTTATTATATTTGTTTATATTTAATGTATTTGCTTTCTTTATAAATATATAATACTTTTTAATGTATATGTATAATTAAAATTACTAAATATATATGTGTTTTCCAATGAATTGGGGTATGAATATATCATGTGTATATGTTATGTGATCATATATGTGCATGTATAATGTTCATTTATATATTATAATTACATATCACGTTGATGTGTTATTGATTTATAATTCATTATGTTGCCCATAAAATATATAGGTTCTAAAAAATGTACACTTATAATTAAAATTACATTATATTTAAAAAATAAATATATATTTTATTATATTTTCAATGATATATATATAAATATACATTTAAAATACATTTGTAATTATAATTATAGGTAAATATATATAATTAATATATTTATAATATTTTAAATATATATAATTAATATATTTATTTTATATATTTATGTGATTATAAATATAATAACTATATTTCTTATAATTTTATAAGTATAAAAAAAAATATTTATTTAGAGTTATAATTATTAATATATATATATATATATATCATAAATATCATTTTAAATAACTATATAATAATATAATCAAATTATTAAATTTATACATTTATCAGTGCTTTTATTAGCGCTAATAAAGAATGGATTTATCACTACTACAAAATCGTTGATAAAGTGGGTCTTTATCAGCGCTAAAATGAATAGCACTGATAAAGACACCCTTTATCAGCGCTAAAAAATCCCTGTTAAAATACTTCCTCTATCAGCGCTAAAAAAGCGCTAATAAAGGGGATCCTTATCAGCACTTTTCATTTTAGCGCTGATAAAGACCCCCTTTATCAGTGCACTTTAATAGCGCTGATTAAGGTCCCTACGGGATTCATAAATTCCACCGGGTCCTCCTCCTCCTCCCTGCACCCTGTAAAGCTATCACGAATGCCCTACCCTGCACCTCTGTCGATGCCTCCTCTCCACCGCTGCCTCCTTCTCCTCCTCCTCTGCAGTAGCCACCGCCTCATTGTCCTCCCTCGGTGCCTACTCCTCCTCCTCCTCCTCTTGCCACGACACGTCCTCCCTGGACCGTTTCAAGATATCACCGAAGCCCTTCCCTGCGCCTCTACCGCTGTCTCCTCTCTGCCGCTGCCTCCTTCTCCTCCTCCTCTGCTGTGGCCACAGCCTCATTCTCCTCCTCTAGCGCCAACTTCTCCTCGTCCTCCTATTTCCGCGGCTCCTCCTCCTCCTCCACCGCGACTCCTCCTCCTCCTCCTCCGCCTCCTCTATCACGGCTCCTCCTCCTCCTCCTCCTCCTCCGCAGCCTCCTCCTCCTCCACCTCTGACTCATCCTCCTCCTTCTCCTCCTCCGCCTACTCCACTGCCTCCACTTCCTCTACTACCTCCGAGCTACCTCTGCTGCCTCTGATGCCTCCACTACCGCCTCTACCTCCGCTGCCTCCACTGCCTCTGTGCTACCTCTACGCTGCCTCCACTGTCGACGCCTCCTCCTCCTCCAACGCCGGGTCCTCCTCCTTAAGGTGAGTAAAATTGAATTTTCATGAATTAATTATGTTTGAATTTATTTTGAATATTGAGATTAATTATGATTTGGCGTGATTCTTGTGTGTGATGCTTGTGTGTGTGACACATGTATATGTGGTTGGTTACTTGTTTGATCTTGATTATCTCTCCCCACTATAGCCTTGTGATAGAAACCTGAATAGAGATAGTATTTTTTGTGAAAGTTTGTTACACTATATTAGGATTTCACTCCGTCTAGTGGCCCTTAGTATGGATCTTTTTCTGATTTTGGATTCTACCCCATAGTTAGGCCAGGTAGGGTTTGAACCATCCATGTTGTTGAATTCATGTCATCAGGTGAGGCATGGCTATGGGATGGGACATATCTTTATTATGTTATATATTGTACTCTATATTGTACACTATTCTCCTTGGGTTGAAAAAAAACAAACCTTAATAGGTTTTCTACCCATTCTTTCCCACTACCCAATCTCTCTGGGTTGGGTCATGTACCAATTTAAATATCACATCATTTATTATAACATAACAGTTCCACCAACCTCTCACATTGGGTGTGATTCACATATCCTCTAATTCCACAACATAGTATCTTCTCCCCTCTCACTTATGGTGGGTATCACTATCACGTCACATAAAAATCAATTTGAGGAGGGAATCTCTATAGACAACCTCTCAAAAAACTACTCCAAACCAATACTAAGTGATCCCCATTTCTATATCTCACATCATATTATCATACAAAAAATGATCTAAGGAAGGAATCACAATATGCAACCTCTATCACATGTCAAAATTCACCATAAATATGTGGATCCCATGGAAGTCACACACCGATCCCCTTTGACCAATGCCTTATCACTCATAGTAGGGCCCTACCAACACCTTATCACTTAAATAAAGGGAATCCATATTGTCTCATGCAACAAAACATATAAATATTAATCTAAAGAGGGTATCTAGATATCCAACCTCTCATACTATCTAAACCACATCATCAATAGGTGGGCCCCATGGAAGATCATACTTCAACTAGGTGAAAGTCATCTGAAGTCCCAATCTCTTAGTCGGTCTGACAATAAATGATAAAAGTCACCATCCATTTAGCCTTGCATAATAATTTCATTAAAAAAATCTTGGTTATACATGAAAATTATTCCCAACCAATCAACATTATAATTCCACCTATAAGGGAATATAATGGGTTCTAAAAACCTAACACATCTCTACTCATTGATACCAACACACACTTATCTCTACATGGAAATGTCACAACCCACATGCTATAATTGATCTAGGCCTAGATAGTCTAGTATATATCATCTTCTAATTCCCACATTAAAACTCATTAAAACTAAATAATTACTATCCTAATAAACTCACACTAAGTGCCTTGGATACCCTATGCTAAGTCATCTAGACTATTACCAGGACCCTCACTTATGTACCATATCATATCTCCCCTTAGAGATCTCTTAATCCAATTATAAAAAGGAAATCCTCTATGTCACACTTCACCAATCCCTATATGGAATATCCTACTCATCACACACACCATGACTCTTATATATCCTTAAGAGGGTGTTCCCCATCATACGTGAGATATAAAACTATATTATCCATATTCTTTAGGCCTAAAACTCTAATACATACTCAAATAGCCTTTGAAAACCTAAATAGCCTATACAAATCTCATACCAAAACCGATACTCTCATAAACACAACTAGAAGATTCACCACCATGGAGACATAATCTCTAGATGATCACAAAATTGGAAACATTCAATAGAACCCTCACTTTATCTCTTGTTGGATCAAAAACACCCTATTTATTTACCCAGGTTGCTTTTGATTTCTATCCCTTTCACTAGAACACATATACTCATGCATGAATGCACAATCATGCATAAATTGGAACATGGTTTTGTATTATAGAGTCCACCTACCTCAAAAAATGGAGTAACCCCTCACCAAGATCAACTCACCCTCAACCAAGAATATACATGCTTTATCTAATCTTGTACCAATGATTGAGACCCAATCTCAAGGCACAATTCCCAAATAATTAATTATATAAACTTATAATTAATTATTCACCTTAATATAATTAGGAATAATCTTTTAAAAACTCACTGGGAAACACAACACCACATAAACCACACAAAACATGGTGCGTTCATCATACGAGGATAACCTCTATCCAATACAAACAAAATCTACACCATCTAAATTTATTTGAAGATGACATAGTGAAATCATCACACAAATCCTAGTTAAAATCATCCCAAATAATAGCGAAATAAAGGATAATAGTAATGGAGGAAGTATGAGGTATGAACTCACTAACGCACTATAAAAAACTCCCAAGAACCACCCCTCATCAAGGGGGGATCAAAGAGAGTAGGAGAATGGATAAATCCCAAGAACCACCAAAGATTTTCTATTAATGAGCACACCCCCACCATTATTTAATTATCTAGTTTTTTAACTAAATTATACTCGTATTCCTTCTCCCCTAACCTATATACCCATCCTTTGGATTTAAAATAGGATGAATATAAATAAATAATGGATGAATGCTAATCAGTTGACAAAAGAGTATGAAGAAGGTGTGAAAGAGTTTATCACGTTTGAAAAAGATCATGCATACGACCCTTCTCAAATCCTTTGTCCATGTTTATGTTGTTGTTATTCAAAACAAATTAGTCCAGAAGAGTTGAAAAAACACTTAATCTATCAAAGAATAGATCAGAGTTATACATGTTGGAATAAACACGGGAAACATCGAATTTAGGTAGTGTCTGGGATAACACTGCGTTTTATGGATCATCTAATTTGATTACAAGCATGAATAATGAAGATGACCGTATGGAGGATGTGATTACATATGTGAATGATGACGAAGATCGTATTGTGGAAATGACAAGGACCATCGAAGATGAACTTCGTGATTGCCCAAAATTGTTTTAGAAGTTAAAAAGTTGTGATAAGACGCCATTGAATGCTGGTTACACTAAATATACAACACTATCAGCGGTACTGAAGCTGTATAATTTGAAAGTAGAAAACGGGTGGAGTTACGCTAGTTTTATGGAACTACTTGCTCTTCGGAATGACATGCTCCCGGAATATAATGAGCTCCCAAAACGAACATACGATGGAAAAAGAATGCTACGCTCGATGGGTATGATCTCTGAAAGAATACACGCCTACCCGAATGACTGTATACTGTTTCGCAAGGACCAAAAATCACTTAAAGAATGCCCAAAGTGTGGTGATACTCGATATAAGAAAGATGAATCCAGTCCTACTAAAGTTGTATGTTACTTTCCAATCATTCCAAGGTTTTGGCACCTATATGGAAGTGAGGAGACTACAAGAAAATTGACATGGCCTGCAGATACAAAAATTAAAGATGGGATACTACGTCACCCGGTAGACTCTCCTCAGGGGAAGACAATTGATCATGAGTACCCTGAATTTGGAAATGAGTCGAGAAACCTTCATCTTGCATTATCAATAGATGGAGTGAATCCTTTTGGTTTTCAATGAAACAGTCATAGTACATGGTTTGTTATGCATGAAACGAAAATACGTCAAGTTATCTAGGCTTATATCTGGACCAAAAAACCCGGGTAATGATATTGATGTTAATTTAGCTCCATTGATCAAAGATTTGAAATTATTGTGGGATTCAGGTGTTACATTGTATGATTCTTACAAAAAGGAAGATTTCACTTTGAGAGCCATGTTGTATAGGATGATAAAAGACTTCCCTGCTTATGGAAATTTGTTAGGATATAGCATTAAATGAACTTAAAGGTGTCGCATTTGAGAACAAGGTACACAATCAATTGGGTCGAAACATTCATCAAAAACTGTTTTTCTAGGACATTGTAGATTTCTACCCCGATAACATAAGTACCGATCTTAGACGACATCATTTGATGGAAGTTCAGAATAATGTACAACACCGTATCCACTAAAAGGTGATCAATTGTTTGAGAAAGTTAAAAATGTGGACACTGATTTTTGTAAACCTTCTTTGAAAAAAATTACGAAAATCGGTTGAATAAAGAGATCAGTTTTTTTTGAATTACAATACTAGAATTTTCTGTATGTCAGAAATTTTCTTGATGTTATGCATGTAGAAAAAAATTTATTTGATAGTGCCATCGGCATATTGCTAAATACACTTGGAAAAACAAAAGATGGAATTAATGATATGTTGGAAATGGTTGAGATGGTAATACGAGAAGAGTTGGCACCAGTGAGGGGTGAAAAAAAAATTTCTTCCTCTGGCCACTAACACTCTTTCCAGGTAGGAGAGATATCAGTTTTGCAACTTCTTGAATGACGTAAAGGTTCTAGAGGGGTATTTGTCAAATATCAGAAACCTCATGTCAATGAGCGACTTGAAGATAAATGGTTTGAAATCACATGACTTCCATGTTTTGATGCATGATCTCATTCCTATTGCTTTACGTTTCATTTTTCCCAAGAATGCCTGCCATACATTAACAAATATGTGTTTCTTCTTCAAAGCTGTATGCAACAATGTTATAGACCCTGCGAAATTGCCAACTATGGAAAGAGAAATTGATGTCATATTATGTGAATTATAAATGTTCTTCCCACCTTTATTTTTTGATATGATGGTTCATTTGATGGTCTACTTGGTGAGAGAAATTAAACTATGTGGTCTTATTCATTACCTATGGATGTACCACCATTGAACGGTGTATGAATATTTTGAAAGGGTATGTCAAAAATCGAACTCTTCTAGATGGTTGTATTACAGAGCAATATATTGTTGAGCAAGCCGTTGAATTCTGTACCGAATACCTTCCTGGTGTGGAAAGAATTGGCCTATGAAAATCTTTTCACACTAGGTGGCTTGAGGGTGAAGGAATTTCTTGAAGACAGGTTGTCCCAATCAATATTACAGATCAAGAGCAGGCCCACCTTTATGTTTTGCACAACAGTTTCGATGTTCACCCATATGTTGAAACCCACAAGGAAATTCTTAGGAATTTTAATCCATCTAGGGTGGAAAATAGATATCAGATACACATTATTGACGGTTTATAGGATGGTTTCGGGACCATAATTTTAAGAAGTATGGTGAAAATCCAGAGTCAATTTATCTATGACTTCGATGGCTAGACGGAGGACAAAGTGTGTATGTATTATCTTACAATGCTTATGTAGTTTATGGTTAAACATTTTATACTAATGAAAATGATGAAGATAGTACCATGCAGAAAAGTGGCAATACACTTGTGGCCAAAGCGATGCATGTTTCCAATGCTAAGGACGTAAATCCAATTTATGCGAATATGTCATACATTGGCATCATCAAAAAAATATGGGAGTTGGATTATATACAATTCCATGTTCTATTTTTTCAATGAAAGTGAGTTGATAATAGGAGTGCTATTAATATAGATGAATTGGGATTCATGAAAGTTGATTTTAGTAAGGAAGAGGAGAAAGACGAACCATTTAGAATGACATCACATGTAGTGCAAGTATTTTATGTTCCAGATCCCACAAACTGAAACTGGTCAATTGTTCTGTTATTGACCAAAACAACTGAAGGGTCAGATGAAAATTCAATGGAGGACGACCCTTTCATTGGGACTTCGTAATAATTTCACAGTGGTCCCAATGTAGACGACGTTTTGTATGTCATAGGAGACCAAAATGAAGGGATATGGATAGTCAATAGAGGGTTAAAATCCCTTCAGCCTTTTAAAAAAAGAGAGTTCAATAATCAGGTTATTTTTTTATTGTAATGTAGATTGTGTTACATTATGTTATTATCTATTCACGGCTACTTTTATGTGATCTAAATTAAATGTTAAACCACTTCTGTAGATAATGACTTCTACACCTGCTGATGCACCCAATCCCAAGACACAACAGGTTTCTCAACTTGTTATATCTGGTCCCACTACTGAGGTACAACAGGTCTCTCAACCTATTGCAGCTAGTCCCACTGCTGAGGTACAATAGGTTTCTCAACCTGTTGTTGTTGGTCCCACTGCTGAGGTACAACATGTTTCTCAACTTGTTGTTGCTGGTCCCAGTGCCGATGCTAGAACTTTGGAGGAACATAGTGATGATGCAGAAACCAAGGAAATGGTAGGCAATGAAACCCCAACGGCACAAAAAAAAAATAGGTGCGCTGTAGTTTGACAGTTTTATCCAAAATCCTTAAGTCAAAAGAAAAAGGCATCCAATATGAGGTGGGATAGAATAAGTGAGGCCCACATGTAAACCCAAACAATCCATGTTTAGTAGATACATTGGAATCACCACTCGGCAACGTGTGCCAATTGATGTAGAGTCATTTGACCATGTTATCAGTAGGCTGAAAACATTAATTTGGGAAGAGATAATGGTAACATTACGATATCAGTTATTTAATTTAATAAAATAAAATAAAATAAAATACTGAAATATTGACTAACTCTTCATCATCTCTTACAGAGTACATTTATAGTAGATTTCTCACACAAATAATATGTATTAAAACTGGATGGAAGGGTTCATAGAGTCTTTCCCTCCATTTTAACAAAATTTCATCTGAAAGATAGTGAAGGGAAAATCAAGCCGCATCCACCTCCTCTTTATTCACACTTGATATCCTAAGGAGCGTGGGATGCGTTTTGCAACCATTGTGTGGAGCCGAATTTTCAGGTACATTGGGTTTGGTAACATGTTGTTTAACGTTGCTTGTATTCATCACTTTGATTCACAATTTTTTATTTATAAAACAAAAACTAAGTGCTTAAAATAAATAACCGGAAACAAAACCAGCGTACCCCTACCGTAAAGCAAGGTTGGGGTACACATCAATTGAAAAACAATTGGTACGTATTTTAAAAGTACTATAATACTTTTATGTGACATAAAACAATAACCTAACCATGTTTCTCTGTTTATATGCATATTGATGAATCAAAATCCCAAGCCACTTTTATCTCATGCCATATGCTATGGAAGGAGGCTCGTGTTAATAAAGAGGGGAAACTGGTAGATGAAAACACACAAAAAGTGTGGGAAACAGGTGTAAGTATAACATAATATATATATTTTTTTCTTTAAATAACTATTACATAATGATGATTACTTATTTTCCCATATTTTTTATTTAACATAGTCACATGAATCAACAACAACCGCACTATATGCGGACATAATTTCAGCAGCCTTGAAACAACTAGAACTGTATGGCCACATCAGAGGTGCGGGTTTTTGGGTGACACCCCAGACATATTTTTAGAAAAAAAACAAGAGGAACAAACTAAAGAAATTCAAATGATGAGAGATATAATAGCTACCCTTGAAGATAAATTCAAAAGTCAGGGAGAGTTGCTATCAAACTTTGATGGGGGAGAGGCAAAGAGAAGAAACAACTCATGAACAAACCGCATGAGAAGGTCCCCCCCCCACCAGCTTTGAGGTGAGCCATTCCCCTAAAAGACCTGAATTAACTAAGATAATGAATGTTCTAATATTTGGTTTTGTGAAATTTGAATCACATAGACACTGATACCTTTCTTGTAATGATATTTTATAGGGTGAAAATGACTGTGATTTATATCTATCAACTCCCACCCATCGCCTTGTAGCGAGGGCTACGATGTTCAATATGCAGAATGACACGCTACACTCTAGACAACTTATAACCGGTCATGTCAAAGTGTCGATTAACGTAGCTAATGAGCTGAGCACTGAGCTACATATGCCAAATGACGATGAAGACATTCATATGGTGGAAAAAGTTGTTGGAACATTCGTTGCATGGCCGTCGAATCCTGTAAAAAAACATGCCGATCGGGAGGTATTAATTTCCAATTCAGTTTTCAAGCAGAACCTTTAACATTTAATTAGAAAATGGTTGAACAGATGAATGCTATTACAACATGACAAAAGAAAGGATCTAAAATGAAAGAACAGCTCAAAAGGATCAACCAACTGATCAAAATGATCGACTGAGATCACCTTCCCCCCACCCGTTCTATATCCACATTTAATATCATTGCAAGCTCATGTGGATACGAAAATTAAAGGAGGAAATAATCACACAATTTTTTTGTGAAAAAGATATGTATGGAGAGGAAACAATAGATTTAGTTAGTGCTAATGCTGTAGCTGAAATCATCACATATGACTGGCTAGGAACCTCAGTTATAAATGTATAAATGAGGTATGTTTTCATGATTTGATTTTAGAGATGCTGATATACTATGATAATTATGGATAAATACATTTCATATTTTTCGTAGGCGTATATATGAAAAACAATAGAAGGGATTTTCCCATGAACACAAATTTGGACTCATTAGTCTCCACACCATGTCTACAGAACAAAAAGAAATAGATTTCAATTTTAAGGCTGAATTAATGTCAAACCTGCTCAGAACGTTTCAATGAAAAATTACGGTTGACATACTCATTTTAATACCAACGTTGCAGGAATAAAACACTAAATTTTAATCATATCAATTATGTATTAATTTCTATCATTACTTATTCCTTTTTGTGTATTTAGGCCGCATTGGATGCTCATTTCAGTCAATTTGGATACTCCAAAGATTTATTTTCTGGATTCACTGCATGGATATCCAACAAATGACTACACATGATAGCGATTGTCAATTTATAATACACTAGATCCAACATTTTAGAACTAAATATCTAGTTATATAATTTATATTATCTTTTAATGAGGATTCTGTTATGATAGGGCAGTGTATGAATATCGTCTAAAGGCTGGAATGAATCCAGGGCCTTAGGACGACAAAGAGAATGAGATATAAAAATGGAGAAGTATCAGGGTATATATAATTATATTCCAAAATCCAAATACGTATCAAAACATATTACTTATTTTTATAGATGTTTCTGCAGTGTCCGAAAAAAAACAAATGGAAAGTACTATCGTTATTATGTTTGTAAATTTATGAAAGACATCAAATTTCATGAACAAACTAGCATCTCTGAAGAAGTATTTTTGAAAATAATTTCTAGTTAATTTAAAATAATTATTAATACTTTGTGTACTTATATTTATAAGTACTACTATGACTTTCGCAAAAACTCATATTCACAAGATGATATGAATGTGTATATAAATGAATGGGCAACGTACCTGATGGAAGAATGTAAACAAATAGGACAATGAAGGTGAATTCCTACTCCTTATTTTATCTTTATATGATCATTGATATCTCACTTGTTTAAACTTATTGAGAATATATGATCAACCATTATTATGTTTTATATCCTTAGATTATGAAAAATGGTTTTGGAAATGATTTGAGTTTCTAGTAAAGAATAACTTAATAAGAGACTCTTATGAACTACTGATATACAGAAAACCAAGAAAAATCATTCAGATTGTTTTTATACTTTAGGAAAATGATCCATGAGTTATTTTTGGCATGTATAAATCAATCACACCTCAATCGGATGCACTGTTTGACCGGTATGGCTAAAAGTGTCTGATTTCAGTTTGAAATTGACATTAACTTTAGAAAAAAACATAAGTGACATAAGGAAAACTGAGCAAACGTGTTCAGATTGTTATGATACATTATAACAAAGATCCATGAGTCATTTGTGACATGTTCAAATCAACTGCACCTAAATTTGACGCACATTATGACCGGTATGGCTAAAAGTGTCTGATATCAGTTTGAAATTGACATTAACTTTAGAAAAAAACACAAGTGACATACGGAATACTGGGAAAACGCCTTCAGATTGTTTTTATACTTTAGGAAAATGATCCATGAGTCATTTGTGACAAGTACGAATCAACCGCACCTAAATCTGATGCACGATGTGACCGGTATCGCTAAAAGTGTCTGATATCAGTTTGAAATTGACATTAACTTTAGAAAACAACACAAGTGACATACAGAAAACGAAGAAAACGCGTTCAGATTATTTTGATACCTTAGGGAAACAATTTATGAGTCATTTATGATATGTAAGAATCAACCACATCTCAATATGACGCATGGTGTGACCAGTATGGCTAAAAGTGTCTGATATCAGTATGAAATTGACATTATCTTTAGAAAACAACACAAGTGACATACGGAAAACCAAGAAAACACGTTCAGATTGTTTTGATACTTTAGGAAAATGATACATGAGTTATTTTTGACCTGTAAGAATCAACCACACCTCAATCCAACACATGTTGTGATCGGTATGGCTAAAAGTGTCTCATATCAGTTTCAATTTGACATTAACTTTAGAAAACAACACAAATGACATATGGGAAACCGAGAAAATGTATTCGGATTGTTTTGATACTTTACTAAAAGGATCCATGAGTCATATTTTGTGTTTACGAATCAAATGCATCTCAATCTGACGCACAGTGTGAACAGTGTGGCCAAAAGTGTCTGATATCAATTTCAAATTTACATTAACTTTAGAAAACAACACAAGTGAAAAAAGGAAAACCAAGAAAACATGTTCGGATTGTTTTGATACTTTGGGAAAATGATCCATGAGTCATTTGGGATATTTAAGAATCAATCGAACCTGAATCTGATGCATGGTGTTACCGGTATGGCTAAACGTGTCTGATATCAGTTTCAAATTGAGATTAACTTTGGAAAACAACATATGTGACATATGGAAAACCGAGAAAATGCATTTTTATTGTTTTTATACTTTAGGAAAATGATCCATGAGTCATTTATGATGTTTAAGAATCAACTGCACCTCAATCCAACAAATAGTGTGACTGGTATGGCTAAAAGTGTCTAATATCAGTTCCAAATTAACATTAACTTTAGAAAACAACACAAGTGACATACGGAAAACCGAGAAAATGCATTCAGATTGTTTTGATACTTTAGGAAACCGATCCATGAGTCATTTTTGATGTGTAAAAATCAACCACACCTCAATTAGACACACAGTGTGATTGGTATGGCTAAAATTATCTGATATCAGTTTCAAGTTGACATTAACTTTATAAAACAACACAAGTGGCATACGGAAAACTTAGAAAACACACTCGGATTGTTTTTATCATTTAGTAAAATAATGAATGAGTCATTTGTGATGTGTACGAATCAACCACACCTCAATCTGATGCATGGCGTGAACGGTGTGGCTAAAATTGTCAGATATCGTTTTCAAATTGACATTAACATTAGAAAACAACACAAGTGACATACATGAAACCAAGAAAAAACATTCAGATTATTTTGATACCTTAGGAAAATGATACATGAGTCATTTTTGACATTTATGAATAAATCGTACCTTAATATGATGCACGGTGTGACTGGTATGTTTAAAAGTGTCTGATATCAGTTTTATATTGACATTATCTTTAGAAAACAACACAAGTGGCATATGAAAACCCAAGAAAATGAAATAGGATTGTTTTGATACTTTAGGAAAATGATCCATGAGTCATTTGAGACGTGTATGAATCAACCACACCTTAATCCAATGCACGGTGTGACTGGTATGGCTAAAAGTGTCTGATATCAGTTTCAAATTGACATTAACTTTAGAAAACAACAGAAGTGACATACGAAAAACGGATAAAACATGTTTTGATTGTTTTGATACATTAGGACAATGATCCATGAGTCATTTTTGATGTGTATGAATCAACCGCACCTCAATCCAATGCACGGTGTGACCGGTATGGCTAAAAGTGTCTGGTATCAGTTTCAAATTTACATTAACTTTAGAAAACAACATAAGTGACATACGGAAAACTGAGAAAATGAGTTCTTATTGTTTTGATACTTTATTAAACCGATCCATCAGTCATCTGTGATGTGTATGAGTCAACCGTACCTCAATCCGATGCACGGTGTGAACGGTATGGCTAAATTTGTCTGATATCAGTTTCAAATTGACATTAACTTTAGAAAACAACACAAGTGTCATACGGAAAATCGAGAAAAAACATTAAGATTGTTTTGATACTTTAGGAAAACGATCCATGAGTCATTTTTGACGTGTAAAAATCAACCTCACCTCAATCCGACACACTGTGTGACCGGTATAGCTAAAAGTGTCTGATATCAGTTTAAAATTGACATTAACTTTAGAAAATAACAAAAGTGACATATGGAAGACCAAGAAAACACATTCATATTATTTTGATACTTTAGTACAATGATCCATGAGTCATTTGTGACTTTTAAGAATCAACCGCACCTCAATCCAATGCACGGTGTGACCGGTATGGCTAAAAGTGTTTGATATCAGTTTCAAATTGACATTAACTTTAGAAAATAACACAAGTGACCTACATAAAACCAAGAAAATGCATTCGTATTGTTTTGATACTTTAGGTAAATGATACATGAGTCATTTTTGATGTGTAAGAATCAACCACACTTAATCCGATGCCCGGTGTGATCGATAAATCTTTTCATTAGATAAATAATCAGTATTTATTAAATGAGATAAATCATCCAAAAATATATTGATTTTACATTATTCCTTTTCATTATTATCAGAATGAAAACATTTGAGTTTATCATTTCCATAATTTAGTTTCACATTTCTATATTAATGTATGCTTTAAAATTAATGTTTTAATTTATTTCATTATTTTATTACTAACATTTTTTTTCTTATATAGGTGAATTTGTTTCCTTGAGTTTGGATGCTTTATTCGGAAAAAAATACTGTGGACGACAATTTTTGAGAGGGGACCACAGATATAAAAGGATGAAACATTAATGTTTATAACTACTATTGGATAATTATAATTGTAACCATGTAAAACATTGTTTAAAATGTATATAGCAGTGTGTTTTTTATTCATTATGTTAAGTAAATGTATAAAGCATTGTTTGTCAAAATATTGTGTGCACTGTGTCGTCTTTTGGTTCTTGGTTTGTGTGCAGGTGATATTTTGTGCAGGTGTGTAGGTGTGGAGGTGCTGGTTCTATAGGTGCAGGGGCAGGTGCCTTTATCACTGCTTTTTTGAGCACTGATAATGGATTCCTTTAACAGCGCTAAAAGAGCACGGATAAAGGTCCCCATTATCACCGCTCAAGATAGAGCTAATAAAGTCCCCCCTTTATCAGCACTAAAAAAATCACTAATAAAGGACCCCCTATATCAGTGCTTTTTGGAGCGCTGATAAAGGGGACCCCTATATACGCTGGCATTAACACCACTTTTATAGCACTATTAATGTCAGTTTTTAACGCTGATAAAAGGACAAGTTTTATTAGTGTTTGTTCTTGGTGTTTTTTCTCCCCCCGTTCTATGTGTTCTTCACCATTATAACCTTGTGGGTCCTGGTTAGACATTTTCCTAATGTCCTGAACTTAATTGGGAGCCCTTATTTGTGGTGTATCAATGAATCATCACGGTTTTCTAAGCCGATCATTGATCTAGAAAGCTTGCGATGCAAGGAGGACCAATCTGGTGATTAACCATTGATATCACAATAAACAAAGTTGTGACAGTGTGTAGAAGGTTTTGCGATACCCTCATTGATGAATGAGGCTAATTCAAAATTAATGACAATGGGAATCCTTGTTCTTCATCGATATACTAATATTTTGGAACTACATCAGGTGATATTTGAGATGGTTGAAGTAGATTAGAAGTGGTCAACTAAATCTATGATATCTAGATAAATTGTGACTAGAAACCATGTAAAATGAAGAACACATGGCGTGTATTCCCTTTCTAGAAGCAATGCTAGGGTTTGGGAACCCTTAAGGATGGGAAAAATGTGTACTTCCTTGACACCCCCATGTAATTACTTCTCATGTCTGTGAGAAATGAAAAGGACTATATGTACAGAGACATGCTATGTAAAAAGTACATGAACACAGGGTCCAAGTAAGAATACACGACCACAGGACACGGCCCTGGTCCTATAATGTTTGGACATGACATGTAGTCCACCTACATGGTGTGTTCTACTACATGGGACGGGACCCGTGTACCAACCAGATACATGAACAGGCAGTGATGTGTGACAACACACTGTGTGGGTCCCCTCAAACATTATGTACTACTTGATCTCTTATGAGCGACCATTCAACCTCCGCTTATCCTTTATTTGAACTATGGTATTGTCCCATGAGATTCCTTTTGTGAGTATTTTTCTACATAAAACATGATGGTTTCCTTGAAAGTGGCTTTTGAGATATGATGCGAAATATTCCAGGTTGGAACACACTGAGGTGACACCCGATAATGGTCGTGATCGAACTGAATCATTAGAGTAGTACGAGGCTTACCCTCCTACTCGGTCGGGAAGTGGTGTTCCCCGATGGTATTTATGGGATTAACCTTTAGTAATATGGGGTAGTGGAATCCTTGTTCATCTTTATGTGTTACCATCAAGTAGGGCTATCCAGTGGAGTTCCTCAAAGTTCTAGGCTTACCCTCCAACTGGGATGGGTAATGGTGTTCCCTGATAGCTGTTTTGGGAATACCCTCTAGTAGGACTGGGTAGTGGAATTTCTCGATGGAGTCTTCTAGACGTAACCCTCCAACTGATCTGGGTAGTGGTGTTTTCCTGATATATTACTGGGCTTCCCTCTATTAGGACTTGGTAGTGGCATTATCCACAGAACTTCCTGATCAGTACCCTCCAGTAGAACTAGGCAGTGGTGTTCCTCAGTGACTACCAGAGTAGGAACCTCCTATCAATATAGGGAACTTTATCCTTTCCTAAAATCAGTGCCCCCTCTACTGTGCAACACATTGACAAGGCATGGTTTGAAAACCCTTTGGACTCATGAGAAAGAGGGACACTTTATCCACCAAGACACGTTCATGTGATGCAACCTAAAATCATATGGGTGAGTCTGTGCTACCCAAATTAGTTAATATATAAGATAAGTGATTGATTCTCTTAGACGTATGTGTTTAGCAATGATGCATGAGATTTTTTTCATCGTTTATGGACTCCTTTTGGAAATTTTGGCTACACATTTTATTGGTATGAGAAATGATATGGAGATCCCCTTACTCTCTAATTTGGATTTCTTTAACTGAGAATATATATATATCCTAATTTTGAACCCCTGCTTCAGTATAGTTACATTCCTTCCAGGATAGGTGAAGATGCATGGGGTATGTCATATGCTTTTCGAGTTTAGCTTCTCATGGTATGATGAGTCCACTCTCCTACTATAGGTATCTAAGACTCAATGAGAATTTCATATTCTCACCATGTTGAGCTCCTTGTGTTTTGACGATTTCACTTTCACTATCGTGTTGGGTTGAGTTCTACTCTCTTACCATACCTTGTTCAATATACTACTTCCCTCTTCAGTTGTATATCTTATTGCTCCCCCTTCATCTTTTTTGTGGCATTGTACTCAGAATGTATATACTCAAACCTATATGGTAATTTCCTAACACGTGTCATGTATTTTGAAGCCAGAGGACATTTTGATCATGACTTCAGAAATATTAGGGATACGAGGTGATTAGACCATGTACAGTGGTCATAGCTTGGTATATATGAGCTGGGATCTCTCATTTGTTTACTCTTTTCCAATTTTGTTATCTTGGGACATATTTCTATTTTGTGTGTGTATTTTCCCTCTTTTTCCTTTTAGTATATACTATTGTAATTCATTATATGTAGTAGTTCATGCATATTTGTTATATTTATAGCAGTGTTTAATCCTTCATTTCTCTACCCTCTGCACTTTTTCGTTGAGTTGGTTGTGTGTAAGTGTATAGGTTCTTAGGAAAATCCCTACGTGATCTTGTTATGCCTTTGACGCTTGTTGCGACATCATGGCCTCTGGAGGTGGGATTGTGGTAGTTGTGTCTCAAGCCCAAGCTTGGGTTGGTTCATGACATATTGGTATCATAGGAGGTCCGACCCTTGAGATGTTGTTTAACTGTTTCTCTAAAAAGGTTTTAGGTTGGGTTTAGGGAAACATTGTCAAATTTTATTAAGTGTTTCTCTCAGTCCAGGGAGTCCAGTAAATGTCCGTTGACTAACATATCCATTAACCTAGACCTTGACTACCTTATTGTCGACCCAGTATACCTAGACATTTGTGGCATGGATCAATGGTACATGTATCATATAGGACTGAGTCGTTGATTTTTATTCTTGATTCATCTCCCCATTATGGTTGATATATATTTATAAGCTCATCTGACCATGGTACTCCTGGATAACTTTTTGGATGCATCCATGATGATAACCATCTAGGATAGCAACTCTGGTTCATGACGATGACCCCATGAGAGAGGAGGCCTCAGTTCGGGTTCCATCTCAGAATCCCCTTCTTCCATGTGGATAGGTAGCAGCACCTATACCTTTCATGCAGTAGATCATTCCAGTAGATTAGGATGAGTATGTTAATAGGATGAGTGCACTCCACGAGTTCTAGCATCAAAGACTGCTCAGGTTCCCTGGTGAGTCAGATCCCCATGCATATGAGGATTGGATAGAGTGGGTGGTCCATATCTTTAGGATTATCTAGACACTAAATAAAAATACATTGGCTTTTGAATCTAGTATTTTCCATAGAGCAGCTAGTTGTTGGTGGATCATAGTTTCCCAAATTCATGATGAGTCAAAATCCTCACGGGAAGACTTACAAAGGTTGTTTTGTGAGGAGTAATACCCATCCTTCTTACACTCAATTCAGATTCTGGAGATTCTAGATCTTCAGTACGGATGGATGACAGTGGATGAGTATGAGAAAAGGTTCACAGAATTTACACACTACTCTCTCGACATTATCAGAGATGGCTAATTTCAAACACAGAAGTTTGAGCATGGAATCAAATAGAGATCTGAGCCAATATAGTGCCATTTTGTATCACCACTTATGCAAGGGTCCTGGGACAGACACTTGTGAAAGAGTGATTTCTGTGAGAGGGATGCCTAATATCTGGAGATAGTAGTGGGTAGGGATGAGATGTCTATAGCAGTGGGGGGGTTCCAGAGATCATGGAATTGGAGACCCTTCTGTAAGCTATCTCAGGGGCGTGGTCGTACAATACAGGGTTAACATAGAGCATTAGGATGTCTTGAGGAGGGTTGGTGCTATGTTTTTGATTGGTGAGGTCACATGACCTGATATTTCCTTACCATACATACTGATCATCCCAGGACGATAGTAGATGGACTGCAACAGTCGAGACAACACCATGACTAGGGATCTCTTAGATACGAACATGGTGGTACCTAGGTAGGTAGATCTGGAAGAGGAGTAGTAGGATATGTAGTTGGGGATGAAGGTATGATATCTTTCCACCACCACCACCAGGTGGCCCACATCAGGGTCATGGAGCTGGCAGCTCGGGTCGTAGATAGCTGAAAGCTTTGGGTGTCTACAATCCTGCAACACAAAAGATGATTCAAGTTAGGATATTTGATTATTATACTCTTACCAGAGTATTAGTATAAACATGTTTCAGCCATTATCTTTTCTTTATACTCTCAGTAAGAGAGTTGGAGATACTAGTGTAGGTTCTAGCATAACATCTTTGTCTTGAGATCCCTACAAGGGGTGATTCTTCTGTATCTTTCATCTGTCGGTAGGGTGAACTATCTCTTGGAGGAGAGAGGTTAACATGGGACATTTTGGTCTTCATGATGGAACCTTATGACATTATCTTTGGTAAGGATTTTAATTCCTTGGTTCCAAACCAAATTGACTTTCACCACTGACTAGTCAGATGGCGACACACTGAATGGATGGGGTTCTCCTGTTCTGATGAGAGAGACCTCGTAGTAGGATGAGAAGATGTTGTGAATAGAAGTTTGAAACCTATCACTAATCATCTAGAATGTGTAACCCTTGGAGTAGCATAATCTTTAGGCATCTGGTTTCCTTCATTTGTGGAGGATTATATATACGTCTTCCCTGAGGACGTTATGGGACTCCCTCCATGGTGGGAGATGGAGTTTTTCATATATTTTCCACCTAGGACGGCCTCAATATCTTCTATGGAATATTGGATGTAACCTACTGAGATCTAGGAGCTATAGATATTGTTTGATGACCTTTATGAGAAAGGATTCATCTGACCTAGTGTGTCCCCATGGTCATCTCCAGTTCTATTCATGAAAATGGAAGACAAGAGCTTATGGTTTTGTGTAGATTATCATTTCCTGAACCAGACCACGATAAAGTATAAGAATACCTTTACAAGTATGGATGACATTTTTTATTAGTTTTGAGGTGAGATATGGTTCTCCAAGATCGATAGTAGGTCCAACTACCACTAGTTTATGGTTCGTGAGGCTGATATTTCAAATTTGGATTTCTGATGCCGCTATGGATACTACGAGTTCTTAGTGAGGCCCATTGGTGTTAAAAATTCCTCCACCATCTTTATGACTTTGATTAAAAATATCCTTCAGCCATACATGGACTAGTTTGTTACTGTATTCATCGACGACATACCTGTCTACTCTGCAACGAAGGTGGAGCATACCAAGAAAGCACTAGATTTATCAAAATATCCCGAAGTTCCAATTATTGATACTGGACGATCACTTTCTGGGGAATTTAATTTTTGGAAAAAGTTTTATCCATGGATACAACTAAGATCTAAGTAATTATTTATTAGGATCCACCCAGGAATGTGTCAGAGTTACAAAGATTTCCTGGCTTAGCGGGGTACTAAGAGAGATTTTCTGTAGAATTATCTAGAATCAGAGCTCATTTGAACACCTTGATGTAGAAGTAACACTATGAGTAGTGTTATAGGACCTATGAGGACTTGATGCATAGGCTGAAAAGAACTATGGTGTTGAGGCTACTAGAGGAAGGCGTTGAGTTTGTGGTGTATCATATTGCCGTAGGGGATAGGCTCGGTGGCATGTTGATGCAACAATAGGTAGTCATCACATATGGGTCGAGGTATTTTAAACCCCATGAGAAGAACTATGTGAATCATGACCTAGAGCTAGTTGCGGTAGTCTTTGCACTGAGGATGTAGAGAAACTACCTTCTAGGAGAGTGATTTGTGATTTTCATAGACCACCAGAGTCTTAGGTACAACTTCACTTAGAGAGACCTAAACATGAGACAATGACACTAGATGGAGTTCGTATGAGACTATCACTTAGAGATAGTCTATACTCTAGTTAAGGGAAAAATTGTAGCAGATTATATACGCAATAATTCCTAGGCTCTCTTAGTGAAAAAAGCTCTGGGGAAGTTATCTTCCCTTTGAAAGACCTTGTTAGAGAAAGAGGGTAAAACTTTTATTCAGTCAGTGGTGTTGAATCCTTCCCTCCTCAAAGATGTGAAAGAGTCACATCTCGGAGACATTGACTATGAGGTTATGCATGATGATATATCCACAAGTGATGCACCAGATGTGTTTTATAAAGGAAGGAATCACGAGATCTTATTCCAGGGGATAATGTTGGTTCCAGTATTGATGAGAGAGTAGGTGATTCAAGAATTCCACACTTATCCCTTAGCTATAGATCCTAGTGTGTGGAGGATGCACATAGATATTTAGTTAAATTTTTGGTGGTCCAGCAAAATATGAAGCATATATGAGTTTATCTCATGGTGCCTCATTGGTCAGTAGGATAATTCTAAGCACCATGTTTTGACAACTTTTTTATAGTCTCTTGAAATCCTAGAGTGGAAATGGGATGAAATTTCTATGGAATTCCTCACAAGGCTTCCATGAACAAAGAAGGGCCATGAGTCAATCTGGATGACAATAGAACGACTCATGAAGTTAGTACACTTCCTTACTATTATGGAACTGAGTCTGATAGAGATTTTAGGGTAATTTTACATATGGGTGATCATATTCCATTACACAGTACCCTTAACAGTTATATCTTATTGTGATATGCAGTTTACATCATGATTGTGGAGGAGCATGCAAGAGGCATTAGGGGCCTAGTTTAGGATGAGTAAAACCTTTCACTCCCTAATTAATGTGAAGACCAAGCACACTATACATATTCTAGGGGATATGTTAAGGGCTTGCATGTTGGAGATTGAACGAAGTTTGGAAGGTCACATGTCTTTGGTGGATTTTGTATACAAAAATATATATCACACTGACATTGACATGGAACCCTTTGAGGAACTACAAAGGAGACCCTATAGGTCATTCTTATGATGAAAAGAGATTAGAGAGTCATGTCTTGTAGTCCCACAGTTTCTCTAGGAAACAATGAATAAAGTAAATGTCATCCATGAATGGATGAAGATACTTCATAGTTGTTATAAATACCATGTAGATCACCATAGTTGGTCCTTAAAGTTCAAATAGGGATACCACATCTTCTTGAGTGTCTCCCCACTATAAAAAATGTTTAGTTTTAGCTGATGAGGCAAGCTATCCCCATGGTTCATTGGGCCTTTAGAGATCGTGCAGAGGTTTGGAGAGGTTTTCTACCACCTCTCCCAACACATATTGTTAGAGAAGGCACACAAAGTCTTCCATGTATCTCAACTGAGGAAATACATGTATGAATATATGCATTTTAATGAATGGAGTGAGTTGGATATCGAGGATGGAGGCACCATTGTAGAGAACCCAGTGGCAATCGAGGACTGACATGAGTAGACCTTATATGGATGGACCATCCCTTTGGTTCATGTGTTTTGGATGTATGAAAACATGTAAGAGATTTCCTAGGAATGGGGGATCCAAATGTGAGCTCACTATCCTAAGTTGTTTTCTTATTTTTCTATTTTCAGGGATGAAAATATTGAAAGAGGGAATGATATAGAGACTTGGTTTTTTTCTTGTAATACTTTGAAATATTTGTAAATATATTTCCAGAATTAGGCACTGATGTGACATGCAATTCCTAGGATCGGTGTGATCGGAATTAATTATATAAAAATATTAAATATCTCTATATTATGCATATAGTTAACTAAATTAAATAGGATAAATCTTAAATGGTTGATTGAATAAAAAATCTGAGACCATGGTTGGGTCCGAAATGCATATTTTTCCTTAGGCATGACATAAAATTAGTCAATGCAGGACAATTGGAAGTCTCGGTCATTGGCAGTGCTGTAATGTTAAATTAATATTTATTTATTTATTTTACCAATCAACTTTGACATAATTCAAATATTATAAATAGGTCATTAGTGGCTTTATATAGGGTTAGCACAAAATTCACCATTCATAAAGCAAGATCTCTTCCCCACCTCCATTAGATAATTCGTCTAGAGAATTCCTTCAAACAACATTGAACATATGATTCAAGGATTATTAAAGTCCATCAAATATAATAGATCACACTCTTTCATTATAAAACACATTCATTACCAGTGATCAATCCAAACAAGATCTTAGACTCGTCTTTTATGATTATCATTCCATATAATAGTAGTTTTTAGTAGATTATTAATCATTCATCGATATCTGCCCCTCCCTACACCCTTTGTTTATCCCAAAGAACTAAAATTGGATCATGAATTTTTCTTAATCAATTGTTTCTAACTCCGGATCATGTTCTTGATCACTAAACAAGAATTGTATTCCAACTATCATCAAAACCATTATTCTTGGTGATTTATATCCCCATCTTCTTTGAATTCATCATCATTTGAACCCCAAGGATCCCAAATTGATAGTTTTCGGGTGTCCCGAGCTCAATCGGGTGCCTAGATTTGCAGTGGATCGATGAATCATAAATGGTTTTTCATGCCAAGATTGGATCTGGGATGCTTTTGAAATTTGAATGACTGATACGGTGATTAACATTTGAAATCATGATGAACAGAGGTTCCTTGACATGCATAATTTTCAGACAAAACCTCTTAGACGAGCGAGGCTGGTTTGCGGTGAGCAACAATGAGAATTCATGTTATTTGGCCATATCTGAGGATTTCAGAATGAGATTAGGTGATATCGGGGATGGTTGAAGTGTAATATCAAATCTTGTATTTTTTGGGAGAATCAAAACTACACATTGTGTACAATGAAAACACACATCATGTATCACCTTTCCAGTGACAACGCTAGGGTTTGGGAAACAATAAGGATTCCCTCATTCGTACTTCATTGAAACATTTTGTAATTCCTTCTCATGCATATTGGATGTGTGACAGAATAAATGGACGAAGACACTACATGTACAAAGTACATGTGAATGAGGTCTGAGTACATAGACATGACCACATGAAACAATCCCAGCCCTAGATAGTTAGGACACAACATGTAGTCCACATTAATGGAATGTTCTACTACCTGGGCTGGGGATTTTTTACCAACTAGAGAAACAAAAATGTAGTGATCAGGGACCAAATTCCATGTGGGTCCCATAACAGGTCATGTACTATTTGAGTTATTCCTAGTAATCATCAAACCTTCATATATCCTTCATTTGAACTTGGATCCCCCAAGATTTCTATCATGAGTGTTTTTTCATGTAGAACATGATAGTTCCCTTAGAAGTAGATTTTGAGATATGATGTGAAATATTATGGGATTTTAACATTCTAAGGTGACACACAATAATGGCAGTGATCTTATATAATCACCAGGGCAGTATCAGCCTCATCCTCCATCTCGGATGGGTAGTGGAGTTCACTGATGATAGTTCTGAGCTTACCCTCTAGTAGTACGGGGTATTGGAATTCCCTATTAATATTTCTGAGTTATCCTCAAAGAGTATTAGGAAGTGGAGTTCCTCGACATCCTGGGATTACCCTCTAACTAGGTTGGGCAGTGACATTATCCAATGATAGTTCCAGGCATACCCTCCAGTAGGACTGGGCAATGTCGTTCCTTGATGACATCTTTCTAGGCATAACCCTCTAGCTAGGCTGGGTAGTGACATTTCCTTAACGACTTACCAGGCTAGTCTCTAGTAGTACTGGGTGGTGATGTTCCCTGGTGACCTTCCTAAGAGGTTCCCTCCAGTAGTAATGGGCAGTGGCTTTCCTTAGGGACTACCAGAGTAGGACTATCCTATCATACGAGGGCACATGATCCTTTACTAAAAATGGTTACCCCTTGATTGTGAAACATAGTGATGAGGCATGGTTTGAAAAACCATTATTCTCATGAGAAAGAGGGATGCTTTCCCTACCAAGACACATTCATGTGACATGACCTAAAACCCTACAGGTGAGTTAGTAATTCCCAAAGTGGATAGTATCATGGTGTGGTAATTAACTCCCATAGACTTATGTGTTTAGGGAAGTCATGTGAGATGTTGGGCATCATTGGTGTAATCCTTTTGGAAGTATTGGTTAATCATCTTCTCGGGCTGAGCTATGAGATGGAGATCCCATTACTCTATAAGTTGGGTTTCTTTTTATAATCATATATATATATATATGTGTGTGTGTGTATATATTTATCCTACTTCAGTACCCACTCCTTGGGTATAGGTGCTCTCCTTTTAGGAGAGGCGAAGATGTGTGGGATATGCCACATGATTTCAGTTTTTATCTTCTCATGGTTGGATAAGTCCACTCTCTTGCTATAGGTAGTGAAGAATCGATGAGATTTCATATTATCATAGTGTCAGGTACCTTGTGTTGGGGCGAGTTAACTTTCACTCTCTTGTTTGGTTAAGCTATACTCTCTTACTGTACCTTGTTCTCTCTACTACTTCCCTCTTCATCTGTATCTGTTATTACTCCCCCTTCAGAATTTTAGGGCATTCTACTGGGTATGTACATACTCACCCCTACATGGAATTTCCCAACACAAGTAATGACTTTATCAGATGGAAGACAATTAGATCATGAATTCAGAGGATCTTAGGGATACAGGGTGTTTGGACCGCCTACAGTGGTTATAGCTTGGGATATAGGAGATGGGATCTCCCAGCTATTTACTCTTTTCCAATCTTTTTAGGTTTGGAAATATTCCAATTTTGGGCATGAATTGTTTCCCTTTTTCTTTTTAGTACACATTATCATACTACATTTTTTAGTGGTCCATGAATATTTGGTATATTTAAAGAAGTTTTAATCCTTCAATTCAATCCCCAGTGAACTTTTTTATTGAGTTTGATATGTGCATCTGTATAGGTTATTAAAAAAACCATCCCTAAGTTATCTATGTCTTCAGAACTAATATCTACCACTTGGACTTTGCAGGAGAGCATGGGGTAGTTGTGGATTGGGCCTCTACTTGGTTTGGGTCATGAAAAAATAATAAATTAATCAATATAATATTCAAAACCACCCCTCTCCTCTTATAAATACCACCCATCCCTGTCCTTTCTCATCAATACTTATAAGTATAATATCATGAAAAATTTCTAACAAATTATCTTCTCAATAATCACCCACATGTCTATATGCTACGGGTCTTTCCAATAGGCCAATTCCATGTGCCTTTAGAATTTTTTCAAGGAGACAACATTCAAGAGGTAAGATTCTCAAAAAACCTCTTTTAAATTACTTTATTCTTTTAACTTCTCCTCACCTCCCTCATCAAATATGGAATAATAAATCTATTATCATATATATATATATACATATCTCAATGCTATAGTTTCAAGGTAATATCCACCATAAAAACACTCTTATTATCCCCTTATTCTGAAAATGAATCTCGTGTCCATATTATGTCGCTTCACTGCCTTCATGGATGACAAATTCAAATTTTCCATTACCTCCTTCAAAACTATTCATAATAAAAATATTATAGTCAAATAAGTTGAAAATAAGTATATTATAAAATATTTTATAAATTTTTAGAGAATATATAGACTTAGTATTAAATAAAATGATACTAGTTCATGAGGGTCAGAAAAAACCTATATTAACAAAGAAAATATCATTTACATTTTTTCTAAGTTAATAATCCATATTTAAGAACATGATGGTATATTAGGGACCATTTAAATTTATATAAGTACATGAATACCATTTAATTTAACTTCTGTGATTGTAGTCCCATTTGACATGAACTTTAATAATTATCTACAAGTGATCTAACCGTGGAATCATGTGACTAATGCCACTAAACAATGAAATTGAACTTTATATCTTGTCAAATGGTTATAAATAAACATAATAAAATTATATTAAATAATATATAAATAGAAAGGTTTTTAATTATGTAAATAACAAATTTTGATTATTCATGACATTATGTGACATTATTGAATGACTCTAGAATATATGTTAAGGGATTTCTCTGAACTACACTTTTTATTTGGTTTATAACCACTATATCTATAACTAACATTCTATCTCACTTTTATGTTATTCAATGACTGTAAATTTTGTATATATGCCTCTTATATATATACATAAATTATTATCCCTTTCTTATATGGGGTAATACATTATTTAAATTGATTTATCAAATGCATTGTTTAAAATAAACTTGATTAATGAAAACTTTTCTATTCTTTAATACCTTTATATAATGATAATTTTAATACTTTAGTCTCAAATGTACATAATATTTTGAGACCTATGCTTATATACCTATATATTAATGTCCAAAATATTTAATTTCTTCTTCTATCTGGAATCTTTATGAAATGTCCTTTGATTATGATATAAGGAAATATTATGAACCCATTTATTTCCATGGGTAATTATTATGTTTAGGCCTGATGATTGATTTAATTCTGTAGAACACATAATCCTGCACATGTTATTAATAGTGTTTCCATATTTCTATCTAATAAATTGGGTATTGTATTTTCATCATGAGACAATATATATGGAAATATGGAGTAAACATAATCCATGATAAGACTCTATCCATAAAGTGGTGTTGTATTGGTGGTTATACTTGATTTATTATTATGTCATGTTTTATATTGTTACCATTTTCTTATATTTTCATGATCTTATGATACAATTTTATTTATGTTATTATCCAATATGATTATTTACGAGCCTTATATTTTATGATATAATGTTATGTCATTTGAATCACATGTTATGACTCGTCGTCATGTATATTACCTTTCTAGTTTTTTTAGATAATACATTTTTATATATTACTCAGAACATCATATGCATATTTAGGAAATCATTATGGGGATTAATATAATGAAATTTTGTTTTATTTTCTTGTGATGTATTATGAATCTTGTCTTCCATATACACTGGGACTCATGTCAATGGGTTGGGTTTATTGGATGATTATGTTCAAAATCATATAGTAATTTGTGTAAATGTATTGGTTTTTCTATGAGAACTATTTTCTAATATTCAATATCCATAGGTGGATGAAATTAATTTCAAAAAAAGTGATCTTAACACAAAAAAATAATTTTTATAAAAAAACTCATTTTAAGAATAAAAGCTAGTTTACATAAAAAATGTGCATAGTATGGATTAGCATTATATTTGTTAATTTATGAATAAAAAATATGGGTTTATTTACTTTTAAAAAAATAAAATTCCAGATGTATCATTATGAATAGTAAATTAATTGAAAAGGACTAAAATTGTTATTTATTAGAATAAAATATAACTTAGGTTCCAAAGAGTGAAACATATATTTATAAATTCAAAAAATTAATTTTAAAATCATTATTTTACTCCTTAAATTTATTTTTTATTGATTATAAGGTTTCATATAATTTTATGTCATGCTAATTTCATAATGATGACATAAAAGTTACAGAAGTTATAAAAATGGAATTTTCATTATTCACCTAAAAAGCATCCTTTTTAGAACAATACCAAACATTCATCCAAAAATTATTTTGACATGAAGAGTTAAAAAATGAAGTTAATTTTATTATATTCAAATTAATTTTTTTTAATTGAACTTTTTAATAAAAAGATAAAATATAATTAAAAACAGTTTTGATAATAAATCGGTATTTTAAAACATTAAATAGTATTATCATTATTTCATATCAATTAAAAATGCGTGATAATTTATTTTTATTTAAATTGAAACATTTAATTATAATAATCATTTTAAAATGGAGAAATAAATTTTATATAAAAATACACAACACTATTGAAAGAGTTCTTTGAAAAATATATTTATTTACGTCAAATTGTTTTAATAACATTCCATTAATTATTTATCTTATTAAAACTAAATTTAATCAATTCATTAGTATTAAAACACCAAAATAATTATTTAAAATATTAATAGTAATATATAAGGAATTGAAATTTAAGAATTTATAGTATATCATTCTATTATATTTTTATTTACTTGAGGTTTTATTCTTATTGTAATTTTATTAATGATGTTTTTCATTATATACTCATAATTTATGAATGATTACATTGGATTATAATGAATTATTCCATAGTTTGTTTTATTTTTTATTTTTCTTATGATAAAAGAAGGTAAACAAGGTATTTATTTAAAATAAAACACATACTAAACTCTTTGGGCGTTGCATTCTACTCCATTATTAAAAACACATCCTCACAATTTCAATTTATTTCACGATTCAAAACATATGAGAGTGTTCTTAACATATTCATTACTCATGATGAAATTCATAATGATTTATCTACCTTGCTATCATGGATAAGGATAATCTTTTACATCATAATAAACATAGATCAAAATTTTCATTTTTCACATACATTTTTTCCAATCAGATTTTATTAGTTAGTTATATGACTAAGGGGATTACATAAAATATATGTTTCAAAGCATCATATTCATGATATTGTTTTGAACCAAATACTAAAACCCAATTTTATCAAATAAAATTTTATATACACTTTAATATAAAAAATCAATCATAATATGACTTATCCAATAACACCATAATTTCAACCCATGATATATTCGATGTAACATTGACACTATATATTTATTTTAAATAAAATAAAATATCCTTTATGTTTTTTGCTATTAATATCAATATCCTAATCCACCAAAACAACTATAAACTGATTTAACATGAGATTTCTTACTATAATATTAACCTATGAATCATGAAAAAATATACTCCATGAAATAATCATAAAATTTATCCCTCAAAAACCATTAATCATGGACAAAATCACATATCAATAATTATATAACATAATCCTATATACTCCCAAAATGATATTAATTATTTACCAATATAACCTAAATTTTTTTAACTTCAAATTAAATTTTAAAGCCAATTTTATCCATGATTCCCAACATACATTCCCAATATAAATTAACCCATTATCCCAATTAAAAATATTTACCTCGACATAAAATCACATGTCAAACAAAAGGTTTATCTATAAGAAAATCATGTATTATTCTTAAAACCAAATAAAAATATCTAAAAATATTTTTAATCACCTTAAAATAATATCAAACAATACATCTAAGTGTTATATATGCTTTGAATATATTAATAAACATAAACTAAATAACCCATGATAGTACCCACAACACTTAAAATATCCTCATCTAATAATATTATAATCTATAAATTTATCTAAACCTTAATCTGATACCAAATGAAATTCCATAGACCTATACACTCAGATCCAATTCTAAAAATATGTTCTTTTTATGATAGATTCAATACCTACTATAGTGACTCAATTTTAAACATCTATAATTGCAATATCAATAAAAAATATAGAATCACTTACATAACCATTAACTTTGCGTTTTAGAGTTTTAGATTGTTAGGAAGAACCCATTACATAGAAAACCCATTTCTTTCCATCCAAATGGGCGATTTTCCCACTATACCAAAAAAAATTATAATATGTCTTCAGCATCTCCCATAAAATTCACTAAACATTACACCCATTTAGACATATCATACTTAATACTCTACTTCGCACCTCAGGGAAATGTAAAAAAACAAGGGTGATGTCAATTTATTATTAAGGGATTACATACAATAGATGTTATCATATAATAATCAGGACATGAATAATATGTCCAAAGTAACTAATAATCAAATAATTTCATATGGATGATAACATGAGCATGTAATAATTCTATAGAAATCATAGAAATTTAAATAATAACATATAAAAAATTATGGATTTAATAGTTATGCATTTCATAATGTTGAAAATTATAAACATACCATCAAGTTTATGTGGTAATAAATCATAGATATGGGTAATATTTACCCAATATACCAATGTTAGTTCATCTAATGAGACCTATCGATGCATCGAGTGGATATATAATTCCAAGAAACACCCATTACTATTTAATTCTAATGAATTCATGATATTAAGGAATGAATAATTGATACAATTCACAACCAACATGAGTTAGTAATCAATAAACAATTGTATTATAATAAAACGTATAAGGACTGTTAATATTTCACCAGTTAATAAATGGAATAAATTTCTTATTCAGCACCATTCAAGATGAAAATTTATAGATGATTTTTTATATGGTTAATTAAATACCATGAAATATATATATAAACAGTTTTGGTGATATATAATAATATAAGAAATTAAATAATATAAATATAAATAATAAAAATGAGGTGATGAGATATATGGATAGTGGTAGAGAATATATCCCTTATGAAAAAGGTGAGTTATGAACTATAAATTCCAAAGATAATTTAGATGTTAATACATGATACCTAACCCCAAAATAAACATAAATTTTGAAAATAAAATAGGAGAAAATTAGAAAAATAATTTTTTTAATTTTTTTAATATTGTTCTAGAAAGTAACTTCTAATTAACTTTCACAAATACATTTAAAGGGGTGAAAAGAAGGAATTAAAAAAATTAATTATAAAGGATTTAATATTTCTGAAACCATGAAAATAAATGATGTTAAAAATAAAAAAAAATAGTGGATGATGAAAATGTACATAAGTGGAATGAAATCCCTTTATTTATTCTTCTTAAACACTAAAAGTTATTTTTAAATAGAAAATTCCCAGAAAATTGGGAAAAATATTTTCTTTAAAAATTTATAAGAAATTTGAGAGGATTTTTTTTTAATAAAAATGGTTAAAAAAGTTATAAAATTTTCTCAGGGATTGAACATTAAAATTGATATTATCTTTTCTCTTTTTTAAATAATGTAAAAAATAACATGTGAAAAAAATGTTAAAAATATTCTTTTAAAACCCTATTAATGAAATTAAAAGGCAAAAAATGACCTTAATAAATAATTAAATTTGTTAAAATCTATTTATTTTATTAATATTAAGAATATGTATATCGATTAAAAAGTGTTTCATCTATAAACAATGGATAAGTTCGAGTTCAAATATAAGAAACCATTTGGATAAAATGTAAACCAAAGGGAGGTCAAATGTAATGATGGCTTGTAATACCATAAAATAAATATATAATACATTATAATATAATAATTGGGAATAAGAAACCACATATATAAGTATAAATTTGTAGAATAATGTTAATAACTCAACGAATGCAAATTAAGTTAACAACAACCCTTATGAACTAGGTAATATATGAATTGAATGAAATGGGAAAATGAAAAATAAAATGAAAGTGAAACTCTAGAGAATAAAAATGATATATGATAAAAAATTTCAATTGGGTAGTATTTTCACTATATAAAATTAAACATATCTATAATAAAAAATAATTCTTAAGGAATTGAAATTGAGACCAAGAAATCCTTACCCTGAACTTTTGTATAGTTAGACGCACACAAAAATCCCTATATATTAAATTCAGATTTATTATTCACATAAATAAGATAATAATTCATAGTTATTTTACTTTAAAAAATCAATTTAAAAGTACTTTTTTATAATTTATTAATTTTTTATTATTAAAATTAACATTGAGACATTAATCATTCAATTTCCGTTACATACTCAGGTTTATAATTTTTGGAAACATTAATTTCATAATATAAAATGGGAAATTCATTCTCAAGGAGAGAGTGACAACTAAGATAGTTTTAATAGTAAAAAAATTCCTTATCTGATTAATATTTATAATGAAATTTTAGAGATTTATATTCATTATAAAAATAATGATATAATTTTTCAAACAAAAGGAAAAAATATTTATTTTTAATCAAATTTCATTTCAATGCATTTTGTGGTTTTATTTCAAAATATAATTTATAATTTTTGGAAATTTTATTGGATAAAATGGATAACATATTCTCAAATCTTCATATCAAAATTAACATAGGGTGAAATTATGGTTTTTTCTTAAAAGATTTATTTTTAGGGAATACTGAAAATACCATTTTTTGTAGAACGATAATTTGATTTCATTGAAATATCCTATTATTATATTAATTTTATCTTAAATAAATATAATACTTATTTATTAATAATTAATTAATTTAATTACATTGTAATCATATTTATAGTTGATTTTTTGTATAAGTTCTTTTTTGGGATTGACAATACATTATTCTAACAAATGTTTTTCATTAGGGTTTATGCATTTCAATTAAAATTAATTTATTTTACATATATGAACATAATTTTATTAAATTAAATCTATTTTTTATTTATAAATCCAAATATACCATTTGTTGAAATTTTTATATTTTTTTGAAGATTTTTAGTTTTTAGTCAACAATAAAAATATAGTTTTTATGAAATACAATATCTTTTATGATAGCACCAGGACATAAATACGATATACAAATTTATAAAAATTATTTAATTATTTGTTTATGATAATATAATACATATATAATATAAAAAAATTGAAAATATATAAATGAAAATTTATTTCATGATAAATAATAAAACCATGTTTAGTGTTGATGCAAGTCGTGAATTACATTGGAAAAGTAAAATTTAGTATCTTAATGATAATATTTGAGAAGAAAGTAGTATCTGAGAGACTTATTAAATAAATATGAGGTATTACTAGTGGTCATTATGAATATATATGAAATTATTTTTATATAACAAGTGGCTTATCTAAATTCATGTGCATTACATACGCGTGGATAAAAAAGTCAAAATAGCATATTAAATAAGTTTTCATGACATAGATGTTAGTAAATATAAATATTTAATTAACATAAAAGTTTATATTGAAATTAATAATTATATTTTTATAATTATTTTTTTTTGAAATTTTAGTGATAAAATAATCACCTTAAATTCTTACACAACGCCTCCATAGTTCTTGTGAATGTAGTTGAAAAATCATGTAAATGATTTTAAGAACTCTAAATAGAACTTTTTTATGGTGATTTATAGTTTATCATATATTTAATAGATAAATATAACATATTAGTGATATATTAATTGTTTATATTTAAATTCCACTATTATATTAATGAATTTAAATACAAAATAAAATAATTATTCCAAAAATGAGAGTAATGATATTTTATAATAAATAATAATTTATTAAATGATCTAAAATTAATAAAAATATTAAATTCTGGCTAATGAAATTTATATGTTTTATATCATCAGATATTTTCCATTTATGTGTCACTTTTCATTTTATATAAACATTCATGACCTGTGAAGTTTAAAAAAATTTGATATCATGATAACCATAAAAAGGTTTAATGAGGGGGGAAAACTAAGAGATTAGGGTTAAAATATCCCCTAAATAAGTATATATTTTATTGGATGAGATTATTTTGATTCATAATACTATTATAATCAATTTATATTCTATTTTTACTCTTTTTGATGAAATTTAATTTATATTAATTAAATACCTTAAGAAATTTCTAGTGTCCCTCCCCTCACTTATAAAATTGAACCTCATATCCTCTCTTAATAAATCCTTTTTGAGAACTATAGTTTGGAAAATCCATACCCAAATACCTTCCAAAACAACCTATTTACTACTTATAGGGGTTTTTTACATCAAAATTCCAACCAAGAAGGCATAAGGTGAATGCCAAAGGTGGTTTTCCGGAGAAGATGTATAACTCTTAATTATTTGTTTTCATTTTAATTCTTATTTTACCTCCATAAAATATTACTAGAACAAGATGATATTAAATAAAAAATATATCCTATATAATTAAATTTTATTATTATTATGTTTCAAACCTTTTTCATAATTTTCCATCAAATCGTTAACAAAAACATCGTTTGTCTATATGTGTGGACTATCACATCTGCAAGGCAATGCATTTATTTTTTCGTCTCCACTTCTCGAGGATAGTTAAAAGAAAATATTGAATATATATATATATTATATACATGAAATATTTATCATTCTTTAAATATAATATATCATCTAATTTCATACCCCTCAATCCATTGAAAACGGTAATGTCGTTTGTGCATACATGTGGATTACCAACTCCATGAAACCTTGTGATTCATTTTTACCACATCACATGTCTGAAATATATAAGTTTATTTAAAAATAATAATATGATATTAATGATATAATCATAATAATGGAAATATAAAATAATATTTACATTCCTAACATCATGTTAGTTGAAAAATGGAAACAATACTCAGACGTATGTATGATCTAGCCTCTCCATGATTGTTGTAACGTCCCGGTTCCAGAAGCCCCCCTGAGGTGCCCCGTACCCGGTTGGTCACATGTCCTCAAGCGCATTTCCCTAAATTCCAGAGGCTGCCAACTAGATGCGAGGGCCTTGGGTGTGATAGTGAGGAAACTCTGCCCTCATTGGAAGAGTACACAGTGGAAGAAAAGTAAACATGCAATAGCGGAAGCAGTAATAACCAAAAATATAACAGCGGAAGGATAAATCAAAAAACTAGAGAAAATATGTATATATGAAATGATGCATGATAGATAACTAGTAAAGCATCCAAACAAGTCACAATGATGGAAAACACTACAGTACCAAAATAATTATAAATTAAAAGTAAACAGATCCTCAGCATCGCAAGTCAATGCTTGGTCCCATGCTCTCCTACTCCAAGAAATCAAGTTCCAGAAGTCGAAGGACACTTTCCCTTATCTATACCTGAAAAAATATAGTCTTGTTAGTCCCAAAAGCATGGCCCAAATAGGGTGTGTGATAAAATCCCAGTAGTCAACCACCCGAATATCTGTACCTAACAGTCAGTGAGTATATGGCAGGTAAAAGCACACTAAGCAGTAAACAGCAATAGCAAAGAAATAGGCAGTTAACAGTAAGCAGTAAAGCAGGATGATACACAACAAAAATCAATCCCCAACAAATCAAAAATAGTGAAATAAACAACTAATAAGCTGGAAACCCTCTAGGAAGTACTTGCAGCCATCCCCTTTGGTCCTATCCAAGAAGTACCACAACCCTCTAGCAGTGCACTCGGCCTAACCCCTCTGGTTTGGTCATACGCATTTATGAGACTCTCTGGGGAAGATAACTCGGTAAATTACCCTTATAGTATAGGGTTGTCAGGGACTCTCTTGAGGAAGATCACGTGGTCTAACCCACTTATCCCCAAGGTCTACAGACTCTCTGAGGAAGCTATCTCGGTCAATTCCTGTTATAGCCTCAGGTATACCACAGACTCTCTGAGGAAGCTCACTCGGTCAATTCCTCCTCTAGCCTGGGAAGGTTCGTAAAGAGATTCAAACAAGGTAAGACTCTCTAAAGAAGTTCACTCGGTCTACCCTCCTATAGTCTTTAAAATCCAAGACTTTCTGGGAGCTCACTCAGTCCATCTCCTCTGTAGTCTGTAATATCTTAGACTCTCTGGGAAGCTCACTCAGTGTATCCCTTATAGTCTATAGCACCAGGTTCTCTCAGCCCCGTGCCGGTCAGTGCATAGTATTTCTATAAGGTCAAAGTAAACCTATAGGGCTACTTGGATTACCAAAGTACACTTATATATATACTTAGCTAAACGGTCTACAAGGAAACAAGCATATCATGAGTTTCACTTCAAACAATAACTGCGAGGCATGAACAGGTGCAACATCCAAAGAAAAACAAGACCCAAAGGTCATAAACATAACAAATCAAGGTAAAAATAAATCCAATCCCAACAAATTATCCTCTAACATTGTCAATATACCTCTACACATGCATACAAGAAAGGCAGGAAAAAAATGGAAAAAAGGTAAACACGCAATACCTCATTCATGGGTATTGGTGGAATTTGCACATAAAACTCAGAGACTTTGAACGGTAAGGCACAAAACACCTACCTTGATACTAGGAGATCGATATAATTGAACAATGATGGATAATTTCCCCTAGAACGTTGTAGATATGAGAAAACACACAAAACGTTCAACCTTAGATAACATGAGAAAGAGGAGGAATTGGAAAATAAGTCTCAAGTAGAAGGAAGAACTTACCGCCATGCTTCAAACACAATCGATTGTGCTTGAATTGGATAACAGACAGAGAAGAGGGGGCTCGAGGAATATCAGCATGTATGGGTTGCTCTCAGATGAACCAGACCTAGAAGAAGATGATTATCATGATTAGACGCGACCCCGGTCCGTTTAGTGAAAAAAAAATTACACGGCGTGTATTTTTAAAGTACATGACGTGTAGTGGGTTTTTTCCATGATCTTCCAAAATCGGTCTCCATGTCACCCCTACACATCGTGTGTGTCACCTAGGCATGACCATCACATGTCCTCGAGCTGAATAAGGGTACACGGCGTGTACTTAGAAATTTTCCAGAAACTCAATTTTTCTTAAAAACTCCAGAAAAAGGAAAAGCGTACCTGAAATGAAGATCCAGGTTCTTAAAAACTTCCCCCCTTAAGGAAATTTGTCCCCGAATTTCTTAGATGGGTGTAGAATAAGGATCCTCGAACAGTTCAGGCCACTGCAATCGAACCTCGGCCTCCCTCTCCCAAGTTTCGTCCTATACTCACCAATGCTGCCATAGCACTCATACTAGAGGAACAAACCGGCCTCAGAGAACCTTTGTACTACGTTTGACAACCAGGATGGGATGATCTTCAAACGACGTATCCGATTTGAGCTCAACCTCCCTGGGCTGAAAAACATGAGACGGGTCTGAAAAGTAACGTCGGAGATGAGATATGTGGAAGACGTCGTGCATGGCCTGGTACCTCTGAGGTAGCTGCAGCTTATAAGAAACCGGACCAACTCTCTCCAAAACCTCAAACGGCCCGAAGTACCGCGGTGAAAGATTACCCTATCTCTGAATCCTCTTGTGTCCCAACCTCGATGCGACACACAGGAAAACCTGATCTCTGACCTCGAACTCTAGAGGTCGTCTCCGCTGATCAGCATAAGACTTCTGTCGAGACTGTGCTGTAGCCATCCTCTTCTGAATCAACTCTATCTTCTCTGAGGTCTCCAGAACGAGACAAGGTCCTAGAAATGCTGCCTCTCCTTCCTCCAACAAGCATAAGGGTGATCGGCATGGCCTACCGTACAAGGCCTTGTATGGTGCCATTTGAATGGACGCCTAAAAACTGTTGTTGTAGGTGAACTCCACAAGAGGTATATGCTTCTCCCAAGAACCTCCGAAGTCTAGAATGCAAGCTCGGAGCATATCCTCAAGCACCTGGATCATGCGCTCGGACTGGCCATCAGTCTAGGGATGGTATGTTGTACTCAAAAGTACCTGTGTACCCAAAGCCTTCTGAAGTCCTTGCCAGAATTGGGAGGTAAAATGCGCGTCCCTGTCTTAAACAATGGATTGTGGGACTCCATGTAGACGTACAGTCTCTCGGATGTATATTCATCCCAGATCATCAACACTAAAGGTTTCCTTGATCGATAAGAAGTGTGCAACCTTCGTAATCCTGTCGATGATAACCCAAACAGCATCACTTCCCTGAGGTGACCTCGGAAACCCGGTCACGAAGTCCATCGTGACATCGTTCCACTTCCACTATGGAATGGGTAACTGCTGTAAAATCCCTTTTGGTCACTGATGATCTTCTTTAACCAGCTGACAAGTAGAACATCTCATGAAAAAACCAGAAACTTCTCTCTTCATACCTAGCCACCAGTACTGGCGATGATGATCCCGATACATCTTTGTGATGCCAGGATGAACTGTCCAAACTGAGTAATGGAAATCCTGCATCAGCTCCTCACATATATCTACTGGCACCCATACGTGTCCTTGGAAATGCAAGATCTCATACTCGCCCACTGTCCATCCAGGAAGAGGGTACCCTCCTGACACACTCTCTCGCAGGACTAAGGCCTCTAAATCTGATATCTGCCTCATTCATACCCGATCAAGAAGTGTAGAGGTAACATCCATAGATGAAAGGAAAGCATGTCCCTGCCAGTCGTGCACCTCCAGATGCATCTCAGAGAACAGAGCCATAAGCTGCCACTCGCTGATGGCCTCCTACACTGCCTGAAACTGAGTTTGTCTGCTCAACACATCTGCCATTGCATTGTCCTTTCCCAGTGTATAGGCGAGCTCGAAGTCAAAGGACTGAAGATACTCGACCCACCTGCACTATCTCAGATTCAGATCACGTTGGGTGAAGATATACTTGAGACTCTTATGGTCGGTGACAACTGAAAAGTGCTCTCCCAGAAGATAGTGTCTCCAACAGCGTAAGGCATGAACAAATGCTGCCAACTCTTGATCGTGCATCGGGTAATTCCTCTTGTGTGGACACAACTGCCGAGACCCGTAAGCAATGACCCCATCTCCCTACATAATCATGGCTCCTAGCCCGATACCCGAAGCATCACAGTAAACAATGTATCCCTTTCTCGACTATGGAAGGACTAGTATCGAGGTTGATGTCAACCTCCCTTTCAACTCCTGAAAGGCTGACTCACAAGAATCTGACCATAAAAACGTCACCCCCTTCTTGGTTAGACCTGTCAATGGTGCTTCTAGGTGTGAGAAGTTCTTAATGAAGTGTCTGTAGTATCCGGCCATTCCTAGGAAACTCCGCACCTCAAAGACGTTCTTCGGCTGCTCCTAGGAAACTACAGCTCTCACTTTCTCTGGGTCCACTGACACTCTTGTCTCCGAGATAACATGACCCAGGATGTGAATCTGATCCATCCAAAAGTGGAACTTCGAGAGTTTATCATACAACCGATGATATCTCTGTGTACTCAGAATGATCTCAAGATGTGTGTCATGGTCGTGTCGAGTGTGAGAGTATACCATGATATTGTCCATGAAGACCATGACAAAGGAGTCCAAGTACGGATGGAACACTCAGTTCATCAGTTCCATGAAGACTTCAGGCACGTTCGTAAGACTGAATGGCATGACTGTATACTCATAAAGACCATACCTGCTCCTAAAAGTTGTCAGAGGTATATCTGATGGTCTAACACACAACTGATAATAATCGGACCTCAATTCGATCTTCGAGAACACCCGGGCTCCTCGAAGCTGATCAAAGAGGTCATCTATCCTTGGCAAGGGATATCGGTTCTTGACTATCAACTGGTTCAACTTCCGATAATCCACACAAAGACAAAGGGTACCGTCTGCCTTCTTCACAAACAGGACATGCGAACCCCAAAGAGAAGTACCGGGTCGGATGAAACCCTTCTCCTGCAACTCCTCCAACTGCTTCTTGAGCTCCTTCAACTCAGGTGTGGCCATCCTATAAGGAGGAATGGACACCAGTTCCGCTCCTGGAACAAGCTCAATAGAGAAGTCTACCACACGCTCTAGAGGTAAACCTGAAAAGTCTTCTATAAAGACATCCCTGAAATGATCCACCACTAGAGGAAAGTCTACCTGTGAAGTCCCCTGGTCACCCAGATAAAGACTGCCAATCTGGGCTGTAACATCCCCTAGCCCATGATGCTCTGGTCCATCTCTACCCACCTAGACATCCCACTCGCCTCTATGAAGGAAGGATCTGCCCTCTGGTGATATGAAACTCACCCTGCAGCGATAGTAATCGACGATTTCCTGGAAAGGAATTAACCAGTCCATCCAGAGAATGACGTCATAGCTCGTCATATCTAGGACATAGATGTCCCATAAGAAATGACTCCCCACAACCTCGAGAGGGAACTCTCTGCACTGACGTACGCTATATTTCCTTGTTCCCAACGGTGTGTCAAGAGTCAACAAGTCGACAGACGAAAAGATATAGATCACAAGGCTCTCCACAACCGCAATGGAGATAAAGCTATGGGAAGCACCAGTATTGAAAAGAACTGAAGAAAAAACTGAGGCTACTAAGTTCATACCTCGAACTGTAGAAGGGTCGGGATCCTACTCATGATAGGTCTGCTCCACAGTGAAAGATTGTCCTGCACCGCGGCCCTACGCCCCTAGATGACCACTCTGAGCTGATCCACTCTGTTGTCGCTGATGACCTTGTGACTGACCACCACGGTCGTGACCTCCACCTAGACCTGAACAGCCGGAAGAACTCCAGTTCCTTGACTGGTGGGAAACTGGTGAAGCATCTCTAGAACACGGGGTCATAGAGGAACCCCTACCACCAGATGAAGGTGAGAAGATGTGACAGAAATGCTGAAGATGGCCCACCTTGCCACAAGACCAGCACTCCATCAGATCTCTTTGGCACGGAGGTCTTGTATTCCCACACCTACCGCACTGGTAGCATACAACCTGGCTTCCAGAAGGTGCATCCTGCAAACCCCGATCTCCTCGAGAAGAATCTCTACGATGCTTCCTACTGTCCGTAGGAGGAACACCAGCTGTGGATATCGAACCGCCCTAGCTCAATGCTCCAGAATCTCTTAGATTGGACTTAGTGATCAGTTCCTGGTTGACGATGAAGGAAATAAAAGTCAACTGGAAGATATTCACATGGGAATGGATCTCCTGCCTGAGACTGTCCTCGAACTTCCTAGCAAGGAACAACTCATCACCTACTGGGATCAGTGTGAAACACTGAATCTCAGTGAAGCGTGATGAGTACTCAATAATAGAGAGAGTACCCTGCTGCGGACTCATAAAATCTCGGGATCGATCGGTCCTCAAGGTCTCCGGATAGAATTAGTCATAGAAGGTGTGTCGAAACACATCCCAAGACATATCCAACTGACGCCCTAACCATGAGATCACCTCCCACCACCTCTTGGTGGTGTCCCAGATCATATAAGTAGCCAGATTTAACCTTTTCTCCGAAGGGATCTCTAGGTGATCACGTATGGTCAGTGTGGCCTCTATCCATGAATCTGCAGCCTATGCTCCCCCATCCCCTAAAAAAGGAGGAGGAGGAAGCTGCTGTAAAACCTATGTCAACTCAGCCATCTACGGGGTAGGAGGTGGCGCTCTCTAGAAGGTCTACATCGTCCTGATAAATTCCTCCCTGAAATACGCCTCGTTGCCTACAACGGGTATGATAGTCGGTGCCATGGCTAGCTCGACTGGAGGATCAGCAGGAAGTCCCTGATCAGCCATATCTGGCGTCTGATCACTACCTGACGATAGACGTACAACCGGAGGATGTCTTGGAGGTATAACTCTGAAAGATCAAAAGTATAACTTAGATCAGAAACAAGGACAAAGAACACAAGAGCACAAAATAGGAACAGTGGAAGAAAAACAGACAATTTTACAAAACACCACTACACGGCGTGTATAAAAACTACATGCATGTCTTCTTAAGCCACTGACATGGGAAAGTACCCCTGCCCTACAGGTCGTGTAACAACTCAAACTACACAGCGTGTTGACCCAACACACGGCGTGTACTTGAAAACTATTCGCATGCCCGAGTCTCCTTACATGGCTAACTCACACGGTTCAAACTAACCTCAGACTACACGACGTGTTCCCTAGGGACACGGCATGTACTAGACACTAACTCGGCAGCCCGTGTTGTTAGTTACACGGCTGTGTACATGGCTGGCCCTTACACGGCGAGTTCCGAACAAACATGACATGTATAAGAGAAGGTGACACCATCCCGTGTTGTTCATGACACGATCAGGTACCCTGGAAAGACTACACGGCGTGTTCCAAAAGAAACATGGTGTGTCCTAGAGAAAGTCATGCCGGCCCGTGTCGTTCGTGACACGGCCGGGTAACTGGACAGAACTACACATCGTGTTTCTTTACAACACGGCGTGTTCCTTTACAACACGGCATGTTATAATCGAGATTCCCCAACCTGTGTTGTTAGTTACATGACCAGGTACAAGGATCTACACTACACGACGTGTACATACCATACACGGCTTGTTCCTGAAGTTATTTCACAACACCGTGTTCCTACACACACAGTCAGTAACACGGCCTAAAAAATACATGGTGTGTACGCAGAAAGTACACGCCGTGTATTCTGGGTTTTTCTGGGCAGTAGCTCAGAAACTGCACAGAAGCCCAGAAACACAGAAAACAAGGCAAAGGAGGTTCCAAATTCCGATCCATGAGGGCCCATACTCCCCGTGAATCAAATCTTGGCGTCCCCTACAGTCATGTACAAGAGAAAATAGGATCACTATCCACCAAATTCCAGTTCAAGAGGGCCCATAACACCTCAAGAATCAAAATTTGGCATTCATTTAAACAAAGTACAATACAAAGAATTCTCTAACAAGCAGCAGAGATTCTATCAAGCATTTATCACAACCGTATGCATAATCTACACAACGTCTATAACAACAACATTCAATCTCTAATGCACCCTAAATGGAATGGCAAGGATACATGACATGTGATTTCTTCAAGTGCCTATATGATGAATGAGATGGAATACCCTCATCTCATCGGGTTGCGACAGAAATGGAACCGTAATATCAAAACAATAACAGTACAAGCATGTGAATCACTCTAGGTGAAATCGTATCAACTGTAAAATCTCAAAACCAGAAAAACTACAATAAACGAGGTAGTATGGCCATTCCATGTACACGGGTTAGCAACTCCTGGGCACAACACATTACTAAGTATCGAATCTATCCTATCACTAGCTAAAGTCTCCAAATAGTAATGCAAGAGAAAAGAATACCTCTGATACCACTTTGTAATGTCCAGGTTTCGAAAGCCACCCAGAGGTTCCCCGTACCCGGTTGGTAACATGGCCTCAAGAGCATTTCTCCAAATGCCAGAGGCTTCCGACTAGCAGTGAGGGCCTTGGGTATTATAGTGGGGAAACTATGCCCTCATTGGCAGAGTACACATCGGATGAAAAGTAAACATGCAATAGCGGAAGCAGTAATGACCAACAATACAACAACGGAAGGCTAAATCAGCAAACTGGAGCAAATATGTATATATGAAATGAAGCATGATACATAACTAGGGAAGCATCTAAACAAGTCACAATGCTGGAAAAAGCTATAGTACCCAAACAAGTACAAAAGAAAAGTAAACAACTCCTCATTATGATAAGCCAAAGCTTGGTCCCATGCTCTCCTGCTCCAAGCAATCAAGTTTCAGAAGTTGAAGGGTGCTTTCCCTTATCTATACCTGCAATAACATAGTCTTATGGGGCCCAAAAGCATGGCCCAGACATGGTGTGAGATAAAATCCCAATAGGTAACCACCCGAAGATCTATGCTTAACAGTCAATGAGTATATTGTAGGTAAAAGCACACTAAGCAGTAAACAGCAACAACAAAGCAGTAGGAAGTAAACAGTAAAAAGTAAAGCAGGATGATACACAACATCAATCAATCCCTAATAAATCAACAACAGTGAAACAAAGAGCTAATAATCCAGAAACCCTCTGGGAAGTACTCGCAGCCATCCCTTCTGGTCCTATCCAAGATGTACCACAACCCACTGGCAGTGCACTTAGCCTAACCCCTCTGGTTTGGTCTTACGCATTTATGAGACTCTCTGGGGAAGCTCAATCGGTCAATTCGCCTTATATTATAGGGTAGTCAGGGACTCTCTTGAGAAAGATCACGCGGTCTAACCCTCTTATCACCAAGGTCTAGATACTCTATGAAGAAGCTATCTCGGTAAATTCCTCCTATATCCTCAGGTATACCACAGAATCTCTGAGGAAGCTCACTCGGTCAATTCCTCCTCTAGCCTGGGAAGGTTCTTAAAGAGATTCAAAAAAGGTAAGACTCTCTAAGGAAGCCCACTCGGTCTACCCTCCTGTAGTCTATAAAATCCAAGAATATCTAAGAGCTCACTCGGTCCATCCCCTCTGTATTCTGTAATATCCAAGACTCTTTAGGAAGATCACTCGATCTATCCCTTATAGTCTATAGCACTAGGTTCTGTCAGCCCCGTGCCAGTCAGTGCATAGTAATTCTATAAGGCCAAAGTACACATATAGAGCTACTTTTCGAAACAAAGTAAACCTGTATAGCTACTTAGCTAAATGGTCTACTAGGAAACAATCATGTCATGAGTTTCACTTCAACCTATAACCGTGAGCCATGAACAGGTGCAACAGCCAAAAGCAAACAAGACCCAAAGGTCATAAACAGAACAAATCAAGGGAAAAATACATCCAAGAACAACAAATTATCCTATGACATGGTCAATTTACCTCGACACAAGCGTGCAAGAAAGGAAGGAAAACAACAAGGGCAAAAAGGTAAACACGCAATATACCATTCACGGGTATTGGTGGAATTTGCACATAAAACTCATAGACTTTGAACGGTAAGGCACAAACCACCTACCTCGATCCTAGGAGATCGATATACTTGAACCATGATGGCTAATTCCCCTAGAACATCATAGATCTGAGAAAATGCACAAAATGTTCAACTTTAGATAACTTGAGAAAGAGGAAGAATTGGAAAACAAGGCTCAAGCAGAAGGACGAACTCACCGCTGCGCTTCCAACACAATTGACCATGCTCGAATCGAAGAACGGACGGAGAAGCGGGGGCTTGGGGAAGATCCGACCATACGGGTCACTCTTGGATGAACCAGACCTAGAAGAAGATGATTGTCGCGTTTAGGCATGACCCCGGTCCATTTAGTGAAAAAAAGAAAAGTACACAGCATGTATTTTTAAAGTACATGGTGTGTAGTGGGTTTTTTCCATACTCTACCAAAATCGGCCTCCACATCATCCCTACACACTGTGTGTGTGGCCCGGGCATGACCAACACACGGCTTCGAGCCAGAGAAGAGTACATGGTGTGTACTCAGAAAGTACATGGCGTGTACTTAGAAATTTTCTAGAAACTCCATTTTTCATAAAAACTCCAGAAAAAGGAAAAGCGTACGTGAAATGAAGATCCGGGTTCTTACAATTGTAATGTAGTTAATTTTTCATAAATGTATGTTATCATTAGTTTTAAAAGAATAATTGATGCATAAAAATGAAAATTATATCATGATTATTATTCTAGTTATGATGGGATAATGACCTCTTTGACCAAATCCAACCAACCAAAGTCATTTTGGACATATGAGATGAATATCCTCAATACAACCAATGTTACCATAATTGAGTAAATAATTTAATATAAAATTAAAATAAATAAAATAAAAGGAATAATAAAATAAAATAAGTTTATTAATAATGTAAAACATTAACAAAAATTTATTATTTAGTAATATAAAGAACTTATGTTATGATTCAGAATCATAGTAAGGGATAAATTAATTTAAAAACCTCATATTAAATGTTTTAAAGATTTATTTTCTAAAATTTATTTAATGTCCATATTTTCACAAATAATTTTTATATATATTTTTATGGATATAAATTAATTATAAAGTAATTTTTTTTATCTTTTTTAATTTATTTTAATGGTTTTCAAAATGAAATATTTTTATCTATTTTATATATAATATTTTGAGTTTCTCATCACATGGAAAAATAGAATGTTCTATTTTAATGCATATGATGTTAATGAATTTTTTCCACTATGGTAAAAATTATTTGATGTTTGGATTACTTTAGAGGATTATATATATTTTTTTCAAATAAAAAAATACATTACCTATTTTTTTGGGTATTTTGAAAAGTTGTTTCAAATGGATGGATATTTTAATATACAAATTTTTTTTTCATATGGACGAAAAAAATATTTTTATGAGTGCTATAATGAAAATTCATGATTTTAATTTTTTTATTATATTATGGTTATTGGAATTTTTTTATGATTTGGGGTGATTATAATATAGCTGATGCTGATGGGTTATCCTGATATAACTTTCTAATACATTTGGTAAGGTGATGGTGTTAACTGGTTATAGGTTTCTACTAAGATATTAATATAATTTAGTGGGTAGGTTATTCCATTTGTAAGAGTGATAATAGAATGATGTTTTGGTTATCTTTTAAGACTTTTCTATTTTTTCTAATTAATTTTTAGTAATTTTTTATTTTGATTGTTATATTTATGATTTTTTGTTTTTAACGGAATGGTTATTTCCTTTTTGGGAAAAAAGGTATGTTTTGAGAAAATATATTTCATAGATTCTAATGTTTTCTAGAAAAAACTAATTATTATGATTTTACCATTATATTTTATTATAAAGTGTTTTATAAAAATATGTTTTTTATAAATATGTATTTCATGTGTAAGTACATGATAATTAGGGTTCAATGTTTATTATGTTAAAGGAAAAAATATCTTTTATGATTTCATGGTTTTAAAATAGACTAATTTGTTTATTTATACCTTTATATATGTCCCTTAAGGTTATTTTTGTTCTAATTACATGTTTTAATATGATTTTATCATGGTTCAGTGATGATTATGAACAAAATTTAAGTCAAGATGAATGTCATGATGATATGTTCTAATAAGATAATGTGTCTCACTATAAAAGATTTATATTATGGAAAAAATAGATACTGAGTGGAAGTTTCCACTTTTAAATATAGGGGTTTTTTATCTAGGATTTATGACCAAATTCACTAAAAATATAAACTAAAAAAATCCCCGAAATGAAAGAATGTGTATTATTTTCTAAATAATAAATTTATGGATTTCTTATGGTTAGGTCCTGAGCATGAGTGGATCCAAATTAACCAAAATCTAATGATAATAAATCGGATGTTAATAATATTTTCATAAAATTAATTTTATATAAAGTTTTAAAATATTTTGTGACCTTATCCCTTAATTTAAGAATTTTTCCATATTTAACCCTTACCTAGCTGATTAAATTTTACTATGGTGACATTTTTTATTAGTAAAAATTGAATGGAAATTATTATCCAATTGAATTTTTCTACTTCAAATATAAATTTTTTAAAAGATTAAATTTCTTGAGCTGTGAAAAGCTAATTTTAATAAAATTGTTCTTAATAAAAAATTGAAAAAATATCCATTTAACGTATAAAAATACATTTACATAAAAATATTCTATAGTATTTATTCCCATGATACTTAATGGTTTATTATTAAATAAATCAATTTATTTTAATTTCAGATCAATAAAAAATGTAAGGATCTTAAAGACTAAAGGACATAGATTTTTATTGATTTTTTGATAAACCCCCATTTTAAGGGTTCAGGGGGAACCCTTTAATGACCTGTAGTCCAAAGCCACAAGGCTCATACATGACTCGAAGGCCCAGAGGCATAAGGGCCAATAAATGACCTTGAAGGCCCAAGACCTGACACACATGAAACAACCTCTCTCCAATATATGAATCTTGAAGGTGCCTAACTCCCCACCTCGTATGCCTTATCAGCTTGCATTTCCCCATGCTGTGATGCACGATTCATGTATTGTAATGACGTCATAAAAGCTACAATATTTGTAAAAAACATATTTTCACTATTCACATAAAAATAAACTTTAAAAAAATCTAAATAATCAATCAAACCTTATTTTGACATGAAAAATTAAAAAATGAATGTTATTTCATCAAATTCAAATTATAAAATTTGGGAATTTATATATTAAATAAAAAAAATGAAATATAATAAAAGATTTTTTTTATAGAAAATTTACTTTTTAAAACATTAAGTATCATTAAACATATTTCATATCAATTGAAAATGAGTTTTATTTTATTTATAACGAAATTGAATTTTTTTATTCTAATAATCCTTTAAAATAGTTAATTTAATTCATGATACAAATATACAACACTTAAAATACAACTCCTTGAAAAATATTACATTTTAATTATAATATGTATGAAATTAAAATATATATATTTTATTTATTTTATATTAATCTTTGTGAATTTTATCCTATTTTGATTTTTAGTGGTTCTTGAGGGGTTTTTCCCTTTAATTTCATGTAAACATGCCCATGGAGGAAAAATCTTCCCTTAAGATGATTTCCCTCTAGTCCCATGATGGGTAGCCACTACAGTTTATGTTGCCTTTTTAATGGCTCTATACCATTGGATAACCCATTGAAAGTTTAGTGGGAATGCACTAGAGATTTATTAGGACTCCTATACTTTTGTTAAAATTTTAATTAAATCATTAATTAATTAAATTATTGTTTAAATGAGGGATTTCCACATTTTATCCTAGGAATTTGGGAATCCTTTCTCCCTCTCAATCTCCCTCGATTATCTTTCCTTTCAAAGGATGTTTATTTGTCACTTAGTTTTCTATTTTCATGTTATCCATGATAGGGGAGTGCTATGGAAAATGATACCTACCCTCTTCCTTTATTTCTGTATTATTCTCATTATTATATCATGTTTTGGTAGTTGTGCCCTAATTTTGGTATTTTTATAGGTTTTCAAATGTACTTTATTTCAAGATGAATCAAACATGTATTTTAAATGAGAAGAAACATATTATTCCTATATAAGAGGACCCTAACTAATCTCTATGATTTACACTCATTTAATGTCATATGTGATATGCAGTCCCATTTCCCATGTGCGATTGACCTTGAATTCAATTGAAATGGATTTATTTTATTCTGATTGATTTGGATATGTGTTTTTAGGGCCATAAAGACCCATTCATTATTATACCTTATTGTGAATACCATCAATGTCCATGAACCTATCAAAAATTATGTTTCTCTAAATGATTGAAACACCCGATTAGACATCTTTGAGTTTTTTATTGATATGATAGACACAAATTGGGTCACTTTAGTAACTTTTGAGACATGGGTAGGGAATATTGGTGCCATCGTCCTTCGGTAAGATCCCTAGGTAGTTTTTGAGTTTTCATATAGCCAATGGCTAGTTGAAATGGATATGGGTGAGTATCCTTCCCACATTATATTGTGTAATTGAGCTAGTCATGCCTTGGTTATCCTGTTTACTTTTGTTATGTGTGAGAAGAAAATCATTATTGTTATATAAAGTGTGTTGGATGTTATTCCAACCATAATTGGAAATGATTACATATAGATATTTAATAGTTTTTTTCTATGTTTTGAAGTATTATCTATATTGATTAGAGGATATTTTCTTGGTGTTTGTGAAAGAAAAAATGGGGACGAATAACCACTTGGGAAAAATGTTATCTGATAAGGGATATAATTCTATTTATTTAGTATGTTATAGACCTATACACTAGGGTTATGATGTTGGGATGTAATGAAAACCTGTAGTGCATTGGATAGGTTGAGGGATGGGAAATCTATAATGATGTGGTATAATTAAGATAGAATTACCATGAGAAATTGATAGAATAACCATGTGAAACTAGTGATGATGGGGATGGGAAACTATTACCTATTATCTATTATTACTGATGTAAGATATGGATACCAACCATGTTGAGATACATTCATGAAAGGGTATGTGATTCCCTAATGAGTGTTGATGTTTATGGGATGTTATTCCCTTCCATCTGTGTGACGAATCAAGATTAGGGATTTCAGGCCCACTTATATGTAACTATATCTAGAGACATTATTCCCCCTCTTGATCATGTGGTTTATTTTTTATGACATCTTGTATATGTTGACTTGATGATGTTATTTTAATGAATGTAACTATGTTTCAGAATTTATTTCAATGGTACTAATTGTTATATTAACTGAGATACGTTACACACTCAACTTTGGACATATTTTATACGTATAATACCCATTTATTGGTGATAATTTTATCAAAGGGATAATAAGACCTCATCGATGTGTATGTCATTAGGTCATAAAAACCAAGTTTTGGTCATAATAATGACAGATAAGTATACCAATAAACTATAAATGGGTGGGTTTACTAGTAAATTATTATATTATATTATCATAGAATTCCTGACACCAGTTTAAGTAGGTATGGTAACATATGATAAACCATGTTTCAACCATAATTATGACTTACGTATCGTTATATCCATTTCCTACTTACATTACATCAGATCATTTTACATTGTACATGAACTTGTGATGATATATATATTTAGGGAAACCATTGGTGGTGGCTTGCAAAGTTACACTCAAACTATATTCAAATATCATGAGTACTCAAGAAAAGTTCTTGGTTGTAGAAAAGGCAATATTCTTGATTTTTTATCTGGATCCTGGTAAACCCCAAGATATAAGGACCAAGAATGAATGTGGGTACACTTTTCTATTATTCAAGACTTTTGTTTAATTTTAGAATATATTTATATGGTTTTCATATGAGAGATCCATTTTATTTTCCATATAATTACCTAAAATTATAGATATTCATATTGTTATGGTAAGGGTGTTATTATTACTATGAATGAAATGTAGGTGTTATGTGTTTTCTTAATAATTTATTTATGCGATGAAATTTATTTATATTGTGAGAAATATGATTTATATTCATCTATACCGAATTAGTTTTAGTCTCCCAAATCCACTTGTGGACCTTTGATACTATTCGGAATCCTATTGTATACGAGGATGTGTTTTGAGGTATGGGTAACCCTTTTCAGACATGTTAGAGGTCAACCGAATCGGGGATGCTATAAAGTGGTATAAACAAGTTTTTTCTTTTTTTGTATTACTAATTAGGATATGGTTAACATGAGATTGAATATTTTTATGGATTGTTATATATCTTGTGATTAGTAGTTTCTAATACAAATATAAGGGAATGATACATTACTAGGGATGAGACTATTATTCTTGGATTTTTATTTTAAAGTTTGGTTATTTTTTCAAAATATGATTCATTATGATATTGAATTTTGATTTATTTTTTGTCGCTCTTATCCTAGTATTTAAATAGTCTGTGTCTTCCTGAATCATTCTTATAATGTAGGATTCACATGAAATTTAAATTGTTTTTTGTGTTTGACAACTCAAATTTTGATTTGATGTTCATTTATTTTTGTTATCCCAGAGAGAGATGCTGGATAGATCTAAATGGGGGTGAATAAACAATTCAAAATTTTAATAAAATTAATTAAATCAGAGTTAAATTTAATTTTGAAAAAAAATTCTTTCAATAGATAATGAATATTTATTAATAGTGAAAATAAGATAATTCATATAATGAAGTGGAAAATTAAAACTAGAAAAACAAATTTTTATTGTAGATCTGATAAAAATTATTATACATATATTATTAACTCTTATATTCTACATGTTAGAAATTTCCCCCATCTAGAAGAAATACAACACTTTTGAAATAATGTTTAACCCTTTTACGGATAGTAACTTTTTCACACCTAGTAGAACAACCCAAAATAAACAATCTAAATTTTATAAAGGGATTCGCAACCAAAAATACCCTTAATTTTATGAGGGAGTCACAATAAAAAACAAACCATTTGTTATAGTATAACCAGACAAATAAACATGATTTTGGAATGGGAAATCATAAAACTATTGATAAAACATTATGTAAAATAGATTATGTAATATAATTCCAGGAACAAAAAACATATAAAATATCAAATTAATAAAATAATTTTGATGTAGCTCAATCTCTTTAGGAAAATTATTACATGTTGAATCACCTTTAGTGATCACAATAGAATGTTGGTATTCATAGTAAAAGTCTTTTAACTCTTTTTAATTTTTTTCGAATTTATTTTAAAAAATTTATTCATTTATTAAAATTTATAAATAAATTTCCAATTTTCATCTCATGATATTCAAGATCATTATCAAATGGATCTCAATATTTGGATCTACTCATTAATCTATGAAATAGTTTCAAAAAATCATAGAAACTAACATGGAAAAACTAAATCAAGTGAAATAAAATAATAAAACATATTTTAATATATTGAAAATCTTCAAAAGTTAAATTATTATTGGAAAATTTGTTGTTCGTTATGTAAACCATGTATGATATAAATATCTCATAATATACATAATTCTTAAAAACTAAATATAAAAGAAATATTTACATTTGAAGAAAAATAAAGAATTAATGAAATCTTTATATGTGTGAAATATCAAAAGAGTAAAATATTGTATATGTCACTATATGAGTTAAATAATTCTACATAATAATTAATGTTTAAGTATATATATATTACAAAAGAGTAAAAACAACATTATAAGAGTAATTTCTTTTCAACAAACACAATAAAATGACATCGTAAGAGTAAAATTTATCTTCAGAAGATTTTATACACATGTAAAACCCAATGGATCATATGTATGATTTCGTTTTATCTTGGTTTATATCTAGGTCATTTATATATGTTTTGGGGAGGGTGGGGTGGAAAACATGGGTTTTTGGAGGAAACATGCCAGGTGCACAATTATTATAACATTACAGTAACTATGTGGTATAGATAAATGGAGTTTCAATGGTTTTTTCCATATTTTAAGAATGGTTAGTTAAACCCTTCATATTTTCCTAGATAATAGTGTTCCTTGTTTTTAAAATGGATAGAGTCCACACATGGTTGGTACACTTGTTTTCTAATTGTACAGCTGAACTGTGCACCCTGATCAGAAATTTTTAAAAGATGTAATTTACCCCCTTTTTAACGTCCGAACCCAGTTACCCAGAGTCAGTGCATTATTACATAACATTGGCATGTTCACAAATGATAAAGTCTCTAAAGACCGATTAGTTTAGTAGCCTTAAAATCACTAGATACATTCATAAGTCTCACATTACATCATAAAATGAAAACTACAACAATATCTTGTCTCCATAGACCACAATCATACCCCCTCATACTATCCCTGCAGGTCATTCCTAAAATAATTCTTCACATCCTAGGAAAAATAAAACATAAAAAGGGGTAAGCTCAGATGACCAGTATGGATAACAATATAGAGGAAACTTTCATAAATAAACAAAAACATTTAAGGAAATGTATAACTAAAAAAAGCCTTTTAAACATGAATTTCATCATAATATGGCCAAAATAAAATGGAATAAGGCCATTTAATTTTTCACATGGATATTCTACTAGTCGAATAATCACATGCAATATCAATAACCACTTTTATAATGATGGAATGCATAATTCCAGACTATCATAACCACATAGTCATGGCCTTGTGCCAAGACTAAAAATAAGATTTTGTCAAGGCCTTGTGCCAAGACACTACTTTGTCTCACGAGACCTACTTATGCATTGAGGATCTATAGAAGGCTCCAACCATCACTTATTACGTCCAAATCATTCCTCATATGAACAGGTTTAAACATAACATAAAAATTCATATTAAAACTAGCATACGAAATGTCAATAATTTCTCCATAAACCATGAATGGTATAAAAATAACACATCCACATTAAAACACATCACAAATAAATCAATACAATATGAATGTTTTGTATCATAATAAATCAACTTCAAATAATCTTAAAATCCATCAAAAAATGTTGACATAGTTGAAATCAAAACTATTTGAGAGAAATATCTCTTTTTTTAAACCATTTAAAAGACACATAATTAAAACATTAAATTTGAAAATATTCTTATAAGATTTTAAGGGAAGCATCAACAATTTTATAATGGTGGAAAATAGCCGCACCCACCATATAAGTTAAAAAAAGACATTCTTACCTTAAATCTGTTGAAAAGGTTAAAAAGGACCTTGTTTTGAAAACGACAGAAATATTGCTTCATAAACTTCTTATAAAAAGTCAAATAATGGTATAAATTACTTTAACCCATAGTCTATAAAATAGTAAGAATGATTTGAAATACATTTTTAAGAAACATGGATGTGGATGATAAAGAGGTCCCAGTAGATAATTACGTATAAATAACCTCAGATAATGAAGAGATTGTGAGATAAACCCTTAAATTGTACTTTTCCTTGGTTGAGGGTAGTTTGACATCCTGTATAATGGTGAAATAATTGTTATTTAATTATAAAATATTCACATACATTAATATGATATCATATATGATCTTTTAACATTACTTTGTTAATAATATCTTAGTATTATCGTCGTTTCGGGTGTTAACTTACTCGTTTTCTTTTATATGTTTTGTTAAATAAGCCATGTTTTTTATGGATAGGTTGTATCTTATTCGTATATAGAATGATATCAAGTCTCACATTATTTTTAATCATCAAATGAGAATTATACATGAATGGATATGATGGGGAATGAATCTCATCGCGTTCATGGAGACTGTAGTCTGTACGTACGCACGTATGGTGACATGTCATTCAAGGGATGGATATAATAATGAATTTGATTGTTCCATATTTATAATAACATTACAATATATAGAAGATACTGGAGTTATTATTTTATAATAGAAACAAGAAATAAAAAAGAAGTGCAGAAGAAAGGAACCTAAAAGATGGTGGTGAAAACATTACCTCTTTTCTGGGTTATTTCTTTTGATTTGATCAAAAGGGATCCATAAGTTGGATTTATGACTAAAGGATAGACTTTAGGATGAATTGAGGGAAGTTTAGAGGATATTATGGTAGGGTTTCGCTGAACGAAAAGGCTTTTAAGGTATGAATTTGAGAGAAGGGGGACTTCCCTTTCATAAGAGGGGTGAGGGGAACCTTAGGAAAAACATAAAATATTAGTTTATAAAATTTTCATATTCAGTTTATAATGGCTCCAAAGTGACTTATTTCAAGTATAAGGTGGTTATGGGTCTAAATCCTTTCATCTAATAGATTTTAGATAGGTTTTGGTCATTATATTAACCTTATCACTTATTGTTAATAATATCTTAGTATAATCGTCGTTTCGGGTGTCAACTTACTCGTTTTCTTTTGTATGTTTTGTTACATAATCCATGTTTATTATGGATAGGTTGTATCTTATTCATATCCAGAATGATATAAAGTCCTTAAACATTATTTTTAATCATCAAATGAGAGTTATACTTGAATGAATACGATGGGGAATGAATCTCATCGCGTTCGCCGTGACGGTAGTCCGTACGTACACACGAGCGATAATATCATTATTTTGATATTAAAATAATATAGAATTGGATGGTATATCATATATACAGAATCATTATAATTTATTATTTATTATTTACTTCAATGACACATCTGTTAGGACCAATAGAGGCCTATATACCCTAAGAGGCGGGGTGAATCAGGGTATGGATATTCTTTTTCAAAGCACTTCCTACCCCAATGGATCTTGAACTCTTTATTACAAAGGTCACTTTTTTTTCACCTGTGTGTTTATTATGATCAATTATTTTCTTCTTTATCTAATAATAATGCTTTAAATTCAATGCATGGAAGTAAGTTAGTAGACATAAATTTTTACTTGGTTAACCCTCACTGAGCTACGTCCAAGGAGCATACGCCGACAAGTTGTTGGTCGTACCAAATTCCATAATTATTCACTAGATGTGGATACAATGGTTTGGGATAGATCACTTCTATGCCAAGGCTCACTTCCTTTACAAAGTTTAGGGTCATCTCACTGCTTTCCCAAGGGTCACTCCCTATTTCTCTCTCTCTGGCTTACTACCGGTGGAGAGGATCACCTTCTTCCTCTTCCTTCGCTCACTGCTCTAGAAAGGATCCACTCACAGTTTATAGACCTGTAGGTCTCTTCATTTGCATGAAAGAATGAATCTTCCTATGTATGTAGATGCTCTGTTGAAGTACAACTTTAACCCGTAGATGAATATATCTTTGCATCGAAGGTATCGGGGAAACTTCCAGCTTCCACGCAGCCCGTAAATCACTGCTGGAAATAAACCTTACTTGGTGCGCAAGTCTATCTCGGCGCATAAGTATCAGCGCACAAGCCACAACGGGAGTGCAATTCCACCTCACACACTTGCGCGACACATGCTTTCTAGACTCTAAACTTGCGCGACTCTCTTCCTTTTATGCCCAAACCAACATTGGCGCGCAACTGCCAACCGGCGCACAACTTCTCACACTGGCGCACAACTTCAACCACCGGCACGCAACTTCACTTGTGCGACCCACACACCACATGCGCGACCACCACACCTGTGTGAAAAGAGCTCTTATATCTCAATGTTTTGAACTCTGGTGAAGAATGAGGAGGGGTGGTCTAGTATTTATAGGCAATCGGACCACCCTGGGTGACGGTGCGCAAGTCAACCCTCGCCGCGCAAGTCTCAGTGTGCATGTCTCTTCCCCTGCAAGTCACTTGTGCGACCCACTTCTAAACATGCACAAAACTCTTTCCTTTTCCATATTTTGATCTTCAGATCTTGGAAAACCATAGGCGCGCAAGTTCTCAAGCTTCTAAGGCATTGGTGCGCAAGTATCTTTCTCGGCGCGCAAGTCACTTGCGTAACCTCACCAAAAATTGCGTAAACCTTATCCTTTTGCCATATTTTGATGATCTGATCTTGAAAAAAATATAGCGCACATGTCTCCAAGCCTTCATGTACACGTCACACAAGTCCCTTTTCCAAAAACCTCTTTTCTTCATTTGACGATTTTCAGGCCCAAAAATTTGGCAAACGCTGGAAAACGGCGCCACCTTGTATCTGTTCTTTTGTACCGCCTCCAGATCATCCATTCCTTTTGTCGAAGTTCTTGAATCAAACATTGATCATTAACCACAGCTCTTGAACTCGACATTCCACCATCAAATCCTCTTTGTCAACAAATTTGTATGTCATCGTTTTTCTTTGTCAACAATCACCACTCAGATGTCCACTTTGTCAACAAACACAATCACCTCAAAAATGCTTCAATGATGCCTTGAGGGATTTCTTCCCAACAACATCATTATCATACCGATCCAAATAGTAATATTTTGAATAACAATTAAACCACTATGTGGAGACGGTAAGCCGTACGTATGCACGTATGGTGACATGTCATTCAAGGGATGGATAGAATAATGAATTTGGTTGTTTTATAATTATAATAACATCACAGTATATAGAAGATACTGGAGATATTATTTTATAATGGAAACAACAAAGAAAGAATAATTGGAAGAAGATAGTAACATGAAAGAGAGTGGTGAAAACATTACCTCTTCTTTGGGTTCTTTCTTTTGATTTGATCAAAAGGGATTTTTATGTTGTCTTTCTAATTAAAGTAAGGACTTTAGGATGAAGTGATGGAGGTTTATAGGATATTAGGTTAGGGGTTGTCCGAGCCAAAAGGATTTGAAGGTATGAATTTGAGAGAAGGGGGAGTCCCCTTTTATAAGAGGGGTGAGGGGCACCTTAGGAAAAACATAAAATATTATTTTATAATAACATCATATTCGGATTATAATTGCTCCAAAGTGACTTATTTCGAGGCTAAGGTGGGGATGGGACTAAATCCTTTTATACAATAGATTTTATACTTGTTTGGGTTACTATATTAACCTTATCTTTTATATTTAACTCTTAGTTTAATAGTTTGACATTTACCATGTCTCTTTGTATTTTTATATTATATGGTTAATAATTTACTCTATACTTTCAGGAGAACCCCAAGTGGTTCATTAATGATACACCTATAATTATATAAGTCATTTGGCTGAACCATAGATTTTTAGGGATATAATATCAATTTATAATATAATATTTGTTTAAAAAATTCCTTTATGTCAATTTTGACACTATTTAATAATTGATTTTTGTTATATTCTTAACAACGTTATTAATTCGAAACAAATTCATTTATGAAATCCAAACATTACATATTAAAATAAAAAATTAATGGAATTCATAAAAAGTCTCAAATTACATTTATTTGGATATTTATAATATCAATTATTTTAATATTTCATTAATTAGGTAATTACTACATCACCATTGTGTCCTAAATAAATTAAATTATTTAATATCTAAAAATTATATATAAAATACCACTATGTATGAAATATTTTTATATTTATAATTAATATTTATAATCAAATTTATCTTATGTATAACCCTATATTAAAATGTTTTAGTTATTAACTTTGATTTTAACTCTTTTAACTCTTCTTTGAATTAAATAATAATAAATGTCCTAATCCAATCCAAGTGGACCAAATAGGTTAATATTTTATTCGAAAGGTTATTTTTGGTCAAATTATACTTATCCAATAGAATTAGGAGATTTTTAATTAGTTGAAATAAAGAAACAACTAGAGGAATTGAGTAATAAGGGATTTATTCGCCCTAGTGTTTCTCCATGGGGATCCCCAGTACTTTTTGTTAAAAAGAAAGATGGATCAATGAGGTAATGTATCATCTACAGGGAGATCAATGCTATAACAATAAAGAACAAGTATCCCCTACATTGCTTTGATGATTTATTTGACCAACTGCATGGAGCTCAATACTTTTCAAAGACTGACCTTCGATCTGGATACCATCTGTTGTGTGTGAAGAAGGAAGACATTCCGAAGACAACATTTCAAACTAGGTACGGGCATTACGAGTTTACAGTAATGCCTTTTGTATTGACTAATGCACCCTATGTATTCTTGGATCTAATGAATAGAGTTTTCATGGAATATATTGATGATTTTGTAGTGGTATTTATTGATGATATCTTTGTATACTCTAAAAGCTATGAATATCATGAAAATCACATGCGCATTATCCTGAAGACTCTTAGAAGACATGAATTATTTGGTAATTTTAGAAAGTGTGAATTCTAGCTTCAGTAGATTTCTTTTGTTGGCCATATTGTCTCTAAGGATGGAATATCTATTGATCCTCTTAAGACAAGAGCAATCCAAGAATGGCCATCATCAACGAGTATAACCGAGGTACGCAGTTTTATTGGTTTAGCAGGTTATTATCAGCATTTCATCCAGAATATTTCCCGATTGGCTAACCCAATAATGAATTTCACACGTAAAGGGGTTAAATTTGTTTGGACAAAAGAGTGTGAAGAATGTTTTATATAACTTAAGAGAAGATTAGTAAATGCCGCTATATTGACTCTACCATCGGGGAATGATGGGTTCATTATTTATAGTGATGCATCGAAGAAAGGACTTTGTTGTGTCCTTATGGAGAATGATAGGGTTATTGCCTATGCATCACGACATCTAAAAATTCATGAGAAAAACTATACTAATCATGATCTTGAGTTATCTGTTGTAATCTTTGCTTTGAAGATATGGAGACATTATCTCTATGGTGGAAAATGTGAGATATATACCGATCAAAAGAGTTCAAAGTATATTTTCTCACAGAAAGAATTCAACATGAGGCAAAGGAAATGACTTGAACTACTCAAGGATTACTATTGCATGATACACTACCACCCGGGGAAGGCAAATAAGGTGGAAGAGGCATTGAGCAGAAAGGATCATGGAGTTTTAAACAAAATGAGAGTTTAAAGGGATCCAATTTTCATGGATATAGTAAAGTTGGATATGGTAATAACCATGGAAGGTGAAACATTGATATATTTTCAAATGGTGTCCAAACCATATTTATTAGAAAGGATAAAGAGTTCTCAGACATATGATAAATAGTTTCAAAAGAATAGTAAAGCTGTGAATGATGGGAGATTGAGTGACTTTGTGTATGAAGATGGAATTTTGAAATTAGGGAAGAGAATTTGTGTTCCCGATATACATGATCTAAAAAGGGAATTGTCGGACGATACTCATAGTTCCAATTTATCTATACACCCTGGGAGAACCAAAATGTATAGAGATTTGAAAGAACATTTTTGGTGGGACAACATGCAGAGGGAGATTGCTGATTTTGTGTCTCGATTTATTGTTTTTCAATAAGTGAAATCTAGAAGGCAACAGTCTAGATGAGTCATGCAACCTATTCTAATACCTGAGTAAAAATGGGATAATATTATGATGTACATCATCATGGGGCTACCAAAGACTCCTAGAAGGAACGATGCAATATGGGTCATTATTGATCGTCTTACCAAGTCAGCACATTTTCTTGCTATAAGAGAAGATCTACCACTTGAACGTCTAGCAGGAGTATATATTAATGATATTGTGAGACTTCTTGGAGTACCCCTATCGATTTTTTATGATCGTGATCCCCATTTTACTTCAGGATTCTGGAAAATTCTTCAGGAAGACCTGGATAATGAACTTCAATTGAGCGCTGCCTACCACCCCCAAACTAATGGACAATCAGAAAAGACTATTCAAACCTTAGAAGAAATTTTTAGATCTTTCTCACTTGACTTTCAGGGTATGAGAGATCAATATTTATCTCTGGTGGAATTTTTCATATAACAATAGCTTCCATTCAAGTATTCAGATTTCACCATATGAACCGTTATACGGAAAGAGATATCGCACGCTAACCTATTGGGATGATGTTGGTGAAAGAAAACTCGTAGTCCCAGAACATGTTGAGGAAATGATGGAAAGCAGCTCAATGTACGCAGAAGAGCTAAGCCGATAACCGAAGGAAGGATTTGGAATTTCAGGTAGGAGGTCAGGTTTTCTTGAAGGTATCTCGATGGAAGGGTGTTATATGTTTCAGTTAGAAGGGTAAATTAGGTCTGGGGTAGATCTTACCTTTAGAAAGTCTAGAACGAATTGGAGCAGTAGCTTACCATTTAGAAATGCCGCCAAGTCTCTCCAAAGTACACGATGTGTTCCACGTAAGACTGTTGAGAAAATACATGCTTGACCCAACACATGTACTCACCTATGAGGAATTAGAACTGGAACCCGATCTGTCTTATTGCGAAGAGCCTGTCAAGGTTCTTGATACAAGGGAACAAGTGCGGAGAAACCAGATGACTCATTTGGTAAAAGTTCTATGAAGAAACCATAAGATGGAAGAGGCAACATTGGAACCCAAGGAACATACGATGAAGAACCACCAGAGTCTTTTCATGTGGTAGTATTCTAAATATTTTTAGGATGAAATTATTTTATGTAGGGGAAAATGTAACACCCCAATATTCCACGGTATGTGTCCCTTTGAATAATGCAATAGCTTGCATTGTACGCAATTTCGAGTTCTAACACACCACAACCAATCAAACTAGCCATTATGAATAGTAATACCCACTTTTTGAAATTTAATACATTTTATCATTCAAAATGGACTTCATTTTCGGATTCGGAATATCAAAATTATCCTGGAGGGAAATTTTTGTATTTTTATGAAAACTTTCAATTTTTGATGAATAGTGAAAAACACCGAGTTAATGTTTAAAACCGAATTTTTATTTAAATAAATATTTATTTTATTTAAATTTATTTTAGGTAAAAATAGATACATAATACCTATATATGTTCAATGTAATTCATTAAAGTCAATTTATAATAATTTTAGATATATAAAAATTTTATTGATATTTTCACCATCTTTTACCCATCTCCTAAGAGAATTTGCAAATTCACATAAAACATAATTTTAACGCTTCTATTAGTGGAATTTAGAAAATCCGAGATACGCGGTTAATATCAAGGAGTAAAATGTGGTTCAAAAAGATAAAAATAATTTTTGGTGAATAGTAACTTTTTACTTTTATTTACCACGGTTAAAAGTAAATTGGGTAATTAAAGGTACAAATGATATTATTATTACCCTAACACGTGTATAAATTCTATTGACTAAGTTTAATTCGACCAAAAAAACCTTAGAAATAAAATATGAACCTCTTTGGTCTACTTGGATTAGATTATGACATTTATTATTATTTAATTCAAAGAAGAGTTAAAAGAGTTAAAATCAAAGTTTAATAACTAAAACATTTTAATATAGGGTTATACATAAGATAAATTTGATTATAAATATTAATTAGAAATATAAAAATATTTCCTACATAATGGTATTTTATTTATAATTTTTGGATATTAAAATATTTTAATTTATTTAGGACACAATGGTGATGCAGTAATTACCGAATTAATGAAATATTAAAATAATTGATTTTATAAATAATCAAATCAATGTAATTTGAGACTTTTTATGAATTAAATTAATTTTATTAGATAATATGACATTCTAGGATTGATTAAATGAATTTCGTTTGAATTAATAAAGTTGTTAAGACTTTACCAAAAATCAATTATTAAATAGTGTCAAAATTGATATAAAGGAGTTTTTAAAACAAATATTAAATTGATATAATATCCCTAAAATTATAAGTTTTGGCCAAAGGACTTATATAATGATAGTAGTATCATTAATGAACCACTTGGGGTTCTCTTGGAACTATATAGTAAGTTTATTAACCATATAATATAAAAATACAAAGAGACATGGTAAATGTCAAACTATTTAAATAAGAGTTAAATATAAATGATAAGGTTAATATAGTGCCCCAAACCTGTCTAAAATATATTGGAGGAAAGGCTTTCGACACATACCCACATTATCCTCAAAATAAGTCACTTTTGAGCCATTATAAACCTAATATGGTTTTATTATAAAATAATATTTTAAGTTTTTTATAAGGTTCCCCTCACCCCTCTTATAAAAGGGCACCCCCTTCTCTCAAATTCATACCTTCAAAACCTTTTGGATCATCCAAACCATGCCCAAATATCCTCTCAACTTCCATCACTTCATCCTAAAGGCCTTTATATAGTTATAAATCCAACTTAAGTAGCCCTTTTGACCAAATCAAAAGGAAGAACCTGAAGAAGAGGTAATATTTTCACCACCCTCTTTCAAGTTCTTTTCTTCTTCCACTCCTTCTTTATTTGTTGTTTCCATTATAAAATAATAACTCCAGTATCTTCTATATACTGTGATTTTATTATGAATATGGAACAACCAAATTCATGATTCTATCTATCCCTTTAATGACATGTCAACATACGTGCATATGTACGGCTTACCGTCTCCACGTCGTCGTGTAATTGTAATTCAAAAAATTATTATTTGGATGGGTATGATAATGATGTGTAATTAAAGTAAATAATGAATATAAAATTATAATTATTCTTTATATATGATATAACATCCTATTATATATTATTTTAATATCAAAATAATGATATTGTCCCTCGTGCATACGTACGGACTATCGTCTCCATGAACGCGATGAGATTCATTCCCACGTATGGTGACATGTCATTCAAGGGATGGATAGAATAATTAATTTGGTTGTTCCATATTTATAATAACATCATAGTATATAGAAGATACTAGAGTTATTATTTTATAATGGAAACAACAAAGAAAGAAGAAGAGGAAGAAGAAAGGACCTTGAAAGAGGGTGGTGAAAACATTACCTCTTCTTCGGGTTCTTCCTTTTGATTTGATCAAAAGGGAACCTTAACATGGATTTCTGACTAACGGAAGGCCATTAGGATTAAGTGAGGGAAGTTGAGAGGATATTTGGGTAGGGGTTGGCTGAACCAAAAGCCTTTGAAGGTATGAATTTGAGAAAAGAGGGAGTCCCCTTTTATAAGAGGGGTGAGGGCCACATTAGAAAAAACTTCAAATATTATTTTATAAGAACTTATATTCAGTTTATAATGGTTACAAAGTGACTTATTTTGAGGATAATGAGGGGATGGGTCGAAATAATTTCATCCAATAGATTTTATATAGGTTTGGGTAACTATATTAACATTATCATTTATATTTAACTCTTAGTTAAATAGTTTGACAGTTACCATGTCTCTTTGTATTTTTATATTATACGGTTAACAAACATAGTATATACTTCCAAGAGACCCCCAAGTGGTTAATTAATGACACAAATATCATTATATAAGTCCTTTGGATGAAACATAGATATTTATGGATATTATATCAATTTATAACATAATAATTGTTTTAAAAACTCATTTTTGTCAATTTTGACACTATTTAATAAGTGATATTTGTTAAAGTCTTATAAAACATTATTAATTCAAACCAAATTAATTTAAGAAATAATAACATGTCATATTAACCTATAAAATTAATGAAATTTATAAAAAGTCTCAAATTAGATTTATTTGGATATTTATAATATCAATTATTTTAATATTTCATTAATTAGGTAATTACTGCATCACCATTGTGTCATAAATAAAATAAATTATTTAATATCTAAAAATTAAAAATAAATTATAATTAGGTAGGAAATATTTTTTTCCTTCTAATTAATATTTATAATTGAATTTATCTTATGTATAACCAAATATTAAAATGTTTTAGTTATTAAACTTTGGTTTTAACTCTTTTAACTCTTCTTTGAATTAAATAATAATAAATGACCCAATCTAATCCAAGTGGACAAAAGAGGTTCATATTTTATTACTAAGGTTGTTTTTGGTCGAATTATACTTAGCCAATAGAATTAGGACTTGTGTTAGGGTAATAATAATATCATTTTTACCCTTAATTACCCTATTTACTTTTAACCGTGGTAAATAAAAGTAAAAGGTCACTATTCACCAAAAATTATTTTTATCTTATTGAACCACATTTTACTCCTTGATATTAAATATGTCTCTCAGATTTTCAAAATTCCACTCACAGAAGCGGTAAAATTATGTTTTATGTGAATTTGCAAATTCTCTTAGGAGATGGGTAAAAGACAGTGAAAAGTTCAATAAATTTTTTATATATGTAAAATTATTATAAACTAACTCCAATGAATTACATTGAACATATATTGGTATTATGCATCTATTTTTACGTAAAACAAATTTAAACAAAATAAATAATTATTTAAATAAAAATTCAGTTTTCAACTATAACTTAGTGTTTTTCACTATTCATCAAAAATTGAATGTTTTCAGAAAAATAACAAAATTTCACCTCTGGCTAATTTCAATATTACGAATCCAAAAATGAAGTCCATTTTCAAATATAAAATGTATAAATTTTTAAAAAGTGGCTATTGGTATTCATAATGGCTAGTTTGATTGGTTGTGGTGTGTTAGAACTCGACGTTGCGTACAATGCAAGCTATTACATTATTCAATGGAAAACATACCGTGGAAGCTTGGGGTGTTACATTCAACCCTCCTTCAAATAATTTCATCCTCAAAATTTCTAGAATAATACTGCATGAAAAGACTCGGGTGGTTCTTCATCATTAGTTCCTAGGGTTCCCACGTTGCCTCTTCAATCTTATAGTTTCTCCATATAACTTTTAACAGACGAGTTGTCCAGTTTCTCAGCATGTGGTCTCTTGTATCAAGAACCTTGACATGCTCTTTGCAATAAGAAAGATCGGGTTCCTGTTCTAATTCCTCATAGGTGAGTACATGCATTGGGTCAGACATCTATTTTCTCAACAGTGATACGTGGAACACATCGTGTACTTTGGAGAGACTTGGCGGCATTTCCAAACGATAAGCTACCAACCCAATTTTTTCTAAAAATTTGAAAGGTCCGATGTACCTGGGACTCAATTTACCCTTCTTACTGAAATGTATAACACCCTTCCATGGAGATACCTTCAAGAAAACATGATATCCTACCTGAAATTCCAAATCCTTCCTTCGGTTATCGGCATAGATCTTCTTCCTACCTTGAGCTGCTTTGATGTGGGTTTGGATTACATTCACCTTTTCCATCGTTTCCTCAACAAGTTCCGGGCCTACGAGTTTTCTTTCACCCACATCATCCCAATAGGTTGGTGTGCGACATGTCTTTCCGTATAACGCTTCATAGGGTGCCATTTGAATACTTCAATGGACGCTATTGTTATAGGAAAATTCCACCCGAGGTAAATATTGATCCCACATACCCTGAAAGTCATGTGAGAAAGATCTTAACATGTCTTCAATGGTTTGAATAGTCCATTATGATTGTCCATCTGTTTGGGGGTGGTAGACAGTGCTCAAATGAAGTTCAGTATCCAGGGCTTTCAGAAGACTTTTCCAGAATCATGATGTAAAATGGGGATCACGATCAGAAACAATCGATATGGGTAATCCATGAAGTCTCACAACTTCATTAATATATAGTCTTGCTAGACATTCAAGTGGTAGATCTTCTCTTATAGTAAGAAAATGTGTTGACTTGGTAAGACGATCAACAATGACCCATAAGGCATTATTCCTTCTAGGAGTCTTTGGTAGCCCAATGATGAAGTCCATCGTAATATTATCCCATTTACAATTAGCTATTTGAAGAGGTTGCATGACTCCTCCAGGCAGTTGCCTTCTAGTTTTCACTTGTTTACAAACCATACATCTTGACACAAAATCAGCAATATCCCTCTTCATGTTGTCCCACCAAAAATATTCTTTCAAATCTCTACACATTTTGGTGATCTCAGGGTGTATAAAGACATTGGAACTATGAGCTTCATCCAATAATTCCCGTTTTAGATCAGATATATCGGGAACACAGAGTCTCTTCCCAAATTTCAAAATTCCATCTTCATACACAAAGTCACTCAATATCCCATCATTCACATCTTAAATCTTCTTTTGAAACTCTTTATCATCAGTCTGAGAACTCTTTATCCTTTCTAGTAAAGATGGTTTGGAAACCATTAGAAAAAGTATCGATGTTTCACCTTCCATGGTTATTCCCATATCCAACATTACTAGATCCATGAAAATTAAATTCCTTTCAACTCTAATTTTGTTTATCACTCCATGATCCTTTCTGCTCAAAGCATCTTACACCTTATTTTCATTCCCCGGGTGGTAGTGTATCGTGCAATAATAATCCTTGAGTAGTTCATGCCATCTCCTTTTCCTCATGTTGAGTTCTTTCTATGATAAAATATACTATAAACATATGTGATCGGTATATATCTCACATTTTTCACCATAGAGATAATGTATCCATATCTTCAAAGAAAAGATTAAAAAACCTAACTCAAGATCATGAGTAGGATAGTTTTTCTCATGAATTTTTAGCTGTCATGATGCATATGTAATAACTCTATCATTCTGCATAAGGACACAACCAAGTACTTTCTTCGATGCATCACTATAAATAACGAACCCATCATTCCCAGAAGGTAGAGTCAATATAGGGGCATTGACTAATCTTCTCTTCAATTCTTCAAAACATTCTTCACACTCTTTTTTCCAATCAAATTTAACCCCTTTACGTGTGAGCTTCGTTAATGGGTTTGCCAATCGGGAAAAATTCTTAACGAAATTCTGATAATAACATACTAAACCAAAAAAACTGCGTACCTCTTTTATACTCATTGGTGCTGGCCATTCTTGGATTGCTCTTGTCTTAAAAGGATCAACAGAGATTCCATCCTTAGAGAGAGTATGGAAAAGAAAAGAAATCTCCTAAATCCATAATTCACACTTGCTAAAATTACCATATAATTCTTGTCTTATATGATTCTTCAAGATAATATGCAAGTGATTTTCATGATCTTCGTAGATTTTAGAGTATACCAAGATATCATCAATAAATACCACTACAAAATCATCGAGATACTCCTTGAAAACACTGTTCATTAGATCCATGAATACAGAGGGTGCATTAGTCAATCCAAAAGGAATTATTATAAACTCGTAATGCCCGTACCAGGTTTGAAATGATGTCTTCAGAATGTCTTCCTTTTTCACACACAACTGATGGTATCCAGATCGAAGGTCAATCTTTGAAAATTATTGAGCTCCATGTAGTTGGTCAAATAAATCATCAATGCGAGGTAGGGGATACTTGTTCTTTTTTGTTATAGCATTGATCTCCCTATAGTTGATACATAACCACATATATCCATCTTTATTTTTAACAAAAAGGAAAGTGGCTCCCCATGGAGAAACACTAGGGAAAATAAATCCCTTATTACTCAATTACTCTAGTTGTTTCCTTAGTTCAACTAATTCCACAATGGCCATTCTATAAGGGGTCTTCAATATAGGACTTGAACCATGAATTAAATCACTGGAAAACTCAATTTCTCATTCTAGAGGATGTCCAAGAAAATCTTACGGAAACACATCTACATATTCTTTCACAATAGGTATATCCACTATTTGAACATTCCTTTCCTCACCCACAGTTATTTTATTCTCTTCAACTTCTATAATTGAATTTAGTTGAGCTACTTGGGGTGGATCTAGATAAGAATCAGGTGGTGACGATTCTTCTCTAAAGATAAGGTTTTCTTTATCGTCATCATCAAAAATCGTAACCTCCTTCTTATTACAATAAATCATCGCATCATGGTCCGAAAGCCAATCCATAGGGAGGATTATATCAAATTCAATCATGGGTATGACGATGAGATCAGGAAATAAAGAACATTTATGTGCTCTAATGGGGACTAATTCAGAAAACATTATTGCAATGATACTTCCCTTAAAAGTTTTTACTGACAACTCCCTTGTTAAATCAAATTAAAAATATCTAATTTTCTTAGAAACTTCGAGTTCTATCACACCACAACAAATCAAACTAGCCATTATGAATAATAATACACAATTATTGAAATTTTATACATTTTATTTTTCAAAACGGACTTCATTTTTGGATTTAGAATGTCAAATTTATCCTATGGTGAAATTTTGGTATTTTTCTAAAAACCTTCAATTTTTGATAAATAGTGAAAAACACTAAGTTATTGTTTAAAACCGAATTCTTATTTAAATAATTATTTATTTTATTTAAATTTATTTTAGGTCAAAATAGATACTTAATACCTACATAAGTTCAATGTAATTCATTGGAGTCGGTTTATAATAATTTTAGATATATAAAAATTTTATTGAACTTTTCACCTTCTTTTACCCATCTCCTAAGAGAATTTTCAAATTCACATAAAACATAATTTTAGATCTTCTATGAGTGGAATTTCAAAAATATGAGAGACACTATTAATATCAAGGAGTAAAATGTGGTTCAATATCATAAGAATAATTTTTGGTGAATAGTAACTTTTTTACTAATATTTCCAACGGTTAAAACTAAATAGGGTAATTAAGGGTAAAAATGATAATATTATTACCCTAACACACGTCCTAATTCTATTGGCTAAGTATAATTAGACCAAAATCAACCTTTTGAATAAAATATGAACCTCTTTGGTCCACTTGTATTAGATTATGACATTTATTATTATTTAATTCAAAGAAGAGTTAAAAGACTGAAAATCAAAGTTTAATAACTAAAACATTTTAATATAGGGTTATACATAAGATAAATTAGATTATAAATATTCATTAGATATATAAAAAGATTTCCTGCATAATGGTATTTTATTTATAATTTTTAGATATTAAATAATTTAATTTATTTATCCCACAATGGTGATACAGTAATTACCTAATAAATGAAATATTAAAATAATTGATATTATAAATATCCAAATAAATATAATTTGAGACTTTTTATGAAATCCATTAATTTTATAGGTTAACATGACCTGTTAGTATTTCTTAAATGAATTTTTTTTGATTTAATAAATTTATTAGGACTTTAACAAAAATGAATTATTAAATAGTGTCAAAATTGACATAAAGGAGTTTTTAAGACAAATATTATATTATAAATTGATATAATATCAGTAAAAATATAATGTTCTGCCAAAGGGATTATATAATGATATGAGTATCATTACTGAACCACTTGGGGTTCACTTTAAGGTATATAGTAAGTTTATTACCCATATAATATAAAAATACAAAGATACATGGTAAATGTGAAACTATTTAACTAAGAGTAAAATACAAATGATAAGGTTAATATAGTGAACCGAACATTTATAAAATATATTGGATGAAATTATTTCGACCCATCCCCACCTTATCCTCGAAATAAGTCACTTTGGATCCATTATAAACCGAATATGAATTTATTATAAAATAATATTTTAGTTTTTCCTAAGGTGCCCCTCAGCCCTCTTATAAAAGGAATCTCCACCTTCTCTCAAATTCATACCATCAAAGCCTTTTAGTTCGGCCAAAACATACCCAAATATCCTCTTAACTTCCCTAAATTCATCCTAAAGGCCTTACTTTATTTAGAAATCCATCTTAGGGAGCTCTTTTGATCAAATCAAAAGGAAGAACCTGAAGAAGAGGTAATGTTTTCACAACCCTCTTTCAAGTTCCTTTCTTCTTCTTCCACTTATTCTTTCCTTGTTGTTTCTATTCTAAAATAATAACTCCAGTATATTATATATAATTTTATGTTATTATAAATATGGAACAACCAAATTCATTATTCTATCCATCCCTTGAATGACATGTCCCCATACGTGCGTACGTACGGCTTACTGTCTCTACGACGTGGTGTAATTGTTATTCAAAACATTATTATTTGTATGGGTCTCATAATGATGTGTAATTGAATTAAATATTAAATATAACAATATAATGATTCTTTATATATGATATACCATCCAATTATATATTATTTTAATATCAAAAGAATGATATTGCCGCTCGTGGGTACATACGAACTACCGTCACCACGAACGCGATGAGATTCATTCCCCATCGTATCCATTCAAGTATAATTCTCATTTGATGATTAAAAATAATTTTTGAGGACTTGATGTAATTAGGTATATGAATAATATATAACCTATCCATAACAAACAAGTCTTATGTAACAAAACATATAAAATAAAATGAGTAAGTTAACACCCAAAACGACGATAATACAAATATATTATTAACAAATCAATGTTAGAAGATCATATATGATATCATATTAATTTATGTGATTATTTTATAATTTAACAAAAACTATTTCACCATTATACGTGAGTTTAAAATACCCTCGACCAAGGAATAGTACATGGTAAGGGTTTATCTTACAATATTTTCATTATCCGAGGTTGTTTATACGTAATTATCTACTAGGACCTCTTTATCATCCACATCCATGTTTCTTAAAAATGTATCTCAAATAATTCTTACTATTTTATAGACTATTGGTTAAATTAATTTATACCATTTTTTGAATTTTTATTATAAGTTTATAAAGGAATCTTTCCTTCGTTTTCCAAACAAGGTCCTTTTTAACATTTTCGACAGAATTTAGTTAAGAATGTATTTTTTAAACTTATACGACAGGTGCAGCTATTTTCCGCCACTATAAAATAGTCAAAGCTTCTGTTACAAGATTATAAGAATATTTTCAAAGTAAATGTTTTAAATATGTGTCTTTTAAATGATTTCAGAAAAAGAGATATTTCTCTCAAATATTTTTGATTTCATCTATGTCAACATCTTTTGATGGATTTTAAGCTTATTTGAAGTTGATTTTTTATGATACAAAACTTCCATATTATATTGAATGTTTTGTGATATGTTTGACTATGGATGTGTTATTTTTATACCATTCATGGTTTATGGAGATATAATTGACATTTCGTATGCTAGTTTTAATATGAATGTTTATGTTATGTTTAAAACTGTTCATATGAGGAATGCATTGGACTTAATAAGTGACAGGTGGAGCCTGCTATAGCTACTCAATGCATCGGTATGTCTCATGAGACAAACTAGTTTCTTGGCACAAGGCCTTGACAAAATCTTATTTGTAGTATTGGCACAAGGCCTTGACTATGTGGTTATGATAGTCTGGCATTATGAATTCCATCATTATGAAAGTGGTTATAGATATTACATGTGATTATTCTACTAGTATAATATCCATGTGAATAATTAAATGGTATTATTTCATTTTATTTCTACCATATAATATTGAATTTCATGTTCAAAAGGATTTTGTTCTAGTTATACATTGTCTTAATTGTTTATGCTTATTTTTTAAATTTTTTCCTATATCGTTATCCTTACTGGGCATCTATGATCACCCCTTTCTATGTTTTATTTTTCACAAGATGTGAAGAAGTATTTTATGAATGACCTATAGTGATATTATGAGGGGATATGAGTATGGCCTATGGAGAAAAGATATTGTTGTAGTTTTCATTTTATGATGTACTGTAAGACTTATGAATGTATCTAGTGATTCCAAGGCTACTAAACTAATCGGTCTGTCGAGACATGACCTTTTTTTATCATGCCAATGTTATTTAATAATGCACCGACTCTGGGTAACTGGGGAAGGGTCATTATGGTTGGTATTATTGATGTTTCACCTTCCATGGTTATTCCCATATCAAACATTACTAGATCCATGAAAATTGGATCACTTTCAACTCTCATTTTGTTTAAAACTCCATGATCCTTTCTACTCAAAGAATCTACAAACTTATTTTCCTTCCCCAGGTGGTAGTGTATCATGAAATCTTAGTCCTTGAGTAGTTCAAGTCATCACATTTGCCTCATGTTCAGTTATTTCTGTGAGAAAATATACTTAAAACTCTTGTGATCAGTATATATCTCACATTTTTTTCACCATAGAGATAATGTCTCCATATCTCCAAAGCAATAATTACAGAAGCTAACTCAAGATCATGAGTAGGATAGTTTTTCTCATGAATTTTTAGCTATCATGATGCATATGAAATAACCCTATCATTTTTCATAAGGAAACAACCAAGTCTTTCTTCAATGCATCACTATAAATAATGAACCCATCATTCCCCGATGGTAGAGTCAATATAGGGGTACTAACTAATATTCTCTTCAGTTACTTTTGTCCTAAACAATTTAACCCCTTTACGTGTGAGCTTCATTAATGGGTTATCCAATAAGGAAAAATTATGGATGAAACTCCGATAACAGCCTATTAAACCAATAATACTTTATACATCTATTATACTTGTTGGTGCTGGGAATTATTGGATTGCTCTTGTCTTAGAAGGATCAACATAGATTCCATCTTTAGAGAGAATATGGCCAAGAAAATAAATCTTCGAAAGCCAGAATTCACACTTGTTAAACTTCCCATATAATTAATGTCTTCTAAGAGTCTTCAAGATAATGCGCAAGTGATTTTCATGATCTTCGTAGCTTTTAGAGTATACCAAGATATCATCAATAAATACCAATAAAAAATCATCGAGATATTCCTTGAAATCTATGTTCATTATATCCATGAATAGAGAGGGTGCATTAGTCAATCCAAAAGTCATTACTGTAAACTCGTAATGACCATACCTAGTTTGAAATGCAGTCTTCAGAATTTCTTTCTTATTCACACACAACTGATGGTATCCAGATCGATGTTCAATCTTTGAAAAGTATTTAGCTCCATGCAGTTGGTTAAATAAATCATCATTGAGAGGTAGGGGAAGCTTGTTATTTATTGTTATAGTATTGACCTCCCTGTAATCGATACATAACCTCATAGATCCATCTTTATTTTTAACAAAAAGGATAGGGGCTCCCCATGGAGAAACACTAGGGCAAATAAATCCCTTATTACTCAATTCCTCTATTTGTTTCTTTAGTTCATCTAATTCCACAATGGCCATTATATAAGGGGTTTTTGATATAGGCCTTGAACCAGGATTTAAATCAAGGGAAAACTCAATTTCTCGTTCTGGAGGATGTCCAGGTAAATCTTCCAGAAACACATCTATATATTATTTGACAATAGGTAAATCCCATATTTGAACATTCCATTACTCAGCCATAGTTATTTCATTCTCTTCCTCCCCGATAATTGAATTTTGTTGAGATATTGGGGGTGGATCTAGATAAGAATCAGGTGGAGATGATTCTACTCTAAAGATAAGGTGTTCTTTATCGTCATCATCAAAAATCGTAACCTCCTTCTTCTTACAATAAATCTTCACATCATGATCCGAAAGCCAATCCATACCGAGGATTATATAAAATTCAATCATGTGTATGACGATGAGATCAGCAGATAATGAAATTTTATGTGCTCTAATGAGGACTGATTCACAAAAATTTGTTGCAATGATACTTCCCTTAAGAGTTTTGACTAAAAACTCCCTTGTTAAATGAAATAGAAAATATCTAATTTTCTTATCAAACTAGGAAGATATGAAACAATGTGATGATCCAGAATCAAATAAAGAATTTTCTAAACTTGAGAAAACCATTAAATTACCTTCCACCACATATTTTGGAGCCTCTACCTTAGCAGTAGTGATAACATAATCTTGGCCTTGATCCCGTGGCCTTTTTTGAGGTAAGTTACGCTGAAGCTTAGTATATTAATTTTTATAATGTCACAACTCCATGAAATTGTAGTATTGAACATCAGTAGCATCTTTCTTCCCCTTGCAATCACGAGCTTGGTGGCCTTTTTAACCACACTTGTAACAGACTCCCATTACCTTCAAGCAAGTACCAGGGTGTTTCTACCCACATTTTCTGCAGGATGGATATTCAACTTTTCCCTTCTTCCCCTTATTTCCATTCCTAGAGTGATCAGCAAATCACTTCTTCTCTTACTTTGCTTTAAATTCATAAGACTTAGAGAATTCGTTTTCTATCTTGATAGCACGTGAGACAATATCTTCGTACAATGTGAAGGATTGTGAGACTAATGGTAGATGGAGAAATGGGTTTAACCCATTAATGAAATGATCAATATTACTCCTTGGGTTACATATATAATCTCATGCATCCCTTTATAAACTTGTAAACTTAGCCTCATACTTTTCGACCTTATCATCATACTTTTGTCTCAGACTCAGAAGTTGCCTTTCCATATCTACCCGATGGTCATGAGGAAAGTATTTTTCTAAGAAAAGCACTTTGAACTCCCTCCATTCCATATTTGATACTTCATCATAATCCTTCGTGTTCTGAATCAATGACCACCATTGATCAGCATCTCCAGTGAGGAAGTAAACTCCCAAGATAACTTTCTCCATTTCACTACTCCCCAAGGAATAGAATATTTTCTCTAAGGAATTTATCCTTTTCTCAGTTACTAATGGATTTGTATCCTCATTGAATGTTGGTGGTTGTTTCCTCATGAAGATATCTAACATTGATCTTCCATGATGCGGATCAGGGTGCTCTATACGGGTAAGGTTATTATTCATAACCTGAGTGAGTTGTCCAAGTATGGTGATTGGCTAATAATCACCAGTTGCATCACCAGATCCACTATAATTATATTGGCTGGGAGGGAAATCCAAACATGGAGTGCTTACATTGATATAGTTTCCATTCCATCCACTAGGAACCATTTCTAAACAATGGCATACACTAGATTAGTTTATGAATCACAATACATAAATCCAAACTTGTAAAAAACTTAACATAAATTGAATAGTTTATGGATATAATCTGTAATCATGAAAATGTTTTCTTTGAGGAAGTATATACTCATAAACCCTTTATAATGGTTTGTAAAAAAATGATAATTATCCTAAGAATATCCCCCGTGATTATCGTAACCAGGAGTGCAACAAGGCCTATTGTCGTGCAACAGTTCTCATTCAAGTCTAGATCAAAGCCATGTTTTTGTGTTTTACCCCTAGGTACATCTGTTCCAGAGCCACCTCTACCTACTTGAATACAGATAGGGATGCATTTCTTGAAAAACTCAAAAAAAATCTACAATACCAAAATTATAGGATGTTCTTATATACTAATCCTCAAAGTCCATCTTAGGTCTATGTTCTCTAATAAGAGTTTATCTAAATCTAGTTTCCAAGGTTTGTACTAAACTTCTTCTGATTCCAACTGTAATGCCTCGACCTCAGTTACAAAGATTCAGTGCATTATTACATTAAATTTTCATGATAAAAAAATATCAAGTCTCGAAGGATCGATTAGTTTAGTAGCCTTGGAATCACTAGATACATTCAAAAGTCTTACATTATATCATAAAATGAAAACTACAACAATAGACTATCACCATATACCACACACATATCCCCTCATAATATTCCAACAAGTCATTCATAAAATTCTTCTTCACATCCTGGGAAATATATAACATAGAAAGGGGTGAGCCCAGATGCCCAGTAAGGATAACAATAGAGCAGAAACTTTCATAAATAAGCATAAACATTTAAGACAATTTATAACTAAAACAAAAGCCTTTTAAACATGAACTTCAGCATAATATGGCATAAATAAAATAAAATAATTCCATTTACTTATTGACATGGATATTCTACTAGTCAAATAATCACATGCATTATCAATAACAACTTTCATAATGATGGAATGCATAATGTCAGATTATCATAACCACATAGTCAAAGCCTTATGCCAAGACTACAAATAATATTTTCTCAAGGCCTTGTGCCAAGACACTACTTTGTCTCATGATATCTACCGATACATCGAGGAGCTATAGTGGGCTCCAACCGTCACTTATTAAGTCGAATGCATTCTTCATATGAACATGTTTAAACATAACATAAACATTCATATTAAAACTAGCAAACGAAATGTCAATAAATTCTCTATAAACCATGAATGGTATAAAAATAACACATCCACAGTCAAACATATCACAAAACCTTCAATACCATATGTATGTTTTGTATCATAACAAATCATCTTCAAATAAGCTTAAAATCCATCAAAGGATGTTGACATAAATGAAATCAAAACTATTTGAGAGAAATATCACTTTTATTAAAATCATTTAAATGCCACATAATTAAAAAATTTACATTGAAAATATTTTTATAAGCTTGTAAGGGAAGATTCGATGATTTTATAACATCAAAAAAATAGCTTCACCCACCATATAAGTTAAAAAAATACATTCTTACCTTAATTCTGTCGAAAAGGTTAAAAAGGACCTTGTTTGGAAAATGACAGAAACATTCCTCTATAAACATCTTATAAAAGGTCAAAAAAAGGTATAAATGAATTTAAACTATAGTTTATAAAATAGTAATAATGATTTGAAATATATATTTATGAAACATGGATGTGGATGATAAAGAGGTACCAGTAGATAATTATGTATAAACAACCTTTGATAATGAAGAGATTGTGAGATAAACCCTTACCTTGTACTTTTCCTTTGTCGAGGGTAGTTTAATCTCCTGTATAATGGTTAAATAATTGTTATTAAATTATACAATAATCACATACATTCATATGATATCATATATGATCTTTTAACACTGCTTTGTTAATAGTATCTTAGTATTATCGTAATTTCTGGTGTTAAATTACTCGTTTTCTTTTATATATTTTGTTACATAAGCCATGCTTGTTATGTATTTGATACATATGAAGTGTGTGTAATGTAATACCTATGAATTTCATTTCAGGTGTGAACTTACCCAGATTCGGTGCATTATTACATAACATTGGCATGGTCACAAAATATCACGTCTCAAAAGACCGATTAGTTTAGTAGCCTTGGAATCACTAGATACATTCATAAGTCTTACATTACATCATAAAATTAAAACTACAACAATATGTTGTCTCCATAGACCACAGTAATATCCCCCCATACTATCCCTGCAGGTCATTCATAAAATACTTCTTTACATCCCGGGAAAAATAAAACAGAGAAAGGGGTGAGCTCAGATGCCCAGTAAGGATAACAATATAGTGGAAACTTTCATAAATAAGAATAAAAATTTAAGGAAATGTATAACTAAAATAAAATCCTTTTAAACATGAGTTTTAGTATAATATTTCAGACATAAAATTAAATAATTCCATTTACTTATTCACATGGATATTCTACTAGTCAAATAATCACATGCAATATCAATAACCACTTTCATAATGATGGAATGCATAATGCTAGACTCTCATAACCACATATTCAAAGCCTTGTGCGAAGACTACAAATAAGATTTTGTCAAATCCTTGTGCCAAGAAACTATTTTATCTCATGAGACCTACCGGTGCATCGAGGATCTATAACAGGCTCCACCAGTCACTTATTAAGTCCAATGCATTCCTCATATGAACATGTTTAAACATAACATAAACATCCGTTTTAAAACTATCATACGAAATGTCAAAAATTTCTCTATAAACAATGAATGGTATAAAAATAACACATACACAGTCAACCATATCACAAAACCTTCAATACAATATGGAAGTTTTTTCATCATAATAAATCAACTTCAAATAAGCTTAAAATCTATCATAGGATATTGACATAGATTAAATCAAAACTATTTGAGAGAAATATCTCTTTTTTTGAAATCATTTAAAATCCACATAATTAAAAATTTTAATTTGAAAGTATTTTTATAAGCTTATAAGGGATGCTTCGACAATTTTATAATGGCTAAAAATAGCTACACCCTCTGTATAAGTTAAAAAAAGACATTCTTACCTTAATTCTGTCGAAAAGGTTAAAAAATACCTTGTTTGGAAAATTATGGAAAGATTCCTTTATAAAATTCCTATAAAAAGTCAAACAAGGGTATAAATTACTTTAACCCATAGTATATAAAATAGTAAAAATTATTTGAAATATATTTTTAAGAAACATGGATGTGGATGATAAAGAGGCCCGAGTAAATAATTACATATAAACAACCTCGGATAATGAAAAGATTGTGAGATAAACCCTTACCTTGTAATTTTAATTGGTTGAGGGTAGTTTAACCTCCTATATAATGTTGAAATAATTATTATTAAATTATACAATAATCACATACATTAACATGATATCATATATGATCTTTTAATATTGCTCTGTTAATAATATCTTAGTATTATCGTCATTTCAAGTGTTAACTTACTCGTTTTTTTAAGTTTCGTTACATAAGATGTGTTTGTTTTGGATAGGTTGTATATTATTAATATCCATAATTATATCAAGTCCTTATACATTATTTTTAATCATCAAATGAGAATTACACTTGAAGGGATACGATGGTGAATGAATCTCACCGCGTTCGTGGAGACGGTAGTCCGTACGTACGCACGAGCGAGAATATAATTCTTTTGATATTCAAAAAATATATAATTGGATGGTATATCATATATAAAGAATAATTATAATGTTATATTTATTATTTACATCAATTACACATCATTATCATACACATCCAAATAATAATGTTTTTAATAACAATTACACCACGACGTGGAGACGGTAAGCCGCACGTACGCACGTATGGTGACATGTCATTCAAGGAATGGATAGAATAATGAATTTGGTTGTTCCATATTTATAATAAAATCACAGTATATAGAATATACTGGAGTTATTATTTTATAATGGAAACAACAAAGAAAGAAGAAGTGGAAGAAGAAAGGAACTTGAAAGAAGGTGGTGAAAACATTACCTGTTCTTCGGGTTCTTCCGTTTGATTTGGTCAAAAGGGATCCTTAAGATGGCTTTATGACTAATGGAATGCCTTTAGGATTAAGTTATGTAAGTTTAGATGATATTTGGGCAGGGTATGGCCGATCCCAAAGGATTTGTAGGTATGAATTTGAGAGAAGTGGGAATGCCCTTTTATAAGAGGGGTGAGGGGCACCTTAATAAAAACTTAAAATATTGTTTTATAATAAATTCATATTCGGTTTATAATGAATCCAAAGTGACTTATTTCACGTATAAGGTGGGTATTGGTCTAAATAATTTCATCCAATATATTTTAGATAGTAATGGGTCACTATATTAGCCTTATCATTTATATTTAAGTCTTAGTTAAATAGTTTGACATTTATCATATCTCTTTGTATTTTTATATTATATGGTTAATAAACATATTATATACTTCCAAGAGAACCCCAAGTGGTTCATTAATGATACACCTATTATTATATAAGTTTTTTGGCCGAATCTTAGATTTTTAGGGATATTATATCAATTTATAGTATAATAATTGTTTTAAAAACTCCTTTATCTCAATTTTGACATTATTTAAAAATTGATTTTTGTTTAAGTCTTAACAACTATATTAATTTAAAAAAATTCATTTAAGCAATCCTAGAATTCCATATTAACCTATAAAATTAATGGAATTCATAAAAAGTCTCAAATTACATTTTTTTGAATATTTATAATACCAATTTTTTAATATTTCATTAATTAGGTAATTACTGCATCACCATTGTTTCATAAATAAATTAAATTATTTAATATCTAAAAATTATAAATAAAATAAAATTATGTACTAAATCTTTTTATATTTATAATTAATATTTATAATTGAATTTATCTTATATATAGCCCTATATTAAAATGTTTTAGTTATTAAACTTTGATTTTAAGTCTTTTAACTCTTCTTTGAATTAAATAATAATAAATGTCCTAATCTAATCCATGTGGATGAAATAGATTAATATTTTATTCCTAAGGTTGTTTTTGGTCAAATTATACATATCCAATAGAATTAGAACATGTTTAGGGTAATAATAATATCATTTTGACCCTTAATTACCCTATTTACTTTTAACTGTGGTAAATAAAAGTAAAAAGTTACTTTTCACCAAAAATTATTTTTATCTTATTGAACCACATTTTAATCCTTGATATTAACCGTGTCTCTTGGATTTTCAAAATTCCACTCACAGAAGTGGTAAAATTATGTTTTATGTAAATTTGCAAATTTTCTTTTGAGATGGGTAAAAGACGGGAAAAAGTTCAATAAAAATTTTACATATCTAAAATTATTATAAACTGACTCCAATGAATTAAATTGAACTTATATAATTATTATGTATCTATTTTTTTCCTAAAAAAAATTAAATTAAATAAATATTTATTTAAATAAAAATTCTGTTTTAAACTATAACTCAGTGTTTTTCACTATTCATCAAAAATTGAAAATTTTCAGAAAAATACCAAAATTTCACCCTAGATTATTTTGATATTCTGAATCCAAAAATGAAGTCCATTTTTAATGATAAAATGTATAAAATTTCAAAAATGGTTATTACTATTCATAACGACTAGTTTTATTGGTTATGATGTGTTAGAACTCGAAGTTGCGTACAATGCAAGCTATCGCATTATTCAAAGGGCAACGTATCATGGATGCTTGGGGTGTTACATTATACCCTATTTCAAATAATTCCATCCTTGAAATTTCTAGAATACTTCCACATGAAAAGACTCATTTTGTTCTTCATTATAAGTTCCTTGGGTTCCCACGTTGCCTCTTCTATCTTATGGTTTCTCCATAGAACTTTTACCAGATGAGTCGTCTAGTTTCTCAGAACTTGTTCTCTTGTATCAAGAAACATGATAGTCTCTTCTCAATAAGACAGATCTGGTTCCAGTTCTAATTCCTCATAGGTGAGTACATGTGTTGGGTCATGCATGTATTTTCTCAATAGTGATACATGGAATGCATCGTGTACTTTGGAGAGACATGGTGGCATTGGAAAACGGTAAGCTACCGCTCCAATTCGTCCTAGAATTTTGAAAGGCCCGATGTACCTGGGACTCAATTTACCCTTTTACCGAAACGTATAACACCCTTCCATTGAGGTACCTTCATGAAAACATGTTCTCCTGCCTGAAATTCCAAATCCTTCATTCGGTTATCGGCATAGCTCTTCTGCCTACTTTGAGCTTCTTTGATGTGGGTTTGGATTACATTCACATTTTCCATCATTTCCTCAACATGTTCTGGGCCTACATCTTTTCCTTCTCCAACATCATCTCATTAGGTTTTTGTGCGACATCTCTTTCCGTATAATGCTTCATATGGTGCCATCTGAATAATTTAATGGAAGTTATTGTTATAGGAAAATTCCACAAGAGGTAAATATTGATCCCACATACCTTGAAAGTCAAGTGGGAAAGATCTCAAAATGTCTTCTAAGGTTTTAATTGTCCGTTCTGATTGTCCATCAGTTTGGGGGTGGTAGAAAGTGCTCAAACGAAGTTCAATATCCAGGCTTTCTGAAGAATTTTCCAGAATCCTGAAGTAAAATCGAGATCATGATCAGAAAAAATCGATAGGGGTACTCCATGAAGTCTCACAACTTCATTAATATATAGTCTTTCTAGACGTTCAAGTGGTATATCTTCTCTTATAGCAATAAAATGTGCATACTTGGTAAGATGATCAACAATGACCGATATTGCATCATTCCTTCTAGGAGTCTTTGGTAGCACCATGATGAAGTCCATCGTAATATTATCCCATTTCCACTCAGGTATTGGAAGAGTTTGAATGACTCTTCTAGGCCGATGCCTTCTATATTTCTCTTGTTGAAAACCATACATCTTGACACAAAATCAGCAATCTCCTTCTTCACGTTGCCCCACAAAAATCTTCTTTCAAATCTCTATACATTTTGGTGCTCCCAGGGTGTATAGAGAAATTGGAACTATGAGCATCATCCAACAATTCTCTTTTTAGATCTGGTATATCGGGAACACAAAGTCTCTTCCAAAATTTCATCTTCATACACAAAGTCACTCAATCTCCCATCATTCACAACTTTTATCTTCTTTTGCAACTCTTTATAATCGGTTTGAGAACTCTTTATGCTTTCTAGTAAAGATGGTTTGGCAACCATTTGATAACTAAAACATTTTAATATAGGGTTATACAGAAAATAAATTTGATTATAAATATTCATTTGAAAGCTAAAAATATTTCCTACATAATGGTATTTTATTAGTAATTTTTATATATTAAATAATTTAATTTATTTATGAGACAATGGTGATAGAGTAATTACCTAATTAATAAATTATTGAAATAATTTATATTATAAATATCCAAATAAATGTAATTTGATACTTTTTATGAATTCCATTAATTTTATAGGTTAATATGACATTTGAGGATTTCTTAAATGAATTTGTTTTGAATTAATAAAGTTGTTAAGACTTTAACCCAAATAAATTATTAAATAGTGTCAAAATTGACATAAAGGAGTATTTAAAACAAATATTATATTATAAATTGATATAATATCCCTAAAAATATAAGGTTCATCCAAAGTACTTATATAATGACAATTGTATCATTAATTAACCACTTGGGGTTCTCTTGGAAGTATATATTAATTTTATTAACAATATAAAATAAAAATACAAACAGACATGGTAAATTTCATACTATTTATCCAGTTTTAAATATAAATGATAAGGTTAATATAGGGACCCAAACCTGTCTAAAATCTATTGGAAGAAAGGATTTAGACCCATCCCCAACTTAGCCTCAAAATAAGTCACTTTGGAGCCATTATAAACCGAATATGAATTTATTATAAAATAATATTTTATGTTTTTTCTAAGGTGCCTCTCACCCCTCTTATAAAAGGGCACTCCCCCTTCTCTTAAATTCATACCTTCAAAGCCTTTTGGTTCAGCCAACCTCTGCCCAAATATCCTCTCAACTTCCCTCAATTCATCATAATGGCCTTCCTTTAGTCAGAAATCCTACTTAAGGAGCCTTATGCCCCAACCCCAGTTACCCAGAGTCGGTGCATTATTACATAACATTGGCATGATAACAAAAGATCAAGTCTTGAAAGACTGATTAGTTTAACAGCCATGGAATCGGTAGATACATTCATAAGTCTTGCATTACATAATAAAATTAAAACTACAACAATATATTGTCTCCATAGAACACACTCATATCCCCTCATACTATCCCTGGATGTTATTCATAAAATACTTCTTCACATCCTGGGAAAAATAAAATATAGAAAAGGGTGAGCTCAGATGCCCAGTAAGGATAACTATATAGAAGAAACTTTCATAAATAATAATAAAAATTTAAGGCAATGTATAACTAAAAATATACTTTTAAACTTGAACTTCAGCATAATATGACAGAAATAAAATGAAATAATTTCATTACTTATTCACATAGATATTCTACTAGTCGAATAATCACATGCAATATCAATAACCACTTTCATAATGATGGACTGCATAATGCCAGACTATCCTAACCACATAGTCAAGGCCTAGTGCCAAGACTACAAATAAGATTTTGTCAATGCCTTATGACAAGACACTAGTTTTTCTCATGAGACCCACCAATGAATCATGGAGCTGTAGCGGGCTCCACCCGTCACTTATTATGTCCAACACATTCCTCATATGAACATGTTTAAACGTAACATTAACATTCGTATTAAAACTAGCATAAGAAATGTCAATACTTTCTCCAAAAACCATGAATGGTATAAAAATAACACATCCATAGTCAAACATATTCCAAAACCTTCAATTCAATGTGGAAGTTTTGTATCTTAATAAATCAACTTCAAATAATCTTAAAATCCATCATAGGATGTTGACATAGATGAAATCAAAACTATTTGAGAGAAATATCTCTTTTCTTGAAATCATTTAAAATTTACATAAATAAAAAAAATTACATTAAAAGTATTCTTATAATCTTGTGAGGGAAGCTTTGATGATTTTATAATGGTGGAAAATAGCCTCACCCTCCGTATAAGATAAAAAAGACATTCTTACCTTAATTCTGTTGAAAAAGTTGAAAAGGACCTTGTTTGGAAAATGACGGAAAGATTCCTTTATAAATTATTTATAAAAAGTCAAAAAAGGGTATAAATGACTATAACCTCTAGTCTATAAAATATTAAGAATGATTTGAAATACATTTTTAAGAAACATGGATGTGGATAACAAAGAGGTCTCAGTAGATAATTACGTATAAACAATCTCGGATAATGAAGAGATTGTGAGATAAACCCTTACCTTGTACTTTTCCTTGGTCAAGGGTAGTTTAACCTATTGTATAATGGTGAAATAATTGTTATCAAATTATACAATAATCACATACATTAATATGATATCATATATGATCTTTTAACATTGCTTTGTTAATAATATCTTAGTATTATTGTCGTTTCTGGTGCTAACTTACTCATTTTCTTTTATATGTTTTGTTACATAAGTAATGTTCGTTATGGAATGGCTGTATATTATTAATATCCAGAATGATATCAAGTCCTTAAACATTATTTGTAATCATAAAATGATAATTATCCTTGAACGGATACAATGGGGAATGAATCTCATCGCGTTCGTGGAGACGATAGTCCGTACGTACGCAAGAGCGACAATATCATTTTTTTGATATTAAAATAATGTATAACTGGATGGTATATCATATATACAGAATAATTATAATATTATATTTATTATTTACTTCAATTAAACATCATTATAAAACCCATCCAAATGATAATGATTTTAATAACAATTACACGACGACGTGGAGACGGTAAGCCGTACGTACGCACGTATGGTGACATGTCATTCAAGGGATGGATAGAATAATGAATATGGTTGTTCCATATTTATAATAACATCACAGTATATATTATATTCTTGAGTTATTATTTTATAATGGAAACAACAAATAAATAAGAAGTGGGAGAAGAAAGGAACTTGAAAGAGGGTGGTGAAAACATTACCTCGTTTTCGAGTTCTTCCTTTTGATTTGATCAAAAGGGCTCCTTAAGATGGATTTATGACTAAAAGAAGGAATTTAGGATGAATTGAGGGAATTTTATAGAATATTTGGGCAGGTTTTGGCCGAACCAAATGGCTTTGAAGGTATGAATTTGAGAAAATGAGGAGTTCCATTTTATAAGAGGGGTGAGGGGCACCTTAAGAAAAAACTTAAAATATTATTTTATAATAAATTCATATTCGATTTATAATGGCTCCAAAGTGACTTATTTTGAGGCTAAGGTGGGGATTGATCGAAATCATTTCATCCAATATATTTTAGATAGGTTTGGGTCACAATATTAACCTTATCATTTATATTTAACTCTTAGTTAAATAGCTTGACATTTACCATGTCTCTTTGTATTTTAATATTATATGGTTAAAAAACATACTATATACTTCCAAGAGAACCCCAAGTTGTTCATTAATGATACCCCTATAATTATATAAGTCATTTGACTAAACCTTAGATTTTTAGGGAGATTATATCAATTTATAATATAATATTTTTTTTAAAACCACCTTTATGTCAATTTTGACACTATTTAATAATTGATTTTTTTAAAGCCTTAACAACTTTATTAATTTGTACCAAATCATTTAAGAAATACTAACATGTAATATTAACCTATAAAATTAATGGAATTCATAAAAATTCTCAAATTACATTTATTTGGATATTTATAATATCAATTATTTTAATATTTCATTAATTAGGTAATTACTGCATCACCATTGTGTCATAAATAAATTAAATTATTTAATATCTAGAAATTATCCATAAAATACCATTATGTATGAAATATTTTTATATTTCTAATATATATTTATAATCGAATTTATCTTATGTATAACCCTATATTAAAATGTTTTAGTTATTAAACTTTGATTTTAACTCTTTTAACTATTCGTTGAATTAAATAATAATAAATGTCTTAATCTAATCCAAGTTGACCAAAGAGGTTCATATTTATTTCCTAAGGATGTTTTTTTAGAATTATACTTAGAAAATAGAATTAGGACATGTGTTAGGGTAATAATAACATCATTTTTACCCTTAATTACCCTATTTATTTTTAACTGTGGTAAATAAAAGTGAAAAGTTACTATTCACCAAAAAAATATTTTTATCTTATTGAACCACATTTTAATATTTCATATTAAACATGTCTCTCAGATTTTTGAAATTCCACTCATAGAAGCGGTAAAATTAAGTTTTATGTGAATTTGCAAATTCTCTTAGGAGATTGGTAAAAGACTGTGAAAAGTTCAATAATATTTTAATATATATAAAATTTTTATAAACTGGCTCCAATTAATTACATTGAACTTATATAGGTATTATGTATCTATTTTTTTCCTAAAATAAATTTAAATAAAATAAATAATTATTTAAATAAATATTTGGTTTTGAACTATAACTCTTTGTTTTTCACTATTCATCAAAAATTGAAAGTTTTCAGAAATATACCAAAATTTCACCCTAGGATAATTTAGATATTCCTAATCCAAAAATGAAGTCCATTTTGAAAGATAAAATTTATAAAATGTAAAAAAGTGGGTATTGCTATTCATAACGACTAGTTTGATTGGTTGTGGCGTGTTAGAACTCAAAGATGCATACAATGAAAGTTGTTGCATTATTCAAAGGGAAACGTATTGGGGAAGCTTGTTGTGTTAAATTCTCTACTCCTTCAAATAATCTAGTCCACAAAATTTATAGAATACTACCGCATGAAACGACTTGTGTGGTTCTTCACCATAAGTTCCCCGGGTTCCCACAATGCCTCTTCCATCTTATGGTTTCTCCATAGAACTTTTACCAGACGAGTCGTCAGGTTTCTCAACACTTGTTCTCTTGTATCAAGAACCTTGATAGAAACTTCGCAATAAGATATATCAGGTTCCAGTTCTAATTCCTCATAGGTGCATACATGCGTTGGGTCAGGCATGTTTTTTCTCAACAGTGATACATGGAACACATCGTGTACTTTGGAGAGGCTTGGCGGCATTTCCAAATGGTAATCTACCGCCCCAATTCATTCTAGAATTTCAACAGGTCCGATGTACCTGGGACTCAATTTACCCTTCTAACTGAAATGTATAACACCCTTCCATGAAGTTATGTTAAAGAAAACATGATCTCCTTCATGAAATTCCAAATCCTTCCTTCGGTTATCGGCATAGCTCTTCTGCCTACTTTGAGATGCTTTGATGTGGGTTTGGATTACCTTCACCTTTTCCATCAATTCCTCAGCAAGTTCTGGGCCTATGAGTTTTCTTTCCCTAACATCATCCCAACACGTTGTTGTACGACATCTCTTTATGTATAACGCTTCATATGGTGCCATCTGAATAATTGAATGGAAGATATTGTTATAGAAAAATTCCACATGAGTTAAATATTGATCCCACATACCCTGAAAGTCAAGTGAGAAAGATCTCAACATGTCTTATAAGGTTTGAATATTCTGCTCTGATTTTCCATTAGTTTGGGGGTGGTAGGCGGTGCTCTAACGAAGTTTAGTATCCAGGTATTTCTAAAGTCTTTTCCAGAATCATGAAGTAAAACGGGGATCACAGTCAGAAACAATCGATAAGGGTACTCTATGAAGTCTCACAACTTCATTAATATATATTCTTTCTAGATGTTCAAGTGGTAGATATTCTCTTATAACAAGAAAATTTTCAGACATGGTAATAGGATCAACAATGACCCATATTGCATTGTTCCTTCTAGGAGCCTTTGGTTGCCCCATGATGAAATCCATCGTAATATTATCCAATTTGCACTCAGGTATTGGAAAAGGTTGCATGACTCCTCAAGGCTGTTTCCTTCTAGATTTCACATGTTGAAAAACCATACATCTTGACATAAAATCATAAATATTCCTCTTCATGTTGTCCCACCAAAATGTTCTTTCAAATCTCTACACATGTTGGTGCTCCCAGGGTGTATATAGAAATTGGGACTATGAGCATCGTCCAACAATTCCCTTTTTAGATCTGGTATATCGGGAACACAAATTCTCTTACCAAATTTCAAAATTCTATCTTCATACACAAATTCACTCAATCACCCATCATTCACAGCTTTAATCTTCTTTTGAAACTCTTTATCATCAGTCTGAGAACTCTTTATCCTTTCTAGCAAAGATGGTTTGGAAACCATTTAAAAATGTATCGATGTTTCACCTTCCATGGTTATTACCATATCCAACTTTACTATATCCATGAAAATAGTATCCCTTTTAACACTCATTTTGTTTAAAACTCCATGATCCTTTCTTCTCAAAGCATCTGCCACCTTATTTTCCTTCCCCGGGTGGTAGTGTATTGTGCAATTTTAATCCTTGAGTAGTTCAAGCTATCGCCTTTTCCTCATTTTGAGTTCTTTAGGTGATAAAATATACTTTAAACTCTTGTGATCGATATATATCTCACATGTTTCACCATATAGATAATGTCTCCATATCTTCAAAGCAAATATTACAGCAACTAACTCAAGATCATGAGTAGGATAGTTTTGCTCATGAATTTTTATCTGTCGTGATGCATAGGCAATAACCCTATCATTCTTGCATAAGGACACAACCAAGTCCTTTCTTCGATGCATCACTATAAAATACGAACCCATCATTCCCTTATGGTAGAGTCAATATAGGTGCATTGAATACTCTTCTCTTCATTTCTTCCAAGCATTCTTCACACTCTTTTGTCCAAACAAATTTTACCCCTTTATGTGTGAGCTTCGTTAATGGGTTATCCAATCGGGAAAAATTATGGAAGGAACGCTGATAATAACCTGCTAAACGAATAAAACTGCATACCTTGGTTATACTCATTGGTGTTTTCCATTCATTTATTTCTCTTGTCTTAAAAGGATTAAAAGATATTCCATCCTCAGAGACAATATATCCATGAAAAGAAATCACATGAAGCTAGAATTCACACTTGTTAAACTTCCCATATAATTCATGTCTTCTAAGAGTTTTCAAGATAACGTGCAAGTGATTTTCATGATCTCCCTAGCTTTTATGGTATACCAAGACATCATCAATAAATACCACTACAAAATCATCGAGATATTCCTTGAAAACGTTGTTCATTAGATCCATGAAAACAGAGGGTGCCTTAGTCAAGCGAAAAGGCATTACTATAAACTCGTAATGCCCGTACCTGGTTCGAAATGTTGTCTTCGGAATGTCTTCCTTCTTCACACACAATTGATGGTATCTAGATCGAATGTCAATCTTTGAAAATTATTGAGTTCCATACAGTTGGTCAAATTAATCATCAATGCGAGGTAGGGGATACTTTTTCATTATTGTTATAACATTGATCTCCATGTAGTCGATACATAACCTCATAGATGAATTTTTATTTTTAACAAAAAGGAGAGGGGATACCCATAGAGAAACACTAGGGAAAATAAATCCATTATTACCCAATTTCTATAGTTGTTTATTTAGTTCAACTAATTCCACAGTGTCCATTCTATAAGGGGTCATCGATATAAGCCTTAAACCAGGAATTAAATCAATGGAAGACTCAATTTCTTGTTCTGGAGGATGTCCAGGTAAATCATATGGAAACACATCTACATATTCTTTCCCAATAGGTACATCCCATATTTGAACATTACTATCCTCACCCATGGTTATTTCATTCTCTTCCTCACCGATAATTGAATTTAGTTGAGATACTGGGGGTTGATCTAGATAAAAATCAGGCGGTGATGATTCTGCTCTAAAGATAAGGTGTTCTTTATCATCATCATAAAAAATCATAACCTCCTTCTTACAATAAATCTTCGCATCATGGTCCGAAATCCAATCCATGAGAAGTGTTATATCAAATTCAATCATTGGTATGAATATGAGATCAACAGATAAAGAACATTTATGTGCCCTAATGGGGACTGATTCACCAAACTTTGTTGTAATGATACTTCCCTTAGGAGTTTTTAATGACAACTCCCTTGTTAAATCAAATGGGAAATATCTAATTTTTTAGAAAAATGGGAAGATATGAAAAAATTCAATGATCCAGAATATAATAAAGCATTTTATAAACTTCAGGAAACCATTAAATTACCTGCCACCACGTCTTTCAGAGCTTCTACCTCAACAGTAGTGATAGCATAAGCTTGGCCTTGATCCCTTGGCCTTTTCTAAGGTTTGTTCCCCTACTGAAAAAATAACATATACCAATGGTTTGGAACCATTGGTATAAGCCTCTAAACCGTTGGTGTAGCCTATACCAACGGTTTGGAGGACTGTGTCCAAGTAAGCCATGAGGATAGTTCTATTCCAACGATTTTGGGAAAACCGTTGGTATATACCTATACCAACTATTTTCAAAACCGTTTATATAAGTAAAATCAAAATCTATGCCAACAGTTCCTTAAAACCATTGGTATTTGTATTTCAAAAAAAAACATTTGGTGGGGCTTGATCCCAGGACCTCTAGTTTATAATTGAACGACCTAAACACTAACCTAACATGACTTTTTTGAACATAATTTCATAAATATATATATGTATTATCATAATTATTTTAAATTTAGATTTATATAATGTTCTCGGTAAGAATATTTGATAAAAAATAAAATCACCTATTCCAACGGTTCTCAAAACCGTTGGTATATACCTATACCAACAGTTTTTAGAACCGTTGGTATAGGTCCTTTGATTTTGGGACCTATACCAACGGTTTTGGCCAAACCGTTGGTATAGGGTCTCTATAATGGACCTATACCAACGGTTTGGCCAACACTATTGGTATAGGTCCCCCCTATACCAACGGTTTGTTCAAAACAGTTGGTATAGGTCCATATAAGTGGCCTATACCAACGGTTTTGGCCAAAACGTTGGTATAGGTCCAAATTAAAGTACTATACCAATGGTTTGGACAAAACTGTTAGTATAAGTCATATTTCCAGTAGTTTTCCCCTGATGCTTAGGAAATTCTTTTGCATAATGGCCCATCTACCTGCAATTGTAGCATTGAACATCGGTAGCTTCTTTCTTCCGCTTGCAATCACGATCTTGGTGGCCTTTTCACCACACTTGTAATAGACTCTCATTCCCTTAAAGAAAGTATCGGGGTGTTTCTTCTCACATTTAATACAGGATGGATATTCACCTTTCCCTTATTCCCCTTATTTCCATTCCCATAGTGATCAACAGATCTCTTCTTCTCTTGCTTTTCTTTGAAGTCATAAGACTTAGAGAATTCCATTTCTATCTTGATAGCACATGAGACAATATCTTCGTTCAATGAGAAGGATTACGCAACTAATTATCGACGACGAAATGGTTTTAACCCATCAAAGTAATGATCAATATTACTCCTTGGGTTACGTATATAATCTGCTGCATTCCTCGCTAACCTTGTAATGTTAGCCTAATACTTTGCAACATTATCATCCTCCTTTTGTCTCAGACTCAAAAATTGTCATTCCATATCTGCTCGATGGTCACGAGGAAAGTATTTTTATAAGAAAGGATCTCTTAACTCCCTCCATTACATATTTGATACTTTATCATCTTCCTTCATTTTTTGAATCAATGACCACCATTGATTAGTATCTCATGTGAGGTGGAAAACTACCAGGATAACTTTCTTCCTTTCACTACTCCCCCAGGCATGGAATATTTTCTCTACAGAATTTATCCATTTCTTATATACTAGTGGATTTTTACCCGAATTAAAAGTTGGAGGTTGTTTCCTCATGAAGCGATCTAACATTGATCCTCCACGCTGCGGATCAGGGTGCTCCATATGGCTAAGGTTATTATTCCTAACCTGATTGATTTGTCACAGTATGATGATTGGCTAATGATCACCAGTTGCATCACCAGATCCAATATAATTATCTTGATCAAGAGGGAAATCCCTACATGGAGTGCGTGCATTGATACAATTTACATTCCTCCCACTAGGCGCCATTTCTAAAAAATGACATACACTAGATTAGTTTATGAATCACAATACATAAATCAAAACTTATACAACACTTAACACAAATTGAACAGTTTATGGATATAATCCCTAATCATAAAAATGTTTTCTTTGAGGATGTATATACACATAAACCCTTCATAATGGTTTGTAATGAAAATGAGAATTATCCTAAGCATATCCCCCAGGAGTGTTATAACCAAGAGTGCAGCAAGGCCCATTGTCGTGAACCAGTTTCCATTCGAGTCCAGCTCAAAGCGGTGTTTTTGGGTTTTACTCCTAGGTACATCTGTGACAAATCCACCTCTACCTGCTCGTATCCAGACAATGATGTATTTCTCGGAAAACTCAAAAAATCTCTACAATACAAAAAATTTAGGAAGTTCTTTTATACTAATACTCCAAGTCCATCTTAGGTCTAAGTGCTCTAATCAATGTTTATATAATCTAGCTTCCAAGGTTTGTAAGAAACCTACTCTAAAAACAACTGTAATTCCCTGACCCTAGTTACCCAGAGTCGGTGCATTATTACATAATATTGGCTTGATCACAAAAGATCATGTCCCGAAAGACCAATTAGTTTAGTAGCCATGGAATCACTAGTTACATTCATAAGTCTTACATTACATCATAAAATGAAAATGACAAAAATATCTTGTCTCCATAGACCACACTCATATTCCCTCATACTACCCCTATCGGTCATTCATAAAATACTTCTTCACATCATGGGAAAAATAAAACATAGAAAGGGGTGAGCTTAGATGCCCAGTAAGGATAACAATATAGCGGAAACTTTCATAAATAAGCATAAACATTTAAGGCAATGTATAACTAAAACAAAAGCATTTTAAACATGAACTTCAGCATAATATTTCAGAAATAAAATGAAATAATTCCATTTAGTTATTCAAATGGATATTCTACTAGTCGAATAATCACATGAAATATCAATAACCTCTTTCATAATGAGGGAATGCATAATTCCATACTATCATAACCACATAGTCAAGGCCTTGTGCCAAGACTACAAATAATATTTTGTCAAAGCCTTGTGCCAAGACACTATTTTGTCTCATGAGACCTACCAACGTATTGAGGAGTAATAGTGGGCTACAATTGTCACTTATTAAGTCCAATGCATTCCTCATATGAACAGGTTTAAACATAACATAAAAATTCGTATTAAAACTAGAATACGAGATGTCAATACTTTCTCCATAAACCATGAATGGTAGAAAAATAACACATCCACAGTCAAACATATCAAAACACCTTCAATAAAATATGGAAGTTTTGTATCATAATAAATCAACTTCAAATAAGCTTTAAATCCATCAAAGGATGTAGACATAGATGAAATCAAAACTATTTGAGAGAAAAATATCATTTTTTGAAATCATTTAGAAGCCACATAATTAAAAAATTTACTTTGAAAATATTCTTATAATCTTGTAGGTAAGCTTCAATAATTTTATAATGGTGGAAAATAGCCGTACCCACCGTATAAGTTCAAAAAAGACATTCTTAACTTAATTCTGTCGAAAAGGTTAAAAAGTACCTTGTTTGGAAAACAACTGAAAGATTCCTTTATAAACATTTTATAAAAAGTCAAACAAGGTTACAAATGACATTAACCCATAGTATATAAAATATTAATAATGATTTGAAATACATTTTTAAGAAACGTGGATGTGGATGATAAAGATATCGCAGTAGATAATTACGTATAAACAACCTTGGATAATGAAGAGATTGTGAGATAAAACCTTACCTTGTATTTTCCTTGTTTGAGGGTAGTTTAACCTCCTGTATAATGGTTAAATAATTTTTATTAAATTATACAATAATCTCATACATTAATGTGATAACATATATTATCTTTTAACATTGATTTGTTAATAATAACTTAGTATTATCGTCATTTCAGGTGTTAACTTACTCGTTTTCTTTTATATATTTTGTTACGTAAGACATGTTTTTTATTGATAGTTTGTATCCTATTCATATATATAATGAAATAAAGTACTTAAAAATTATTTGTAATCATCAAATGAGAATTATACTTGAATAGATATGATGGGGAATGAATCTCATCGCATTCGTGGAGACGGTAGTCCGTACGTACACACGAGCGACAATATCATTCTTTTGATATTAAAATAATATATAATTGGATGGTATATCATATATAAAAAATCATTATAATGTTATATTTATTATTTACTTCAATTACACATCATTATTATACCCATGAAAATAATAATGTTTTGAATAACAATTACACCGCGACGTGGAGACGGCAAGCCCTACGTACGCACGTATGGTGAGATGTCATTCAGGGGATGGATAGAATAATGAATCTGGTTGTTCCATATTTATATTAACATCATAGTATATAGAAGATATTGGAGTTATTATATTATAATGGAATCAACAACGAAAGAAGATGTGGAAGAAGAAAGGAACTTGAATGAGCGTGGTGAAAACATTACATTTTCTTCGAGTTCTTCCTTTTGATTTTATCAAAAGGGATCATTAAGATGGATTTATGAATAAATTAAGGCCTTTAGGATTAATTGAGGGAAGTTTAGAGGATATTTAGTTAGGTTTTGGCCAACAAAAAAGGCTTTTAAGGTATGAATTTCAGAGAAGGGGGAGTTCCCTTTTATGAGAGGGGTGAGGGGCACCTTAGGGAAAACATAAAATATTATTTTATAATAAATTCATATTTGGTTTATAATGGATCAAAAGTGACTTATTTCTAGGATAAGGTGTGTATGGGTTGAAATCAATTCATCCAATAGATTTTATATTGGTTTGGGTCACTATATTAACCTTATCATTTATATTTAACTCTTAGTTAAATAGTTTGACATTTATCACGTCTCTTTGTATTTTTATATAATATGGTTAATAAACTTACTATATACTTCAAAGATAACCCAAAGTGGATCTTTATGATACAACTATCGTTATATATGTGATCTTTGTAGAACCTTATATTTTTAGGGATATTATATCAATTTATAATATAATATTTGATTTAAAAACTCCTTTATTTCAATTTTGACACTGTTTAATAATTTATTTTTGTTAAAGTCTTAAAACTTTATTAATTAAAACCAAATTCATTTAAGCAATCCTACCATGTATTATTAACCTATAAAATTAATGGAATTCATAAAAAGTCTAAAATTACATTTATTTGGATATTTATAAAATCAATTATTTTTATATTTCATTAATTATATAATTACTGCATCACCGTTGTGTCATAAATAAATTAATTTAGTTAATATACAAATACTATAAATAAAATACCATTATGTAGGAAATTTTTTTATATTTCTCGTGAATATTTATAATCGAATTTATCTTATGTATCACTCTATATTAAAATGTTTTAGTTATTAAACTTTTATTTCAACTCTATTAACTCTTCTTTGAATTAAATAATAATAAATGTCCTAATCTAATCCAAGTGGACCAAAGAAGTTCATATTTTAATAATAAGGTTTTTCTGGTAGAATTATACTTATCCAATAGAATTAGGACATGTGTTAGGGTAATAATAAAATCATTTTTACCCTCAATTACCCTATTTACTTCTAACCGAGGTAAATAAAAGTAAAATGTTACTATTCGCAAAAAATTATTTTTATCTTATTGAACCACATTTTACTCCTTGATATTAATCGTGTCTCTCGGATTTTCGAAATTCCACTCACAGATGCAGTAAAATTAGGTTTTATGTGAATTTTCAAATTCTCTTAGGAGATGGGTAAAAGAAGGTGAAAAGTTCAATAAAATTTTTATATATATAAAATTATTATAAATTGACTCCAATGAATTACATTGAAGATATATAGGTATTATGTATCTATTTTGAACTAAAATAAATTTAAATAAAATAAATAATTATTTAAATAAAAATTCGGTTTTAAACTATTACTTAGTGTTTTTCACTATCCATCAAAAATTGAAAGTTTTCAGAAAAATTCGAAAATTTCACCCTAGGAGAATTTCAATATTCTGAATCCAAAAATGAAGTCCATTTTGAAAGATAAAATTTATAAAATTTCAAAAAGTGGGTATTATTGTTCATAACGGCTTGTTTGATTGGTTGTGGTGTGTTAGAACTCGAAGTTGCGTACAATGCAAGCTATTAGTTACGACACTCCCATGTGATATACTTAGGATAATTCTCATTTTATTTACAAACCATTATGAAGGGATTATGAGTACATATTTACTCAAGGAAAACATTTTTATTATTATGGATTATATCCATAAACTGTTCAATTTATGTTAAGTGTTTTACAAGTTTGGATTTATATATTGCGATTCATAACCTAATCTAGTGTATGTCATTGGTTAGAAATGGCGCCTAGTGGAAGTAATTGAAAATGTATCAATGCACACACTCCATGTAGGGATTGACATCCTTCTCAAGATAATTATAGTGGAATTGGTGATGGAAATGGTTCTGATCAGATAATCACCACACTGGGACAACTCACTCAGGTTTAAATAATAACCTTACCCATATGGAGCACCCTGATCCGCAGCGTGGAGGATCAATGTTAGATCACTTCATGAGGCAACAACTACCAAAATTAAATGGGGGTACAAATCAACTAGTAACTGAGAAATGGATAAATTCCTTATAGAAAATATTCCATGCCTTGGGGAGTAGTGAAAGGGAGAAAGTTATCATGGTCGTTTACCGCCACACTATAGATGCTGATCAATGGTGGTCATTGATTAAAAACATGAAGGAAGATGATGAAGTATCAAATATGGAGTCGAGGGAGTTAAAATAGCTTTTCATAGAAAAATACTTTTCTCGTAACCATCGAGCAGATATGGAAAAGCAATTTTTGTGTTTGAGACAAAAGGAGGATGATAATGTCGCAAAGTATGAGGCTAACTTTACAAGTTTAGCAAGACATGTATCAGATTATATACGTAACCCAAGGAGTAAGATTTATCGTTTCTTTGATGGGTTAAAATCATTTCTCCGTCGAGCATTAGTCTCACAATCCTTCTCGTCGTACGAAGATATTGTCTCATGTGCTATCAAGACAGAAAAAGAATTCTCTACGTCTTATGACTTTAAAGCAAAGCAAGAGAAGAAGAGATCTGCTGATCACTCTAGGAATGGAAATAAGGGGAACAAGGGAAAATTTGAATATCCATCTTGCAGTAAATGTGGGAAGAAACACCCCGGTACTTGCTTGAAGGGAATGTGAGTCTCTTATAAGTGTGGTGAAAATAGCCACCAAGCACGTGATTGCAAGGGAAAGAAAGAATCTACCAATGTTCAATGCTACAATTTTAGGGAGATGGGACATTATACAAATTAATGTCATAAGAATTAGGGGAACTTACCTCAGAAAAGGACAAGGGATCAAGGCCAAGCTTATGCTATCACTACTGCTAATGTAGAAACTCCTAAAGATGTGGTGGCAGGTAATTTAATGGTTTAGTCAAGTTTAGAAAATTCTTTATTTGATTTTGGATCATCACATTGTTTCATATCTACCCAGATTGCTAAGAAAATTAGATATTTCTAATTTGATTTAACAAGGGAGTTTTAAGTAAAAACACATAAGTGAAGTATCATTGCAATAAAGTTTTGGGAATCCGTCCCCATTAGAGCACATAAATGTTATTTATATACTGATATCATAGTCATACCCATGATTTAATTTGATATAATCCTTAGTATATATTGTCTTTCGGACCATGATGTGACTATTTATTGTCAGAAGAAGGAGGTTACGATTTTTGATGATGACGATAAAGAACACCTTATCTTTATAGTAGAATCATCACCACCTGATTCTTATGTAGATCCACCCCCAGTAGCTCAACTAAATTCAATTATCGAGGAGGAAGAGATAGTGCTTTTTTTTCTGAGTTTTCTCTTTGTTTTATACTTCTCTATGAGAGAGAAAATAGAGTCCTAAGAGTATACCAAAATAGAAGGAGACTCTGCAGAAACATGTAAGGGATTTCAATTTTTATTTTATCAAATTATTTTCTTCTTCAATGCTTACTTATTATTTTCTTCAAAACAAAATCAACTTTTTTATTCGCTAGATTAAAAGTTGTATCAAGTAAGGAGAATTATATATATTTTTTAAAATATATATAGTATGGATTATATTTTTATTTAAATTTGTTTTAAAGGTGTCGTAATTAATTTATATGGGTTAATGATACTGAATTTTTATTATGAAAAACCCATGTATATATTTTTATGTATACATGGTTATATTCCTAATCTATGTTTAGTTTTTCAAAGATATACATGAATCATTAATTAATGTTGTGGATGTGAAAAAAGTTTTCAAGAGTTTATTTTTCTTTAATTTTGATATAAAAAATAATTTTATATAATTTTGTGTATATATGATTTTATACTTCAATCTTAAATTATCTTGGATTTTTGAAAGTGTAATTATCAATATATAACTTATGTTTTTGATTCGAAACATACTCACAAATTGTAAAATCATAGATATACAATTATATGTTTCAACCATATGTTTCATTTATGTTTTAACGGCATTTTGTCTTGCAAACTATGTTTACATGTTTATATATATATTATACATATTCATATGTGATTCATTTAATTAATTCATGAATGTCATTTATAATATAATTAGTGTCCATTATTTAAATCAATGACATGTCGTGCACATAAGTTTTATTAATCGCGTTTGTAAGTTGTATGGATAATATTTTTTCTTGTGGTATTCACAATATATATATACATGTTGTATGGCTAAATTGTTATTATGTATGAATGATTCTTAAAATAATGATTCGTTAAAGTGAAAATTATGTACGGAAAATCATGCAAAGATTGGTTGATGAGTAAATCGACAAATTCAAAACAAACAGATGTAATCCTATGAATATATATATTTGTACGGTCTAGCCATAAAAGTTATGGTTGTAACCAAAAATGAAAATTATGAAATGGAAATCATATATATATATACATATATAAGTATAGATGTGTATTTTAATACATTTACATATTTAAAAATAAAATCACCAGTGAAAAATACTAATATATATATATATATATGTGTGTAAAACAAACCTTAAACATTTTCAAAAAATACCAGTGCTTGTTCGTTGTAAAAATAGAAGGTCATTGGGGAGTGAACCCGTTCTCCACTAAGTGGGTAGGCCCAAGAGAGCCCTCAATGAATTAAGATTCCTCAAAATGATGTTTTGTTTTAATGAAGTTTTCTTAATATTTTCCAAATAAAATCCCTAGATTAGTTTAAAAGTGTTTTCAAATTATAATTATCTTTCAAAATCATTACATTATTTCATAAATGTTGTTTTACAAATGTATTTATAATTGAATTTTTTACATTTTTTATCGAAAGGATATTTTTAAAAGCGATTTATCAAAGGTTTTCAAAACCCCTTACTGGGGCATCTTTTGTTATCACTCTACGTTTTTGAAATATTTTTCACAGGTTGCCCTGAATTCCAGAGTTGGTCATATTTGTTGTAGCGCGCACAGAAGCATAGTAGAAAATTGTTATATTTTATTTTTATTTAACTCCGATCAATGTAAGGTTATGTCTAATCTTCCAAAAACTAGATTGGTAAAACATCCTCATTTGTTTAAAGTGTTTTTCAATTGTTAAGATTATTTTAAAAAACATTTACATGGAATTTTTCCAAGCATCGAGTCTGGAAGAGCGGATTAAGCTGTGTTTGTTAAGGACTTGTCTCCTAACCCCATTTACCTAGACTTAGTGTATTATTACATAACATTGGAATGATCACAAAAGATCAGGTCCCAAAAGACCGATTAGTTTAGTAGCCTTGGAATCACTAGATACATTTATAAGTCTTACATTACATTATAAAATAAAAAACACAACAATATCTTGTCTCCATAGACCACACTCATATCCACTCATACTATCCCTATAGGTCATTCATAAAATATCTCTTCACATCATGGGAAAAATAAAACATAAGAAGGGGTTAACTTAGATGCCCGGTAAGGATAACAATATAGCGGAAACTTTCATAAATAATCATAAACATTTAAGGCAATGTATAACTAAAAAAAAGACTTTTAAACATGAACTTCATCATAATATGGTAGAAATAAAATGAAATAATTCCATTTACCTATTCACATGGATATTATACTAGTTGAATAATCACATGAAATATCAATAACCACTTTTATAATGACGGAATTCATAATGCCAGACTATCATAACCACATAGTCAAGGCCATGTTCCAATACTACAAATAATATTTTGTCAAGGACTTATTAAAAGACACTAGTTTGACTCATCAGACTTATCGATGCATCAAAGAGCTATAGCAGGCTCCACCCGTCACTTATTAAGTCCAATGCATTCCTCCTATGAACATGTTCAAACATAACATAAACATTCGTATTAAAACTAGAACACGAAATGAAAATACTTTCTCTATAAACCATGAATGGTATAAAAATAACACATCCACATTCAAACATATCACAAAACCTTCAATACAATATGGATGTTCTGTATCATAACAAATCAACTTCAAATAATCTTAAAATCCATCAAAGGATTTTAACATAGATGAAATCAAAACTATTTGAGAGAAATATCTCTTTTTTGAAAATCATTTTAGAGACGCATAATTAAAACATTTACTTTGAAAATATTATTATATGATTTTAAGGGAAGGTTTGATGATTTTATAACATTGAAAAATAGCTGCACTCGCCGTATAAGTTAAAAAAGGCATTCTTACCTTAATTCTATCGAAAAGGTTAAAAAGGACCTTGTTTGGAAAATGAGGGAATGATTCCTTTATAAACATCTTATAAAAAGTCAATAAAAGGTATAAATTACATTAACCCATAGCCTATAAAATATTAATAATGATATGAAATACATTTTTAAGAAAAATGGATGTGGATGATAAGGAGGTCCTAGTAGATAATTATGAATAAACAACCTTGGATAATGAAGAGATTGTAAGATAAACCCTTACCTTTTACTTTTCCTTGGTCAAGGGTAGTTTAACCTCATGTATAATGGTGAAATAATTGTTATTAAATTATAAAATAATCACATACATTAATCTGATATCATATATGATCTTTTAACATTGCTTTGTTAATAATATCTTAGTATTATCGTCGTTTTAGGTGTTAACTTACTCGTTTTCTTTTATATGTTTTGTTACATGACCTGTTTTTGTTATGGATAGGTTGTATCTTATTCATATCCATAATTATATCAAGTCCTTAAACCTTATTTTTAATCACAAAATGAGAATTATACTTGAATGGATACAATGGGGAATGAATCTCATCGCGTTCGTGGAGACGGTAGTCCGTATGTACACACGAGCGACAATATCATTCTTTTGATATTAAAATAATATATATTTGGATGTTATATCATATATAATGAATAATTATAATGTTATATTTATTATTTACTTCAATTACACATCATTATCATACCCATCCAAATAATATTGTTTTGAATAACAATTACACCACGCTGTGGGGACGGTAAGCCGTATGTACGCACATATGGGGACATGTCATTGAAGGGATGGATAGAATAATGAATTTGGTTGTTCCATATTTATATTAACCTCACAATATATAGAAGATACTGGAGTTATTATTTTAGAATGGAAACAACAAAGAAAGAACAAGTGGAAGAAGAAAGGAACTTGGAAGAGGGTGGTGAAAACATTACCTCTTCTTAGGGTTCTTCCTTTTGATTTGATCAAAAGGGATTCTTAAGTTGGCTTTCTGACTAAAGGAAGGAATTTAGGATGAATTTATGGAATTTTAGAGGATATTTGGGCAGTGTTTGGCCTAACCAAAAGGCTTTGAAGGTATGAATTTGAGAGAAGGGGGAGTTCCCTTTTATAACAGGGTGATGGGCACCTTAGGAAAAACTTAAAATATTATTTTATAATAAATTCATATTCGGTTTATAATGGTTAAAAAGTGAATTATTTCGAATTTAAGGTGGGTATTGGTCGAAATTATTTCATCCAATATATTTTAGACAGGTTTGGGTCACTATATTAACCTTATCATTTATATTTAACTCTTAGTTAAATAGTTCGATATTTACCATGTCTCTTTGTATATTTATATTATATGGTTATTGAACTTAGTATATACTTCCATGTAAACCCCAAGTGGTTAATTAAAGATAAACCTATCATTATATAAGTCCTTTGGCCGAAACTGATATTTTTAGGGATATTATATCAATTTATAATATAATATTTGTTTTAAAAAGTCCTATATATCAATTTTGACACAATTAAATAATTTATTTTTCTTAAATTCTTAAAAACTTTATTAATTCAAAATAAATTCATTTAAGAAATCATAACATGTAATATTAAAATATAAAATTTATGAAATTCATAAAATGTCTCAAATTACATTTATTTGGATATTTATAATATCAATTATTTTAATATTTCATTAATTAGGTAATTAATCAATCACCATTGTGTCATAAATAAATGCAATTATTTAATATCTAAAAATTATAAATACAATACCATTATGTAGGAAAACTTTTTAGCTTTATAATGAATATTTATAATCGAATTTATCTTATGTATAACCCTATATTAAAATGTTTTAGATATTAAACATTGATTTTAAATATTTTAACTCTTCTTTGAATTAAATTATAATAAATGTCCTAATCTAATAAAAGTGGACCAACGAGGTTCATATTTTATTCCTAAGGTTGTTTTTGGTCTAATTATACTTATACAATATAATTATGACATGTGTTATGTTAATAATAATATCATTTTTACCCTTAATTACCCTATTTACTTTTAACCGTGGTAAAAAAATTAAAAAGTTACTATTCAACAAAAATTATTTTTGTCATATTGAACAACATTTTACTCCTTGATATTAACCATGTCTCTTTGAGTTTATAAATTCCACTCAAAAAATCGGTAAAATTATGTTTTATGTGAATTTACAAATTTTTTTACGAGATGGGTAAAAGACGGTGAAAAGTTCAATAAAATATTTTTATTTCTAAAATTATTATAAACCAAATACAATGAATTAAAGTGAACTTATATAGGTATTATGAATCTATTTTGACCAAAATTAAATTTAAATAAAATAAAAAATTATTTAAATAAAAATTCGGTTTTATACTATAACTAAGTGTTTTTCACTATTCATCAAAAAAATTGAACGTTTCTAGAAAATACCAAAATTTCACCCTCGGCTAATTTAAAAATTACAAATCCAAAAATGAATCCCGTTTTGAAAGATAAAATGTATAAATTTTCAAAACATGGGTATTACTATTCATAACGACTAGTTTGATTTGTTGTGGTGTGTTAGAACTCGAAGTTGCGTACATTGCAAGCTATTGCATTATTCAAAGGGAAACGTACCATGGAAGCTTGTGGTGTTATATTCTCCCCTCCTTCAAATACTTTTGTCCTCAAAATTTCTAGAATACTACCGCATGAAAAGACTCAGGTGGTTCTTCATCATAAGTTCCTCGGGTTCCCATGTTGCCTTTTCCATCTTATGGTTTCTCCCTAGAAATTTTACCTGACGAGTCATCCGGTTTCTCAGCACTTGTTCTATTGTATCAAGAACCTTGATAGGCTCTTCGAAATAAGATAGTTTGGGTTCCAATTCTAATTCCTCATAGGTGAGTACATGTGTTGGGTCAGGCATGTATTTTCTCAATAGTGATACGTGGAACACATCATGTACATTGTAGAGACTTGGCGGCATTTCCAAACGGTAAGCTACCACCCCAATTCGTTCTAGAATTTCGAAAGGTCTGATGTACCAGGGACTCAATTTACCCTTCTTACCGAAATTTATAACACACTTCCATAGAGATACCTTCAATAAAACATGATCTCCTACCTGAAATTCGAAATCCTTCCTTCGGTTATCGTTATAGCTCTTATACCTACTTTGAGATGCTTTGGTGTGGGTTTGGATTACCTTCACCTTTTCTATCATTTCCTCAACAAGTTCTGGGCCTACAAGTTTTATTTCACCAACATCATCCCACCAGGTTGGTGTGAGACATCTCTTTCTATATAATGCTTCATATGGTTCCATCGGAATACTTGAAAGGAAGCTATTGTTATAAGAAAATTTCACCAGGGGTAAATATTGATCCCACATACCCTGAAAGTCAATTGATCAAGATCTCAACATGTATTCTAAGGTAATAATAGTTTGTTCTGATTGTCCATCAGTTTGGGGGTGGTAGGCAGTGCTCAAACGAAGTTCAGTATCCAAGGCTTTCTGATGACTTTTCCAAAATCTTGAATTAAAATGGGGATCATGATCAGAAACAATCGATAGGGGTACTCCATGAAGTATAAAAAATTCATTAATATATACTTTTTCTAGATGTTCAAGTGGTAGATCTTCTCTTATAGCATGAAAATGTGCTGATTTGGTAAGATGATCAACCATGACCCATGTTGCATCATTCCTTATTGGAGTATTTGGTATCCCCATGATAAAGTCCATTGTAATATTATCCCATTTCAACTCATGTATTGGAAGAGGATTCATGACTCCTCCAGGCTATTGCCTTATAGCTTTCACTTGTTGAAAAACCATACATCTTGACATCAAATCAGTAATCCCCCTCTTCATGTTGTCCCACCAAAAGTGTTCTTTACAATATATATACATTTTGGTGCCCCCAGGGTGTATAGAAAAATTGGAACTATAAGCATCGTCCAACAATTCCGTTTTTAGATCAGGTATATCTGGAACACAAATTCTCATCCAAAATTTCAAAATTACATCTTCATACACAAAGTCACTCAATCTCCCATCATTTACAACATTAATCTTCTTTTGAAAAACTTTATCATCGGTCTAATAACTCTTTATCCTTTCTAGTAAATATGGTTTGGCAACCATTTGAAAAAGTATCGATGTTTCACCTTCCATGGTTATTCCCATATACAACTTTACTAGATCTATGAAAATTGGCTCCCTTTCAACTCTCATTTTGTTTAAAACTCCATGATTATTTCTACTCAAATCATCTTCCACCATATTTTCCATCCCAATGTGGTAGTGTATTGTGAAATTGTAATCCTTGAGTAGTTCAAGTCATCTCATTTTCCTCATATTGAGTTCTTTCTGTGAGATAATATACTTTAAACTCTTGTGATCGGTATATATATCACATTTTCACCATAGATATAATGTCTCAATATCTTCAAAGAAAATATTGTAGAAGCTAACTCAAGATCATGAGTAGGATAGTTTTTCTCATGAATTGTTAGTTGTCATGATGCATAGAAAAAAACCCTATCAATCTGTATAAGGACACAACCAAGTCCTTTCTTTGATGAATCAGTATAAATAACGAACCCATCATTCCCCGATGGTAGAGTCAATATAGGGGAATTCAATAATCTTCTCTTCAGTTCTTCAAAACATTCTTAAAACTCTTTTGTCCAAACAAATTTAACCCCTTTACATGTGAGATTCGTTAATGGGTTTGCCAATTGGGCAAAATTCTGGACGAAGTGCCGATAATAACATGCTAAACCAATAAAACTTCGTACCTCGGTTATATTGGTTGGTTCTGGACATTCTTGGATCTCTCTTGTATTAGAAGGATCAATAGGGATTCCATCCTTAGAGACAATGTGGCCAAGAAAAGAAATCTATTGAAGCCAGAATTCACACTTGCTAAACTTCCCATATAATTCATGTCTTTTAAGAGTCTTAAGGACAATCCGCAAGTGATTTTCATAATCTTTGTAGCTTTTAGATTATACCAATATATCATCAATGAATACCACTACAAAATCATCAAGATATTCCTTGAAAACTCTATTCATTAGATCCATTAATACAAAGGGTGAATTAGTCAATCCAAAAGGCATTACTGTAAACTCGTAATGCCAGTACCTGGTTCGAAATGTTATCTTCGGAATGTCTTCCTTATTCACACACAACTAATGGTATCCAGATCAAAGTCCAATATTTGAGAAGTATTGAGATCCATGATGTTGGTGAAATAAATCATCAATGTGAGGTAGGGGATACTTGTTATTTATTGTTATAGCATTGATCTCCCCGTAGTCGATACATAACCTCATAGATCCATCTTTCTTTTTAACAAAAAGTATAGGGGCTCCCCATGGAGAAACACTAGGGGAAATAAATCACCTATTACTAAATTCCTCTAGTTGTTTCTTTTGTTCAACTAATTCCATAGTGTCCATTATATAAGGGGCCTTCGATATAGGTTTTGGACTAGGAATTAAATCAATGGAAATCTCAATTTCTCATTCTAGAGGATGTCCAGGTAAATCTTCCAGAAACACATATAAATATTCATTCATAATTGGAAAATCCCCTATTTGAGCATTCCTTTCCTCACCCATAGTTATTTCAATCTCTTCCTCCCTGATAATCGAATTTAGTTGAGCTAATGGGGGTGGGTATAGATTAGAATCTGGTGGTGAGGATTCTGCTCTAAAGATAAGGTGTTCTTTATCGTCATCATCAAAAATCATAACCTCTTTCTTATTAAAATAAATATTCACATCATGGTATGAAATCCAATCCATACCAAGGATTATATCAAATTAAATCATTGGTATGATGATGAGATCATCATATACAGGTCATTTTTGTGCTCTAATGGGGACTGATTCACAAAACATCGTTGCAATGATACTTTCCTGAGGAGTTTTCCCTGAAAACTCCCTTGTTAAATCAAATTGGAAATATCTAATTTTCTTAGAAAACTAGGAAGATATGAAACAATGTGATGATCTAAAATCAAATAAATCATTTGCTAAACTTGAGGAAAGCATTAAATTACCCGCCACCATGTCTTTTGGAGCTTCTAACTCAGCAGTAGTGATAGCATAAGCTTGGCCTTGATCCCTTGGCCTTTTCTGAGGTAAGTTCCCCTAAATATTAGGACATTAATTTTCATAATGTCCCATATCTTTGCAATTGTATCACTGAACATTGGTAGATTTTTTCATCCCCTTGCAATCATGAGCTTGGTGGCCTTTTTCACAACACTTGTAACAGACTCCCATTACCTTAAACCAAGTATCGGGGTGTTTCTTCCCACATTTACTGGAAGATGGATATTCAAATTTCCGAATATTTTCCTTATTTCTATTCCCAGAGTGATCAGTAGATCTCTTCTTGTCTTTCTTTTCTTTAATGTCATAAGGCGTAGAGAATTCCTTTTCTGTCTTGATTGCACATGAGCAAATATCTTCGTACAAAGAGAAGGATTGAGAGACTAATGCTCAATGGAGAAATGGTTTTAACCCTTCAAAGAAATGATAGAATTACTCCTTGGGTTACGTATATAATATGCTGCATGTCTTGCTGACATTGTAAAGTTAGACTCATACATTGTGACATTCTTATCCTCCTTTTGTCTCAGACTCAAAAATTACCTTTCCATATCTGCTCGATGGTCACGAGGAAAGTATTTTTCTACGAAATGATCTTGGAAATCCCTCCATTACATATTTGACAATTCATCATCTTCCTTCAAGTTTTCAATCAATGACCACCATTGAACAACATCTCCAGTGTGGCGGTAAACTGCCCTGATAACTTTCTCCCTTTCACTACTCCCCATGGCATGGAATATTTTCTCTAAGAAATTTATCCATTGCTCAGATACTAGTGGATTTGTACCACCATTGAATGTTGGTTGTTTTTTCCTTATTAAGTGATCTATCACTGATACTCCACGTTGTCGATTAGGGTGCTCCATACGGGTAAGGTTATTATTCATAACCTGAGTGAGTTGTCCCAGTATGGTGATTAGCTGATCAGCACCAGTTGTATCACTAGATCAAATATAATTATATTGAGTATGAGGGAAATCCCTACATAGAGTTTGTGCATTGATACAGTTTCCATTCCTTCCACTAGGCACCATTTCTAAAAAATTGCATACACTATATTAGTTTATGAATTGCAATACATAAATCCAAACTTGTAAAACACTTAACATAAATAGAACAGTTTATGGATATAATCCATAATCATAAAAATGTTTTCTTTGAGGAAGTATATAATCATAAACCCTTCATAATGGTTTGTAAAGAAAATTATAATTATCCAAAGAATATCCCCCAGGAGTGTCGTAACCAATAGCTTGCATTGAACGCAACTTCGAGTTCTAACACACCACAACCAATCAAACTAGCTATTATGAATAGTAATACCAACTTTTTGAAATTTTAGACTTTTAAACTTTCAAAATGGACATAATTTTTGGATTTGGAATATCGGAATTATCCTAGGGTGATATTTTGTTATTTTTCTGAAAACTTTCAATTTTTGATGAATTGTGAAAAACACTAAGTTATTGTTTAAAAACCAAATTTTTTATTTAAATAATTTTTTATTTTATTTAAATTTATTTTAGGTCAAAATATATAAATAATACCTATCTATGTTCAATGTAATTCATTGCAGTCGTTTTATAATAATTTTAGATATATAAAAATTTTATGGAACTTTTCACCGTATTTTACCCATCTTCTATGAGAATTTGCAAATTCACATAAAACATAATTTTACCTCTTATATGAGTGGAATTTCGAAACTCCAAGAGACACAGTTAATATCAAGTAGTAATATTTGGTTCAATAAGATAAAAATAATTTTTGGTGAAAAGCAACTTTTTACTTTTATTTACCATGGTTAAAAGTAAATAGGGTAATTAAGGGTAAAAATGATATTATTATTACCCTAACACATGTCCTAATTCTATTGGATAAGTATAATTCAACCAAAAACAACCTTAGTAATAAAATATGAACCTCTTTTGTCCAGTTGGATTAGATTAGGACATTTATTATTATTTAATTCATAGAATAGTTAAAAAATTAAAATCAAAGTTTAATAACTAAAACATTTTAATAATGGGTTATACATAAGATAAATTCAATTATAAATATTAATTAGAAATATAGACAGATTTAAAAAATAATTTTATTTTATTTATAATTTTTAGATATTAAATAACTTAATTTATTTATGACACAATGGTGATGCAGTAATTACCTAATTAATGAAATATTAAAATAATTCATATTATAAATATCCAAATAAATGTAATTTGAGACTTTTTTAAATTCCATTAATTTTATGGGTTAATATGAAATTTTAGGATTGATTAAATGAATTTGGTTCAAATTAATAAAGTTTTTATGACTTTAACAAAAATCAATTATTAAATAGTGTCAAAATTAACATAAAGGAGTCTTTAAAACAAATATTATATTCTAAATTGGTATAAAATCCCAAAAAATCTATGTTTTGTCCAAAGGACTAAGAATTTGGGCCAAGAAGGACATAGGATAACCTGTATGGGCCGAAGAGGGTGCATGTCTCGCAAGACGAATCATAGGGAGAGTTTTGGCCTTGCAGCTAGCACGGACCAAGCGGTGCAGCTAGACCCAATTTCATTGTGTGCATGTGTGTCCAGGAGCCCACCCTGGTCATAAAGCCATCTTAAGGACTTATATAATGATAGGTGTATCATTAATGAACCACTTAGGGTTCTCATGGATGTATATAGTAAGTTTATTGACTATATAATATAAAAATACAAAGAGACATGGTAAATGTCAAACTATTTAACTAAGAGTTAAATATAAATGATAAGGTAAATAGAGTGACCCATACCAATCTAAAATCTATTGGATGAAATGATTTAGACCCATAACCACCTTAGCTTCTAAATAAGTCACTTTGGAGCCATTATAAACCGGATCTGAATTTATTATAAAATAATATTTTATGTTTTTTCTAAGGTACCCCTCACCCCTCTTATAAAAGAGCACTCCCCCTTCTCTAAAATTCATACCTTCAAAGCCTTCTGGTTCGGCCAACCTCTACCCAAATATCCTCTCAACTTCCCTCAAATCATCCTAAAGGCCTTCCTTTAGTCATAAAGCCATCTTATGGAGCCCTTTTGATCAAATCAAAAGGAATAACCCGAAGAAGAGGTAATGTTTTCACCACCCTCTTTCAAGTTCCTTTCTTCTTCCACTTCTTCTTTCTTTGTTGTTTCCATTCTAAAATAATAACTCCAGTATCTTCTATATACTGTGATGTTATTATAAATATAGAACAAAAAAATTAATTATTCAATCCATCCCTTGAATGACATGTCACCATACGTGCGTACATACGACTTACCATCACCACGTCGAGGTGTAATTGTTATTCAAAACATTATTATTTGGATGGGTATGATAATGATGTGTAATTAAAGTAAATAATAAATATAAAATTATAATGATTCTATATATATGATATACCAACCAATTATATATTATTTTAATATCAAAAGAATGATATTATCGCTCGTGCGTATGTACGGACTACCATCTCCATGAATGCGATGAGATTCATTCCCCATCGTATCCATTCAAGTATAATTATCATTTAATGATTAAAAATAAATTTTAAGGACTTGATATCAATTTGGATATTAATAAGATGCAACCTATCCATAAAAAACACATATTATTTAACAAAACATATAAAAGAAAACGAGTATGTCAACACCCGAAATGATGATAATACTATTATATTATTAAAAAATCACAGTTAAAAGAATATAAATGATATCATATTAATGTATGTGATACTTCTATAATTTAATAACTATTATTTAACCATTATAGAGGAGGTTAAACTACCATCGACCAAGGAAAATTACAAGATAAGGTTTTATCTCACAATCTCATCATTATCTGAGGTTGTTTATACGTAATTATCTATTGGGACCTCTTTATCATCCACATCCATATTTCTTAAAAATGTATTTTAAATAATTCTTACTATTTTATAGAGTATGGGTTTAATTCATTTATACCCTTGTTTTACGTTTTATAAGAATTTTATAAAGTAATCTTTTCGTCATTTCCCAAACAAGGTACTTTTTAACCTTTTCGTACAATTAAGGAAAGAATGTATTTTTTTAATTTATACGGCTAGTGTGGCTATTTTCCGCCATTATAAAATTGTCAAATCATCCCTTATAGGATTAGAATAATATTTTCAAAGTAAATTTTCTAATTATGTTTCCTTTAAATGATTTCAAAAAATGGATATTTCAATAAAATAGTTTTGATTTTATCCATGTCAACATCATTTGATGAATTTTAAGCTTATTTGAAGTTGATTTATTATTATACAAAACTTCCATATTTTATTGCAGGTTTTGTGATATGTTTGAATGTGGATGTGTTAGTTTTATACCATTCATGGTTTATGGAGAAAGTATTGACATTTCATATGCTAGTTTTAATATGAATGTTTATGTCATGTTTAAACCTATTCATATGGGGAATGCATTGGACTTAATAAGTGACGGGTGGAGCCCGCTATAGTTCCTTAATGCATCGATAGGTCTCTTGTGACAAACTAGTGTCTTGGTACAAGGCCTTGACAAAATATTATTTGTAGTATTGTCACAAGGCCTTAAATATGTGGTTATGATAGTCTGGCATTATGCATTCCATCATTATAAAAGTGGTTATTGATATTGCATGTGATTATTCGACTCGTAGAATATCCATGTGAATTAGTAAATGGAATTATTTAATTTTATTTCTGCCATATTATGATGAAGTTCATGTTTAAAAGGCTTTTGTTTTAGTTATAAATTTCCTTAATTGTTTATGCTTATTTATTAATGTTTCCGCTATTTTGTTATCCTTTATGGGCATCTGACCCCACCCCTCTCTATGTTTTATTTTTCTCAGGATGTGAAGAAGTATTTTATGAATGACTTGCATGGATAGTATGAGGGGATATGAGTGTGATTGAAACCTACCTTTGATACCAACTATAATTCCCCGAGCCCAGTTACCCAGCGTTGGTGCATTATTACATAACATTGTCATGATCACGAAAGATCAAGTCTTGAATGACGGATTAGTTTAGTAGCCATAGAATCACTAGTTACATTCATAAGTCTTACATTACATCATAAAATTAAAACTACAACTATATCCTTTCTTTAAAGACCACACTCATATACCCTCATACTATTCCTACAGGTCATTCATAAAATACTTCTTCACATCCTAGAAAAAATAAAACATAGAAAGGGGTGAGCTCAGAATCCCAGTAAGGATAACAATAAAGCAGAAACTTTCATAAATAAGCATAAAAATTTAAGGCAATGTATAACTAAAATAAGACTTTTAAACTTGATCTACAGGATAATATGGTAGAAATAAAATGAAATAATGCCATTTAGTTATTCACATGGATATTCTACTAGTCGAATAATCACATGCAATATCAATAACCACTTTCATAATGATGTAATGCATAAGGACAGACTATCATGACCACGTAGTCATGGACTTGTGCTAATATGGCGAATAATATTTTGTCAAGGCCTTATAACATGTGGAATTATAAGAACTAATGAAACAACTAGGGGAATTGAGTAATAAGGGTTTTATTCGCCCTAGTGTTTCTCCATGGGGATCCCCTTTCGTTTTTGTTAAAAAGAAAGATGGATCTATGAGGTTATGTATTGACTACAGGGATATCAATTCTATAACAATAAAGAACAAGTATCCCCTACCTCACATTGATGATTTATTTGACCAACTTCAGGGAGCTCAATACTTTTCAAAGATTGACCTTCGATCTGGATACCATCAGTTGTGTGTGAAGAAGGAAGACATTCCGAAGACAACATTTCGAACCATGTACGGGCATTACGAGATTACAGTAATTCCTTTTTGGATTGAATAATGCATCATTTGTATTCATGGATCTAATGAATAGAGTTATCAATGAATATCTCGATGATTTTGTCGTGGTATTTATTTATGATATCTTGGTATACTCTAAAAGATATGAAGATTATGAAAATCGGTTGCGCATTATCCCAAAGACTCTTAGAAGACATGAATTATATGGAAAGTGTAGAAATTGTGAATTCTGGATTTAGATATTTCTTTTCTTGGCCATATTATCTCTATGTATGGAATCTCTATTGATCCTTCTAAGGAAAGAGAAATCCAAGAATGTCCAACACAAATGACTATAACTGAGGTACGCAGTTTTATTGGTTTAGCAGATTTTTATTGGCATTTCGTCCAGAATTTTTCCTGATTGGATAAACCATTAACGAAGGTCACATGTAAAGGGGTTAAATTTGTTTAGACAAAAGAGTGTGAAGAATGTTTTTATGAACTGAATAGAAGATTATTAAATGGCCATATATTGAATCTACCATCGGGGAATGATGGGTTCATTATTTATAGTGATGCATCGAAGAAAGGACTTGGTTGTGTACTTATGAAGAATGATAGGGTTATTTCATATGCATCATGATAGATAAAAATTCCTAAGAAAAACTATCCTACTCATGATCTTGAGTTAGCTGGTATAATCTTTTCTTTGAAGATATGGAGACATTATCTCTATGGTGAAAAATGTGAGATACATACCGATCACAAGAGTTTAAAGTATATTTTCTCATAGAAAGAACTCAACATGAGGCAAAGGAGATGCCTTGAACTACTCAAAAATTATGATTGCACGATGCACTACCACCTGGGGAAGGAAAATAAGGTGGCAGATGCTTTGAGTAGAAAGGATCATGGATTTTTATACAAAATGAGAGTTGAAAGGGATCCAATTTTCATGGATCTAGTAAAGTTGGATATGGGAATAACCATGGAAGGTGAAACATCAATAATTTTTCAAATGGTTTCAAAACCATATTTACTAGAAAGGATCAAGAGTTTTCAAACCGATGATAAAGAGTTTCAAAAGAAGATTAAAGCTGTGAATGATGGGAGATTGAGTAACTTTGTTTATGAAGATAGAATTTTGAAATTTGGGAAGAGACTTTGTGTTCATGATATACATGATCTAAAAAGGGAATTGTTATTTGATTACCATAGTTCCAATTTCTATATAGACCCTGGGAGCAACAAAATGTATAGATATTTGAATGAACATTTTTGATGGGACAACATGAAGAGGGAGATTTCTGATTTTGTGTCAATATGTATGGTTTGTCAACAAGTGAAATCTAGAAGGAAAGAACCTGGAGGAGTCATGCAACCTCTTCCAATACCTGAGTGGAAATGGGATAATATTATGATGGACTTCGTCATCGGGCTACCAAAGACTCCTATAAGGAAAGATGCAATATGGGTCATTGTTGATCATCTTACCAAGTCAACACATTTTCTTTCTATAAGAGAAGATCTACCACATGAAAGTCTGGCAAGACTATATATTAATGAAGTTGTGAGACTTCATGGAGTACCCCTATTGATTGTTTCTGATCATGATCCCCGTTTTACTTCAAGATTCTGGAAATTTCTTTATAAAGCCCAAGATACTAAACTTCGTTTGAGCACTGCCTACCACGCCCAAACTGAGGGACAATCAGAACGAACTATTAAAACCTTAGAAGACATGTTGAGATCTTGATTACTTGACTTTCAGGGTATGTGGGATTAATATTTACTGCTGGTGGAATTTTTCTATAACAATATCTTCCATTCAAGTATTCAGATGTCACCATATGAAGCATTATACGAAAATAGATGTCGTACACCAACCTGTTGGGATGATGTTGGTGAAAGAAAACTCGTAGGCCCAAAACTTGTTAAGGAAACGATGGAAAAGGTAAAGGTAATCCAAAAACACATCAATGAAGCTCAAAATAGGCAGAAGAGCTATGCTGATAACTGACGGAGGGATTTTGAATTTTAGGTAAAAGATCATGTTTTCTTTAAGGTATCTCCATGTAATGGTGTTATACGTTTTGGTAAGAAGGGTAAATTGAGTCCCAGGTACATCAGACCATTCGAAATTCTAGAATGAATTGGGGCGGTTGTAACATCCCAAGTAAGTAATGAATAATAGATATTTTTATCTATGTCTATTAATTATTAAGATACTGTTTTAGAGGTTTAAAATGAAAATAAATCCTATCTTAAGCATGGAATACACTAATATTTTTAAAAGATTGTTTTACTGCCTTTTGATGGAAAACCATTTTTAAATCTATCTTTTGACAATTTTATAAGCTATGTTTGTCAGAATAAACTTATTCTTTATGATTGGGACATCAAAATTTACTTTGTGTGAATTTTTGGAATTTTTCTGACAATGTTCATTTTTTAATGAATAGTGAAAAATAATGCATTTTACATCAAAACTTCTTTTTAATCTAATTTATTTATATGATTAGATTATCTTTTGAATTGGTTTTGAAGTGAAATTAGAATATATCTTTACCATTTTATCCAATTATGGTCATTGGAATCAATTTCACTTTGAAATTAGACTTAAACTGGTGTCAATCTTTTGATACTTATTATTTTATAAAAACACGCTATTTGCTATGACAGCGGGAATTAATTTTTAAATTAATTAATGTGACTTATATGTTTTGAATTTTGTAAAATAGACTTCAATTTTGAATTTGGAATATCAAATATAGCTTAGGGTGGATTTTTGGTAATTTTATGAAAAACTTCAATTTTTGATAAATAGTGAAACCACTAAGTGGTATTTATAAAAACTGATTTTTCCGTTTAAATGAAATTTTGCCATCATTGTGTTTTGAATTTCAAAAATCCGAAATACATGGTTGTCATTAAGAAGTAAAATGTGGTTTAGTGAGATTAAAATAATTTTTTGGTGAATAGTAACTTATTAAGTTTTAATCGTGATTAGTGGTAATTAGTGTAGTTTAATGTAAAAATAATGCTTTAATAAAATAAGATGAGATTGACACATGTCCTACCTTCATTGGTTGTGTCATGGACGACAAATACAAGCCATGGGTCAACTTGGGGACCCCATGGATCCACTTTGGTTGGGAAAGGACATAAATAACTTTTTATTTAATGTAAAAGTAAAAATGACACAAACATAATATGTTTTACGAAAACAATTTTTACGTGGGGTTATAAAGATAATATTTTTGATTATAAATTATAATTGGAAAGCTAAAAAGATTTCCTAAATCATAGTAGTTTTTTTTATAATTTTTATACATTAAATAAATTAAATTATTTATGACATAATAATGATGCAGCGATGACATCATTATTTGACGATTTAAATAAAATGGAAAGATAATGTAAAATCTATGAACTACACATGTCCAAAACTTATTGGATGGGTGGATTTATAACCCTTATCACCTTATACAAGAATTATATCTATGTGGTACCTTTTAAAACCGAAACACATTTTCAAATAAAGTAATATTTCTTTTCTTTCCAAAAGTGCCCCTCCTCTCCTCTTATAAAAGGACCCCACCTCTACCTCATTTCACACGCTCCTCAAGCCTTTGGCTCAGCCAACCCCCGCACATTTACTCTCTCCACATCCCTCTACTAATCCTAGAGGATTCCCTTTGGGCATAATCCTTTCAAAGGAAGCCTTTAGGCTCAAATCAAAAGGAGTTACACTTTTAAAGGTAATTCATTCTCTCATGTTCATTTGTTTTATTTTGCCTCTCCAACCCCCTAAACTATTTTTATTTACTTCTATTGTAACAACAACAGTATCTTAAATATACTAGGATGTTGTTATAAGATTTATTTGAGCTACACTCTCACACAACTACATCAAATGGTTAAAGAACATACGGTTTCTATGGATGGCGAAATTCTGCCTCCCGAAACGATGATTGTTCAATACTCATTTAACACCTTCAAAGGTGGCCATTATGATGTCACTATTTTTATATATGATATAGGATATGTTTATGTTTTCCTTAAGATTCTGTTTTTTTTTTTCATTTTGGGCATACCTTTATGGTTTCCATTATGGGTAAACACGATATCTTCATTTTAGGAAGTGCGGACTACCGCCCCCTGAAAGTGATTTGATTCGTTAATACCATATGTGGGATGTGTAAAGGATAAAGTTAATGATATTATATATGTTATTATCCTGGAATTATAATATAATCTTATATCATTATGATTCCATTCCAGAAAATACGAAATAGAAATGGAAGTAGCGTTCATGCGTACGTACGGCTTGTCGTCTCTATTAACGGTGCATTTCATTTCTTACCTCTAAATGTGATGTAATATTATAAATACATGTATATGATGAATATATATGATATATATGTTATCCAAATCATTAATATAATTCTGGATATAACAAACCCTTGACCAAATTAACAACATGTAAGTATAAGAAGTCTATTTTTGACTTAAGAACCAAATACCGACAAAATGAACATTATTAACTTAAATGATTTCCTGATGTTCATAACATGGTATAAAAGGAATAATGAACTTGAAAAGGGTTATTAAGAAAGTATAGATTAACTCAAGTTTATTATTCGGGAGATTAAAGAACGGTCGAGTCAAGTCGGATACAAGGTATGGGACTTCGTCTCAATCTCCTTTCATTGAGGCATATTTTATTTTATACACAACTTTCTTTTATACGGTGTATAAAAACCTTTGAATTTTACGTTTATTCAAAAGGAATATTTTTATACGAAGCGTTTATTAAACAAAAAATGGGAATGTTTTTGTCGTACGTATGCGGCGACAACGACTTCTCCGCCGTCGTGACCGTTATTTGAGTTTCGGCTTCCTCTACAAGCCATACTTTCTTTTTAAAAGAAAAATAAATACCATGTTTTACTTTTCTTTTATTTTGGTATTGAAAATGGTTTTCACAATGTTTTTGTGTTGTATTGATATCTTTTGATTGAAATGTGGAAATGTTATGTTTCCTTTATGCATGTTTTATGTGATACGATTATGTTATGGTTCTTGTGCATTATTATGAAGACAGGTGGTTCCGTGATAAACTAAGGGCGGGTGAGCCCAATATAGCTCTCCAATGCATTGGGTAACACGAAGGAGTGAAACGTTAAGGTTTCTCTGAAGAGATTTTAGGGAATATAATGTGATGGGTATTCCAAACGTAACCAAGAGGGTTACTCCCTACGTAAGAATGTTATGAATGCCTCAAGTTACCTTTATGTCTTATGATTTCTATGATTTATTCATGATTTGATGAGGTATTTTAAAGTGCTTATGTTTTATGGGTAATGTATGATCTCATCCTTATGTATATATGTACCCATGTTTCCTTTCCATGTTTTTATATCCCTTATTAAGCTTTTTATGCTCATCCCAAGTTTTTTTTTGAAATGTTTTTCACAGGTCAAGGGAAAGGTACATGATATGATGATAGTGTCATGGAAGTGTCAAGAATGAATCCATGTTTTATTTTAAATATGTATCCATTGATGGGAATGAAGAATACTATCTTTATGTAACCACTTTGTTTAAATGTGAAATGTAATGCAAGTTTTAAGATCTAATTCTCTAAAACTCTAATCCCGAAAAGATCCTCAACGTGTAATCTTGTGATAACTCAAGATTAAGTAAGGTTTAAGGCTGGGGCCTTATAGTGGTAGCTTACTATTTGGAAATTCCATCAAGTCTCTCCAAAGTACACGATATGTTCCACGTATCACTATTGAGAAAATAAATTCCTGACCCAATGCATGTACTCACCTATGAGTAATTAGAAGTGGAGCCTGATCTGTCTTATTGCGAAGAGCCTGTCAAGGTTCTTGATACAAGAGAACAAGTGCAAAGAAATCATATGACTCGTCTGGTAAACGTTTTATGGAGAAACCATAAGATGGAAGAGGCAACTTGGGAACCCGAGGAACTTATGGTGAAGAACCACCTGAGTCATTTCATGCGGTAGTATTCTAGAAATTTCAAGGATGGAATTATTTGAAGGAGGGGAGAATGTAACACCCCAAGCTTCTGGGGTACGTTTCCCTTTGAATAATGCAATAGTTTACATTGTACACAACTTCGAGTTCTAACACACCACAACCAATCAAACTAGCCGTTATGAATAGTAATACCCAATTTTTGAAATTTTATACATTTTATCATTCGAAATGGACTTCATTTTTCGATTAGGAATATTGAAATTATCCTAGGGTGAATTTTTTAGTCTCTTTCTAAAAACATTCAATTTCTGAAAAATACTGAAAAACACAGAGTTATAGTTTAAAACCATATTTTTATTTAAATAATTATTTATTTTATATAAATTTATTTTAGGTAGAAATATATACATAATACCTATATATTTTCAATGTAATTAATTGGAGTCAGTTTATAATAATTTTAGATATATAAAAATTTTATTGAACTTTTCACCCTCTTTTACCCATCTCCTAAGAGAATTTTCAAATTCACATAAAATTTAATTTTACCGCTTCTATGAGTGGAATTTAGAAAATACGAGAGACATGGTTAATATCAAAGAGTAAAATGTGGTTCAACAAGATAAACATAATTTTTGTTGAATAGTAACTTTTTTACTTTTATTTACCACATTTAAAAGTAAAAAGGGTAATTAAGGGTAAAAAGGATATTATTATTACTCTAACACATGTCCTAATTCTATTGGTTAAGTATAATTCAACCAAAAACATCCTTCTGGAGAAAATATGAACCTCTTTGGTCTACTTGGATTAGATTAGGACATTTATTATTATTTAATTAAAAGAAGAGTTAAAAGTGTTAGAATCAAAGTTTAATAACTAAAACATTTTAATATAATGTTATACATAAGATAAAATAGATTATAAATATTCATTAAAAATATAAAAATATTTCTATATAATGGTATTTTATTTATAATATTTAGATATTAAATAATTTAATTTTTTATGACAAAATGGTGATATAGTAATTACATAATTAATGAAATATTAAAATAATTGATATTATAAATATTCTAATAAATGTAATTTGAGACTTTTTATAAATTACATTAACTTTATAGGTTAATATAACAAGTTATGATTTCTTAAATAAAATTTGTTCGAATTAATAAATTCGATAATACTTTTACAAAAATCAATTATTAAATAGTGTCAAAATTGACATAAAAGAGTTTTTAAAAAAAATATTATATTATAAACTGATATAATATCCCTAAAAATATAAGTTTCAGCCAAAGGACTTATATAATGACAGGTGTATCATTAATGAACCACTTGGGGTTCTCTTAAAAGTATATAGTAAGTTTATTAACCATATAATATAAAAATTAGAAGAGACATGGTAAATTTCAAACTATTTAACTAAGAGTTAAATATAAATGATAAGGTTAATATAGTGACCAAAACCTATCTAAAACGCCCAGACCCTAGTTACCCAGAGTCAGTGCATTATTACATAACATTGGCATGATCACAAAATATCAAGTCTCAAAAGACTGATTAGTTTAGTAGCCTTGAAATCACTAGATACATTCATAAGTCTTACATTACATCATAAAATGAAAACTACAACAATATCTTGTCTCCATAGACCATACCCATATCCCCTTATACTATCCCTGTAGGTCATTAATAAAATACTTCTTCACTTACTAGGAAAAATAAAACATAGAATGGGGTGAGCTCAGTTGCCCAGTAAGGATAACAGTATAGCGAAAACATTCATAAATAAGCATAAACATGTAAGGCAATGTATAACTAAACAAAATCCTTTTAAACATGAACTATTCACATGGATATTCTACTAGTCGAATAATCACATGCAATATCAATAACCGCTTTCATAATGATGGAATGAATATTTTCACACTATTATAACCACATAGTCAAGGCCTTGTGGCAAGACTACAAATAAGATTATGTCAGAGCCTTGTGCCAATACACTAGTTTGTATCATGAGACCTATAGATGCATCGAGGATCTATAGCGGGCTCGACCCGTCACTTATTAAGGCCAATTCATTCCTCATATGAACAGGTTTAAACATAACATAAAAATTCGTATTAAAAGTAGATTACGAAATGTCAATATATTGTCCATAAACCATGAATGGTATAAAAATAACACATGCATAGTCAAACATATAACAAAAATCTCAATACAATATGGAAGTTTTGTATCATAATAAATCAACTTCAAATAAGATTAAAATCCATCAAAGGATGTTGACATAGATGAAATAAAAAACAATCTATAGGGGCATTGACTAATCTTCTCTTCAGTTCTTCAAAACATTTTTCACACACTTTTGTCCAAACAAATTTAACCCTATTACATGTGTGCTTCTTTAATGGGTTACCCAATCAGGTAAAATTCTGGATGAAACGCCAATAATAACCTGCTAAAACAGTAAACTTATGTACCTCGGTTATAATTGTTGGTGCTGGACATTCTTGGATTGCTCTAGTCTTAGAAGGATCAACAGAGATTACATCCTTAAAGACAATATGTCCAAGAAATGAAATGTTCTGAAGCCAAAATTCACACCTGCTAAACTTCCCATATAATTCATGTCTTCTAAGAGTCGTCAGGATAATGCACAAGTGATTTTCATTGTCTTTGTAGATTTTAGAGTATACCAAGATATCATCAATAAATAACACTACAAAATCATCAAAATATTCCATGAAAAATTTGTCCACTAGATCCATGAATATAGAGGGTGCATTAGTCAATCCAAAAGGCATTACTATAAACTCGTAATTCCAATACCTGGTTCAAAATGTTGTCTTCGGGATTTATTCCTTCTTCACACACAACTGATGATATCCAGATCGAAGGTCAATCTTTGAAAAGTATTGAGCTCTATAAAGTTAGTCAAATAAATCATCAATGCGAGGTATGGGATACTTGTTCTTTATTGTTATAGCATTGATCTCCCTGTAGTCGATACATATCCTCATAGATCCATCTTTTGTTTTAACAAAAAAGACAGGGGATCCCCATAGAGAAACACTTGGGTGAATAAATCCCTCATTACTCAATTCATCTAGTTGTTTATTTATTTCAACTAATTCCATAGTGTCCATTCTATAAGGGGTCTTCGATATATGTCTTGAACTAGGAATTAAATCAATGGAAAGCTCAATTTCTCATTCTGGAGGATGTCCAGGTAAATCTTCTGGAAACACATTTACATATTCTTTTACAATAGGTACATCCCCTATTTGAAAATTCCTTTCCTCACCCACAGTTATTTCATTCTCTTCCTCCCTGATAATTGAATTTAGTTGAGCTATTGGGGGTGGATCTAGATAAGAATCAGGTGGTGACGATTTTTCTCTAAAGATAAGGTCTTCTTTATCGTCATCATTAGAAATAGTAACCTCATTCTTACAATAAATCTTCGGATCATGGTCTGAAAACCAATCCATACCGAGAATTATATCAAATTAAATCATGGGTATGGTGATGAGATCAACAGATAAAGAACATTTATGTGCTCTAATGGGGACTGATCCACAAAACATTGTTGCAATGATACTTACCTTAGGAGGTTTGACTGACAACTCCCTTGTTAAATAAAATTGAAAATATCTAATTTTCTTAGCAAACTGGGAAGATATGAGACAATGCGATGATCCAGAATGAAATAAAGAATTTTCTAAACTTGAGGAAACCATTAAATTACCTGCCACCATGTCTTTCGGAGTTTCTACCTCAGCAGTAGTGATAATATAAGCTTGGCCTTGATCCCTTGGCCTTTTCTGAGGTAATTTCCCCTGAATCTTAGAAAATTCATTTGCATAATTTCTTATCTCCCTTCAATTGTAGCATTGAACATCGGTACCTTCTTGATTCCCCTTGAAATCATGAGCTTGGTGGCCTTTTTCACCACACTCATAGAAGACTCTAATTCCCTTCAAGAAAGTACTGGGGTATTTCTTCCCACATTTTCTGCAGTATGGATATTAAAATTTCCCCTTCTTCCCCTTATTTCTATTCCTAGAGTGATTAGTAGATATCTTCTTCTCTTGCTTCGCTTTAAAGTCTTAAGACTTAGAGAATTCCTTTTCTATCTTGATTGCACATGAGATAATATCTTCGTATGACAATAAGGATTGTGAGACTAATGCTCGACGGAGAAATGGTTTTAACCCATCATAGAAATGATCGTATATAATCTCCAGCATGCCTCTCTAACCTTATAAAGTTAGCCTCATACTTTGCGACATTCTCATCCTCATTTTTTCTCAGACTCAGAAATTGCCTTTCCATATCTTCTCGATGGTCACGAGGAAAGTATTTTTCTTATAAAAGCTCTTTGAACTCACTCTATTCAATATTTTATACTTCACCATATTCATAATATTTTGAATCAATGACAACCATTGATTAGCATCTCCAATGAGGCGGTAAACTACCATGATAACTTTCTCCCTTTCACTACTCCCCAAGGCATGTAATATTTTCTCTAAGGAATTTATCCATTGATGAGCTAATTTTGGATTTGTACCCCCATTAAATGTTGGTGGTTGTTGCCTCATGAAGCGATATAACATTTATCCTTCGCGCTGTGGATCAGGATGATCTATATAGGTAAGGTTATTATTCATAACCTATGTGTGCTGTCCCAGTATGGTGATTAGCTGATCAGCACCAATTGCATCACCAGCTCCACTATAATTATCTTGACCAGGAAGGCAATCACAAAAGATCAAGTCTCGAAAGACCGATTAGTTTAGTAGACTTGAAATCACTAGATATATTCATAAGTCTTAAATAACATCATAAAATGAAAACTACAAAAATATCTTGTCTCCATAGACCACACTCATATCCCCTCATACTATCCCTGCAGGTCATTCATAAAATACTTCTTCACATTCTGGGAAAAATAAAACATAGAAACGGGTGATCTTAGATACCCAATAAGGATAACAATATAGTGAAAAATTTCATAAATAAGAATAAGAATTTAAGGCAATGTATAACTAAAACAAAATCCTTTTAAACTTGAACTTCAGCATGCTATGGCAGAAATAATTTTAAATAATTCCATTTACTTATTCACATGGATATTCTACTAGTCGAATAACCACATGAAATATCAATAACCTCTTTCATAATGATGGAATGCATTATTTCAGACTATCATAACCACATAGTCAAGGCTTTATTCCAAGACTATATATAATATTTTGTCAAGGCCTTGTTCCAAGACACTAGTTTGTCTCATGAGACCTACCGACGAATCTAGGAGCTATATCGAGCACCACCCGTCACTTATTAAGTCCAAAGCATTCCTCATATGAACAGGTTTAAACATAACGTAAACATTCGTATTAAAACTAGCATACGAAATGTCAAACATTCTCTATAAACCATGAATGGTATAAAAATAACACATCCACAGTCAAACATATCACAAAACCTTCAATACAATATGGAAGTTTTGTATCATAATAAATCAACTTCAAATAATCTTAAAATCCATCAAAGGATGTTGACATAGATGAAATCAAAACTATTGGAGAGAAATATATCTTTTCGTAAATAATTTAAAATCTACACAATTAAAACATTTACTTTGAAAATATTCTTATAATATTGTAAGGGAAGCTTCGGCGATTTTATAATGGCGTAAAATAGCCGCACCTGCCGTATAAGTTAAAAAAAGACATTCTTACCTTAATTCTATCGAAAAGGTTAAAAAGGGACTTGTTTGGAAAATGACAAAAAGATTCTTTTATAAAATTCTTATAAAAATTCAAACAAGGATATATACTTTAACCCATAGTCTATAAAATAGTAAGAATTATTTGAAATACATTTTTAAGAAACATGGATGGGGATGAAAAAGAGGTCCTAGTAGATAATTATGTATAAACAACCTCAGATAATGAAGAGATTGTGAGATAAACCCTAACCTTTTACTCTTCCTTGGTCAAGGGTTGTTTAACCTCCTTGGAAGCTAGATTTATATAAACTCTTATTAGATCACATAGAACTAATATGGACTTTGAAGATTAGTATAGAAGAACTTCCTAGAATTTTGGTATTGTAGAGATTTTTTGAGTTTTCTGAGTAATACATCCATGTCTGGATACAAGCAGGTAGAGGTGGCTCTAGCATAGATGTGCCTAAGGGTAAAACCTGGAAACACTGCTTTGAGGTAGACTCAAACGGGAACTAGTGCACGACAACGATCCTTGCTGCACTCTTGGTTATGACACTCCCAGAGGATATGCTTAGGACAATTCTCATTTCTTTTACAAACCATTATGAATGGTTTATGAGTATATAATTCCTCAAGGAAAACATTCTTATGATTATGGATTATATCCCTAAACTGTTCAATTTATGTTAAGTGATTTAAAAGATTGGTTTTATGTATTGTGATTTATAAACTAATCTAGTGTATGCCATTGTTTAGAATTGGCACCTAGTAGAGGGAATGAAAATAGTATCAATGCACACACTCCATGTAGGGATTTCCCTCCTGCTCAAGATAATTATAGTGGAGCTGGTAATACAACTGGTGCTGATTAGCTAATCCGCATACTGGGACAAATCACTTAGGTTATGAATAATAACCTTACCCGTATGGAGCATCACCTTCCTTTGAGAGAGCCTGTTTGATTAGAACTCCATAGTTCAGCATGCCTGGCCTGGAGTAGTGATTAGGATGGGTGATCTTCTATAAATTTTCCCAAGGTTGTGTGAGTGAGGACAAATCACAATGGAAAGGACATGTGTTGTCCTGTGGGAAATTTCATTAGTCTAATGACCCATTCGGGCACGTGGGGGGACCCTGGGGTGGGTCCCACATGTTTGTGGGGCAACTAGGGGTACCTGACGGCCATGTTAAGGAGGGGTGTCTGTGCTGTCACTAGGGCCTAGTTGTTACATTTGTTAATTTTTTCGAAATGGTTAAAAAGGACCTTGTCTGAAAAATGATGGAAATATTCCATTATAAACTTCTTATAAAAATTCAAACAAGGGTAAAAATGACTTTAACCCATATTCTACAAAATAGTAAGAATGATTTGAAATAATTTTTTAAGAAACATGGATGTGGATGATAAAAAGGCCCCATTAGATAATTACGTATAAACAACCTCAGATAATGAAGAGATTGTATGATAAACCCTTACCTTGTAGTTTTCCTTGGATGAGGGTAGTTTAACCAGTTTTATAATGGTGAAATAATAGTTTTTAAATTATATAAGAATCACATACATTAATATGATATCATATATGATCTTTTAACATTGTTTTGTTAATAATATCTTATTATTATCGTTGTTTCAGGTGTTAACTTACTCATTTTCTTTTATATGTTTTGATACATAAGCCATATTTGTCATGGATAGGTTGTATCTTATTCATATCCAGAATGATATCTAGTCCTCAAACATTATTTTTAATCATAAAATAAGAATTAGACTTGAATGGATATGATGGGGAATGAATCACATCACGTTCGTGGAGACGGTAGTCCGTACGTATGCACGAGCGACAATATGATTATTTTGATATTAAAATAATATATAATTCGATGGTATTGATATATAAAAAATAATTATAATGTTATATTTATTATTTAATTCAATTACACATCATTATCATACCCATATAAATAATAATGTTTTGAATAACAATTACACCACGACGTGGATACAGTAAGTCGTACGTACACATGTATGGTGACATGTCATTCAAGGTATGGATAGAATAATGAATTTAGTTGTTCCATATTTATAATAACATGACAGTATATAAAAGATATAGGATTTATTATTTTATAATGGAAACAACAAAGAAAGAATAAGTGGAAGAAGAAAGGAACTTGAATGAGGGTGGTGAAAACATTACCTTTTCTTCGGGTTCATCCTTTTGATTTGATCAAAAGGGCTCCTTATGTTGGCTTTCTGACTAAAGGAAGGCCTTTAGGATGAAGTGAGGGAAGTTGAGAGGATATTTGGGTTAAAGTCATTTATACCCTTGTTTTACTTTTTATAAGAAGTTTATAAAGGAATCATTCCTTCGTTTCCAAACAAGGTCCTTTTTAACCTTTTCAATGGAATTAAGTTAAGAATGTCTTTTTTTAACTTATATGGCAGGTGAGGCTATTTTCTACCATTATAAAATTTTCAAAGCTTCCCTTAAAATATTATAAGAATATTTTCAAAGTAAATGTTTGAATTATGTGGATTTTAAATGATTTCAAAAAAAGAGATATTTCTCTCAAATAGATCTGATTTCACCTAAGTCAACATCCTTTGATGGATTTTAAGCTTATTTGAAGTTGATTTATTATGATACAAAACATCCATATTGTATTGATGTTTTTGTAATATATTTGATTGTGGATGTGTTATTTTTATACCATTCATGGATTGTGGGGAATGTATTGACATTTTTTATGCTAGTTTTTATATGAATGTTTATGTTATGTTTAAACCTGTTCATATGAGGAATGCATTAGACTTAATAAGTGACGGGTGGAGCCCGCTATAGCTCCTCGATGCATTGGTAGGTCTCATGAGACAAACTAGTGTCTTCACACAAGTCCTTGACAAAATCTTATTTGTAGTCTTGGCACAAGGCCCTGACTATGTGGTTATGATATTCTGGCATTATGTATTCCATCATTATGAAAGTGGTTATTGATATTGCATGTGATTATTCGACTAGTATAATATCCACGTGAATAAGTAAATGGAATTATTTCATTTTATTTCTTCCATATTATGTTAAAGTTCAAGTTTAAAAGGCTTTTGTTTTGGTTATACATTGACAAAACCTTCAAGACAAAATGGATTTTTTGCATAATAATAAATCATCTTCAAATAAGCTTAAAATCCATCAAAGGATGTTGACATAGATGAAATAAAAAATATTTGAGAGAAATATCTATTTTTTTTAAATCATTTAAAAGCCACATAATTAAAAAATTTACTTTGAAAATTTTCTTATAAGATTTTAAGGGATGCTTCGACGATTTTATATCGTCGGAAAATAGCCACACCCTCTGTATAAGTTAAAAAAATATATTCTTACCTTACTTCTGTCGAAAAGGTTAAAAAGGAACTTGTTTGGAAAACAAAGGAATGATTCCATTATAAACTTATTATAAAAATTCAAACAGGGGTATAAATTACTTTAACCCATAGTCTATAAAATAGTAATAATGATTTGAAATACGTTTTTATGAAACATGGATGTGGATGATAAAGAGGTCTGAGTAGAAAATTACGTATAAACAACCTCAGATAATGAATATATTGTGAGATAAACCCTTACCTTGTAATTTTCCTTGGTCGAGGGTAGTTTAACCTCATGTATAATGGTGAAATGATTGTTATTAAATTATAAAAGAATCACATACATTAATATGATATCATATTTGATCTGTTAACATTGCTTTGTTAATAATATCTAAGTATTGTCATCATTTCAGGTGTTAAATTACTCGTTTTATTTTATATGTTTTGTTACATAATCCAAGTTTGTTATGGATATGTTTTATCTTATTCATATCCAGAATTATATCAAGTCCATAAACATTATTTTTAATCATCAAATGAGAATTATAATTTAATGGATACGATTGGGAATGAATCTCATCACGTTTGTGGAGACGTTAGTCCGTACGTACGCACGAGCGACAATATCATTCTTTTGATATTAAAATAACATATAATTAGATGGTATATCATATATACAGAATCATTATAATGTTATATTTATTATTTAATTCAATTACACATCATTATCATACCCATACAAATAGTAATGTTTTGAATAACAATTACACTACAACATGGAGACGGTAAGCCATATGTACGCACATATGGGGAAATGTCATTCAAGGGATGGATAAAATAATGAATTTGGTTATTCCATATTTATAATAACATCGATGTATATAGAATATATTGGATTTATTATTTAATAATGGAAACAACAAAGAAATAAGAAGTGGAAGAAGAATGGAACTTGAAAGAGGGTGGTGAAAACATTACCTCTTCTTCAGGTTGTTCCTTTGGATTTGATCAAAATGGAAACTTAAGTTGGATTTCTGACTAAAAGAATGCCTTTTGGATGAATTTAGGGAAGTTGAGAGGATATTTGGGTAGGGTTTGGCTGATCCAAAAGGATTTGAAGGTATGAATTTGAGAGAAGGGGGAGTTCCCTTTTATAAGAGGGGTGAGGGGCACCTTAGGAACAACTTAAATTATTATTTTATAATAAATTCATATTAGGATTGTAATGGCCCCAAAGTGACTTATTTTGAGGCTAAGGCAGGGATAGGTCAAAATCCTTTTATCTAATAGATTCTAGATAGGTTTGGGTCACTATATTAACCTTATAATTTATATTTAACTCTTAGTTAAATAGTTTTACATTTACCACGTCTCTTTGTATTTTTATATTATATGGTTAATAAACTTACTATATACTTCCAAGCGAACCCCGAGTGGTTCATTAATGATACACCTATCATTATATACGTCATTTGTCCAAAACTTATTTTTTAGGGATATTATATCAATTTATAATATAATATTTTTTTTAAAAACCCCACTATAGTGGAGCTAGTAATGAAACTGGTGCGGATCGGCTAATCACCATACTGAGAAAACATACTCAGGTTATGAATAATAACCTTACCCATATGAAGCACCCTGATTCGCAGTGTGGAGGATCATTCTTATATCTGTTCATGAGGTAACAACCACCAACATTCAATGGGGGTATAAATCCACTAGTAGCTAAGAAAAGGATAAATTCCTTAGAGAAAATATTCCATGCCTTGGGGAGTATTGAAAGGGAGAAGGTTATCATGGCTGTTTACTGCCTCACTAGAGATTCTGATCAATGGTGTCATTGATTCAAAACACGAAGGAAGATGATGAAGTATCAAATATGGAATGGGGGGATTTCAAAGATCTTTTCATAGAAAAATACTTTCCTCGTGACCATCGAGCAGATATGGAAAGGCAATTTCTGAATCTGAGACAAAAGGAGGATGAGAATGTCGCAAAGTATGAGGATAACATTACAAGGTTAGAAAGGCATGCAGAATATTATATACATAACCCAAGGAGTATGATTGATCATTTATTTTATGGTTTAAAACCATTTCTCTATCGAGCATTAGTCTCACAATCATTCTCGTCGTACGAAGATATTGTCTCATGTGCTACCAAGACAGAAAAGAAATTCTCTAAATCTTATGATTTTAAAGCAAAGAATGAGAATAAGAGATCTGCTGATCACTCTGGGAGTGGAAATAAGGGTAAGAAAGGAAAATATGAATATCCATCCTGCAGTAAATGTGGGAAGAAACACCCTGGTACTTTTTTGAAGGAAATGGGAGTCTGTTAAAAGTCCGGTGAAAAAGGCCACCAAGCTCATGATTACAAGGGGAAGAAAGAAGATATCGATGTTCAATGCTACAATTACAGGGAGATGGGACATTATGCAAATGAATTTACTAAGTGTCAGGGGATCTTACCTCATAAAAGGCAAAGGGATCAAGGTAAAGCTTATGTGATCACTACTATTGCGGTAGAAGCTCTAAAAGACGTGGTGGTAGGTAATTTAATGGTTTACTCAAGTTTATAAAATGATTTATTTGATTTTGGATCATCAAAATTTTTTCTTATCTTCCTAGTTTCCTAAGAAATTTATATATTTCCAATTTGATTTGACATGGGAATTGTCAGTCAAAACTCATAAGGGAAGTATCATTGCAACAAAGTTTTGTGAATCAGCCCCCATTAGAGCACATAAATGTTCTTTATCTTCTGATCTCATCGTCATACCCAAGATTGAATTTGATATAATCTGCGGTATGGATTGGCATTCATACCATGATGTAAATATTTATTGTAAGAAGAATGAGGTTACGATTTTTGATGATGACGATAAGGAAAACCTTATCTTCAGAGCAGAATCGTCACCACCTGATTCTTATCAAGATCCACCCCTAGTATCTCAAATAAATTAAATTATCAGGGAGGAAGAAAATGAAATAACTATGGGTGAGGAAAGGAATGTTCAAATAGGTGATGTACCAATTGTGAAAGAATATGTAGATGTGTTTCCGAAATATTAACCTGGACATCCTACAGAACGAGAAATTGAGTTTTCCATTGATTTAATTCCTGGTTCAAGGACTATATCAAAGACCCCTTAAAGAATGGACACTGTGGAATTAGTTGAACTAAAGAAACAACTATAGGAATTGAGTAATAAGGGATTTATTCACCCTGGTGTTTCTCCATGGGTATCCCCTGTACTTTTTGTTAAAAATAAAGATGGATATATGGGGTTATGTATCGACTACAGGGAGATCAATGCTATAACAATAAAGAAAAAGTACCCCTACCTCACATTGATGATTTATTTGACCATCTTCATGGAGCTCAATAATTTTCTAATATTGACCTTCGATCTAGATACCATCAGTTGTGTGTGAAGAAAGAAGACATTCTGAAGACAAAATTTCGAACCAGGTACGGTCATTACGAGTTTACAGTAATGCCTTTTGGATTGACTAATGCACCCTCTGTATTAACGGATCTAATAAATAGAGTTTTCAAGGAATATCCTGTTGATTTTGTAGTGGTGTTTTTTATGATATCTTGGTATACTCTAAAATCTACGAAGATCAGGAAAATCACTTGCACATTATCCTGAAGTCTCTTAGAAAACATGAATTATATGGGAAGTTTAGCAAGTGTGAATTTTGGCTTTAGGAGATTTATTTTCTTGGCTATATTTTCTCTAAGGATGGAATCTCTGTTGATCCTTCTATGAAAATAGCAATACAATAATGTCCAGTACCAACTAGTATAACCGAGGTATGTAGTTTTTTTGGTTTAGTAGGTTATTATCGGCGTTTCGTCTAGAATTTTGCCCGATTGGCTAACCCATTAATGAAGCTCACACGTAAAGGGGTTAAATTTGTTTGGACAAAAGAGTGTGAAGAATGTTTATAAGAACTGAAGAGAAGATTATTCAATTCCCCTATATTGAATCTACCATCGAGGAATGATGGGTTCATTATTTATAGTGATGCATCGAAGAAAGGACATGGTTGTGTCCTTATGCAGAATGATAGGGTTATTGCGTATGCATCACAACAGCTAAAAATTCATGAGAGAAACTATCCTACTAATGATCTTGAGTAATTTGCGGTAATATTTTCTTTGAAGATATGTGGAAATTATCTCTATGGTGAAACATGTGAGATATATACCAATCACAAGAGTTTAAGGGATATTTTCTCACAGAAAGAACTCAACATGAGGAAAAGGCGATGACTTGAAGTACTCAATGATTAATATTGCATGATACACTACCACCCAGAGAAGGAAAATAATGTGGCAGATGCTTTGAGCAGAAAGGATCATGGGGTTTTAAACAAAATGAGAGTTGAATGGGATCCAATTTTCATAGATCTAGTAAAGTTGGATATGGGAATAACCATGGAAGGTGAAACATCGATACTTTTTCAAATGGTTGCCAAACCATCTTTAATAGATAGGATAAAGAGTTATCAGACCGATGATAAAGAGTTTCAAAAGAATACTAAAGCTCTGAATGATAGGAGATTGAGTGACTTTGTGTATGAAGATGGAATTTTGAAATTTGGTAAGAGACTTTGTGTTCCCGATATACCTAATATAAAAAGGTAATTGTTGGACGATGCTCATAGTTCCAATTTCTCTATACAGCCTGGGAGCACCAAAATGTATAGAGATTTGAAAGAACATTTTTGGTGGGAAAACATGAAGAGGGAGATTTCTGATTTTGTGTTAAGATGTATGCTTTGTCAATAAGTGAAATCTAGAAGGCAAGAGCCTAGAGGATTCATGCAACCTCTTCCAATACCTGAGTGGAAATGAGATAATATTACGATGGACTTCGTCATGGGGATACCAAAGACTCCTAGAAGGAATGATAGAATATGGGTCATTGTTGATCGTCTTACCAAGTAATCACATTTTCTTTCTATAAGAGAAGATCTACCCCTTGAACGTCTAGAAAGAAAATATATTAATGATGTTGTGAGACTTCATAGAGTACCCCTATCGATTGTTTCTGATCATGATCCCCGTTTTACTTCAGGATTCTGGAAAAGTCTTCAGAAATCCCTAGATACTGAACGTCATTTGAGCACTGCCTACCACCCCCAAACTGATGGACAATCAGAACGGACTATTCAAACCATAGAAGACATGTTGAGATCTTTCTCACATGACTTTCCGGGTTTGTGGGATCAATATTTACCTCTGGTGGAATTTTCCTATAACAATAGCTTCCATTCAAGTATTCAGATGACACCATATGAAGCATTATACGGAATGAGATGTCGCAGACCAACCTATTGGGATTATGTTGGTGAAAGAAAACTCGTAGGCCCAAAACATGTTGAGGAAACGATGGAAAAGGTGAAGTTAATCCAAACCAACATCAAAGTAGCTCAAATTAGGCAGAAGAGCTATGTCGATGACTAAAGGAAAGATTTGGAATTTTAGGTAGGAGATCATGTTGATGGTATCTCCGTGGAAGGGTGTTATACGTTCTGATAAGAAGGGTAAATTGAGTCCTAGGTACATCGGAAATTTCAAAATTCTAGAACGAATTGGGGTGGTAACTTACCATTTGGAAATTACTACAAGTCTCTCCAAAGTATACGATCTGTTCCACGTATCGCTGTTGAGAAAATACATGCTTGACCCAATGCATGTACTCACCAATGAGGAATTATAACTGGAACCCGATCTGTCTTTTTGTGAAGAGCCTATCAAGGTTCTTGATACAAGAGAACAAGTGATGAGAAACCATACTACTCTTCTAGAAAAAGTTTTATGGAGAAACCATAAGATGGAAGAGGAAACGTGGGAACCTGAGGAACATATGATGAAAAACCACCGGAGTCATTTCATGTGGTAGTATTCTATAAATTTTGATGAATACATTATTTAATGGAGGGGATAATGTAACACCACAAGATTCCACAATACGTTTCCCTTTGAATGATTCAATAGCTTGCATTGTACGCAACTTCGAGTTTTAATACAACACAACCAATCAAACTTGCCGTTATGAATAGTAATACCCACTTTTTAAAATTTAATACATTTTATCTTTCAAAATGGACTTCATTTTTGGATTCAGAGTATCGAAATTAGCCTAGGATGAAATTTTGGTATTCTTCTAAAAACTTTCAATTTTTTATGAATAGTGTAAAACACTAAGTTATAGTTTAAAACCGAATTTTTATTTAAATAATACTTTAATTTATTTTAATTTATTTTAGGTAAAAATAGAAACATAATAACTATATAAGTTCAATGTAATTCATTGGAGTCAGTTTATAAGAAATTTAGATATATAAAAATTTTATGGAACTTTTCACCATCTTTTACGCATCTCATAAGAGAATTTATAAATTCACATAAATTCTAATTTTACCATTTCTGTGAGTGGAATTTTGAAAATCTGAGAGACACAGTTAATATCAAGGAGTAAAATGTTGTTCAATAAGATAAAAATAATTTTTGGTGAATAGTAACGTTTTACTTTTATTTACCATAATTAAATGTAAATAGGGTAATTAAGAGTAAAAATGATATTATTATTACCCTAACACATGTCCTAATTCTATTTGCTACGTATAATTCAACCAAAAATTACCTTAGGAATAAAATATGATCCTCTTTGTTCCACTTGGATTAGATTAGGAAATTTATTATTATTTAATTAAAAGAAGAGTTAAAAGAGTAAAAACCCAAAACGACGATAATACTAAGATATAATTAACAACGCAATGTTAAAAGATCATATATGATATCATATTAATTCATGTGATTCAATTATAATTTAATAACAACTATTTCGCCATAAAAATAGCTTTGATTCATGCTATCTTGTGTTATCACCATGATATAATCCTCTAATACCAACTATAACGCCCCGACCCCAGTTACCCAGAGTTGGTTCATTATTACATAACATTGGAATGATCATAAAAGATCATGTCTCGAAATACCAATTAGTTTAGTAGCCTTGGAGTCACTAGATAAATTCATAAGTCTTACATTACATCATAAAATGAACACTACAACAATATCTTGTCTCCATAGACCACACTCATATCCCCTCATACTATCTCTGCAGGTCATTCATAAAATACTTCTCCACATCCTAGGAAAAATAAAACATAGAAAGGGGTGAGCTCAGATGCCCATTAAGGATAACAATATTGTAGAAACTTTCATAAATAAGAATAAACATTTAAGGAAATGTATAACTAAAACAAAATCCTTTTAAACTTGAACTTCAGCATAATATGGCAGAAATAAAATGAAATAATGCCATTTACTTATTCACGTCAATATTATACTAGTCGAATAATCACATGCAATATCAATAACCACTTTCATAATGATGGAATGCATAATGATAGACTATCATAACCACATAATCAAGGCCTTCTGCCAAGACTACAAATAAGATTTTTTTCAAGGCCTTGTTCCAAGACAATAGTTTGTCTCATGAGACCTACTGATTCATCGAGGAGCTATAGCGGGCTCCACCCATCAATTATTAATTCCAATGCATTCCTCATATAAACATGTTTAAACATAACATAAATGTTCATATTAAAAATAGCATATGAAATGTCAATACTTTCTCCATAGACCATGAATGGTATAAAAATAACACATCCACAGTCAAACATATCACAAAACCTTCAATACAATATGTAAGTTTTCTATCATAATAAATCAACTTCAAAAAAGCTTAAAATCCATCAAAAGATGTTGACATAGATGAAATCAAAACTATTTGAGAGAAATATCTCTTTTTTTAAAATCATTTAAAAGCCACATAAATTAAAACATTTACTTCAAAAATATTCTTATAAGCTTTTAAGGGAAGCTTTGATGATTTTATAATGGCGGAAAATATCCGCACCCGCCGTATTAGTTAAAAAAAGACATTCTTACCTTAATTCTGTCGAAAAGGTTAAAAAGAACCTTGTTTGAAAAAATACAGAAATATTCCTTTATAAATATATTATAAAAAGTCATACAAGTGTATAAATTGTTTAAACGCATAGTCTATAAAATATTAATAATTATTTTAAATAAATTTTTAATTAACATGGATGTGGATGATAAAAAGGTTCCAGAAGATAATTACGTATAAACAACCACCGATAATGAAGAGTTTGTGAGATAAAACCATACCTTGTAATTTTCCTTTGTCGAGGGTAGTTTAACCTCATGTATAATGTTGAAATAATTGTTATCAAATTATACAATAATAACATATTTTAATATGATATCATATATGATCTTTTAACATTTCTTTGTTAATAATATCTTAGTATTATCGTCATTTGAAGTGTTAACTTACTCGTTTTATTTTATATGTTTTGTTACATAAGCCATGTTTTTTATGGATTGGTTGTATATTATTAATATCCAGAATGATATCAAGTAATTAAGCATTATTTTTAATCATCAAATGAGAATTACACTTGAATTAATACGATGGGGAATGAATCTCATCGCGTTCGTGGAGACAGTAGTTTGTACATACGCACGAGCGACAATATCATTCTTTTGATATTAAAATAATATATAATTTGGTGTTTTATAATATATAAAGAATAATTATAATGTTATATTTATTATTTACTTCAATTACACGTCATTATCATACCCATCCAAATAATAATGTTTTCAATAACAATTACACCACGACGTGGAGACGGAAAGCCATACGTACGCACGTATGGTGACATGTCATTGAAGGGATGGATAGAATAATGAATTTGGTTGTTCCATATTTATAATAACATCACAATATATAGAATATACTGGAGTTATTATTTTAGAATGATAACAACAAAGAAAGAAGAAGTGGAAGAAGAAAGGAACTTGAAAGAGGGTGGTGAAAACATTATCTCTTCTTCGGGTTCTTCCTTTTGATTTGATCAAAAGGGCACTTTAAGTTGGCTTTCTGACTAGAGGAATGCCTTTATAATCAAGTGAGGGATGTTTAGAGGATATTTGGGTAGGGTTTGGCCGAACCAAAAGGCTTTGAAGGTATGAATTTTTGAGAAGGGGGAGTGCCCTTTTATAAGAGGGGTGAGGGGCACCTTAGAAAAAACATAAAATATTATTTTATAATAAATTTATATTTTGTTTAAAACGGCTACAAAGTCCCTTATTTTGAGTATAAGGTGGGTATGGGTTGAAATACTTTAATCTAATTGATTTTAGATAGGTTTGGTTCACTATATTAACCTTATCATTAATATTTAACTCTTAGTTAAATAGTTTGACATTTACCATGTCTCTTTGTATTTTTATATCATATGGTTAATAAACATACTATATACTTCCAAGCGAACCCCAAGTGGTTCTTTAATTATACACCTATAATTATATAATCCCTTTGAACAAACCATATATTTTTAGGGATATTATATCAGTTTATAATATAATATTTTTTTTAAAAACTAATTTATGTCAATTTTGACACATTTTAATAATTGATTTTTGTTAAAGTCTTAACAACTTTATTAATTTGAACCAAATAACTTTAAGAAATCCTAACATGTCATATTAACCTATAAAATTAATTTAATTCATAATAAATCTCAAATTACATTTATTTGGATATTTATAATATCAATTATTTTAATATTTCATTAATTAGGTAATTACTTCATCACCATTGTGTCATAAATAAATTAAATTATTTAATATCTAAAAATTATGAATAAAATACCATTATGTGTTAAAACTTTTAATATTTACAATGAATATTTATAATCTAATTTATCTTATTTATAACCCTATATTAAAATGTTTTAGTTATTAAACATTGATTTTAACTCTTTTAACTGTTCTTTGAATTAAATAATAATAAATGACCTAATCTAATCCATGTGGACCAAATAGGTTCATATTTTAGTCATATGGTTTTTTTGGTCGAATTATACTTATCCAATAGAATTAAGACATGTGTTAGGGTAATAATCATATCATTTTTATCCTTAATTACCCTATTTACTTTTAACCGTGGTAAATAAAAGCAAAAAGTTACTATTCACCAAAAATTATTTTTATCTTATTGAACCACATTTTACTGCTTGATATTAACTGTCACTCTTGGATTTTTAAAATTCCACTAATAGAAGTGGTAAAATTAAGTTTTATGTGAATTTGCAAATTCTCTTAGGAGATGGGTAAAAGACGGTGAAAAGTTCAATAACATTTTTATATGTCTAAAATTATTATGAACTAACTCCAATTAATTAAATTGAACTTATCTAGGTATTATGTATCTATTTTTACAGAAAATAAATTTAAATAAAATAAATAATTATTTAAATAAAAATTCGATTTTAAAAAATAAATTAGTGTTTTTCACTATTCATCAAAAATTGAAAGTTTTCATAAAAATACCAAAATATCACCCTCGGTTAATTTTGATATTCCGAATCCAAAAATGCTGTCCATTTTGAAAGATAAAATGTATCAAATTTCAAAAATTTGGTATTACTATTCATAATGGGTAGTTTTATTAGTTGTGGTGTGTTAGAACTCGAAGTTGCGTACAATGCAAGCTATTGCATTATTCAATGGGAAACGTACCGTGGAAGCTTGGGGTGTTACATTCTCCCCTCCTTCAAATAATTTCACCATTGAAATTTCTAGAATACTACCGCATGAAAAGACTCAGTTGGTTCTTCATCATAATTTCCTCGGTTTCCCACGTTGCCTATTCCATCTTATGGTATCTCCATAGGACTTTTACCAGACGAGTCATCCAGTTTCTCAGCACCTGTTCACTTGTATCAAGAATCTTGATAGGATCTTCGTAATAAGATAGATCGGGTTCCAGTTTTAATTCTTCATAGGTGAGTACATGCATTGGTTCGGGCATGTATTTTCTCAACAGTGATACGTGGAACACATCATGTTCTTTGGAGAGACTTGGCAGAATTTCCAAATGGTAAGCTACCACCCCAATTCGTTCTAGAATTTCGAAAGGTCTGATGTACCTGAGACACAATTTACCATTCTCACCGAAACGTATAACACCATTCCATGGAGGAACCTTCATGAAAACATGATCTCCTGCCTGAAATTCCAAATCCTTCCTTCAGTTATCGGCATAGCTCTTCTGCCTTCTTTGAGCTGCTTTGATTTGGGTTTGGATTACCTTCACCTTTTCCATCATTTCCTCAACATGTTCTGGGCCTATGAGTTTTCTTTCTCCAAAATCATCCCAATTGGTTTTTGTGTGACATCCCTTTCTATATAACGCTTCATATGGTGCCATCTGAATACGTAAATAAGAGCTATTGTTTTTGGAAAATTCCACGAGAGGTAAATTTTTATCCCACATACCCTGAAAGTCAAGTGAGCAAGATCTCAACATGTCTTCTAAGGTTTGAATTTTCCGTTCTGATTGTCCATCAGTTTGGGGGTTGTAGGCAGTACACATTTTCTTGTTATAAGAGAAGATCTACCACTTGAATGTGTAGAAAGACTATATATTAACGAAGTTTTGAAAATTCATGGAGTACCCCAATCGATTTTTTCTGATCGTGATCCCCGTTTTACAGTTAGTATCTAGATAAGAATCAGGTGGTGAAGATTCTGCTCTAAAGATAAGGTGTTCTATATCTTCGTCATCAAAAATCGTAAACTCCTTCTTCTTACAATAAATCTTCCCATCATGGTCCGATAACCAATCCATACAGATGATTATATCAAATTCAATCATGGGTATGAAAATGATATCAACAAATAAAGAAAATTTATGTGCTCTATTGGGGATTGATTCACAACACTTTATTGTAATGATACTTCCCTTAGAGGTTTTGACTAACAACACCCTTGTTTAATCAAATTGGAAATATTTGATTTTCTTAGAAAACTGGGAAGATATGAAACAATGCGATGATCCAGAATCAAATAAATCATTTTCTAGACTTGAGGAAACCATTAAATTACCTACCACCACGTCTTTCGGAGCTTCTACCTCAGCAGTATTGATAGCATAAGCTTAGCCTTGATCCCTTGGCCTTTTATGAGGTAAGTTACCCTGACGCTTAAGAAATTCATTTTAATAATGTTCTATCTCCCTGAAATTGTAGCATTGAACATCGGTAGCTTCTTTCTTCCCCTTGAAATCATGAGTTTGGTGGCCTTTTTCACCACACTTGTAACAGACTCCCAATCCCTTCAAGAAAGTGTCGGGGTGTTTCTTCCAACATTTATTGCAGGATGGATATTCAGATTTTCCCTTCTTCCCCTTATTTCCACTCCTTGGAAGCTCTATTTAGATAAAATCTGATTAGGGCACATAGACCTAAGATGTACTTTGAGGATTATTATAGAAAAATTTCCATAAATTTTGGTATTGTAGAGATTTTTTGAGTTTTTTGAGCAATAAATCCCTGTCTAGATAGAAGCAGGAAGAGGTTGCTATGGCACAGATGTACCTAAGGGTATAACCCAAAAACACCGCTTTGAGCTAGACTTGAATGTGAACTAGTGTACGATAAAGGGCCTTGCTGCACTCTTTGTTACGACACTCCCGGGGGATATGATTAGGATAATTATCATTTTCTTTACAAAACATTATTAAGGGTTTAAGAGTATATACTTCCTCAAAGAAACATTTTTATGATTATGGATTATATCCATAAACTGTTCAATTTATGCTAAGTGTTTTACATGTTTTTATTTATGTATTGTGATTCATAAAACAATCTAGTGTATACCATTGTTTAGAAATGGAGCCTAGTGGAAGGAATGGAAACTGTATCAATTCATGCACTCCATGTAGGGATTTCCCTCCTACTCAAGATAATTATAGTGGAGCTGGTGATGAAACTCGTGTTGATCAGATAATCACCATACTGTGACAACACACTCAGGATATGAATAATAACCTTACCCATATGGAGCACCCTGATCCGCATTGTGGAGGATCAATGCTAGATCGCTTCATGAGGAAACATCCACCAACATACATTAATATGCCATTTCTAAAAAATTTCATACACTAGATTATTCCATCTCAGGAATTGTACCAAGACACTAGTTTGTCTCATGAGACCTACCGATTCATCGAGGAGATATAACAGGCTCCACCCGTCACTTATTAAGTCCAATGCATTCCTTATTTGAATAGGTTTAAACAAAACATAAACATTCGTATTAAACCTATCATACGAAATGTCAATTCTTTCTCCATAAACCATGAATGGTATAAAAATAACACATCCATAGTCAAACATATCACAAAACCTTCAATACAGTATTGATGTTTTGTATTATAATAAATCAACTTCAAATAAGCTTACAATCCATCAAAGGTTGTTAACATAGATAAAATCAACACTATTTGAGAGAAATATATCTTTTTTTAAATCATTTAAAAGCCACATAATTAAAAAATTTACATTTAAAATATTTTTATAAGCTTGTAAGGGAAGCTTTGATGATTTTATAATGGTGCAAAATAGCCGCACTCGCCGTATAAGTTAAAAAAGTCATTCTTAACTTAATTCTGTCGAAAAGGATAAAAAGGACCTTGTTTGGAAAATGACAGAAACATTACTTTATAAACTTATTATAAAAATTCAAACAAGGGTATAAATGAATTTAAACCATAGTCTATAAAATAGTAAGAATGATTTGAAATAACAATTATAAGAATCACACACATTAATATTATAAACTTACCCGTATAGAGAACCCTGATCCGCAGTGTGGAGGATCAATGTTATATTGCTTCATGAGGAAACAACAATAAACATTCAATGGGGGAACAAATCCACAAGTAGATGAGCAATGGAAAAATTCTTAGAGAAAATATTCCATGCCTTGGGGAGTAGTGAAAGGGAGAAAGTTATCATGGCAGTTCATCGTCTCACTGGAGATGCTGATCAATGGTGGTCATTGATTAAAAACACAAAGGAAGATGATTAAGTATCAAATATGTTATGGAGGGAGTTCAAAGAGATTTTCATAGAAAAATACTTTCTTCATGATCATCAAGAAGATATGGAAAGGAAATTTTTGAGTCTGAGACAAAAGGAGGATGAGAATGTCGCAAAGTATGAGGCTAACTTTACAAGGTTAGTGAGGAATGAAGGAAATTATATATTTAACCCAAGGAGTAGGATTGATCATTTCTTTTATGGGTTAAAACCATTTCTCCATCGAGCATTAGTCTCACAATCCTTATCGCCGTAAGAATATATTGTCTCATGTTCTATCAAGACAGAAAATGAATTTTTTAAGTCTTATAACTTTAAAGCAAAGCAATAGAAGAAGAAATCAGTTGATCACTATGGGAATGGAAATAAGGGGAAGAAGGGAAAAGTTTAATATCCATCCTATAATAAATATGGTAAGAAAAACCATGTTACTTGCACGAATATAATGGGAGTCTGTTACAAGTGTGGTGAAAAAGACCACCAAGATCGTGATTGCAAGGGGAAGAAAGAAGCTACTGATGTTCAGTGTTACAATTTCAGGGAGATGGGACATTATGAAAATGAATCTTCTAAGCGTTAGGGGAACTTACCTCAGAAATGGACAAGGGATCAAGGAAAAGATTATGATATCACTACTGCTGAGGTAGAAGCTCGGAAAGATGTGGTGGAAGGTAATTTAATTGTTTCCTCAAGATTAGATTTAGATAAACTCTGATTAGAGCACATAGACCTAAGATGGACTTTCAGGATTGGTATAGAAGAACTTCCTAGAATTTTAGTATTGTAGAGATTTTTTGAGTTTTCCAAGAAATACATCTCTGTCTGAATACGAGCAGGTAGAGTTGGCTCTAGCACAGAGGTACCTAGGGGTAAAACTCGAAAACACCGCTTTGAGATTGACATGAACGGGAACTGGTGCACGACAATGGGTCTTGCTGCACTCTTGGTTACGACACTCCCAGGGGATATGCTGATGATAATTCTAATTTTATTTACAAAACATTATGAAGGGTTTATTTGTATACACTTCCTCAAAGAAAACATTTTTAGGATTTTGGATTATATCCATAAACTGTTCAATTTATGTTAAGTGTTTTACAAGTTTGGATTTATGTATTTCAATTCATAAACTAATCTAGTGTATGACATTGTTTATAAATGGTGCCTAGTATAAGGAATGGAAACCATATCAATGCACGCACTCCATGTATGGATTTCCTTCCTATTCAAGATAATTATAGTGGAGCTAGTGATGCAACTGGTGTTGATAATCTAATCACCATACTGGGATAACTCACTCAGGTTATGAATAATAACCTTACCCGTATGGAGCTCCCGGATCTGTAGTGTGGAGGATCAATGTTAGATCGTTTCATGAGGAAAAAACCAAAAACATTCAAAGGGGGTACAAATCCACTAGTATCTAAGCAATGGATAAATTCCTTAGAGAAAATATTCCATGCCTTGGGGAGTAGTGAAAGGTAAAAAGTTATCATGGCAGTTTAATGCCTCACTGGAGATGCTGATTAATGGTGGTCATTGATTCTAAATAGAAAAGAAGATGATGAAGTATCAAATATAGAATGGATGGAGTTCAAATAGCTTTTCTTAGAAAAACACTTTCCTCTTAACCATAGTGCAGATATGGAAAGGCAATTTCCAAGTCTGAGACAAAAGGAGGATGAGAATGTCACAAAGTATGAAGCTAACTTTACAAGGTTAGCGAGGCATGAAAAAGATTATATACGTAACCCAAGGAGTAATATTGATCATTTCTTTGATGGGTTAAAACTATTTCTCCATCGAGCATTAGTCTCACAATCCTTCTCGCCATACGAAGATATTGTCTCATGTGCAATTAAGACAGAAAAATAATTCTCTATGTCTTATGACTTTAAAGAAATGAAAGAGAAGAAGAGATCAAATGATCACTCTGGGAATGGATATAAGGGGAAAATAGGGAAAATTTGAATATCTATTCTAAAGTAAATGTTGAATGAAACACCCCGGTACTTGCTTGAAGGGAATGAGAGTCTGTTACAAGTGTGGTGAAAAAGGCCACCAAGCTCGTGATTGCAAGGGGAAGAAAGAAGCTACTGATGTTCAGTGGTACAATTGCAAGGAGATGGGACATTATGTAAATGAATTCCATAAGTATCAGGGGAACTTACCTCAGAAAAGGCCAAGGTATCAAGGCTAAGCTTATGCTATCACTACTGCTGAGGTAGAAGCTCCGAAAGACGTGGTGGAAGGTAATTTAATGGTTTCTCAAGTTTATCAAATGCTTTATTTGATTCTGGATCATCGCATTGTTTCATATCTTCCCAGTTTGTGAATAAAATTAGATATTTCCAATTTGAATTAATAAGTGAGTTTTCAGTCAAAAATCCTAATGGAAGTATCATTGCAACAATGTTTTGTGAATCAGTCCCCATTAGAGCACATAAATGTTCTTTATCTGCAGATCTCATCGTTATACCCATGATTGAATTTTATATAATCATTGTTATATATTGGATTTTGGACAATGATGTGAAAAATTATTGTAAGAAGAAGGAGGTTATGATTTTTGAAGATGATGATAATGAACACCTTATCTTTAGAGCATAATCATCACCACCTAATTATTATCTAGATCCACCCCCAGTAGCTCAACTAAATTCAATTATCGGGGATGAAGATAATGAAATAACTATGGGTGATGAAAGGAATGTTCAAATATGGGATTTACCTGTTGTGAAAAAATATGTAGATGCGTTTCCAGAAGATTTACCTTGACATCCTCCAGAACGAGAAATTGAGTTTTCCATTGATTTAATTCCTGGTTCAAGGCCTATATCAAAGACCCCTTATAGAATGTCCAATATGGAATTATTTTAACTAAAGAAACAACTAGAGGAATTGAGTAATAATGGATTTATTCTCCCTAGTTTTTCTCCATGGGGAGCCCTGTCATTTTTTTAAGAAGAAAGATGAATCTACAAGGTTATGTATCAACTATAAAAAGATCAATGATATAACAATAAAGAACAAGTATCCCCTAACTAACATTGATGATTTATTTGACCAAATTCATGGAGCTCAATACCTTTAAAAGATTGACCTTCGATATGGATACCATAAGTTGTGTGTGAAGAAGGAAGACATTCTAACGACAGCATTTCGAACCAGGTACAGGCATTACGAGTTTACAGTAATGCCTTTTGGATTGACTAATGCACCCTCTGTATTCATGGATTTAATGAACATAGTTTTCAAGGAATATCTCGATGATTTTGTAGTGTTATTTATTGATGATATCTTGGTATAATATAAAAGATATTAAGATCATGAAAATCACTTGCGCATTATCCTGAAGACTCTTAGAAGACATGAATTATATGGGAAGTTTATCAAGTGTGAATTCTGGCTTTAGGAGATTTCTTTTCTTGGATATATTGTCTCTAAGGATTGAATTTGTGTTTATCCTTCTAAGACAAGAGCGATCCCATAATGGTCAGCACCAATGAGTATAACCGAGGTACGCAGTTTTATTGGTTTTGCAGGTTATTATCGGCTTTTTGTCCAGAATTTTGCCCGATTGGCTAACCCATTAACGAAGCTTGCACGTAAAGGGGTTAAATTTGTTTGAAAAAAAGAGTGTGAAAAATATTTTGAAGAACTAAAGAGAATATTAGTCAATTCCCCTATATTGACTCTACCATCGGGAAATGATGGGTTTGTTATTTATAGTGATTCATCAAAGAAAGGACTTGGTTGTGTGCTTATGCAGAATGATAGGGTTATTTCCTATGAATCACGAAAGCTAAAAATTAATGGGAAAAACTATCCTACTCATGATCTTGAGTTAGCTACTGTAATCATTTCTTTGAATATATGGAGACATTATCTGTAAGGTGAAAAATGTGAGATATATACCAATCACAAGAGTTTAAAGTATATTTCCTCACAGAAAGAACTCAACATGAGGCAAAGGCGATGACTTGAACTACTCATGGATTACGATTTCACGATACACAACAACCCGGGGAAGGAAAATAAGGTGGAAGATGCTTTGAGAAAAAAGGATCATGGGGGTTTTAAACAAAATGAGATTTTAAAGGGATCCAATTTTCATGGATTTAGTAAAGTTGGATATGGGAATACCATGTAAGGTGAAACATCGATACTTTTTCAAATCGTTTCAAAAACATCTTTAATAGAAAGGATGAAGAGTTCTCAGACCGATGATAAAGAGTTTCAAAAGAAGATTAAAGTTGTGAATGATGGGAGATTGAGTGAATTTGTGTATGAAGATGGAATTTTGAAATTTGGGAAGAGACTTTCTATTCTCGATATACCTGATCTAAAAGGAATTGTTGGACGATACTCATTGTTCCAATTTTCTATACACCTTGGGAGAAAAAATTGTATAGAGATTTGAAAGAAAATTTGTGGTGGGACAACATGAAGAGGGAGATTGATGATTTTGTGTCAAGTTATATGGTTTTTCAACAAGTGAAATCTAGAAGCCGACATCCTGGAGGAGTCACGTAACCTCTTCCAATACCCTAGTGGAAATGGGATAATAATACGATGGACTTCATCATTGGGATACCAAATACTTCTAGAAGGAACGATGCAATATGAGTCATTATTGATTATCTTACCATGTCAGCACATTTTCTTGCAATAAGAGAAGATCTACCACTTGAACGTCTTGAAAGACTATACATCAATGAAGTTGTGAGACTTCATGGAGTACCCCAATAGATTGTTTCTGATCGTGATCCCCATTTTACTTCATGATTATGGAAAAGTCTTCAAAAATCCTTGGATACTGAACTTTGTTTGAGCACTGCCTACCACCCCCAAACTGATGGACAATCAGAATGGACTATTAAAACCTTAGAAGACATATTTAGATATTTCTCACATGGATTTTAGGGTATGTGGGATCAATATTTACATCTGGTGGAATTTCCCTATAACAATAGCTTCCATTAAAGTATTTAGATGGCACCATATGAAGCTGTTATACAGAAAGAGATATCTCACACCAACCTATTGGGATGATGTCGGTGAAAGAAAACTCATAGGCCCAGAACTTGTTGTGGAAACGATGGAAAAGGTTAAGGTAATCCAAAGCCACATCAGAGCAGCTCAAAGTATGAAGAAGAGCTATGTCGATAACCAAAGGATGGATTTGGAATTTTAGGTAGGAGATTATATTTTCTTGAAGGTATCTCCAAGGAAGGGTGTTATAAGTTTCTGTAAGAAGGGTAAATTAAGTCCCAGGTACAATGGACCTTTTGAAATTCTAGAACGAATTGGGGCGGTGTCTTACCATTTAGCAATGCCGCCAAGTCTCTCCAAAGTACATGAAGTGTTCCACATATCACTATTGAGAAAATACAAGCCTAACAAAACACATGTACTCACCTATGAGGACTTAGAACTGGAACCCAATCTGTCATATTGTGAAGAGCCTGTCAATGTTTTTGATATAAGAGAACAAGTGCTGAGAAACCCGACGACTCGTCTGGTAAATGTTCTATGGAGAAACCTTAAGATGGAAGAGGCAACGTGCGAACCCGGGGAGCTTATGATGAAGAACCACCAGAGTCTTTTTCATGCGGTATTATTCTAGAAATTTTGAGGAAAAAATTATTTGAAGGAGGGGAGAATGTAACACCCCAAGCTTCCACAGTACGTTTCCCTTTGAATAATGCAATATCTCTCATTGTACGCAACTTTGAGTTCTAACACCCCACAACCAGTCAAACCAGCCGTTATGAATATTAATAGCCACCTTTTGAAATTTTATAAATTTTATCTTTCAAAATGGACTTCATTTTTGGATTCAGAATATCGAAATTATCCTAGGGTGAAATTTTTGTATTTTTCTGAAAACTTTCAATTTTTGATGAATAGTGAAAAACACTAAGTTATAGTTTAAAACTGAATTTTTATTTAAATAATTCTTTATTTTATTTAAATTTGTTTTAGGAAAAAATAGATACATAATACCTATATATGTTCAATGTAATTCATTGAATTTAGTTTATAAGAATTTTATATATATAAAAATGTTATTGAACTTTTCACCGTCTTTTACCCATCTCCTATGAGAATTTGAAAATTCACATAAAACATAATTTTACCGCTTCTGTGAGTGGAATTTCAAAAATCTGAGAGACACAGTTAATATCAAGGAGTAAAATGTGGTTCAATAAGATAAAAATAAAATTTGAAGAATAATAAATCTTTACTTTTATTTACCACGGTTAAAAGTAAATAGGGTAATTAAGGGTAAAAATGATATTATTATTACCATAACACATGTCCTTATTCAATTGGATAAGTATAATTCGACCAAAAACAACCTTAGGAATAAAATATGAACCTCTTTGGTCTACATGGATTAGATTTGGACATTTATTATTATTTAATTCAAAGAAGACTTAAAAGAGTTAAAATCAAAGTTTAATAACTAAAACATTTTTATAGAGGGTTATACATAAGATAAATTCGATTATAAATATTAATTATAAATATAAGCATATTTACTAAATAATGGTATTTTATTTATAGTTTTTAGATATTAAATATTTTTATTTATTTATGACACAATGGTGATGCAATAATTACCTAATTAATGAAATATTAAAATAATTAATATTATAAATATCCAAATAAATGTAATTTTGAGACTTTTTATGAATTCCATTAATTAAATAGGTTAATATGACATTTTAGGATTGATTAAATTAATTTGGTTAGAATTACTAAAGTTGTTAAGACTTTATCAAAAATCAATTATTAAATAGTGTCAAAATTGACATAAAGAAGTTTCTAAAATAAATATTATATTATAAACTGATATAATATCCCTAAAAATATAAGTTTCAGCCGAAGGACTTATATAATTATAGGTGTATCATTAATGAACCACTTGGGGTTCTCATGGAAGTATATAGTATGTTTATTAACCATATAATATAAAAATACAAAGAGACATGGTAAATGTCAAACTATTTAACAAAGAGTTAAATATAAATGATAAGGATAATATTGTGACCCAAACCAGTATAAAATATATTGGATGAAATTATTTCGACCCATCCCCACCTTATCCTATAAATAAGTCACTTTGGATCCATTATAATCCGAATATGAATTTATTATAAAATAATATTTTAAGTTTTTCCTAAGGTTCCCCTCACCCCTCTTATAAAAGGGCACTCCCTCTTCTCTCAAATTCATACCTTAAAAGCTTTTTGGTTCAGCCAACCACTACCCAAATATCCGCTCAAATTCCCTCACTTTATCCTACAGGCCTTACTTTAGTTAGAAATCCAACTTAAGGATCCCTTTTGATCAAATCAAAAGGAAGAACCCGAATAAGAGGTAATGTTTTCACCACCCTCTTTCAAGTTCCTTTCTTCTTCCACTTCTTCTTTCTTTGTCATTTCCATTCTAAAATAATAAATCCAGTATCTTCTATATACTGTGATGTTATTATAAATATGTAACAACCAAATTTATTATTCTATCCATCCCTTGAATGACATGTCCCCATACGTCCGTACGTACGGCTTACCGTTTCCACGTCGTGGTGTAATTGTTTTTCAAAACATTATTATTTGGATGGGTATGATAATGATGTGTAATTGAAGTAAATAATAAATATAAAATTATAATTATTTAGTATATATGATATATCATCCAATTATATATTATTTTAATATTAAAAGAATGATATTGTCCCTCATGCGTACGCACAGACTACCGTCTCCACAAATGCATTGAAATTCATCCCCCATTGTATCAATTCACGTCTAATTATTATTTGATGATTAAAAATAATGTTTACAAACTTGATATCATTCTGGATATGAATAATATACAACCTATCAATAAAAAACACGACTTATGTAACCAATCATATAAAAGAAAACGAATAAGTTAACACCCGAACCGACGATAATACTAAGATATTATTAACAATGCAATGTTAAAAGATCATATATGATATCATATTAATGTATGTGATTATTGTATAATTAAATAACAACTATTTCACCATTATAGAAGAGGTTAAACTACCCTCGACCAAGGAAAAGTACAAGCTAAAGGGTTTCTTATCTCACATTGAATTCCGTGAGATTACCATTGTTCACTACTTATATATTGCATGTGGTGTATTGTGTACTTCCATTTGATATATATTATCATGATTCTTTTTATATTCATGATATTCTATGATTCATTTGGTTGTTATTGACTATTTTTCATATGACTCGATTGATTACAATGAGGTAAGGGTTTATCTCGCAATCTCTTCATTACCCGAGGTTGTTTATACGTAATTACCTTCTGGGACCTCTTTATCATCCACATCCATGTTTCCAAAAAAAGTATTTCAAATAATTCTTAATATTTTATATACTATGGGTTAAATTCATTTATACCCTTGTTTTTTTAAGAAGATTATAAAGGAATCTTTCTGTCGTTTTCCAAACAAGGTCCTTTTTAACCTTTTCGACAAAATTAAGGTAAGAATGTATTTTTTTAACTTATATGGGGTGTGCAACTATTTTCCGCCCTTATAAAATCATCAAAGATTTCCTTACAAGCTTATAAGAATATTTTCAAAGTAAATGTTTTAATTATGTGGCTTTTAAATGATTTGAAAAAAGAGATATTTCACTCAAATAGTTTTGATTTCATCTATGTCAACACCCTTTGATGGATTTTAAGATTATTTGAAGTTGATTTGTTATCATACAAAACGTCTATATTGTATTGAAGTTTTTGTGATATGTTCGACTCTGGATGTGTTATTTTTATACCATTCATGGTTTATGGAGAAAGTATTGACATTTCGTATTCTAGTTTTAATACAAATTTTTATGTTATGTCTAAACGTGTTCATATGAGGATTGCATTGGACTTACTAAGCGACGGGTGGACCCCGCAATAGCTCCTCAATGCATTGGTAGGTCTCTTGAGAAAAACTAGTGTCTTGGCACAAGGCCTTGAGAAAATCTTATTTCTAGTCTTGGAACAAGGCCTTGACTATGTGGTTATGATAGTCTGGCATTATGCATTCCATCATTATGAAAGAGGTTATTGATATTGCATGTGATTATTCGACTAGTAGAATATACATCTGAATAAGTAAATGGAATTATATCGTTTTATTTTTTCCATATTATGCTGATGTTCATGTTTAAAATAAAATTTTTTTAGTTATACAATGCCTTAATTTTTTTTGCTTATTTATGAAAGTTTCTTCTATATTGTTATCCTTACTGGGCATCTGACCTCACCCCTTTATATGTTTTATTTTTCCCAGGATGTGAAGAATTATTTTATGAATGACCTTCATGGATAGTATGATGGGATATGAGTTTGGTCTATGGAGACAATATATTGTTGTAGTTTTCATTTTATGATGCAATGTAAGACTTATAAATGTATCTAGTGATTCCAAGGCTACTAAACTAATCGGTCCTTCAAGACTTGATCTTTTGTGATCATGCCAATGTTATGTAATAATGCACTGACTCTTGGTAACTGGGGTCGGGGCATTATAGTTGGTATCAGCGGAAGTTTATTACAAACCTTGGGAGGTAGATTCAGATAAACTCTGATTAGAGCACATAGACCTAAGATGGACTTTGAGGATTTGTATAGAATAAATTCATAGAATTTTGTTATTGTAGATATTTTTTGAGTTTTCTGAGTAATACATCTCTGTCTGGATACGAGCGGGTAGAGGTGGCTCTGGCACAGATGTACCTTGGGGTAAAACCCGAAAACACCGATTTGAGCTAACTCGAACGAGAACTGGTGCATGATAACGATCCTTGCTGCACTCTTGGTTATGACACTCCTGGGGGATATGATTAGGATAATTCTCATTTTCTTTGCAAACCATTATGAATGGTTTATGAGTATATACTTCCTCAAAGAAAACATTTTTATGATTCTGGATTATATCCATAAACTGTTCGATTTATGTTAACTGTTTTACAAGTTTGGATTTATGTATTGTGCTTCATAAACTAATCTAGTGTATGCCATTATTTAGAAATGGAACCTAGTGGAAGGAATGAAAACTGTATCAATGCACGCAATCCATGTAGGGATTTACCTCCGGCTCAAGATAATTACAGTGGAGCTGGTGATGCAACTGGTGCTGATTAGATAATCACAATATTGGGACAACTCACTCAGGTTATGAATAATAACCTTACCCGTATGGAGCACCCTGATCCATAGCATGGAGGATCAATGTTAGATCGCTTCATGAGGAAACAACCACCAACATTCAATGGGGGTACAAATCCACCAGCAGCGGAGCGATGGATAAATTCCTTAGAGAAAATATTCCCTGCCTTGGGGAGCAGTGAAAGGGGGAAAGTTATCATTGTAGTTTACCGCCTCACTAGAGATGCTGATCAATGGAGGCCATTGATTCAAAACACGAAGGAAGATGATGAAGTATAAAATATGGAATGGAGGTAGTTCAAAGTGATTTTCTTAGAAAAATACTTTCCCCATGACCATCGAGCAGATATGGAAAGACAATTTCTGAGTCTAAGACAAAAGGAGGATGAGAATGTCACAAAGTATGAGGCTAACTTTACAAGGTTAGCGAGGCAAGAAGTAGATTATATACGTAACCCATGGAGTAATATTGATCATTTCTTTTATGGGATAAAAATTATTTCTCCGTCGAGCATTAGTCTCACAATCCTTCTCGTCATACGAATATATTGTGTCATTTTCTATCAAGACAAAAAAGGAATTCTATAAGTCTTATGAATTTAATGAAAATAAAGAGAAGAATAGATCTTCATATCACTCTAGGAATGGAAATAAGGGGAAGAATGGAAAAGATAAATATCCATCCTACAGTAAATGTTGGAAGAAACACCTCGATACTTGCTTGAAGGTAATGCGAGTCTGTTAATAGTGTGGTGAAAAAGGCCACCAATCTCGTGATTGAAAGGGGAAGAAAGAAGCTACTGATGTTCAATGCTACAATTGTAGGGTGATGGGATATTATGAGAATCAATTTCCTAAGCGTCATGGGAGCTTACCTCAGAAAAGGCCATGGGATCAAGTCCAAGCTTATGCTACCACTACTGTTGAGGTAGAAGCTCCGAAAGAAGTAGTGGTAGGTAATTTAATGGTTTCCTCATGTATAGAAAATGATTTATTGGATTCTTGATCATAGTATTGTCTCATATCTTCTTAGTTTTCTAAGAAAATTAGATATTTCCAATTTGATTTAATAGGGGAGTTGTCAGTCAAAACTCTTAAGGTAAGTATCATTACAACATTATTTTGTGAATCAGTCCCCATTAGAGCACATAAATGTTCTTTATCTGTTGATCTCATCATCATACCCATGATTGAATTTGATATAATCCTCAATATGTATTGGATTTCGGACCATGATGCGAAGATTTATTGTAAGAAGAAGGAGGTTACAATTTTTGATGATGACGATAAAGAACACCTTATCTTTAATGAAGAATCGTCCCCACCTGATTCTTATCTAGATCCACCCCCAGTAGCTCAACTAAATTCAATTATCTGGGAGGAAGAGAATGAAATAACTTTGGGCGAGGAAAGGAATGATAAAATAGGGGATGTACCTATTGAGAAATAATATGTAGATGTGTTTCTGAAATATTTACCTAGACATCCTCCAGAATGAGAAATTGATTTTTTTCATTGATTTAATTCCTGGTTCAAGGCCTATATTGAAGACTACTTATTGAATGGACACTTTGGAATTAGTTGAACTAAATAAACAACTATAGGAATTGAGTAATAAGGGATTTATTTTCCCTAGTGTTTCTCCATGGGGAGCCCCTTTCCTCTTTGCTAAAAAGAAATATGGATCTATGAGGTTATGTATCGACTACAGGGAGATCAATGCTATAACAATAAAAAACAAGTATCCCCTACATCGCATTGATGATTTATTTGACCAACTACATGGAGCTCAATACTTCTCCAAGATTTAACTTCTATCTAGATACCATTAGTTGTGTGTGAAGAAGGAAGACATTCTGAAGACAACATTTCGAAACAGGTACGGGCATTACGAGTTTACAGTAATGCCTTTTGGATTGACTAATGCACCCTATGTATTCATGGATCTAATGAACAAAGTTTTAAAATAATATCTCGATGATTTTTTAGTGGTATTTATTGATGATATCATGTTATACTCTAAAAGATACGAAGATAATGAAAATCACTTGAGCATTATCCTAAAAACTCTTAGAAGACATGAATTATATAGGAAGTTTAGCAAGTGTGAATTCTGGAATCAGAAGATTTATTTTCTTGGCCATATTGTCTCTAAGGATTGAATCTCTATTGATATTTATAAGATAAGAGCAATCCAAGAATGTCCAAAACCAATGAGTATAACTTAGGTACGCAGTTTTATTGGTTTAGCAGGTTATTATCGATGTTTCATCCAGAAATTTGCCCAATTGGCTAACCCATTAACATGTCATATTCAAGTTTAATTCTGATCTTATGACTAAAAATAACGTGTAAGGAATTGATATCATTCTTGATATGAAAAAGATATAACCTATATATAACAAACACCACTTATTTAACAAAACATATAATAGAAAATGATTAAGTTAACACCTGAAACGACGATAATACTGTATATTATTAACAAAGTAATGTTAAAAGATCATATATGATATCATATTAATTTATGTGATTATTGTATAATTTAATAACAATTATTTCACCATTATACAGGTGGTTAAACTACCGTCGTCCAAGGAAATGTACAAGTTAAGGGTTTATCTCACAATCACTTCATTAACCAAGGTTTTTTATATGTAATTATCTATTGGGACCTCTTTATCATCCACATCCATGTTTCTTAAAAATGTATTTCAAATCATTCTTACTATTTTATAAACTATGGGTTAAAGTCATTTATACCCTTGTTTGAATTTTTATAAGATGTTTATAAAGGAATCTTTCCATCATTTTCCAAACAAGGTCCTTTTTAACTTTTTCAACAGAATTAAGGTTAGAATGTCTTTTTTTAACTTATACGGCGGGTGCAGCTATTTACCACCGTTATAAAATCATCGAAGCTTCCCTTACAATCTTATCAGAATATTTTTAACTTAATTTTTTTAATTATTTGTCTCTTAAATGATTTCAGAAAAGGAGATATTTCTCTCAAATAGTTTTGATTTAATCTATGTCAACATCCTTTGATGGATTTTAAGCTTATTTGAAGTTGATTTATTATAATAAAAAACATCCATATTGTATTGAAGGTTTTGTGATATGTCTAACTGTGGATGTGTTATTTTTAAACCATTCATTTTTTATGGATAAAGTATTGACATTTCATATTCTAATTTTAATATGAATTTTTATGTTATGTTTAAACCTGTTTATATGAGGAATTCATTGGAATTAATAAGTGACGGGTGGAGCCCGCTATAACTCCTTGATAAATTGGTAGGTCTCATAAGATTAACTAGTGTCTTGGCACAAGGCCTAGACAAAATATTATTTGTAGTCTTGGCACAAGGCCTTGACTATGTGGTTTTGATAGTCTGAAATTATGCATTCCATCATTATGAAATTGGTTATTGATATTGCATGTGATTATTTGACAAGTAGAATATCCATGTGAATAAGTAAATGGAATTATTTCATTTTATTTCTTCCATATTATGATGAAGTTGAAGTTTAAAAGGATTTTTTTTGTAATACATTGCCTTAAATGTTTATGCTTTTTATAAAAGTTTCCGCTATATTGTTATCCTTACTGGGCATCTGAGCTCACCCCTTTCTATGTTTTATTTTTCCCAAGAGGTGAAGAAGTATTTTTTGAATGTCCTAGAGGGATATTATGATGGGATATTATTGTGGTCTATAGAGACAATATATTGTTGAAGTTTTCATTTTATGATGTAATTTAAGACTTATGAATGTATCTAGTGATTCCAAGGCTACTATACTAATTGGTCTTTCTAGACTTGATCTTTTGTGATCATGCCAATGTTATGTAATAGTGCCCGACTCTGGGTAACTAGGGTCAGAGAATTACAGTTGGTATCAGAGAATGTTTAGTACAATATTTGGAAGCTAGATTTAGATAAACTCTGATTAGAGCACATAGACCTAAGATGGTCATTGAGGATTAGTATAGATGAACTTCCTAGAATTTTGGTATTGTAGATATTTTCTGAGTTTTCCGAGCAATAAATCTCTGTATAGATACAATCAGGTAGTGGTGGATCTGGAACAGATGTACCTAGGGGTAAAACCCAAAAACACTGCTTTGAGGTATACTAAAACGGGAACTGGTGCACGACAACATGCCTTGCTACACTCTTGGTTACGACACTCCCGGGGGATATGCTTAGGATAATTTTCATTTTCTTTAAAAACCATTATGAAGGGTTTATGAGTATATACATACTCACAGAAAACATTTTAATGATTTTGTATTATATCCATAAACTGTTCAATTTATGTTAAGTGATTTACATGTTTGGATTTATGTATTGAAATTCAAAAACTAATCTAGTGTATGCCATTGTTTAGAAATGGAAACTAGTAGAAGGAATGGAAACTGTATCAATGTACGCACTCCATGTAGGGATTTACCCCCTTCTCAAGATAATTATTGTGGAACTAGTGATGCAACTGGTGCTGATCAGCTAATCACCGTACTGGGACAACTCACTCAGGTTATGAATAATAACCTTACCTGTATGGAGAATCTTGATCCGTAGTGTAGAGGATCAATGTTAGATCACTTCATGAGGAAACAACTAACAACATTAAATGGGGGTAAAAATCCACTAGTAGCTGAGCAATGGATAAATTCCTTAGAGAAAATATTCCATGCCTTGGGGAGTGGTGAAAGGGAGAAAGTTATCATGGCAGTTTACCACCTCACTGGAGATGCTGATCAATGGTGGTCATTGATTAAAAACAAGAAGGAAGTTAATGAAATATCAAATATAGAATGAAGGGAGTTCAAAGATATTTTATTAGAAAAATACTTTCCTCGTGACCATCGAGTAGATATGGAAAGGCAATTCTCAGTCTCAGACAAAAGGAGGATGAGAATGTCCCAATGTATGAGGATATATTTACAAGGTTAGCGAGGAATGTAGAAGATTATATACGTAACCCAAGGAGTAATATTTATTGTTTCTTTGATGGGTTAAAACCATTTATCCGTCGAGCATTAGTCTCATAATCTTTCTCGTCGTATGAAGATATTGTCTCATGTGCTATCAAGACAGAAAAGGAATTCTTTAAGTCTTATGAATTTAAAGCAAAGAAAGAGAAGAAGAGATCTGCTGATCACTCCGGGAATGGAAATAAGGGGAAGATGGGAAATGTTTAATATCCATCCTTCAGTAAATGTGGGAATAAACACCTTGGTACTTGCGTGAAGGGAATGAGAGTCTGTTACAAGTGTGGTGAAAAAGGACACCAAGCTCATGATTACAAGGGGAAGAAAGAAACTACTGATGTTCAATGCTACAATTGCAGGGAGATGGGACATTATGTAAATGAATGTCCTAAGAATCAGGGGAACTTACCTCAGAATAGGCCAAGGGATCAAGTCCAAGATTATGTTATCACTACTACTGAGGTAGAAGCTCAGAGAGACGTGGTGGCAGGTAATTTAAGGGTTTTCTCAAGTTTAGAAAATGCTTTATTTGATTTTGGATCATCACATTGTTTTATATCTTCCCAGTTTTCTAAGAAAATTTGATATTTCTAATTTGATTTAACAGGGTAGCTGTTAGTCACAACTGTTAAGGAAAGTATTATTGCAACAAATTTTTTTGAATCAGTCCCTATTAGAGCACATAAATGTTCTTTATCTGCTGATATCATCATCATACCCATGATTTAAATTTATATAATCCTCAGTATGGATTTTATTTTGGATTATGATGTGAAAATTTATTGTAAGAAGAAAGAGGTTATGATTTTTCATGATGATAATAAAGAACACCTTATCTTAGGAGAAGAATCATCACCACCTCATTTTTATCTAGATCCACCACAGTAGCTCGACTAAATTAAATTATCGGGGAGGAATAGAATGAAATTACTATGGGGGAGGAAAGGAATATTCAAATAGGGGATGTACCTATTGTGAAAGAATATGTAGATGTGTTTTCGGAAGATTTACCTGGACATCTTCCATAATGAGAAATTTAGTTTTCCATTGATTTAATTTCTGGTTCAAGGCATATATCGAAGACCCCATATAGAATGGAAAATATGGAATTAGTTGAACTAAATAAACAACTATAGGAATTGAGTAATAAGGGATTTATTCTCCCTAGTGTTTCTCTATGGGGATCCCCTGTCCTTTTTGTTAAAAAGAATGATTGATCTATGAGGTTATGTATCGACTATAGGGAGATCAATGCTATAACAATAAAGAACAAGTATCCCCTACCATGCCTTGATGATGTATTTGACCAAATTCATGGAGCCCAATACTTTTCAAAGATTGACCTTCAATATGGATACCATCATTTGTCTGTGAATAAGGAAGAAATTCTGAAGACTCCAATAAAACATTTAGTGTTTTGGAAATGAGAAGTTTAGAAAGTTTAAATTCTAGCTTCATGAGATTTATTTTCTTGGCCATATTGTCTCTAAGGATGGAATCTGTGTTGATCCTTCTAAGATAAGATAAGTCCATGAATGTCCAGCACCAACAAGTACAACCGAGGTACGCAGTTTTATTGGTTTAGCAGGTTATTATCAGCATTTCGTCCAAAATTTTTCCCGATTGGCTAACCCATTAATGAAGATCACACATAAAGGGGTTAAATTTGTTTGGAAAAAAGAGTGTGAAGAATGTTTTTAAGAACTGAATATATATCCATGGACTTCGTTGTGGGGTTAACTAAGATATATCGAGGTAATAATGCAACCTGGGTCATTATTGATCGATTGGCTAAATCTATTCATTTCCTTCCTATTTGAGATACTTTATATCTAGATCAAATTTCTTGGTTTTATGTTAAAGAGATAGTCAGGTTGAAAGGGGTTCCCCTATATAGTATATCGGATCCTGATCCCAGGTTTACTACTAACTTTTCGAAAATCCTTTAGAAGTAGTTGGGTACTGAATTAAATTTTAGTACATCTTTTCATCCTCAATAAAATGGTCAGTTAGAATGAAAAATTCAGACCTTCGAGGATATGATACGTGCTTTTTCACTAGATTACCAGGGAATTTGGGACCAACATATTTCTTTGATTGAATTTTCATATAATAACAGTTTTCATTCCAGTATACAGATGGATCCTTTTGAGGCATTATATGGAAAGCATTGTCGAACTCCAGATTTTTGGGATAAAGTAGGTGAAAGGAAGCTGATGGGACTATAATTGGTAGATGAGATGGTGGAAAAGATTCAGTTGATTGATAATCACATGAGAATAGCTCAGATCAGGTAAAAAATTTATGCAGATAACCAGAGGAAGGATCTCTCTTTTCAGGTAGGTGATCATGTCTTTCTCAATGTTTCTCCATAGAAAAGTGTGATATGTTTTGGTAAGAATGGAATGTTGAGTCTGAGGTTCATTGGAATTTATAAAATCCCATAGAAATTTGGATCAGTTTCATTGAGAGTTGCTTTAACTCCATGTTTTTCCTAGGTACAATATGTTTTTCATGTTTCAATGTTGAGAAAGTATATGCAGATCCATCTCATGTTTTATGTCCACAGGTAGTTCAGTTGATAGAGAATCTCACTTATAAGGAACAACCAGTCCAGATTCTTGACCATAGAGAGAAAGGGTTGCATAATAAGGTAAATAATTAGGTAATGGTTTTTTAGAAAAACTATATGGTTTAAGAGGCAACATGGTAATCTGAAAATTTTATGAGGGATAAATACCCCCACTTATTTGATAAGTGAATAAAATTATGAGGATGCAATTCCCAAAAGGGGGTAAGGTTGTAACATCCTAGGTAAATAAAGAACAATACATTTTCCATAATTATGCATATTGGTGAATTACATATTAATTTTAATTTAAATTGGTTTATGTGTTCGATGGCGTACCTGATACGCAACAACGAGTTTCTTTGAATTTTTACGTCGCACACTAATAATATAATAATATTATTTTAACTGGTAGTTAATTCCTAACCATTGTAGTGACGATAATGAATATAACTAACTAAAATATAATTATACATGTGTTAAATGTTTTTATATTTATCCAATAAAAGTTTGAGGCTTAAAATGTGAATGAATCTAATTTTAAGCATAATTTAACTTAAATGGTTGATTTACCGCATTTTGATGGTGAACCCTCTTTAAATCTAGTTATATTCACTTTTATATGTTCTATTTTACAAAATAAAATTCTTATTTAGAATCGGGACATCAAAATTTACTTTGGGTAAATTTTTCATATTTTTCTGATAAAATTCATTTTTTATGAATAGTGAAAAATACTATATTTTAATTCAAATGTTCCTTTTAATCTAATTTATTTTTATGGTTAGATTATCTTTTTAATTGTTCTTAAAGTGTAATTATATTATTTTTTTACCATTTAATCCAATCTTGGTCATTGGAATTAATTTCTCTCTGAAATTGGACATAAACATGTATCATTATTTTGAGAATTATTTTTTCTTAAAAACATGATATTTGTTTTGATAATGGGAATTAATTTTAAATTAATTAATCTAACTTCAATGTTTTAAAATTGGTAAAATTGACATAATTTTTGAATTTGAAATATCAAATATAGCTTAGGTTTATTTTTTTGTATTTTTCTGAAAAACTTCAATTTTTGATGAATAGTGAAATGTGATTCTATAAGATTAAAATAATTTTTGGTGAATAGTAACTTTTGACTTTTATTTACCACGGTTAAATGTAAATAGGTTAATTAAGGGTAAAAATGATATTATTATTACCCTAACGCATTTTCTAATTCTATTGGCTAAGTATAATTCAACCAAAAACAACTTTAGGAATAAAATATGAACCTCTTTGTCCACTTGGATTAGATTAGGACATTTATTATTATTTAATTCAAAGAAGAGTTAAAAGAGTTAAAATAAATGTTTAATATATAAAACATTTTAATATAGGGTTATCCATAAGATAAATTTTATTATAAATATTCATTATAAATTTAAAAAGATTTCATATATAATGGTATTTTATTTATAATTTTTAGATATTAAATAATTTAATTTATTTATGACACAATGGTGGTGCAGTAATTACCTAATTAATGAAATATTAAAATAATTGATATTATAAAAATCAAAATAAATGTAATTTGAGACTTTTTTTGAATTCCATTAATTTTATAGGCTAATATGACGTGTTAGGATTGCTTAAATGAATTTGGTTCGAATTAATAAAGTTGTTAAGACTTTAACAAAAATCAATTATTAAATAGTGTCAAAATTGACATAAAGGAGTTCTTAAAACAAATATTATATTATAAATTGCTATAATATCCATAAAAATCTATGGTTTGGCCTAAGGACTTATATAATGATATGTGTATCATTAATGAACCACTTGGGGTTCACTTGGAGTATAAAGTAAGCTTATTAACCATATAATATAAAAATACAATGAGACATGGTAAATGTCAAACTATTTAAGTAAGAGTTAAATATAAAAGATAAGGTTAATATAGTTACCCAAACCTGTCTAAAATCTATTGGATGAGGGTAGTTTAAAAACGAGATATTATGTCTAATCTTCTAGAACCCAGACCGATAAAAGATCCTCATTTCATTAAAGTGTTGTTTAATAGTTTATTCACTATTATAAAAAAATTACATAGCACTTTTCATGCACCGAGACCGGAAGAGAGAGATCGGGGCATTATAACTGGTATCATAGGCATGGTCTCAATAAATCTGGAAATTTAGAACCCTTCGATAAATTGAAAATCCTTTCTCAGCCAACATTTTTATTTTTTATTTTTAGATGTAAGGATGGAGAACTCAAACAAGTCTCATAGGCCTTCCGAATGAATTATTTCTATGATCATCGAAAAATCATGCGAAGAATAATTTCAGCCCTACGATGCCATGCGGCTTTCCTGTAAATGACTTTATAATATATTAAGCACACCTGATATACTTCGTTTTCATCGTGGTTCTGGTTTCATCTTCGAAGACATTAGACAGATCCAACGTCACTTCTATAGACGCCAAGGGGCGTATTACGAAGGACATTTTAGGTTCTTAACCATGTTTGAGCAACCAAAATTAATCTCATATTTTTATAGAGCAGCTGAAGAAGTGAATATTCGTGCATCTTATATGTGTCAACTTTTAAGCTTTTGCATCACAGGAAGAATTTACGATGACTTTGAAACTTTTTAAGACGGTGCAATGAGACTTTATTATAGAAATAAAATTCAAGATGAACTTCTCGGATACTATTTTGATTATCATTATCGAAGGGCTGTCTTCTGGTGCCTACATTCGTACAACCCCTCTTGCACTAGCTGCATTTGGGAAAAATAAGTGGAGGATTTCGAAGCCACATTGAACTTTAATCTCATAGGAAGACATGGAAACCGTGGAAGACAACTGTACCAACCTTGGGGACATCATGTGAGACTCAGAATAGATGGGAATTAAGATCGATAAGTGTAAATGAGTTGCGAGGGTGCAATTCAAATAAGTGGGGGAGAATGTAACACCCCATGTTTAAAATTAAGTTTTATGTTTTGTCATTGATTCCAAGATAAAATAAAATATATAAATTTCTGAACACAAATAAATAATTAGCATGCACTTTATTTATACAAATACCATAATACATCCTTGAAAAACAAAAACTAACTCATTAACCCCACTGTTATCGATAATAAAACAATTGGAAGACCACCGAGAAACACAAAAATGTCGATCAAGTAGTTATTATCTTTTGGATTTGATAAAAGCACAAACGTTATAAAAAGAACAATAGCAATGAAACTAAAAATAAGAAGAACATATAAAACCATCTCCGAAAACAGTGATGTGAGCATCGCAATATTATTTTCCCTGTGTGTTTAAAATAACCATTAAACATTAATATATATAGATTTTTATCCGACCATTATAAAAACTATCCGTTAGAAATTGTAATATTTAAAACCGACATTTGACAACTGTTAATAAAATAAATAGACAATGATGATTTAAATATTATTATATAACTGATATACAATAAAACAAACTTTGTGAATTTAATAAATTTTATTAAATAATGTGAAATTATACATTAACAAATTATAATGGAAACATAATATTAAGAATAAGATTTAAATTATGAATGAACACTATATATGGCTTTAAAACTAGCTTAATAAATAAATATATATATATATAATTTTATTAAGAATTGTTGTGTGTGTATATATATAATGTTAATTTATGATATTAATTTTTAATTGTTTTAAAATATACTAATACATATAAAGAACTTTATAAGTTTATGTTTAAAATAAAACCAAATTAATGAATATTCAGCTTTATATATATATATAGATACTGAAACAATATATATATTCATAGAATAGTTTTATTTGAATAAAAAACAAGAAAACCAATATATATATATATATAAACTGAAACAATATATATATTCATAGAATTGATTTATTTAAATAAAAAACATACAAATAAACATTTGTAATGAAAATAATTTAAAAAATGATTAAATATAAGGAAAACGGGATTTGGTTTCATGGGATTTCACTTCGGATTCAGGAGAGATGGAGGCCGAGCTGATGAATTCATCTTCAGAATCAACCACAAGTGATGAGTCGGACTGTGCCGAGAAAATCCGTGCTTGGCTGTGCTGGTTACCTCATGTCGAGTTGAGAAGCAAGCTAGATCCAAGATGTTCAGTTCCAGATGAATGCTTCAGTGTAGTCCGAGCATGCGAGGAAGGTTCGACCCCCGGGTAAACCTCAAATCAAGTCCGACCAAGATCTGGTCTGAGTTCAAAGGTTATCTCATGCCTAATCTATATTTTATTGATGATTTGGATGAGATTTGAGGATATCGACTTCCAATTTTTCTGAATCTGAAAATAGGTTTTGTATATTCAAATTCTATTTATAATAATCTGGTTTGAGATTAATATTAGGGTTTAATATGTTTCGATTTGTCATTTTTCCTCCCAAAAAACGACATCTTCTCTAAATTTCTTATCCAATGTTGATATCTTCTACAAGTTTCCATTATTTTTGTTTAAATCATCTCAATCCTTATCTGTTGAACCGATTTCAGCATATTAAATTCACTATTATCTGAATGGATATAGCATTTTGATTTTCTTTATTGTCATATTCTGCAATCTATCTCCTTATGAAATTGATTTAGATCATTATTCATTATTTTAGGGTAATCACATACCTGTTTCCATCATTTTCAGCATATTAAAATACAGGTTTGATTGTCTCTGTTTAAGATTTTATGATCTTATTGTGTGGTTGTGTATTGAAAACTTCACAACAAAGTTTCCAATCCAACCAAATTATCCAATATAATATGTATCAATCAATTTTGCAAACAATCAATACAATTTCTCCTCTATCCAGTTGCAGCAATATATGAATATAATATATCATGATTGCTCAACAAATATTTTAATAAAATAAATTTTTGGGGAATTGAATTAATTGTATTTAATAGTGTTTTTGTTTATATTGTTAATTTGATATTATAAATAGATATGGAATTTCATTTCCATTTTAAGGCTTTGCATACTTGCTGCTTGGAGGGGGAGTGGTTATTTAATAAAAAAAATATGTAAGGGACTTTAATTTTCAAATACTCACTATGTTAATCTATTTTATTTTCTGTAGAGGAATTTTGATTATTCATTTCAAAGTATAAATTCTATTTTCTTGTTTTCTATAAGGGGTAGTTTTGTTTGATTTTCAAATTTATCTATCATTAGAAATGAATAGTTAGTTTATTTAAAAATTATGATTTTAATTTTATGGTTTTGCGTAATGAATATATTTTTATTCCATGTTATAGAAATATAAATTAGTTAGATTAGTTATTGTTCTATATGTATGAAAAATTTTGATACTAAGGGAAAATTATTTCTGAATACGTTTTTATTATTTAGTTTCTTTAGAATCATTTTAATTTCATGTGATGGATATATCTATATATTCATCAAAGTTAAATTTTCATTTTATTTCACGTTAGTCTTGCTAAGGTTTGTTTCTATTTATCAAGCTTTATTTAGAGATGAATTAATTCTATGAGAAACATATTTATTGATTTTTATAAATTTGATATTAATAATTTTTTAAAATAAATTATAATAGAAGTTATGAATATCATAATTCTATCATGTCATGTGCAAGTCATATAGAAATCATGGATATGACCATACATCGATGATTGTTCATGAAACATCATACATGCATATGCATATATAGGTTTATACACATACTCATGAACATTGGATAAATTTACAAAGAAATGAATTCTAATGGAATTGGTTGAAATGTTTATATACATGTTATAATTTTAAGTTGTCATGTACATGTTTATATTTATAATTTTGATCATGAATGAAATGTTGTTTTTTTAAAAAAATATATATATATCATTTATAATATTCATTGCATGCTCATTATTATTTTATGATTTTGAATTACAATAATGGTTTAAGTCATTTAATCCTGAAAACAAATCATTGATATTTCTTTTTATTATTTATAAAAGGAAGATCGGCTATGTTGGTGTTTATGTACATGCCAAGTGATGTGAGTTTCTGGGAATCAATACTAAAAAGTGTTTTTTCAATAAAAATTTACATTAATATATATATATATATACACTTATATATACATATTAGTGGAAATGATAATTTAAATGCATTCACATGTTTAAATTTTAAAACTCCATTGAGTAATACTAGTGTATATATATATATATATATATGTAGAGGAAACATTAAATGTTTATGAAAAAATAGCGGTGCTTGTTATTTGTAAAAATAGAAGGTCATTGGGGAGTGAACCCATCCTTCTCTAAGAGGGTAGGCCCAAGACAGCCTTCAACGAATTAAGTTGCCTTAAAATGATGTTTTGTTTTAATGAAGTTTGCTTCATATTTTCCAAAGAAAATCACTCGATTAGTTTAAAATTGATTTCAAAGTATAATTATATTTAAAAATAATTACATTATTTGGTAAAGGTTGTTTTACTAATGTATTTACAATTGAATTTTTCAAATGTATTATCGAAAGGATATTTTTGAAAGAGATTTATCAAAAGTTTTCAAAACCCCTTACTAGGCATTTTTTGTGCTCACCAAACGTTATTGAAATGTTTTTAAAAGGTTTAATTGAATTCTAAAGTTGGTCATCTTTTTTCTAGAACACGCAGATATATAATAGATAGTTGTTTTTTTAATTTTTTTTGTCTTTGATCAAAGTAAGGTTATGTCTAATCTCACCGAAACTAGACTGGTAAAAGATCCTCATTTCATTAAAGTGTTTTTTACTTGTTTATTAAATTTTATTCAAAAAACTACATAGAATTTTTCATGCACCAAGTCTGAAAGAGTGGGCTCAGGGCTTTATAATAACTATGGGTGTGGAAAGGAATGTTCAAATAGGCGATGTACGTATTGTGAAAGAATACGTAGATGTGTTTTTGGAGGATTTACCTGGACATCCTCAAGAACAAGAAATTGAATTTTCCATTGATTTAATTTTTGGTTCAAGGCCTATATTGAAGACCCCTTATAGAATGGGCACTATGGAATTAGTTGAACTAAAGAAACAAATTATAATATCTTAGTATTATAATGACCCAAACCTGTCTAAAATCTATTGAATGGTCCGTACGTACGCACGACCGACTATATCATTCTTTTGATATTAATGAAATATATAATTGGATAGTATATCATATATACAGAATCATTATAATGTTATAATTATTATTTACTTCAATTACACATCATTATCATTCCCATCCAAATAATAATGTTTTGAATAACAATTACACCACAACGTGCAGACGGTAAGCCATACGTATGCACGTATGGTGACATGTCATTCAAGGGATGGATAGAATAATGAATTTAGTTGTTCCATATTTAAAATAACATCATAGTATATAGAAGATACTGAAGTTATAATTTTAGAATGGAAACAACAAATAAAGATGAATTGGAAGAAGAAAGGAACTTGAATGTGGCTGGTGAAAACATTACCTCTTCTCCAGGTTCTTCCTTTTGATTTGATCAAAAGGGATCCTTAAGTTGGATTTCTGACTAAAGGAAGGCATTTAAGATGAATTAAGGGAATTTGAGGGGATATTTTGGCAGGGTTTTTCTGATCCAAATGGCTTTGAAAGTATGAAGTTGAGAGAAGGGGGAGTGACCTTTTATAAGAAGGGTGAGGGGAACCTTAGGAAAAACTTCAAATATTATTTTATAATAAATTCATATTTGGTTTATAATGGAACCAAAGTGACTTATTTCAAGGATAAGGTGGGGATGGGTCTCAATACTTTCATCCAATAGATTTTAGATAGGTTTGGGTCACTATATTAAACTTATCATTTATATTTAACTCTTAATTAATTAGTTTGACATTTACCATCTCTATTTGAATTTTTATATTATATGGGTAATAAACATACTATATACTTCCAAGAGAACCCCAAGTGGTTTATTAATGATACACCTATCATTATATAAGTTCTTTGGCCGAACCATAGGTTTTTAGGGATATTATATTAATTTATAATATAATATTTATTTTAGAAACTCCTTTTTGTCAATTTTGACACTATTTAATAATTGATTTTTGTTGAAGACTTAAAAAAATTATTAATTCGAACCAAATTCATTTAAGTAATACTAACATTTCATATTAACCTATAAAATTAATGTAATTCATAAAAATTCTCAAATTATATTTATTTGGATATTTATAATATCAATTATTTTAATATTTTAATTAATTAGGTAATTACTACATCACCATTATGTCATAAATAAATTAAATTATTTAAAATCTAAATATTATAAATAAAATACAATTATGTAAGAATTTTGTTTATCTTTATAATTAATATTTATAATCGAAATTATCTAATTTATAACCCTATATTAAATTGTTTTAGTTATTAAACTTTGATTTTATCTCTTTTAACTCTTCTATGAATTAAATAATAATAAATGTCCTACTATAATCCAAGTGGACCAAAGAGGATCATATTTTAATACTAAGGTTGTTTTTGGTCTAATTATACTTAGCCAATGTAATTATAACATGTGTTAGGGTAATAGTAATATCATATTTTCCCTTAATTGCCCTATTTACTTTTAACCATGGTAAATAATAGTAAAAAGTTACTATTCACCAAAAATTATTTTTATCTTATTGAACCACATTTTACTCCATGATATTAATCATGTTTCACAGATTTTCAAAATTTCACTCACAGATGCGGTAAGATTACGTTTTATGTGAATTTTAAAATTCTCTTAGGAGATGGGTAAAAGACTGTGAAAAGTTTAATAAAATTTTTATATATCTAAAATTATTATAAACTGACTCCAATGAATTAAATTGAACCTATATATGTATTATGTATCAATTTTTACCTAAAATAAATTTAAATAAAATAAATAATTATTTAAATAAAAATTCGTTTTTAAACAATAACTAAGTGTTTTTCACTATTCATCAAAAATTGAAAGTTTTCAGAAAAATACCCAAATTTCACCCTAGGATAATTTCTATATTTTGAATCCAAAAATGAAGTCGATATTGAAAGATAAAATGTATAAAATTTCAAAAAGTCGGTATTACTATTCATAACGGCTAGTTTGATTGGTTGTGGTGTGTTAGAACTCGAAGTTGTGTACAATGCAAGCTATTGCATTATTCAAAGGGAAATGTACCATGGAAGCTTGGGGTGTTACATTCCCCCTCCTTCAAATAATTTCATCTTTGAAATTTCTAGAATACTACCGCATGAAAAGACACAGGTGGTTCTTCATTATAAGTTCCTCGGGTTCCCACACTGCCTCTTCCATCTTATGGTTTCTCCATAGAACTTTTACCAGACTAGTCGTCTGGTTTCTCAGAACTTATTCTATTCTATCAAGAAACTTGATAGGCTCTTCACAACAAGACAGATCGGGTTCCAGTTGTAATTCCTCATAGGTGAGTACATGCATTCGGTCAGGCATGTATTTTCTCAACAATGATACGTGGAACACATCGTGTACTTTGGAGAGACATGGCGACATTGCCACACAGTAAGCTACCGCCCCAATTAGTTCTAGAATTTCGAAGGGTCCAATGTACCTGGGATTCAATTTACCCTTCTTACTAAAATGTATAACACCCTTCAATGGAGATACCTTCAAGAAAACATGATCTTAAACAAGAAATTCGAAATCCTTCCTTCAGTTATCAGCATAGCTCTTCTGCCTACATTGATCTTCTTTGATATGGGATTGGATTACCTTCACCTTTTCCATCGTTTCCTCAACAAGTTCTAGGCCTAAGAGTTTTATTTCACCAACATCATCCCAATAGGTTGGTGTGCGACATTTGTTTCCATATAACGCTTCATATGGTGTCATTTGAATACTTGAATGGAAGCTATTGTTATAGGAAAAATTCCAGTAAAGGTAAATATTGATCCCACATACCCTGAAAGTCATGTGATCAAGATATCAACATGTCTTCTAAGGTTTGAAGATTCTATTCTGATTGTCGATCAGTTTGGGGGTGGTAGGCAGTGCTCAAACGAAGTTCCGTATCCAGGGCTTTCTGAATACTTTTCCAGAATCTTGAAGTAAAATGGGGATCACGATCAGAAACAATCGATATGGGTACTCCATGAAGTCTCACAAATTCATTAATATATAGTCTTTCAAGATGTTCAAGTGGTAGATCTTCTCTTATAGAAAGAAAATATATTGACTTGATAAGACGATCAACAATGACTCATATTGCATAGTTTCGTCTTGGAGTCTTTCGTAGCCCCATGACGAAGTCCATCATAATATTATCCCATTTCCACTCAGGTATTGGAAGAGGTTGCATGACTCCTCTAGGCTATTTCCTTCTAGATTTCACTCCCTGAGAAACCATATATCTTGACTCATAATCAGCAATATCCCTCTGCATTTTGTCCTACAAAAAATGTTCATTCAAATATCTATACATTTTGGTGCTCTCAAAATGTATAGAGAAATTGGAACTATGAGAATCGTTTAACAATTATCATTTTTGATCAGGTATATCAGGAAAAAAAGTCTCTTCCCAAATTTCAAAATTCAATCTTTATACACAAAGTCACTCAATCTCCCATCATTCATATCTTTTATATTCTTTTGAAACACTTTATCATCAGTCGGAGAACTCTTTATCTTTTCTAGTAAAGATGGTTTGGAAACCATTTGAAAAAGTATCGATGTTTCACCTTCCATGGTTATTCCCATATTCATCTTTACTAGATCCATGAAAATTGGATCCCTTTCAACTCTCATTTTGTTTAAAACTCCATGATCCTTTCTGCTCAAAGCATGTGGCACCTTATTTTCCTTCCCCGGGTGGTAGTGTATCGTGCAATCGTAATCCTTGAGTAGTTCAAGCCATCGCCTTTACCTCATGTTGAGTTATTTCTGTGAGAAAATATACATTAAACTCTCGAGATCAGTATATATCTCAAATTTTTTACAATAGAGATAATGTCTCCATATCTTCAAAGAAAAGATTACAACAGCTAACTCAATATCATGTGTAGGAAAGTTTTTCTCATGAATATTTAGCTGTCATGATGCATAGGTAATAACCCTATCATTTTGCATAAGAAAACAACCAAGTCCTTTCTTCGATGCATCACTATAAATAATGAACTCATCATTCCGCGATGGTAGAGTCAATATAGGGGAATTGACTAATCATCTCTCCATTTCTTCAAACAAAATTCACACTCTATTGTCCAAACAAATTTAACCCCTTTACGTGTGAGATTATTTAATGGGTTAGCCAATCGGGAAAAATTCTAGATGAAACACCAATAATAAACTGATAAACCAATAAAACTGCATACCTTATTTATACTCGTTGGTGCTGGCCATTCTTGGATTGCTCTTGTCATAGAAGGATCAACATAGATTCCATACTTATAGAAAATATGGCCAAGAAAAGAAATCTACTGAAGCCAAAATTTACACTTGCTAAACATCCCATATAATTCATGTCTTCTAAGAGTCTTTAGGATAATTCGCAAGTGATATTCATGATCTTTGTAGATTTTAGAGTATACCAAGATATCATCAATAAATACCACTACAAAATCATTGAGATATTCCTTGAAAACTCTGTTTATTAGATCTATGAATATAGAGGGTGCATTAGTCAATCCAAAAGGCATTAATGTAAACTCGTAATGCCCGTACCTGGTTTGAAATTCTGTTTTTAGAATGTCTTCCTTCTTCACACACAAGTGATGGTTTCCAGATTGAAGGTAAATCTTTGAAAAGTATTGAGCTACATGCAGTTGGTCAAACAAATCATCAATGTGAGGTAGGGGATACTTGTTCTTTATTGTTATAGCATTGATCTCCTTGTAGTCGATACATAACCTTATAGATCCATATTTCTTTTTAACAAAAAGGAAAAGGGCTCCCCATGGAGAAACACTATGGAGAATAAATCCCTTATTACTCAATTCCTCTAGTTGTTTCTTTAGTTAAACTAATTACATAGTGGTCATTCTATAAGGGGTCTTCGATATAGGACTTGAGTCAGGAATTAAATCAATGGAAAGCACAATTTCGCATTCTGGAGGATGTCCTGGTAAATCTTCTGGAAACACATATACATATTCTTTAATAATATTTACATACCCTATTTGAACATTTCTTTCCTCACCCATAGTTATTTCATTCTCTTCCTCCCCGATAATTGAATTTAGTTGAGCTACTGGGGGTAGATCTAGATAAGAATCAGGTGGTGACGATTCTGCTCTAAAGATAAGGTGTTCTTTATCGTCATCATCAAAAATCATAACCTCCTTCTTCTTACAATAAATAATTTCATCATGGTCTGAAATCCAATCCATACCGAGGATTATATCAAATTCAATCATGGGTATGATGATGAGATTAGTAGATAAAGAACATTTATGTGCTCTAATGGGGACCGATTCATAAATTGTTTTGCAATGATACTTCCCTTATGAGTTTTGACTAACAACTCATTTGATAAATAAAATTGAAAAAATCTAATTTTCTTAGAAAACAGGGATGATATGAAACAATGCGATGATCCAAAATCAAATAAATCATTTTCTAAACTTGATGAAACCATTAAATTACCTGCCACCACGTCTTTCAGAGCTTCTACCTCAGCAGTATTGATAGAATAAGCTTGCAATTGATCCCTTGGACTTTTCTGAGGTAAGTTCCACTTATGCTTAGGACATTCATTTGCATAATTTCCCATCTCCCTGCAATTGTAGCATTGAACATCAGTAGCTTCTTTCTTCCCCTTGCAATCACGATCTTGGTGGCCTTTTTCACCACACTTTTTAGAAACTCCAATTCCCTTTAAGCATGTACCGGGGTGTTTTTTCCCACATTTACTATTGGATGGATATTCAAATTTTCCCTTATTCCCCTTATTTCCATTCCCAGAGTGATCAGCAGATCTCTTCTTCTCTTGATTTTCATTAAATTCATAAGACTTAGAGAATTCTGTTTCTGTGTTGATAGCACATGATACAATATCTTCGTACAACGAGAAGGATTGTGAGAATAATGCTCGATGAAGAAATGGTTTTAAAACATCAAAGAAACTATCAATCTTACTACTCAGTTTACGTATATAATCTGCTGCATGCCTCGCTAACCGTGTAAAGTTAGCATTATACTTTGCGATATTATAAACCTCTTTTTGTCTCAGACTCCGAAATTTTCTTCCATATCTGCTCAATGGTCACGAGGAAATTATTTTTATAAGAAAAGATCTTTGAACTCCCTCAATTCCATATTTGATAATTCATCATATTCTTTCATGTTTTGAATCAATTACCACCATTGATCAACATCTCCAGTGAGGTGGTAAACTGCCATGATAACTTTCTCTCTTTCACTAATCCCCAAGGCAGGGAATATTTTCTCTAAGGAATTTATCCATTTCTCATCTACTAGTGGATTTGTACCCCCATTGAATGTTGGTGGTTGTTACCTCATGAAGCGATCTAACATTGATCCTCCATATTGCGGATCAGGGTGCTCCAGACAGTTAAATTTATTATTCATAACCTGTGTGAGTTATCCCAGTATAGTGATTAGATGATCAACACCAGTTGCATCAACAGCTCCACTATAATTATCTTGAGTAGGAGGGAAATCCCTACATGGAGTGCGTTCATTTATACAGTTTCTATTCCTTCCACTAGATTCCATTTTTAAACAATGTCAAACACTAGATTAGTTTATGAATCACAATACATGAATCCAAACTTGTATAAAACATAACATAAATTGAACAGTTTATGGATATAATCCATAATCATAAAAATGCTTTCTTAGAGGAAGCATATACTCATAAACCCTTCATAATGGTTTGTAAAGAAAATGAGAATTATCCTAAGAATATACCTCGGGAGTGTCATAACCAAGAGTGTAGCAAGGCCCATTGTCGTGCAATAGTTCCCGTTCGAGTCTAGCTCAAAGCGGTGTTTTTGGGTTTTATGCCTAGGAACATCTATGCCAAAGCCACCTCTACCTGCTCATATCTAGAAAGGGATGTATTGCTCGGAAAACTCAAAAAATCTCTAAAATACCAAAAATCTAGGAAGTTCTTCTATACTAATCCTAAAAGTCCATCTTAGGTATATGTGATATAATCAGATTTTATCTAAATCTAGCTTTCAAGGTTTGTACTAAACTTCATCTGATACCAACTGTAACGTCCCGACCCCAGTTACCCAAAGTCGGTGCATTATTACATAACATTGGCATGATCACAAAATATGAAGTCTTGGAAAGACAGATTAGTTTAGTAGTCTTAGAATCACTAGATACATTCATAATTATTACATTACATCATAAAATGAAAACTACAACAATATCTTGTCTCCATAGACCACACTCATATCCCCTCATACTATCCCTGCAGGTCATTCATAAAATACTTCTTCACATATTGGGAAAAATAAAACATAGAAAGGGGTGAGCTCAGATGCCCAGTAAGGATAAGAATATAGAAGAAAATTTTATAAATAAGAATAAACATTTAAGACAATGTATAACTAAAACAAAATCCTTTTAATCTTGAAATTCAGCATAATATGGCATAAATAAAATGAAATAATGCCACATAATTATTCACATGGATATTCTACTAGTCGAATAATCACATGCAATATCAATAACCACTTTCATAATGATGGAATGAATAATGTCATACTATCATAACCACATAGTCAAGGCCTTGTTCCAAGACTACAAAAAAGATTTTGTCAGGGCCTTGTGTCAAGACACTAGTTTGTCTCATGGGAACTATCGATGCATCGAGAAGCTATAGCGGGCTCCACCCATCACTTATTAAGTCCAATGCATTCCTTGTATGAACAGATTTAAACATAACATAAACATTCGTATTAAAACTAGCATACAAAAATTCTCCATAAACCAAGATTGGTGTAAAAATAACACATCCACAGTCAAACATATCACAAACCCTTCAATACAATATGGAAGTTTTGTATCATAATAAATCAACTTCAAATAAGCTTAAAATCCATCAAAGGATGTTGACATAGATGAAATCAATACTATTTGAGAGAAATATCACTTTTTTAAATAATTTAAAAGCCACATAATTAAATAATTTACTTTGAAAATATTCTTATAATATTACAGGGAATCTTTGACGACTTTATAATGGCGGAAAATAGCCGCACCTGTCGTATAAGTTAAAAAAACATTCTTACCTTAATTCTGTCGAAAAGGTTAAAAAGGATCTTGTTTGGAAAACAACAGAAAGATTACCATATAAAATTCTTATAAAAATAAAAACAAGGGTATAAATGACTTTAACCAATAGTCTATAAAATATTAATAATGATTTGAAATACATTTTTAAGATAATGGATGTGGATGATAAAGAGGTCCCAGTAGATATGTACGTATAAACATGGATGTTCATGATAAAGAGGTTCATGTTTCTTAAAAATGTATTTCGAATAATTATTAATATTTTATAGACTATATGTTAAATTCATTTATACCCTTGTTTGACTTTTTATAAGAATTTATAAAGGAATATTTCCGTCGTTTTCTAAACAAGGTCCTTTTAAACCTTGTCGACAGAATTATGGTAATAATGTCTTTTTTTATCTTATACGGTGAGTGAGGCTATTTTCTGCCATTATAAAATCATAGAAGCTTCCCTTACAAGTTTATAATAATATTTTCAAAGTAAATTTTTTAATTATGTGGCATTTAAATGATTTCAAAAAAAAGTTATATTTCTCTCAAATAGTTTTTATTTCATCTATGTCAACACCCTTTGATGGATTTTAAGCTTATTTGAAGTTGATTTATTATGATACAAAACTTCCATATTGTATTGAAGTTTTTGTGATATGTTCGACTCTGGATGTGTTATTTTTATACCATTCATGGTTTATGGTGTAAGTATTGATATTTCGTATTCTAGTTTTAATACAAATGTTTATGTTATGTTTAAACGTGTTCATATGAGGATTGGGTTGGACTTAATAATTGACGAGTGGAGCCCGCAATATCTCCCCAATGCATCGGTAGGTATCTTGAAAAAAACTAGTGTCTTGGCACAAGGCCATGACAAAATCTTATTTGTATTCTTGGAACAAGGCCTTGACTATGTGGTTATGATAGTCTGTAATCATGCATTTCATCATTATGACAGTGGTTATTGATATTGCATGTGATTATTCGACTAGTAGAATATACATGTGAATAAGTAAATGGAATTATTTAATTTTATTTCATCCATATTATGATGAAGTTCAAGTTTAAATGGATTTTGTTTTAGTTATACATTGCCTTAAATGTTTATGCTTATTTATGAAAGTTTTTTCTATATTGTCATCCTTACTAGGCATCTGAGCTCACCCTTTTCTATGTTTTATTTTTCCCATGATGTGAAGAAGTATATTATGAATGACCTGTAGGGATAGTATAAGGGGATATGAGTGTGGTCAATGGAGACAAGATATTATTGTAGTTTTCATTTTATGATGTAATGTAAGACTTATTAATGTATCTAGTGATTCCAAGGATACTAAAAAAATCGGTATTTCGAGACTTGATCTTTTGTGATCCTTCCAATGTTATGTAATAATGCACCGACTCTGGGTAACTGGGGTCGGGTTGTTACAGTTGGTATCAGAGGAAGTTTAGTTCAAACCTTGAAAGATAGATTTAGATAAATTCTGGTTTGAGTACATAGACCTAAGATGGAATTTCAGGATTAATATAGATGAACTTCCTAGAATTTTGGTACAGTAGATATTTTTTGAGTTTTCTGAGAAATACATCACTTTCTGGATACGAGCAGGTAGAGGTGGATCTGGCACAAATGTACCTAGTGGAAAAATATGAAAACACCTCTTTTAGCTAGACTCGAATGGGAACTGGTGCACGAAAGTGGGCCTTGCTGCACTCTTGGTTATGACACTCCCTGAGGATATGCTTATGGTAATTCTCATTTTGTTTTCAAACCATTATAAAGGGTTTATGAGTATGTACTTCCTTAAAGAAAACATTTTTATGATTAGGGATTATATCCATAAACTGTTCAATTTATGTTAAGTGTTTTACTAGTTTAGATTTATGTATTGTGATTCATAAACTATTTTAGTGTATGCCCATGTTTAGAAATGGCGCCTAGTGGAAGGAATGGAAACCGTATAAATGCATGCACTCCATGTATGGATTTCCCTCCTACTCAAGATAATTACAGTTGAGCTGGTGATGCAACTGGTGCTGATCAGCGAATCACCATACTGGGACAACTCACTCAGGTAATGAATAATAACCTTACCCATACGGAGCACCCTGATCCACAATGTGGAGGATCAATGTTAGATCTCTTAATGAGGAAATGACCACCAACATTAAATGGGAGTACAAATCCACTAGTAGCTAAGAAATGGATAAATTCCTTAGAGATAATATTCCATGCCTTGGGGAGTAGTGATAGGAAGAAAGTTATCATGGTAGTTTACCACCTCAATGAAGATGCTGATCAATGGGGGTCATTGATTCAAAACACAAAATAAGATGAAGAAGTATCAAATATGGAATGGAGGGAGTTAAAAGAGATTTTATTAGAAAAATACTTTCCTCGTGACCATCGAGTATATATGGAAAGACAATTTCTGAGTCTGAGACAAAAGGAGGATGAGAATGTCGCAAAGTATGAGGCTAACTTTACAAGGTTAATGAAGCATGCAACAGATTATATACATAACCCATGGAGTAAGATCGATCATTTCATTGATTGTTTAAAATCATTTCTCTTTCGAGCATTAGTCTCACAATCCTTCTCGTCGTACTAAGGTATTGTCTCATGTGCTATCAGGGGAGAAAATGAATTCTCTAAGTCTTATAACTTTAAAGAGAAGAAAGAGAAATGGAGATGTGCTGATCACTATGGGAATGGAAATAAGCGGAACAAGGGAAAATTTGAATATCCATCCTGCAATAAATGTGGAAAGAAACACCCCGATAGTTGCTATAGGGAATGGGAGTCTGTTACAAGTGTGGTGAAAAAGGCCACCAAGCTCATTATTTCAAGGGGAAGAAAGAAGCTACCGATGTTTAATGCTACAATTGCAGGGAGATGAGACATTATGAAAATTAATTTCCTAAGTGTTAGGGGAACTTACCTCAGAAAAGGCCAAGGGATCAAGGCCAAGCTTATGCTATCAATACTGCTGAGTTAGAAGCTCTAAAAGTCGTGGTGGCAGTTAATTTAATGGTTTCCTCATGTTAAGAAAATGCTTTATTTGATTTCGAATCATTGCATTGTTTCATATATTACCAGTTTTCTAAGAAAATTATATATTTCCAATTTGATTTAACAAGGGATTTGTCAGTAAAAACTCCTAAGGGAAGTATCATTGCAACAAAGTTTTGTGAATCAGTCCCCATTAGAGCACATAAATGTTCTTTATCTGCTGATCTCATCATCATAACCATGATTGATTTTGATATAATCCCCAGTATGGATTGGATTTCGGACCATGATGTGAAGATTTATTGTAAGAAGAAGGAGGTTACAATTTTTGATGATGACGATAAATAACACCTTATCTTTAGATTAGAATCTTCACCACCTGATTCTTATCTAGATTCACCCCCAATAGCTCAACTAAATTCAATTATCGGGAAGGAAGAGAATTAAATAACTATGGGTGAGGAAAGGAATGTTCAAATAGAGGATGCATCTATTGTGAATGAATATGTAGATGTGTTTCTGAAAGATTTACCTGGACATCTTCCATAATGAGAAATTGAGTTTTCCATTGATTTAATTCATGGTTCAAGGCCTATATCAAGGACCCCTTATAGAATGTCCACTGTAGAATTAGTTGAACTAAAAAAACAACTAGAGGAGTTGAGTAATAAGGGATTTATTCTCCCTAGTGTTTCTCTTTGGGGAGACCCTACCCTTTTTGTTAAATAGAAAGATGGATCTTTGAGTTTATGTATTGACTACAGGGATATCAATGCAATAACAATAAAGAACAATTATACCTTACCTCAAATTAATGATTTATTTGACCAAATGCATGGTGCTCAATACTTTTCAAAGATTGAACTTCGATCTTGATACCATCAGTTATGTGCGAAGAAGGAATACATTCCGAAGATAGCATTTTGAACTAGGTACGGACATTACGAGTTTACAGTAATGACTTTTGGATTGACTAATGCACCCTTTGTATTCATGGATCTAATGAACATAGTTTTCAAGGAATATCTCGATGATTTTGTAGTGGTATTTATTGATGAAATCTTGGTATACTCTAAAATCTACGAAGATTATTAAAATCACTTGCGTATTATCCTGAAGACTCTTAGAAGACATGAATTATATGGGAAGTTTTGCAAGAGTGAATTATGGAATCAGGAGATTTCTTTTCTTGGCCATATTGTCTAAAAGATGGAATCTCTGTTGAAGCTTCTAAGACAAGAGAAATCCAAGAATGGCTAGCACCAATGAGTATAACCAGGTTATGTAGTTTTATTGGTTTAACAGGTTATTATCGACGTTTCGTCCAGAATTTTTCCGAATTGGCTGACCCATTAACGAAGCTCACACGTATAGGGGTTAAAGTTTTTTGGACCAAAGAGTGTGAAGAATGTTTTGAATAACTAAAGATAAGATTAGTCAATGACCATGTATTGACTCTACCATAGTGGAATGATGGGTTTGTTATTTATAGTGGTGCATCGAAGAAAGGAATTGGTTGTGTCCTTATGCAGAATGATAGGGTTATTGCTTATGCATCATGACATATAAAAATTCATGAGCAAAACTGTCGTACTCATGATCTTGAGTTAGCTGCTGTAATCATTGCTTTGAAGATATGGAGACATTATCTCTATGGTAAAAAATGTGAGATATATACCAATCACTAGAGTTTAAAGTATATTTTCTCATAGAAATAACTCAGCATGAGGCAAAGGCGATGGCTTTAACTACTCAAGGATTATGATTGCATGATACACTACCACTCGAGGAAGGCAAATAAAGTGGCAGATGCTTTGAGAAGAAAGAATCATGGAGTTTTAAAGAAAATTAGAGTTGAAAGGGATCCAATTTTCATGGATCTAGTAAGGTTGGATATGGGAATAACCATGGAAGGTGAAACATTGATACTTTTTCAAATGGTTGTTAAACCATCTGTACTAGAAAGGATAAAGAGTTCTCAGACTGATGATAAAGAGTTTCAAAAGAAGATTAAAGCTGTGAATGATGGGAGATTGAGTGAATTTTTATATGAAGATAGAATTTTGAAAATTGGGAAGAGACATTGTGTTCCCGATATACCTGATCTAAAAAGGGAATTGTTAGATGATGCTCATAGTTCCAATTTCTCTATACACCATGGAAGCACCAAAATTTATAGAGATTGGAAAGAACATATTTTGTGGGACAACATGAAGAGGGAGATTTCTGATTTTGTGTCAAGATGTATGGTTTGTCAACTATTGAAAGCTAGAAGGCAACAACCTGGAGGAGTCATGCAACCTCTTCCAATACTAGAGTGGAAATGGGATAATATTACAATGGAATTCGTCAGGGGGATACCAAATACTACTAGAAGGAACGATGAAATATGGGTCATTGTTGATCGTCTTACCAAGTCAGCACATTTTCTTTCTATAAGAGAAGATCTACCACTTGAACGTCTTGCAAGACAATATATTAATGATGTTGTGAGACTTCATGGAATACAACTATCAATTGTTTCTGATTGTGATCCCCATTTTACGTCAAGATTTTGGAAAAGTCTTCATGAATCCCTGGATACATAACATTATTTGAGCACTGCCTACCACCCCCAAACTGATGGACAATCAGAACAGACTATTCAAACTTTAGAAGACATGTTGAGATCTTTCTCACTTGACTTTCAAGGTATGTGGGATCAATATTTACCTATGGTGGAATTTTACTATAACAATAGCTTCCATTCATGTATTCAGATGGCACCATATAAAGCGTTATATGGAAAGAGATGTCGCACACCAACCTGTTGGGATGATGCTGGTGAAAGAAAACTCGTAGGCCCAAAACTTGTTGAGGAAATGATGTAAAAGGTGAAGGTAATCCAAACCCACATCAAAGTAGCTTAATGTAGGTAGAAGAGCTATGCCGATAACCGAAGTAATGATTTCGAATTTCAGGTAGGAGATCATGTTTAATTGAAGGTATCTCCATGGAAGGGTGTTATACGTTTCGGTAAGAATGGTAAATTGAGTCCTAGGTTCATCAGACCTTTCGAAATTTTAGAACGAATTGGGGAGGTAGCTTACCATTTGGCAATGCTGCCAAGTCTCTCCAAAGTACACGATGTGTTCCATGTATCACTGATGAGAAAATACATGCCTGACCCAATGCGTGTACTAACCTATGAGGAATTATAATTGGAACCTGGTATATCTATTGCGAAGAGCCTGCCATTGTTCTTGATACAAGAGAACAAGTGCTGAGAAACCGGACGACTCGTCTGGTAAAAGTTCTATGGAGAAACCATAAGATCGAAGAGGCAATGTGGGAACCCGAGGAACATATGATGAAGAAACACCTGAGTCTTTTCAAGCGGTAGTATTCTAGAAATTTCAAGGACGAAATTATTTGAAGGGGGAAAGAATGTAACACCCCAAGCATCCACGGTACGTTTCCCTTTGAACAATGCAATAGCTTGCATTGTACGCAACTTAGACTTCTAAAACAGCACAACCAATCAAACTATCCATTATGAATAGTAATACCCAATTTTTGAAATTTTATACATTTTATCTTTCAAAATGGACTTCATTTTTGGATTCGGAATATCTAAATTATCCTAGGGTGATATTTCAGTATTTTTCTGAAAACATTTGATTTTTGACGAACAGTGAGAAACAATGAGTTATAGTTTAAAACTAAATTTTTATTTAAATAATTATTCATATTACTTAAATTTATTTTAGGTCAAAATAGATACATAATACCTATATATGTTCAATGTAATTCATTAGTTTAAGTTTATAATAATTTTAGATATATAAAATATTTATTGAACTTTTCACCGTCTTTTACCCATCTCCTAAGAGAATTTGAAAATTCACATAAAACATAATTTTATCGCTTATGTGAGTGGAATTTCGAAAATCAGAGAAACATAGTTAATATCAAGGAGTAAAATGTGGTTCAAAAATATAAAAATAATTTTTGGTGAATGGTAATTTTTACTTTAATTTACCATGGTTAAAAGTAAATAGGGTAATTAAGGGAAAAAAGATATTATTATTACCCTAACACATGTCATAATTCTATTGGATAAGTATAATTCGACAAAGAACAACCTTAGGAATAAAATATGATCCTCTTTGGTCCACTTGTATTAGATTAGGACATTTATTAATATTTAATTCAAAGAATAGTTGAAAGAGTTAAAATCAAAGTTTAAGAACTAAAACATTTTAATATAGGGTTATAAATAAGATAAATTCGATTATAAAAATTATTTAGAAAGAAAAAACTATTTCCTAAATAATGTTATTTTATTTATAACTTTTAGATATTAAATAATTTAATTTTTTTATGACAGAATGGTGATGCAGTAATAACGTAATTAATGAAATATTAAAATATTTGATATTAGAAATATCCAAAGAAATGTAATTTGAGACTTTTTATTAATTACATTAATCTTATTGGTCAATATGAAATGTTAGGATTCTTTAAATAAATTTGGTCCGAATTAATAAATTTGTTAAGACTTTAAGAAAAATCAATTATTAAATAGTGTCAAACTTGACATAAAGGTGTTTTTAAAAAAATATTATATTATCAATTTATATAATATCCCTAAAAATATAAGGTTCTTCCAAAGGACTTATATAATGATAGTTGTATCATTAATGAACCACTTTGGGGTCTCTTGGAAGTATATAATATGTTTATTAACCATATAATATAAAAATACAAAGAGACATGGTAAATGTCAAACAATTTAACTAAGAGTTAAATATAAATGACAAGGTTAATATAGTGACTAAAACCTGTCTAAAATCTATTGGATTAAAGTATTTCCACCCATACCCACCTTAGCATTTAAATAAGTCCCTTTGGAGCCATTATAAACTGAATATGAATTTACTATAAAATAATATTTTATGTTTTTCCTAAGGTGCCCCTCACCTCTGTTATAAAAGGGCACTCCACCTTCTCTCAAATTCATACCTTCAAAGCCTTTTGGTCTGGCCAACACCTTCCCAAATATCCTCTCAACTTCCCTCACTTCATCTTAATGGACTTTTTTAGTCATAAATCCAACTTAAGGAGCCGTTTTGATCAAATCAAAAGGAAGAACCCGATGAAGAGGTAATGTTTTCACCACCCTCTTTCAAGTTCCTTTCTTCTTCAACTTCTTCTTTCTTTGAAGTTTCCATTATAAAATAATAAATCCAATATATTCTATATACTATGATGTTATTATAAATATGGAACAACCAAATTCATTATTCTATCCATAACTTGAGTGACATGTCACCATACGTGCGTACGTACGGCTTACCGTCTTCACGTCGTTGTGTAATTGTTATTCAAAACATTATTATTTGGATGGTTATGATAAAGATGTGTAATTTAAGTAAATAATAAATATAACATTATAATTATTCGGTATATATGATATAACATCCAATTATATTATATTTTAACATCAAAAGAATGTTATTGTCGCTCGTGCATACGTATGGACTACCATCTCCACGAACGTGATGAGATTCATTCCCCATCATATCTATTCAAGTCTAATTTGCATTTGATGATTAAAAGTAATGTTTAAGGACTTGATATCATTCTAGATATGAATAAGATACAGCCTATCCATAACAAACACATCTTATGTAACAAATCATATAAAAGAAAAGGAGTAAGTTAACACCCAAAACGACGATAATACTAAGATATTATTAACAAAGCAATGTTAAAAGATCACATATGATATCATATTAATGTATGTGATTCTTGTATAATTTAAGAAAAAATATTTCACCATTATAAAGGTGGTTAAACTACCCTCGAACAAGGAAAAGTACAAGGTAAGGGTTTATCTCACAATCTTTTCATTATCCGAGATTGTTTATATGTAATTATCTACTAGGACCTCTTTATCATCCACATCCATGTTTCTTAAAAATGTATTCGAAATAATTCTTACTATTTTATAGACTATGGTTTAAAGTAATTTATACCCTTTTTGGAATTTTGATAATAATTTTATAAAATAATCTTTTCGTCGTTTTCCAAACAAGGTGCTTTTTATCCTTTTCGATAGAATTAAGGTAAGAATGCCTTTTTTAACTTATACGATGGGTGAGGCTATTTTACACCTTCATAAAATCGTCAAAGCTTCCCTTACAATATTATGATAATATTTTCAAATTAAATGTTTTAATTATGTTTCTTTTAAATGATTTAAAAAAAAGAGATATTTCTCTCAAATATTTAGGATTTCACCTATGTCAACATCCCTTGATGGATTTTAAGCATATTTGAGGTTGATATTTTATTATACAAAACTTCCATATTGTATTGAAGGTTTCGTGATATGTTTGACTGTGGATGTGTTATTTTTATAACATTATTGGTTTATGGAGAAAGTATTGGCATTTCGTATGCTAGTTTTAATACGAATGTTTATGTTATGTTTAAACTGTTCATATGAGGAATGCATTGGACTTAATAAGTGACGGGTGGAGCCCGATATAGCTCCTCGATGGATCGGTAGGTTTCATGAGACAAACTAGTTCTTGGACCAAGGCCTTGAAAAAATCTTATTTTTAGTCTTGGCACATGGCCTTGACTATGTGGTTATGATAGCCTGGCATTATGCATTCCATCATTATGAAAGTGGTTATTGATATTGCATGTGATTATTTAACTAGTAGAATATCCATGTAAATAAGTAAATGGAATTTTTTCATTTTATTTCTACCATATTATGCTGATTTTCATGTTTAAAAGGCTTTTTTTGTTATACATTTCCTTAAATGTTTATTCTTATTTATGAAAGTTTCTGCTATATTATTATCCTTAATGGGAATCTGAGCTCACCCCTTTCTACGTTTTATTTTTCCCAGGATGCAAAAAGTATTTTATGAATGACCTGTAGAGATAGTATGAGGGGATATGAGTGTGGTCTATGGAGATAATATATGGTTGTAGTTTTCATTTTATGATGTAATGTAAGACTTATGAAGGTATATAGTGATTCCAAGACAACTAAACTAATCAGTCTTTTGAGACTTGATCTTTTGTGATCATTCCAGTGTTATATAACAATGCACCGACTCTGGGTAACTGGGGTCAGGGCGTTACCGTTAGTATCAAAGGAATGATGAAATATAAATCATATATATATACATATATAAGTATGGATGTGTATTTTAATACATTTACATATTTATAAGTAAAAACACCAGTGACAAATACTAATATATATATAGACCACACTAGTGTCTTGACACAAGGCCTTGACAAAATCTTATTTGTAGTCTTGGCACAAGGCCTTGACTATGTGGTTATGATAGTCTGGAATTATGCATTCCATCATTATGAAATTGGTTATTGATATTGCATGTGATTATTCGACTAGTAGAATATCCATGTGAACAAGTAAATGGAATTATTTCATTTTATTTCTTCTATATTATGATGAAGTTCAAGTTTAAAAGGCTTTTGTTTTAGTTATACATTGCCTTAAATGTTTATGCTTATTTATGAAAGTTTCCTCTATATTGTCTGGGCACAAGGCCTTGAAAAAATCTTATTTGTAGTCTTGGCACAAGGCCTTGACTATGTGGTTATGATAGTCTAGCATTATGAATTTCATCATTATCAAAGTGGTTATTGATATTTCATGTTATTATTTGACTAGTAGAATATCCATGTGAATAAGTAAATGACATTATTTCATTTTATTTCTTCCAGATTATGCCGATGTTCAAGTTTAAAAGGATTTTGTTTTAGTTATACATTTCCTTAAATGTTTATGCTTATTTATGAACGTTTCGGCTATATTATTATCCTTTCTGGGCATTTGAGCACAACCCTTTATATGTTTTATTTTTCCCAGGATGTGAAGAAGTATTTTATGAATGACCTACATGGATAGTATGAGGCGATATAAGTGTGGTCTATAGAGACAAGATATTGTTGTAGTTTTTATTTTATATTGTAATGTAGGACTTATGAATGTATATAGTGATTCCAAGGATACTAAACTAATCGGTCTTTCAAGACTTGATCTTTTGTGATCATGAAAATGTTATGTAATAATGCACCGACTCTGGATAACTCGGGTTAGGGCATTAGAGTTGGTATCAGAGGGAGGTGGATCTGGTACAGATGTACCTAGGGTTAAACCCCGAAAACACCGCTTTGAGCTAGACTAAATCTGGAACTGTAGCACGACAACAGGCCTTGGGGAACTCTTGGTTACGACACTCCCAAGAGATATGCTTAGGATAATTATCATTTTCTTTATAAACCATTATGAAGGTTTTATGAGTATATACTTTCTTAAAGAAAACATTTTAATGATTATGAATTATATCCATAAATTGTTCAATTTATGTTAAGTGTTTTACAAGTTTGGATTTCTGTATTGTGATTCATAAACTAATCTAGTGTATGCCATTGTTTAGAAATGGCTCTTAGTGGAAGTAATGGAAACTGTATCAATGCACGCACTCCATGTAAGTATTTCCCTCCTTATCAAGATAATTATAGTGGAGTTGGTGATGCAACTGGTGCTGATCAGTTAATCACCATACTGGGACAACTCTCTCAGGTTATGAATAATATCTTTACCCATATGGAGCACCCTGATCCACAGCGTGGAGGATCAATGTCAGATCGATTCATGTGGAAACAACCACCAACATTAAATGGGTGTAAAAATCCACTAGTATCTGAGGAAATGGATAAATTCTTTATAGAAAATATTCCATCCCTTGGGGAGTAGTGAAAGGGAGAAAGTTATCATGGAAGTTTAACGCCTCACTGGAGATACCTATCAATGGTGGTAATTTATTTATAACACAAAGGAAGATGATGAAGTATCAAATATGTAATGGAGGGATTTCAAATAGCTTTTCTTAGAAAAATACTTTCCTTGTGACCATCGAGCAGATATGGAAAGGTAATTTCGGAGTCTAATACAAAAGGAGGATAAGAATGTCGCAAAGTATGAGGGTTACTTTACAAGGTTAGTGATGCATGCATTAGATTATATACATAACCCAAGGAGTACGATTGATCGTTTTTTTGAGGGGGTAAAACCACTTCTCCATCGAGCATTGGTTTCAAAATCCTTCTCATCGTATAAAGATATTGTCTCATGTGCTATCAATATAGAAAAGTAATTCTCTAAGTCTTATGACATCAAAGAAAAGAAAGAGAAGAAGAGATCTGTTGATCACTCTGGGAATGGAAATAAAGGGAAGAAGGGTAATGTTGATTATACATCCTGAACTAAATGTGGGAAGAAACACCTCAGTACTTGCTTGAAGGGAATGTGAATCTGTTACAAGTGTGGTGAAAAAGGCCACCAAGCTCGTGATTGTAAGGGGAAGAAATAAGCTTCCGATGATCAATGTTTGAATTTTTAGGAGATGAGACATTATGAAAATGAATAACCTAAGCGTTAGGGGAACATACCTCAGAAAAGGCCAATGGATCAAGGCCAAGATTATGCAATCACGACTACTGAGGTAGAAGCTCCGAAAGACGTAGTGGCAGGTAATTTAATGGTTTCCTCAAGTTTAGAAAATGATTTGTTTGATTCTGGATCATCAAATTGTCTCATATCTTCCCAGTTTTCTAAGAAAATTAGATATTTCCAATTTTATTTAATAAGGGATTTGTCAGTAAAAACTCATAAGGGAAGTATTATTGTACAATGTTTTGTGAATCAGTCCCCTTTAGAGCACATAAATGTTCTTTATCTGCTGATCTCATCGTATTAAAACTAGCATAAGAAATGTCACTATTTTCTCCACAAACCATGAATGGTATATAAATAACACATCCACAATCAAACATATAACAAAACCATCAATTCAATATGGAATTTTTGTATCATGATAAATAAACTTCAAATAAACTTATAATCCATCAAAGGATGTTGACATAGATGAAATCAAAACTATTTGAGAGAAATATCTATTTTTTGAAATCATTTAAAAGCCACATTATTAAAAAATTTACTTTGAAAATATTCTTATAATCTTTTAAGGAAAGATTCAACAATTTTATAATGGCAGAAAATAGCCGCACCTGCCGTATAAGGTAAAAAAGACATTATTAACTTAATTTTGTTGAAAATGTTAAAAAAGGCTTTGTTTGGAAAATGATGGAAAGATTACATTATAAACTTATTATAAAAATTCAAACAGTGATATTAATGACTTTAAGCCATATTCTATAAAATAGTAAGAATTATTTGAAATACATTTTTAAGAAACATGGATGTGGATGACAAAAAGGTCCTAGTAGACAATTACGTATAAACAACCTCAGATAATGAACATATTGTGAGATAAACCCTTAACTTTTACATTTCCTTGGTTGAGGGTAGTTTAACCTCCACTATAATGGAGAAATAATTTTTATTAAATTATACAAGAATCAGATACATTAATATGATATCATATATGATCTTTTAACATTGATTTATTAATAATATCTTAGTATTATCCTCATTTTGGGTGTTAACTTACTCATTTTCTTTTATATGTTTTGTTTCATAAGCCATGTTTGTTATGGATTGGTTGTATCTTATTCATACCTAGAATGATATCAAGTCCTTAAACATTATTTTTAGTCATAAAATGAGAATTATACTTGAATGGACACGATGGGGAATGAATCTAATCGCGTTCGTGGAGACGGTAGTCCGTACATACGCAGGAGCGACAATATCATTCTTTTGATATTAAAATAATATATAATTGGATGGTATAACATATATCAATAATATTTATAATTTGAAATTTATTATTTACTTAAATTACACATCATTATCATACCCATCCAAATAATAATGTTTTGAATAACAATTACACCACGACGTGGAGACGGTAAGTCGTACGTATGCATGTATGGTGACATGTCATTCAAGGAATGGATAGAATAATGAATTTGGTTGTTCCATATTTATAATTACATCACAGTATATAGAATATACTGGAGTTATTATTTTATAATGGAAAAAAAATAAAATAGAAGTGGAAGAAGAAAAGAACTTGAAAGAGGGTGGTGAAAACATTACCTCTTCTTCAGGTTCTTCCTTTTGATTTGATCAAAAGGGATCCTTAAGTTGGATTTATGACTAAAGGAAGGCCTTTAGGATGAAGTGAGTGATTTATAGAGGATATTTGGGCAGGGGTTGGCCGAACCAAAAGGCACTGAAGGTATGAATATGAGAGAAGGGGGAGTTCCCTTTTATAAGAGGGGTGAGGGGCACCTTAAGAAAAACTTAAAATATTATTTTATAATAAATTCATATTCGGTTTATAATGGCTCCAAAGTGACTTATTTCGAGTATAAGGTGGGGATGGGTCTAAATCCCCTCATTCAATAGATTTTAGATAGGTTTGGGTCACTATATTAACCTTATCATTTATATTTAACTCTTAGTTAAATAGTTTGACATTTACCATGTCTCTTTGTATTTTTATATTATATGGTTAATAAACTTATTATATACTTCCAAGTGAACCCCAAGTGGTTCATTAATGATACACCTATCATTATATAAGTCTTTTGGCTAAACATTATATTTTTAGGGATATTATATCAATTTATAATATAATATTTGTTTTAAAAGCTCCTTTTTGTCAATTTTGACACTATTTAATAATTGATTTCTGTTAAAGTCTTAACAACTTTATTAATTTCATAAAATTAATTTAAGAAATCATAACATGTCATATTAACCTATAAAAATAACTGAATTCATAAAATGTCTCAAATTACATTTATTTGGATATTTATAATATCAATTATTTTAATATTTCATTAATTAGGTAATTACTGCATCACCATTGTGTCATAAATAAATTAAATTATTTAATATCTAAAAAGTATAAATAAAATACCATTATGTAGGAAATATTTTTATATTTCTAATGATTGTTTACAATTGCATTTATCTTATGTATAAACCTATATTAAAATGTTTTAGTTATTAAACATAGATTTTAACTCTTTTAACTCTTCTTTAAATTAAATAATAATAAATGTCCAAATCTAATCCAAGTGGACCAAAGAGGTTAATATTTTATTGCTTAGTTTTTTGGTCGAATTATACTTAGCCAATATAATTAGTACATGTTTTAGGGTAATAATAATATCATTTTTACCCTTAATTACCCTATTTACTTTTAACCGTGGTAAATAAAAGTATAAAGTTCCTATTCACCAAAAATAATTTTTTATCTTATTGAACCACATTTTACTCATTGATATTAACCGTGTCTATTGAATTTTCAAAATTCCACTCACTAAAGTGGTAAAATTATGTTTTATGTGAATTTGAAAATTCTCTTAGGAGATGGGTAAAAGACAGTGAAGAGTTCAATAAAATTTTTTATATATCTAAAATTATTATAAACTGACTCCAATGAATTAAATTGAAATTATATAGGTATTATGTATCTATTTTTACCTAAAATAAATTTAAATAAACTAAATAATTATTTAAATAAATATTCAGTTTTAAACTATAACTTAGTATTTTCACTATTCATCAAAAATTGAAAGTTTTCAAAAAAATACCGAAATTTCACCCAAGGCTAATTTTGTTTTTTTGAATCCAAAAATGAAGTCCATTTTGAAATATAAAATGTATAAAATTTTAAATAGTTGGTATTACTATTCATAACGGCTGGTTTGATTGGTTGTGGTGTGTTAGAACTCGAAGTTGCGTACAATACAAGCTATTGCATTAATCAAAGGGAAACACACTGTGGAATCTTGGGGTGTTACACCCTTTTCCTTGGTTGTTTTTATATCTAATAAACCCATAATCACCCTTAGGATCAAACTATGTTTTTCCCAATACTCTATATGTTTCTCATATTGGATTCATGGTAGTTTTCCTTTGTTCTTGATAGATCTATTCAAGGAATGTTTCATTTCAATATGGGCTTCTCTCATCCTCTTAGACAATCTCAAGAACATTAATCCCATTATCTTGTTAGAATTTTTTTGGGTTTTGGATTCCAGATTCAAGGGGTTAGATATATATATTCTATTTTTATTCTTGTGGATCTACTCTTCTGATGAATTTATCTACTCATCCCCAATATTTTTTTTGAAGGTGAGGTAAGTGTCTCTATAAGAAGTTTATTATTCATGAATTTAGAAAAAAAATATTATAAAATTCTTTTGGTTTGAATTATTTAAATTATGTTCTTGATATAAAATAATATTTTCCTCTTGAAATATATTTTCTAAATGTGTTTATATTTATAAATATATTGTTTCATACTATGTATTTGATGAAATTCATCAATAGTGAATTTCAATTTAAAATGGTATCTCAAAGTATGTAATTTGTAATTATACAGTATTAAAATGTTTTATAAATTATAATCATGGTTTTTAATTGTTTTTTTGGAATATATAGCATATTGAGAACATTTTATGTGTTAGGAAATTGACATGTCACTTTAGTGTTTGTAACACTAGTAATGATTTTGATATCAACAGACTATGATAAGACTCAATATTAGTTGGATTCAAATGATTAATTAATTAGTGTTTTATTTATTTTTTGTGTACATATTCTCATAGGCTATAACTCAATCATTTACTTTTTCATTTAGTCTTCGTTTTAAAAATTATGGAATATTTCTCTATTGTATTCTCACTTATTTATCTTATGGTGTATCTGTGGATGGTTTTTGGTACTATTTTTTATTATCTCACAAGTACTTAAAATATTATAGGATTATGTGAATATGGAATTATTTTATTAAAATCAATGTATTTTAAAAAAAATTGTTTATCGTTTGGAAATTATTTACAAAATGAAAATCTTTTAAAGCTAGATGTAACATTTTCATGGTATTAGACTCTATATAGATTATTTGGTGAAATCATAATGGGATTATTTCTCACACCTTAATTTTTTTACTTTGGTTTTTTTGTTTATGTGATTTTTTAGGAAACAGGTAAATGAAAGGGAGTCTTGTAGTTTACCAACTTCTCATAGTTTTCATTCCTTCAGAGTGGGATAGATTGGTAGTGACAGATGGTCACATGGAGACTCATTTTTGTCATGCCTTAGTCATTTAATGGTTTTTATGTTTTACATTGAATTTTATATCTCATAGATATATACTCATATCCCTTTTTTTTTACTTTTTTATTTTATAACCTTTTACTTATATATGATACTTTTTCATTGTTTTTTTTACTTAACCCTATGTCATACTATAGATACATATACTTTTCATACATATATATCATATAATAATTGAATAATATTCATTACATAACATAATGATCCACACCAAAATCGAATCGGTCTAGTTCCAATGGAAACATGGACAAGTAAACAACTATTTCATGATTAATCTAAATTTTCTCCCACTATGTTCTTCGTAACTTGTATCCTTCTTAGAAATATCAATTATAAAACCTTTATTCATAACCTGGGGAAAGGAAACTTGGTAAAGTGCAAGATGATATCCTCCATAAGTGTAGAAAAGGGAGATATCAATGATAAAAAAAGAATAACATTAGAATAAGGGTGTGATTACATGAGATTAAAATTTTAAATCCACACCCTTCATATCATATAAGATAATATTGAGTCATAGAATAAATTTTGGTAGTTAATAAGACATGAATCAAAAAAATTAATCAAATATCATGATCCATGAGAGCATAACATTGGAATAACCCATTTAATTTTTGTATAATAATGGAAAATAATCTTCTTAGTAGTCAAGGCTCACTTACAAGACTATCATAGTGGATTGGGTTCACTTAGAAAAATATCATAGTTGACAAGGTTCACTCCCAAGACCATGGATCACTCACTAAACCATCATAGAAGTATTGGTTCACTCCAATTAATATCACAGTGGATGGAGTCCCATACATAACTTGGTTCACTCCTGATTATAGTCATGTTTATGTCATGTGGTATAAATATTTACCCAATTAATTTGTAGGATATATAGGTCCCACACATCCTTGGATATATTGTAACCACCATCCTTGGTTATAACATAACCACCATCCTTGGTTATAACGTAACCACCATCCTTGGTTATCATATAATCCCCATAATTGATTATCATGTAAAAACCACCACATAATAAAAACTATATATAAGTGATCCACAAGAGCATAAAACATTAATCATTTCATAACCCATGAAAATAATTGGGTTTCATAAAAAATTAATCAAATCATAACCCATGGAAAAGAAATGGGTTCCATAAAAAACTCATCACCATATAACCCATGGAAAATGAATGGGATTCATAAATATCTTACCATTATAAACACAAAACAACCTGAGAAATAATAATGATGTTATATTTATATAATATACCTAGTAATTCATAAATAAAACAATTTTTTTCATATTTGATGAATTAAAATTCCATCTATAAATAATCAAAACAATCTTGAGGGAATTAACCTTTCTATTTTGAAACCATGATTTTAAAATCTATAATATTCCACAATATTATGGAAATAATTTTCTATTAAAAGAAACATTGAAACTTTTAAAGGATGCTTCAAATAAATGAGCATTCATGATGATGGGAAATTTTGTTCAACCCATATAATTAAAATTATATAAAAATAATCATATATATATATATATTACAATAAATTATTTACTTTTAACTTTTTATCAACCTTATGATAACATTGCTTTATTAAAATCACTATTTCAGGTGATATCTACTTCGCGTTTCATGTTTGTTCTAGTACAAAAGTTTTGGTCCATTTTTTACCGTGGTTCCATCATAAAAAAATTGAAATAATGATATAAATATAAAATATATTCATTATATACATATTTAGAGACATTCGGGGAATGCAGAGATGGAAAAATGAATTACACCATACCTGGATATGGTAGGTCGTATGTACACATGAATATTGTTTCCATTTTTCAACGGATAGAATGAAAGTAATATAGATAATAAATTACCTTAATAAAAGAATTATAATATCATATATGTCATATATATTCATTAAATCCTTCATTATTACTGTCCAAGGAAAAATAAATGAAAAAATAACATCACTTCATAGAGGTGGTAGTCTACTCATACGCACAATCAACATCATAGTTTTCCAATAGTTTGGAAGGTAAGAAGGTTGATATGATATTATTATTATAGAATTATAATTATATAATAATTATTATATTTTAATATTAATCCCATCATAATTTCCATTCACAAAATATGGTGATGAGAAATGAATTTCATCGCTAAGTGGAGACGGTATGTTGTATGTCTGTACGAGTGATATTTAATTACCCATTTGATGAAAATAGGGGGAATAAAGGTGGTTTCATAATCATAAAAACATTATAGTATATTTAGGATAATCAATTTTTTATTTTTTGAATAATATTATATATTTATTGGAGTTAAAGGAACAACTAAAAATAAACTCATTGGTTAAGGTTATTACCCCTACTTTGTAATAACTCCTTTAAATCTCCACTTAAGGGCTTTAGGGTTGATTTTTTGGGCCCAGTAACTCTTGAATATGGATAGGGAGTGTATAAGATTTGTTAGTATAGTTTGGTTGATTTATAAGGCTGAACGTGGTTTGAATAATAGAATGTATGGGTGCCCTATTATAATTGAGGGGAGGGGAACTCATGTATTTTCTTAAAATATTGATATATATTAAAGTCATTATCTAAAAAAATGGTTCCAAAGGGCCCAAAATGGGATAGGGATGAAATGTTTGACCATATATTACCCCATTTTCCTCTTAATTTTTTTTATTTTTAGTTGTTTTAATAAAATAGTATTTTTTTTAAAAAATATCATTATTCAAAATTTAGACACAATTCAAAGTTAAATTTTAATTACAATATAACTTTTAAGGGAAAAGTGGGAAGCTAAACCAGCTAGAACTTTTTGCGATAAACATAAAAGATACTGAAAAAATCCACACAAGTAAAACTAATATTATTGAAATTACTCACTCTATATAAGCCCCATTACAGTGAGGTTACCTAAATCTCTATATTTCTCTTAACAAGATCTTTAAAATGGTTGACCATCGTGTCCCAAGTCTAGATATATTCATTTAATTTAATTTTCCCATCATTAATTCAATGTTATAATATCCAATATTATTTGTTGATATAATTATATTTATTTCCATTAATTGAAACTCAAATTGATCTCTCATATATTCTGTCATCACACACCTTTGACATGTTTGTATTTAAATCTTAATCTAACATATCTTCCTTTGAGTTGAGGAGAAGCACCGGACCTAAATTATCATCATTGGGAGGTCTTCATGACCCCATAAAGATTTTAAAACCTCTAATAGGTTTGGTTTAGCATCCAACTCTATTATATATAATTTTCTAGAATACGTAGTGTAACACCCCGAGCTTCCATGATACGCTTCTCTCTCAATAATGCAATAGCTTGCATTGTACACAAGTTCGAGATTCTAACACACCGTGACCAATCAAAATAGCCATTATGAATAGTAATACCCACCTTTTGAAATTATATATATTATATATTTCAAAATGGACTTCATTTTTGGATTCGGGATATCGAAATTAGCCTATGATGAATTTTTGGTATTTTTCTAAGAACTTCCAATTTTTTATGAATAGTGAAAAAAACTTAAAACAAATTTTTTAATCAAAATAATTTACAGTGATAAATTATACTATTGAGTGGTTTTAAAGTATAATTATAATATATTTTTACCATTTTATCCAATGGTGGTCATTAGAATTAATTTTACTTTGAAATTGGACATAAACAATTGTCAATCTTTTGATATATATTGTTTCTTAAAAACACGCTATTTGTTGTGATAGCGGAAATTAATTATGAAATTAATTAATGAAACATATATGTTTGGAATTTTTTAAAATAGACATCATTTTTGAATTTGGAATATCAATTATATCTTAGGGTAAAATTTTGGCATTGTTCTGAAAAACTTCAATTTTTGATGAATAGTGAAACCACTAAGTGGTAGTTAAATAACTGATTTTTCATTTAAATGAAATATTACCAATTATGTGATTTGATTTTCAAAAATCATACATACATGGTTGTCATTAAGAAGTAAAATTTTGTTCAATGGTATTAAAATAATTTTTTTTGGTGAATAGTAACTTTTAAGTTTAATTAATCGAGATTAAAGGTAATTAGTGAAATTTAAGGTCAAAATGATATTATAAAAATAGTAAAATACCTTTACACTTGTCCTACCCCTATTTTATGTGTCATGGACAACCAAGACAATCCATGGGTCAACTTGGGGACCCCATTGAGCCACAATGGTAGGAAAATGACATATAACTTTTATTTAAAGTTAAAATAAAAATATCACAAACATAAGTTGTTTTACTAAAACAATTTTTAAATGGGGTTATAAAATTCATATTTTTGAATATAAATATTCATTAGAAATATAAAAATATTTCCTACATCATGATATTTTTTTTATAATTTTTAGACATTAAATAAATTAAATTATTTATGACACCATGATGATGCAGCGATTACCTCATTAATTAACGATTTTAATAAAATGGAAGGATAATGTAAAATCCAAGCATTAAAATTGTCCAAATCCTATTGTATGAGAATATTTCGAACCCTTATCACCTTATCCTATAAATATATAAGTGTGGGACCTTTAGAATCAGAAAATCATTATATAATAAAGTAACATTTCATTACTTTCCAAGAGTGCCCCACCTCTCCACTTATAAATGGCCCCCACCACTACCACCTTACGCACACCATCAAAGCCTTTTGGCTCGCCCAAACTCTGCCCACATACTCTCCCAACTTTCCTCTCTTACTCCTAGAAGCCTCAGTTTGGCCAGAAGTTTTCCCAAGGAAGCCTTTGGCTCAAATCAAAATAGTTACCCGATTTTAAGGTAATGTCTTCTCTTATGTTATTTTGTATTATTTTGATTATCCAACCCCCTAAACTCTTTTTATTCATTTATTTTGTAACAAAACCAGTATCCTCAATATACTAGGATTTTTTTATAAGAAGTATTCGAGCTACACTTACACACACCTACATCTAATGGTTAAAGAACATACTATTTCTGTGGATGGCGAATTTCTGCCCAACGAAACGATGATTGTTCAACAATCATATAACACCTTCAAAGGTGGAAATTAAGATGTAACTATATTTATATATGATATATAATATGTTTATGTTTTACTTAAGGTTCTGTATTTTTCATTTATGGCATACCTTTATTGTTTCCATTATGGGTAAACACGATATTTTCATTTTAGGAAGTGCAGACTACCGCCCCCTCAAAGTGATTTGAATCGTTAATGCCATATGTTGGATGTATAAAGGATGGAGTAAATGATATTATATATGATATTATACTGGAATTATAATATACCTTTATATCATTATGATTTAATTAAATATGAAATATAAATGAAAGTAGCGTTCATGCGTACATACGGCTTACCGTCTCCATGAACGGTGCATTTCATTTATTACCTCTAAACGTTATGGAATATTATAAATGAATGTATATACTAGATATATATGATATATATGATATCTATATCATGAATATAATTCTGTATATAATGGATATTTCACCACATGAACAACTTGTAATTATAAGAAGTTTATTTTTGACTCATGTACCAAAGATCGACAAAACGACAGTTATTAACTTAAATAATTACATAATGTTCATAACATGGTAATAAGTGATATAAAAGGAATAAAAAACTTGAAAAATGATCTTAATAAATTATAAATTAACTCTAGTTTATTATTCAGGAGGTTAAAGAACGGTCGAGTCAAGACAGGACGCAAGGTAAGGGAACTTCTTAACCCAATTTCTATTCATTGGGTTAATCTCCTACTTTCAAATTATGTCATGATATTATTATGTCCTATCTTGTATTTGTACTTTATTTATGTTTAATTATAGTGAATACACAAAATAGATCTACTTTATTTAAAAAAACATGGTCTTTGTAAGGGTCTTCGTCTCAATCTTCTTTCATTGAGGCATATTTTGTTTTATACACAACTTTCTTTTATACGGTGTATAAACCCATTTGACTTTGACTTTTATTCAAAAAGGAATATTTTTTTACAAAGCATTTTACTAAACGACAAAAGGAATGTTTTTGTCTTACGTATGCGGAGACAACGACTTCTCCACCATTGTGACCATTATTTGAGTTTCATCTTCTTCTACAAGCCATAAGTTTTTTTTATGAAAAATAAATACAAAGTTTTAACATTCTTTTATTTTTGGTATTGAAAATGGTTTTGAAAGTGTTTTTATTATATCAATGTGTTTTATTGATATCTTGTGATTAAAATGTGGAAATGTTATGTTTCCTTTATGCATGTTTTATGTGATACGATTCTGTTATGGTTTATGATACATTTAACCCTATTCATATGAGGAATGCATTGGACTTAATAAGTGACGGGTGGAGCCCGCTACAGCTCCTCGAGGAATTGGTAGGTCTCATGAGACAATCTAGTGTCTTGGCACGAGGCCTTGACAAAATCTTATTTGTAGTCTTGGCATGAGGCCTTGGCTACGTGGTAATGATAGTCTAGCATTATGCATTCCATCATTATGAAAGTGGTTATTGATATTGCATGTGATTATTCAACTAGTAGAATATCAATGTGAGTAATTAAATGGCATTATATAATTATATTTTTTCCATATTATTCTTAAGTTCAAGTTTAAAAACTCTTTTGTTTTAGTTATACATTGCCTTAAATGTTAATGTTTATTTATGAAAGCTTCCGAAATATTGTTATCCCTACTGAGCATCTGAGCTCACCCCTTCCAATGTTTTAATATTTTCCAGGATGTGAAGAAGTATTTTATGAATTACCTACAGGGATAGTCAGAAGAGGATATGATTGTGGACTATGGAGACTTTGTTATTGTAGTTTTTTACTTTATGATGTAATGTAATGTTTATGAATGTATCTAGTGTTTCTAAGGCTACAAAACTAATCGGTCTTTCGAGACTTGATCTTTTGTGATCACGCCAATGTTACGCAATAATGAACCGACTCTGGGTAGCTGGGGTCGGGGCGTTACAGTTGGTATCAGAGGCAATTTTGTACTAACCTTGGAATCTAGATTTAGATAAACTCTGATTAGAGCACATAGCCCAAAGATAGACTTTGAGGATTAGTATAGAAGAACTTCTTAGAATTTTGGTATTATAAAGATTTTGTGAGTTTTCTGAGTAATACATCCCTGTATGGTTACGAGCAGGTAGAGGTGGCTCTAGCACAGATGTAACTAGGGGTAAAACCCGAAAACACCTCTTTGAGCTAGACTCAAACGGGAACTGGTGCACGACAACAGGCCTTGCTGCACTCTTGGTTACGACACTCCCGGGGGATATGCTTAGGATAGTTCTCATTTTCTTTACAAACCATTATGAAGGGTTTATGAGTATATACTTCCTCAAAGAAAACATTTCTATTTGTGATTATGGATTATATCCGTAAATAGTTCAATTTATGTTAAGTGTTTTACAAGTATGGAATTATGTCATTTAATTCATAAACTAATCTAGTTTATGCCATTGTTTAGAAATGGCGCCTAGTGGGAGGAATGGAAACAGTATCAATGCACGCACTCTGTGTAGGGATTTCCCTCCTTTTAAAGATAATTATTGTGGATATGGAGATAAAACTGGTGCTGATCAACTTATTACCATACTGGGACAACTCACTCAGGTTATGAATAATTACCTTACTCGTATGGAGCACCCTGATCCGCAACGTAGAGGATTAATGTTAGACCACTTCATGAGGCAAAAACCACCAACATTTAATGGGGGTACAAATCCATTAGTAGATGAGCAATGGATAAACTCCTTAGAAAAAATATTCCATGCCTTGGGGAGTAGCGAAAGGGAGAAGGTTGTCATGGTAGTATACCGCCTCACTGGAGATGCCCATCAATCGTGGTTGCTGATTCAAAATACAAAGGAAGATGAAGAAGTATCAAGTATGGAATGGAGAGAGTTAAAAGATCTTTTCTTAGAATTATACTTTCCTCATGACCATCGAGCAGATATGGAAAGGCAATTTCTGAGTCTGAGACAAAAGGAAGATGAGAATGTCGCAAAGTATGAGGCCAACTCTACAAGGTTAGCGAGGTATGCTGCATATTATATATGTAACCCAAGAAGTAAGATTGATCATTTCTTTGATGGGTTAAAACCATTTCTCCTTCAATATTTATTATCACAACCTTCTCATCGTACGAAGATATTGTCTTGTGTGCTATCAAGACACAAAAGGAATTCTCTATGTCTTATGACAACAAAGTAAAGAAAGAGAAGAAGAGAATGGTGGAACAAGTGACATATAAAGGGAAAAAAGGAAAGAAGCATTTTCCATTATGCGATAATTGTGGGAAGAGTCACCCCGGTACCTGCCTAAAAGGAACGGGAGTTTGTTATAAATGTGGAGAAAAAGGTCACCAGGCTCGTGATTGCAAGGTAATGAAAGAGGCTATCAATGGCAAATGCTACAATTGTTGGAAAATGGGGAATTATGCAAATGAATGTCCTAAGCATCAGGGAAACTTATCTCAGAAAAGGCCAAGGGATCAAGGACAATCTTATGCTGTTTCTACAGTTTAAGAAGAATAATTAATGTATTGGTGCTTTTGGACTCAAGGATTATATTCTAGTTATAAAAATAATGTGATATATATAAGGATTGTACTGCAGTACTTGTTGTTGTCATTATGGTTTTAATATGATGAAGGAAATCATATTTTTAGTATCTGACAATAAGATAAACTTTACTTTGTTTAGGGAATCTAATGTTACAATTGATTTTGGAATTTAAGGACCCTTTAGAGAATGTCTGGATGGAGGTATTTTGGATAACTTTAAAGGTAGGAATGGATTAAGATGATCTTAGGATAGTATTGTTTAAGGTTAAAACATTTCTGAAGATTATTTTTGGAATATTATAATACTATAGTTTTAGGAAAAGGACAACCTGCAGGGTGGGGCCTAACCCGTCGCGTCGGACAAAGCTACAGGAATCGAACCAACAACCATAGTGCAACATGCCTTTATTACCTACCACTAGCCTACAGGAAGTCCCTGGTTATTACAAAAAGTTTTCCTAATCTAAAGGATATGTGTTAATATTTGGAACCTTATACAATTATGATAAATAGAATATTTTCGAGTTCTATTACCTTTTAGAGTGAAAGATGGGTTTGTGGTAAAAATCTATTAAAGAATGAAAGTCTACATGACCAGTATGTATATTCCCTTACGTTCTTAGTAAATCTCCTAAATAAATTCCTCAACTTTAGAAAAGGTAACTTAAAACCAAAACGTTGCTGGTTAACTTTTCCAGCTGCAGATTCAATGACCATTTAACCAATCACAAGTTGGGGATTTTCTTATGGTTAACTTTCTCCTAATCCAGTTTTCTACAACTCTCCATCAAACATTGATGGTTTGTTTTTCTTCCATATCCATATTTTCATATAATCCTAGTATGGGCTTTTTCAGGTGACCTTTGTACTTATATTTCTTTCTTTTAAAGTTATATTTTTATTAACCTTATTTCCGATGTGAGTTTTCCACAAAGGTATTTTCTATTTTCAACCTTTTATTTTCAAAGAAAAATTTGAAATTGCGTGGACACAATTTATTGAAGGATAGGAGAATGTAACACCCCGAGCTTCCATGATACGCTTCTCTTTCAATAATGCAATAGCTTGCATTGTATGAAAGTTCGAGATTCTAACACACCGCAACCAATCAAAAGAGAAATTATGAATAGTAATACCCTCATTTTGAAATTATATATATTATATATTTAAAAATGGACTTCATTTTTGGATTCAGGATATCGAAATTACCCTATGTTGAATTTGTGGTATTTTTCTGAGAACTTCCAATTTTTTATGAATAGTGAAAAATACTTAAAATAACTATTTTAATTAAAATAATTTATGGTGATAAATTATCCTATTTAGTGGTTTTAACGTATAATTAGAATATATTTTTACCATTTTATCCAATGGCGGTCGTTAGAATTAATTTCACTTTGAAATTGGAAATAAACAATTGTCAATCTTTTGATATATATTGTTTCTTAAAAACACGCTATTTGTTGTGACAGCGGGAATTAATTATGAAATTAATTAATGAAAATTATATGTTTGTAATTTTCTAAAATAGTCATCATTTTTTAATTCGGAATATCAATTATAGCTTAGGGTGAAATTTTTGCATTGTTCTGAAAAACTTCAATTTTTTATGAATAGTGAAACCACTAAGTGGTAGTTAAATAACTGATTTTTCATTTAAATGAAATATTACCACTTCTGTGATTTTATTTTTAAAAATCTGACCTACATGGTTCTCATTAGGAAGTAAAATGTGGTTCAATGGGATTAAAATAATTTTCTGGTGAATAGTAACTTTTAAGTTTAATTAATCGCGATTAAAGGTAATTAGTGAAATTTAAGGTAAAAATGATATTATAAAAATATGAAAATACCTTTACACTTGTCCTAACCCTATTATAAGTTTAATGGCCGACCAATAAAATCCATGGGTCAACTTGGGGACCCCATGGAGCCACTTTGGTAGGAAAATGACTTAGATAACTTTTATTTAAAGTTAAAATAAAAATGTCACAAACATAAGTTGTTTTACTAAAAAAAAATTTAAGTGGGGTTATACAAGTAATATTTTTGACTATAAATATTCATTAGAAAGATAAAACTATTTCATACATCATGATATTTTTTTTATAATTTTTAGACATTAAATATATTAAATTACTTATGACACCATGATGATGCAGCGATTACCTCATTAATTAACGATTTTAATAAAATGGAAGGATAATGTAAAATCTAAGCATTACACTTGTCCAAACTCTATTGGATGAGAATAATTCGATCCCTTATCACCATATCCTCGAATTATATAAGTGTGGGACCTTTAGAATCCAAAAATCATTGTATAATAAAGTAACATTTCATTACATTCCAAGAGTGCCCCTCCTCTCCACTTATAAAAGGCCCCCACCACTACCACCTTACTCACACCTTCAAAGACTTTTGGCTTGGCCAACCTCTGCCCCAATACTCTCCCAACTTCCCTATTTTACTCCTAGAAGCCTCACATTGGGCAGAATTCTTCCCAAGGAATCCTTTGGCTCAAATCAAAAGAGTTACCCGATTTTAAGGCAATGTCTTCTCTTATGTTATTTTGTTTTATTTTTATTATCCAACCCCAATACTCTTTTTATTCATTTATTTAGGAACAAAACCTGTATCCTCAATATACTAGTATGTTTTTATAAGAATTATTTGAGCTACACTTACACACACCTACATCTAATGGTTAAAGAACATACTGTTTATGTGGATGGTGAATTTCTGCCTCACGAAACGATGATTGTTCAACACTCATATAACACCTTCAAAGGTGGCCATTAAGATGTAACTATATTTATATATGATATATAATATGTTTATGTTTTACTTAAGGTTCTGTATTTTTCATTTATGGCATACCTTTATTATTTCCATTATGGGTAAAGGCGATATTTTCATTTTAGGAAGTGCGGACTACCACCCCCTCAAAGTGATTTGAATCGTTAATGCCATATGTGGGATCTATAAAGGATGAAGTAAATGATATTATATATGATATTATACTGGAATTATAATATACCTTTATATCATTATTATTTAATTAAATACGAAATAGAAATGAAAGTAGCATTCATGCGTACGTACGGCTTACCGTCTCCATGAACGGTGCATTTCATTTCTTACCTCTAAACGTTATGGAATATTATAAATGCATGTATATACTGGATATATATGAGATATATGATATATATATCATGAATATAATTCTGGATATAATGGATAATTCACCACATGAACAGCTTGTAATTATGAGAAGTTTATTTTTGACTCAAGTACCAAAGATCGACAAAACGACAGTTATTAACTTAAATAATTACATAATGTTCATAACATGGTAATAAGTGATATAAAAGGTATAAAAAACTTGAAAAAGGATCTTAAGCAATTATAAATTAACTCTAGTTTATTATTCAGGAGGTTAAAGAACGGTCGAGTCAAGACAGGACACAAGGTAAGGGAACTTCTTAACCCAATTTCTATTCTTTGGGTCAATCTCCTACTTTCAAATTATGTCATGATATTATTATGTACAATCTTGTATTTGTACTTTATTTATGTGTACATATAGTGAATACACATAATAGATCTACTTTATTTAAAAAAATGAACTTTTTAAGGGTATTCGTCTCAATCTCCATTCATTGAGGCATATTTTGTTTTATACACAACTTTCTTTTATACGGTGTATAAACCCCTTTGACTTTGACTTTTATTCAAAAAGGAATCTTTTTTTACAAAGCGTTTTACTAAAAGACAAAAGGAATGTTTTTGTCTTACGTATGCGGTGACAACGACTTCTCCACTGCCGTGACCATTATTTGAGTTTCGGCTTCCTCTACAAGCCATTACTTTTTTTTATGAAAAATAAATACAAAGTTTTAACTTTATTTTATTTTTGGCATTGAAAATGGTTTTGAAAGTGTTTTTATTATATCAATGGGTTGTATTGAATCTTGTGATTAAAATGTGGAAATTTTATGCTTCCTTTATGCATGTTTTATGTGATACGATTATGTTATGGTTTATGATATGTTTAAACCTATTCATATGAGGAATGCATTGGACTTAATAAGTGACGGGTGGAGCCCGTACAACTCCTCGATGCATTGGTAGGTCTCATGAGACAAACTAGTTTCTTGGCACGAGGCCTTGACAGAATCTTATTTGTTGTCTTGGCATGAGGCCTTGGCTACATGGTTATGATAGTCTGGCATTATGCATTCCATCATTATGAAAGTGGTTATTGATATTGCATGTGATTATTCGACTAGTAGAATATCTATGTGAGTAAGTAAATGTAATTATTTAATTTTATTTTTTCCATATTATTCTGATATCAAGTTTAAAAAGTCTTTTTTTAGTTATACATTGCCTTAAATGTTAATGTTTATTTATGAAAGCTTTCAAAATATTGTTATCCTTACTGAGCATCTGAGCTCACCCCTTTCAATGTTTTAATATTTTCCGGGATGTGAAGAAGTATTTTACGAATGACCTGCAGGGATAGTCAGAAGAGGATATGAGTGTGGACTATGGAGACTTTGTTATTGTAGTTTTTCACTTTATGATGTAATGTAACGTTTATGAATGTATCTAGTGTTTCCAAGGCTACTGAACTAATTGGTATTTCGAGTCTTGATCTTTTGTGATCATGCCAATGTTACGCAATAATGCACCGACTCTAGGTAGTTGGGGTCGGGGCATTACAGTTGGTATCAGAGGCAGTTTAGTACTAACCTTGGAAGCTATATTTAGATAAACTTTGATTAGAGCACATAGCCCAAAGATAGACTTTGAGGATTAGTATAGAAGAACTTCCTAGAATTTTGGTATTATAGAGATTTTGTGAGTTTTCTGAGCAATACATCCCTATATGGATACAAGCAGGTAGAGGTGGCTCTGGCACTTATGTACCTAGGGGTAAAACCCGAAAACACCTCTTTGAGATGGTCTCAAACGGGAATTGGTGCACGACAACAGGCCTTGCTGCACTCTTGGTTACGACACTCCCGGGGGATATGCTTAGGATAGTTCTCATTTTCATTACAAACCATTATGAAGGGTTTATGAGTATATACTTACTCAAAGAAAACATTTCTATTTATGATTATGGATTATATCTGTAAATAGTTAAATTTATGTTAAGTATTTTACAAGTATGGAATTATGTATTTTAATTCATAAACTAATCTAGTTTATGCCATTGTTTAGAAATGGCGCCTAGTGGGAGGAATGGAAACCGTATCAATACATGAACTCCGTGTAGGGATTTCCCTCCTTCTCAAGATAATTATTGTGGATATGGAGATACAACTGGTGCTGATGAACTTATTACCATACTGGGACAACTCACTCAGGTTATGAATAATAACCGTACTCGTATGGAGCACCCTGATCTGCAACGTGGAGGATCAATGTTAGACCGCTTCATGAGGAAACAACCACCAACATTTAATGGGGGTACAAATCCATTAGTAGGTGAGCAATGGATAAACGCATTAGAAAAATATTCCATGCCTTGGGGGGTAGCGAAAGGTATAAGGTTGTCATGGCAGTCTACCACCTCACTGGAGATACCGATCAATGGTGGTCGCTGATTCAAAACACAAAGGAAGATGAAGAAGTATCAAGTATAGAATGGAGAGAGTTCAAAGATCTTTTCTTAGCCATATCACCTAGTTTGAACCTATATTAACCTGATTTACCCTTTTAGGAGGTGGAAAATTTTACCATGGTTACTATTAATTTTGAAATAAAATAAAATATACCTATATAACAAAATTTAACCACTTAATTCCAAAAATATTGAATCCATTTTATAAAATTAAATTTTTATAAGTTGAAGAAATTAATTTTAAAATAATCTTAGAACACGTTATGAAAACCTAATTTTAATAAAATATTTTTTAACATAAGACTCCATTTATTCTTATCACATTCCAAGAAAAAATATTAAATTGTTGTTAAAAAATTTATTTACTATATAATATATAAATTTAATTAAAATAATTCACTAATAGTTATTAATTTAATTTTTGAAGATAAAAATAATTTGGGTGTACACAATTAGATTTTTATAAAAATACCTTTTTTTTATTCAATTTATTTTTATTTTTATTTATAATTAATTTATACCTAAAAATTTTATTTATAAATATGTAACCATACATTTTTTTTATAATTTAGATATTCATATTCATACATTCCAATTTAATGGATAGATTATAATGGTCACATAATAATATTTTAATAATATATCACAGTTCGTTTATACTCAATGTGTCATATAACCGAAGATATCAATGAAATTTAATCTAATTGAAAAAAAATATTTCATCAAAGCTCATGGTGTTGTATTATACCCCATTTACAATTATTTCTCCTTCAATATTTATAACTCTCATAAAAAATGATTGTATCTTTTTTTCATTATATCAGTGGGTTCCCATTTTGTTATTAAAATTAGTGATTTCTCCGGAGAACATTCACCTAGTTAGTAGTCTTCCTCCATATAAAATTATCTATATGATCCATGATCTCCAATAGTTGTTCCTTATAATATATACCATGATCCAATTGTATGATATTTGAATTTAGTAAATGTGATGGATGAAGTATGTACTTCCTCGGGAGAGATGCATGGAACACATGGTGGAATTGATATATGTTCAATGAAAGATCCTTGAGATAAGAAATCATCCCTACTCAATCGATAATCTTGTGTTGGAAATTATACCTAGGGATTAAATTTCCATTATTTTTGAACCTCATAAACTTCTTCCTTGTATAAATTCATAGAATAAAATTCTCACCAACTTCAAATTCTAGGTTACAGTGATGATTGTCAGCATAATAGTTTTGTTTAATCCGAGATTCCTTAATGTGCTCTTTAATGGATATGACTTTCCCTATCATTTTACCTACTATATTATAACCTAATAGAATCCATTAATCAATATCATCCATTGGTTTTTTTTTGATAAATTTATAATTAATCTCTTACTTAATCAAATTAATATTCAATATTAAATTTTTATTAATGAAGAACTAAAAAAACTTTTAAATAATAATAATATCTATATTTCATTTGTAATAATTTTAAATATTTACCAAAACAAAAATGTTAAGCACACATTTTCATGTAACAACCATAATTCATCTTAATCTATTATATAAATAGTTAACCTTATGGAATATTCAAAATACGATTGACCTAAATTGAATCACAAGTATTGGAATTATTTTATCCCTAATCCATCCATCATCAACTTAAAGATCATGTTAAAATAAATTTAATCATGTATAAAGTCTCATACAAAAACATATATACCCCAATCATTTCCCAAATGAATTCACAATAAAATTATATATGATCCTAAAAGATAATTCACCGTTTATTGTTTAAATAAAATCCTATATTAAATAAAAACATTTCCATTGGATGGTTGAGTTAATTCATGCACCAATAAGTGATCATAAATTGATTTAGATTATTGAATGTGATTTCTTTATTACAGAATCTATATAGAGAGATCTAGTAAATGGTTAGAAAAAAAGTTAAATTTCAATAAAGTATGAACAATAAGGCTTTTATAGGGAATATTTATATAATATTCCATATAAAATCCAAAACCCTAGAGTGTTGGATAAATGTTCCCTAAATATCATGATAAACTTCAACTATTTTTATTGAACATGATTTCACTTTTTCCATTGACGTCAAATGTTCTTTAAATCTATTATCCACATTATACATTATATTAGGGAATTTATTAATATAATTACCAAATGCCTTTAATTTTTAGCATTGTAGTGTGAGTGGTGGATTCTATGGATCTTTCCTTTTATTTGTATCATTTTTAACTTCTTTCCATCATCATGGCATTCAATTTCATGATTAACTTCCTTTCCATGCTTCAAATATTCACCATTTCCATTAAAATATTCCTCCATTTTTCCTTCAATAGTTTAAGCATAATGGAAGGATCATGTTATTTTCTCCATGGTTTTTTGAATTCCCTTTGAATTCCATCTTTCTTTTATTATGAAAACCAGGAGATTGATGGTAACTCCAATCTACATCTCCACTATGATGGGACATTGAAATATTTATTCATATCTGTTAAAGTCCCTTATAGAAAAAATCCCTTCAGATACTTGTCTTTATGTTAATGTAGAATTGATCGAACCTAGCATTTATGTTGGATGATAATTATAGAATCATACCACACATGTCATGTGAAATGTTCCTCATAGGTACCAACAGATTCACCATCCTTCTACTTTATATCTAAAAATTCTTCTTTATTTTCATGAGAGGAATATGAGAAAATTAATTATTGAAAATTGAGATCCTAAAGTGACCCCACTCTATATATTCAATTTCATTATGTTACGTCATGTTTTCAATAAAAGTACATCATTATTATGGTTCACCTTCAAAACAGTAAACTACTAGAATAAATTTCCCATGTTTGGAGCACATAAGAACATAAAATATATATTCAGTGGTACTGATTCATTTATCATTAACTATGGGATCTACAGAACCACCAAAATAAGGTGTAAATTTCATCATAAAGGAATAAAGAAAACATTGTTCCTTCTTTTTCTCATTTAGAAGTTAAATATGATTTATAGCTTGAAAAAGTTATGTGATTATAGAAAAATGGTTTTATATTCAATATCCCATAACATTTGGGTTCTCATGGGGTAGAAAATCATTGGATTTTCCATCACATTTATCATTAAAATGATTCATTTTGTTTGTATCCATTGACTAAAATGTAAATTCATAGTGTGAGAAACAAAAAAATATAGTATAAAACAACATAAGAATGAAAACTAATTTATAAGATGTATAAATTGTGATTTATTATTCTATGAAACCTTATGTTTATCCTCGGTCTTTCATGATCCTTACTAAAACATTATGACATTTTCATATACATAGACTTATCCTGGGGGTTATTTTTAATTTTTTCTCATCCTAGTTTCCAAAGGTTAACTACACCTTGCTCTGATACTAACTATAGTGACCCATACCATTCATAAAAATACATCACATCTAAAATATATGAATATTTTTTACATAACATAACAATCTATCCAAGAACTATATAGGTCTAGGGTCTTTAGAAACATAGAAACATAAATAACTTGTTCATAAATGTTCTACATCATCTCTTACTAAGTTCTTCATAACTATCACCTTTATTAGATATATCATTTCTAAAACCATTGTTCATATTATGGGGAAAGGAAACATAATAAAGGGTGTGCTCATATGCTCAGTAAGGGTAATCAAGGGAGGTATCAATTATCCCAAAATCATAAAATGAGTATAAGGGTGTGAGAACAAGATATTAACATTTGAAATTTGCAACCTGTATATCGTAGATCACAATATTGAGTCATGTAATAAATTTTGGTGGTACATAAGAAATAAATTATTAATATAATTATAAAACATGATCCACGAGAGTAAATTATTATCATAAAACACAGAATTGTCATATAGGCATTGAAAATATTTTCCTTAGTAGTCAAGGCTCAATTTAAAGACTATAATAGTGGATTAGGTTTACTACCCAGACCATCATAGTAGTTGAGGTTCACTCCCAAGACTATCATAGTGGATTTTGTTTACTCTCAAAACCATTTCAATTGTCATAGTTCAATGCCATGACTATGATAGTTGACAGAGTCCCCTGAAAAAGTGGTTCCACTCCCAATTATAGTTATGTTTATCTAATGAGATATCAATATCAACTAAATTCATATGAGGGAGATATAGGTCCCACACATACTTGGTTATAATGTTACCAACATCCATGGTTATAATGTAACAACCATACTTGGTTATAATGTCACCATCTTCCTTCGTTATAAAGTAAAACTTATCCTTGGTTATAACGTAACCACCAACACATAAGGAAAACCATACATACACATGCCACAAGATCATAAAACATTTATCATATCAAAACATGTGAAAAAATGGGTTTCATAAACTGTTCAACATAACATAAATGATGGAAAAGAAATGGGGTTCATAAATATTTCATCATATTATAACTCATGGAAAATTAATGTATTTCATAAAAATCTTACAATTGTAATCATAAAACATGTAGATAAATAATTATGATGGAATCCTTTTATCATATACCTAATAAATATTAATTTAAATCAAGGTTATTTATCATTTATGAATAGATAAAACATTAAAAGATCATTAAAACCCTCTTTAGAAAAATAAACTTTATATATTTAAATCACTTATTTAAAAGCTCAAAATTTATAAAATATTACTCAAATAATTTTCTTTTAAAATATCCATGGAAAATTTTTATGTAAGATTTAAATAATTTAGTGGTCTTGATAGTTGGAAATCCCATTTATGCCATATAAGTTAAAAGAAAACATTCTGTTTACAATTTTGTGAAAATAGTAACTCATTTAGAAAAAAGAAATAAGTTCCCTTTTGAATGTTTTTGTAAAAACTCATACATGGGAAAAATTTACTTTAAAAAATCATAGGATAATTTTAAAAACCTTATTTAAAACATTTTTAGAAAACATGGATATGGAATAAAAAGGTTTTTTTTGACCAAATATAGAAATAAAGTAAATTCCCCTTAAAAACATATTTTCGTCCTCTTGAGTACTTATAGTGAGGAAAATAAAATTAAACAGTGTATTTTAATCAAATAAAATATTAGAATAAATTTCATAATTTTTATGAGATATAAATCATAATATTTCATCATCTAATGTTAACCATAGATGATCCTAATAAATAATCTGATTATAACATAAAAACCTTACCACAATGGTAACATTTGACTAATAAATCCCATGAAAGAATCAACATTATATAGAAAAGTATATAAGAAAAAAATTAATAATAAGAATCATAAAATGCATTCATGGGTAGTTTATAAACCACATAAAAGAGCAAGTGGTGTATAAGGAATATGCCCCCGTAAAAATAATAGTGCGATGAAACAAATTTACCTTAGGCCTGACTTCCTTCATGCAGGTCAAAAACTTTAATACAATAAATATAATTTTATTATAAATCTATTAATGAACCATAGTAATATATATCACACTATATATGTTATAATTATAATCTTTTATCACATATTTTTAACTCTTATTTATTATAATCACTATTTAATGTGATATCTTTTGTGTTTTTATTTTATATTCTAGTTCGATAGTTTTTATCATTTTATTTTTATCAACTTACCATCATCCATTTTTTTTAATAATTAGTACACATGAATATTGTTTCCATTTTTCGAAGGATGAAATGAAATAAAGGTAAACAAAAAAAATCATTTTTATAGAATAATGTTTTATCATATTTATCATATATATTCATGAAATCCATCCTTATCATCATGCAAGTAATAATAAATTAAAATAAATCACATCACATTATGGATGTGGTATCCCACACATACCCATGATTGGTTTTATTGTATTCCAATAGTATTGAAGTTAAGAAGGTGGATATAAAATTATAATAAAATAAGATTAATTATTTTATAAGCATCATATATAACCATTAAACCCATCATAATTCTCATACATAAAATATTGTGATGATAAATTAATTATATTGTGTAGAGACCCGAAGCTAGACGTACATGGACATTACATTACTTTTGCGGTATACTTAGTACATAACAAAAAAACACACAAAAGGATCTTAATAGTTTAGTGTCTTTGGAAACTCAGAATATAATCTTCTAATCGTGGTGAATGATCTTCAACATCTCCCATAAAGATCTTCCTTTTTTTTATACCTAAAACCTTTCTTTATATCCTGAGGAAACGAAAACATAAAAGGGTGAGCTCAAATGCTCAGTAAGGGTAAACAAAAGAAATATCAATCACATCATATTCATAAGAACATAACATTTTGGAAATCATAACCTGAAAAAGAGAGCATAATTTCTTAACATGGGATAAAACATAGTAGTGAAATAAAATCCCAATAATCATAACTTAAAACATGAAACTTTTTGGAATACACACATAATCATAGAGAATCATATCTTATTAGTCAAGACTCATTGCCAAGACTATCTTAGTGGACAAAGTCCATTTCTGAACCGAGTCACCCTCGTTTCAATCCTGTTTCACTGAACCGGTATAATCTACCATTCCAGCCATGTTTATCTAATGAGATATAAAATCTTTACCCAATTCATTGGAGGGAGATATAGGTCCCACCCATCTCATAATGATACGATTCTTATGTGTGCCACAAAATCATAAACCATACATCATTGCATAACCCATGTAATAAAAATGGGAATCTTAAACATCATGAAATCATAAAAAAATTCATATATGATAAAGGAATTCATAAAAATAATTCCATCACAACATAATCAAATCAATGTAATAATAAGGATAAAAACAGAACCCTTTATTATCTTAGATGGAAAATAATTTTGATAAAACACTTGAACTTCATTCTTGAGGAAAATTTTCTTTTCTACTTCAAAAACACTTTTCCTTTCTTAACATGTCATACAATTTTAATCTAAAAGAAGTTTATTAAAAAAAAACATGAAAAACTATAAAGGAATCTTCTTGGAAATAATGTTTTAAAAATCCATTCATGCCGTATAAGTTAAAAAAACATTCTTCTCGTACTTTTGTCGGAAAAGCCAAAAAAGTACCTCGTACGAAAAACGACAAAAGATTCCTTTCATATCATTTAATAAAAACTCAAGGAAGGGTAAAATCGGATTTAAAAAATTGTAGGTGAATGGAAATAATATTACATATTGAGGAAACATGGATGTGGATGATAAAATACACCCCAGTAGATACCAAAGTATAAACAATCTCGGATAAAAATGAGATTGTGATATTTCCCTTACCTTAGGTCTGATTTGCTTCATAAGTGTCCGAACCTCCTGTATAATGATTTAAATAATGTCATTGACTTATTACAGAATCATATTCATTGTTATGATATAATATATGGTTCACTTCTGACTTTATATTACCCGTTCTTTTGTAAATTCCATGTAAAAGAGCGTTTTGGGTAAAATTGTTTCATTTGTCGTCCGTGTTTTGACTTGTAATTATTCATATGATTACTTAGATCATGATTACTTAATTCCAGAATATAAAACATTATTTATATATATATTCAGAATATACATATATATAATAAATCAGTAAATGGAAAGAAATACACCGTTCATGGCGACGGTAGGCCGTACGTACGGATGAACACTATTTTCGTTTCCTTATTGAGATGAACGGAATTATGTAGATGACATACATATATATACACATAAATCTAGTATCATTATAATGTAATATATTTCATGATTACTTATTATATATACTTTATAATCATTCATGAATGGTTAAAGTGGAGAATGAATCTCATCGCGTCGTGGAGACGGTAGTCCGTACGTACGCACGAGCGATGAATCGTTCTCATGATCATGGGATTGTATTGGAGTGTATGTATACTATTTCAGAATCAATATCACTTTAAAATAATAATATAAAGTTATTATTTACACCATTATACCCATCCAAGTAAGGTGGTGGTGGAAACTAGATTTCACCACGGCGTGGAGACGGTATTCCGTACATACGCACGCGCACTGATTTCATTTTCCGTAGGATGGATAGATGGTGAAATAGGGTTGTTTCATACTTATAATAACATATATGTATATGAGTGATACTGATGTTATTACTTCATAATGAAACAACCTAAGAAGAAGAAATGAAAGAATCGGTAACGGAAATTACCTCTTCTTTGAAGCGCCTCTTTGAGATCTCCTCTTAGGGCACTAAAATTGGTCTTTGAGGAATACCAGAACCTCTAGGATGTTGCTAGGGAAGTAGAGAAGAGAATTTGGTAGGGGTTGGCCAAGCTTGAAGGCTCAAACTTGTGTGAGGAAGAGAGGGAGGAGGTGCCCTTTTATAAGGGAGGAGAGGGGCACCTTTGGAATAACTAAAAATATTATTTTATTATAAAGTCAAGTTCGGTTTTAAATAACTCCAAATTGATTTATTTCGAGGCTAAGGTGGGGATGGGTATAAATCCTCTCATAAAATAGAATTTAGACAAGTTTCGGTTCCTATTTTAATCTTATCATTTAGATTTAACATTAAGTTAAATAATTTTACTTTTACCGTGTCTTCTTGTGTTCTTATACTATAAGGTTAATAAACTTACTATATCAAGACAAATGAACCCCAAGTTGTTTATTATTAATATATATAACCTTATATAAGTCATTTGGCCGAACCTTAGATTTTTAGGAATAAAATAACAATTAATAATATAATATTTGTTTTAAAAACTATTTTATGTCAATTTTGACACTATTTAGTAATTGTGTTTTGTGAAAATCATAACAGAATGATAAGTTCTAACAAAGTTAATTAAATCAATACTAACATGTCATATTAACCTAGAAAATTAGTGTAATTCATAAAAAGTCTCAAATTACATTTATTTGGGTATTTAGAACATCAATTATGTCAATATTTAATTAATAAGATAATTACTGCATCATCGTTGTGTCATAAATAAATTAAATTATTTAATGTCTAAAAATTATAAATAAAATATCATTATGTAGGAAATATTATTTTATTTCTAATGAATATTTACAATCGAATTTATCTTATTTATAACCCTATATTAAAAATGTTTTAGTAAATAAACTTTGATTTTAACTCTTTTAACTCTTCTTTGAATTAAATATTAATAAAAGTCCTAATATAATCCAAGTGGGCCTAAATGGTCATATTTTATTCCTAAGGTTGTTTTTGGTCAAATTACGCTTATCCAATAGAATTAGGACATGTGTTAGGGTAATAATAATAATATTTTTACCCTTAATTACCCTATTTACTTTTAACCGTGGTAAAAAAAATTAAAAAGTAACTATTCACCAAAAATTATTTTCATCTCATTGAACCAAATTTTTCTTACTGAAATCAACCGTGTCTCTCGTATTTTCGAAATTCCACTCACAGAAGCGGTAAAATTAAGTTTTATGAAAAATTCAGTTTTTTAACTACCACTTAGTGGTTTCACTATTCATCAAAAAAGAAAGTTTCAGAAAAATACCAAAAATTAGGCCTAAGAAATATTTGATATTATGAACTCAAAAATGATGTCTATTTTACCAAATTCAAAACACATCAGTTTCATTAATTAATATAAAAATTAATTCCCATCATCAAATCTAATAATGTGTTTTAAGAGATAATAACTATCAAAAGATTGACACTTGTTTATATCTGGTTTAAATGTAGAATTACATCCAATGACCAAAATTGTATTAAACTATAAAAATATATTATAAATATACTTTAAAACCACTCAAATTAATAATTTATCACTATTAATTATTTCGATTAAAAAAGTTGTTTTTAATTAAAATTTAGTAATTTTCACTATTCATCAGAATATGAAAGTTATCCGAAAAGTACCAAAATTTCACCTGAGGCTAAATTCGATACTTCAAATCCAAAAATGAAGTCCATTTTGAGAGAGAAAAATTCTATAATTTTAAAATTCTGTTATTACTATTCATAACAGCTAGTTTTAATAATATTTTAATAGGATATCGTTGTTTAGTGAAACTTGGTATTGCATACTACACACGCTATCGAGGAAGGTCGTGATTGCGTGTAATGCAAGGCAAGTCAAGTATGCGTGTTGTGCAAGCTTCTTTTGGTGTAGCGTACAACACAAGACATTAATGAAATTAAAAATAATATTTTTCATAAAATCTTGGGGTGTTACATTCTACCCCCCTTAAATTGAATTTCGCCCTCGAAATTCGTCAGGGTTATAAATGGTTTACTATTCAAAAGTTTCTTTAATAGAAACCCACATCTTAAAAAGGAATACCAAAACATGGCTTTAAAAGCTAAATTATGAAATGTAACGGTTACCCAAATTAACTCATCACTGGTTTCCACGTAGGAGAACATAGGTGAAAATATGGATATCAAGTTCTGATGGAGAGTGGTAGAGAACATGTCTATGAAAAATCCAACAATCGCAAAGCCATAAATTTGTGATGATCTAGGGTACCATCTGATTCATCAGATATAAGATCACTAGGACAACATTTTTGGTTTTCAATATCATTTCCCTAAAGTTGAAAAATTTGAATTAGATGAAATACTTACTTGATTTTGGTACAATATCACTATTGTTCGTGCTTTGAACAATTTCCACTTCATCTATTAAAGAAATGAAGTTGAATTTGTTATTCGTGATGTGTTAACAAATCATGTGATAGAATGATGGGCCATTCCATCTGTTTCAAAGAAAAGTTTAGCAATAGTTATCAAATATACATAAGTTCGTCTTTGGTGAGGTTAATCATATAGGATTCCAAAAATGAACTTATACTTCTTATATCATACCGCTTAATAAAATAAAACTAGATTCTACTAACCAGGGACTTCCTGTAGGCCAGTGGTAGGCGATAAAGGCCAATCGCACTTCGGTTGTGGGTTCGATTCCTACGACCTTTTCCGACGCGATGGGCCGTCGCCCGTCCTGCAGGTTTTCCTTTTTCGAAAACTATATTACTATAACATCCCATCAATAATATCAAAAAAAACTTCTATTCTTAAACAATACTAACTTATGTCCAACATAATCCATTCCAATCTTTAGGCTTATCCATAATACTACAGTCCATTCTCATAATATAGTGAAAACGATTACCATAGATTTAATACCATCGTTGATCCCCATATATCATAAGATATGTCTTTTTGGTCACATTCCAAACATTCAAAGGCCTTAATCATGTATTCTCTTGAATACCTATTGAACCTTAGTGAGAACATGAATACAGTTAAAAGTTAACACCTTCCACATACCAAAATCCTCAAAATTCTATATACTCAAACCATGATATCACTTAGTCCTTATATCAATCATGAGCTCATGAATACTGTCAAACATTTCATTTTCTCCTTATCCTTTCATTATGCGCATATCATCTTTTTTCCCAAAAATATCTCAATCACATTCCATGCTTACCGGTACCATTGAAAACCACAATATACCAATACATAAATATTCCAATATTCCACGATACTATATACAACATTATTTTGGAATCTCATTCCATAAACACTTAATCATTCCACCACATTGTTGTCATATTCAACATCGCCAATAGTGATCGCATGTGACTTCCCTTTGTCCTTTACCTTAAGTGGTTGCTCATGTCGATCATCACTAACCCATGGATTAGGGAATTTATTAGTATAATGTAACACCCCGAGATTTTATGAAAAATATTATTTTAATTTCATTAATGTCTTATGTTGTATTCTACACCAAGATTACCCTGCGCTATACGCAACACTATTCTTGGACCGTGTTACACACAATTTTGATAATAGTTATTCTACGCAACATTGAGTATATATATATATATATATATATTAAATGTATAAATGAAATATGGTTGGATTCTGTTATACGAAACAATGAAGGATTCTTTCACAACACGCAACCCTGACTTGGCTTGCATTACACGCAATCACGACCTTCCTCGATAGCGTGTGTTGTACGCAATACCGGGTTTTAATAAACAATGCTATATTATTATAATATTAGCCGTTATGAATAGTATTAACTAAATTTCGAATTTTATAACATTATTATTCATCTTACACATTTCTATAACATTGTATAAGAACAAAATAAATTTTTCGGGTAAAATAAGTATTTTTCAAAAAATGCAGTTTTACCGCCTTTTGATGGCGCACCCACTTTAAATATAGTTTTTGACATGTTTATATGTTCAATTTGACAAAATAATATTCTTCTTTTGAATCAGGATGTAAAAATTTACATTAGATAAAGTTTTGATATTTTTCCGATAACTTTCATATTTTAATGAATAGTAAAAACACGCTATATTTTAATTAAAAACAACTTTTTTCATCGTAATATCTTATGTGGTTAAATTATAATATTGAATGGTTTTAAAGTATAAATAGAATATATTTTTACAATTTAATATAATGTATGTCATTAGCATTGATTTTACCTTGAATTCGTAGGTTAAATCAATTCAATCTTTTGCAATGTTTTAAACAAAAACCCGTTTTTATTCGACAACGAGATTAATTTTATTTTAATTTATGCAACTTCTGTGTTTTGAATTTTAAAAAATGGATTCCATATTTTGGATCAGTGGGTCCAAATTATTTTAATAAGCTACTTTTTATTTTTGGGAATTATGAATAGTAACTACGGTAAATTTTATTTACCATAGTTTAAGGTAAATCGGGTAATTAAGGGTAAATATAATATTTTAAAATTACCCTAACAAATGTCAAAATCCTATTGGATGACTAAAAGTCGACCCATATCACCTAAGGGTCGGATTAGAATCATTTAATGGACATTTGTCCATGAAAATAACTTTATTATTATTAAAACCAAAGAAAGTGACAACATGTCACTTTCTTAAAGCTTATAAGTATATTAATTTTAATTTAGTGATAAACTTCATGAAACTTCGAACATGAATAGTCTCCAGAAAGATAATTAAATTATCTACATCATATAAATTTATTTATAATTTTTAGGGATTAAATAATTATCATTAATTATGAAACAACAGTGATGCAGAAATTGTTTATCTAGTGAAAAATCAAGAATATTGTCTTTATTAAACTAATAGTGACCATAAAATCCACAAATACCTAACCAAAACTTATTTTCCATGTAAAGGTAAACCATAAGAATTCAATGGTCGAATATTTGACCATTTGGAGCCTTCTAAAAGCAATTATGACACTTATATTATTTTATTTTAAATGATGCCAAAGTTGTCACCTTCATAATTTAATAAATATAAAAATTTAAATATTATGATTTTAAGATGATAAATTCGAGTAAAAGTATTATTGTCAAAGGTAATATATTTATCTTCATCATAGGATTTTATTTTAAATTTTTATACAACAAATAAGTATATTAAATAATTATACAAAAATGATGTAGTAATTATTTTATTAAGAGATAAACCAAATGAATGGTTTTAAAAATAATAAAATAAATATTATATGAACTATTTAATGTGATACACTAATTTTATAGATACATATGAACTTTTATTAATATATTAAAGCTTTTATTTCGAACATATCTTCTGTATATATTTTATTTAAATTCAAATAAATGAATAGTGTCAAAATTGACACTATTGTTATTTTACAAAAATAACATATTATAAAATTGTTTAAAAATCACAAAAATATTTAAAAATTATAAATTTATATTTATATGGTCTATAATGTTATAAATTAAACAATTATAGAAAATTCACAACAAATAAGTAATTATTTGTTATAATTTAAAATTTAGAATTTTATTACCACAAATAAACTTAAATAGATTAAATAAGGATAAATCAAACTGATAAGGTTTAAAAAAAGCTCCAAACATGTCTAAATTTGATTGGTTGATGAGATTAAAACCCTATCTCATCTATTCTTCGAATATGAGTCATTTTTGGAGGTTTTTATGTGGGGTTAGATTTATTATAAATTAATATTTTTAAGAATTCCAAAGATGCCCCTCTCCTCCCTTATAAAAGGGAACCTCCTCCCCCTCCTCCTCACACCATATTGAGCACTCAAACTCGGCCAACCCCTGCCATTTTCTCTTCTCCACTTCACTAGAATAATCCTAGAGGTTCTGGTCTTCTTCAAAGACCAATATTAGTTCCCTAAGTGAAGGATACAAAGAGGCGTTTCAAAGAAGAGGTAATATCCATTACCGATCTTTTCAATTTATTTCTTCTTCAACTTCTACTTCATTAGTTATTTCATGATAAAGTAATAACATCAGTATTACTTACATACTGATATGTTATTATAAATATGAAACAACTCTAATTAACCTTCTATCCATCCTACGGAAAAAGGAAATCACCGCGCGTGCGTACATACGGAATACCGTCTCCACGCCGTGGTGTAATCTATTTTCCGCCACCACCTTAATTGGATGGGTATAATGGTTTAATGAGTAACTATATATGATTATTATAAAGTGATATTGATACTGAAATAGTATACATACACTTCAACACAATTCCATGACCATGGGAACGATATCATCGCTCGTGCGTACGTACGGACTACCGTCTCCACGACGCGATGAGATTCATTCTCCATGTTAACCATTTAAGAATGATTATAAAGTATATATAAGAAATAATAATGAAATATATGACATTATAAAGCTACTGGATTTATGTATATATATACATATGTATGTCATCTACTTACTTCCATTTCAAGACAATAAGGAAAGGAAAACAGCGTTCATGCGTACGTACGGACTACCGTCTCCATGAACGGTGTTATTCATTTTATTTATCTACCTATTATATATATATATATACTGAATATATATGATATATAAATCATATTTTATATTCTGGAAGTGAGTAAATCATGATATAAGTAATAATGATGTCAAGAACAACAAGTCAAAACACCTACGATAAATGAAACGATTTTACCCAAAACGCTTCTTTAACATGGAATTTACAAAAGAACGGGTAATATAATGTCATAAGTGAACCATATATGATATCATAACAATGAATATGATTCTTGAATAAGTCAATAACATGATTTAAATCATTATACAGGAGGTTCGGACACTTACAAAGCAAGTCGGACCTAAGGTAAGGGAAATATCACAATCTCATTTTTATCCGAGATTGTTTATTCATAAGTATTTACTGGGGTGTATTTTATCATCCACATCCATGTTTCATCAATATGTAATATTATTTCCATCCACCTACAATTTTTTTAAAACCATTTTTACCCTTCGGTGAGTTTTTAGTAATATCTATGAAAGGAATCTTTTGTCATACGAGGTACTTTTTGACTTTTCCGACAAAAGTACGAAGAATGTTTTTTTAACTTATACGGCATGAATGGATTTTTAAAACATTGTTTCCAAGAAGATTCCTTTACAAGTTTTCAAGTTTATTTTTAATCAACTTCTTTTAGTTTATAATTGTATGACATGTTAAGAAAAGAAAAGTGTTTTTGAAAAAGAAAGGATATTTTCCTCAAGAATGGAGTTCAAGTGTTTTATCAAAATTATTTTCCATCTAAGATAATAAAGGGTTCTATTTTTATCTCTTTAATTACATTTATTTGATTATGTTGTGATGGAATTATTTTTATGAAGTCATTTGCCTTATATGATTTGTTTTATGATGTCATGATGTTTCAAGAATCCCATTTTTGTTACATGTGTTATGTGATGATGTATGATTTATGATTATGTGGCACACATAAGAAAGGATTCATTATAAGATGGGTGGGACCTATATCTCCCTCCAATGCATTGGGTAATGATTTTATATCTCATGAGATAGACATGGCTGAAATGGTAGGTTATACCGGTTCAGTGAAACAGGACTGAAACGAGGGTTACTCACTTCAGAAAGGGACTTTGTCCACTAAGATAGTCTTGGCAATGAGTCATGACTAACAAGAAATGATTTTCTATGATTATGTGTGAATGCCACAAAGTTTCAAGTTTCATGTTATGATTATGGGGATCTCATTTTCACTTCTATGATTTATCCCATGTTATGACATTATGAGCTCTTTTGCAGGTTAAGATTTCCAAAAGCTATGTTCTTATGTATATGATGTGATTGATATTTCTTTTGTTTACCCTTACTGAGCATTTGAGCTCACCCTTTTATGTTTTCTTTTCCCCGGGATATAAAGAAAGGTTTTTAGGTAAAAAAAAGGGAAGATCTTTATGGGAGATATTGAAGATCTTTCACCACGATTAGAAGATTACGTTCCGAGTTTCCAAAGACACTAAACTATTACGGTCCTTGTGTGTGTGTTTTTGTAATGTACTACGTATTCCGCAAAAGTAATGTAATGTCAATGTACGATAAGCTTATGGTCTCTACAGTTGGTATCAGAGGAAAGGTTTAGTCAACCTTTGGAAACTAGGATGCGAAAACGTTAGTGAGATCCCTAGAGATATTTCTAAGCTATGTCTAGGGATGCCCCTAAGGATAAGTATACGTATAGGATATAGTCCTAGAACTATGGTAACGATATTAGATTAAACCAAAGATGTTAGATATTTAAGTTACTCCCCCTTTATTATGATTTTTGCCTCTCACACTATTCTTTTTGGGTTTTAGAAAATGGCTGCAAAACAAGGTGATTCACGATAATGGAGGGTATGATGGACAATGGAATGATATTATTCATGAGCAACCAAATGAAATGGGATTTGGACGTCCAAACATCATTATTATGCCGAATCAACAATCTCATAATATGATCAATAAAGTAAAATTTGGTAAGTTTCCTGACTCGGCTAATAAGAGAAAGATGGAGTTTCATGATGATCATAGAGGAAAGAAAGTTCAATTTCCCCTATGTAAATCATGTGGGAAGAGGCATCAAGGAGAATGTTTCAAAGGAACTGGAAGATGCTTTGGGTGTGGAAAAGAAGGACACAAATCCAGTAAGTGCAAAGGAAAAGGTTCAGTTAACACCAGGGATGAGGATAATGGTATTGCTACGACTTCAACAATGGTTAAATGTTTTAAATGTGGAATATACGGGCATTATGCAAACCAATGCCCTAAGGGAAAGTATCATGAAGATAATCAGTATGGTCGTATGGGAAGTATTTATGTGGATGATGATGAAGAGACTACCAATGATATGTGAGATGAAAGAATTGTTGAAGCTCGGTCAATGGTTTAAGAATGTAGTGGAATGATTACATGTTTATCATGTGTAATGTTGTATAAGTAATCTCATGGTACTATGGAATAAAGAGACATGTAAGGATTGTTACATTGTTGTCTGATTAATGTTACCAGTATCCATGAAAGGTTATTCAGATATTTTTGGAATGTAGATGATATGCGCATAATGAAGGGATAAGGAGAAAATGAAATGTTTGACAGTATTCATGAGCTCATGATTGATATAAGGACTAAGTGATATCATGGTTTGAGTATATAGAATTTTGAGGATTTTGGTATGTGGAAAGTGTTAACTTTTAACTGCACTCATGTTTTCACTAAGGTATTCAAGAGAATACACGATTAAGGACTTTGAATGTTTGGAATGTGACCAACAAGACATATCTTATGATATGTGGGGATCAACGACAGTATTAAATCTCTGGTAATCGTTGTCACTATATTATGAGAGTGGATTGCAGTATTATGTATAAGCCTAAAGATTAGACTGGATTATGTTGGACATAAGTTAGTATTGTTTAAGGATAGAAGATTTTCGATATTATTGATGGGATGTTATAGTAACGTAGTTTTAGAAAAAGGACAACCTGCAGGACGGGCGACAGCCCATCGCTTCGGACAAGGCTGTAGGAATCGAACCCACAACCGAAGTGCGACTGGCCTTTATCGCCTACCACTGACCTACAGGAAGTCCCTGTTTAGTAGAAACTAGTGTTATTATATTAAGAAGTATGATATATGAAGTATAAGCCCATTTTAGGAACCATATATGATTAATCCCACTATAGATCGACTTATGTATATAAATTTTGCTAACCTTTTGAGATAGATGGAATGACCCGTCATTCTATCACATGATCTGCTAACACTTCACGAATAACAAATTCAACTTCATTTATTTAAGAGATGAAGTGGAAATTGTAAAAGGCACGAACAACAGTGAGATTGTACCAAAATAAAGTAAGTACTTATTCTAATTCAAATTCTTTAACTTTAGGGAAATGATCTTGAAAACCAAAAATGTTGGCCTAGTTCTCTTATACCTGATAAATCAGATGGTACCTTAGATCGTCACAAATTTATGGATTTGTGATTACTGGCTTTTCCATAGCCATGTTCTCTACCACTCTCCATCAGAACATGATGGTTAGATTTCTCTTCCATATCCATATTTTCACCTATGTGGAAACCCAGTGATTAGTTTATTTGGGTAATCGTTACATTTCATACTTTAGTTTTTAAAGCCAAGTTTTGGTATTCCTTTTTACGATGTGGGTTTCTATTAAAGAAACTTTCGAATAGTAAACCATTTATAACCCCGACGAATTTCGAGGGCGAAATTCATTTTAAGGGGGGTAGAATGTAACACCCCGAGATTTTATGAAAAATATTATTTTAATTTCATTAATGTCTTATGTTGTATTCTACACCAAGATTACCCTGCGCTATATGCAACACTATTCTTGGACCGTGTTACACACAATTTTGATAATAGTTATTCTACGCAACATTGAGTATATATATATATATATTAAATGTATAAATGAAATATGGTTGGATTCTGTTATACGAAACAATGAAGGATTCTTTCACAACACGCAACCCTGACTTGGCTTGCATTACACGCAATCGCGACCTTCCTTGATAGCGTGTGTTGTACGCAATACCGGGTTTTAATAAACAATGCTATATTATTATAATATTAGCCGTTATGAATAGTATTAACTAAATTTAGAATTTTATAACATTATTATTCATCTTACACATTTCTAGAGCATGGTATAAGAACAAAATAAATTTTTCGGGTAAAATAAGTATTTTTCAAAAAATGCAGTTTTACCGCCTTTTGATGGCGCACCCACTTTAAATATAGTTTTTGACATGTTTATATGTTCAATTTGACAAAATAATATTCTTCTTTTGAATCAGGATGTAAAAATTTACATTAGATAAAGTTTTGATATTTTTCCGGTAACTTTCATATTTTAATGAATAGTAAAAACACGCTATATTTTAATTAAAAACAACTTTTTTCATCGTAATATCTTATGTGGTTAAATTATAATATTTAATGGTTTTAAAGTATAAATAGAATATATTTTTACCATTTAATATAATGTATGTCATTAGCATTGATTTTACCTTGAATTCGTAGGTTAAATCAATTCAATCTTTTGCAATGTTTTAAACAAAAACCCGTTTTTATTCGACAACGGGATTAATTTTATTTTAATTTCTGCAACTTCTGTGTTTTGAATTTTAAAAAATGGATTCCATATTTGGGATCAGTGGGTCCAAATTATGTTAATAAGCTACTTTTTATTTTTGGGAATTATGAATAGTAACTACGGTAAATTTTATTTACCATAGTTAAAGGTAAATCGGGTAATTAAGGGTAAATATAATATTTTAAAATTACCCTAACAAATGTCAAAATCCTATTGGATGACTAGAAGTCGACCCATATCACCTAAGGGTTGGATTAGAATCATTTAATGGACATTTGTCCATGAAAATAACTTAATTATTATTAAAACCAAAGAAAGTGACAACATGTCACTTTCTTAAAGCTTATAAGTATATTAATTTTAATTTAGTGATACACTTCATGAAACTTCTAACATGAATAGTCTCCAGAAAGATAATTAAATTATCTACATCATATAAATTTATTTATAATTTTTAGGGATTAAATAATTATCATTAATTATGAAACAACAGTGATGCAGAAATTGTTTATCTAGTGAAAAATCAAGAATATTGTCTTTATTAAACTAATAGTGACCATAAAATGCACAAATACCTAACCAAAACTTATTTTCCATGTAAATGTAAACCATAAGAATCCAATGGTCGAATATTTGACCATTTGGAGCCTTATAAAAGCAATTATGACACTTATATTATTTTATTTTAAATGATGCCAAAGTTGTCACCTTCATAATTTAATAAATATAAAAATTTAAATATTATGATTTTAAGATGATAAATTCGAGTAAAAGTATTATTGTGAAAGGTAATATATTTATCTTCATCATAGGATTTTATTTTAAATTTTTATACAACAGATAAGTATATTAAATAATTATACAAAAATGATGTAGTAATTATTTTATTAAGAGATAAACCAAATAAATGGTTTTAAAAATAATAAAATAAATATTATATGAACTATTTAATGTGATAAACTAATTTTATAGATACATATGAACTTTTATTAATATATTAAAGCTTTTATTTCGAACATATCTTCTGTATATATTTTATTTAAATTCAAATAAATGAATAGTGTCAAAATTGACACTATTGTTATTTTACAAAAATAACATATTATAAAATTGTTTAAAAATCACAAAAATATTTAAAAATTATAAATTTATATTTATATGGTCTATAATGTTATAAAGTAAACAATTATGGAAAATTCACAACAAATAAGTAATTATTTGTTATAATTTAAAATTTAGAATTTTATTACCACAAATAAACTTAAATAGATTAAATAAGGATAAATCACAATGATAAGGTTTAAAAAAAGATCCAAACATGTCTAAATTTGATTGGTTGATGAGATTACAACCCTATCTCATCTATTCTTCGAATATGAGTCATTTTTGGAGGTTTTTATGTGGGGTTAGATTTATTATAAATTAATATTTTTAAGAATTCCAAAGATGCCCCTCTCCTCCCTTATAAAAGGGCACCTCCTCCCCCTCCTCCTCACACCATATTGAGCACTCAAGCTCGGCCAACCCCTGCCATTTTCTCTTCTCCACTTCCCTAGAATAATCCTAGAGGTTCTGGTCTTCTTCAAAGACCAATCTTAGTTCCCTAAGTGAAGGATACAAAGAGGCGTTTCAAAGAAGAGGTAATATCCATTACCGATCTTTTCAATTTATTTCTTCTTCAACTTATACTTCTTTAGTTGTTTCATGATAAAGTAATAACATCAGTATTACTTACATACTGATATGTTATTATAAATATGAAACAACTCTAATTAACCTTCTATCCATCCTACGGAAAAAGGAAATCACCGCGCGTGCGTACGTACGGAATACCGTCTCCACGCCGTGGTGTAATCTATTTTCCGCCACCACCTTAATTGGATGGGTATAATGGTTTAATGAGTAACTATATATGATTATTATAAAGTTATATTGATACTGAAATATTATACATACACTTCAACACAATTCCATGACCATGGGAACGATATCATCGCTCGTGCGTACGTACGGACTACCGTCTCCATGACGCGATGAGATTCATTCTCCATGTTAACCATTTAAGAATGATTATAAAGTATATATAAGAAATAATAATGAAATATATGACATTATAAAGCTACTGGATTTATGTATATATATACATATGTATGTCATCTACTTACTTCCATTTCAAGACAATAAGGAAAGGAAAACAACGTTCATGCGTACGTACGGACTACCGTCTCCATGAACGGTGTTTTTCATTTTATTTATCTACCTATTATATATATATATATACTGAATATATATGATATATAAATCATATTTTATATTCTGGAAGCGAGTAAATCATGATATAAGTAATAATTATGTCAAGAACAACAAGTCAAAACACCTACGATAAATGAAACGATTTTACCCAAAACGCTTCTTTAACATGGAATTTACAAAAGAACGGGTAATATAATGTCATAAGTGAACCATATATGATATCATAACAATGAATATGATTCTTGAATAAGTCAATAACATGATTTAAATCATTATACAGGAGGTTCAGACACTTACAAAGCAAGTCGGACCTAAGGTAAGGGAAATATCACAATCTCATTTTTATCCGAGATTGTTTATTCATAAGTATTTACTGGGGTGTATTTTAACATCCACATCCATGTTTCATCAATATGTAATATTATTTCCATCCACCTACAATTTTTTTAAATCCATTTTTACCCTTCGGTGAGTTTTTAGTAATATCTATGAAAGGAATCTTTTGTCATACGAGGTACTTTTTGACTTTTCCGACAAAAGTACGAAGAATGTTTTTTTAACTTATACGGCATGAATGGATTTTTAAAACCTTTTTTCCAAGAAGCTTCCTTTACAAGTTTTCAAGTTTCTTTTTAATCAACTTCTTTTAGTTTATAATTGTATGACATGTTAAGAAAAGAAAAGTGTTTTTGAAAAAGAAAGGATATTTTCCTCAAGAATGGAGTTCAAGTGTTTTATCAAAATTATTTTCCATCTAAGATAATAAAGGGTTCTATTTTTATCCCTTTAATTACATTGATTTGATTATGTTGTGATGGAATTATTTTTATGAAGTCATTTGCCTTATATGATTTGTTTTATGATGTCATGATGTTTCAAGAATCCCATTTTTGTTACATGTGTTATGCGATGATGTATGATTTATGATTATGTGGCACACATAAGAAAGGATTCATTATAAGATGGGTGGGACCTATATCTCCCTCCAATGCATTGGGTAATGATTTTATATCTCATGAGATAGACATGGCTGAAATGGTAGGTTATACCGGTTCAGTGAAACAGGACTGAAACGAGGGTTACTCACTTCAGAAAGGGACTTTGTCCACTAAGATAGTCTTGGCAATGAGTCATGACTAACAAGAAATGATTTTATATGATTATGTGTGCATGCCACAAAGTTTCAAGTTTCATGTTATGATTATGGGGATCTCATTTTCACTTCTATGATTTATCCCATGTTATGACATTATGAGCTCTTTTGGAGGTTAAGATTTCCAAAATCTATGTTCTTATGTATATGATGTGATTGATATTTCTTTTGTTTACCCTTACTAAGCATTTGAGCTCACCCTTTTATGTTTTCTTTTCCCCAGGATATAAAGAAAGGTTTTTAGGTAAAAAAAAGGGAAGATCTTTATGGGAGATATTGAAGATCTTTCACCACGATTAGAAGATTACGTTCCGAGTTTCCAAAGACACTAAACTATTACGGTCCTTGTGTGTGTGTTTTTGTAATGTACTACATATTCCGAAAAAGTAATGTAATGTCAATGTACGATAAGCTTAGGGTCTCTACATATAATGCCCCATTTCCTTGCACTTGAAGCATTGAATTGTTGGTGGTGTGTTCTCTGCAGTCTTTTCTTTATTGCCATCATTAGAAACCCTTTTTCCATTACTTCGACACTCAACTGCTCGATGATCTTCTTTTCCAAACTTAAAACATTTTCTATCCCCTTTAAGACAATCTCCACCATGCTTCTTTCCACACTTTGAGCATAAGGAAACATTCATCTTCTTTTCACCATTATTGTGAGATTTCTCCTTGAACTCCATCTTTCGTTTCTTGTCAAAACTATGAGATGGATAAGTAATACCAACTTCCATTTCTACCTTGAGATCCCAACGCACAATTTCTTCATAGATACTGAAGTCTCTTATAGCTAATTCCCTTCAAAGATTTGGTTTTAAGCCACTGAAGAATCGATCAACTTTACTTTCAGGTTGGATGATAAATCCAGATGCATATCTTGCAAGCCTTATAAAATTCACTTCATATATACCAATGGATTCATCATCCTTTTTCTTTAGTTCGAGAAACTCTTTATCCATCATTGTTCGAAGAATACGAGGGAAGTACTTATTGAAAAATAAGTTCTTGAACTCGTCCCATTCCATGGACTCAATTTCATCTCTTGGCCTCGTATTCTTGATAAGATTCCACCATTGATCAGCATCACCTTCCAAACAATATACTGATAAGATGACATTATCATGTTCAGAACATTGAAGAACTGAAAATCTCTTTTCAATGTTAATGATCCATTGTTCAGAAACAAGTGGATCAGAAGACCCACTGAAAGAAGGTGGACGTTGCCTCATGAAGGACTCAATAGAGTATTGTTTCCTTCTATGCTCATTTGGAAGTCCAGAATGATTCATAGCTTGTGTAAGTATAGAAATAATATTTTGCACTCCATCTCCCATAACATTTGTTTGTTTAGGAGGATAATCATTGCATTGTCCATTGCATTGATCAACACAGTTCCTTCGGGTTCCAGCCATCATCTAAAACCCATAAAGAATTGTGTGAGAGGCAAAAGTCATGCTAGGGAAAACAACATAATAAATGGGGAGTACCTTCAATATCTAACATCTTAGGTTTAATTCTATGATCGTTACCATAGTTCTAGGACTATATCCTATACGTATACTTATCCTTAGAGACATCCCTAGACATACCTTAGAAATATCTCTAGGGATCTCACTAACGTTCTCATATCCTAGTTTCCTAAGGTTGACTAAACCTTTCCTCTGATACAAACTGTAGAGACCCAAAGCAAGACGTACATGGACATTACATTACTTTTGCGGAACACTTAGTACATAACAAAAACATACACACAAGGATCGTAATAGTTTAGTGTCTTTGGAAACTCAGAATATAATCTTCTAATCGTGGTGAATGATCTTAAACATCTCCCATAAAGATCTTTCTTTTTTTATACCTAAATCCTTTTTTTATATCCTGAGGAAAAGAAAACATAAAAGGGTGAGCTCAAATTCTCAGTAAGGGTAAACAAAAGAAATATCAATCACATCATATTCATAAGAACATAACATTTTGGAAATCTTAACCTGCAAAAGAGAGCATGATTTCATAACATGGGATAAAACATAGTAGTGAAATAAAATCCCAATAATAATAACTTAAAACATGAAACTTTGTGGAATATACACATAATCATAGAGAATCGTATCTTATTAGTCGAGACTCATTTCCAAGACTATCTTAGTGGACAAAGTCCATTTTTGAACCGAGTCACCCTCGTTTCAGTCCTGTTTCACTGAACCGGTATAACCTACCATTCCAGCCATGTCTATCTCATGAGATATAAATTATTTACCCAATTCATTGGAGGGAGATATAGGTCCCACCCATCTCATAATGATACCATTCTTATGTGTGCCACAAAATCATAAACCATACATCATTGCATAACCCATGTAATAAAAATGGGAATCTTAAACATCATGACATCATAAAACAATTCATATACGATAAAGGAATTCATAAAAATAATTACATCACAACATAATCAAATCAATGTAATAATAGGGATAAAAACAAAACCCTTTATTATCTTAGATGGAAAATAATTTTGATAAAACACTTGAACTTCATTCTTGAGGAAAATATCCTTTGTACTTAAAAAACACTTTTCCTTTCTTAACATGTCATACAATTTTAAACTAAAAGAAGTTGATTAAAAATAAACTTGAAAACTTGTAAAGGATTATTCTTGGAAATAATGTTTTAAAAATCCATTCATGCCGTATAAATTAAAAAAACATTTTTCACGTACTTTTGTCGGAAAAGTCAAAAAAGTACATCGTACGAAAAATGATAAAAGATTCCATTCATATCTTTTACTAAAAAACTCACCGAAGGGTAAAATAGGATTTAAACAATTGTAGGTGAATGGAAATAATATTACATATTGAGTAAACATGGACGTGGATGATAAAATACACCCCAGTAAATACCAAAGTATAAACAATCTTGGATAAAAATGAGATTGTGATATTTCCCTTACCTTAGGTCCGATTTGCATCATAAGTGTCTGAACCTCCTGTATAATGATTTAAATAATGTCATTGACTTATTACAGAATCATATTCATTGTTATGATATCATATATGGTTCACATATGACTTTATATTACCCGTTCTTTTGTAAATTCCATGTTAAAGAGCGTTTTGGGTAAAATTGTTTCATTTGTCGTCCGTGTTTTGACTTGTAATTATTCATATGATTACATAGATCATGATTACTTAATTCCAGAATATAAAACATGATTTATATATATATATATTCAGAATATACATATATATAATAAATCAGTAAATGGAAATAAATACACCGTTCATGGAGACGGTAGGCCGTACGTACGCATGAACGCTGTTTTTGTTTCCTTATTGAGTTGAACGAAATTAAGTAGATGACATACATATATATACACATAAATACAGTACCATTATAATGTCATATATTTCATGATTACTTATTATATATACTTTATAAACATTCATGAATGGTTAAAGTGGAGAATGAATCTCATCGCGTCGTGGAGATGGTAGTCTGTACGTACACACGAGCGATGATATCATTCTCATGATCATGGGACTGTATTGGAGTGTATGTATACTATTTAAGAATAAATATCACTTTAAAATAATAATATATAGTTATTATTTACACCATTATTCCCATCCAAGTAAGGTGGTGGTGGAAAATAGATTTCACCACGGCGTGGAGACAGTATTCCATACGTACGCACGTGCGGTGATTTCGTTTTCCGTAGGATGGATAGATGGTGAAATAGGGTTGTTTCATACTTATAATAACATATCCGTATATGAGTGATATTGATGTTATTACTTCATAATTAAACAACCTAAGAAGAAGAAGTGAAAGAATCGGTAATGGAAATTACCTCTTCTTTGAAGCGCCTCTTTGAGACCTCCTCTTATGGAACTAAAATTGGTCTTTGAGGAAGACCAGAACCTCTAGGATGTTTCTAGGGAAGTGGAGAAGAGAATTTGGTAGGGTTTGGACGAGCTTGAAGGCTCAAAGTTGTGTGAGGAAGAGAGGGAGGAGGTGCCCTTTTATAAGGGAGGAGAGGGGGACGTTTGGAATTACTAAAAATATTATTTTATTATAAAGTCAAGATCGGTTTTAAATAGCTCCCAATTGATTTATTTCGAGGCTAAGGTGGGAATGGGTCGAAATCCTCTCATCCAATAGAATTTAGACATGTTTAGGTTCCTATTTTAACCTTATCAATTAGATTTAACATTAAGTTAAATAATTTTACTTTTACCGTGTCTTCTTGTGTTCTTATACTATAAGGTTAATAAACATACTATATCAAGCCAAACGAACCGAAAGTTGTTTATTATTAATATATATAACCTCATCTAAGTCATTTGGCTGAACCATAGATTTTTAGGAATATAATAACAATTAATAATATAATATTTGTTTTAAAAACTATTTTATGTCAATTTTGACACTATTTAGTAATTGATTTTTGTGAAAATCATAACAGAATGATAAGTTCTAAAAAAGTTAATTAAATAAATACTAAAATGTCATATTAACCTATAAAATTAGTGTAATTCTTAAAAAGTCTCAAATTACATTTATTTGGGTATTTATAACATCAATTATGTCAATATTTCATTAATAAGATAATTACTGCATCATCGTTGTGTCATAAATAAATTAAATTATTTAACGTCTAAAAAATATAAATAAAATATCATTATGTAGGAAATCGTATTGGCTTTCTAATTAATATTTACAATCGAATTTATCTTATGTATAACCCTATATTAAAAATGTTGTAGTAAATAAACATTGATTTTAACTCTTTTAACTCTTCATTGAATTAAATAATAATAAATGTCCAAATCTAATCCAAGTGGGCCTAAATAGTCATATTTTATTCCTAAGGTTTTTTTTGGTCTAATTACACTTATCCAATAGAATTAGGACATGTGTTAGGGTAATAATAATAATATTTTTACCCTTAATTACCCTATTTACTTTTAACCGTGGTAAAAAAAAGTAAAAAGTTACTATTCACCAAAAATTATTTTCATCTCATTGAACCACATTTTTCTTAATGACATCGACCATGTCTCTCAGATTTTCGAAATTCCACTCACAGAAGCGGTAAAATTATGTTTTCTGAAAAATTCAGTTTTTTAACCACCACTTAGTGGTTTCACTATTCATCAAAAAAAGAAAGTTTCCAGAAAAATACCAAAAATTAGGCCTAATCTATATTTGATATTATGAACTCAAAAATGATGTCTATTTTACCAAATTCAAAACATATCAGTTTCATTAATTAATATAAAAATTAATTCCCGTCGTCAAAACTAATAGCCTGTTCTTAAGAGATAATAACTATCAAAAGATTGACACTTGTTTATGTCTGGTTTAAATGTAGAGTAAGATCCAATGACCAACATTGTATTAAATTGTAAAAATATATTATAAATATACTTTAAAACCAGTCAAATTAATAATTTATCACTATTAATTATTTCTATTAAAAAAGTTGTTTTTAATTAAAATTTAGTAATTTTCACTATTCATCAGAATATGAAAGTTATCCGAAAAGTACCAAAATTTCGCCTTAGGCTAAATTCGATACTCTGAATCCAAAAATGAAGTCCATTTTGAGAGATAAAATTTCTGTAATTTTAAAATGTTGTTATTACTTTTCATAACGGCTAGTTTTAATAATATTTTAATAGCATATCGTTGTTTTGTGAAACTTGGTATTGCGCACTACACACGCTATCGAGGAAGGTCATGATTGCGTGAAATGCAAGGCAAGTCAAGTATGCATGTTTTTCAAGCTTCTTTTGGTGTAGCGTACAACACATAACATTAATGAAATTAAAAAGAATATTTTTCATAAAATCTTGGGGTGTTGCATATTGTAATGTGGAGATGAAAATTTTCACATATACACAAGTGATATTCTCAATTTCTAGCTGATGGATATAGGGGGTAATAAAAGTATTTTCATAATCAAAGTAACATTTTTTATAATTAAGATACTAAATTTATTATTTTATTAATAATATAATATATTTATGTGATGAAAAAGAATAATTAAAAAAATGATCGGTTAAGGTGATTGCCTCATCTTTGAAACAACCTCTTTAAATATCCTCTTATGGGATTTAAGGTTCGTATTTTGGGAATATAAGAACCAACAGAATGTTTATAGTAGATTGTAGAAGACTAATTGTTAGAGTTTTTCTAATATATAAGTATCAATGTAGTGTAAAAAAGATAAAGGATGGGTGACCTTTTATAATTCAGTGGAGGGGTACACTTGGAATTTCATAAAATATTATAATATATTAAATTAATTTGCAATAAAAATGGTTTAAAGGACCTAAAATGGTAAAGGGATAAAATTTTAGACAATATATTATTATCCTAATATTATTTTATTTTATTTTTAATATTTTAAGTTATTTAATAAATTATTATTTTCCTAAAATATCGTTTTTTTTATTTAGACATTATTCCTTTAATATGACTTTAAATAAACAAATATAATGTTTTAATTTGAATATAATTATTTAAAGCAACACAAATATTTCATATTAATCTAAAAAATTCCTGAAATTCATTGATTCGATCAAATTATATTACTTTTAATATTTTTTAAAACAATTATTATATTTTTTTTAATTGATAAAATATTGGATCAGTGTTGCATAAGAATTTAAGGTAATTATATAATTAGTAAAAAGTAGATACAAAATTAATATCATGAAAATAATTTAATTAATCTAAAAATCGAGACTCATATAAATTCATTAATTACATTTTTCATTATGTGGACAAATAAGAGATATTTAAAACTAAGAAAGTGACATTTTATTTCTTACTTTTCCATTAATTTAATAAAGGTCATTTTCATGAAATTATTTCCATTAACCAATTTAATTTCAAGAATAGTGAGATATGGTCATATTTACCTTAATCTAATAAGAATTAGGATGAAATATTATGGGCTTATCACTATTTTTTAACCTAGATTAACCTAATTTACCATTTATAAAGGTAATAAATTTTACCACTTTTATTATTCATATTATCCAAAAATAAAAAAAACCTATTTAAAGAAATGATCCTACCAATTCCAAAGAGGTCATACATTTTAATATATTCAATTTCTATAAGTTTCATAGATTAATTTAAATATAAACATGAAAAACCTCATGAAAACCACAATTTAGAAGAATAAATTTTAAGAATTAGACTTGGTTTATTCTTAACACATGCCTAGAAAAAATATTAAATGAATGTAAAAATATTTTATATAATATATAATATATATTTGATTAAAATAATTCACTGGAAATTATAAATTTTATTTATTAATATAAAAATACTTTGTTCTTTTAAAAATAGTTTTTCAGAAAAATGTATATTTTAAGTTATAATGATTTTATCATTAATTTTAATTAATCGATGCCCCAAGAATTAATTTATACAAGTGTTATTGTAAATTTTTTCATAATTTAGTTAGTCCTATTCATAACCACCAATTTAACTTCTTGGGTATAATGGACATAGAAAAATATTTTAATAATATATCATTATCAGTTTAAACATAGTGTTGCGTGTAATACAAGCTATAGAAGAAATAAAACCTATTTGAGAAAAAAAATTCATCAAATATAAGGTTTTACATAGACCTTCTCGGTTGAAAATTATTGTTCACTCAAGTTAATTCATTTCAAAATGGTATCAATGAAAATACAAATCCTGAAGTGTTACAAAACTATTTGATATTGGTTTCAGGTATTTATTACACAAGAGTTTGGACCATCAAAATTTGGGTTATAAGTGTGGGAGGGTGTCTTGACATCTCACTTCAATGTCTAAACTCAAGTTACCAATGATTTTTGTTGATATTTTTAGGCTTGAGACATGGTGTTTGGTGTAATTTAAATGAACTAGATTTAGGTTTGATTTAAAAGAACTAATTTATTTTATTTTTTGAATTTCATTCCTGAAAACTAATATTGCTTTAAATTATTATCGTTTAAAAGAATAAGTATGAATCATTGAAGTTGTTCTTATGACTAAGGAATTATCAATTTACCAAATTGATTAAAACCTTATCTTTATTAGACAATGAATTTAAGAAGAGAACTTATAAATCCAAGTGAGAATTCTTTGAAACAAGCTCCATAAGAAAATCCTCTAGTGGAGCCTTCTTTGGTGGACGCTATAATATTTACTATTTAGACTCTAGGATATATGGGAATTGTGAACAAGGGATGAGCAGTGGATTATGGCTCAAAATATTCTGTGAAAAATCCATCCACCTTCAATGATGACAAATGATCCTATGAATATAAAGAGTGTACTAAGTGGATTAAAAGGATAATCCATTTTATGAAAACACCAAAAAAATATAAAGTGGTTCTTTATATGTATATAATTAAAGGACTAAAATGAAAATGTTTGTACTCTATAATTCAAGCTATGTCGTATAAGTATATTACCTATATATCTTTTAAGAAAATATTAGATATAAATTTTATCCTGAAATATTATGAGTGGAAATGGCCTGATAAATTCTGTTCTTAGAGTAAAAGTAATATATGGTTTTGGATTATTATCCCATTTTTATAAGGTAGTTAACCTAGAAATTGAGAGTTTTTTCAATGATTACCTTAATTCCAGGAGGTTTTATATGGGTATGAGGTTCAATATTCAGTCAATGTTGATTCTCTTATAACTTACAAGGTAATAGATATCGAGGTTATAAATGAGGCATGCATAACTGGTCAAATGGGTTTAGGTTTATCTTTTATTCCTAATGTTTCTAGCTAGGGTGTGTTATATAGCTAGAAAATAAAATATATGCGAAAACTGTTTTCATCAACCATTTTCATGAGATTTTTCCAGAAAACAATAGGTTGTTTGTAATCAGTATGGATGTTTTGGTCATACCTAGCCTAATTTTATGGATGTTCTCCATACTTATCATTATGGTGGAAAATATAGAAATCACTTCCCTTTTTACAGAATGATGTCCAAAATAAGTATGGCTCGATCCACTCTCACCAAGGTTCACAAGTTCTTTCCAATGATCCTAAAGTTAATGGGTCTTATTCTTATGGAAAGGGGGTGTTCATGAAGCTAATAAATCTCGGGAATGATTTAACATTAGATCTCATTATAAAGTGGAGTGCGAACTAGAGGATTTTGAAGTAGGGAAGGATATTGTTAGAGATATAAGGTTTTTTTTACCCTCTACGACACTACATTTTATTGATAAAAGTGAAACTCATTATTTTATATTGTCAAAGATAATTTAAAGGTTTTTATTTAATTTGGAAATTATGCCATTATTGTTTGATAATTCCATGAATTTGTAAGGGAGGTACAAACAAGGGTTCAGATGTCCGACATGTTGGGTTTCTTTAGCTGAATTCAAGGTTGTGTGTGATTTCTTGGTTCTTATATTTGATACCTTTGATATTATTATTTGCATGGATTGGATGATTAGTGTTAAGTACCATATCAATAGTTATTATTGATGAGTTTAGTTCTTATATCCATCAAAATTAAATTTTTATTAAACAAATCCATTTTAAGGGGAAATGGTAAACCGTTGTTCTTCAATGAAGCAATCACTATGTACTGAAAGAACTAACAAACAGATTAACCACCAGGCTAAGATTACTTGATTCAACAACTCTATAATGCTCTCAGTGCAGAGTACTAACCTGGGTTTCTAGATCCTCTATAATTAGATCTTCAAGGTGAGTGATCATCTGTTCCATTGTCCGAATAAACTCTTCGGTTCTGATTTTCCCCTGATTAAATCCCCAGGCCATTATGATATCATGTTTATCAAGCAACACTTCATTCTCCTCGTTAACCTCAACCCGCCACTGTCGTGCATATATTATTTGGATCTCTTCATCCGATACATTGGGTGGGAGACTTAATTCTGCCATTTCTTCTTTGGAGTGCATGATAAGTTTAAAGCACTCCCCAACTTCCTCTTCCCTACCTCTTGTATTCCTGCTTGAGTCTTCACTTTACCTCTTCAGAGCAGCTTTACCTTCTTTTTTACTACCCTTCTTGGCCGACTAAGTCTCCATCGGTTTTGGAAATTTGGAATAGTCCTTCCGCCCCTTTGGATTCTTACCCTATACCACTCTGAATTTCCCTGAGTCACACACACCTTTTTTCCCCTTATTTCTTCTAGGGCTATAGGGTCCTTTCCCTTGAATACGTTTTGTGCTATCCACGGAGGGGTGGTTGTATCTATCATCATCGGATTACGCCTACTCATGAGAAAGAGGGGGGTCGTGGACCTCCAGACCATCAAAATGGTTCCCCAGCTCTAATGCCGCAACATCCGTATGAGCCATCTGCAGACTAAGTTTCCTCCACAGAGAGTGGTTGAGTTAACAATTTACTTTATCCTATTACTGAATCTCATTTCTATGCAACCTTATATCATGTAACCCATTGAACAAATATAACATAATGTTCAATATGTAGATCTTGAGGACAAGAGATTTATTAATCCTAATGTTTCACTATGGTATTTTCTGTCTTTTTAATCTAATACAGTAGAGAGAAGCCTTAGACCTTGTATTCATTATTGAAAGTTAAATCTAGAGACTATTAATAACATGTATCTGTTTTTAGGAATTTATGATCTATTTGAAAAAAATATATGGGACCGCTAGTTTTCAAAGAATGAAATATTATTGGGATTCCACTAGTTGAGATTCCAAGAAGAAGATATGCCTAAGATAGAATTTAAGAGATGTTATAGGAATTTAGAGTTTCTAGTTATGAAATTTGGTCTGAAAAATTTACCTATGGTATTTAGAGTTAATAAACTGTATCTTTCATTGTTTCTTATACTCCATTTTCATTGTGCTCACAGATGATCTTTTGGTGTAGTATAGGTTAAAGGTGGAACACATGGATCATTTTGATATCATCCTTAGAACCACAAGAGAATAATTATTGTGCGGTAAACTTTCCAAGTGTGAGTTTTTGATCCAATAAGTGATATTTCTAGAGAATTTTATATATGATAAGGGAATATTAATAGATCCAAAAATGATATAGGTGGTAATGCCTTGCTATAATCCTAGAAATCTTTTTGAGATCCAGAGCTTCTTGGGTTTGGCTGTTTACTATAGGTGATTTCTTCAGGACTTCTCCATGTTGGAATATCTAATAATTTCATTAACCCATAAAGGTGTTATGTTTGAATGGAATAAAAGAATTTAGAGATATTTTGAGGAATTGAAGAAGTTGTTGAATTCAGATCCAGCTTGTATACTTACAGAACCAAGGTCGAGTTATGATATTATCTGTGATACTTATAGTATATTGTTGGGGAGTGACATGATGTTGGGAAAAAAGGTAGTGGCCTATACCTCCCACAAATTACAACCACATGGGAATAAATCACCTATCCATTATCTAAAGTTTCTATCTAATATTAAAGCACTAAAAACACGGAATCACTATCTATTTAGGGAGCAGTTCATGTTATATTCTGACTAGAAAATCTTAAATAAAATTTTCATTCAGATAGATCTAAACATTAAATAAATGAACTGAGTTGAGTATATTTAGATATAAAATTTTTACATTTCTTATACTCTTGGAAACGGAAATGTGGCCACAGATGCATTGAGTATAAAATTAACAACTCAATATTTGACGTAATTTGTAGATGAGTGGTCTCTGATGAGTTTCATTACTTAGATGTTCCTGGTAGTGGAAGTGTAACACATCAATATTTTGTGTATCATTTTTTTGAAATTAATTTAATCTTTTGGATATTTTACTTTATACACAATGTTGAGTTAATCTTGGGTTACACATAACATATATTTTATCTTGTTTTACAGGCGATAATGAGTTATAAAAAACTGCAATATATTATTAATATTATTATTTGAAGATGATATTTATAACATAGCCATTAAAATTAGAAATATGAATAGTAATAAACAATTTTTAAAAATTAAGTATAATTATAATTATATATATATATATATATATTATATTCATAAATAAGTATTTAATTTTCAAAAATGTCTATATTTTTTGAAACAACAATTTTTGAGAAAAATGTTTTTATTTCATTTTGTGAAGAAAAAATAAATGTAATTTATAATATTTTTAGAAAATTTAATTGAAAAATAATAATTTTTTAATTCAACATGTAATTATTTTCTTCTATTGAAATTTTAAATTTTTTTTTAAAAGAAAATGTTTTCAGTGAATAGTGAAAATATAAGTTTTTAAGAAGAATTAGTATTCATTTTAAAGATTTTAGGAAATTTAATAATTATTATAAGATGGATTTAAAAGTAAAACAAGTTAAATTATATATATATATTAATCCTATTTATGTAATTTAAATTATTTTCATATTGAGTTGTTATATAAAAACTTTATAAACATTTTATCATTTTCTCTTTGAAAATCTGCATTATCGTCACTGCTCCAAGATTAATATTAAATTAAAATTTTTAAAATATGTTAATGGAATTCTGAAAAATAGATTCCATATTGTGAATAAAGATAATTTATATTATCTACTAAGGTCAACTTATTTTTTGAAAATAATTAATAGTAAAAATAGTAAAAACTGTTTACTGTAGTTACGGTAAAAATGGGTTTACCGTGGTGTTAAACTCAAAGGATGATTATTATAAATGACCCAAAACATATAAAAAACAATTTGTATAGAAATATTTGGAATACATATCTTCAATTATCGATAATGGTCCATTTTTTTAGCCTTTTGGAAATATAAAAATGTGGGTATACCTTTTTCGTTTCAAGAATTACCAATGCGCCACTTACCTCACTTATAAAAGGCCACCCATCTCCTCTCCTCTCCACACTTCCAATTTTTTTTCATACAATAACTACCCATATAACTTCCTTAATTACATAATATAAGCCAAGAATCCCTAGTCTGGTTAGAATTAAAACCTAGGAAGGCTTCTTATGCAACCAAATGAAGTTTTCTAAAGAAGAGGTAACATCCCTTAGCGAGCGTTTTTTTTATTTCTTACTCTAAATCATTAAATTTTTATTAAAACATAATGATATAAAATACTCACTATCAGTCATAAAATTAGATTTTTTTTGTTATTTTAATTACCTAAACTCGCTCTTCAATAATGAAATGGGTTACAAAATCATCATTCTTGTGCGTGATGGACTACCACATCACGAACTGATGTTATTCATTTTCCATCACCACCTCTCATGGTAGGATACAATAATAGATTTATTTTCTATATATTATATTTCTGATAATTACATGTTTAAAGAATCATAATATCAAATATCTCATCTTACTTTTCATTTTGTGGGAATACGATGATGTCATTCATGTGTATGGTGGACTACCGCTGCATGAAGTGATGTGATACATTATTCACATACACAACATAGAAGGTAATAAGGGTATGTTTAAATAAAAATATGAGATATATATGATATAAAAATTATTCTTAAATTTTAGTATATTATTTACATTTATTTCTTTCAATTTTTCATGAAAATGGAAGTAATGTTTATGTGTACGTATGACCTACTTTCTCCATGAATGGTGTATTTAACTTTAAATTTCTTTCTTTATGGATTACTATAAATACATATATAATAAATATATATGGTATTTATATTTTATTAAAAATTCTAGATATTATTAAACCATTGTCAAATTAAGGGGATTAAAAATACCAAATTAAAACGTACAAGAAAAACAAATCATTTATTACTCAAAACAAGACTTTAACCTTGAATGTATAATAAATGGGTAAAATAAAGTCATAATAAAATCATAGATGGTATGATATATATAATTATGGTTCCATAATATATTTAAAAAAATTTATATTTTTTATACAGGAGGTTTAAATGTCTACCAAGGATGTCGAGACTTAAGGTAAGATATTTTTATCTCACTTTTTAATTATGTGAGACAACATAAATATTTGTCTATGATTTCATTTATGTGATTTATATAATAAACCTGAATTTATTTTATTATTATTCTCATGAAAATTCAGGGACTTAAAAATAAATATTAATATCTCACTTTTAATAAGTAATTATTAATAAATAATCTTTGAAATGACATAGGTAGATCATATATGATATTACATGTATAAATATGTTTTTTGTATATAATTATAATAAATATAAATTTTATTATATAGGAGTTTAGAATGTTTAAAAATCAAGTTGGATATAATGTAAGGGTTTCATACACTAATTTTCAAATTTACGAGGCATGTTTGATATTCCAAAACATAATTTATTTTATGTGGTGTGATTTCTTCCTAATGAATTTATTTTAAAAAGTTTATGAAATTTGTGGGATTTAAAGACCCATATCATGATCATTCTCAACATGACCTTTTATTAAAAACATACCAAAGTTGTAAGGGTTTCATCCCAATTTCTCTTTTTTGGTACATGTTTTAATGTTATGAGTCAATTTATTATTTTATGATTTATAAACTTCCTAATAATTTATTTTGAAAAAATCCATGATTTAATTACATTTATTTATAGAACCATATGATTTTAAAGGTTTTAATGACTTTTATTTTAAAAATAACTAATTTATTATAAGTTATTCATCACAATTTTTTTAATGAGACGTGTTTGATGTTATACGACTATCATCTATTGTGACATGTATACACTAGCCCATTGATATGTTATATCATGAATATCATTATGTTCATTGTATTGAAAGTTTAATTATATGTTTTTTCTTTCATAGGGGTCAGGATTTAAATGTTACCATAATGGTATGGGTTTTATGTTAAACTCTCATTTTAATGGGATTGTTTATGCTTAAATTTTCCAATGATGAAATTATATGATAGATCTCTATTAAATATATATTTTTATTTTATTCTCCTTATTTTATTCATATAGATTCTATATTTTTAATTAATCTTTATCTCTTTAAGTACTCAACAGACTGAATGAATATTTTTAGTATAAACCAACCTTATTTTTCAATTTGGTTGGAAATATTTTCTTTATATGTCCATATTTTCTTTTAAATGTTTTAAATTTTTTACTATTATCCAATAATTATTAAAATTAATTTTTTAATATGTTTTAATTTCTTTATCATTTTCTGAAATGAACATTATTATATTTTTTTAAATGTTTTACTTCTCAAAGTTTAAAAAAATGTGAAAATAATATTGGTTTTAACATACAATGCTTGAATGAATTTCCCTACCATAATGAATACACCATTCAATAATAATTCCATTATATGTTTCATTTATTATTATTTTAAAAACTATTTCATTAATATTTGTTAAATTTTTATATTCTAAATAAGTGATTTCTAATAAAAAGTGTATTTTCCATAAGAAATATTTTATTTATATTTTAATGGTATTTTTTCTATAAGAACATCTTTGATGTTTAATTTGATTTTCTAGAGATATAATCCAGTGTTAACGTATTTATTATTTATATGGATGGTTTATGATTATGATGTGGAAATTTTTGTTAAACTCAATTCCTTTCTATGACTTGTGATAAGATGATATGATTATTGTTTAAGGATCTTATGTCACACATATGTATGTTTTCCATTATGTGAAAAGTGGGCCAAGAATTATATATCTCTTCAATAAATTCGGTAAATATAGATATATGATGATATAGTTAAATGAGAATAGTTAGTTAACAGAGTTTAGTAAGGTACTTTTTTTAATAAAATAGTGTTGGGTGTAAACCTTGACTATGGAAATAATGGAATAGGGAGTGAACCCACACCACTATGATAATATTGGTAGTAATCATTAAATAAAAAAATGTTTTCAATGCTTATGTGTATAGAAAAAACTTTTGTCTTATGATTATAATATATTCTTAGGGATTGTGATTGATTATCGACGATTCAACATTCTTATTTATTATGTGTTTTTATTTACATAACATTATGCCTTGATTAATGTTTATATATATTTGACTTATTTACTTAGATTATTTTACATCCTGATCACATTCATATACTATTATTCTAATATTATGATCACTTTTGATCACAGATTGATTTATATTATCATTATTATAACTGAGAATTTGATTTCACCCGTTCTTATGTTTATCTTCTACAGTTTATAAAGAAATGTTTTACATATGATATGTTTAATAAGGGTTCTAGTTTTTTGATAAACTAATACGAAATTATTTATACCTTTTATGAACCAGTTGATTATATATCCGAGTTTCTAAAGACACTAAACCATTATTGTTATAGTTTGGAATATAAAGACATGTAATAAATATTCCACTAATGATATGAAATATTTATTAATGAAAAGTGTGGGTATCTATATTCAACTTCATTAAATTCACCAAGTAGTCTAGTATATACACATCCTGAATCTTATTGGTATCTTTATCCACATTTCATGTCAATTTAAAAGAAATAATCCATTGGAAATGTTACATCCTATTAATAATTTTTCAGGTATGTCATTAACCGCATCACAATTTTCCATTCCCGTTCTCTGTATAGGGTCAAGAATGAATTGTGAGGACACTTATAATGTGGAATTCATGATTTTATTAGAATATCAAGATTTAAATAGCTTTTTCTATATGTTATGAAATCATTTAACACCATGTAACTGTGTTACATGGTTTGTAAGAGTTTCTGGATGCAATTCATGAAAGGATTCATGCTGTGAAAGGTTACATGATGTATTGATCTCTTACACAACATGAGATAATAAAAGGTCATATTTTAATCTGAGGTGATGGGTTTTCTAGAATGTATAAGGCTTTAGAAGTAATATTTCATGTAATCAGGTTACATGTCATGTAAAACCCAATGTAAATTTTTTCAAATAGGCATGCAGTTATTTTTCATTTGGGTTATTTTCTCTATACTTAATTTCCCTCAACCTAGGGAAATTCCTTAGAGATTTTGGGAGACTCGAAACCTTATACATCGATCTGTTCGATGTTTGATCTCTATTACAATTGTGGTGAATCTCTATAGGTAATCAACCTTTATGATTCTTCATTTCCATTGATCACGTTAATGCTCTGGAGTTGCATTATTGGATATGTTGATCTACATTGGTGTTTCTTCTTACCTTCTTCCAAGATCTGTTGTTCGATCTCATTCTGGAGGGATATCACTTATCATTTGTGTTGTGGTAGGTGTTCATTATTAAATTATGTGGTGTTTCCTTTTCTCCACTGACCCCTTGTTTTCTAAATTGGCTCAATCCAAAAATGATGATTTTATTTTAGGGACTTCATTAACATTGTTGGATTTTTCCTTATTGGTTGATCCCATTGCAGGAATCTAAAAAATGAGTTTTAGGTAGGTGGTAAAATTTATAGCTCGTGTTTGATAAATCATATTTTTCCATTTTTATAAATTGGTTTATAAATATATTGGTAAAAAATGGCATGATTATTTGTGCGTGTTAGATAGAGATTTTGAATTAATGTGGGCTTTACTTGTTTTTTGATAATTGTAAATAAAAGTGTTATTTTCCAAGTATTTAAAATGATTTTTTGAAGTGGTTTTGTAATGGTTTTCAAAACATTAAGATGGTTGTGAATAAGTGCACAGGGGTTACCTTGGGTACTAGGTGGAAGGTTTAGCTTAAGGCCATCACCATTATAGGGTTTCACTTTCTATGTGTTAATCTTGTCCTAGAGTGTAGATTATTAGATCAGGGTATGTATATGATGTCATGGTTTCACTTTATTGAGTGTATCCCTTGTCTTGAAGTGTATATCATTAGCTTTACTCACCATAGTGCACTATTCATATATTTTCAGGTATGAGTAGTCTACAAACCTGACCTGTTATATACCTTGGTGTTGTGATGCTTGCGTTGCTACTTTTGTTTTTCATTTTTTGTATTTGGGTTGTTTTAGACTTCATATGAATGTTAATTCTAGTGAAATATGATATGGAAAAATTTTCTTTGAAATTGATATAGTTAATTTTTTTAGAATAATGATAAAAAGGTCATTTTAACATGTTTTCTATAAAACTGCTTTGCTACTTATCATGCCTATTATATTTAAAATGAGCATACATGTATTGTTATAAAGTGACTTGTTATTGAACACAAGAGTGTGATTATGGAAATCGAAGGTGGGATTCTATAGTCTAGGAAGATATAAACATGCACTTCGATTGGAAGGGTTTCAAAACCCTATTATTCTAGTAGTAATTTCAAGAGTTGATGATTCAAGAAATGTTACTAGAGTTTCTATCTTTGCAATAGTGGGGGAATCTAGTGTCTCCATACACCATCAGTTTGTTGACGAAGTGTTTATTTTTCTAAACATGGTGAAGAATGACCAGTTGAAGGCTCAGAAATACCATCAAGGTTTGCGACCAGATATCATATCATAGGTGTTTATATTGAAACATTATACCTTTACAAATACGTTAGACAGAGCTATGATGGAAGATATAGATATGGATGTAAAAGGTAGTTTTCCTAGCCATTCTCTTCTATCCAGTGTCCATTTAAGCAGCATACATGAGAAGAAAAGAAAGTTATAGGATCATCAGAAAAGTGGTGGAGGAGGGTATCCGTAGAAAGCTTCCTCCACACCGTCTGCTATAACTAACAGTATCCCTATGAGTTTTTATCAGAGTGGGAAGGCCAGAAACACTATATTTTTTCCCTATTCCCTCAAAGACATGAAAAATCTATGGGCGTGTTGGTCATTTACAATTCTTCATTCAGGATATGAATATTCCTCATTATGAGTAGGGTTCGTCATCTCCAAAGGCTACTACGGTGTAGTCAGAAGCTTCAAAGACTATATGGAACCATCCACAGGCCTCAAGAGTGAATCAATTTCATAGAGTATATGAGTGTCTATTCGAAGTCAGTGTAGGCCCAGAAATAGTGTGAGGTACTATCCTTATTGAATTTTATGTATTAATTACTTTATTTGAAATGGGTACCTCCCACTCATTTATATCTGCACATTTTGTTGATATTATTAAACTTCCAAAGGAACTTTTCTCATTTGTAATAGATTTATAGGAACCTCTCAGAAAGAGTAATGATCATAGGTTTCAGTGTCTTTTTTTCCCATTAATGATAGCTGATACAGATTTGGTATGATATTTTATTGTTCTTGATCTGGATCTATTTGATTCCATCATCAGTATGAATTGGATTGTCATTGAGAAAGATGAGGTTGATTTTTATCACCATCATGTTTCACTTTGTACGACCAATGGGATCTACCGTGTGTTTCAGGGGGAGTGGGACAAGATGTTTGGTCCTCCAGGACCTTCCTACCCATAGATCATGAGTTTGTTTTCTTCCATTGAAAGTGCTCCTGATCACATCTATTCTATTTTCGATCATCCCATTACTAATCATAACTTTTTTGATGTTTTTAGTATGAATTATTTGGTCTTTCTCTAGAGAGATAATTAGATTTTATGATTTACCTAGTGCTAGGTATGCACTTGATATTGATTCCTTCTTATAATATGGTACCAGTGGAGCTAAAAGAGATCAAGATTTAGTTGGATGACCTTCTGGAAAAGGGTTTCTTTCACCCTATAATTTCTCTTTAGTAAGCCCCTATACTCTTTTCCAAGGAGGCATATGGTTCACTTTGATTGTGTGTGGACTATTGTATGTTGAACTGGGTTACAATCAAGAGAATGTATCATTTTCCTCATGTGTATATTATTTTTGTTTAGTTAAAGGGGGAAAAGTGGTTTTCAGTGATTGATCATTTGTCATGTTATCATCATCTCAGATTTTGGGAGTCTGATATACAAAAAATGTCTTTTAGGAGCAGTCATGGCCATTAAGAATATATTGTGTTGCCTTTTTATTCTAACTAACGCTCCTACTATTTTTAAGGATTTTAGGAATCAAATATCGGATCAATATCTTGACACTTTCGTGATAGTGTTCATGGATGATTTTTTTATTTGAAATTTGAGAATGAGTATGAGAACCATCTGAGTTTGGTTTTGGGAATTCTGAGAAGTCACCATATGCATGGAAAACATTGTAAATATAGTTTCTGGATTCTAGAAGATAAGTTCTTGGGGATCAAGATTTCTGATCACGACTTATCATTTGATCCTAATAAGGTCTAGGTCTTCTGGTCTTGGAAGTAACTATAGAGTTTCTTTGAGATACAAAGCATCCTTGGTCATATTGGATACTACTAATGATTTTTTAATGATTTCTATAATTTGGGGTCACCATTGACTGATCTTACCAAGAATGAGGTGAAATTGACATAGAATGTGAAGTTTTATTATTATTTTGATGAACTCAAACAAATTCTAAAATCAGATCCTATTTTGATCTTACACGAGTCTGGTAAAGGTTACATATTGTTTTGGGATTCTTCTAGAGGTAGTTTGGGATGTGTGTTTATGAAATATGACCATGTGGTAGCTTATAGTTATTTACATCTTTAACCACATGAGAATAATTACCCCACTCGTGATTTAGAGCTTGCTATAATTATGTATGTGCTTAAATGTTGGAAACACTATCTTTTTGGGGGACATTTTACGATCTTATTTAATCATTTGAGTTTAAGTTATATCTTTTATAAGAAAGACTTTAATATCAGATAAAGATGATTGTTATAATACCTTCAAATGTATTACATCGATATTTGATACACCCTAGGTAAGGGAAATGTCATTACGGATGATCCTAGAAGGAATGTACTATTACATGCCGTTCGGGAATTCAAGGAGTGGAACCTTATGGGGATTTTTTCCTAGTTTCACTTGGATTCTTAGGAGGATGTTTCATGTATTTTTCTAACTAGTGTTTAGTTATGATCATCTCTCATGGAGTCTATTTTCTATAGTCAGCACTAGGATGATTATTTTAGTAAAACTATAGAAAGCCATTATAGTTGGGAGACCATTTCTGTTAGGTCACTTTCTTTAGATGGTATGCTCCACTTTAGGAAGTATATTTTTCTCCCAGAATCTGGGTGGATTTTAGTCTTGTTTAATTAACAAAGATATTCATGGGTCATTCAATCGGGCACTACAAAAATATTTTATGAAACGAGACAATGATTCAAGTGGCCAAGTATGAAGCATGGCTTTGCAGATTATGTGTCCTGTTGCTACAACTATCAATGGATAAATTTAGAGAATGTGAAACCCTGCCTTTTTCTTTAGCCTCTTATGGTACTGGTCTAGAAATGGGATGATGTATCCATAGATTTTATTATTGGGTTACCACAAACTCCCCAAGGGAGAAATTTTATATGGGTGGCTGTTGGTTTGTTTACCAATTTTTCTCATTTCATTCCGATCAAGGATACCACTAAGGATGGAAATTTGGATATGCTGTATGTAAATAAAATTGAAAGGTTACATAGAGGTCCTTATATTGTTGTTTTTGAATATGGATCCAAAGTTTGACTCAAGGTCCTTGAGGAGTCTCCAAGAGGAAATCAGAACTTGGTTCAAGTTAATCACAACTTACTATCCACAGAGAGACGGTCAGACGAAGAAAGTAAATCAGATCCTGGAAGAGATACTTCATGCACGTGTCTTGGATTTTAGTGGATCAAGGGATAGCCATCTAGGACTTTGTGGGTTTGTTTACGACAATATTTATCAGTCATTGATAAGAATTTCCCCTTTTGATTCATTTTATGGTCTCCCATGTAGATCACCTCTTTGTTGTGTTGAGGTGAGAGGATTATCTTTAGTTGACCAAGTTTGATCCAGGATACATCGGCAAAGATTCAGGATGCACATCAATGTCTTGTTATATCCCATAGTCAATAGAAATTTTATGGGGATAAATGATGTTTTCGTCGAGATTTTTTCATTATATAATGTGTTTTCTTGAATATTTCTCCTCATTTAGGTTACAGTCGGCTTGGAAAACAATGAAAGATGGATCTAAGATATGTAGAATATTTGAGATCCCAGAGCGACTCAGACATATTTATTTCAGTTATCATTGTTAGTTCAGTTGAAAGGTATTCATGATGTTTTCTACATGTATCATCTCAGGAAGTATCATCCTAATCCAACTCACATTATCTGATGGGAAGATATTGAGTTAGAGCGATATTTTTTTGTTTGGGAGAAACCATTTGAGATCATTGGCTCTCAAGTGAAATTCATCTATGGTAAGTTGATTCGAATGGTAGGGTTCAATGGAAACATAGAGTATATTCTCATGAGACTTTGGAATTATAGTCATTTATGAGGGAGCAGTGGGCTCATTTTTTTCCAAGTATTACATCTTCCATTTGAATTCCTGTAAACGAAAAGTCTTTATAGTAAAGAGTTTGTAACATCTATGTACCAATCTATCATGTACATCTTTAATCTTGTCTTGGTTTCCCATTCTTGTTCCTTATATATGGTCGATAAGATATTATGAGGGTACCTATTATTATGAAGTCATGGTTTTGTTGGAATATGAAACATTAACCTGATTTTTCTACAGGCTGCTGGAGGATTTCACACTATCTAACAAGGTTACATGATGTGTAAGAGTTTTTGGATGCAAGTCATGAAAAGATTAATGCTGTGAAAGGTTACATGATGTAAAGATATATTAAAGTCCATGATTTTATAAAAGGATGGATTTTAATCTGAGGCGATGGGTTTTCCGGCATATATAAGGCTTTGGTAGTTACATGTCATGTAACAAGTTTACAAGTCATGTAACACCCTACATATAGTTTTTAAAATTGATTTACATACGTTTTTCTTTTGGTTCCTTTATCTAGAATTTATTTCCCTTTACTCAAGGAAATTACAATGTGATTCCGGGAAACACCTCTCCAATAATATAGATCTGTTTAGATTTTGATCTCCATTACAAATGTGGTGCATCTATCTAGGTAAGCGACATTTCTATTTCTTCATTTCAATTCATTGTGGTAATCCATTGGAGTTGCATTATCAAATACATTGATCTAATTATATGTTTTTATAACTTCATATATATGTTAAATACTTTGGTGGAACCTTATGGTTAGTTTATTGGTATACGGTCGACGTTTGATGTCTTGTTTTAAATGGTGTTATTGTGAAGTTAATTTTAAAGTTTTATTTTTGTGTAGAATTGGGTGTGTTTTGATGTAGAACATTTTTGTTCCTATTTTTAGGGTATTATAAATTTCTCAAACATTTATTAAATTATTTGGTGGTGTGAATTATAAAAGGGAGTGTTCCTAGGGTGCGTATTATTTTAAAATCTGATTTTAAAGTGTGGTATGTTTTTTTGAGTTGTCAACACTAAGTGTTTTACACAGATGGTCTGTAATATTAATTTTTTTTAACAATTTAAATAAAAACAAGTCATGCAACTGGTGTTTAAACTTTGGTTTTTTTAAGAATTTTTTCATGGAAAATATTTCATGCCTTGTGCTCTTTTTTTATATAAAAAAAATGCTCATTTGGATTTTAGGAGTAAAGTGTTATGTAAAATAAATTGTTGGGATTTAAAAATGGATCAATAGTGTGAAAAAAATGTTTTTAGTTCTTTCTGTTGTTTCCCAAGTGGTTTTTATTTTACAATAGTGTGTATTTTATTTTAGCATGCTTTGGAATTTTACTAAAAATGGTCGGGTCATGAGTGTGTAATCTAACCATATTAAAATAATTTTTATCAATGTTTTCATGTGATAAATGATGTTCTTACACCTCCTTTAGAAATGTTTAAATTGTGCCATTAATAAAAGTGGGTTTTGTAAATAGCATTTAAGGGCCTGTTTGGCTATTTGGAAATAAATGATGTAAAAGTTTTGTCATAAAACCCCCATGGATGTTCCCCGTGCCTTGTTGACATGTGATGGTTGGGATGTACTTGGTATTGAATCTCTAGGTTCCATTATACAGTTTCCTTGGTTCGGAACCCTTGGTATCTAATAACTTTAAGGCATGATAGTTTTCCTTGGGGAGACACAGGGTGAGTCCTACTATGAATTGTTATTATAAAGATAGGTTGTGATTTGATGATCGGTGGAATCTGTTGGCTCACCTACTTTTATACATGCAACATACGAACCTGACATATTAAGAGAATTGTCTTAGACTAGTACTTCAATGGTAGGTTATGGTAATGACCAGTGGCCTATAGTTGGCAGATATGTTTGGTTTTATTACTATGGTGTTTTCCCTCGGCCTTACTGAGAATGGATGACCGAGTGTTTTGAAGCGTTAGATTTCATCATATGTGGCATGCTACTGTACATGGGGTCAGAGGTATTAGTGTCATCTAGATTATTCTCAATCTCTTTGGTTCACCTATTTTTGGAGGTTTTTAGCTATTGAACCATTGTTGAGATACTTTCATACCTATTTACATTGCCCTTTCCATATATGCGTGTTCCCATGTGTGGTGTTTTTCCTAAAAAGTGATATTTTGGTTTCCTGACTCCTATGAAAATGTTTTCCAAAATAAAATGTGTTCAAACTCTTATTATTGTTTTTCAAATGATTAAGAGAAATGGTTTATACATTTTTTTCAAGTAATTTTTTTTATAAATTCATACTTTAATATATTGTAGTTCAAACATAGACTTGATGTTTCTTAATTTTAGAGGTAGTGCATTGGGAAATAGTATATTGGGATAGCCTAATGAGTTTTAATACTCATGCATATTGCTCTTTTCTATTTTTAGTGTTTTTGTAGGCTCCATCTTGGGTGCGCTGTCCTTGGGAGACACTTGATCTTTGAGTTGTAGAGTGACCCATGGGGTCACATGGTGTTATTTCAGATGTCATCTTTGGTTAGTTTTATCTTATTTTTTTCTTGTTTAGTCGTCTTATTTGGTTTATTTATTCTGCAATGCACTTTATTATTTTTGCTGATTTATTTTTTTGATTTGGGTGAAACCATTCCCATTCATTCTCTACTGATGCCCTAGTGCTTTTCGCCAGCCTGGGATGATCGGGAATGCCTCTCAGGCCTTGCCACAGATCGGCTTGGGTGACCAGTTTAGGGTCGACCCGGGTTGGTTCGTGACACGTGCAAACTGAGTTTTGAGGTAGGTGGTTCAACCTCTAGCCTATTATTGATAAATATTATTGTTCCATTTTTATATATTGGTTTATAAATAAATTTTTATGCAATTCGAATGATTTTTGTGTGGTTTGGAATGATATTTTGAATAAAAGTTGGTTTTCCTTGGTTTTTGATAAATGGGAAAAGGTGTATTTTTTAAGCATTGGAAAGGATTTTTTGAAATTGTTTTAAAATTATTTTTGAGAAATTGTGATGATTTTAAAAACGATATCATGGGTTACCTTAGGTACTTGGTGGAAGGTTTAGCTTGAGACTATCGTATATTGCGAGGGTTCACATTCTAGGTGGTCCTCTTGTCCTAGATTGTATATTATTGGTTGTAGGTATGTATATGATGTTGGGGTTTTACTTTATGGGATGTCTCCCAAGTCATGGAGTTTAGATCATTGGCTTCAGGTACCATATTGCACTGTTCATGGATTTCTGGGTATGAGTAGTCAACTTCTTGACCTGTTGTATTCCTTAGTGTTGGGATGCCTGTGTTGCTACTGTTGTTTTTCATTGTTTGTCTTTGGACTGTCTTAGACTTGATATACATGTCCATTATTTTAAAAGATGATATGGTAAAATGTTCCTTGAAAGTGATATACCTACTTTTGTTTTAGAACTATGATAAAGAGGAAATTATTACCATTATTTATATAAAACTACTTTACTTCTTATCATTCCATGTTTTATTTAAAATGAGAATATAGAAATTTTTATACAAAGGCTTGTTATGGAAAACCTAGGTGGGCTCCTATTGAGCCTATTAGATCACTACTGGTGCACCTATTCACTAGTGCATAGATCATTGTATGTCTTCCACTGAAGATAAAGGCTTGGTGCTATAGTGAGATAGTGGGGATTCATATTATCAAGGTTGGGTATCTAGTGGTGAGATGTTGGGAGTTCATCCATATTGTCACATAGAGTAGCTATTTGGTTTTTTTCCTTTGTAGTTGGACCTATCTGTTTGTGTTTTTGTTTAATTTTATTGTCATTTTTTCTGATGACTTTATTACAGTTATGTTATCTATTTATTGGCATTTAACTATTCCTTCCAATTTATTTATATATATGCCATTTGTTTTTTTTCAAGTTTGGATGAATCCTTCCCTCTAGTTTTTCATTTGATGCTCGAATTCTTGTTGTCAGTCTGTGAGGATCAGGAATTCCCTTAAGTAATGTGTTAGATCAGGTTGGGTTCCATGTTTGAGGGAATCCTGGGATAGTTCATTATATGAAAATGTCTCTTACTTCATGTGATAAATGAATGGTTTTGTAAACTTTTTCATTAACAAAAAACAAATGCTTCTCAAAATTAGATTTAATAAAAACTCCACAAACTTACAGTATTTAGTGTAAAAAAATACAATAATTCACCCAAAATTGGTACTTCTAAAAATTACACAGACATTTCTAAGGTTAGGGTAAACTTAGAGAAAAAAGAATAAAAGTCACATACATTACTCCAAAATATTTAGAAAGCTTTCTCAATTTGTATAATTCTATGATTGAAAACATATAGTATACTTAATTATTTTTAGTTTTTGAAACTAAATTTCTCTATAAATGATATTCACTTATATATTTCAACCATAAATAATATTTTTTTTTAAAAAAAATCTCTTTATACTGGCCTTTTTCTATTAATTTATATTGTATATTGATATTCAGAATATACCACAATTGAAATAGAAGATGAGAAAAAAAAATCTGAAAAAATTCAAGAGTTTCTCTATCAATTTCATTGAATACATCCAAAAAACTCTAGGTCCACCTCATTATAAGGACTTAATGGAATAAGAAGGTTCTCCAAGGATATATTCATCCAATTACTAAGACTAAATGAGAACAAAATACATGATTCCATATTTAATTTTAATGGAATAATTATTATTTAAATTTTTTATGTTTTAGGATTTTAAAAATGATTTTAACATTAAAATAAACATGTCTTATAAAAATATGATGAACTTAAAAAAATATCTCCATAATTTGGATGTTATTTTCTATTTAAGAATCGCTTGATCTTATTTTTTTGAATATGTTTCTAAAAAAATTGATTTAGGGTCTAGGTTCTTTAGAAAATTAATAGTATGATGTTCAAAAGTTAAGAAATACAATCAATAACCCTTCTGCTAAATAAAATTAATAAATAAAACTATTTGAAGATAAAAAAAATTATTTTAATTAGTTAATAAATTGAGAAATACTAGAGGAAATGGTTATCGGTATTTACCTTCCAAAAAGCTGTGAATTATTTTTATATTTATTTCTTAAAAAAATATTGATTTTTTGTTTAAGAGTATTTTATTTTTATAACCCATTTTTTAGTACTTATCTATTTTTCAATGTTATAAAGTTCATATGAGATAAAATTACTATATTTTCTATAATATTGAGCATCATTGAGTGATTTTTTTCTTCCAATGTCATCCATATTTCATTCATTTACTATGTATAATCCCCACTAGATTAATTTATTTCTTATTTTTCTTATTTTGTTTATATTTCTTAAGATGAACTTTATGTATTTTAGATTTACCATTAAAACCCTTGAAAAATTTTGAAATTATTTCTTTTTTACTTATCTATTTTGAAAAAAAACTTTCTAATATCATATCTTATTTATGCAATCCAATCTTAAACATTCACAAAATTTGACTTCTATTCAAAAAAAATCTTTAATACCAATATATATTTAATTTTTTTTGATATATATATCATTACATTCAGAAATATAATCTTCTATTTCATGAAGAGTTATAATAACTCATTCATAATCAATTTAACTAGAGAAATTATCATCTTCATAGTCTTATTTATATGTATAATACTTTTTTTATTGAAATAAATATTCATAATAGTTTCATTAAATAATTTTTTCATGAAACATTTCATTGAATTTTATGAAAATATATAGATTAGTAAACATTTATCTGATTCTTCTATTGTTCAATTTGAATTTTTGTCACTTTCTCAATAACTCCATCTTCCAATCACATTAAAAAAATTATTTTTATTTTTCATAAATTATTTTTTTGAATTACTTCTATATTTTTTCTTCAGATCAGGTAAATCATGTCGTATTTGACCTATTTTCCTATAATATCATTATCTAGGATCATTGGAATATTTCTTTTTCAACTTATTATTTTTGTATCTCTTTTATTTTTTGACAATATTTTTAATAGTTACTATTATTAATCACCCTCCTTCCCTAATTTTCATGTTGACCTTTAGTTGGTTATCCTACCCTAGTATCTGAATTCCTTCTTCTATTTCTTTAATGATGACTTGGTTAACATTCTATGATACATGAAATTATAGTGGATATAAAAGAAACTTCATTATTATATTTCTATTTCTATGAATCTCTCTTTAGAAAACTTTCATACTAAAATAATGTTCCAATTAGATTATTTAGGCTAATATTGATTATGTGATCAGTATTATCAATAATAGTTTGTTAATATTCCCACTCTCTAAGAAAAATAAATATCGATTTCTCAACAAGTTTATCATAAAATTATTATTATTAAAAAGATATTTAAGGATGTTTACAATGGTCATGAATCTGTGATGTATATGTGTTAATGATTCACCTGGAAGAAAATAAAAATACTAGTAATAGATTCTTATAATATAAATTCCAGTTTCAATAAATTTTTAAATTCCTAAATGAGTAACTTCCATCTTTTTCTAGATTCCACAACCTAGTCAATCAGAAGAAACATGACTATATGTTTCTAAGAATATAACATAAAAATGTGTTTAAAACATTAAATTTTAGATAAAATTCAATTTTTTCTCTTGGAAAATTAGAAATTTATATCTCTGTTTCTTTAGAATCACCAGTAATATTGAGATAGTTATCAACTCTAATGTTAACAAAAATAGTTTAAATACGATCTATCCAATATTCATAATCATTTCCATAATAGACCGATGGTCTGTTTGGAATGAGATTTCAAATGGTACCAACATATAGAACCATCATACAAAAAAAAATCTATACATGGTGGTAGGTGTACTGAAATTGGAAATCAAAACATGACTAGGTAATAAAAAATTAAAATTTAAACATTTAACCTCATATGTAGAAACCATTTCTACTTACAATTGTAGGATTGTAATGTATTTATAATAAAATCGACCATAGGGGGAAGAATTATAGTTTGAAAATTAATAAAAAAATTAAACCTCTTAGAGTATTTAAACCATCATAAATACCACTTCTGATAAACCCACAAAAAAATCAGAGTCATATCAAAGTAATTTGTTCCAAAATGAATATCAACATTTAAATTAATGATAAAAGATATAAGACAAAATAAAAAAATTCTTGTATCAAATACCATTAAAAGAAATAAAACATTATAAATAAAAAAACTTAGAGTGTTATTTACCAATTGACATCGAATAGATATTACTAAAATCATCACTTTTAACAAAAATATAAAGGGGAAACACATGCTAGTTTCAATATATCTTATAATGTTGACCTATCCTAAGGTATCCAATTATTAGAACCTCAAGATTACATATGCCTTACTCAAAATGTATACTATAGATCATTCAAATTGGTAAATCCACTATAGTAAAACTGGTAGCTCAACAAACCCACTATAAAGATTGGTAGCTCAATAAATCCTCTATAACAACACGTAGCTTAGAAATTATGCTTCAAAAATGGGTAGCTTAGTAAAACTAGTAAAAATAGATTCTAGAATATTTTATAATGAAAAATATCATGATTAATCTCTTGAAAAAGACACAAATACTGGAAGCGCACTGGTCAAAGAAAATTTTAAGACTTCATGTGATTACATCTCACAAAGTATTCTTTATAATTTTATATTTTTTTTATCATTTTGTTTTCTTCTGATCCATGAGGTAAATCTCTATTTATATCCAGTCATACAAGTTCCATATTCAATACATATCAATTCAGTTGAAATGGCATCAGTAATAGGTTATTATTCATCTTATGATAGACTAAATAGCTTACCACATCTATTGAGAATGTTTTTTAGCAGAACCATACGGATCTTGTGATTATAATAATTAATTATAATTACATATCAAAATAATGAAACAGATAACGATCAATATTTTGAAATTTTTGAGATCATAACACTTTCCCAAATCCTCATACCATAGTTATTCCATAAAACCATAGGTTATCGGTATTTCTATTAAATTTTTAATATAAAATATAGAAAAATAATTAAAGTTCAATCACATATTTATTTATGTGTATTTTGAAAAGAGAAAATATAGTATTTTTCTCAACAACATGATCTATCTTCCTATTTTCAAACAATTCCAAGATGTCTCAATTGGATAATTCTCAATATATTCACTTAATAGAGGGAGGTTAGGTTTAGGATCGAGAACCTTCTAAGTGTAGATCTCGTATACATTTCTCCTTATATGATAAAACTTATAAATATTTGGGAGATAAATGATTGGGTATATGATTTTGGGTGAAAGGTTTTATTAACCTGAGAACATCCACTTTGGGTGCTCATAAATATTTCTCTAAAAAGGAAGAAGGATCAGTATGCCTATGCGTGTATTACTAGAGGTTTCACTAGGTAATAGTTAAGAACCGATGTCCTCTTACATATATTAACAATATTAATTATCATATATGAGTTTATAATTGGTTCTCTAAGATTAATTAAAGATCACATTATCATCAGATGAGATTAAGGGATTTTTATAACCCTCATACTAATTTTCTGAGATGATATGACTAATATAGATATTTTTCGATTCAATTCAAATTAGAAAACATAAATGTTGTGTTTATAAACCTAATGAAAAGTTTATTCCATCCATACTTGTATTATTTTATAGTGGTCTTTATAAAATATATTCATGTGTATTCTAGTTAAAGGATGACCATTCATACCATTTAGATATCATTTTTATAACACTTATATAGAATCAACTATATGGAAATATTTCTATGTGTTAGTTATAGATCACTGAGTTCCACCTCTTATGGAATGTGATATCTAAGAACCAATATTAGTATACTCTCAGAAGGTTATGGTCATGTTTTCTTGAGATCATACCAATAATATCATTTATATTAATAGATTTATAGGTTTTGTAATATATTATAAGAGATTACTTAAGAACTCACCCAAGTTAAAATAATCCAATGATATCATGGACCAAGAAGGAGGTAAATATGATGTGTTTTGATGATGTCTATAAATCCCTCAAGGATTTGAAGAGAAGACTAATATACAGAATGGATTTTACCTTACTTAATCTATAATAAATATATCTTATATTGTGATTAATTCGGTTTTTTGGGAGTCATTATCATGGTGGATAAACGTGTTTTTTGTTATGGATTTTTTAGTTGAGGCCCCATAAGATAAAATACCCAACTCATGATTTGAATCAGCAGTATGAAACTACATATTTTTGAGATAGTATATTCTAGAAATGTGTTTCATAATATATAAAAAAAATTTGAGGTTTAGGTATATATTTTCTCATAGAGACGTTATCTTTAGGGAGATGAGTTCTGTGGAGTATCTGCAGTAATTTGAAATCAAGATAGAATATAACATAAGAATGGTGAATATTGATTTTTCTTTTATGAGGGGAGATATATAGATGAATGTAGTGAACGTGTTTTGAAGTGAGTAGAAAATGATAAGAATATTAAATGAGATTTAACGTGATGTTTAAGTGTTTCAGAGTAGAGAAACCTTGGAAAATCTAGGTACAGTATTCTAACTCCATAAAAGAGTGACATTGATCTAATTACCTTACTCAAACATCCTGGTTATGAGGGAAATCATTTAGAGTCAGGATCCACCTCCTAATTGGTCTCTTAATTTTGATGAGGTTCACTATGCCTAAGGTCAGGTTACAGTCCCAATAAGAATGCATGAGGAAATGATATATCATTCAAATGCATTAAGATGTTATCCTCACTCAAGTATTAACAATATGTGTCATGATATTAATAATTAATACATGTATCTTGATATAAATAAAGTCACAATAAGGTTTTTTTGATGTTTATTGACCTATTATCTATTAAATTGAATCCAGTAAAAACCTCTATGTATTTTATTGTAATTAACTATTTAAGATATAATTTTGGATTATGTGACCCTAGATTTTGTGATGGGGTTGTTAATGATTCTACGAGGACATGATGTGGTGTTGTTCATGTTGACCTATGTACTATGTTTTCCCACTTCTCTCCAAACAAATAGAACCAATATAATAAAAATATAGACAGGTTATATGTTCATAAGATCATATATCTTTATGGTATATTCATGAGTATCATTTCGGATCTTGATACTTAAATCATATCTTGCTTCTAGAAGGGTCTGTAGAAGAAAATGATTACATAGGTGCATCTGAGCATAATGTACCATCCTCGAACCAAATTGTAGTCTGATCATACTAATAGGATTATGGAAGACATGACATCAGAATGATTATGGAATTTTATTAGATCATGGGGGAGTCATCTTTCAATACTATATTCCTCCTATAATAATAATTATTATGTATCAACTCAGATGGTTCCTCACTACCAGATAAAGGTTTATTCCAATAGTTTTGAACCATTGGTGTAGTCCCTCAAGCTATTCGTATAGACTATATTGATGGTTTAAAGAGATATTGTCTATTTTTATTTCAGGATAGAATAAGACTAATGGTTTTTGGAAAATTGATGGTATTGGTCAAATGAAATACCTATAAAAATAGTTTTGGAAAACTATTAATATATTTAATGTATAAAAAATCCAATAATTTTTAATCCCAACACCACCCATTAATACTTATATGACATAACTACTAAGCTAAAATCACTTTCATAAACAAAATTAGATATATATAGTTGTGTGTACTTAAAATTAATTTAAATTTTGAATAATTTAACATTATTTGAATAAAATAGTTCATAAAAATACAACTATATATAACAATGGTTCTCCAAAACCATTGGTAAAGGTCTATACCAAAGTATTTAGATAACCTTTTTTTATAGGTAACCAAAATTTTTGGGATACAAACCAATGATTCAAAACATTTGTTGATATAGGGAACCAATATGGTACCTATACCAACAGTTCTTCAGAATGTTTTCTATATGTACCATATACCATTGTTTTTATAAACCATCGGTATAATTTTATTGGTATATGTCAAATTTATAGTAGTGTCATATAAATTTTTATATGTAAAATCATACCATTTGCCTTTATGTTTGATAAAGGTTGAAGGGTACGCAGTTGTTGAGTTAAGACTGATTTAGGATACATCTTAGAATATATTTCTAATCAAGAAGTATTTAGTAAAAATTTAGATTTTGAAATGATAATATGTATATAAGAAAAACATTCCTATATGGTTTGGGGTGGAAAATTTGGTATTTTAGAAAGTTTCACCTCTTTTGGGAAAAATCATATTTGGGGGTAGGAGAAGTTGGCACAAAGGTATTTGGGTTTGTTTTAGATCTTGGAGAAGATCGATACAATATCATACCTATTAGAGATTCTTAATCCATATAGTTTTATAAATGATGTGTTTCATGATTCTAGATTTAGAAGATATCAACCAGATCCTTATCACATTATCATATTTTTTGATGTTGAGTTAGTTCCAGAAACTTCATTCAAGAATTGGGCAGTTCATATAGTATATTGGATTTATAGGACTATTTCGAGAAAGTTTTGTGATTATATGTAATTATTGAAAATAAAATGATATAGAAAAATAATTTGAAGCCCTAAATTCCATAATAATATATTATTTAATCCAATATCATGCATAAAAAATAATATTTTATTTTTACATTTCATTGATGATTGTTACCTCTTTTATCCTTATACAAGAGAATTAATGACACTAAGAGGAATCCAAAAGACTCTTTCCTACATGTTATATCCATTGGAAATAATGAAACACTAAATTTTGGGGTAGGAATCTCCTCACACACATGATATACTAGTATCACAATTGGGAAATAAGTGAGGGAGAGAGAGAGAGATCATGATATTCAATCGAATCATTGGAAAATTTCACACACCCACACTATGAACTTCATCTTCCTTATATAATTAAGTTGGGATTCCACTTGATTCCAAGGAATTTACTCATCCACTATAAGCAATAGGTAAATTTAATTATGTTACATCTTTTACAAATCTCATGAAATAAAGAATTTATCAAAAAAAATACTATATTTATTCATCCCAAGTTTTCATATTATGAAATATTAATAGTAAATGAAAACCAAAATAGGGAGAATAAAAATGTGATAAAACTTTTCTTTTAGACATCATAGGAGGTAATTTATTTTCACATATAACATTCATTATAATACCCAAATTATCTAGGCATAAAATATACCTTAGGTCCATGAATCTCATATCATACGATATGCCCATATCCTACAATATGATATGGATAAATGTATAAAAAATATAAATAGGATTTTTGTAATATATATTTCTAAAATATGGTTCCTTTATTATGTCCATAGTGGTAAAATGGATATATTGAGGAGGAGATATGGGACGTTGAGTTAGAAATATGGTTTGGTTCACATAATTAATTCATCAAGTAGGATCAATCTCTCATCTCGGGGATGAGTTTCCACATAGTGGGGATTTCATGACACCCTAACTATTTACGAGGTATGAATTTAATCAATTTTTACTAAAACTCATTTATATTGGTTTATTTTAACTTTTAAAAGGATTAAAGGGAGTCTGATCCCACATTTTAAAAAAAAATCCCTAATGGATAAATCATCTCATGAAAGATTTCATACCTGAACTGTAGTGGGTAAAGATGAGAGTTCTAATAAAATTTCCAATTTTTATATAGCACTAGATAAACCACCGAAATATAAGTTGGTTTATATTGGTGTTCCCATGGGACTTATAATTAATTATTAAAAAATGTTAATATATTATATAACTAATTAAATTTCTGTTTAAATTTTGGGTTTTCCTCATTTTCCCTACAGAGAATGACACCCCAACCTCTCCAACACTGAACTGTCCAAATTCCAAGGCCTTACAAGTGTGATTGATCCCTAACTATTCCCTATTGTTTAAATTTTTTTCATAAAACATAATATAATCTCTTAACACCCATGTGTGATTGACCTAGAATTAAATTAAAGTGGATTAATTTAGTATCAATTGTGTTGAATATGTTTTTCCGGGTTCCTACTGATTCTTTAGTTGTTATACCTTATTAGGATGTGCATCCATAGACATGAACAAAGTATTGTGCAATCCCATGAATTATTGTAACCATTATTTTTTATTTTTTAATGATATGATAAACCATAATTTGGTGTCTTTGTCCCCTTTTGAGATTAGGGAAGTGTGTGACACTGTGATGATCTTATTCTATAACCCCAAGTGAGTTTTAAAATTTATATATAACTTATGGATAGTTGAATAAGATAAGGTTGATTGTTTCTCCACTACTAACTTGTGGAACCTTGTTTGTTATGCCATGGTTTCCTTATAGACATAGGGCATGTAGGGGATTACTGGACTAATTATCATATAAACTGTGATATATGTTAGTCCAACCTTAAATGGAATTGTTAAAATGTTGATCTTAAATTATTTAATTTTCCATGTTTTTATGTTTTGGCTATGTTGATGGGATGATATGAATCAGGTGTTTATGATGGGAAAAGTGGGGCCCAATTCCCACTTATGATGCATTATGAATGTTAAGGAATGATGAGTCCTCTTGTTCTTATATTTCATATCAATATATGATTCTTATGATGTTGGGATGTAATTCCCACCTATATTGTGTTTTCTATGTTGAGGGAAACAATTACCATTATAATTTTGTTTCATTCATGTAAAAATGCCCATATATATGTTAAAAAATTCCCAAGTGACCCTAGTAATATTGGGGATGAGGATCTATACCCTAGTATCTATTATTTCCCAAGGATGAGGGGTCTACTACCCATGTTGATATACTTCCATGCAAAAGGACGTCATGTTCATTTTAGTGTCAATACATATGGGATATTATTCCCTTACAATTGTGGGATATCTTAAGTATAAGTATGTCATGCCCACTTGTGAGTCACCATGGAAAGGGATGTCATGACCCCTCTTGATATGGTGTTCACATAATTATACCAACTTGTACAAGTTGACTTGATGATTTTGTGCCCTTGAATGTGACTAAGTTTTTGGAATTTTTTCTTATGTATCAATTGTTTTTTACTATAATCAATTTATTATACTATATTTTGACATAATAATTGGATTAATTGTCTATGTATTAGTAATTGTGTTATCAAACAGATGATTTGTCCCTGACTTTGTATAATACACCAGGATAGACTACAAATGCATTTATCATTATATTATTTTAGGACATTATTCATTTTGACCATGAATAGGGATGAGTTTCCTAGTTAATGATTATGTGATATATTTAAAGGTACCCTAGCACTAGAATATGTATGTATGGTCATAACTAAGTGACCATGCTTCACCTATAGTTGATACATATAGATTATTATTGTAATTACAAGTTTACTTTCATTTTGATCATATCTTAGTGTACATGCACTTGCATTAAATGATATATTTAGAGGCACTATTTTTGGTGATTAATTGAGTTTGTAAAGAGAAAATGTTTATACATCATGAGTTTATAGGTATACTTCATGGTTTCATGTATAGATAAGTGATAAGGACATATACTTGATGTTTAATATAATGTTTTTTTGGATTTTAGAGTTTGGAACCAATCATACACATGGGATCGATTTTCTATAATTCAATCTTGTTGTTTACTTTGGGACTATTTGTTTATGGTCAACCTATAAGATATCTTTTTTAGGTTTTGTAGGACTACATGAAACTACACTTGTTAATTTTTTATATCATTTCAATTATTATTTTTCCATATAAAATTTACTTCTTAAATAATTTATTATGGATTTATTTATGTGATTGAATTTATTTATATTTAATTCACTACAATTTATGGTTATCCATACCTTTCAGGCTATATTATCCCCAAATTACTCATGGGTCATCGCTATAAGGGGATGGCCTATAGAGTATACAGAGGATCACTTATCATATGTGGCACCTAGTTCAGTCACTGTGGAGGTGAACTGGATCAAGGATTCTATAACTTGATTATGCTTATATGGATCATGATTTTTTTTGTTAAAGGCATTAATGGAGGAGGAATAGTTTCTTCATTTTGAAAATTGCATCAACAATATATTTATATTAAGTATATCAACATTTATTTATTCAAGTTTCTTTATCCTAGCCTCATATTGAGGATACTACTATTCAACAAAGAGGGTCTCAACATCTTTAGTTAGTGGGGGGATATGGATTTAATCCATCATTCTCCATTCTCCATATAAGTATTATAATGGGTAATAAGTAATGAGATATATATAGGAGATCCCAGATTATAAGAATTACCCTGAGGCCATGTAAGTATTTCTTTCTATATCTATTTTATTTCAATGACTTTATTGATAGATCATTTATCTTTGTCAAGTTATTTAACATATATGGAGTGCTCTAAAACATTTGAGAGTTTGTATTATTAAAAATTAACGATGAAAATAATATTCTAGGAATCCAATATTTATCTACATAATGGAAGTACGAAGACTTATTATTTTTGTAAAATATTTCAAAAGTTATGTCATTATTTTCTCTTATATTTTATTATAGTGTATTTTAGGTTTTCAAACTCCATAGGGATTTGAATTATACTTTAATCCTTATTATTCATATGAGGTGGAAGGATACTGATGATGAGTGATCTTTATCGAATCTCCCCTAACATCCACTAAACATGATCCTGATGTAGGAGTTGATTCATGAACTCCCAAGGGATATGACTATTGATTTTATAGTAGTATCCACCCATCATTGGGAAGATCGATTTTCTTAGGGGAGGTGTATAATGAACTAAAAATATCCCTCTATATAATTGATGATATAAAAGTTGGGGGTATGGGTAAAATAACATTTACCCTTTTGGTTGGGATTTGTCTTTTTTTGTTAGAAACGACTCTATAACTTTTAGTTTTTCATTCAGAGCATGTAGTTATTTATGGGGATAATATAGTAATTTATTTGATAATTTTTCTTCCTAAATATTTTTCATAAAAAACAAATTATTATTTTAATTCAATGATTACCTTAGGTTTTATCATCACTTCACCTTTCATAGATCTTGATATTGTAACCTATTGAAAACTATTTCTAATTGATTTTATTTTTCTATACTCTGTATATAGTGGGGTTCTATTGGATTTAGAAACTGATATACCCAAATATTTAATCTAGATCCAGAATTTATTTGATGAAAACATAAAATTCCTTATAAGGATCGCCATAATTTATTTTGAGTGGGGGGAATGTAATCTCCCTAATTCACTGCAACCCCGGATATGGGAATGAGGAGAATCCTCTTTGATTATTTAGTAGAGGGTATTTATTGGATTTAAGAGATAATGTTGGATTAAATCACATTTTTTGATACATTTAGGGTCCCAATATACCATAAGTATATCCAAATCAACATAGAGAAATTTTTCATTCAAATAAAAAAAATAGTTTTGAATACAATTCATATGATAATTGTTTTCTCTTGAGATAATTGAGTTATTTTTAGGGATTGAAATAAAGGTGAGGGATGCATTACTATTTTAATATCTCATGAATGAAATGATATAATTATATATAGGCCCATATATAACATTTTTTTTTATTTATCCAACTTTCTTTATATGATCTATAAATATCAGTGATATTTGACTATTAGTTTTTCAACATATTCTAGCCATATAGGTCTCTTTCTTATTACGTTTTAAAAAGGAATATGGTAAATTTTTATATGTTCAAATGTGTTTATGATTGTTTAATCCAGTGGTGGAAATGACCATGATCATTGGATGAACTCAACCAGTGGTTTATTTCGGACACTTCTAGTTGATAATGGAGTTTCTTGTGTAATTGTATTGGATTTTATGAATAAATATTATTGTAAATGGGAGGACCACCTTATTAGTTAATTATTGTGTCATTAGAGGTATTGTATAACTAAAATGTTAGGGATGACCTTTTTGGTTGTTAAATTTTCTTCATATTTTGGAGGATATCCATGTCTACACTCTATATGGTTGTGAGAATGACCTCTACATAGAGGACTTTAGGAAAGACATCCAAAAGTTATTAGTTTTTTTATGACCATAGGGAGGACATATGTGCATGTTGGATTGTTGGTGGAAAACATATGGAGGCTTAATATTTTTATCATTGATATTATGTTATAGAGGATGTTGTTGATAAATACTCCAAGGATGAACTCTAGATTTATTGAAGATATAACTCTAGAGGGGACTTATGTAGTGGTGGTTTTCTCCATTATTATTGAGGGTTTGGTCAAATATTTATCTACCTAACCCCAGTAAGCTCAGATCCATTGTCTACAAAAAATTAAATTGGCATGATTGTACAAAATAAAATCCTGATGTATAGAAGAGATTAATAGTCTTGGTAAAATAGATAAATACATGATTCTTTTATTTAAAATGAATAAACTAATTAAAAAATAATTTCCTTTTCATTCAGTGATAGGTTTATTATCCCTTAGTATATCTATGCATATATTTCTTTGTAAACTTTTTGGATTCTTGGGCAAAAGAAACAAAATAAGTTTGATCTCACATTCTCAGTAAGGGTTAAGTACTTTAGAATAAATAATTAATCAATTAGAATAATCAAAATGTAAAGGTAATAAATGAAAACACATCAAATATAATCAATAAACAGAGAAGGTAGTTCATAATAACATGACAAGTTAAATAATTGGAAAAAAATTCCATTCAACCCATAACGTTAATATCATAATTGGATAATTAATAATAAATATGGAAAGGTAAATAACTAAAAACAATTCCATTTAATAAATAAACTGAAAATTGTATGCATCTATAGATTTTATCATAGTAAAAATATCATGGATAATAATAATTGAATATGGATGAAGGAAATTCTTAATTATTGGATTCCATGTTTCCTTGGTACCTGATACCTTTACTATCAAGACCTTTCAGAAGACAGATTAAAACATACTGGGTAAAAAACCCATTAAGGATAGGCAACTAACCCGTCGCATTAGACTAACGATGCATTGTGGGGATATCTATAATCGGGCCCCATCCATGTCACACCTATCAAAACCATTCCTCATTTATTGAATAATCAATTTAATTCATGAACAATGTGCCTTAACAAATATTCTTATTGATCAAAATATATGGATTTTTTAATATTTTCAAATTAAATCTAATAACATTAAAGTACCCACCATATATAAAAATGGTATAAATTTTTATAAATAATCATATCCATTATTAATGATAGGTGTATTTAGGGGGAATTTAATATCCAATTATCCAAGTAAAGTGAATATTTCAAGGTGAAGATAATGACAAAAAATATGAATTAAGGAAGTTAATGTTAATACTATATATGGTCAAAATAATTATAACACAACCAGAGAAATAATAAAAATGGTATAAATACAACATATACCCATTTTATTAATAATAAGTTTTTTTTATCATATATGAATAAAAAGATATTTTAAAAACATTATTGAGGAAAATAATTTTTAATGATTCCAAAGTGTCTCATACCACCTTGAAACATTTGAATCATAATCACCATGAAGAAATGAAATTAATTGAGACTTATAATATCATGATAATATGGATATTCATGATATAAAAATTTAAAGGATATTTATATACACCTCATAAATGAATATATGTTTATAATATAACAATTGATATAAATAAGGGAAATCGTTACAAAAATACCATACCGATTTCGTAACATTGAAACCATAAAACCCATGAAATGGAGATAATAAAATAGATTTATAAATTCACATAAATTAATTTATAATAATAATAAAATATATTCATGGGAATTATATACACCACATAATGAAAATAAGTGATGAATGCGGAATAATTCTTGCAAAAATAAATGTGGGACTAGAAATACCCTTACAACTATTTGAACATATTAATTGGAACCCCCAGAATTAATAATCATGAAACTATTTATTAAAATAACATGAATATAATATAATTATTTATATAGTATAAAATGTTCATTAGATAAGCCATAAAAAATAACTAAGTGGTGAATATGACATTTCTCTCACAGATATAAGAAGTGAGATGAAAATCCCTTACCTTGCATTTCTTTTTGGGTTATTGTCATTTAACCTCATGTATAATGGTTTTAATCATGTTATTAAATTATTCTAGGACCATAATCATATTTATAATATCATATAATATCTTCTTATAATATCTTATTACCCATTTGTTAATAATCTTGAATTATTTTCACTATTTCGGGTGTTAATTGCTAGTTATCCAAGTATGTGTTGAGTTGTTATTTTTGTTCATATTACTTATATCATGATTCTATAATGTCAATAATTTAAAATATTATATATAATCATTATATAATTATTTATGTTAATCCATAAATTTTGATGATAGGAAATGAAATACACTATTCATGGAGATGGTTGGCCTTATGTACGCATGAACGTTATTTCCACTTTCTTTTCTCTTTTAAAATGTAAGTGATATATATATATATATATATATTATAATTCCAGTATCATATTTATGTAATATATATCAAAAAATTTTATTTAAAATATCCTTAGTACACTCCTTGTAATTTGTGAACAAATCACGTCGTTTTTAGGAGGCGGTATTTCACACGTTCAAAAATGATGTTATCATATTCCCAAAAAATGAAAATAATTGAAGGTATGCATTATATAAAAATTTAAAAAGATTAAATAAAATATTAATATCATATTTACCATATATAAAATATATATACATAGTTTTTTTCAACCTTTAATGGTAGTAATTGAAGAACGAACAAAATCAGTTCGTGAGGCGGTAGTCTGTCGCACACATGAACTATGATTGCATATCCAATTTAATGGAAGTGTGTGGAGGTTTAGGTATTAAAATTATCTTTAAAAAATATTATTATACTGAATATAATTATTTTATTATATATTAAATATATAAGAATAATTTATGGGGTGGATAAATAAATAAAACTAAAGTAATCATTTAGGAATGTTACCTCTTCTTCGGGTAACTCCTTTTGATTTATACAAAAATATATCATTGGTTTTATTTATTAAGAAAAGTGAGGCTTCTAGGATGAGGGTAGTATTTTTTTAAGACCATATTTTTTCATGGGTTTTATGATGCAAGTGGAATTATATGTGGGAATAAGTGTGATCAGTGAGTGTCTTTTTATAGTGGAGGATGAGTGATATTCCTGTAAATATAAAAGGTAAATATTATTGAGAGGTCTACCTTACATCGTGTTTCTCCAAAAATGAAAACAATTTGATCCAATTGAGTAAATGATAAAAATATGGAAATCTAATAGCTTTTTTACAAGTTTATAGGTCATTTGGCCTTTAATATTATGCTTTAGTCCCTTTTTAATCTATATTAATCTTTTTTGTTATGAATAATTTTAATATCATTCAATAATGTTTTTGAAGAAAAACTAAATTTAACTTAATAAAAATTATAAATTATTATTATTACAAATATGGTATCTATTTTTCCAAATTCTAGTAACATAAGTGGAAGGAGGTAATTTAAAATTAATCATGTGGATGGGACAACAATGCGGGTTTTAAAAGTGAAAATGTTCCAAAGTTTACTATGTTTTAATTTATAATTTAAAAATAAAAATGTTTAAAATGTCCTAAATTGTATTTATATATGTACAATTAAACTAATAATATATTTAAACAAATTATTAAATAATTTAAATCTATAAATTATTTAGATGAAAAGACTATTTTCAATTAACATGCATTATTTTTCACTATTTATCAAAAAATGAGACTTCACTGAAAAATTCCAAAAATTCAAACCAAGTTATTTTTTACATTATTATTTCCAAAATTAATTTTATTTTATCATATAAAAATTATAAAATTTCCAAAATGTAGTTCTAAAATAGGTGCACCATTAAAAAGGGGAAACCCTACCTTTACAAAAATATTGATTTTTATGGATAAAATTGGATTTGTTATTATGTTATGTATATCATATTTATTATATGAATGTAAAAAATATTTTATTTAATATATAATATAAATTTTTAATTAATATAATTCATTAATAGTAATTAATTTAATTTATTAGGGTAAAATACATTTTGAACATAAAAATAGTTTTTTTAAAAACACATCCACTATATTTAATTGGGTTTCATATTAATTTCGAAATATTTAGTTACCAATTAATTCGTTTTATATTTTGGTAAAACACATATTTCCATAAGTTTGTTAATCTTATTCATAGAATCTGATTTATTTTCTTAGTTATATCTTATTAAAATAATATTTTAAAAATATAGTGGTGTTTGGTATAACTCGGTTCTACATATAACAAAAGACATCGAAGAAAATAATTGTTGTATGTGACACAATATAACTCAGTACAGTATGAATTACAAGATAGATTTAATTTCTTTTCAATATTAAATATATTTTAAAGTCTTGAGTTGTTATATTCATTTCTACACTTTCTGTTTCATTTCATACACACAATCTAATATAATGTTCTTACTTTAGAATTTGGGGTGTTACATTATCCCTATAATAATTAAATTGTGTTCTCTTGATTTAAAATTTATATTATTAATCTGGGTTTTGATATTTGAAAATTTCTATAATAAAAAACCAACAACATAAAAGAGTTTATAAAATATCCTCTTAATAAGAGAGAATGATAAATACAAATGTCACATAAAAGTACATATAACTAGGTTTCTATATATTATAACAATAGTGAAAAGTGAACAAATGAAATTGGAAGAAAATAATAAAAATTTAATGGAGTGATTGAGGTCATTGATAATTAAAAAAATAATGATCAATGTATTGTTTAGGGCCTCAAATCCATGAATCTATGATGATTTAAAAACCATTGGTTCAATAAAAATAATGGTATTAGGATAAAATTTATCTCTCAAGATGATTTTCCTAATATTGAGTAATTATTTTACAAACTAAGAATATAAGTAAATACACTTACATGATATATTTCTATAAACACAATCTCATCATTTGTTTATTCTTCAATTGATTTCCAATTCTTCTCTTACTCGAATAAATTAATATCCAAAAATAATTTCTATTCCTAAAGAAATAAACATTTCTTTTAATGGATCATAAAATTCCTAAACAAGGTATTTATATTTGTATCTAACAATTTCCAACACCAATTTGGTTAATAAATTTATCTATAAACTAAAAAATTAATTTTACTAGTTCATTATCAATATTTATCCATCAATTTTTTAACTAATAACAATGATATATTAACCAAGATATTACGTAGGCTAGTGGTTGATATTAAACCCTTTTCATTATTGAAGAACGTGTTTAAGCCCCATTGCCTTTTCAGATGTAATGAGTGGTTACCTTTCATGCGTTGTTTACTTTTTCTAAACTACATTAATATAATTACCATGACATACCCAAAAATGTTATGGAAATATATGAAACTTATTCATTAAATACCCTTTTCACTATGAATTTGAATACAACATTTTTTTGAATCCTAATAATCTAATATTTGTATTATTACAATTTAATTAATGATAACAATAACATTAATTGATTTTAATACCTTTAAAATTATATATCTAATATTGAAATTTATTATTTCTAAAATAACCTTTCCACTAAAAATGTATTAAACTATTGAGTTTTATTTCCAATTTTTTTTCCAAAATATCTTTAATCATAGAAGAATATCATTACATAACACCTTAAAAGAGATGTTTGAGAGTTATAACATCTGATCAACCTTAATTTAATAATGCTTTGATGGCATCCATAACTATAAATTTGTTGAATAAAAGTGTTCCTATATACTATTCCTTGAAGTATATCATAGGGTTATTTTTCCTGTTGTATGTTTTTTAAATCTAGTTCAAAATGTTTCTACTAAAATTAATTTGAGAAAAAAATTATCGACCCAACCCTAGTAACCCCGGAGCCGATGTCCACTACCATTACATTGACATGACTACAAAGAAGAAAATCCAAAAGGACAGAAGAGTTTATTAGTCTTGGTAAACCATATACACATATGAGTCTTCCATTGCAGATGAATACACTAATTAAAACGTATATAATTAATTTTAGGATAAATTTATTCCCAAATCACATATGATTTCATATCTTTCTTAGTAAACTTCTAGGATTCATGGAAAAACAATTGTGATCTCAAATGATCAGTTATGGATAAGTACGGTGGAATCAATGATGAATGAATGAGAACAATCAATATACTAAGGTAATAACTAAACACGAATTCTATATAATCAATAAATTGATAAGGGAGTGCATAAAAAAATTCAATGTAAACAACTAAAAAAAATTCTATTTAATCAATGGCATTAATATCATAATTGGATAAGGCATAATCAATATGGAAAAGTAAATAACTATAAACTATTCCATTTAGTCAATAAAACTAATAATGAATTGCATCAATTAATTTTTTTCAAAATGGAAATATCATAAATAATAATAACTAAATAGTAATGACGGAAATGCTTAATTATCTGATGTCGTGTCCCCTAGGTACATGATCCATTTGCTGTTAAGACCTTTCACAATACATTTTAATATATATTATGTGAAAAAAACACAAAGGATAGCCAAATGGATCATCCCATGAGACTACCGATGCATTGATGGTCTATCTATAACTGGCCCCCATATTATACTTGTCCAAATCATTACTCATATATTAAATAACCGATTTAAATCATGGATAATGTTCCCTATCAAATATTATTATTTAGTAAAAGATATAGATTTATCAAAATTTTCCTAGTTTATAAAATAATTATCAAGTACACAGATTATGTAAAAATGGTATATAGTTTATGAAATAAATATATCCATGATAAATCATATAGATATTTAGGAGAAATTTATTTTCCAATTATGATAGAAAATTAAATATTTCACGTCGAAGTTAATGAAAACAAAAATGATTCAAGGAAGGGAATGTTAATACTATCCGCGGTCAAAATGATCAAAATCCATATAAATAAATCATAAGGATGGAATCAATACAACATATACCCATTGGATTAATAATAAGGGTCATTTTTTTAATACAAAGATCATCTAAAAAATTCTTTTGGAAAATAATCTTTAAATATTACAATGTGTAACATACCACCGTGAAACATTTCAATCATATGTAACATAAAGGAACAAAATTAATTTAATATTATAATATCATGAGAATAAGGTAATTAATGATATAAAATGTAAAATTATAACTATATGCACCTTATAAAATAACATAGGTGTATAGAACAACAAATTTCTTAAAGAATGAAAATTATGAAAAACCCATTACCACTTTAGTAACTGTGAAAGCATAAACTACCCGACAGAGAGTTCAAAAAATATATATGTAAATTCTTATATATTAAATTATTATAATAAAAAAATACATTAATTTTTATCATATACACCGCATAATGAAAATAAGTGGTGAATATGGAATTAGTATTGCATAAAAAACGAGACTGGAAATCCCCTTACAACTATGGTAACATCTAAATTGGAAACCCTAGAAGTAGTAATCATGAAATGAAACATTTAAATAATATTTATATAAAATAATTAATTATATAATATAAATGGGTCAATAGATACACCGCAAAAAATATGCCAGTGGTGAATATAACATTTGTCTCATAGATGTAAAAAGTGAAATGAAAATCCCCTACCTTGAGTTTTCTTTTGGGTAAAAGTATTTTAGCCTCAAATATAATGTTTTTAAGTATGATATTAACATATAAAAAAACCATAATAATATTAATAAAATAATACATGATCTTATTATAATATATTATTACACATTTGTTAATAATCATTGAATATTTTAACTATTTTGGGTGTTAATTACATAGTTTTTTAGTATGTTTCACCTTATAATTTTTGTTCCTATTAAATAGATCATGATTTTATTCTCTATAGAATGTAAAACATGATATTAAATATTTCATATATTAATTATATTTTTATTTTTATTAATCCATAATTTTTTTTATATTTGGAAATGAAATACATTGATCATGTAGACGGTAGGCCATACATATGAATGAACATTGTTTCTAATTTCTTCTTAAATTTAAAAAGTATGTGATATATGTATATATATATAATCATTTAATTATAAAATTTACATTATATATATCACATCATTATATTAAAACCATCCTTAATACATTCCATATAATGTGTTAAATAATCACATAACATTAAGGAGGCGGTAGTTCAAACATCCAAAAAAGATCTTATTGTACTCACAAAAAATTAAATGAATTTAATGCTTGTGTTATATAAAAATTATAGAAGAATAAATAAATTTAAAAAATATATTATATAAACTATAACAATACAATTATTATAGACCATGAAAGGTGGTAATGGAAGAATGAATGGTATCTCTTCGTGATGCAGTAGTCTGTCGTACGTATGACCAAAAGTTGTGGATCCTATATTTGATGGATGTTTTAGAAGTTTTAGGTAACAGACTTATAAAAAAACATATCATTATACTTGATATACTATATTAATTATATAATAAATATATTATAATAATTTATGTGGTGTAGAAATAAGTATAACTAATGTGCTTGTTGGGGAACATTACCTCTTCTTCAGGTAACTATTTTAGGTTTATAGAGATGATATTCTTGGTTTGATTTCATCCAAAAGTGAGGATTATATGATGATGATAAGGATTTTTCAAGCTTATATTTTAAGGTTTTTGTATATCCAAATTTCTTGATAGGTGTGAATAAGTGGGAGGGTGTGTGCCTTTTTATAGTGGAGGAGTGACATTCTTGTAAATATAAAAAGGAAAACAATATTGGGAGGTATCCTATAATAATTGTTATCAAATAAGGGACATAATTAGATAAAATGTTGGATATGGTCAAAATATGGCAATAAAATTTATTTATTAATAAATTTATATGTCATTTTGTCCATTAATTTTAAGTTTTAGTCTCTTATTAAGCTATATTTTCTCTTAATTGTTATGATTAATTTTAATTGTATTCATTAATATTTTTAGTTAAAAAACTAAGTTCAAATTAATAGAAATTTTAAATTATTATCATTGAAAATATTGAATCTATTTTTCTATATTCCAATCACATAAGTGGTTCAAATTAATTGAAAACTAATTTGGCATATGGGTCGACAATGAAGGTTTTTAAATTGAAAATGTTAATTTTTTAAATAAGTTTTAATAAATAAATTCAGTATAAAAATTGTTGAAATGACCCAAATATTATTAAAATATGTAAAATTTATCTAAAAATATTTTAAAACCAATTTAAAATATAAGTTAACACTATATATTAATTAGAAGAAAATTCAGTTTTCAATTAAAATTTAGTATTTTTAACTTTTCATCAAAAAATGAAACTTTTGAAAAAAAACATAAAATTAAACCTAAGTTAATTTGGAAATTAATATTTCAAAAATGAAATTTTTTGATATAAAATTTATAAAAACATACAATTTAGTTTTAAAATAGTTGCACCATTAAACACTAGAAAAATTCCATTTAGAAAAATATAGCGTTTTGGGTAAAATTTGATTTGTTATTATATTATGTCTATCAATTCTATTAGATGGATTGAAAAAAATATTGGAAGGAATATATATATATGTGTGTGTTTTTATTTCATTTACGCATTTATTAATAGTAATTAATTTAATTTTTTCAAATAAAAATCATTTTTGAGCTTCGAAATAATTTTTTTAAAAACATTTTCTTTGGTATTCAATTGGAATTTATATTCATTTCTAATTAATTGGTAACCAATGAATTAATTTTATATTTGTGAAAACTATAATTTTTCATAATTTAGTTAATACTATTCTTATCATCTTATTTAACATCTATATTATATCTTATTATATGATTTTTTTAATAATATATTCTTGTTCTATAAAACTCAAAATTGCATGTAACGCAAGGTATCAAAGAAAATCGTTTTAGAGGGAGACACACGAAAAATCAATATTGTGTGTATTGAAAAATATATTGAATTTATTTAAAATATTAAATATATTTTAATGTCTTATTATGTTATATTATTTTCTACACATTGTGTTGTGTGTCATAGACTCTATCGAATACAGTGATCTTAATTTAGAATCGTAGGGCGTTACAAAATCTATCATAAATTATTTTCATCAAAAATTATAAATATTATTTTATATTGTAATATGGAATTTTCAAAGAACCAAAATTGATATATATTGACATATCTCTGGGATGTTGGTAACATTAGGGATGAAAGCCTATCACTAAACTTTTGAAATGGTTTCCCAAAATGGGATATCTTTATGTGTTCCCGTATAACACCCTTTATTTTTTTAATTTTTTTTAAATTTTTTATTTCTATAATTTGGTAAAATGTTAAAAAACAAACTTAAATAATTTATTTACAATCACAATTAGACAAATTAACTAATAGAATATGATGGGTGATTTAGGTGTGAAGTAGTTAATAAGAACTATTAGATGATTCTAGAAATATAGAATAGATATGTTATTCTTATTATTATTTTAATTAGAGGATTTTTCACCTTAATAAGAGGATTTGTCTCACTTCCTTCTAATTTGGTTAGGGTTTCACATAGGCGATGTGAATATGGCTCTACTCTTGTAATTTCTTCTCCTGTTATTGTAAAATTTGATAATGAGATATTACGTATGTTTTCATCATCCTCTACTCTCACTCTTCTCCAACTCTATCATCTACATCTCATTCCTTCCCCGAATCATGGTTTTATTCAAGGTAAACATTAAGATTTTTTTAGCAAGGTGAACCCCTTTATTTTCAATGGGATTTTTGTTTCAAAGGGATTTGATCCTCTTGCCTACCCCAAATCCACCCTTAGTTGTTAAAGGAATCAATGTTTTACCAAATAAAGGTAGATAATACTATCATCCACCCCTTTATTTGAGTAAACCTCATATGGTTTCATGATTTAAATTAATATATTCTTATTAAATGAATATTTATATTATCTATGATTTCGTTATAGAATCTTTATATAGTTTATGCATTTTTTTCATTTTTGTATAAGGGTTATTTTACTAATTCCATGTATAAAATTATATTATTATATTTTCAGTACCATATAGTGATTGATGAAATTTATACAATGTTTTTCTTGAAAAATAACTAATTTTATAATGTTATAATGATTTCTTATGATATGTAATGAAATAATGTTGTAATTTCAATGTTATATCTTATTTTTAAAGTACTGTTTTCCATGAAATAAAGTGAACTTTTATTAACAAAAGGAGTCTTTCCATGGAACATAGAATATTTTTATAAAATAACTTTTTGGGAATACGATGTGTTGTATAAAATATATTTTTCATTTATAATAATTTAAAATAAAATAAATAATGGAATATATGATGTGTTATGAATATTTATTAATATAAAGTTATGTTTTAGCTATTTAAATTGTATTGGATTATGAAATTAAGCTTCTTTAATCCTTATAAAATTTTATTATTGAATTTATTTACCATTGATGGGTGGGTATGTTTTCTGAAACCTTTTTTAAACTCTTATTTTTATTTCTAAATATATAATAGTTATATAATATTTCATGAAAATACCTTTGTTAGTTAAGTGGGGTCCTAGGAAAGGTTATAATGTTATATTATGATTATTTATGCCTAATATTTTGACTACTAGATAAAAATTACACTTTGGATATTGTTGAGAACATAAAAATTCCACTCTTGTTAATGTATACTATATATATAACTTTATATTTCTAGGTCCATTATGGATGTCACCACTTGTATAGGATCTCTCTCTAGCTAGTTTCATATCATCTAGTTTTGGATTTTATGGGACCACATGCTAAAAACACCCTAAGAGTGGTGGTGGATTAGGATGTTCTATTACTTTATTATGAAACTAGATTTCTTATAATGTCATAAATAATACATTGAACCATTAAATCTCTAATAACACACAATAAATGGACATTGAAATTAGATATTGGGAAATAATATTTTTTACATGGTTCACCATAAAGGGAAAATATTAATGGCATATGTCCCTAACATTTCGATGCATTAGAGGTTAACACTAATCATTGTACCTGTCGGAAAAGTTTAGGAAGGATTAATTGTCAATCCATGGGGAAATCCCTCTTCTAATCTCTGTATGAACTACTTTGAAATAAGGAGTATATGAAAAATGTGATATAATGACATATCACATTGATTATTTAGAAAATTATAAACACCAGACCCACACAAGTGTATTTTTAGTCCTTTGATTACTAAAAAATACTGATATTTAATTATTATTCTAATATAAATCATGTATTCTCTATGTTTAATTGAGTACCATATTTTCAGAAAATAACAGTATCAATCACTATTCCTTCTTCTTCACGTTAAATATAAATATTCATAGAACCATATTAATATTATTTATATAATATTTGGTATAATGATATTCTCGAAATTAACATCTCAACAAATTCACATGAATCTATACCTCATAATCTACGTATCATTCAATTCCCCAAAACTCTCGTTAATTATCAACCACATTATTTATTATTATTATCTTTTATTATTGCGGACCGATCCTCCAACATTTGCCAATTATTTAAACTTATTTTGTTGGAAAATAATTCATCATGATGCAAATCCTTGGTTCCTCAATTAATCCAGATACATGAAATTCTGGGACATTTGTATCATCTACAAGATAAATGATATGTAATGGTGTTTTCATACTTTTGTCCTTATATTTTATAGTATGGTCATTCTACACAATATTGGAATATTAATTTTGGAATAACCACTAAAATATTCTCAAGACTCTTCATGGAGTGAATCTCTTTCCCACAACATGGAAACAATAACCATATTATCAATCATATCTTGTTATATATTTTAAACCTTAATCTATATCTAGAAAAAATATCTATCATATTTTATGATTGATATATTCCTTTAAGTGTAATATTATAAAAAATCACCCCATTAGAGAAGTAAAAACATTACACATGATCCGCAATTTTCACATGTCAATAATGCAATCCCAAAAAAATACTTACATACCACATGGAAAATATTATATATATTGGGAGTTTTTTTCATATTAATTTTTTATATTGATAAAAACATTACATATCATTAAATAACATGCGTACCAAACTTTATCGAATTTTAGGGTTATGAAAATAGTATATATCAGCCTATAAAAACATTAGACATTTTTTTTTACAAATTTCAATTTTAGAAAAACATCCAAAATACCTTACATATTTTATATAAAATAATAAATATCACTATGAAATTCACTGAAAACATGCTATGTGTGATCACACTATGACTGGTGATGCTAACCATTAAAATAATCTATAACAATTTTTCATTAAATTATACAGTCTATTCTCCCAAAATATACTATGTTACAACATCTCCATTTATTATTTTCTTCTATAATATCAATCCTCAATTGCATTTTTAATATTGATTATGGTCCAAATATCACTCCTCTTTCGACATAACTTCCCAAACACCAAAACACCGATAATAACTCCATAACATCTTAGAATAACTTTTGGAATTCCACCACTCCTAAATTTTTTTTAATCTTTTCCAATTTTATTTTTGAAACATTATATCCTTTGAATAATTTTTGGACTTCCAATTGAAAAGATATACAACATTTCAATATATAGTTACAAAATTATTCCCCTTTGTATTGTTTTGTCAATCCTTCATATATTTCACTACATTTTTTTTAATATTTAATATGTTTTGATAAATTTTTTATCATCCATACTCCCCCATCATTTAACTCCCCATAAAACCATATTCTCCTCTTTGGTAAAAATATGAAAAGGGTATCTCCCACAATGGTTCAAATCAAATCAAAATGTAAATAAAACATCCAATATTACAAAAAATATTCAAAGAAATAATATTAGGTTCTCTAATCCTACTTGACTCAAAGAATATATTAGAATAAAATAGAACAAGTTTGTTTATAAAATAATCTTCATATTTGTGATCCAATATTTGTTCCCATGACGTTAACTATGGATTATATCTCCTTATATTTTCTTATACCCTATAAAATATGATTCTCCAAAAAAATACACAGCATCCATGTAATGAATTATTCTTAATTAAGAGAGGGGATTTTTTGAACCACCTCACATAGAGTGAGGTGGTTGAACACCAAGGTTAAACCAATTATTTTCAAATGTAAATGTTTACAATGGATTTTTGAATATGTAATTTGTAAGAACCCGTATCTTCATTTCAGGTATGGATCATTATTTCGGGGTTTTTTAGGAAAAAGGAGGAAAGGGTATGTTTTCTATGTACACGATGTGTACTTTTGAGTTCACACCATCTACCCGGTTTCCGTGTGTAGCCGTGTACTGACCGTATAACAGCCGAGTACACAGCCATTTGTGTGTCCTAGAAGACCACCTAAAACAGGGTCCAGTTAAGGCTAGTATATTTCATGTAAATTAAATGAACACAACATGTACTTTTATTTTTTAATTGATATATCGGAGCGGGGCTGCGTCTCGTTTATGGATCATTCTTCTTTCTCTCATGTCTCTTATAGAAGAGAGACGTATGGCTAAAGATCTTCGAACTCCTCCTAGTTATTTGTCCAAGATCTTATTGAGACGTCACCAGGTGTATTGGATTCCCACCGGTGAATTCTCTCTTTCCCTAGAGCCTCTCTTCCTGATTCCTCTTCCCTCATGGGTTATTCAAGGTTGAATGATTTTAAAATTTTTTTAGATCTACGTCATTATAGGACAATTCAAGGGCCGACGTTCAAGAGTGTTCATTGTACAATATCAAGGTAGATGGTTTGTGCCTTTACTTGATTATATTTGGATTATATATACATAAAGTGGAAAATACTCATGTGTAACGTTCCGTGTTTTGAACTAAATGAAAAATCGCAGGAAATAAAATTTTTCGATTGACTAGGAAGGTCGATTTTAAAATCGAGCGTTAGAACATTTTATTTCCGATAGATGACACTATGATGTGTCTTTTAAATAAATTTTATAAATTTATTTAGATTAAAATTAAAATAGGAATAAATTAAATGAAGGGTAAAAGTCTTCCTAGAACTTTGAAATATTCTAAGAAATATTTTTATATTTATACAATGAGTCAGCGCGAGTTTCCATGACTCTCGACATTGATAGAATAAGAATATTAAATTTATTTTATTCATACATGTGTGTTGTTTCTTTCAAAAAAATAATATAACTCTCAAACGTTGCATCTTATGAGAAATATGATGTCACGGTTAGGTCCAAAATGTCGAATTTACCCTAGGTAGTGTATAACATTGACTCACATCAGGTGTTTGGCACCCTCGTACATAATAATACCATGTTTATTTTTAATTAATTAATTATTCTGTTTTCTATATATTAAATAATTATTTTCTCACAAACGGTGCTTCGAATAAGGAATCTGAGACCACCAATAGTTTCGGGACATGGGGTTTATTCTAGGCAAGGTATAACTTTTGCGAACGTCGGATGTTTGGTCATATCACAACAAAAAAATAATTTATTTTTGTTAAATATTTTTTTGTGGGCCGTTAGAAATGTTAAAAATAATAGTTTTAGTATTATTTATGTAACATCCCGACCTTAATTAGGTATATACCATTTTTAATTATGTTTTCTTTTTCTCTAAAGCAGCCCGGGGAGCGCGCATGCGCACCCCAATGCGGGTCCCAGACATATTTATTGAAATTAATTAAATAACTGGTGAGTTTTATGAGAAATGTTTTGTCATGCTTTATCATGGTGTTATGGATTTTAAATAATTAATTAATTTTTTAAAAAGAATAATAAGATAATTAATGAATAATTAAAAGAAATCAAGAAGGGATAAAAAGAAATTTTGAAATAAAATAGAAAGGGGGTTACGAGAAAAATAAAAATATTTAAAAATTGGAGTATTCCATTTTTATTTATTTTTATCCTTTTTCTTTTTCGTCCTTTTATTATATTTTATTTTTATTTTATTTTACCTAATAGTTTTTTTTATTTTTATCTTATTTTTCTTTTATTTTTCTTTCTTTTATTTTTTTCTTTTTTTTTTCTTTTTTTCTCTTCCTCTCCTCCTCTCCCTCATGTCGCACTCCCCCTCTCCCCTAGGTGGTGCACCACCCTACATCCCCTTAGGAAGACCACCGCTAATCCATATGTCATGAGTTTTCTTCACCGTTATGTGCGCATTAAACCTTAGAGCAATGATAACTTTTCACAACTGGAATCGTAGGATTTCATTGAGTATCATGCACGTAGTTCAACACAGAAGGATTTTACCCTATTTAGGATTTTTTCTAAAATCATCAGTTTTATTCCATTTTAGGTCAAATTAAAGCCTACCACAAATCAAAGGATCATCTATGACTATAAAGTAGAGCTTCTACTCTCTTTCCCTCGATTTCGTTGTGATTTATAAAACCGCACCATTGTGTCGTTCGTCAGAGCCTACTAACTTTGTAAAAATTCACCCAATATAATTAATTTAATTGTTTCTCATAATTTTTGAGACCCTATTTATCATTAATTAAATTGTTTAAGTTGTTACAACAGGGTTTGACACCTCTTTTGGTGTGCCAACATGGTTGGTATAATTTTTTTAGCCCATACATTTAATTTATATAAGGGCATGTGTTGAACAACCTATTTTTATAGTGTTTAATTTAAATAATTAATTTAGATTAATTATAAACCATTAATTGTTGGATCTTTGATAGTTAGTTGTCCTAGTTTATTTATTATTAAAAAGAGTCTTTATCTGCATGTGTTGCATAGCCATTTTTGATGTGTTTAATTTAAATAATTAATTTAGATTAATTATGAACTTTAATATTTTTGGATCTTTGGTATTTGGTTATGCTAATTTATTTTTTTTAAAATTGCATTTATCTACTTATGTTGATGTGGTAATTTGACTTGTTAAGATTTTTATGTGGAAATAGTTAATTTTTCACTATGTGATGTTTAATTTTAAATAATTATTTTAGATCAATTATGAACTTTGAAATTGTTAGATCTTTGGTAGTTGGTTGTGCTAAATTATTTATTTATTTAAAAGTTAATTTTATGTGCTTATGTTGATGCGGTACTTTTCCTTATTAATATTTCTATACGAAAATATTTTATCTGTAATATGTGATGCATGAGTATGCCTGTTTAGTTCCAAGATGCAATTAAATATGTTGATGTCATATCTACTGCTGTGAAAAAATTAATTAAATTCAGGGTGGGGAAAGAAGGTTGGTCCCGTATTAAGAGCCACGCTCAGACCCTCTCTTCCTAACTAGTTACCTCTACATATCGGGGGCAGTGTCATTGGATTTGACGGACCGAGACATCGCTGGGATTTCTAATACTTATAAGTGATACCGGTTCTAAAAGGGGCCATCAGGATGGATCTGTTGTCAATATGGCTAAGCCAGCCTTGGATGGTGCACAACCCCTTTTTGTGAGATTCGGGACGAACTTAGGGTAAAGCCATGCCTCGAGCGATACTTTTTCTTTCAAAATATTTCCTTGGACAAGCTCGGTGGTATTAGATAATTTGAAGGATGTTCTGCAATGATACCTTTAGGATGGGATTAGACTACAACTCTTAACTTTTAACCTTAAAAATGATTCACTAATGGTTTATATTAATGCATCTAGAGCCTCATGAGATTTGTAATATTCATCTGGTATGTTGAAGCACACTTGGTTGAAACATGACTTAGACCCCAAGTTATATCCCAAACTTTTGGTATCCCTCTCCCTTGTTTTACCTTGATTTTTAAGGTTGTATATATATGTGTATGTGCATTCTTCTTACATGTACTTTTTCTAGACTTTTGGCTTATGTTGAAGCAGGTGATTAGGCACGGGTGCCGCTTGGAACCCGGGCCGAGTTATTTATTCCATTGCACATAATTAATTATCAGATGTTGTTATATAATTTCACACTGCATTTTATCATTTCATGAAATGGAATGGTTTAAACACCGTGGGTGTCATCCTACTAGGATTTTTTTTCACACCCTCCTCGGTTATCTATGACACCCAAGTAGATTGTATGTTTGTAGGTATTGAAAAAAGGAAGCATGCTGCTTTCAATGCTTGATTGTTTCTTACTGCTTAAGATGAAGACTAGGCAGAGGAATGATCCTTGCTCATGATGCAGTTGTCTCACATTGTGTATTTTATTTTTAGTTGAAAATATGCTTAGGTTTCTGTTTTTCATGTTTTTAGTTTAGAAATACATCATGACATGACATTTTTTTGTGAGATTTCGCACTTGATTCTTATTCAGTTGGATTATCCATATTGCTTCTGTTTTGCTTTATTAATTTATATGCATCATGTATTTATTATTAATTTGGTTTTACTTCCACTGGGATAATACCTATTACCTTTGAGGGCATAGTCACCCCCTCAGATCCAAAAAGTCCCTCACTGCTAGTTAGCAGCCTCTGGCATTTGGGGAGATGCACTTGAGGTCATATAACCCACCGGTCTGGCCACCGTTTTAGAGGCAAGTCAGGTTGAGATGTTACAAAGTGGTTTCAAAGGTGGGTTTTTTCCTTTGTCTTAATATTTTGGGTTGGTAGATAGGAGAATAGGAATGTGTCGACACTTGGTTAATAGTCGGGCTTGGGACTGATCAACCGATGTACAAGAAATGACCATGTGGCTAGGGTTGGGATTGTTTTTCATGCTTTTTGATGTTAAAATTGATATGATTTCACCTCGTGTGATTGGTGAAATTTCTGCCTCTAATGAAATTATTAAATTTATGATATTTTACCCTTGGCCCGTTAAGGTAAGGATGAAGCATTGCATGCATCATAATAGGCATATAGGAATTCAAATGGCATGCATAGTGCCATGTCATGTAGTTTCATTTTAGGTTGCCTGTTGATTCAAATTGTGTTTCTTCAATTCATGACATGGCTTGTAATTATTTATAATTCCTTTTTAGATACCATGTTTCAGTGATATATTTAGCATGTTATCTTGTTGCCATACTGTCAGTTTAATACCATGTTTGCCTTGTATCATGCATATATATCAATTAGCATGTCTTTGTGGTTAAAATGTTTTTCATCTATGATTAAAACATGTGTCTCTCTATTATCTTTTTGTAGTGACCTCTTATCTTGTCTTTTTAATTGGTTTCTTGGATAAAATTTATTGGTTTCCTTTGAATGGGAGCCAAATTCCAAAAACTATAAGGTGTATAGTCTCTTTATAGGTTGATAGACACCCATATATCTAGGCTGATATGTGTTTGAGCATGTTATAATTTCAAATTAATTGGTTAACTACCTAAAGGAACAACTAGGACCAAGTAGGCTAGTTGATGCATGTTCCTTATGAGATAACCTGGTATGTGTGTTATGACTCTTAATAATTAAACAATTACTTTTGGGATGCATTTTAATGAACCCAGGTTGGCTTAGTGAGACCCTTTTAGGTTGCCTTATCTGCTTAAAAAGGTTTTTTTGTGATAGATTTCTTAATTAGGGATGAGATTTCAATTAATGTAAAATGTTTTAAAATGGAGTTTTATTAAACATGCTTGTTTTTTTCCCTTGAGGCATTGGTTAAGATCAAGTACATTATGTTTAGTTTTGAAAAATGGTACTTGATGTTTTGATTAAATCTTTTGATGATTAAAGACTTGATGTAATTCAATATAAAGGGCTTTGATATGGAACCTGTAGAGATATCCTCTGTTAAAGACCCTTGAATAAGGGTAGTTTGAGTATCACTTTGAGTTTCTTTGTAACAGAACAATTAGCATGTTGTTGTCCCTAATCAGACACCCTTTCTTAAAATTAAACCCTTGTTCAGAGGGGTGGTCATGTTTTCCATGACCTTTGTTTCGAGCTTGAAAATCGGTAAGGCTCATTTCCATCAGGTTAGGCATGCCTTAGGAATGGTTAGTTTTTTAATAGGTCGTTTGACCCTCTCCTCTCCACAATAATGGATTACTTGGTATGTCCTCATCCAAGTTAAAAGTTATCTTTCTTTTGTATCACCTCATGGTAATATGCGATCATGTAAGCGGTATCGTTGAGTTATTAATGTTCTGACGAATTGGTTGAGTTCAGTGTAATCATCAAGACTTGTGCTATTAAATATGTTTTGGGTAATCTCTTTGTTGTAGTAACTTCTTTGTTAAAGGAATCAAGTTCCTCCCAATGCTCACGATAACTTCCAAAGACATCGTGTTTTGACACACCGTCCAGTTTGGTTGTGATTTCATGCCAATTGTTTAAAAGTTTTCCTTTTGGTAATCTCTAAATCCCCTTAGTGTACCTTTCTTTAAGTGACGAGCATGTCCCTTATCTTGCCTTTTCCCTTGATGCACTAAGAGAGCATCAGTTATATGACATGATAAAGCATTAAGAGTTTTTGGGCTAGTTTAGGGTGGTTTTCTCAATGTTGACGATGACACATCATTCTTATCAAGGCTTTGGTTACTCTTTAGTAACCCTCGGATTTCCATGTAGGAATTCTTGGGACTAACTATTGCACACCAGTGGTTTCATCTAACATCACCGCCAGACCATTTCCACTCTGGGCTTAGTTAATGACCTATTTTGGAGGTCTTATCCTTGTATCAACGTCTCACTCATAAACAATGAGTATGGACTACCTTGAGTTATTTACTTTCACTCTTGTGGTGTCAATATGAGGTTACCCTAGACTTTTTTTCTGCTCTGTGATGCATAAATCAAGGAACGTCATAAAAAATAAGGTATGGTTTTCTGTGGACATGTTTGTAGTGAATGTGAGGTACCTTGGAAGAAGGCATCACAGTTCAGTTCATAAAATACTAGTCGTCTAAGACAAGCATCTTCTTAAATGGTCAGCTGGAGTGGCTTGACTAGTTCTCTCTCTTGTTCAATGAAGTGGTCAGCGAAGGACATTTTTTCTGGAACACCGTCAGGTGAGGCCAGTGCGATTTGGGTCAGCCAGGGATTTTCATAAATAGATGGCTTGACATGGGATTTTAGGTCAATGTGTAATCGACCATTTTATCTATTTTAGAAATCATGTGAGAAGTATCACTAGAATTCATAGGGCGTTCCTTGTAGGAAATTCTGATGCTGGAAGGTGTCGTGACTCGAAACTTTCATTTTTCAACTCCAAAACACAAGGTGGGATGTAACTTTGGATAAATGTTAAGGAGACGACGACATAGTCATGTCTATAGCTGGATGTGTTTGGATAGCTACCGTCTTAGGGTTTCAGTTAGAAAAAGAGTGTTGGCTCAGATCATAATGGATTTTGGGTCATTTTCCTAACCAATGTTTGAACATGTGTTGGGTATTTAAAGACACAATAAATCCTTTTGTGCAATAATTCTTGACCCTATCGATTGGGTGAGAGTTTTGTTTTTCCAGAAGGCTTATCAGGGATGATAAGTTCTAAGGTGAGAATGTTGTAACGTTCCGTATTTTGAACTGGATGAAAAAGTTCAGGAACTAAAATTTTTCCATTAACTATGGAGGTCAATTTTAAAATTGAGCATCAAAACATTTTTTTCCGATAGTTGACACTACGATGTGTCTTTTAAATAAATTTTATTACATTAAATAGATTAAAATTAAAATATAAATAAATTAAATAAAGGGTAAAATTCTTCTTAGAACATTGAAATATTCTATGAAATATTTTTAGATTTAGACAAAATGTCAGCGCAGGTTTCTGAGACACTCGGCGTTGATAGAATAAAAATATTAAATTTATATTGTTAATATGCCTGTGTTTTCTTTCAAATAAACAAAATAAATCTCAAATGGTGCATCGTATGATAAATCTGAGTTCATCATTAGGTTCGGAATGTCGGGTTTACATTAGGTAGGGTATAACCTTGACTCACATCGGGTGTTTGATACCCTCGTACATGCTAATACCATGTTTATTTTTAATTAATTAATTATTCCGTTTTTTATATATTTAATAATTATTTTCTCACAAATGGTGCTTTGAATGAAGAATCTGAGACCACCAATAGTTCCCGGACGCGGGGTTTACCCTAGGTAGGGTATAACCTTTGAGAGCATCATATGTTAGGTCATATCGCACCTGAGAATAATTTATTTGGGTGATACATATTTTTTTGGCCGTTAGAAATAATAATAATAATAATTTTATTATTATTTGTGTAGGATCCCATCCTTAATTCAGTATAGACTATTTTAAATTATATTTTCCTTCTTTTTAATCGGCCCAGGGCGCGCGCCTACGCACCCCGCTGTGGGTCCCGGGCATATTTATTTAAATTAATTAAATAACTGGTGAGTTTTATGAAAAATGTTATGTCACTCTTTAGCACGATGTTTGTGATTTAAAATTTTTACTTAAAGTTTGAAAAAGAATAATAAGATAATTAAAAAAGATTTAAAAGAAATCATAAAGGGATAAAAAGTAATTCTGAAATAAAATAGAATGGGAGTTACAGGAAAAATAAAAATAATTAAAAATTAGAGTTTTCCATTTTTTTTATCCTTTATCCTTTTCATCCTTTTATTCAATTTTATTTTTCTCTTATTTTTTATATTCGTTTTATTTTATTTTTCTCTTCTTTTCTTTTTCTTTTTCTTTCTTTTTCTTTTTTTATTCCTTTTCATTCTTCCTCTCCTCTCCCTTACATCACACACCTCCTCTCCCCTATGTGGTGTACCACCCTACATCCCCTTTGGAAGACTACCGCTCCTCTGTCCATCATTCATTTTATTCGCCATCTGGTGCTCAGTAAACCTTAGTGGAACACTAACCTTGCACAAATGGAATCATATGATTTCATTGAGTACCCTACACGTAGTTCATCAGGGAAGGATTTTAACCTATTTAGGAGTTTTTCTAAAATCATATGTTTTCTTCCATTTTAGGTCAAATTAAAGCCTACTACGGATCATAGGATCATCTATGACCATAAGGTAGGGAATCTACTCACTTTCCCTCTGTTTTGTTGTGATTTATAAAACAACATTGTTGTTCCCTTCGTCAGTGCCTACCGACTTTGTGCAAATTCAACCAATTTCATTAATTTAATTATTTCACATAATTGTTTCAACCCTATTTATCATTAATTAAAATTTTAAGTTGTTGCAACAAGGTCGGACACCTCTTTGGGAATGCTGACGTGGTTGGTATAGTTTTTATTAGCCTAAACTTTTAATTTATTTAACTGCATGTGTTGCACAACTTATTTTTGTTGTGTTTAATTTAAATAATTAATTTAGATTAATTATGAACCTTTAATTTTTCGATCTTTGATAGTTGGTTGTACTGATTTATTTATTATTAAAAAATTTATTTATCTGCATGAGTTGCATAGCCTTTTTTGTTGTGTATAATTAAAATAATGTATTTTGATTAATTTTGATCTTTTAAATTGTTAGATCTTTGGTAGTTGACTGTGCTAATTTATTTATTTATTTAAAAGTGCATTTATCTGCTTATGTTGATGCGATAATTTGACTTGTTAAGAGTGTTATGTGAAAATAGTTAATTTTTCACTATGTGATGTTTAATTTAAATAATTATTATAGATTAATTATGAACTTTAAAATTTTTGTATCTTTGGTAGTTTGTTGTGCTAATTTTTTTATTTATTTAAAAGTGCATTTTATCTTCTTATGTTGATGCGGTACTTTTCCTTGTTAAGATTTCTATAAGGAAATAGTTTATTTGCAATATGTGATGCACGTGTGTGCCTGTTTAGTTTCAAGATACAATTACATATGCTGATGTCATATCTGCTGCTTTGATAACATTAATTAAATTCAGGGATGGGAAAAATGGTTGGTCCCATATTAATGGCCACACTTATACCCTCTGTTCCTGACTAGTTACCTCTATGTGTCGGGGGCGGTGTCATTGGATTTTCAGAACCGAGACTTCCCCAGGCTTTCTAATACTTATGAGTGATACCAGTTCAAAAAGGGACCATCGGGATGGATCCATTGGAAATGTGGCTAAGCCAGCCTCAGGTGGTGCTTGATCCTTTTTCGTGAGATCGAGATGGACTCAGGGTAAATCCATGCCTCAAGTGGTACTTGGTCTTCCGAAAGATTGCCTTGGACGGGGTTGGTGGTATTGGGTAATTTGACAGATGTCCTACCACAATACCTTCGGGACGGGCTCAGACTCTTACTCTCAACTTGAACATTAAAAATGATGCATTAAAGGTTTATATTAATGTAGCCTGAGCCTCGTGATATTTGTAATATTATTCTGGTATGTTGATGCACACATTGTTGACACTTGACTTAGACCCCAAGTTAGAGAAAAACCTTATGGTAAGCCTATCCCTTTTTTCCTTTCTTTTCTCGGTTGTATATATATTTTTATATGCATTATGATTATTGGTACTCTTTTCAGACTTCCGGCATAGGCTAAAGCAGGTGATTTGGAATGGGTGCCTCTTGGAACTCGGGTCGAGTTATTTATTCCATTTCACACAATTAATTATATGAAATTGTTATATAATGACCCACTGCATTTTATCATTTCACAAAATGGAACAGTTTAGACACCCGCATCATTGACACTCGAGTAGATTATATGCTTACAGTTTTTGACAATGGGAAGCATGCTATTTTCGATGATTGATTGTTTCTTACTACTTAGGATGAAGACTAGGGTAGAGGACCGAGCCTTGCTCGTGATGCAGTTGTCTCACTTTGAGTTTTTTCTTTTTAGTTGATAGTATTCTTGGGTTTCTATTTTCCATATTTTTAGTTTAGAAAGACAGCATGACATGACATTGTTTTGTGAGCTTCCACACTTGATTCTTATTCAATTGGATTATCTATATTTCTTCTGTTTCACTTTATTAATTTGTATTCCTCATATATTTGTTATTAATTGATGTTTACATCCACTATAATAATACCTATTACCTATGAGGGAAAAGTCTCCCCCTCAGACACAAAAAGGCCCTCGCTGCTAGTTGGAAACCTCTGGCATTCGGGGAGAAGCGCTTGAGGTCATATAACCCACTGGTCTAGCCACTGTATTAAAGGTGAGTTGGGTCGGGACGTTACAAAGTGGTATCAGAGCTGGTGTTTATTTCTTTTGTCTTAATATTTTGGGTTGGTAGATAGAAGACTAAGAATGTGTTAGCACTTGTTTAATAGTCGTGCTTGAGACTGATCACCCCATATACGAGAAATTACCAAGTGTCTAGGGTTAGGATTGTTGTTCAGGCTTTTCGATGTTACAATTGATATGATTTCACCTTGAGTGATTGTTGTAATTTCTGCCTCTTATTAATTTATAAAATTTATGATATTTAACCCTTGGCCTGTTATGGTAAGGATGAAGCATTGCATGCATCATAATAGGCACATAAGAATTGAAATTCCATGCATAGTGCCATGTCATGTAGTTGCCTTTTAGGTTTCTTATTGATTCAAATTGTGTGGCTTGAATTCATGACATGACTTGTAATTATTTAGAATTATTTTTTAGATACCATGTTTTAGTGATATGTTTAGCATGTTAGCCTCCTGCCACACTGCCTGTCTAATACCATTTTTCCTTGTATCGGGCATATATACCTATTAGGATGTCTATGTGATTAAAATGATATCCTTCTATAATTACACCACATATATCTCTATTATCTTCTTATGGTGACCTATTATATTGTTTTTTTAATTGGTTTCTTTTCTAAAATTTATTAGTTTCCTTTGAATGGGAGGAAAATTCCAAAAACTATAAAGTGTATAGTCGCTTTATAGGTTGATAGACACCCATATATCTAGGCTGATATGTGTTTGAGCATGATATAATTTCAAATGAATCCGTTAACAACCTAAAGGCACAACAAGGACCAAGTAGGCTAGTTGATGAATGTTCCTTATGAGATAACCTGGTATGTGTGTTGTGACTCTTAATAATTAAACAACTGTTTTTGGGTTGCATTGTAATGAACCCATGTCGGCTTAGTGAGACCCTTTTTGGTTTCCTTATCTGCATAAAAAGGATTTTATGTGATCGATTGCCTAATTAGGGACGATATGTCAATTAATCTAAAATGTTTTAAAATAGAGTTTTATTAAACTTGATTTTTTTCCCTTGACGAATTGGTTAAGATCAATTACCTTGTACATAGTTTTGAGAAATTGTACATGATGTTTTGACTAATTCTTTTGATGATTACAAATTAGATGTGATAAAATATAAAGAGCTTGGATATAGAACCTATAGCAACGTCCTCTATTAAAGACCCTGGTATAAGGGTAGTTTGATTATCTCCTTAAGTTTTTTTGGAACAGAACCATTCACATGTATTTTTCCCTAATCAGACCCCCTTTTGTAAAATTAAACCCTTGTTCCGAGAGGTGGTCATGTTTTCCTTGACCTTTGTTCCGGGCTTGAGCATTGGTAATGCTCATTTCCATTAGGTTAGGCATTCTTTAGAAATGGTCTGTTTCTTCATAGGTTGTTTGACCCTCTCTTCTCCCCAATGATGGATGACTTGGTATGTCATCATCCAAGATAAAAGTCATCTTTCTTCTATATCACCTTGTGGCAGTATGTGTTCATGTACACGGCACAATTGAGTTCTTAATGTTCTAACGAACCGGTTGAGTTCAGTGTAATCTTCAATACTTACACTATTAAATACATTTCGGGTCATCTCTGTTGTGTAGTATCTTCTGTGTTAAATGAATCAAGTTTATCCCAATGCCCATGATAACTTCCAAAGACTCAGTGTTTTGATACACCATCCATTTTGGTTGGGCTTTCATGCCAATTGTTTAAACATTTTCCCTCTGGTAATCTCCAAATCCTCATAGTGTACTCTTCCTTTTGTGATGAGCATAACCCTTATCTTTCTTTCACCCTTGATGCACTAAGAGAGCCTTAGTCATACACCATGTTAAAGCTTTAAGAGTTTTTGGGATTGTTTAGGGTGGTTTTCTCAATGTTACACGCTGACACATCATTCTTATCAAGGTTTTGGTTAGCCTTGAGTGACCCTCTGATTTCCATGTAGGAATTCTTGGTATGAACTCTTGCACACCAACCATTTCATCTAACTTGAACGCCAGACCATTGCCACTCTGGGCCCAGTCAAAGATCTGTTTTGGAGGTCTTATCCTTGTATCAACATCTCACTTATAATAATGGAGTATAAACTACCTTGGGTTATTTCCTTTCACTCCTACAGTGCCAATATGAGGTTACCCTAGACATTTTTTCTGGCTCAGTGATGCCTAAATCAAGGAACGTCACCATAAATTGGGTATGGTTTTCTTTGGATGTGTTCGTGGTGAATGCGAGATAACATAGAAGAAGGCATCATTGTTCAACTCATAAAATGTTGACCCTCTAAGCCGAGCATCTTCTTAAATGGTCGGCTAGAGTGGCTTGACTAGTTCTATCTCTTTTTAAATGAAGCGGTCAGTGAAGGTCCTTTTTTCCAGAACATCGTCAGGTGAGATGAGTGTGGTTTGTGTTGGCCAGGGCTTTTCATAAAAATTTTGCTTAACTTGGGCTTTTAGGTCAATGGGGAATCGACTGTGTTATCTATTTCAGATATCATGTGAGAAGCGTCGATAGAATGGTTAGTGCGTTCCTTGTAAAAAAATCTGATGCTGGAAGGTGTCGTGACTCGAAAATTTCCTTTTTTAACTTTAAAACCTTAGGTGGGAAGAAACTTTTGCTAAAGGATAATGAGAAAATGACATAGTTGTGTCTCTAGCGGGACATGTTTGGATAGGTACCGTGTCAGGGTTTTAGTTAGAAAATGTGTGTTGGCTTAGATCTTAATGGCTTTTGTGCTGTTTTCCTAACCAATGTTTGAACGTGCGTTGGGCGTTTAGAGGTGTAACACAACCATTTGTGGAAGACTTTATGACCCTGTAGATTTGGTGAGAGTTACATTGTTCCCAAAGGATTCTCGGGGACTAGAAGTTCTATGGTGGGAAGATTGTAGTGTTTCATGTTTTGAACTGAAGGAAAAATCATAGAAAATAAAATTTTTCCATTAACTGGGCAGGTCGATTTTAAAATCGAGCGTCAGAACATTTTATTTTGGATAGTTGACACTACAATGTGTCTTTTAAATAAATTTTATTAAATTAATTCGATTAAAATTAAAATGGAAATTTATTTAACGAAGGGTAAAAGTCTTCCTAGAACATTGAAACATTCTATGAAATATTTTTCGATTTAGACAATGAGTCAGCACGGGTTTCCAAGACTCTCGGCATTAATAGAATAAAAATATTAACTTTATTTTATTCATACTCCTGTTTGTTTTCTTTCTAAAAAATAAAATAACTCTCAAATGGTGCGTCATATAAGAAATATGAGGTGAATGTTAGTTTCGGAATCCTGTATTTACCATAGGTTGGGTATGACCTTGATTTCCATTGGGTGTTTGGCACCCTCATGCATGATAATACCATGTTTATTTTTAATTATTTAATTATTCCATTTTTTATATATTAAATAATTATTTTCTTACAAATGGTGCATTGAATGAGTAATTTGAGACCACCAATAGTTTCGAGACGTGGGTTTACCCTAGACAGGGTATAACCTTTGTGAGAGTCAGACGTTTAGACATATCGCTCCTGAAGAAAAATTTATTTGGGTTATAAATATTTATTTTGGCCGTTAGAAATAAGAATAAGAATAATTTTATTATTATTTGTGTAACGTCTCGGCCTTAATTAGGTATAGACCATTTTTAATTCTGTTGTCCTTTTCTTTAAAGTGGTCTGGGGTGCGTGCATGCGCACCCTACTGCAGGTTTCAGACAGCTTTATTTAAATTAATTAAATAACTAGTGATTTTTATGAAAAATGTTATGCCTCGCTTTAGCACAGTGTTTGGGATTTGATATAATTAATTAAAGTTTGAAAAATAACAATAAGGTATTTAGAGAATATTTAAAAGAAATCAAGAAGGAATAAAAAATAAATTTTGAAATAAAATAGAAAGGGGATTACAGAAAAATAAAAATAATTAAAAATGGGAGATTTCAATTTTTTTATTTTAAACCTTTTTCCTTTCAATCATTTTATTCTATTTTATTTTTCTTTTATTTTCCTTTTCCTTTTAATTTTATTTTTCTCTTATTTTTTCTTTTCCTTTTATTTCTTTTCTTATCTTTCTTTCTTTTCTGTCTTCCTCTCCTCCACTCCCTCACATCGCACTCCCCCTCTCCCCTAGGCGGCACAACACCCTACAGCCTCTTTGGATGACTGCCTCTCCTATGTCTATCATCCATTTTCACGTCTTCAGGTGTCCAGTAAACCTTAGGGCAAGGCTAACCTTTCACAAGTGGAATCACAAGATTTCACTGAGTATCCTGTGCGCAGTTCGTCACGGAAGGATTTTTCCCTATTTTGGGGTTTTTCTAAAATCATCTGTTTTCTTCCATTTTAGGTCAACTCAAATACTACAATGGATCATAGGATCATCTCAGACCATAAGGTAGGGTGTATACTCTTTTTCACTCCATTTTATTGCGATTTATAAAAATTCACTGTTGTCCCGTTCATCGGTGCCAACCGACTTTGTGAAAATTCACACAATTTCAATAATTTAATTGTTTGGCATAATTTTTTCATCCCAATTAATCATTAATTGAATTTCTTAAGTTGTTGCAACAGGGTCAAACACCCCTTCGGACATGATGACGTGGTTGGTATAATTTCTGTTAGCATGGACTTTTAATTTATTTAATTGCATGTGTTATGGAGCCTATTTTTGTTGTGTTTAATTTAAATAATTAATTTAGATTTATTATGAATCTTGAATTGTTGGATCATTGGTATTTGGTTGTTATGGTTTATTTATTATTAAAAAGTGTCTTTATCTACATGTATTTCACAACCTATATTGTTATGTTGAATTTAAATAATTAATTTAGATTAATGATGAACTTTTAAATTGTTGTATCGTTGGTAGTTGGTTGTGATAATTTATTTATTTATTTAAATGTGCATTTATCTGCTTATGTTGATGTGGTAATTTGAATTGTTAATATTTTTATGTGGAAATCATTAATTTTCCACTATGTGATGATGAATTTAAATAATTAATTTAGATTAATTGTAAACATTGAAATTGTAGGATCTTTGGTAGTTGGTTGTGCTAAATGATTTATTTATTTAAATATTAATTTTATCTTCTTTTGTTGATGTGGTACTTTGACTTGTTAAGATTCCTATATGGCAAAATTTAATTTGCAATATATGGTGCATGGGTGTGCAAGTTTAGTTTCAAGATACAATTACATATGTTGATGTCATATCTATTATTGTGAAACATTTAATTAAATTCAGGGTGGGGAAAGAAGGTGGGTCCCGTATTAAGGGCCACTTTTAGACCCTCTGTTCCTGACAAGTTACCTCTATGTGCCAGGGATGGTGTCATTGGCTTTGCTGGACCGAGACTTCCCTGGGATTTCTAATACTTATGAGTGATACTGGTTTCAAAAGGACCCATTGGGACGGATCTATTGGAAATGTGGCTATGCCAGCCTCGGATGGTGCTAGACCCCTTTTTTGTGAGATTGGGACGGACTCAGGGTAAATCCAAGCCTCGAGAAATAGATGGGTTTTGAAAGATTGCGTTGGATGAACTCAGTGGTATTGGATAATTTGACAGATGTTCCATAGTGATACCTTTGGGACGAGATCATACTCCAACTCTCAACTTGAACCTTAAAAGCGATGCACTAAAGGTTTATATTAATGCAACCTGAGCCTCGTGAGATTTGTAATATTCTTCTTGTATGTTAAAGCACACCTTGTTGATACTTGACTTAGGCCCCAAGATAAAACACAATCTTGGGGTATACCTCCCCTTTGTTTTAACTTTCTTTTCCAGGTTGTATAAATATGTGTATGTGCATTTTTCTTAAAGGTGCTCTTTAAAGACTTCCGGCTTAGGCTGAAGTAGTTGATTAGGCACGAGTGTATCTTAAAACTCAGACCAAGTTATTTATTCCATTTCCCTTAATTAATTATATAAAATTGTTGTATAATGGAACACTTCATTTTATCATTGCACAAAATGTAATGGTTTAGACACTCTGGGTGTCGGCCTACAAGGATTTTATCTCACACCATGCTCAACTATCTTTGAAAACCGAGTGGATTATATGCTTGCAAGTATTGACAAAGGGAAACATGCTACTTTCGATGCATGATTGTTTCTTGCTGCTTTTGAGGGAGACTGGGGAAGAGGACCGAGCCTTGCTCATGATGCAGTTTTCGCACTTTGTGTCTTTTCTTTTTAGTTGACAATATGCATGGGTTTTTGTTTTCTATGTTTTTAGTTTAGAAAGACATCATGGCATGACACTGTTTTGTGAGCTTCCATACTTGATTCTTATTCAGTTGTATTATCCATATTGCTTATGTTGTAGTTTATTCAGTTATATGCCTCCGCTATTTATTATTAATTGATGTTTACTTCCACTGTGATACTACCTATTACCTTAAGGGGCATAGTATCCCCCTCAGACACAAAAAGTCCCTCGACAGTCTCTGGAATTTGGGGAGATGCGCTTGAGGTCATGTATCCCACTGGTCTGGCCACCGTCTTAGAGGTGAGTTGGATCAGGATGTTTCACATGTTTGTGGTATTTCATGTTTCGGAATTTATTCGTATTTAATACGTACTATGTTTTTTTGATTGAGAAAGGGTTATTGACTTGGTGTATGGTTTAATACCCTGATTATGGGTGTGTTTCCCATATTTGATTGATTATGGCCATTTGGTCTAGAATGACGGTTATCCTTGCTTTTTTTTCTATGCATCATGTTGTTAGGATGTAGTTACCATTTATTTGAGATGCATGTGACTCACATTGTGAAAGTATGACTAAGGGGAATTTTACTGTGAGAGCTTCCCAAGGTAGGGTCATTTATGTATAATTTTTTGTTATGTTTAACCATGGTTATTGACTGCGAGAGATGTCGGGTGGTCACAAACCTGAGGGGTTAGACCGTGAGAGCTACCCAGAGGGTATTTATTAAAAGAATGTAGGACTATAGGTAACTGAATATGAGAGATGCCATGAGGTCATTATTTTTTATTGTTTCTATGCAGACCAAGGGGGAATTGACCATGAGAGCTACCCAAGTGGTCGTTGTAAATGATTAGTGCTATGTGAGACCAAAGGGGTTAGATTGTGTGAGATTTCTCAAAGGGTAATTATTTTTATTGAATTTATTATATGTTAATATAGATGTGTTATACTATAAAAACTTTCCCAGAGGTTTTCTTTGAATGTTTGATGAACGTGACGGGTCTGCAAAGCCAAAGAAAGATCTTGGACATGGTCTTACTTGTTTGTTAGATGGTATTTTGAGACATCTGTTTCACTATTACACAGGGGATACATAGCTTAGTATAGATCCCAAGATTTCATTATTCAAGGATTGAATAGTTAACGGATGTAAATTAATGTAATTGAAAACTGTCAAATTGTTTAATTTTGAGTACTTTCGAGTTTATTACTTGATTTCTAATTATTGCTTAATATATATATTCACTAACAGTTAAGCATTGATATTTTGGTGGCTGCTTTCTGGGATTCGTCTCACACCCTATTTTGGTCATGCTTTTAAACCCAAAGATATTAAATTGTTGTAGATATATATAAGGTAAATAACCCTTTTTCATCAGGTACTTGATTACCGTTGGAGCAAGAGATCAGGGGACCAAGCAGAGGCTTGCAATTTTGTTGGAGTTTACTGTTTTCTATAATTTGTCTATATTATTGTGTTTCCAACATTGTGACTTGTTTGGATGATTTCCTAGGCACATGTGACATGTATAATTTATTTATATAGGTTGCAGTTGTCTATACTATCAGTCTTCAACTATTTACTTCTATTGTATGATATTACTGCATCTGATTTTGTTTACTATATATTATTCTGCTATGCATACTCTGCCAATGAGGGAATAGTTTCCCCATTATCACACTATATCCCATGCTGCTAGTTGACAGCCTATGGTGTTTGGGGAAATGCGCTTGAGTTTATGTGACTAATTGGGTTCGGGGTACCTTGGGGGGAACCCAAAACCAGGACATTTCATCTTTCACCTAATGATTTGTACCCACATGGTTTAAATTCATAATGACTTTATCTATCCTTGCCTTAATGAACATTTATTGTGTCTCCATATTCATTATTTGTGAATGTTGTATTAGATTCTCTACTAGTTCAATTTCTCTTTTTTTGCACAATATACTACCATGTGTAGCTTCACATCTTCTCCAATATCTTTTAGTTATTCTTTCATCCATACCTATTGCGTAACACAATTTTTAACTAAAATTTACTATTATTCTGTAGTTCTATTAGAAATGATATATTTTTTTATTGAAGATCCATCTAATTCATTTAATCCCACTAAAAAGGCTCCAATGGTCAAGGATATTCTATTTGTAATTTATCTAGACTAATTTGTATCTGAGTATTCATACAAATATTTATCATTACCTATATATTATATAAAAAAATAATCAATTGTCCTTGATTATAACCCAATATATATTTTTAAAATATAGAGGTGATCCTCAATGGGATTAATTTGAAACCCTGTGACTAATCATGTAGAAACAAATCTAGTCTTGTGGATATGGGAAAAAATATTCTAATCAAATTTTGATAAACATTGAGATCAATAGATGTCTTTCATTATGTTTGGTAAGATCGATTCTAACTATAATTTCTATTGAAAACAATTTACTATCATGCATATCTGACTTCTTTAGTAGATCATTTGGGATCTTTTTTTCTAGGAAACAATCATTTATCCCTCTATTTGACTAACTTATAGCCTAATAAAAAATTTGAGTTCTTCGATCATTGACATTTAAAACTCGAAGATAATTATCTATGAAAATTCCTCCACCAAATTAATATTTAATCCTTAAAATAATATTTTTCTATACATAGGAACTAAAATTGAAGAACTCTCATTCAAATTATAGCTTACTCTAAAAATTTCCAACATAAATACTAGGATTGAGGTGATTGTTTCAAGCTCTATAAGGATTTTTTTAATAATAACAACTTCAATTAAAATCACCAGTTAGAAAATTAATTGGTATTTCAATATTGAATTAATTTTTGAGAATACGATTTACTAATTTCATCTTGAAATCAATCTTTTTGGTTATTAATTTCCTATGAATTTAAAAACAAATAGAAAGAGTCGAATTGACTCTAGAATTGCTGCCAATGTAAAGGTTGTTTCAAAATTAATTCTTTCAACTCATATATTTTCATTTCTACCAAAACATAATTTATTTAGATTACATTTCCATGATCATCATATTTATTTTATAAAATTCACATTGTCCCTATGATATTGTGATGTGTTGACCTCCTCACATGATCCATTTTCTAATTTTTTTCTATTTTATCTAACTATTAATTTCTGGAAATGATTCAATATTATTCATTTATTTAGTTTTTAAATAATGACAGATTCTTTTAATATAATAGAGTACTATGAGTTATATTTTTTGTACTTTGTGTTTGTGTTGGAGTATATTTATCACTAATAATATTTTCCTCATCGATCTCATCACGTCTCTTCGAGTGTGGAGTCAATGGTTAACCCTCTTCTATAACTTCTTTATCCACCTATTCTATCTTGGAATCTTCTTCACTTGTAGTACTATGTATCTCATTAGTTTTTTTACCAATTTATTCTACTTAATAATATAAATCTCCCAAGAATATAATAATTTATTTGTTCATATATTTATCTTCAACAACATAAACATCATGACTTCCAAAAAAATTCTCAAACTCTTGGGGAGAAACTTATTATACTTTATCAAAATGGTGTAGTATATAAAAATACCCTATTACACCACATATATATATATATTTAACATGATATATATCCTTTTTAGATGTAAAACTGACAAATGAACACCTAAAAGTGCTTAAATATAGGATTTCATCCATGTTATATCTCACATGGGGTACTCTTTTCTTGAGGGCTTAGAAAAACCTATTTTTTCATGCACACTTCCACATAAATAGTGTACTTAATTATTGGAGTGATATTATACATTTCATGTGAAATTTATTTGTCAAGTTTTTTTCATTTTATTTATCCTTTCTGAGAAACCATTTTGCTCCAATTTTCTCACTTTTGATACAAATTTCTTAATTCTATATATTTCCATATAATTTTTTCAATGAGAGGTGTACACCCTTCAGTTTTTAGATCACGTTTTTAATAAACATCGTCATTTAATTGTCATATCATCTATTAAACTATATAATTCACTCAATTTCATATTTTTCTTGTTAACATTAACCTGATAAAACCCATTTTACTACATTAAACAATCATTAAGATGAATTATTTTTCACTGTATATTATAGGAATATTCATGGGTCAAAATACATCATTATGGATCAGATCTAATAGATTTCAGGACCTATTATACTATAACTGATGGTTATTTCTCACTATTTTCTATCTTAAACATATATCGCAGTTCCCCTCTTGGTTTAATCATACATTTAGAATTTCAGTCACAACATTCAATTTTAATTTTTTCCTACTTTATTGATGAATTTTCCTGATCAATCATTGCCAAAGGCCATTTTATTCTTACACGATAAGAAGAAAAGTTTCCTCCTTAAAATATAATTTGTATTGATTTAATTTGGTTATACACTTATTCATTTTTTGTTATTATTAAATGTGAACCCAAGTCCTATGTCAAACAGATGGATAAATCTTAAAATATTATGTTGAAGTCCATCTAAATAAAGGACATTTTTGTTCCTTACCTAATATCCTATTGAAATTTCATTTCCACCTCCCATGATTTTTTAAGCTCCATAATTTCCAATTATTACCAAACCCTTAACATGAACCTTCATATTCTTTAATAGATTCATGTTTCCCATCATGTGTGATAAGCACCCACTCTCAAGAATCCTTGTGATGTGGATTTTTTTTTCTTTGAGTGAAATTTCATCCAAGATATCCCTATCATTATTCCTCTTTTCATTAAAGGAAATTATTTGTCAATTTGAGTCTCAATATGGTCACTATTAATTTTCATCATGATATGATGAGAGATCATACTCCTATTCACTTAAAGGATGAATGATGTTTTATATGGGTTTCTCATTCAGCTGTTTAGATTCCATTATCGCTTGGCTTTTATTGGAGTAATTTCAACTTCAATACTGCCAATAATTTATATCATTATAACCAATTTTATAGATATTATAATAATATCCAAAAAATAGTTTTGTTTTTATGTTTTAGGGTAAATTTTTATCCTCTATTTGTAACACCCAAACATGGATTCCACTCAACAGTTCCCCAAGCCCGGTTGAGAACATGGCCTCGAGAACATCAACCCAAACTCCATATGCCACTTACTTGTAGGTATTTCCTAGGTGTGTTTTTGGAGAGACTATTCCCTCATCACCAAAGTGTATCACGATAGAATATCCATAACAAACAAGTAACATGTGCATTAAATCATACAAACAGGAAGTAACAAAAGAAGATAGATTAAATAAACAATACCATAAGTCATATCATATACAAAGCGATGATATAATCCATATGTCATTAAAAAATTCCAAAGAATGTACACATGACCAATATATAATACAAGTAACAAAAGTACAAAAATAAGTATCTCTGGTAGTATCATAAGCCTCAACTTGATCCCATGATCCCTTGTTCTTAAGAAGGAATCAAGAACCTATTGTAGGGATTTTTCCCCTATTAATTCCCCTAATCATATAATCTATTCAGGTACCCCAAAGAGATCCAAACATGGTGTGAGACTAATACCAGTTCGAAATAATCCAAGGCATGTTCCTTCCAGTCAGTGAATATATGTGACAACAATGGTTAAGTAGATATATATTAAATAAAGGAAGTGATCAAAAGTATTCATCCTATAATTTTTTGTTCTCATTTCATAAAAATTTCATTTAATTATTTTTATTTAAGAAATAATTCTATGATTTAACAGTCAATACTGTTTCATTTATAATCATGTTCAATTAATGATTCCATCTTATTTAGTTAATAAGTCTCGAGGCCCAGCGTGTAGTTTGGCAGTCAAATCATAACAACTATTTCAATCATTAATCAACTTATTACTTGAGACATTCCATGGGATTACTATATTGGAATCTATGTATCTCTTTAGGTATATTATAAACCAATACCTTACAATCTAATCTATGGTGAAACTCTAAAGAACCCAGGTATCACTATAGGTGTAATATAATGTCACAACCACTCAAGTCTATCATTGGAAATCCACTAACAGAGTCCATGTATCATCCAAGGAATAATGTTAAAATTAACTTTGATTCCATCCATTCAATTCCTATTTGAATCCATGTATCACTCTACATATAATAGTCAAGACTCAGATTCTGTCCTTGGACGTCCTCTAGGGAGTCCAAGTATCACTCCAACATAAGCATGGAATATTCCAATTGAGTCCGTCCATGCAATTCATCATTGAATTGATGTGTCACCCAAGTAGTATAGGAATTAAATATCTATAATTATCATTTAATAAAATTAATTTAACATACCAAGGTCAAAACCAAGAACATATCATTTACAACTCACCATAGAAGGTGACTCAAGGAATTGGACAACTCAAAAGGCTTTCCTTTAATTTAAATCATGCAGGAATTTCATTAAAAACCCATCTCAAGATTCATCATTCAAACAAAATCATTAAATAAAAATCATTAATTCAATATCATTTAATCAGGATGATTTAATATGATAAGGTCAACATCTTGTGCAATGCATTTTCACCTTACCTAAAAAGGTGGAAAAAGGGTATAACTAGCTTAGAAGGATTATCCTCTAATTCTACTCACATGGGTATAAGGAGTCATTAAAAAATTTAATTATTAATATTTCCAAACCATATTCAAATTAATCTATAACACACCATAAAAGGAGGGTAAAATCATGGAAATGTTTTTAAGGCTTAGCCATTAATTATCTAACATGGATAATTAATTTAATAATTAAAGTAAAACATTAAGAAGATATTAAATAGCCAAGTCCAATAGTATATTCAACTATCCATTCATATTAATTCATTCAATTAATCTCATATTTAAATTCACTTTATAATTCCATTCACATTTGACATCCCAATAAAGGTGTATAATTCACACCATAAGAAATAATTCCAAAAGCTACCCACGGTGGTTTAATTCAATATCAACTCACCCAATGGGTGGTTCTAAATAAAGGTTCATAAAATATAAACATTCATTTATGGGGATAGTATGGATGATAAATATTATCATTATTGGGTATATTGAATAAAAAATTAAATCTGATAAATTGGTTCATGAAAAGTCTCAATTTATCAAAGATCAAAGAGAAGTAATTGATCATGAACAATATTTTAATCATAAGGGTAGAAATCCATGAATGGTGAGCTTTAAGTTGTTTTAAAAGTTTTATTTTTGAATAAAAAATCAACAATGAAGGAGTAAGAATAATTGTGTTCATTGCACCTCAATTTTCCTCGATCTTGTTGTCGATCATCACCATATCTCAATGCACCTATGAATAATGGGAGATCCTCCTATTAAATGTACTAGGGTTTGGAATATAACCCTATAATTCCTCTATAACGAAGCATTTATTGTGGGAATTATGTTTCAGTTTTATTAATGAATTAATAAAATAATTAATTTAATAATCCACTAAACATACCTTCCAATGTCCACTTTATCTAAATGTCCCACACTATCTAACTTAAGGTTGCACCTAGGGTTAGAAACACATTATTGATTCAACCATGGACTCTAATTTCTTATTCAAGAATCCATTTAAGAGTAATCCCATTTTTTTTGAAACACTTTTCTCACATAATATAAAATATATTTATTTTTTAAAATTAATTTCTAGCATAGTGGCCATCAAAATCACACACCATCTCACTGTATGGTTCATAAAATATTTCTAGATATATTTAAACATCTTATATAGATAACTAATGATTTCTAAATTATTCCCTCATGAATATTTTTATCTAGAAAATAAAAACTAAAGAAAAATATGGGGATACTGAGACGGCATCTGGAACTCACGCTCTTCAGATCTCTCCTACATGCTTCCATATTGATACATCACTTGAACCGAAGGAATAGTCTATCTACTCAGGATCCTCTATTATCGATCCTCAATTACCACTAGGTTGTTCATGAATGTGGCCCCATCCTCGATATCTAGCTTTCCACAGTCAACAACTAGACTAATTTTGGGATTATGTAACTATGGAAAGAAACCTCATCAACCCTTTATAAGGTCTCGAATGGACTAATGAACCTTAAAGATTTCTTACCTCCCTGTCTAAATCTACAAAATAATCATCATGGGTAGAATCTCAGGAAAATGTGATATCCCTACTCTAAATCCATGGGACTATGACGTCGATCTACATAATATTTATTCCTACTCCAAGCTGTCATCATCTTCTCATGGATGACCCAAAAATTCTCCATTATTATCTTCACCATCTTTGACTAAACAATAGATGCTTCACTGATCTTAGTAAAACATAAGGGTGACTTTAAGTTATACCATAAATAGCCTCAAAAATTTTATACAATTATTAGAGTGGTGTTTATTATTTTAGGCAAACTCCACCATGTGCAAGTGATCCTCACAGCTCTTGACAAATCCTAACACACAATCCCTCAACATATCCTCCAACACGGGGATAATGTTCTTGGTCTACCCATTTTTCTAGGGGTGGGAGGTTGTACCCATCCTCATATGGGTCCCAAAAGTCTCCTACCAGCCTCTCTAAAAAACTGTTTTGTGAACCAAAAATCATGGTCATAGGCAATAATTGAGGGAACCCCATGAAGGAAAATGATCTCCCCTATGTACAACTATCCAAAAATCTCCACCAAAATATATGACCTAATTGTAAGTAAGTATTCTAACATCCTAGGTCATTTAAATTTCATCCATGTGGATTTATTACCTCTCACTTTACATGGAATACCTATAACAAATTCTACAGAAATTCCATCCCATTTCACCTCTTGGGTATCAGGAGGCTGTAAAAACCATGTTGGAAAAAGGTCCTCCACCTTTTCTAGCTAAATAGTGAGGAACTGTGAGGTAAAATATTACATGATCTACCTCATGTCACTCCTCCAAAACTACTTCTTAAGGTCTCTTTACATATTCCCTACACTACGATGTACAATTGAAGGATACATGTGAAACACCCTCATCACCTACTTCCATATCATGATTGGGACCACTGTCCATCACAGAAAAAGGATCTTATGATTCCCTCATTTTGAAAATTCTTTGGTATGTCTCCTAAAAATATCCGGGCACGTAAGACCTCAAAATCGATCTATACCATATGGGCCTCTCTTACACAGTGGAGAAGAAAATGATCCAACATCATCAATGTAAGAAAATATTAAACCTCCCACCCAACTAGGATCAGCAATAAAGAATCCAATTGATCTGATGCCTCCTACACTAAATGATCCTGGAACTTCTTACCAAGGGCATATTCCACCACATTTCCCTTCCCAGGAGTATAGACAATATCAAAGTCATAATTATTTTATAACTCCATCAAGTTCCTCTATATTAGTTTCAAGTATCTCTTCATGAAGTCATAACTGAGACTATGATGGTCTTAGTAAATAATAAAGAACTCTCCTAGAAGGTAATTCCTCCAAATAATTAGAGAAACGATTACCAATTCAAACTCTGAGTTGTGAGTCACATAGTTCTACTCATGATGTCATAACTACTTCATTCTATATTTGAGACAACATGTATCTTCACCAACACATAGTTGAGACTATCCATAGAGGCATTCAAATATCCTAGATACTCTATACCCTCCTCCAGTAGTCTCAAAATAGGATCACTCATCTTCTTTATCTTTAACTACTCAAAGAATCCATGGCACTACCCAGTACTGGTAAAAATAATCCCTATCAACTTCATAGTGGGTAAAGATAATCTAATCCCTTATAATTGATCCTCAAACCTCTTATAGTACCACCAACAAGACAAAAAACTCCACACATCCAAAATTACATTGGGTGGATCCTAATGAAACAATACATAAATTTTCACTCGGACCATAGATAATCTATGATTATAAATGGCATGCCTCAAAAATTAAACATCTTGGATCTAAAACTATAACATCCATAGATTACCATAAATCTCATTCTCCAAAAGAAATTCTATTACCATACTTATCTTATATGCATGATCCTCCTTATACATAGAGTATATGGGTTTGTTTTCATTGAAGATGATAAAAAATGAGTCCATGTATGTGTGTAAGATCTAGTTCATCACATCCATAAACATAGTGGGGGAATTTTCCCACTAAAAGGAATCCCTAGAAACTAAGTGTCCATAATGACATGAAAATTATAGATTTAGGACATTATCCTAAGAAACTTTCAACTGGTGGTATCTCGAACATATATCGATTATTAAGAACCATCTCATTCCTCACAACTGATCAAATAGGTCATAAATCTTTAGAAAGGGACACTGGTTCTTTATCATGGTGTAACAACTCTGAATTTTCAATTTATTTTACTCATAATATTATATGGAAAATTTTTGGATCTAGGTACTGATATGGTGTGAGATTCTGAGGCCAACTGTGCCTAGAAATAATTTTTTCATATATTAAATATATTATTATCATGAACATGTATTTTACCTAAAAAAGTGGAATAAATATTGAATGGGGTCCCAGATCAAAGATCCAAGGGACCATTGAATTCAAAACATGGGTTTTACCCTAGTCATGATATAACCTTTTCCAATGTCAAGAATTTTTGAAAAAATTTCCACAGGAATGAAATTAATAAAATTAATAAAAAAAAATTTGTTAAGTTTATTTTGTTTCACATAGTAACTGAACTCTTCAATTTAAAAGCATTAATTCCCAATTTACATGGTTAGAATCATAACCCTACAAATTTGATATGACCCTTTGTATAGAGAATTGGAGGATATCACAGTGAATGATAGGGGATCATGATTGGATCAAGGTTCATTGCACTTTCATTGTTCATTGATCTCACCAACGATGGAAACTCGTGATTTTTATTCATCAGTGATCAATCCAAACTTCTGGAAGAATGTTTTATTTTTGATATTCCATACAATTATTTTATACCATTTGTACTCAAATCAATTACATAAAAACTAATTTATTACCACATCGATGGTAGATTTATCATAATGGATTTTGTTTTTACATTGTTTATTTACAATTAATTGGTATAAATTATATGACAATGGGTTGAGTATTAATGAAAAAAAGTTTAGGTTCATTCCTCACATGTTGCGGCTTATGGATCCCTCACCCCCCATTTTACCACTCATTAATCATGACTTTTTCTGTAGTACATCATTTGAAAATTAACTCTTATTTGATCCTTTTGTGACTATTATTTGACACAATGGATTAATATAGTTGGTATAAATTGTGCTTGAGGTTTCATTTTGAGGATCGATGAAGACGGTGGATGTTTCCTGGAGGAATGAGACCACATCAGACCACAATTTCCATTCCTATAAATGATAAATAATGGAGGATCGAGGTGGTGGTGGATATTATTGATGGATCAATTTTTGAGATGATCGAGGAATAGAATATAGTTTGTGGGAGATGGAACGTTCGGATGACATAAGATCAATGAATTCTGATAAGGATGGGAAGTCAAGAGTCCTAGAGGATAGTGTGGAGAATATACTGATAATCTGAAAAGTACCAGGTTACACTCTATGTAATACATGATCACACATCATTTGGTAACCCATATATATAAAACTAGGGTTTCTAAGGAGAGTTATATATCAGAAGTCATGTGACTCTATCACAGGCTGTGTGGATCATGATTGGTATCTCAGTGTGTAACTCAGAGGTTACATGAGCAAGATGAGGTGTAAATAGGAATAGATTGTGGTATATGAGATCAGTAAAATGAAACAATAAAAGTTTCATATGATCATTACATGATTTTCACTATTCATATATATCTTTATTTACTTATTGGGTGAGATATCAGCACACATGGAAATTAAAATGTGGACTAGTATAATTTGTATGTGTTATCTTCGTTCATTCCTATGAGGTTAAAATGTGGTATTACATCCACATATTAGGATTATGATCCTCTATAGAGGACGAGTCTTAAAAAGAGTTCATGGTGTCCCTCTGTAAGACTGGAGTGTGATAATCTATAATATCGATAACCTTGGTTGGGTTTTTAGGATCAACATGACCTACTTGATTAGGGTTTGTATTTTCCATATAGAAGTATATTTCAATAAGGTTCAGAATATCCTTAAATAATAACCCACTACATTGCGTGTACATCCAATTCGGGTTCGTGGTATACCCCATTAGTACTGGGTGTGATACCATCTCAGTATCAGGGTCTTTTGAGACTAGTGATCTTTCTTAGGTGGGTCCCAGTGATCATGATCTTTTGAATGAGTTTCTATGATGATTTCATCAATCATGGAGTGGACTCTCTTAGAACAATAATTACTTCAAGCAGCATCCTAAGGCTGGATGTTTGGTTCTGACCTCCCAAAGTTGAAGTGTCCTCCCTAAGTAAATCTTGGTTATTGTGTTATCCATTTAATACTATATCATTATTATGAGACTAATATTCTTGTTGCTTTATGTTTATTTTCTTAAGGTTTACTATTGGGTATTGTTATACTCACCCCTACACGGGCTCTGCCCACACGTGTCATGTCTTATGTGGAAGATGTCCCATTTGACATTGTCCTAGGAGTACAATGAACTGTTGAAACATAGATTGAGATAATGAAAATTTGTTTTTTTCTAGTGATTTAATTTAATTATAGTCATGTCTCTTTGGGTAGTGTGTACTCTCTATAGTTTTGGTTGGGATTGTATTTTCCCCCATTTTTAGTTTCATCGCTCTTCATTCATACTCTCATTGTGAGATCATAGATGTTTACATGAAATGGTTTCAATTGTTTTATATGAAAACATTAAATGGGCTTGGATATGTGTTCATGTGTACATGTACATTAGGATATTGCCTCCCATGTGTGTGATATGCTTACTCTGAATTGTTCACTAGTTGTATAACTATTGGAGGTGGGCTTGGGGTAGACATGGTTTGGGAACCCATGGGTGGGGTTATGTTAGATTTGAATCAAAAGAGTTTATTTTACCCTGGGACCATATTTATCTGAGATTAGTTTTGTGAAATAGTGTTATGTGTTTTGATTTATTCTTTCAGGCCAGTGATTCAAATGCTGGTGCAATAGCTGACCTATCCATATATCAAGACTCCAATCACCTTATTTTTGGCTTGGTACATGTAGGATTTAGATACATGGAAAACATTGGTACATGAATCATATAGGAAAGGATTGTTTTCCCATTTTTTTCTTTATTTATCTCTACATACATACTCTTTGACCGTGGAACATTTTTTTTATCTCAGGATACCTCCATGAAGGCATCCAACCAAGATCCCAGTACATGATCATGAGGATGATCCACTGGAGAGGCTTGAGTACATGGGAGTGTACAAAAGATATAACCTCTTGGTGTTTTACTAGCTATATAATTACCCATTGAGTAGTATCTAAAACTGGAAGTAATAGCTAAGGATGAACACAGGGGGAGTGCACTTCATGAGTTTCATAGAAAGTTTCATCCCATGTTTTGGGGCAAGGAAGACCCCTAGGTGGATAAGTACTATTTAGAGGTAGTCACTCGATTTTTATTCATTTTGAGGATTCCGATAGATCAAATGACAGTCCTCACAGGGATTCTTTTTCAAGTATTTGTTGAAAGATGGTGGAATTTAGTGACTTGGTCACACGATGAGATATATCTATCCTAGTTGGACTTAGATAATCTCTTTTGGGATAATTTCTATCAATCCATTTTATGATCAATGCATATACATGAGCTTCTACATCTACAATAAGAAAATTTAATAATGGAGGAGTATTAGATAAGGTTTATTGATATCTTATGATACTCCATGGATATGGTGTGACATACACTCTTTAGAACATGAGATTTTGAGCAGAGATTGTGCTAGGATATCTGGTATTCAATGATATCTCTTTTAATTACTACATATTATGTAGTGTTGTAGAGAAACTTGGGGTGGAGAGCTTCCTAGATGTGATGGTGTTGACGGTGGGTGCTGGTATTGGACACATAGGAGCTGAGTCATGGGTAGAATGTAGTTAACAATAGTAATATGGATCCAAGTTTTTTAGATGTTTTAGAAGATGACCCCAGGATGTAGAATTATCAATGAAAGTACCACAATATGGATAGAATTAGAAGAGGGATAGGTGGTTTCTCTCATGTGATAGTTGGGGACATTTGACAAATGATTTTATAACCCATCATAAATCTTATCAGTATAGGGTCAAGGGACTGTTGGTGTAGATACAATAGAATGAGAAGGGTGGTTTGTAGGGTGGTGGCCAGGGTGGAGGGGTTATTAGAGTGGAAGCAGGTGATCATAATGTTTACTTTTTAACACCACAAACCCTAGGTGATCCATTCCAGGCTCAGGGAGCTAGTGGCCTAGGACAAGGCCAACTACAATCTATGGAGGAATATGACTCCAAGGCCCTAGAGATGATATGAGGTACCATTTTTTCTTCTCTAAAATAGATATAGTTTTATAAGGAATAGATTTGAGTCATTAATTTATTTCAAATTCTTTGATTCAAGACATGAAGATTCCAGTTGATCCTTTAGTTCAACACTTGTGCTTGTAGACTCTAACCAGAGTTGAAAAATGATTTGCAGACATCTACTGATAGTGAAATCTAACACTTGGACAAGAGAATTTTGTAGAGACCTAGGCTTGATGTACATAAAAATCACATTTAATATTCATAATACTTAATAAATAACACAAAAAACGCCCAAAGACCGTATTAGTTTAGTTCCTTTGGAAACTCGGGACATAATATTCAAACCATGGTGAAAGACCTTCAACATCTCCCATAAAGATCATCCAATTTATGCTACCTAAAACCTTTATTTATATCATGGGGAAAAGAAAACATAAAATTTTTGAGCTAAAATTAATAGTAAGGGTAAACATAGTGAACATACAACAAACCAAAAACTTTTGAACATAAAAACATGAACAAAATTTTTAAACATCAAAATATTGAGTCATAAAATAAATCTTGGAAGTATGTAAGGAATGGATCATAAAGTAACATTAACCATGATAGAATAGTAATGGAATAAAACATGTAATTGAGGAAAACTAATATGCACAAAATATGATTTCTATAGTATCCAATGAAATGCTTCCAAGACCATCATAGTTGAAAAAGTCCATTACTAAACTAGGTTTACATGCCGTTTCAGCCATATATTACTAAACCATATTTAATTTCCATTCCAGTAGTGTCTATCTCATGAGATATAATTCATTACCCAATTAATTAGAGGGATATATATGTCCAACCCATCTCTTAATGCTGTTTTTATTTACATGTTCCATAAAACATAAATCAGTAATCATATCATAACCTTAGAAAGAAAATGGATTTATTAAATATCATTTTATTATAACATAATCCATATAAAAGATCATTCCATAATTAATGAAATAAAATCATAGTAAAAATAGGGATAGAAACATAACCTTATTTAAGAGTGTCGTCTTATATGGAAAATAATTTTGATAAAATAATGTAACTTAATTCCTGAGGAAAATATCCTTTCTTTTTAATAAAAGTTTTCTCTTCTAAAAATGACAAAAAATTTTAAAACAAATTAATTTTATTGAAAATAAACTTGAAATAAAGTAGAGGAAGCTTCATGTAAATAAGGCATCAGAAAAGCATAAAAATACATTAATGCCTTATAAGTTAAAAAACATTATTCTCGTACTTTTTTCAAAAAAGTCAAAAGTAACTCGTATGGTAAATATAAGAAGGATTCCTTCCAAACCATGTATTAAAAGTCAAAATGGGTAAAATGACTTTAAAAATACGTAGAAAAATAGTGAAAAATTTATGAGAATATTCTAATAAAACATGTAAATGGATGATAAATATACTCCTAGTAAACAATTATGTATAACCAATCTCAGATAAAAATGAGATTCACAATGTTATCCCTTACCATAGGTCTCATAATCACTGTACGAGTCCAAAACTCCTTTTCATCATTGGACTTACTTTGGATCTCTTCATAGGGACACTAGGGATGAGATTTTTGGAAAATAATAAATATAAAAGTTAAATAAGAATGTTGATAGGATAATTGGGTAGGTTTTGGTCAATCTAGAAGGATCAAGGTGGTGTGAGGAAATGTGGGAGGAGATTCCTTTTTATAAGATAGGAGGAGGGGGACTTTGGGAAGGTATTAAATTATTATTTTATTATAAAATAATTTTCAGTTTTAAAAAGGTCCAAAACTTATTTAATTCAATGATAATATGTGTATTGTTTGAAATCTTCTCATCCAATATGTTTTAGACAAGTTTAGGTCTCAAATATAACCTTATCTTTTAGCTTTAACCCTTTATTTAACTAATATAACTCTTACCACGTCTTCTTGTATATTAATAATATATGGTTAATATAGTTACTATAAAATGTCAATGGAACCTAAACTGGTTCATGAATGACTTGTTAAATATTATCTGAGTCATTTGGAATAATATTATATTTTTATTACTATTATATCATTTAATAAAATAATATTTTTTTTAAAACTCATTTATGTCAATTTTTATACTATTCATATCATGACCTTTTAAAAATACATAACAAATTGATTATTTTGAAAAAACATAATTAATTCAAAGATAAAAAGTCATACTCATCCATAAAATTCATTTATGGCATAAAAAGTTTCAAAATAAATTTATTTTATTATTTATAATCACATTTATTTAAATCATTCAATAAAAAGATAATCCCTACATCATTATTATGTCATACATAAATTTATTTATTTAGTGTCTAAAAATTATAAATAAAATACCATGATGTAGTACATATTTTTGTATTTCCAATGAATATTGATAGACATAGTGATCAGTTATATAACCCTATATTAAAATTGATTTATTGAAAGATATATGTTTATGTTATAATTATCATTACTTTAAATTAATTCTTATAAAATGTCATTTTCATATCCAACTGGATCCATGGGGTCCCAAAATCTTCCCAAGAATACCAATGGTCCGAAATATCTCATACAATAGGATTAGGGCATGTGTTAGGGTAGTTTAATATTATTATAATATTATTTTTGTACCCTTATTTACCAAATTTACACTTTAACCATAGTAAATAAAATATTTACTGAAGTTACTATTCATTATTTCCCAAAAAAAAGTATCTATTTACACAATTTGAACCTTCTGATTTCAAATAGGGAATCCATTTTTCAAATTTAAAACATAGAAGTTTCAGTAATTATTTCATGTTGTCAGAACAAAAAAGCAGGCTTTTAAGAAGTAATAACTATCAAAAGATTGACATGTGTTTATATCCAATTTAAAAGTAAAATTACTTCCAACGGCCAAAATTGGTATAAATGATAAAAATATAATACAATTATACTCTAAAACTATTTAAATGTACAAGATAACAATATAAATAAATTAGATTAAAATACAGTGTTGACTTAAAATGCGTTATTTTTTCACTATTCATTAAAAAATGTACTTTATCAAAAAATTACCAAAAAATCAACATAAGTAAATTTTTATGTCCTACTTCCAAAGGAGAAGTTTATTTTTTCATATAGAATATATTAAATTATTAAAAACTATATTTAAAATCTATGTGCCATTAAAAGGAAGAAAAAAATCATTTTTTTTGAAAAAGAACTTATTTTATCCAAAAAATTGATTTTGTTCTTATATAACGTTCTAGAAAATATATAATATTGATTTTAATGTTATATAAAATTTAAAACATGGTTAATACTATTCATAATTTCTAGTTTATATCCCATTAAATAATAATATTTTAACAATATATCATTGTTTAGGGAAACTCAGTATTGTGTATAACACAAGATATTGAGAAAGGTCAGTCTTGCATGTAAGACAATCCAAGTTAGTGTTGCATGTCATTAAAGGTTACTTTGGTGTTGTGTATAACATAATCCAAACATAGTTCTTTTATACATATAACAAAATATAAACTCAATGTTGCATGAAATGAATTCTTTCAAAAGAACATGAAATTGTGTGTGACACAAGACAAGAATAGAGTTACGTATACTGCAAGCTAATATGATATTTTTATAGCACAAAATAGTCTTAGTGTAGCATAAAACACAAGGCATTAAAGAAATTAAAAAGAATCTATCTCATAAAATATCAAGGGGTAAAATTTTACCCCCTAAAATAAATTTCTCCCTCGAAACTCATCAGGGTTATACATGGTTTTCTACTTGAAAGTTTCTTTCATGGAAACCCATATCCTAAAAAAGAATACTAAAATATCATTTTAAAAATAATTTTAGAAACATGATAGTTACTTAAAGTAACTCATCACTATGTTTCTACATAGGAGAACATTGGTGGGAAGTTAAACATGGTTATGGAAGCGAAATATAACCATCAAGTTCTGATGGATTGTGATAGAGAATAAGGTTTTGAGAAAGTTAACTTTAAGAAATCCATAAATCTATTATGATTTAAGGGACTATCTGATTTATTGAATAAGAATGTACTAGGATAAGATTTTTGATTTCAATATCATTTTCCTAAAGTTGATGATTTTTTTTGCATGAGAATAAATATTTACTTGATTTGAATACAATATCACCATTGATCATTCCCTAAAAAAATTCCACTTATTATCTTATTTGATGAAATGAAGTTGAATTTTTCATTCTTTAAGTGTTAGAAGATGATACAACAAAATGACAGGCCATTCCATCTATCTCAATAAAAAGGTTAGAACATGTTATCAAATATGCATAAGTCTGCCTATAGTGAGATCATACATTAATATAATAAACTTCAATTAGAATATAACTTATACTATCCATAAATGGATAATATTAAAATCCTTCAGGAAAATTAAAATATAATACTTTGGAAGGAGGTGAGCCAAATTGACTTAACATTTTTCTCCCATATCTCATTTGACAGTTCTCAGTTATCACATTCCAAACATCTAAATACCTTAATCATTTATTCTCTTGAAACATTATAAAAACATGAATTACCATAGAACCTTAGTGAAAACATGTATTCTATCAAAATTAACTCTTTCCACAAACAAAATATACCATAAATTCTATATACTCAAACCATGATATCAGTTTTTCCTTTTATTAGTCATGATCTCATTAATATTATCAAACATATCATCATCTCTTTATCCCTTCATTATGTGCATATCACGTGCTTTCAGAAAATATTTCAATCACTTTTTATGGTTACCAGTACCATATAATTATTAAAAACCACAATAAACCAAAACATAGATATTCCAATATTCCATAATACTAGAAATGATATTTCAGAACACTATTTTTGAATCCTATTATATAAAAACTTTATTGTCCCACTACTTCATTTTCATACTAAAAATCTCCAGTAGTGATCGCATGTGACTTCCCTTTGACTTTTTTACTTAAGAGGTTGTTGACTTAGATCATCATTAACCCTTGCATTAGGAATTGGTTAAAATAATTCCCCATTTCCATACACTTGTATCATTGAAGTGTTGGTGGTGAGTTCTCTATTGTCTTTTCACTACACGCATCATTAAAAACCCTTTTCCATTACTTTTTCACTCAATAGCTTGATGACCATATTTTTTACACATGAAACATTTTCTAGTCCCATTAAGAAATATCCACAATGTTTCTTTCCACACATTAAGAATAATAATACACTAATCTTCTTTTCACTATTGTTTTGAGATTTTCCTATTGAACTCCATATTTTTTTCTTTTCAAAACCATGAGATGGATATGTAACACCAAAATCCAGTTCTACATTAAAATCACAACATAAAATCTCTTTATAGCTACTGAAGTCTCTTATAGATAATTTCCATTGAATACATGGTTTTAATCTAGTGAATACTCGATCAACTTTACTTTCACGTATGATGAAAAATACATAACTATACCTGGAGAGTCTTTGAAAATTATACTCTTATATACCAATAGATTCATCATCCTTTTGCTTCAGATCAAGGAACTCCTTTTCCATATTTTTTCTAATAATATAATGGAATTACTTATTGAAAAATAAGTTCTTGAACTCATCCCATTCCATGGATTCAATTTTATATTTCTAACTTGTATTATTAATTAGATTCCACCACTATTATGCTTCACCTTCTAAATGATAAAGATCCCAAATGACCTTTTCCTGTTCCAAACAATGAAGAATGGAAAATATATTTTCAATGGTACTGATCCATTATTCAGTGAGAAGTCGATCAAGAGACATACTAAAAGAAGGTGGGAGTTGCCTCAAGAAGGACTCAATAGAATGTTGTTCCCTTCTCCACTCTTTGGATTTCTAGAATGATTCATAGATTATTTAAGTATAGAAATAAGATTTTTCATTCTATCTCTCATAAAATATGGTTATTCAGGAGTAAAATCATTTCATTTCCCAGTTCATTTATCATTAACATAGTTCTTTTGGCTTCCTGTAATCATCTAAATCCCAAAAATAATAGAGTGAGAGAAGAAGGCGTACTTTTAATCTCTAACATCATAGATTTAATCTGAGGTTATTCATGATTATTACTATAATTCTTAGACTGTAACCTATAGTTATACTTAACCTTAGGAACTACCCTAGATATATCTCAAAAATATATATAGGGATCACAAAAAAGATTTCACATCCTAGTGTCCAAAGGATAACTAAACCTTCGCTCTGATACCAAATGTAGAGACCTAGGATTGAAATAAATATACATTATATTTATTTTGAGAAATACTTATTACATTACACAAACAGAAACCCAAAGACCATATTAGTTTATTGCCTTTGGAAAATCGGAACATAATCTTCTAATCATGATGAAATATCTTCAACATCTCCCAAAAAGATATTCCCCTTTTGTTTTCCTACCTAAAACCTTTCTTTATATCATGGGGAAAGAAAACATAAAAATGGTGAGCTCAAATTCTTAGTAAGGGTCAACATATAGAACATAAATATAATCAGAAACATTTGAACATAAAAACATGAACATAATGTTTAAACATCAAAATTTTGAGTCATGAAATAAATATTAGCAGTATGTGAGGCATGGATCATAAAGTAACATTAAACATGATAGAATATCATTGGAATAAAACATATAATTTTGTAAAATTAATAATCACGTAATATGATTTCCATAGTAGCCAAGGCATTGCTTCCAAGACCATTATAGTGGAAGAAGTCCATTACTGAAATGGGTTTGCTTACCATTCCAGCATTGTATTACTGAACCAGATTTACTTGTTGTTTCGGTAAGGTCTATCTCATGAGATATAAATAATTACCAAATTCCATGGGAGGATATATTGGTCCCACCCATCTCATAATGAAATAATTCTTACATGCACCACAAAACATAAATCATTCATCATAGCATAACCTAGGAAATAAAATTGTTTCTTAAATATCATTTCATCAAAAAATAGTCCATATAATTAAGTTCATTCCATAATTAATGAAATAAAATAATAGTAATAATAGGTATAGGAACATAACACTATTTAAGAGTGCCATATTAGATAGAAAATAATTTTGATAAAATATTTTAACTTAATACCTGAGGAAAATATCATTTCTTTTTTTTAAAATGTTTTCTCTTCTCAAAATTTCATGCAATTTTAAAAGAAAATAATTTTGTTGAAAATAAAAATGAAACCCGGTAGAGGAATCTTTATTGAAATATGTATTTAGGAAAGTATAAAAATCCATTCATTTTTTATAATTTAAAAAAACATTCTTCTCATACTATTTCTGGAAAAGGCAAAAAGTACCTTGTATGGTAAATGTAAGAAAGAATCCTTCCAAACCATGTAGTAAAAGTCAAAATGGGAAAAATGACATTAAAAATTGATAAAATAATAGTAAATAATTTATGAGAATATTCTTAGAAAACATGGAAATGGATGATAAATATAACACCAGTAAATACATATGTATATAAAATCTTGGATAAAAACGAGATTTGGAAAGTCATCCCTTACCTTAGTTCTGATACTCTTTGCACGAGTCCAAAACTCATTTTCTTTTTTGGAATTCCTTTGGATATTATCTTAATGACACTAGTGATGGAATTTTTGGAAAACTAAGACCTCCAGAAGTTAAATAAGAATGTTATAAGGAGAATTGGGTAGTGGTTGGTCATGTTATAAGTCTCAAGGTGGTGTGAGGAAATGTGGGAGGAGATGCATTTTTATAGGAGAGGAGGAGGGACACTTTAGGAAGGTATTGAAAAATTATTTTATTATAAAATAATTTCCGTTTCAAAAGTTCAAAAACTAATTTAATTAGAAGATAAGATAACTATTGTTAGAAATCCTCTCAACCAATAGGTTTTAGAAAAGTTTCGGTCTCAAATTTAACCTTATCTTTTAGCTTTAACCCTTAGTAAACTAATTTAACTCTTACCATGTCTTTCTTGTAAAATAATATTATATGGTTAATATAGTAACTATAAAATGTTAATAAAAACTAAATTGGTTCATTAATGACATGTTAAACATTATATAAGTCATTTGGCCGAAAAATATATTTTTATAACTGTTATATTATTTAATAAAATAGTATTTTTTTAAAACTCATTTATGTCAATTTTTACACTATTCATATCATGACTTTTTAAAAATCCAAAAAAAATATTCTTTAATTAAAACATCATTAATTTAAAGATAAATATCGATAATCATCTATAAAATTCGGGGAAGGCATAAAAAGTTTAAAAATAAATTTATTTTAATATTTATAATCTCATTTATTTAAATCATTCATTAATAAGGTAATCATTAAATCATTATAGTGTAATAAATAAATTTACTTATTTGGTGTCTAAAAATTATTAATAAAAAACCATGATGTAGTAAATATTTTTATCTTTTCAATGAATATTAATAGACAATGATATCAGTTATATCACCCTATATTAAAATCAATTTAGTAAAAGATATATGTTTATATTGTAATTATCTATACATTAAATTAATTCCTATAAAATGCCATTTTCACATCCAATTGGATGCTGGGGTCCCAAAATTGACCCAATGATTCGTATGGTCAGAAATATATGATCCAATAGGATTAGGACTTATGTTAGTGTCGTTTAATATTATTAAAATATAATTTTTTACCCATATTTACCATATTTACCCTTTAACATGGTAAATAAAATAATTATTGAAGTTACTATTCATAATGTCCAAAAATAAAAGGTATCTATTTAAACAATTTGAAACTTCTGTTTTCAAATAAGGAATCTATTTTTCAAATTCAAAACACATAATTTTCTGTAATTAATTTAAAATTAATTTTTGTTGTCAAAACCAAAAAGTAAATTTTTAAGAAGTAGTAACTACCAAAAGATCGACATGTGCTTATATCCAATTTAAACGTGAAATTACTTCCAATGACCAAAATTGGATTATATGATAAATATATAATCCAATTATACTTTAAAACCAATTATAATTACAATATAACAATAAAAATAAGTTAGATGAAAAGGCAGTTTTGACTTAAAATGCCGTATTTCTCACTATTCATTAAAAAATGAACTTTATCAGAAAGTTAGCAAAATTTCAACAAAGGTAAATTTTTATGTCCTACTTCCAAATAAGAAGTTTATTTTGTCAGCTAGAATATATAAAATTGTTAAAAACTAGATTTAAAATGGGTACACAATCAAAAGGTGCAAAAAGTCATTTTTTTAAAAAGTACTTCTTTTATCCAAAAAAATTATTTTGTTCTTATATAATGTTCTAGAAAATATATAAGATGAATTTTAATGTTATATAAAACTTAAAATGTGGTTAATATTATTAATAATGGCTAGTTTATATCCCATTAAATAATAATATTTTTACAATATATCATGGTTTACTGAAACTCGGTATTGCGTACAATGCAAGCTATTGAGGAGGGTCGATCTTGCGTGTAATGCAAGCCATGTCAGTGTTTTGTGTAGATATATCTTCCTTTGGTGATTCATATAACATAATAGTAACATATTTATTTTATACATCAAACAAAATCTATATTCAATGTTGTGTGAAATGAATTATTTTAAAAGAACATGAAATTGTGTGTAACACAAGCCTAGAATAGTGTTGCGTATACTGAAAGTTGATAAGATGTTGCATATAATGAAAAATAATCTTGGTGAAGCGTACAACACAAGGTATAAAAGAAATAAAAATGAATCTATATCTTAGACTCTTAGGGTGGTACATTCTACCCCCTTAAAATGAATTTTGACCTTGAAATTAGTTGGGGTTATAAATGGTTTAATACTTGAAAGTTTATTTCATTGAATCCCACATCGTAAAAATGAATACTAAAAGTTCATTTTAAAATGGAATGTTATAAACATAATGGTTACCTAATGTAACTCATCACTAGGTTTCCATGTAGGATAACATAGGTGGGAAGTGAAACATGGATATGGAAGAGAAATCTCACCATCATGTTCTGATGGATATTGATAGGGAATAAGGTTTGGAGAAAGTTAACTACCAGAAATCCATAAATCTATGATGATTTAAGGGACCATATGATTCATTGGATAATAAGGTACTAGGATAACATTTTATGGTTTCAAGATACTTTTCCTAATATGGATGATTTTTTTCATGAGAAGAAATACTTACTTGTTTTCAATACAATCTCACCTTTTATCATTCCCTAAAAAATTTCCACTTCATCTATTATTTAAAGAAATAATGTTGAATTTTTCACTATTGAAGTGTTAGTAGATCATACGATAAAATGATAGGTTATTCCATCTGTCTCAACAAAATTCTTAGAACATGTTATGAAATATTCATAAGTTTACCTATAGTGTTATAATACATTAATCTAATAAACTAAACCAGAATATAACTTATACTATCCCTAAATGGATAACATTACAACCCTTCAAAAAATTTAAAATATAATACTTTATAATGAGGTGAACTATATTGACATAACATTTGTCTCCCATATCTCATTTGGTTGTTCTTGATTATCACATTTGAAACATATGAATACCTTAATCATTTAATCTCTTGAAACGTGATAATAACATGAATTACCATAGAACATTAGGGGCAACATGAATTCTATCAAAATTTACACTTTCATCACACCAATTATACCAAATATTTTATATAATCAAACCATTATATCACTTTGTCCTTTTATCATTCATGAGATTATTAATACTATAAAACATCTCATTATCTTCTTATCCCTTCATTAGTTGCATATCATGTACTTTCTAAAAATATTTAAATCACTTTTCATAGTTATCGGTACCATATAATAATTAAAACCCACAATAAACCAATACATAGATATTCCAATATTCCATAATACTATAAATGAGATTTCATAACACTATTTTGGAATCCCATTACATAAATACTTAATCATACCACCACTTCATTTTCATACTCAACATTTCCAATAGTGATTTTATGTGATTTCCCTTTTTCTTTTTCCTTAAGAGGTTGATGACTTCGATCATCATTAACCCTTCTATTAAGGCATTGGTTAGAATAATTCTACATTTCATTACACATGTAGCATTGAAGTGTTGGTGGTGAGTTCTCTATAGTCTTTTCTCTATTCACATCTTTAGAAACCATTTTCCCATTACTTCCTAACTCGAATGATTGATGACCATCATTTTCTCCCTTGAAACATTTTATAGTCCCTTTAAGACAATCTCCACCATGCTTCTTTCCACACTTTTAGAATAAGGAAATATTCATCTTACTTTCACCATTGTGTTGAGATTTTCCCGTGAACTAAATCTTTCATTTCTTATCAAACCCACGAGAAGTATATATAACACCAAATTCTAGGTCTACATTGATAGCAGAACACACAATCTCTTCATAGCTGCTGAAGTCTCTTATAGATAATGCCCTTTGAATACATGGTTTTAATCCAATGAATAATTGATCAAATTTACTTTTAAGTTGGATGATAAAGCCAGAAGCATACCTTGCATGTCTTGTAAAATTTTCCTCATATGTACCAACAGATTCATCATCCTTTTTATTAAGTTCAAGAAACTCCCTTTTCATATTTGTTTGAAGAATACTTGGGAAGTACTTATTGAAAAATAAGTTCTTGAACTCATCCCATTCCATGGATTTAATTTCATATTACTTTCATGAATTCTAAATTAGAGTCCACCACTAGTCTACTTAACCTTATAAATGATAAACATCCAAAATTACATATTCAAGTTTTGAAAAATGAATGATGGAAAAAATCATTTGAATGGTATTGATACATTGTTCAGAAACAAGTAGATCATAAGACCTACTGAAAGAAGGGGGAAATTTCCTAAAAAAGACTCAATATAACGTTGTTTCCTTCTCTTCTGATTTGGAAGTCTAGAATAATTCATTTCTTGTGTAAGTATCAAGATATAATTTTTCATTCCGTCCCCCATAAGATTTGGTTATTTAGGAGAACAATCGTTGCATTTCCCAGTGCATTGATCTTTATCACAATTCTTTCGGCTTCCATCCATCATCTAAAACCGAAAAATAATAGCGTGAAAAGAACAAATAATAATAGAAAAAAATATAATCAAGGGGGGGTACATTTAATCCCTAACATCTTATTTTTAATCCTAGGTTATTCATGATTGTTACCATAATTCTCAGACTGTAACCTATAGTTATACTTAACCTTAGGGATATCCCTAGACATATCTCAGAAATATATCTCAAGATCTCACAAAAGTTTTCACATCATAGTTTCCAATGTTAAACTAAACCTTTTCTCTGATAGCAAATATAAAGACCCAGGCTTGACATATATAGACATTAAATTTTTTTTGTGGAATACTTCATACATGACATAAATATATGCCTAAAGATCGTATTAGTTTAGTGCCTTTGGAAACTCATAACATAATCTTCTAATCATGGTGGAAGATCTTCAACATCTCCCATAAATATCTTATCCTTTGGATTTACTAACTAAAATCTTTCTTTATATCCTAGGGAAAAGAAAACATAAAAGGGTGAGAAAAAATTCTCAGTAAGGGTAAACATGGAGAAAATAAAACAAACCAGAAATATTTGAACATAAAAACATGAACATAATGTTTAAACATCAAAATATTGAGTCAATAAATAAATCTTGGTAGTATGTAAGGCATGGATCATAAAGGAACATTAACCATGATATAATATCATTTGAATAAAACATGTAATTATGGAAAACTAATAATCCCATAATATGATTTCCATAGTAGCCAAGACATTGCTTCTAAGACCTTTATAGTGGACAAAGTCCATTACTGAACTAGGTTTACTTGTCATTCCATCCATGTATTATTGAACCAAATTTACTTGTCGGTTCATTCATGTCTATCTCATGAGATATAAATCATTACCTTATTCATTGGCGGGAGATATAGGTCCAACCCATCTCATAATGAAATCATTCTTACATGTTCAAAAAAACATAATCATTCATAATAAGATAACCTAACAAATAAAATTAGTTTCCTAAATATCATTTAATCATAACATAATCCATATAAAAGACCATTCCATAATTAATGAAATAAAATAATAGTAATAACAGGGATAAAAAAACCCTATTTAAGAGAATCATATAAGATATAAAATAATTTTCATAAAACACTTGAATTTAATTCCAGAGGAAAATTTACTTTCTTTCTCAAAAATGTTTCCTCTTCTCATAATTACATGAAATTTTAAAAGAAAATCATTTTGTTGAAAATAAACATGAAACCATGTATAGGAAGCATTATTGAAATAAAGTGTTTAGAAACCATAAAAATCGATTCATTCGATATATGATAAAAATCATTCTTATCTTAATTTTTCAAGAAAATTCAAAAAATACCTCGTATGGTAAATATAAGAAAGCTTCCTTCCAAGCCATACAGTAAAATTCAAAATGGTTAAAATGACATTCAAGATACATAGAATAATAGTAAGAATTTTATGAGAATATTCTTATAAAACATGAAAATAGATGAAAAATATACCCCTTGTAAATACTTATGTATAAACTATCTCAGATATAAACTAGATTTGAAACGTTATCCTTTACTTTACGTCTGATACTCTCCGTACGAGTCCAAAACACATTTTCTTTGTAGGAATTCCTTTGGATCTCTTATTAGGCACACTAGGGATGGACTTATTGGAAAACCATGACCTCCAGAAGTTAACTAATAATGTTGTTAGGAGTATTGGATAGGGTTTGGTCGAGCTAAAAGGCTCAAGGTAGTGTGAGGAAATGTGGGAGGAGATACCTTTTTATAAGAGAGGAGGAGCAGATCTTTAAAAAGGTATTGAAATATAATTTTATTATAAAATAATTTTTGGTTTCAAAAGATCAAAAACTAATTTAATTTAAAGATAAGATGATGATTGTTTTAAATCCTCTCAACCAATAGGTTTTAGATAACTTTAAGTCTCAAATTTAACCTTATCTTTTAGCTTTAACCCGTAGTTAACTAATTTAACTCTTACGATGTCTTCTTGTATATTAATACTATATAGTCAATATATTTACAATAAAATGTCAATAGAACATAAACTGGTTCATTAATTACATGTTAAAAATTCTCTAAGTCATTTCGATTAATATTAGATTATGTGGACAATTATATCATTAAATAAAATATTATTTGTTCAAAAAACTCATTTATGTCAATTTTTATACTATTCATATAACGTGTTTTTAAAAATCCCTAAAAACATGATTATTTTGAAAAAAATCATTAATTCAAATATAAAAAGTCATAATCATCCATTAAATTCGTGAATGAAATAAAAAGAATCCAAATAAAATTATTTTAATATTTATAATCTTATTTATATTAATCATTCATTAATATGGTAATCACTACATAATCATTGTTTAATAAATAAATTTATTTATTTGGTGTCTAAAAATTATAAATAAAATACCATGATGTATGAAATCTGTTTATCTTTCCATTGAATATTTATAGACATATAGAGATTAGTTAGATAAACCTATATTAAAATCAATTTTGTAAAGGATATATGTTTATGTTATAATTACAATTACTTTAAATTAATTTTCAAAAAATGTCATTTTCACATCCAAGTGGATCCATGGAGTCCGAAAATTGACCCAAGGATTCCCATGGTCAGAAATATCTTATCCAATAGGATTAGGATATGTGTTATGGTAGTTAAATATTATTACAATATTATTTTTTTACCCTTATTTACCAAATTTACCAATTAACCATGGTAATTAAAATAAAAACTGAAGTTACTGTTCATAATATCAAAAATTAAAAGGTACCTATTTACACAATTTTATCCTTATGATTGAAAATATGGAATCAGTTTTCCATATTCAAAACATAGAAGTTGTATTAATTAATTTAAAATAAATTTTCTTTGACAAAACCAAAAATTTGGTTTTTAAGAAATAATAACTACCAAAAGATTGTCATGTTTCTATGTCCAATTTAAAATTGAAATAACCTCCAATGATCAACATTGGGTTACATGATAAAAATATAATCAAATTAAATATTAAAATAAATTAATATTACAATCTAACAATATAATAAAATTTGATGAAAATGCAGTTTTGGCTTCAAATGCTGCATTTTTCACTATTCATTAAAAAAGTACTTTATCTGAAAATTACAAAAGAATAATCATAAGTAAATTATTATGTCCTGATTTCAAATTAAAAGTTTATTTTATCAAATATAATATATGAAATAGTTAAAAACTAGATTTAAAATTGTTGAGCCATCAAAAGGGGACAAATCTTCTTTTTTTAAGTACATCTTTTATCTGATAAAATTTATTTTGCTCTTATATAATGTTCTGGAAAATATATAATATGAATATTAATGTTATATAAAATTAAAAATGTGGTTAATACTATTCGTAAACTCTAGTTTATATCCCATTAAATAATAACATTTTTACAATATATCGTTGTTTTGTGAAACTCGGTTTATGTACAACGCAAGCTATTGAGGATGGTTTCTCTTACATGTAACGTGTAGAGACCTGTACTTGACGTACATGGACGTTACATTACTTTTGAAGAGTACATAACAAAACAAACACATACGGACCGTAATAGTTTAGTGTCTTTGGGAACTCACAACGTAATCTTTTAGTCATGGTGAAAGATCATCAACATCTCCCATAAAGATCTTCCCCTTTTGGTTTTCTTACCTAAAACCTTTCTTTATATCATGGGGAAAAGAAAACATAAAAAGGGTGAGCTAAAATGCACAGTAAGGGTAAACATAGAGAATATAAAACAATCCATAAACATTTGGATGCAAAAACCTAAACATAAAATCTAAACATCAAAATCTTGAGCAAAGACATAAATCTTGGAAGTACGTAAGGAATATATCATAAGGGAACATCAATCATGATAAAATAGAATGGAAATAAAACATTTAATTTTGTCAAACCATTAATAACATGATATTATTTCCATAGTAGCCAAGGCATTTCTACCAAGACCATCTTAGTGGACAAATTCCCTTTCTGAATCGAGTTCACTCCTCGTTCCAGTCCTGTATCACTGAACGAGATTAACTTACCATTTCTGCCATGTCTATCTCATGAGATATAAATCTTTACCTAATGAATTGGAGGGAGATATATGTCCCACCCATCTCATAATTAAATCATTCATACTTGTTCCAAAACATGAATATAAATCATTCATCATTACCCAAAGTATAAAATGGGTTTCATAAACATCATCCTATCATAACATAATCCATACAAAAAAGGATATCATTTCATCATAAGAATAGTTAATCCATGTAAATCATAGAGAAATTATACTTGAAACATACACATATGAAATAATTCCATCTTATATGGAAAATGGTTTTGAAAAAACACTTGAAATGAGTTCTCGAGGAAAATATCTTTTCTTCTTCAAAATCATTTTCTTTTCAAAAAATGCCATGCAATTTTAAAGAAAAGGATTTTGTTGAAAATAGTCATTAAATATTATAGAGTATTCTCCATTAAAATAAGGCGTTATGAAACCATAAAAATCTGTTCATGCCGTATAAGTTAAAAAAACGATTCTCTCGTACTTTTGCCAAAAAAGTCAAAAATTACCTCGTATGGTAAACAAAAAAAAAAGATTCCTTACATACGATGTGGTAATATTAAAAAAGGGTAAAGATGACTTTAAACATACATGGAAGAAAAGTAAACATTTTATGAAAACATTTTGAGAACATATGGACATGGATAATAAACATAACCCCAGTAAATACTTACAAATAAACAATCTTGGATAAGATTGTGATTGGAATAATTAACCATTACCTTATGTCTAATATGCTTCGTATGTATTATAACCTTCTGTATAATGATTTAAATAATGTCATTTACTTATTAAAGAATGATATTAATTTTTATGATATTATATATGGTTCACTTATGACTTTATATTGCCCGTTCTTTTGTAAATTCAATGTTAAAGAAGCATTTTGGTAAAATCATTTCATTTATCGTGTAGGTTTCGACTTGTTGTTCTTGATATTATTACTTATATTGTGATGTACTTAATTATAGAATTTAAAAAATTATTTATATATAATATATATTCATAATATACATATATATAATAGATCTATAAATGGAAAGAAATACACCGTTCATGGAGACGGTAGGCCGTACGTACGCATGAACGCTGTTTTTCGTTTCCTTATTGAATTGAATGGAATTAATTAGATGAAATACATATATATATACATATATACAGTAGAATTATTATCTCATATATTTCATTATTACTTATTATATATACATTATAATCAATCTTGAATTGTGAACATGGAAAATGAATCTCATCGCGTTGTGGAGATGGTAATCCGTACGTACGCACGAGCGATGATATCGTTCCCATATTTATTGAATGGAATTGGAGTGGTTGATATAATATCTTAGAATCCTTATGATGTTATAATAATTATATATAGTTATTATTTACACCATTATACCCATCCAAGTAAGGTGGTGGTGGAAAAACTGATTGCACCACGGTGTGGAGACGGTATTCCGTACGTACGCACGCGCGGTGATTTCGTTTTCTGTAGGATGGATAAAAGGTGAAATAGGGTTGTTTCATATTTATAATAATATATCAGTATATAATTAATAATTATGTTATTACTTTATAATGAAACAACTAAATAAGAGTAAGTAGAAGAAGAAACAATCTTGAAAGAGTCGGTAGAAGAGATTACCTCTTCCTCGACGCACCTCCATTAAACTTCTTCATAGGGCACCAAAGTTGGTCTCTTGGGAAGACCAGAACCACTATCATGTAACTAGAGAGGTTGAGAAGAGTAATTGGCAGGTTTTAGCTTATATTTAAGGCTCAAAAGGGTGTTAAGAGAAGAGGGAAGGGGTTCCCTTTTTATAAGGGAGGAGAGGGGCACCTTTGGAAAAACATAAAATATTATTTTATAATAAACTCATATTCTGTTTATAATAGCTCCAAATTGATTTATCTAGAAGCTAAAGTGAGTATGGGTAGAAATATGATCAACCAATAGGTTTTAAACACGTTTAGGTTACTATTTTAACCATATAATTTAGATTTAACACTAAGTTAAATAATTTATCTTTTACCGTGTCTTCTTGTTTTCTTACACTATAAGGTTAGTAAACTTACTATAACAAGCCAAACTAACCCCAAATGGTTCATTATTAATATATATATTATTATCTAAGTCATTTTGCCGAACCATAGATTTTTAGGAATAAAATAACAATTAATTATATAATATTTGTTTTAAAAACTATTTTATGTCAATTTTGACACTATTTGGTAATTGATTTTTGTGAAAATCATAACATCCTGATTAGCTCGAAAAAAGTTACTTAAATAAATACTAACATATCCTATTAACCTATAAAATTAGTTTAATTCATAAAAAGTCTCAAATTACATTTATTTGGGTATTTTTGACATCAATTATGTTACTATTTCATTAATAAGGTAATTACTGCATCACCATTCAGTCATAAATAAATTAAATTATTTAATGTCTAAAAATTATAAATAAAATACCATTATGTAGGAAATATTTTTATATTTATAATGAATATTTATAGTCGAATTTATCTTATTTATAATACTATATTAAAAATGTTTTAGTTATTAAACATTGATTTTAAATATTTTAACTTTTCTTTAAATAAAATAATTATAAATGTCCTAATCTAATCCAAGTGGACTTAAAGGAAAATATATTATTCATAAGGTTGGTTTTGGTCAAATTACACTTATACAATAGAATTAGTACATGTGTTAGGGTAATAATAATATAATTTTTACCCTTAATTACCCTATTTACTTTTAACCGTGGTAAATAAAAGAAAAAATTTACTATTCACCAAAAATTATTTTTATCTTATTGAACCTCATTTTACTCCTTGATATTAACTTTTTCTCTCAGATTTTCGAAATTCCACTCACAGAAGCGGTAAAATTATGTTTTACGTAAGTTTGCAAAAAGCTCCTAGGGGGTAGGTAAAAGACGGTGAAAAGTTAAATAAAATTGTTATATACTGAAAATTATTATAAAATGACTCCAATGAATTATATTGAACATATATGGGTATTAAGTATCAATTTTTACCTAAAATAAATTTAAATAAAATATATCGTTATTTAAATAAAAATTCAGTTTCTAAATAGTAACCCACTGTTTTCACTATTCATCAAAAATTGAATGTTTTCAGAAAAATACCAAAAATTCACCCTAATTTAATTTCAATATTTATAATCCAAAAATGAAGTCCATTTTGAAAAACAAAATTCAAAAAGTGGGTATTATTATTCATAACGGCGAGTTTATATAATATTTTAATAACATATCCCTGTTTAGTGAAGTCGGTATTGCGTACAACACACGCTATCGTGAAACGTCATGATTGCGTGTAATGAAAGCCAAGTCAGGGTTGTGTGTAGTGCAAGCTCCTTTTGGTGTATCATACAGCACAAGAAATCAATGAAATTAAAAATAATATATTTATAAAATCTGGGATTGTTACATTCTACCCCCCATAAAATGAATTTCGCCCTCGAAATTCGTCGGGGTTATAAATGGTTTACTACTTGAAAGTTTCTTTCATAGAAACCCAAATCATAAAAAGGAATACTAAAGCTTAATTTTAAAAACTAATTTATGAAACGAAACGGTTACCCAAATTAACATATCCATGGGTATCCACATAGGAGAACATAGGTGAAGATATGGATATGAAAGATAAATCTAACCATCAAGTTCTAATGGAGAGTGGTAGAAAACATGGATATGAAAAATCCAACAATAAAAAAGGCATTAATTTTTGATGATTTAAGGTACCATCTAATTCATCGGGTATGAGGGTACTAGGAGAACATTTTTAGTTTTCATGATCATTTCCCTAATGTTGAAGAATTGTTGAATTAAAAGAAATACTTACTTGATTTTGGTACGATCTGACCATTGTTCATGCCTTGAACATTATCCACTTCATCTCTTAAACAAATTAAACTGAATTTTTCATTCGTGAACCGTTATTAGATCATGCGATAGAATGATAGGTCATTCCATTTTTCTCAAACATATGGTTAGCTAAAGTTATATACATAACTCCATCGATGGTGAGATTAATTTTATATGGCTCAAAAAAATGGACTTATACTTCAACTATCATAGCGATTAATAAAATAAAACAAGTTTCTACTAACTAGGAACTTATTGTAGGCCAGTGGTATGTGATAAAGGCCTGTCGCACTTCATTTTTGGGTTTTATTCCCACATCCTTGTCCGACGCGATGGGTTGTCACTCGTCCTATGGGTTGTCCTTTTTCTAAAACTACACTATTATAACATTCCAGAAATAATATCGAAAATCAACTTATATCCTTAAATAATACTATCTTATGTCAAACATAATACATTCCAATCTTTAGGATTATCCAAAATACATTTGTCCAATCTTATATTATAAACAAAATGATTACTAGAGAGTTCATATACCAAGCATGTGAATACCATCATTTATCTCCCATATATCATAAGATATATCTTGTTGGTCATATTCCAAACATGTGAATACCTTAATCATGTATTCTTTTGAAACATGAATTACCATATAACCTTAGTGAAAACATGAATGCTGTCAAAATTTAACTCATTCCACATACCAAAATCAAAAAAATTCTATATACTCAAACCATGATATCACTTTGTCTTTATATCAGTCAGGAGCTCATAAATACTATCAAAATTTCATTTTCTATTTATCCCTTCATTATGTGCATATCATCTTCTTTCCAAAAATATCTGAATAAACTTTCCTGGTTACCATTACCATTAAACATATACTTTCAAATACTTTAGAAAAAACAATAGTGTAACAATCCTTAGATGTTTCTTTATTCCATTGTACTATTAAATTACCTATACAACATAACTCTTGATAAACATACAATCATTCCACTACCTTCTTGAACCATTGACCAAGCTTCAACACTTATTTTATCTCATATATAATTTGTAGTCTCCTCATCATCATCCACATATATACTACCCATATAACCATACTGATTCTCTTCATGAGATTTTCCCTTAGGGAATTGGTTTGCATAATGCCCATACATTCCACATTTAAAACATAAAATCATTGTTGATGTTGTAGAAATACCATTATCCTTCTCCATGGTGTTAACTGAACCTTTTCGTTTTCACTTACTAGATTTGTGTCCTTATTTTCTGCACCCAAAGCATCTTCTAGTTCCTTTGAAATGTTCTCCTTGATTCCTCTTCCCACATGATTTACATGATAGAAATTGAACATTCTTTCCTATATGATCATCATGAAACTCCATATTTCTCTTATTAGTTGAGTCGAGAAACTTACCAAAGTTGAGATTATTGATCATATTATGAGATTGCTGATTATGCATAATAACTATGTTTGGACATCCAAATCCCGTTTCATTTGGTTGCTCATGATGAATATCATTCCATTGTCCATCATATCCTCCATTATCGTGAATCTTCCTATTTCCTGCCATTTTCTAAAACCCAAAAAGAATAGTGTGAGAGACAAAAATCATAATCAAGGGGGAGTACCATCAATATAAAACATCTTAGGTTAAATTCTACGACTATTACCATAATTCTAGGACTATAACCTATAAGTATACTTATCCTTAGGGATATCCCTATACATACCTTAGAAATATATCTAGGGATTTCACTAAATTTTTTGCATCCTAGTTTCCAAAGGTTAACAAAACCTTTCCTATGATACCAACTGTAGAGACTCGTACTAGACGTACATGGAAATTACATTACTTTTGTGGAATAAATAACAAAAAAAAACACACAAGGATCATAATAGTTTAGTGTCTTTGGAAACATAGAACATAATCTTCTAATTATGGTGAAAGATCTTCAACATCTCCCATAAAGATCTTTCCCTTTTGGTTTTCTTACATAAAACATTTCTTTATATCCTGGGGAAAATAAAATATAAAAAGGGTGAGCTCAAATTCTCAGTAAGGGTACAAATAGAGTACATAAAACAATCCATAAGAATTTTAATGTAAAAACTTGAACATAAAATATAAACATCAAAATCATGAGCAAAGACATAAATCATGGAAGTATTTAAGGCATATATCATAAGGGAACACCAATTATGATAAAATAGCATGAAAATAGAACATTTAATTCTTGAAAACCATTATTCACATCATATTATTTCCATAGTATCCAAGGCATTGCTTCCAAGAGCATTTTAGTGGACAAAGTCCCTTTCTGAATCGAGTTCACTCCTCGTTCCAGTCCAGTATCACTGAACCGGATTAACTTACCATTCCAGCCATGTCTATCTCATGAGATATAAATCTTTACCCAATTCATTTGAGGGAGATATTGGTCCCACCCATCCCATAATTAAATCCTTCTTAATTGTGCCACAACATGAACATAAATCATTAATCATTACCCAAAGTATAAAATAGGTTTCACAAACACCATCCCATCATAACATAATCCATACAAAAAAAGGATATAATTTCATCATAAGAAAAGTGAAACCATGTAAATCCTAAATAAATTATACTTGAAACATACACATATGAAATAATTTCATCTTATATGAAAAATGGTTTTGATAAAACAATAAAAATGAATTCTTGAGGAAAATATCATTTCTTCTTCAAAATCATTTTCTTTTCACAAAATGCCATGAAATTTTATAGAAAATGATTTTTTTTGAAAATAGTCATTAAATATTATAGAGTAATATTCATGAAAATATGATGTTATGAAACCATAAAAATCTGTTCTTGCCATATAAGTTAAAAAACATTCTTCTCGTACTTTTGCCGGAAAAGTTAAATGGTACCTCATATGGTAAAAAAAATAAATATTCCTTCAATATGATATGGAATAAGTAAAAAAGTGTAAAAATGAATTTAAAAATACATGGTAGAAAATTAAAAAAATTATGAAAACATTTTGAGAACATATGGACATGGATAATAAACATAACCCCAGTAAATACTTACGAATAAACAATCTCGGATAAGATTGAGATTGGAATAATTATCCCTTACCTTATGTTCGATATGCTTCGCATGTATTATAATTTCCTCTATAATGATTTAAATAATTTCATTGACTTATTAAAAAATCATACTAACTGTTATGATATCATATATGGTTCACTTATGACTTTATATTACCCGTTCTTTTGTAAATTCCATGTTAAAGAAGCGTTTCGGTAAAATCGTTTCATTTATTGTACGCGTTTCGACTTGTTGTTCTTTATATTGTTACTTATATCTTGATTTAATTAATTCCAGAATGTAAAACATGATTTATAAATAATATATATTCATAATATACATATATATAATAGATCGATAAATGGAAGGAAATACATCGTTCATAGAGACGGTGGGTCGTACGTACGTGTGAACACTGTTTTTTCGTTTCCTTATTGAATTGAATGGAATTAAGTAGATGAAATACATATATATATATATATATATACATAAATCCATTATATTTATTATGTCATATATTTAATGATTACTTATTATATATACATTATAATCATTATTGAATTGTTAACATGGAAAATGAATCTCATCGCGTCATGGAGACGGTAATCCGTACGTACGCACGAGCGATGATATCATTCTCATATTTATTGAATGGAATTGGAGTGGATGATATAATAAATTAGAATCTCTATGATGTTATAATAATTATATATAGTTATTATTTACACCATTATACCCATCCAAGTCGGGTGGTGGTGGAAAAACTGATTACACCACCGCGTGGAGACAGTATTCCGTAAGTACGCACGAGTGGTGATTTCGTCTTCCATAAGATGGATAAATAGTGAAATAGGGTTGATTAATATTTATAACAAAATATCTGTATATATGTAATACTCATGTTATTACTTTATAATGAAACGACTAAAGAAGAGGAGGTAGAATAAAGAAAGAAACTTGAAAGAGTCAGTAGAAGAGATTACCTCTTTTTCGATGCACCTCCTTTAAAATTCTTCGTAGGGCCCTAGAGTTGGTCTTCTGAGAATACCAAAACATCTATGATGTAACTAGTGAGGTTTATAAGAATAATGTTCAGGTTTTGGCCGAGCTTCAAGGCTCAAAAGGGTCTGAAGAGAAGAGGGTAGGGGTTCCCTTTTTATAAGGGAGGAGAGGGGCACCTTTGGAAAAACATAAAATATTATGTTATAATAAAGTCATATTCGGTTTATAATAGCTCAAAATCGATTAATTTCGAAGATAATGTTGGGATGGGTCTAAATCCTCTCAACAAATAGGTTTTAGACAAGTTTAGGTTACTATTTTAACCGTATCATTTATATTTAACACTAAGTAAAATAATTTGACTTTTACCGTGTCTTCTTGTTTTGTTACACTATATGGTTAATAAACTTACTATAACAAGACAAAAAAACCCCAAGTAGTTCATTATTAATATATATATCCTTATCTAAGTCATTTGGCCAAACCTTATATTTTTAAGAATAAAATAACAATTAATTATATAATATTTGTTTCAAAAACTATTTTTTGTCAATTTTGACACTATTTGGTAATTGATTTTTGAGAAAATCATAAAAACATTATTAGTTCGAAAAACATTACTTAAATTAATATAAACATGTCATATTAACCTATAAAATTAGTTTAATTCATTAAAATTCTCAAAGTACATTTATTTGGGTATTTATAACATCATTTATGTTAATATTTCATTAATAAGGTAATTACTGCATCATCATTGTGTCATAAATAAATTACATTATTTAATGTCTAAAAATTATAAATAAAATACCATTATGTAGGAAATCGTTTTATCTTTCTAATTAATATTTATAGTCGAATTTATCTTTTGTATAACCCAATATTAACATTTTTTTTATTTATTTAACATTGATTTTAACTATTTTAACTCTTCATTAATAAAATAATTATAAATGTCCTAATCTAATCCATGTTGAACTAAAAGTAAATATTTTATTCCTAAGGTTGTTTTTGGTCGAATTACACTTATCCAATAGAATTGGGACATGTTTTAGGGTAATAATATCATTTTTACCCTTAATTACGCTATTTACTTTTAACCGTGGTAAATAAAAGTAAAAAGGTACTATTCACCAAAAATTATTTTTATCCTATTGAACCACATTTTACTCCTCGATATTTACCTTGTCTCTCTGATTTTCTAAATTACACTCATATAAGTAGTAAAATTAAGTGTTATGTAAGCTTGCAAATAGCTCCCAGGAGGTAGGTAAAAGACGATGAAAAGTTCAATAAAATTTTTATATATCGAAAATTATTATAAAATGACTCCAATGAATTACATTGAACTTATATATGTATTATGTATCAATTTTTACCTAAAATAAATTTGAATAAAATAAATAATTATTTAAATAAAAATTTGCTTTTTAAATAGTAACCTAGTGTTTTTACTATTCATAAAAAATTGAAAGTTTTCAGACAAATACCAAAAATTCACCCTAGGCTAATTTCGATATTTCGAATCCAAAAAATGAAGTCCATTTTGAAAAATAAAATTTCAAATAGTGGGTATTACTTTTCATAATGGCTAGTTTATATAATATTTTAATAACATATCGTTTTTTAGTGAAACTTTGTATTGCGTACAACACACACTATCGTGGAAGGTCGCGATTGCGTGTAATGAAAGGCAAGTCAGGGTTGTGTGTAGTGAAAGCTCCTTTTGGGGTAGAATACAACACAAGACATCAATGAAATTAAAAAGAATATATCTTATAAAATCTGAGGGTGTTACGTAATGCAAGCCAAGTTAGTGCTGTGTGTAGTGTAAGATTCCTTTGGTGTTTCATATAACATAATCCAAACATATTTCATTTATACATCAAACAAAATATATACTCAATGTTGTGTGGAATTAATTCTTTCAAAAGAACATGAAATTGTGTTTAACCCAATCCAAGAATAGTGTTGTGTATACTTCATGCTAATATGGTGTTGCATATAGTGAAAAATAATCATAGTGTAGCATAAAACACAAATTATCAAATAAATTAAAAAGAATCTATCTCATAAAATCTCAGGGTGTTATAAGATTTGAATGGGATCACTTTATAGAATGGATGGGGACTTTTGATGTCATCTTTGTTATAGAGTGGATATCTATAGTTCAAGACCAGATGGAATATTTTAGGTGGAGGATGCATTATGTCTATAGTGATGGGTTGAGGTATTTATTTATAGATGTAAAGAAAACCTAAGAGGATTAGTATGATCATAGGAATAAGAGAGTGCAACCAATAACTCACCAGCTAGATAACATGACTCTTGGAGGGGTGGATGTCTTGGGATACTAGTTCCCTATGGTGATGACAGAGTTTGAGGATTTATTTCTAGAGGATGTGTCTGGTTTGGATCTCCACTAAGAGATAGAATTATACATTGACTTACACCCTATGATGGCCCTGATATCTGCGCCAACATATATGATAGCTCTGGAAAAGCATCGTCAGATGAATGTATAGTTAGAGGACTTGGATGAGAAGGGATTTTTGAGACCTAATGTTTCCCAATGGATAGCTCTAGTTTTTTTCTCAAAGAATGAATATAGGAGTTTGGGGTTTTGTGTAGATTAATGGTGCTTGAACCCAGTTACCACAATGAATAAGTTTCCACTAATGAGGATCAATGGCCTCTTTGATCAGTTGATAGGGGAATGATGGTTCTTGAAGTCCTTCTGTAGATCAGGCTATCACCATGTTTGAGTAAGGGATGATGATATAAAGGTCCTAATTTAGATGTTAAATGGTCACTATGAGTACTTGGTGATGCCATTTGGTATGACAAATTCCCCAATAGTGTTCATGGGACTCATGAACCAGATATTTCTACCCTTATTAGACCAGTATGTGGTGGTCTTCATTAAAGATATGCTATTTCACTCAGTGTCTAGGGGGGATCAGGAAACATGAAGATAGTCTTAGACATACTCTGAGAGTATCATATTTATGTGAAGTTCTCAAAGTGTATTTTTTTAATCGATAGGTCCACTTACTTGGACACATCATCTTAGTGGTTAGAGTGGTAGTGGACCTTGAAAAGGATAAGGCAGTGCTAAATTGGGAGACTCCCAAGAGTTTTACTGAAGTATGGAGTTTCCTTGGTTCGAAAGGGTAATATCATGTTTTTGTACCCAATTTCTCTAGAGTAGAATCACCCATGACAGCTTTGACCTAAAAGGGAATCGTTTCATGTGAATAGAATGTTTCCATCAGAGCATTATTTTGAGGCATAGGTTGACAAGATATCCCATATTGATATTTCCAGAGGTTTGTGTATATTACATAGTGTTTTGTGATTCATTAGAGAATATGATTGGTTGTTTTCTAATATAAAGGTAGCTGGTGATTTTATATGGTTCATATCAGTTGAGACCACATGACCAGAACTATGAGACCCATGATCTTGAGTTAGCAATAATAGTTTTCACAATAAATATGTGGCGATACCACCTGATGGTCTGTCAGTTTATCATATACTATGAGAACAATAGTATCAATTATATCTTCTCTTATAAGGATCTTAACTTGAGATGGAGGTGATATCTTATGTTTCTCCATGAATATGATTTCAATATTTTCCATACTCATGGAAAGGAGAACATGGTGGAAAACACTCTTAATAGGAGATATTATTCTCAATAATTGGCTTAGGCATCAGATTAGTTATCCTTATTTCATTTTTCCATGGTAGAAATGTATAGTGCATTGCATATTAAATTGATTGTTGTTATCCCCACCAATTTTACATCACGTTAGGATTATCAGAATAGAGATACTGGCTATGAGACCTTGTGTTCTCAAATATCAACTAGAAGTGCTCCTGATGGATATCATAAAGGGTGGGAGTAGGATAACCTTTTAAGAGGACTAAATTTTTTACCTTTTTCATTATTGGGGAGGTGATGTGGGAGTTTCATACATCCCATTTTTCCATACATCCAAGCATGGTAAAGATGTACTAGGACCTCTGACATCAGTTTTAGTGGATAGACTTGTAGAAATTGGTTGTAGAGTTTTTATATCAATACCTCACATTCTAGAATGTAAATGCCAAACAGTAGGATTTAGCAGGTTTAGATCAACTCTTTGTGGTTCTATAGTGGAAGTTAGATCGGATATCGATGGACTTCATGATGACATTACCACATACGTCAAGGGTACACGATTCCATCAGGGTGATCATAGACTGAATCACCAAGGAATCTCAATTTCTATAAATTTTAAAGTAGAACAATGAATAGATATTGGGAGCATTGTATGTGCAAGATATAGTCTTAATCCATGTATTTTACCTGATGATCATTTCTGATTTGATTATCGCTTCACAGATTAGATATAGAAGCTACTGAAGATGAACTTTGGATATCAGTTAAATTTGAGAACATCGTTTCTTACCCAGTATGATGGAGAAACAGAGTGTACCATTCAGGCCTTGGAGGATATAATGATGGCTTTCATGTTAGACTTTTCACATAGTTGGGATGATCATCTAACCTTGGTGGAGTTTTCATACAATAAGAACTACCATTCCACCATTGTTGTTTAACCATTAGAGGCCTTGTATGGGTGACCCTATAGGTCACCAGTTTGTTGGACTGATCCATGTGAGTCATCACCCGTGGGCCATAGTTGGTGTGAGCTATGATAAATAAGGGTTAGGTTATCCAAGAGAAAATGAGGACTGAATAGAGACATCATATGTATTATGTGAACTGATGATGAAGACCTCTCGAGTTTGAGGAGGCAGACCATATGTTCATGAGAGTCTCACCATGAAATGGATTATGGAAATTTGTATATAGTGGAAAGATATCATTGATATTCATTGGATCAGAAAATATGACCTAGAATTGGAGAGGTGGCGTACTACTTAGTTCTACTGTCACAATTAGACCGGGTACACATTGCCTTTAATGTGACACAATTGGGGAGGTATGTTAAAGTTTCATTCCATGTTATCCACCAGGGAAAGTTTTACACTAAGGACGGATCTACCTTTGTTGAGTACCCATTTGTGATCTAGGATCAAAAGGATACAATCCTTTTTGGGTGATTGATTCCCCTAGTGCATTTCTAGTAGAAGAGTGGAAATATTCATGAAGGAACTTTGGAGGAACAGACTCATCTGCGAGCCCATTACACTCAATAATTTAGTAGTATTTTCTCTTTTTAGGATGAAAAACCCTAAAATAGGAAGATGCAACAACTATATTTTCTTCCATGTCATGACCCGAAGTATTATATGGATTATTTTTGAAGATAGGCATTGAGGCTGTGCGATATATTGAGGCCTAGAGTTCCCGATATTAATTAATGTATATATTAAATATTTTACTATCATTCACAAAATGTTTTTTTGAAACAGTTGACTAACATAAAAATCGGGGGTCTAAATCAGATATATGAGGGCACTTTTGAGGTCAGAATGTGGATTGTACCCTAGGCATGACATAACCTTTTTCGACCTTGGGAATTTTTGAGAAAGTTTTTTGAGGGAATAGAATTAATAAAATGAATTTATTAAATTTAGTAAATCTATTTTATTTAATGAAATGAATAAACTACTCTATTTAAATGATGTTACAAACAATTTTCTAGGTAAAATAAATTACCCTAAATATTTTAGAGGATCCATTAGAGAGAGTATTGGAGGAGAGTTTGGTGAATGAAAACAGAACGAGACTTGATTGAGGATCATTGTGCCATCAGAGTTTGTAGATCTAACCAATGATGAAAATATATGACCATTCTTCATCAGCGATCGATCTGAACTCCAGTTAGGATATTTGATTTTTCATATTCCATCCCATTATTTTATCCTATTTGAATACAGATGAATTCCATGAATATAAATTGATTCACACATCAATGATAGATTTATTGCGAAGGATTTTTTTGTTCTTTGATTATTTCCATTATGTTTGTCTAAATTCTATGAAAAAAAATTGAGACAGAATAAACAAAGGATAAATTATGTTCCTCAAATATTTCTTCCTCGGGATTTTCCCCCAATTAATTTATCCATTCATCATGGGTATTTTCTTTGGCCCATGGTTTAATGATTAGATGATATTTGATCGTTGAGAGACGTTCATCAGCAAAACGGATCAATACTGCGTGTACGGATTGAAATTTCATTTGTTATTTGAGGATCATCCTTGATGGTTGATGATTTGTGGATGAATGATACTACATCGGACTACAAGTTCCATTCCCATGATGGATATGAAATGGAAGCTCGAGGTGGTGATTTATTAGCTTGAAGGATCGATTTCTAAATAGATCAAGGATAGGAATCCCATGAGTGGGTGGCGATAATGTTTGGAAGCCTCAAATATGCAGATTATTGTGAGTATGGAGGTCCCAAAGGTATGGAAGATACAACTGAGAAGATCCTAATAGGTTTGAAAAATCCTAGGTAACACAACATGTTATCTAGGATCAGACACTATGTGGGACCCCTTGGTTGTAGTTTAAGGGTTTCTATAGAGAGTTAAATATCATACATAATGTGACTCTATCACATGCCCTATGACTCATGCTTGGTAGATCAGAGTGTCACTTGGAGGTTACATGGGCATGGATAGGTGTACACTGGTTGGTAAAATGGAAGGACTAGTGGCACATGGGCATATCCATGGTTCCAAAAAATATAAATTTGGGATAACCTGGGTGAGAAATAATGGAACAGTGAGGTTAATCGAATAAAAAAATTACCTCTGATATGTGGGTGCATGGAATGGATCAATTTAATATAGATCAAAGAGAATTAATTGATCATGATAAAAATTTTAATAATTGGAGTATAAATAAAAAAATGACTAGTCCAACTTCAATTCAGATCATTATATGGTGAAGAATATACTTTTTCAATTAATGAGGAAAATCTTTTGTGTTCATAGTACCTTCGTTTTCCTTGATCCATTTGTTGATATTCGTCCAGTCACAATCTACCAATGAATAATGGTGTCTCATCCTCTCAATGGTCTCAGGGTTTTGTGGATAACCCTTATAATCTTCCACAATGAATCATTTGTAGATAAAATATGGTTTTATGTCATTTAATTAATTATTTTACTAATTAAATAATTAATCCTCTGTACTCACCCACCAATAATTGTTTTATCTGAGCATCCTACATTGGCCTATAGTAGCTCACACCTAGGGTAAACCTCACATTAAAAATTCAACCATGCTCTCATGTTTCTAATATAAGTCTTCATTTAATATTTATACCATCTTTCAAGAAAAATTATGAATATCTAATATAAAATTTATTTTTTTAAATAAAATATTTCTAGGAACAACGGGCCTCTAAATCATGTATCGTCTTTGTAACACACCATGATTTTGAAAATAAATTTAATATTGATTGTATAAAACATTGAGTCTCTAAAAAACCACTTTGTTATAACTTATTCAATAAATATAATTTTTCCACCTATACGATTTGAATTTCAAAAAACTGACATACACGGTTGCGTTCAGTAATATATTTAGAGTCTGATAAGAAAAAAATAATTTTTTTTGAATAGTAACATACCCTTATGAATGGTAATATGAACAGTAATATTACCCTTATTAATATTAAATCATATTATTAATTTATTTTCTTAATGTTATAAGACAATGAGATATTGATTAAATTTTCAAGGTCATATAACACAAATTACAGTTTTAAAATTATAATTTTTTTTGAATAAATTATCATTTTATTTAAAAAATAAATTAATAATATTTATAAAATTATTTTTAAAAAATAGAGTTTATTTTATAATTCTACACATACAAAAACAGTTAGGGTGAAATTTTGGGATTTTTCTAAAATACTCAAATTTTTAATGAATAGTAAAATACGGTAATCTACAATATATATACATTATCAGTTAAATTTACTATTAATATCATCATGGATAATGTAAACACACTTGGTTCTAACTCACATGCAAATATTACAATTATTGGTAACAATAATCAATACTATTGGTTGTCTTTGGAAAAATAATAAAATAATGAGTAAAATAATGGGAAAACCCTCCTCTCATCCACTATAACCCCCCACACTCCCTATTATCTCCACTCATCTCAAGCCTTGTTAATTTTCTAAATTATTCTCAAATATACTCCCAATATCCTCCCCCATATCTATCATCCCTTGGTATCATAAAAATACCAAAGCCTCTCCCCTAAAGAGGCTCTCAAGGAAGATTACTTCAAGAGGTAAATTCCTCTATTCTTTTCTTTTATTTGAAGTTCATTTTTTTCTTTCCTCACCCGCATTCATCGAAACGTTGTGATTAATCCAGTACCATATATGTACTATAATGTTTTTATGATAATGTAATAACTCTTCATAATCCCCCTTTTCCCCTTCTTTTATACATGAAAGGAAAACACCATCTGAGATATGTTAATTTATCACAATCAAGGACGAAAAGTCTTCAATTTCTGTCACCATCTTCAATTCTAGTCATCAAACAATATTTATGGTTGACCCAAACTATAATATATTAATTAGAACTAATTTTAGTTTTCTGAATCTTTTTTTTCAACTGATATTAATTTATAAATAAAAATGAGTTCGTTGAGATCAAGAACCACCAATTAACCCAAACAATTCACATTAATGTTTTATATAATGATTCATCTTCACTCTGAAAAACCAAAAAAAAAATTATAACCATGTATTATTCTAGTTTTTCACAAATAAAATAAAACTTATATTCTGGAAAATCATTATCATTATACAGGTTTATCTATACATGAATATAAGTAAACTGATCACAAAACCCAAGGAAGAAAACACCCCGAAACAATGAAATTGAATCTCTTAACCCATGAAAAGGCCATGAATGAACCTAATATGGTTATAATAAATCAACTAAATGTAGAATAAGTTCTGGAATAATTAATTTATAAACCTAAATTTGATTATTCATGACATTAAAATCTAGTGAGGAAAACCTTCAGACATACAGTAAGGGTTTTCTACCAGAACATACATTTTCATTCAGGTTACTCTTATTGTTTAATTTCCACAATTAAATTCTTATTTATTCATAGTTAATCCTCATATATTCTTTGAAAATGTTCAATATATATGTATCAACCATAATACTACTTTCATTTATGGGGGTTTATGTGATTTAAAAGGATCCTTCAAAAATTCTCCCCAGAATACAAGCTCAATTCAAAGGAACTTCTCAAACACTTACCTATTTTCAAGGGCACTCTATAATCTGTTTTTTTCAACCACTATATTTATAAAATCACTCATTTTATTATGGAAAAAATACCATACTTCACTTCTATTTTTATACAAAATTTTTTCCAAAAGAACTATTCTTTTCAAAGTAAAAGAGTAATTATCTCAAGAATTACTCAATGATTTTATAAGAGTATGTTCAAATGTCTCAACACTCTTATTTATTCTTAGGTATTATTGGGATTATTATTTTATGAAATCATCTTTCATATTTAACTAAATGTTTTATAATTATTATTACTATGGATGTTTTATCTTAAAATCATTCACAAATTTTCACCGAATTGTTACTGTTTATGCTTAATGTTCGAGGAACGTTGTTAGTTTGAATATGAATGTATAGGTTGTTTATGTTTATCCCCATTAATATTAGAAATTAATAGGACTTATAGTGTGATGGGTGGGTCCACTATATCCCTTGATTTATTGGTAGGTATCATGACACAAATAGATATGGACTTGGTCGAGGCCTTGCCAATTTTTGGATATGGTTTTTCCTGAGGCCTTAATAATTTTTAGATGTTTTAGATAAGGCCTTTAAGATATGTTTAGAAATGTATGGAATTCAAATTTTCCCCATTATGAAGCTAAAAATTCAATTTTCGTGAGGTTATTCGACTAGTAGAATACTGATTATTATGTTTTATTATGGAAATATTTACTGAACTCATATTCCATCAATTTTATGTTCATGTTTTTCTTTTAAATGCATGTATTGTAAATTATTCACCATGACTAATGTTTTCTTATCTTCTACTATATTTCTTAATCTTACTGATCATTTGAAGTCACCCCTTTCTTATGTTTCATTTTTTCAAAACATTAGGATGTTTATTATGAATAACCTGCAAGGATAAAATTATAGTTGTGGACGTTACCTATAAAACATATATGGTGTATTTCATTTCACGTTTTAATGTTTAACTTATGTATGTATCTGTCTTCTTTAAATCTACTAATCTATTCATTTCTTCAAGATAAAACATTCCTGTAAACATGTCAATGTAATGTATTAAGGAACTGGCTCTGAGAAACCTTGATTATTATTATGGTATTATCCATTGAGATAGTACATTATGATTCATAACCTAATCTAGTTTATGAAATTATTTAGAAATAGGTCCTAGTGGATGTAATGGAAACCATATGAATGCACATATCCTATGTAGGGTTTTCCCTTATTTTCAAGATAATGTTGTTTATTCTGGAGATGTTACAGGTGGAAAAAAACTTATAATTATACTGGGACAACATAATTAGGTTATGAATAATAACATTACTCATATAGAGCATCAAAATCTACAATGCATAGGAACTATGTTAGATTGCTTTATGCAATAATAGCCTTTATCGTTTAATGGGAAAACAAACCCATTTGTAGTGGATTAGTGGATAAGTTCCTTAGAGAAGCTACTTATTGTATTGGGAAGTGATAAATGGGATACGGTTGTCATGCTAGTTTTTTATATTTCGAGATATTTTGATTAATGGTGGTCACTAATTCAAAAAACAGAGGAGGAGGAAGAGAGGGAAAAATGTAATGGAGTGAATTTAAAGTACTTTTCTTAGATAAATACTTTCTCGTGAATAGAGAGCAGATATAGAAAGACATTTTTGAATTGGACGTAAAAGGAATATCAGAATGTTTAAGATTATAAAGCTAACCTCACAAGGATTTCAACGAATTTTTTGGACTATATACGCAATCCAAGGATCCATTTTGATTGATTATTTGAAGGCCTAAATCCATTCCTTTGATGGGTACAAGTCTTCCAAATATTCGCATTATATGAAGACATAGTCTTATGTGCTATCAAGAAGAAAAAGGAGTTCTCAATGTCTTATGAATTTAAAGGTATGAAAGAGAAGAAGAGGTCTACTGAAAAATATAAAAAAGGAAATAAGGAAATGGGCAATAAGGGAAGAGTTGACTTTCCACCTTGTAAATTTTTTTCAAGGAAACAACTCGGTGCCTGCTTAAAAAGGAAAAGGGGTGTGATACCATTGTTTATATAAGGGCCATCATGATGGTGTTTTAAAGGGGAATAAAGAAGCTATTGTTATTCAATGCTATAATTGTAAGGATATGGGGCATTGTGCTAATGATTATCTAAAGCGTGAAGTAAACGTGCCTCAGAAAAGGCCAAGGGAGAAGGGACAAGATTATGCAATCATGACTGTTGATATTGAAGTTCCTAATGATATGGTGGCAGGTACATTAATCGTTTCCTCAAGCTTATAAAATTCTTTATTTGATTATTATCATCACATTCTTTCATATCTTCCCAGTTTTCAAATAAAATTAGAAATTTCTAGTTTGATTTAATAAGGGAGTCGTCAGTAAAAACACCTAAGGGAAGTATCATTGCAAAAAAAAATTGTTAGGAAGTCCCCATTATGGAATATAAATGTTATTTATCTTCTGATTTTATTTTCATACCCATGATTAAATTTTATATAATCCTCGGTATAGATTAGCTTTCAAACCATGATGTGAAAATTTATTTCAAGTAGAAGCAGGTTACAATTTTTTAGGATGATGTCGAATCCCATATCTTTAGGGCTGAAACATAACCTTCTTATTCTCATCTAGATCCACCCCTTGTATCTCTACTAAATTTAATTATTGGGGAGTAAGGGAATAAAATAACAATGGGTGAGGAAAGGAATGTTCAAATAGAGTACAAACATATGGTGAAAGAATATGTTGATGTGTTTCTAGAGGATTTACATGGACATCCTCCAGAGCATGAAATTGTGTTTTTAATTGACATAATTCCTTATTCAAGGCCCATATCAATGACCCCTTATAGAATGTCCAATGTAGAATTTGTGGAACTGAAGAAACAACTATAGTAATTGAGTTATAGAAAATTTATTCACCCTAGTGTTTCTTTATGGGGATCCCCTATTATTTTTGTTATGAAGAATGATGGATCTATGAGGTTGTGCATTGACTACAAGGATATCAATGCTATTACAGTAAATAAATAGTATCATATACCTATTATTGATGATTAATTTGATCAACTTCATGGATCTCAATATTTTTCAAAGGTTGACCTTCGATCTAGATATCATCAGTTTCTTGTGAGGAAGGAAGACATTCCAAATATAGCATTTCCTTCTAGGTATGGACATTATGAGTTTACTGTAATTCCTTTTGGAATGATTAATATACCCTATTTTTTCATGGATCTATTGAATAGAGTTTTCAAGTAAAATATTGATGACTTGTGGTGGTATTTTTTGGTGATATCTTTGTATACTCTAATAGTTATGAAGATCATGAAAATAACTTGCACAGTATTCTGAATACTCTTAGAATAAATGTATTATATGGGATGTTTAGAAAGGGTGAATTTTGTATTCAATCAGTTTCCATACTTAGAAACATTATCACTATGGATCAAATATCTATTGATCATGTTAAGAAAAAGGCGGTGCAATAATGTACTACTCCAATAAACATAACTGAGGTACGTAGTTTTATTGGTTTATCTGGTTATTATCGGTATTTCATTTAGAACTTCACACATTTAGCCAACCCAATGAACAGGCTTACATGCGAATGGGTTAAATTAGTATGGAAAAAAGATTGCAAGGACTTTTTCGAATAATTTTAGAGGAGATTAGTGAATGCACCAATCCTAACCCTGTCGTCAGAGAATGATGGTTTTGTGATCTATAATGATGCATAAAAAAAGGAATTGGTTGTGTCATTATCCAAAATGATATAGTTATTACCTATTAATCAAGGAAGTTAAAAATTCAAGAACAAAAAAAAAACTTACTCATGATCTTGAGTTAGAAACAACAATCTTTGATCTAATGATATAGAGACATTATCCCAATGGAAAATAATATGAGATATATACAGATCATAAGAGTCTAAAATATATCTTCTCATAGAAAGAACTCAACACAATGAAAAATATGATGGCTCAAACTACTCAAGTATTATAATTGGTCCATACACTACCTCTCAGGAAATTCAAATAAGGTTGCTGATGTGTTGAGTAGGAATGATCATGGTGTTCTCAACAAAATGAGGATTTATAAGGATTCTTTGTACATGGATCTAGTGAGGATGGATATGAGAATTATTAAAGAAGGAGAAACATCACCACTTTTTTAAATGGTTTCCCAACCATCTTTATTGGAATGAATTAAATCTTCACATTTTGATAACAAGAACCATCAAAAGAACATTAATGTTTTGAAATATGGGAAGTTGGTTGACCTCATGTATGAAGATGGAATTCTTAAAATTTGGAAGAGGCTATGGGTTACCTCTATAACAGAGTTGAAAAGGTAGTTATTAGTTAATTCCCATATTTAAAATTTCTCTATACACCCTAGTAGCACTAAAATGTATAGAGATTTGAAAGAACATATCTAGTGGGATGACATGATGAGGGAAATTACTGTTTATATATCAAGATGTTAAGACTTTCAACAATTGAAGGTCAAACGATAACAACCTAGAGGATATATGCAACCTCTACGTATTCCAGCATGGAAATGGGATGAAATCACCATGTATTGTTTCAATGGATTACCCAAAACTCTGAGAAAGAATGATGCAATATAGGTAATTTTTTATTAACTTACGAAAACTGCACATTTCCTCACTGAAATAGAGGATTTTCCACTAGAGTGCCTATCACGACTCTATATCAATGAAGTTGTGAGACTTCATAGAGAATCTATCTCATTTTTTTCTTATCTTCATCCACAATTTTCATTGAAATTCTGTAAAATTATTCAAGAATTATTTGGATACTGAGCTTTGATTGAGTAATGCTTATCACCCACAAACTGATGAGCAATTAGAAAGGAAAATCCAAACCTTAGAAGACATGTTGAGATCATGTTCACATGACTTTAAATGTATTTTTTATCAATATTTACCTTTAGTGGAGTTTTACTACTATAATAGTTTTCATTCAAGTATTCAAATGGAACCATATGAAGCATTATACGAAAATAGATGTCGTACACCAATTTGTTGGTATAAAGTTGGAGAAAGGAAGCTTGTGGGCCCATAGCTTATGGTGGAAACAATATTTAATGTAAAGACTATTCAACGTCATATAAAATCAGCTCAAAGTAAATAAAAATCTATACTAGTAATCTAAGGAAGGATTTGGAGTTTCACGTGGGTGATCATGTTTTCTTAAAATTATCTCAATGGAAGGTTGTTCTACGATTTGGGAAGAAATTTAAACTAAGACCTAGGTACATATGACATTTTCAAATTCTAGAGAGAATTAGAGATGTTGCATATCAATTGGTTATGCTACCTATCCTATCTAAAGTACACATTTTGTTCCATGACTCTTTGTTGAGAAAGTACATGCCATACCTAATGCATGTCCTCACTTCTGAAAGAATAGATTTGGAACCTGACCTATCATACTATGAAGAGCCTATCCAGATTCTGGAAACTAAAGAAAAAGTGTTGAGGAATTAGATTTCGTGACTGGAAAAGATACTTTGGAAAAATCATAAAATTGATGAGGCAACATTGGAGCCTAAGGAGATTATGATGAATAACTAAAAAAATCTTTTTGTAAGTTAACATTCTGGTAATTTTGAGGATGATATTTTTTAAGGAAAGGATAATATAAAACCACAAGATTTTAAAAATGAATTTAATATTGAATGAATGAAACAATGAGTCTCTTCAAACACCAATTTTTTATAACCTACCTAGTAAACATAATTTTTCCACCTTTGAAATTTAAATTTCGAAAAATATATATACATAGTTTCATTCAGAAAGATATTTGGTGTCTGATAAGGAAAGATTAATTTTTAGGGAATAGTAACATACCCTAATGAATAGTAATATTAAGCTTATGAATAGTAAATCATATTATTATTTTATTTTCTTAAGGGTATAAGATAATGAGATCTTGATTATGTTTTCAAGGTGATATAAAACAAATTATAGTTTTAAAATTGTTATTTTTCAAATAAATTATGATTTTATTTAAAAACTAAAATTATAATATTTAGAAAATTATTTTCAAAAAATAGAGTTCATTTTTTAATTCTAAACATTGAAAAATTGTTAGGGTGAATTTTTGGGATTTTTCTGAAATACCCAAATTTTTTATGAATAGTAAAATACAGTAATCTACAGTATATATATATTATGAAATAAATTCTATATTCCTAACATAATGGATGATTTGACAACACTTAGTTCAAAATCACATGAACATATTACTATTATTGTTCAAAACAATCAATACTATTGGTTTTCATTGAAAAAATAATAAAATAATAGTAAAATAATGGGAAAACCCTCCTCTCCTCCACTATAACCCCCCTCACTCCCACTTCTCTTAAGTCCTCTCAAGCCTTGTGACAGGTAAAAAATATGATAAATATCTTTACAATATCCTCCCACAAGTCCATAAGCACATTTTATCATAAAAATACCAATACCTCTCCCCTAAAGAGGCTCTCAAGGAAGATTACTTCAAGAGGTAAATTCCTATTTTCATTTATTTTATTTCATGTTCATTTATTTTGTTTTCTTTCCTCACATCCTTTAATCAAAATTTTGTAATTAATCTAGTACATTAAATGTATAAGAATTTTGTTATGATAAAAAAATAATTCTTCATCATCTCCCCTTTCCCCTTCTTTTATACTAGAAATGAAAACACCATCTGAGTTGTGATAATTTATCACATTCAAGGATGACGAGTTTTCAATTTCTATCACCATCTTCAATTATAGTAATGAAACCCTTTTTTTGGTTGAAAAAGACTATAATATATGTATTATAACCTATTTAAGGTTCTTTAATACTTTTTACCCAAGATATTAATTTATAAATCAAAATTAGTTAGTTGTGATCAAGAACCGCCAATTAACCCAAACAATTATCATTAATGTTTTATATAATGATTCATCATAACTCCCAATAACCAAACAAATTTTATGACCATGTAATTATATTTTTGTTCGCTAATTACATACAAATTATATTCTAGACAACCATTATAATTCTATATGTTTATCGACACATGACTATAAGTAAACCGATCATGAAAACCAAGGAAGAAAACACTCCCAAATAGTGAAATTTAATCTATTAACCCAAATAAAGCTATGAATGAACTTAATATGGATATAATAAATCAATTATAGGTATAGGAGGTTATGGAATAATTAATTTATGAACATAAATTTGATTATTCATGTCATTAAGATCAAGCAAGGAATACCTTCAGACTTACGGTAAAGGTTTTCTACCCAAACCTCCATTTTCATTCATGTTACTCTTATTGTCTACATACCTCAATTAAATTCTTATTTATTCAGATTTAATCCTCATATATTATGTGATAATGTTCAAAATATGTACTAACCATAATTATACTTTCATTTTTATGGATTTATATGTTTTAAAAAGATCTTTCAAATATTCTTCACGTAATACAGGCCTGATTCAAGGGATCTTCTCAAACTCTTGCCTATTGTCAAGGGAACTCTATAATATGTTTATAAACACTATTTTATTCCTAAAAACACACATTTTATTATGATAATAATACCTTACATCACTTTTGGTTTTATAGAATGAATTTTCTAAAATAACACTTCTCTTCAAAGTAAAAGAGTAAGTATCTCAAGATTTACTTAATGACCTTATAAGAGTATCTTCATCTATTTCAACACTCCTGTTGATTATTATGTAATATTGGGATTAATATTTTATAAAATTATATACCATATTTAATTTAATGGTTTATAATTAGTTTGACCATGGATGTGCTATCTTAAAACCATTCACCAATTCACTCTGAATTGTTAGTGTTTATGCTTAATGTTCAAGGAAAGTTATTAGTTCTAATATGAATGTATATGTTGTTTATGTTCATTACCATTCATATGAGGAATAAATTTAACTTTTTATGTGATGGATGGGGCCATATATATCCCTTTATGTATCAGTAGGTCTCATGAGAACAATTGATATGTACTTGGTTGATGCGTTTCCCATTTTTGGATATGGTTTTGATGAGTCCTTAATAATTTTTAGATTTCTTGTCCTAGGCCTTGGCGGTATGTTTCATAATGTCTAGCATATGAATTTACCTCATTATTAAGTTATAAATTTAAATTTAATGAGTTTATTTAACTAGTATAATACTCATGATTATGTTTTATTATGGAAACATTTTCTTATCTCTTATTCCTGCCATATTATATTCAAGTTTTTCTATTAAAGGCTTGTGTTTTCAATTATTCACCATGCCTAATGTTTATGTTATCTTCCGATATATTTATTACTCTTTCTAAGTATTTCAGATCACTACATTCTTATGTTAAATTTTCTCAAGACATTAAAAAGTTTATTATGAATGAACTGTAAGGATAAAATTATATTTCAGGATGTTCCCAATAAAGCTTATATGATATATTTAATTTCATGTTCGAATGTTAAAATTATTTATGTATATGGATTTCCTAATATACTAAAATATTAATTCCTTTGGGATAATACTTTATTGTAAACATGCTAATGTAATTTAATGAGGCACCAGATCTGGTCAACTGGGTCAAGTATTTACAGTCTTAGTGCCTCTTACAAACATATTTATAGATATATTTAGAATTATTAAGAGGGAAAATATGGTCTCTAAAATTTATTAGTGGTTCCATTACAAACCAAGACATTATAGTTACATAAAAAATAAATAATGTATTTTTTTTAAATTCCTCCAATTCATTTGGTAACATGATGATGTTAATTATTGTAACTTATTCATAAGGTATGATAAATTTTTTGGACATGAGTATCTCTAAATAGATTTTTTTACTAATATAAGTTACTCCTATGATAATTTAGTAATTATATTATGTAGATGATACCATGAGGAATGTTTGATGTTCCAAGATAACAATTATATTTCCTTATGCTTGAAATAAGTTCTAATGTTTCCTTTGATAAAGGATTATTTTTATGTGGATCAGTACCACTTACTTTTATGTATTTACTCTTTTTTATACATTATCCCATTTATCATTTTTCATGTTCTAGTTTTTGATGAGTATGAATTCTCCAATATTATACTCATTCACTTTTAATACATTCTAATATCCTTATGAACATATTGTGGTAATAAAAAAATTTAAATTCTTAATGCCCACATTTACCCTAACTGATCATTTAAGATCACCCTTTTATTTTTCTTTATTTTATCAAATAAGTAATTTTGTAAAGAATGAGATCTTAAGGGGAGAGTATTCCAAAGATATACCACGTAACAGAGAGAGTTGATTAAGTGGGGGAATAATGGAGGTGGTATCCCAAAGATCATATATAAAATGAAATTTTTTGGGGTTTTTATGTGAGTGAATGAACCAACTACATTGTCTTGGTTACTAGGTAAGTATCACATACAATAATAATTTCAATTAATTTCAAGATTATATGGGTTAATAAAATTTTCTATAGATCATACATGTAACCCATACAACCCATAAAATTCCCCAAATTTCACCCTAAAACATCCCAATCCCCAATATCATTAAATATAACCTTTATATACCTCAAACATGTCACCATAATACTCACATCCATAGAAATTATCACCCTCAATAAGTTAGATTATGTTTTTTTGTGAATAGATTAGACCATTATTAATGAATCAAGTCCTCCCTCTCTCGTATCTACTCATATATTATACCATGATTTCAAAGCCCATATACCAATGAGATATCTCTACCCAATAGAACATTATCTCTATTGTCTATGATATGAATAAATTTATGAATGGAATTCTCATCCAGATCAAACTCAACCTTATCTTAACTAATAATTTTAAAATAATCAAGGATGTTCTTGTAAAACTATGAAATGATAAACACATCATGTACAACACAATACAGGGGAGGAAATTATAATTTCTATTCCATATCTTTAATATTATTAATAAACTAAAACAATCAAATATACCAAGGGGTTATCTTTTTCTATATATTAAGCCTTCTCTACACCAACCTCAATAACACATTTAGAAATACTTGATTTTCTTTGACATACATTAATGATTAGCCAATATAATAATCATAAGAATTTTTTAATCTCTAATACATAACCATTTTCATCTTAATCAGTAGAATATATCTCATGTTTTCCTAAAAAATACTAGGCCTAGATAAATAATATTCTCCCCTTAAACAAAATACAATGAACAATGAAATGGTCTCCTATAAATAACCTTGAAGGGAGACATCACAATCATAATTTGATAACCATTATTGTTTGAGAACTACATCAAGGGGATATGATAATCCCAAGACCCATAAGAATCCATAACACATGATTAAAGCATATATTTCCATATCTAGATGATTCTATCATACTGACCATCAATCTAAAAATGTTAATTCATAATAATTTTTTATTGAGTATTTATTTCCTTTTATGATGATTCTTAAAAATTCAATATGAATCAAGGATACGTATCATATATAATCAATTTTATCCCTCTATAAAGCTAAAAAACTTCCCAAACATATACATTTTCCATGTAATTAACTATATTATTATCCTAAATCAGTATAAAATAAGTTTATTTGGATAGTCTATCAAAAACTATTAAAATGAAATCATACTTCTACCTAATTTTTGGAAAAGACCCAAAAAAATATATAGCTATATAATCCAAGTTCCAAACAGGTATATGAAATGATTTAAAAATTCCTATAACCCTATTATTATTGGTATTTTCCTTATAATAATTAAGATATTCTGAATCATATACCACACCATATTTTTTCATACTCGACAACAAAAAGTATAAGTATAAATCCTTATAAATTTTATTAGGACTAAGGTGAAAAATCTAATTTGAATATTGACACTATTTCAACACTTACTTTTTAATTAAGGAAGGACAACCAATTCTTAGTGAACATAAAAATCAAATTCAATCACTTCTAAATAGTCATCTGAATCCTCCCCAACATTTACCTAATACTTAATGAAAAAAAATTTAGAATTCCAAAAATGGGCTTTCTTCATGTTATCCTACACGTTTTTTAACTACTATATTGGATAAAACCATATAATTCATCATATTAATAATATCTAATCACATATATACAAATAAAATAATGAGTTTCCTTTCCTATTTGTATTCCTACACTTCATTTGAATACACCTTAAGACCTAACTCATCACCTATAATATTAAATTTCCGAGGTTTATATTTTAGTTTGATATTAAAATATTTCAATTAATCCATAAATATCTATTTATTGATATTTAGATCATGTTTTGGGAAGTTTTTATTCAAAATTTTGTGATCTATATAGACTATAAACTTCTTACTAAGAAATTAGTGATTCCACATTTTTAATTAATGAAAAAAACACTACGAGATTTAGGTCATGGGCTGGTAAATTCATTTCATAATCTCTGAATTGTAATGATCCATATCAAACCACATAATTTCCCTAAATTAACACTCACCCAATTTCCATACAATAGGCATCAAAATAATCATTATTCCCATCCCATAATTCCTAAAAAATACTAATATTGGTTCCATTTTGTATATATACATTAATTCAAAAAGTGATATTTGGTATTCTATGTTCTAAATGGAAGGAATATTTTTTAATCAAAAATTTTATCTAATAAGACATGAATAAGAAATCTAAAAAAAATAAATGAAAAAACCATGTAACCCCAGAAAATTATACACCTCAAATATATTTGTAGGTTCTTTCTGTGATACCACTACATTGAACTAATTAGGATCGACTGATCCATCCTTTTTGAGATAAAATTCCCATGTAAATTACCTTCTTTAAATTTTTTTTACATTTTGTGATTTTTTAATAAAGGAAATGGTATTTTAATCCTCTTATAATAACCTATAAATTCCATTAATGATCAAATTTGGTTTAAAAATATAACAATATTTCATCTAAAAACACCACATAAAAAGATTCAAGATATATAAGAAATTTTTTATCCATCAATTCAATGAAATTGGATTGAACATTGGTAAAAAAATGGCATAAAAATACTCATAATAGTCACACATATATAAACATTTTTTCTTTGGTGTATACTCTTTCTTTATCCTGAATTGATGGTATCTCGACCTCAATTCAATCTTTGAGAACTCCGAAGAACCATTTAAATGATATAACAAATAATTTATTATTGGAATAAGATATTATTTGATTCAAACATGGTTAAAGTCTCCATAATTAACACATATCCACAATGTGTCATCTTTCTTTTCGCTTAGAATACTTGAACTTCCTTTAGCAATGTACTTGTATTGATAAAACCTCTATTATCAAAATATTCTATTGATCCAAATTAGTTTTTAGTTTTTTAGATTTTTTATGAGCATGATATGAATGATTATTGTTTCAAAATGTGTTTATAAAAGTGTTATAATTATTGGTATTCACAATAAAAGTTGTGAGTTTTCATTAATGTTGGGTGGTGATGAAGTTGATAATATTTTTGAAAACCTTGATTCTTAATGTAAGAATTTACCATAAATTTAATCCATGATAAATATTTGTGTCTATAAGGTGGGTGAAGTAACTGATTATATTCCATGAATTAATTTGCGGAACATAATGTGAATTATTTCCAAATTTCCTATTGAAAATGATGTTGAAATTGAAATTCTTATATTAGATATGTTATTAGTGATCCATTTATATATGGAAAAGTAAATGATTTTATATCCACACAATAACTAGATTAATTTTTTTAATGGTTAGAAAATATTATTGATGTGTGAATCCTTTTCTTCAAGGTTTATGTATATAATCCATGTAAGTATATTTAAAGGCTTTGAGAATGTTGAGCCCATTTGATAATGGTGATTGATGGATATTATATCTCTATGAAGAAGATAGTAAATAAAACTCTAAAATGAAAAATTAAGTAATATCAAATAAAGAATACATATGTGACATGAAGAATATACTTTTATAATGGTTGAGGGGGATCTGATTTTGGTTTATTAAGTGGAAGAAAATTGATTTACTATTATATGTTATAAGGTATTTTAGATAATATTAGTGGAACTAAAGAAGATATGATGATTTCAAGATGTTATTTGGAAGGATTTTATGTGAATAAATATTTTTATTTAAGGTTTAAATAATTTATAAGCTTATTTGAAGAATTTATGTAAATCTAGTCAATTTAGTCCTCACATATAATATATTACTTAGAAGAAATATATTGGAAGAGTGTTAAAGAACAAAGAAGTATATATTATTCTCAATATGATTTGGAATATTTTCTAAAAAAGTGTATATGTGCGGAATAATTAGTAGTATGATATGTAATCTCTTAACAAACTACGATATTTGAAGAAGACATACATTATCCATTATTTGTATATAAAATATGATTAATGTCATATGTATGATATATTCTGAATTTCCTAAAAATATTGAAAAGGAAGGGTTTTTATCCATTATTTTGAAAGTTTGATAAACAAGAAAAATTCTTATCTTTATTAAAGTGAAATTTATTTTCATTCATATGGAGGTAAAATCATGATGATTAACCATGTTCTAGACTCCATCCCTCTTAATGTACTCTCAAATACTATTTTCCATAAGATGGTGGGGCATTGAATTGAGAAATCACTTAATGACTTCATCTATGATTATTACAGAGAAATAAGGCCCATTAAGTTAGATGGTAACAGCTAGACAAACCCACCAAAAAAGAAGGAATTGGTATTTAGAACATGGGAGATCATATTATATCCATGTATTGAATTATACAATGGGAAGTGATCGAGGGAAAATGTTATGAGGAAATACCACCAAAGAAAGATATGAAATCCATAAGATCTCCTAGATTATCATATAAGGCACTAAGTTGTGGTGTGGAAATCATAGAAATATTATGACTCATAAATATGACACTAGATATATTAGGGAGTGGGGAGAAATAAAATTTTATAAAGAAATTTATCTAGGTTATTATCTATTATTCCCAAGATTCCATGTTCCTAACATCTCCTTTAGAGAATAAAAAATCTACCATAACTTCTTGGATATTATCCTCGATGATGAAAAAAAAGAGATGGAATCTAAATTTTAGTCTTGCATGAACATGATCATTGTGTTCTAATGCCATCCAAATGAGGATATTTTATAGTTTTTGACTTTTATAATGTCATTAAAATCTAACAACCTTAAGATATATGGGTTGAAAATAAATATGTAAATCTATCACATGCCTCAATTGTGGTATTATCAACTAGTATCTCCCCAATAATTAACAGGCACAACTAAAGGCATTTATATTTCCTCAAATTTAACTTTATGTGTCCACTCCAAATAGAAGAATAAACAATATATTTTATTTCATAGAGATCAGGAATCCTATATCTGTGGGATTATTGTGAGTTATGTGGGAATATACCACTATCCTATAAAAACATGATATTTTGTGACGCATTTTTTCAAATTAATTTAATCTTTTCAATATTATCTATTTCACACAACTCTGAATATATCTTTTGTTATGTGAAAGAAATAAGTTTTATTGTATTTTATGCAACACCAAGTTAATAATAAACTACACAAAACAATTATATGAGGTTTTAATACATAGAAAAATATGTTTTGCTTCTATTACAAACAATGTTGAGTTCTTTTGATTGCCTAAATTACATGCATGGATGAGTTTTATTGAACTAAAATATGCAATTAATATTTTTATTAAAATATTTTTATATTTTCCACCTATCCATTAGAATGAAAATTATGAATAATATTAAATAAATTATGAAAACATGATTCAAAAATTTATATAAAATTTATATTTTTGTTATAAATTCTTTATAAATGAAAGGAAGAACTATTTGAAAATAAATAAATCTATTTCCTAAAAAACAATTTTGTATGTACAAACACAATATTATCTCAATTAATTAAACAAAAAAACCTTTCATTAATTTTTTTAATAAATATTATAAATTATATTAAACCATATTTATTTACAATAATCCAATATATTTTATAGTTATATGATAAGAACAAATCCAATTTTATTAATAAAAATATGTATTTTTATAAAAGGTAATTTTACCAGCTCATAATGGAACTCGTATTATAAATATAGTTTTTAAAAATTTTATATTTTATATTTGAAAAATAAACATAATTTTTTAGATTAAAATATCAAAATTTACTTTGGGTGATTTTTTTGGTATTATTCTATGATGCGTTTTTTGATTAATAGTGAAAACACTGAATTTTAATTGGAAAATTATTTTTCATCTATTTTATTTATATAGTTAAATTATATTATAAATTTTATTTGAAGTATAATTATTTCAATTATTAAAATAAATTATAATTTTTTTCATTGGAACCAAGTTCACATTGAAATTTAACATAAATTGTTTTTAAAATTTTGAACATTTTATATTAGAAACCCTCTTTCCTGTCATTTCTGCAGGATTAATTTTAAATATTTTTTTATTCTTTTGTGATTTAAATTTGAAAAACTAGATTACATATTTTGAATCATAATTATTTATAATTTATATTATGTTATACTTATTTTTTCAATGAATAATATTAGTGAAAGTAATTAAAATTAATTACAGCGATTAACATAATACGAGTTTACTATGTGGTTAAACCTCAACTTAAGGGGGAAAATAACCTAGAAAAAAGTAAAAAAACATTTTATGGACATATTTAGACCATTTAATCCATTTTCTCTAAAAAGGACCATTATTATAGGCACATGATGTAAGAGAGACCTCTCAATAGTGTTTTCCATTTTAAATTTACTAGAATATCACTCCTCCCCCACTATAAAAAGGGCACTCATCCCCTAAATTACTCACACCTATAAACACCTTTGACTTATTCAAAACCTTGAAAAATAAGATCTAATATTCCCTCAATTTATCCTAGAATCCTCTTTTTTGCAATAAATCCAACCAAGGAATCCCTCTAGATCAAACCAAAAGAAGTTACCAAAAAAAGGTAATATCTTTTAATAAGAACTTTTGTTTTATTTCATTCTCCACCCCTTAAATTATTATTATCACATGATTATATAGTAACATAAATATCATAAATATAATTATATATGGTTATGTTGACGTTAATAATTAAACTCACACACCATTCCATGAAATGGGATATGAAATCATCATTCGCGTGTACAGCGGATTACCGCTTCACAGACAGATGTTGCTCATTCTTCCATTACCACATTTCAAGGATTTTAATAATGATGTAATTACTATTTTTATATCATATATATGATATTTATGACTTCTTTATACTTATTTTAATTATTATATAACATATACATTCATGTTTTTTATTTTTTTGGGAACACGAAAACATCATTTGTGGACATGTAGACTACCGTCTCCTCAAAACGGTGTGATTGGTTCACACTTTACAAGGAATGTATTAAGGATGGGTTTAATAAAAACATATGATTTATATGAAATAATAATACTAATGTAATGATATATATATATGTAAAATTTACTATATTTTATTCAATATGATGATAAAATGGAAACAAAGTTCATGCGTACGTACGACCTACCGTCTTCGCGAATAGTGTATTCCATTTAATATGTCTATATATAATAGATTTTTATAAATATTTATATAATTAATATATATTATGATTAAATAATTTTTAAATTATTTATATATTTAAAACATGATTTAATTAATAGGATCAAGAATAACATGTTAAAACATATACAAAAAAAAAGTTGTTACTACCCAAAACGTAAATTTAACATGAAATTGTTCGTAAATAGGTAATATAAAGTCAAAATAAAATCATATATGTAGTTATGTATAATCATATGTATATTTTGAAGATTTATAATAACATTATAATTATTATATAGGATGTTTGAATGTGTATTAAGAAAGTCATGACTTAAGGTAAGGGTTTTCGAGTCTAAGTTTTGTTCTTCTGACACTTATTCCATATTGAACACTTGTTTATTTTGCCTGGTGTATATAATAACCATTAATGTATTCTATGATTATAATCCTAAAATTTATGGTTATTTAAATATCTCTTTTATAATCTATCTTTCCTGGGGTTTATGATTCTAAAGTTACCAAATCAGTAAGGTAATTTTGTCTAAATTTTCCTTTTTTGAGAGATGCATTATGTTATGCACCTATATTATTTTGTAATGTGTACATACTGACCATTGATAAGTTTTATCATGAATATAATTAATTTAATGATAATTTAACCTCCATTTAATGTTATTATCTCATGGGTATTATGATTCATAGTTACCAAATTAGTAACAATTTATGGTAATAGTATCATCATTTATCTCGATTGTTTATGATTTTGCTTCCATTGATGAAATATTATGATCCATATTTAAATATATATCATGAATTTTCTTATACTATAGATATTAATGTTATATACAAGTAATGGTACAATTTTACACTCTTTGGTAGTTATATTAATTAAGAATAATATTTTTATGAAAATCCAATATTATTTATCTCTTCGGTGAGAAATATGTTTCCCATCAAAACTATCTTTTCTAAAAAAAATTTCTAAATTTTTATAATATTATATTATTATTTTAAAATTAATTTTCACCCATGTTTAAAAATTTCAAATCTTTTTTTAAAAGTAATCTTTTTTTCATGTCATGATCAAGTCACTTTTCAAAACATTTTATAGTACAAAATGAATGTTTGACATATATGGATTTACTCACCATCATGACCATAATTTCATTGAAGAATACATGTCATGTTTAAATTGTTATTTTATAAATATGTTTTTTAATATTCTAAAAATTGGTGGTTTTTAAATTTTTTTCATGTAAAATGGTTTTAAAATGTTTTCAAGATTTCTTTACAAATTTTCAAATATATTTTCAAAGGAAAATGTTTTCAAAAATTATTTGAATATTTATTTGTAGTTTTTCAAATATATTTTCAAAGAAAATGTTTTTAAAAATGTTTTGAAGCTTCTTTTATAATTTTCAAATATATTTCAGAATAATTTTTTTCAATATGTCTTAAAGATTCATTTATAGGTTTTCAAGGTAATTTTTAAAGAAAAAGTTTTTCAAAATCTTATATATTTTAAAAATAAAATTTCAATGTGGAACCTGCTTCCTTTCATAGGTTATTCTTTGATGAAATTATTATGAATTATTTATCCTTCCTATAAGTAATGATGGGATTAAATTTTTATGATGTTCATTTCATTTCATGGGTTTTGATGTGATGTTTATGAAACCCATCTCTTTTTATAGGTCAAGATACAGTGAATGTTATATTATCTTTTGAAATAAGTATGGACGATTTAATTATGTTAAGGGTGGGACCTATATCTACCTTCAATCAATTGGTTAAAGATTTATATCCAATTAGATAGAAGTGGAAGTAATAGGGAGTGAACTCGATTTAGTAAAGGACTTTTCCTTCTAAGATGGTTTTGGGAGTGAACCTTGACTACTAAGATAGTCATAGGAGTGAAATTTGACTACTAAGATGGTTTGGGGACAGAATCCATTCCACTATAAGGAAAGGGATACAACTAGGGATGGTTGAATGTCCCATAAAGTAGGTTTAGACCCCATAAATTCCCTAATAGGTTTTTGAAATAGTCATTAACTTATTGGTAATTATTTTATATGCTTATTTGTGTGATATAAATTCTATGTCTTATTCTTATGTTATGATCTAATGGATTATTCTGTTGATTACCTCATGATTCATATCTTATGAACTTCTAATATTTAGGTTTTGAATCATGCATATGATCCATTATATTCCTGGTATTATCTTTAAAAGTTATTATCATGTTCACATACCCTTATTCTCATGATTATGAAAACATGTCTCATTGTTTACCATTACTTGTCATCTGAGCTCACACGTTTATTATATTTTCTTTCCCTTGGATATGAAGAAATGTTTTAAATAGGAGTACTAAAGGGGGAGATATTTATGGGAGATTTTAATGATATTTCACATAATTATAAGAATGTGCTGAAATTATCTAAAGAAACCAAACTATTATGGTCCTCAAGAATTTCCTTTTTTAATGTTCTGAATATTCGTAAAAAATGATGTAATATCCATTTATGTTAATCCGGAGTTGTTATTGTTGGTATCAAAGTAACGGTTGAGTTAATAATAGGGAACTAGGATTAAAAAACGTTAGTGAGATCCCTAGTGATATTTTCTAAGGATATTTATAGGGATATCTCTAAGGAAAATAAAAAGGTTTCAATGAATTAAAAGAAAGTGGTATGATTTTAGAATCCTATATATAATTTTTCATTATTATGTAATTTTCTACTATGATAATTATTTATGAATCTAAGGTTTCTGGTCTTAGAAAATAGTGTGAACTAGAAGGAATATGGTTAATATTTAATGTTTCATATGTGGAAAGTACGAGCCTTATGAAAATTAATATCCTAAGTACAAATCTCATGAAGATAATCAGGAAGGTGGCATGATTATTGGTTATAATGATGAGGATAAAGAGAATGTGAATGAAATGTGAATGGTATAGGATATTATAATAATATTTATTTAATTAAACATAATAAGGATTATTATATTGATGTTGAAGAACCTTAAGAAATAATTTATATTACATATTCTAAGAGAGATGTATTAAGGAATAAGATGATGAAGCCTAATTAATAGTTTAAGAATAAAGTTATATGATTGAAATGTATATTTATAGGGATTCAAGAATTATTTTATTTGAATCATGAATAATATATTTTCCATAAAGAGATTGAAAAAAATTGAATGGTGCTGATGAACTAGAAAATTGATTAAAAGGAAAAATGATATTTTTATTAAGGGAAGGTAAACCTTAATGTGTTCCTGATATTGAGAAAAAAGTTTTTTTCTTGGTTGATGATATGATTGATATGGATAATGTAAATTTTATAGTACTAAACACCTTGTAACTGATTAAGGATATTTTGACCAAGTGGAATATGCCATTGTAGATAGAGTTTATGACATTTTTGGACTTAAGGAATATATCTGATAATCATTCGAAAAATAAAGAATACATGTTTTCAATAAGTATTTACAGATGTTCAAGTTATTATAATGTTTTAAGAGAATACATGATGAAATTATTCACATGTTTGGTATGTGAGAACCAAGATATACTTTATAATATATGGGGGATCTGTGCTATGTTGATTTTGAGATATTTATTGACCATCTTCCTTAAGTATTGTATTGTTTAATCTTTTAAAAGGGTTATAAGTTTTACTATTTTTGAAATGTTTTAAGATAACCTTCAGATTATGTTATAGATAAAAAATAATTATATTTACATACAAGGATTTATGAGTAATGGAGAACCTATCCTAAACATATTTCTTTGATGATAAGGAAAGATAAAAGGGATGACTTATGATTCCATCTATGGATCATATCATCTATTAGTGCTTCATGAATGATGAATTTAACTTTATTTCTTGGAGTTAGAGACAAAGTGGAAATTGAAAAAGGCAGAACATGATGGCGATATTATTCATATTGAATAGAATAGAATCATGTGAGTATATCTTCTGGTGAAAATTATACAACAATTGGAAATGGTCTTTGAAATAAAATTTTCTCCTATTATCATTATTTTTTACTATATCAACGACCTCTTTCAATCCTCTTAAGTTCATGATCTTTAGATTGTTAACTTTCTCAATATCAGCCACTTTCATGAGATCGTTTATATTTATCAGTATCTATGATTAGTTATTTTTTTTATTCCATGTCTATATTTTCACATTACACATATGTTCTCATATGTAGAAACGTAGTTATGAGTAATTTTGGGGAAACAATTATGTTTCCAAGTTTCCATTTTTAGATTATGTTTGTGAATACATTTTTATGATGTGGGATTCTATGAAAGGAATTTTATAGAATTAAACATTTGATAACTCATATGAATATTTAGGGAGAAATTCATTTTAAGGGGGGGGGGGATAATACAACACCCTTAGATTTTGTGAAATATTTTAAAAAAAAATTTATTTAATCTTTTCAATATTCTACACTTCAATGAACGTTTAATATAGTTTGTGTTATATGGAAGCACTACTTTTATAATACATTTCATGCAACAAGTTTTTATTTAAATACATGCAACACTTACATTATTTTTAGTACATATAACACTATGTTTGTCTTATGTTACTCAATTATAAGTTCTTTTGATAGCTTTCCTTATACGCAAGTCTGAGTTTTACCGAAAAATAATATACTATTAATATTCTTATTAAAATATTATTAAAGTTTCTACCTAGTCATTATAATAGAATTTATGAATAATATTAAATAAATTATAAAAATATTATTTACACATTTATTTTAAATGAATATATTAGTTATCAAATAGTTATAAATTAAATTAAGAACTATTTGAAAATAAAGAAATTCCATTTTTAACAAAACTATTTTTCTATGTACAAACACGGTTTTATCAGAATAAATAAATCAATACTCTTTTGATGTATTTTTTTAATAAAATTTATATATTATATTCAATCCAATATTTTTATACACATCCAATATATTCGATATTTATAAGATAATAATAAATCTAATTTTAATAATAAAATATGTATTTTTCTAAAAGGTAATTTTGTCGCCTTTTAGTGGAACACCTATTTTAAATATATTTTTTGACAATTTAAATTTTTTATTTGAAAAAAAAATAATTTGTTAAATAATAATATCAAAATTTACTTTGGGTTATTTTTTGCAATTTTTTTAAGTAGTTTTATTTTTTTATGAATAGTGAAAACAATAAATTTTAATTGAAACTTTTTTTTCATCTAATTTATTTATATAGTTAAATTGTGTTTTAATCTTGGATTAACATATATTTAGTTAAATTATAATAAAATAAATCCAATTTAGGTAATTTTTGTTAATTTAACATTGAAATTAGATATAAAAACATTTCAATCTTTTGAAATTTTCACTATAAAATCTCGCTTTTCCATCATGTGTGTGGGATTAAATTTAAATTAATTTATTCAAATTATATTATTATAATTTAGAAAAATGAATTCATATTTTGAATCATAATAATTTATAATTTCTAGAAAGACTAACTTAGTTTTTTAACAAAAAATAGTAATGAAATTAATCGAAATTAATTACAGCGCTTAAGGTAAAAACGAGTTTACTTTTTGGATAAAATTTAAAATAACTGGCCAAATAACCTATAAAAATGTTCAAAATCCATTTTTTGGAAATATTTTGAAGACATAAATCATTCTGTATAAAATTTACTATTATTGTAGGCACATTATGTAAGAGATACATCTCAATGGGGTTTATGTTTTTATATTTACAAAAATGCCAAACCTCCTCGACTACAAAAAGGGAAACTACTACAAATATGGCTTTTATCAGCGCTAAAAATGGCCTTTAACTTCGCTATAAAAGTTCTATTAATGTCGGCGAAGATAAAGGGGGGGTCCACTTTATCAATGATCCAAAAATCACTGATAAAGACCCCTTTTATCAGCGCTTTGTTATAGCTCTGATAAAAGACCCCTTTATTAGCACTTTCTTTATCTGCGCTTTTGTTTTAGCACTAATAAAGGACCACTTTTATCAGCATTTTTTTAAAAAAGATGATAAAAGGTAAAAAAAATTAAAAAATTTAAAACAATTTAAAAAAATAATAAAAATTAAAAAAATACTGCCAATCGAGGGGGATTTTATAGCGCTTGATCCCCCCTTTTACAGTGCTTTTCTGCCCCCTATAGCATCCCATGCACCCCCCACCCTTTAATAGCGCTTACTCCCATATTCTCCCATGCGCGCGCCCCCCTACCCCACAAGGATTTGAACTCGAGACCCCCCCCCCCCCCCCCCCCCCCCCCCGCGCGCCTAAGCCTTTACCACTCCTCTGTTTTTATTTTTTTCCAATTCATGATATCTCTCTATATATATTTATATATTTAGTTATATTTATTCGTATAGTAATATATATTTATATTAATATATATATATATATATATAGCTATATTACAATATATATAGTTATATTAATATATATATAGTTATGTTAATATATATCTCTATTTGTATATATATAGTTATATTAATATATATATATAGTCATATTAATATATATATATAGTTATATTAATATATATCTCTATTTATATATATATAGTTATATTTATATGGACAGTAATATATATTTAGATTAATATTTATATATATAGTTATATTAATTTATATATATAGTTATATTAATATATATATTTATAGTAGTATTAATATATACATTCATAGTGATATTAATATATATATTTATAGTAATATTAATATATATATGTTGTTATATTAATATATATATATAGTTAGATTAATATATAGGTATATAAATATTCATATATTTGTATTTTAAGTAAAATGGATATTAGTTATTATTTAGATAAAGATAATATATTTTATATATAAATATATTTTATTATTTATATTTATAATTAAATTTTTATGTGTGAATATATAAAAAATATGTATATATTGTTATATATTTGATTATAAATAGAAGTGAATTATAAAAAATGAAGAAATTTAAAAGATATAATATCAATATGAATGTAATACCTTGGAATAAATTCAGTCCCCAAAAAAATCCAATAATACCCCCTTAAACGAGGCTGAAAATCCACAAAATGTTAAAAAATTGGGGTACCCCGACTAAAAACTTAGTTTTGGAGGCCTTCTTGGCCTTTTTTGGCCTTGAAAGATCCTTGTCCGAGGTTCCCCCTTATCAAAATGACATAGATATATTCACATGATTCGATTTGATATGTGCTAGAGCTCAAACAGACCCCCAGATCAAAAGTTATGGTCGTTTGAAGTTTGAGTTGCGTTGTCAACATATTTTGGATATTTTTTTAACTTTATTTTTATTTTTTACTCTTCAAATTGTTATTAAATGACTATTAGTCTATAATAATTAGAAAATTATTAATTAAAAATATTTTTTTAAATTTTTTTATAATCCATTTTTACTAAATATATTTTATATTAAGTTTATTAAGTGTACTTTTATATGTATACTTATCTAAAATATAATTATATATTATATATTATATTTATATCAATATAACTTTATTTATATATTTATATATTAATATAATATTTTTAATTAATTTTTTTGAATTCGACACTTTATTAACACTTTTAAAAGCACTTATAAAGGCCCCCCTTTATCTGCACTAACAAAAAAGCGCTGATAAAGGGGGTCCCTGTATCAGCGCTTAAAAATCGCTGATAAAGGGGGTACCTTTATCAGTGCTAAAAAAATCACTAATAAAGGGGTTCGTTTATCAATGCCTTTTTAGCACTGGTAAAGGTAACCTTTATCCGCAATTTTTTTAGGGCTGATAAAGGCACCCCCTTTATGAGTGCTTTTTTGTTAGAGCTGATAAAGGTTGGCAGTGGGAAAAACAGTTTTTGTGGTAGTGGGACCACACCCACTCACTTGTTCACACCTATAAATCCATTTTTCCTCATCCAACCCATACCCAAGTAAGATAAAAAATTACATAACTTTATACTATAATCCTACCTTTTTTTAATAAATCCAACTAAGTATGGTCTTTGGTTCAATCCAAATGGAGCTACCCAAAGAAGATGTAACATACCTGAATAAGAACTTTTGTTTTATTTCATTCTCCACCACTAAATTATTATTATTAAATTATTATATAATAAAATAAATATCCTAAATATACTGAGATTTTTTATATTAAGGTTACTACCTACACTCACATACTATTCAATCAAATGGGATTGCCAATCATCCCCCGTGTGTACGATGAACTACCACCTCGTGAACTGATTTCATTTGTTCTTCCATTACAACATTTCAAGGTTGAAAATAATGAAAGTAATATAGTTTCTATATGATATATATAATTTTATTATGTATTTATTCTTATATAATTATTATATTACACATTCCTTCATTATTTACATTTTTTGGGAATACAATAACTTCATTTGTGGACATGTGGACTGCTGCCTCCTCAAAGCGATATGATATGTTCACACATTACATGGAATGTATTAATGATGTGTTTAGTAAAATTATATGATATATATTACAAAATAATTCTACTGTAACTAATATATATATGTGGGTGTGTGTGTATGTGTGTCATTTACTTTATTTATTTGAATATGAAGTGAAAATGGAAACAACATTCATGCGTACGTACTATCTACCGTCTCCATAAACAGTGTATTCCATATCATATTTCTATATTTTTTAGAATATTATAAATATTTATATATTGAATATATATGATATTTATATCATTTTTTACTTTCTAAATATATGTAAATCATGATCTAAGTATGAGGATCTACATTAACAAGTCAAAACATATACAAAAAACAATGCGATTATTAATAAAAATGTAACTTTGTCATGAAATTGTTAATAAACAGGTAAAATAAAGTCATAATGAAATAATATATTGAATGATATATATGAATATTTTTATATTTTATATATATAATAAACTTACAATTATTAAACATGAGTTTAGAACATGTACGAGGAATATCAAGCCTTAAGGTATGGGTTTTCTCGTCTAACTTTTATTTCTATGATACTTATGTCAAATTCCACACTCATTTATTTGGAATGGAGTATATACTGCTCAGTAATGTGTTCAATTAGTTTTATACATAAATTTATGCGCATTTATTTATGTCTTTTATGATATATATTTCATGGGATTTATGGTTTATAAGTTATCGAATCGGTAAGGTAATTTTGTCTCAATTTACCTTCTATGAGACACATGTTATTTTATGAACCTGTATTATTTTATAATATATATATAATTACCTTTAACATGTTTTATCATGAATGGAATACTCTTAAGGATAATTTAATTTTGTTTATTGATTTTCTCTTATGGCTATTATGATTCAATGTTACCAAAGTGGTAATAGTTTATTTCAATAATCTCATCATTTTTCAGGATTGTTTATGATTATTATTTCATTGATGAAATATTATGATATATGTATCAAGATCTGTCATGATTTTTCTTATTCTATATTTATTCAGGTAATATCCAATTAATTTTATTATTTTTCTACTCTTCGGTAATTATAATAATTAATAATTTTTTTTATATAAATCTTACATTATTTATCTCTTTAGTTGGAAATCTATTTTCCTTCAAAACCATGGTTTCTATAAATGTTTTTGAAAATGTTAAAATATTATAATTTTTTTACAAATAAAATTTTACCCATGTTTTACGTTTTTGAAAATGGTTTTAAATTAAATAGTCTTTCTATTTTCAGATCAAATAACTTTTATAAACATTTTATGGTGAAAAAAAAGAAATGTTCAATATGCATGAATTTACCAACCAACAGGCCCATAATTTACTTGAGTCTTTATTTTCGATGTTAAACCATTATTTTCTAATGATTTTTTTATATTATGAAAATTCATTTTTAAGTGGTTTTTAAAGAGAAAGTTTTTCAAAATGTTTTCAAGATTTATTTCTAATTTCAAAAACTTATTTTCGAAGAAAATGGTTTTAAAAATTGTTTCTACATTTTTTATATGTTTTCGAAGCAATATTGAAAGAAATGTTTTTTAAATTTTGTTTCAAGATTCATTTATAATTTTCCAAGGTTATTTTTAAAGAAAGAGTTTTTATAAATGTATTGTTTTTTACAAAGTATTATTCAAAGTGAAAATGATAATTTCAACACGAAATATTTTAAATTATTTTTATATATTACATAATATGTTTTCAATGTGGTGTAAAAAATAATTTTAAAATTTTTTTATGTTGTAAAAAATGATATTCAAAGAAAGGTTATTTTCTTTAATAAATACACCAATTGATCTTTCAAAATAATTATCCATCTAATATTACATCCTTTGACGACTTATGAGGGATATGATCCAAGGACACCAATCTTATTCTTTATTTGAATGGATTTTCTTTAAATTTACAAGTTATTTATGAAAAAAGATTCTCTTGCATGGGTTATACCATGATAAAACATTTTTGAAACACACTTCCTTTCATAGGATATTGTATGATGAAATGATCAAGAACCTATCTATTTTCCAAAGGTTATGATAGGATGTAAATTGTAAGATACCCATTTCATTTCATGGGTTATAATATGATGTTTACGAAACCCATATCTTTTTATGGTTCATGATTTGATGAATATTTTATTATCTTTTGGCACATGTTTGTATGATTTAATTATTTGATAGGTGGGACATATATCTTCATCCAATTCCTTGGGTAAATACTTATATCTGATGAGGATGGCATAGCTGGAATGGGGTGTGAACATGGTTCAGTAAAGTACTTTATGATGGTCTTGGTAGTGAACCTTAACTATGAATATGGTCTTGGTAGTTAACCTTGACTAATAATATGGTTTGGGTAGTGAAACCATTCCACTATAAGTAAAGGGCTGCAAAATGAGATGGTGGCATGTCACACATAGTAGCTGTATCCCCCATGAAGTTCCCTAAAAAGTTTTGGCTATGAACCATGAATTATAGGGAATAATTTTATATTATTATGTGTGTGTCACAAATTCTATATCTTATTCATTTGTTATTATATCATGGATTATTCTATTGATTACATTATGATTCATGTATTATGAACTACTAATCTTTATGTTGCGACTCATGTATATTATCCATGATTTACATGGTATCATCACTAAATTTTATTCTCATGTTCTCACACAATTTTTCTTATGATTATGATTATATATCTCTTGGTTTTCCCTTATTGATCATCTGAGATCAACCCTTTATTATGTTTCCATTCACTAGGTTATAGAGAAATGTTTTAAGTAGGAGTAATAAAGGTTAATATCATTATAGTATATATTGAAGATATTCCACCAAATTAAAATAATGTATTCCATGTTTCAAAGGCACTAAACTATTATGGTCCTTAGGCATATACAATTTTAATTTTCAGAATATTCATCTAAAATGATGTAATATCCATGTACCTTAATTCTGGGTCACTATAATCAAGTCAATATGAAGGTTGTCCTACTAATTTTTTTCAATCACAAGAATATTTTAATGGATACTCTGTCTTGAATAATGATTCTTTCAACTGGGTGTTGGGTTTTCATGGTAGAGAATAAAGGCACAAAACATTATGGAGAAAAAATATCTCTCCACCACCTAAAAGTAAAAAACACAATTTATTTTTGTGTATTTTTTTCAAACAGTTTAATAGAAGGTTATCCTCTTCAACCTTCAACAAACTTCTATGGTCACTGTATATGGTGTCAAGAAGAAGTGTGGACCATAGTTTATAAGTTATATAGAAGGCCTTGTACTTTATACTAAAGGTAAATAGAGATTATATATGTGTCCACGGTTAGATGATAGGACTTGGATTCATATGAAACTATATAGGATCTATTATAGTAATTTTATTTTCCTTTTACATCCCTAGAAATCCTTTCAAAGAAGTCGTTAAATCCATGCTTAGTGGTCTTTACCTATAATCCAAGAATAATATCACTCTTTATATGGTTCAATAAGACTTTATTAATCATGTTAACATTTTATGATGGAAGGAATTAGAATATTGTTTCATAGATTATGACATCAGGGCATGGAGGATAATGATCAACTGAGAAATTGAGATCAGGCATACTTAAAGAGAAGGAAACGTGGTACCTAACATGCTATCCCCAAAAGGTATCTCTAAAGACATTTTAATATTATAAAATAGTAAATTATTTAAATATATGAATTTATTTTATATCATTAGAAGATATTTTCTTAGACTACATTAATTTAGGCCCCCATGATCGAGCCCTGGCCCATTGTTCTCTTATCTACATACATCATTACTTAATAATAAATTAATTTTCAGTCAGATTGGTAATATTATTCAATGAATAAATTGTATTTTATGAGATACATTTGTTTTTTACATTTAATGAAATTGCGTAAAATTCTGGATCACACTATGATATAAATGGGGTTTCAATCCATACATAATGATTTTTGAGTACATATATACTATTTCTTCAGATGTTAATAGGGATTTTTGTTTGTTTAATTTATTTAATAAATATTTGAAATAAAAAATAAATTTTTAGATTTTGATATATTCTTAAATGTATAAAAATCATTATTATTAAGTATTAATTCATGATTCAATGAATTAGTTTCAATTATGAAGAATTAAAAAGTTGAATTTTATTTGCACTAGGAAGAAGAATATCATTTTATAAGCTATTTTGAAAATGAAAAATATGTTGATAATTGTTTAGTAATTGGTTATGTGATTAAATCACAATGAAAAAATATAAAAACTAAATCTAATCAAATCACTATTTTAAATCATTTCAATAATTTAAACTTTTCATTTCATAAAATAATATAAAAATCCAAATAACATATTTTTTAGTGGCTTTGAGGAATAAATATATATGAAACATAGTTTATAACACTTCTTATTATTTATCAATAATTGATATACACTATACATCTTTATAGACCTCTCAAATGTTATACTAATCTTCATTACCTTGTAAAAGGTAATGTAAGAAAGAGGTTATCTCAAACACCCAGTAAGGTAAAACATAACATCTTGTAATCACGGGTTAGATCAAAGCCATATAAAAAACATGACAAGGGGAGAAATATCTTATTAAAAATAACAAGTGATAATAAGTATTTTCCACAAGTCAAGATAGAGTTATAAGTAATATAAAATGAAAAAATACCTTAGAAAAATAGTGTTGTGTCATGAGATAATAAAAAGGATCCTTGTAGAATAATCATAGGTACATGTCATATAAATGAAATGCTACACTAAGAACAAGAATAAAATAGATCCCTGGAACAAACATAAGAACATGGTATCCTTATAGTTTGAGTATATCCATAAAGGTCCACCCTTTATTTGTGACAATATCCAAGAATGATCACACTTTAATTTTTGGGAATATCAAATTTGGAACATGTTCCATTATATTATGAAATATTAACCATTACCAATACATTAGAGGGTGATATAGGACCCCACCTAACATAATTAATAGACATGTGTAAAATATGATATCAATCATTCAAAATATCATAAAAACCAATGGGTATAAAATGGGTTTCATATAATTTTCAAATGGTATCATATCACATTATATCAAAAGTCGATCATTTGGTACGAATATTTCAATTACCAAAAATGATTATTTCATCATTTAAATTAGAATCTAATTCATAAAACTACACTCCAATGTTTCTATATCCCTAAAGATAAAAAATTATGAAATCCCATAAAATGAGCTTTGAGAAAACATTTCTTAATGATATAAAATAGAGATGAAATTATGAATAAATTTCAAATTTCATTTTCAAAAAGGTATAATTATTTCCTTTTAAAAAACTTTAAAATAAATTTAAATAATGCATTCCTAAAAATGAAATAATGATTATACATTGTAAATATGGAGTGTAAGGTAAAAATATTAACATGAATGGGAAATCCGTTTTAATTTTTTGAATATAAATTTATTCAGACTCATATTATAATGAGAGTGATAAACAATTCATTTGAAAATAGGTAAAGAAAAAATTGAATATTACAAGAAATATATCATATTTTCATTTGAAAACAAGAATTGGTGAACGTTGGTGAGCATATTAAATAAGAATATGTAATAACATGAGATCATTTATAGTGAATAGGAATTGTTATTAAAAAAACCAAATTTTATGAAGAAATAAATCCATCAATGTAATTCTCCATCAAATAAAGTTGAAAATAATTATAATTTTTATTTATAATAGAAGAAAACCATATTGTAAACCCATTTTCAAAGTGGAATAAATATGAATAAAGAAAATAAGTTTAGTCAAGAAAACCCCTTACCTTAAATTCGACTTTTCCGAAAACTCTCTAACCTCTTTTATAAAAAATATTCTATATTGATCATATATTTATGAACTTTAATCATTCATATATACTTTTCTAATATTTATTTATAATAATGAATAAAAAATACATTAGTTAGTAGTAATTTATTGTCCACTATGATATGTAATTATATTCAACTGTTTGTTTAGTACTACTTTCATAATGTTGGTGTCTATTGATAATTATATATTCAAATATCATAATTATAAGATCATAATAGTTATTTAATTTTATGTTTCATAGATATTTATTATTTTTTCACTATATTTCATAGGTATACTTTCTATGATTTGTGATGATGAAGCCGATGACAAGCTTGTATAGCTAATTGTAATGAAAAAAAATATGTAAAAAAATAATAAGTTTAATAATTTTATAAAATTTCAAGAAGCATAAACCAAGGAATATTTTATCATTAATTTAAAATAACTATAGTATTTTATTTTCCATAATCTTTTATGATATTTATTAATAAATATTTTCATGTTGGTTGTCATAACAAACCAAGAAAGGAAAATCTATGATCTATGGGTGAGTATAGTTAAAAAAATATTATTTTATTATAATGTGATTAATGAAGAAAATTAAAAATATAATTTTTATGTTCTTATGGAAATTAATTTTATTTTAAGATATTTTGATAAATAAAAAATACTTTAGGAAAATGTTAATTTGTCACTTTCATGGGCGCAGAAGTCGGTATGTATACATGAGCGTTGAATTACTTTAAATAGAATGTAAATGAGGTATATATTATTAGAATTTTTAATAATTTTAATAATTTTCTAATTATTATATTTTTTAATTATCCGCCCCTTATAAAATATCCTTCTAATGAATTTATGAAGAATAGATCAGATTGATTATAGTCATTGTAGTTCGCATATAACACAATAAGAATTTTTCGTTTTTTGGATGTGTAACAAACCAACATGATATACTAGACCCAACACCCGATCCAGAACATCACACAACATGAAGTGAAATCTCATTCACCAGGGTATATCAAAAAGCACTAGTCACAATAGAGAACCTATAGTGAATGGTTTCACTCACGGTAAACTAGAATGACCCATCCATAAAACAGGCTGACCACCTCAATATCATCAAAGTTAATGGAATAACATAAAACATAAAGAGTAATGCGGTAATGAACAAAATATACCATAAGTGTGAACACAAATAATACACATAACATTTAATAACAAGACATAAACATGTAATATCAACTCAAAAATATCAAAACTTAAAGAATGGATTCAAGATCAAACATGGACTATACATACATCCCAATGAAAAAAAAATCCTAAAACGACTCCACAAAATCCAATTCCCATGAGATCAAATCACCTCCAATGAAATGATGGATGATAGTGATTATAAAGAGCTACACAAGTTTATGGTGCCCTTTCCTTTACCTATATCCTACAAAATAAAATATACATACACCTGAAGGTATATTTAGGGTGTAAGGCATAAAGACTAGAAGGATACCACAATGAATCTATTTAAGTTTTTATGCATGGAAACTAATAAACTAGTTTGAAAAATCATTTATAAAACTATAACCCTTTGAAAATAATACACTTTTATGAATTCTTAGAAATCCATTTGGTTTTCCATTTTGAATAAATTATGTTTTCCAAAAAAAATCTCAACATGGATCAAACAAATAAATAACGCTACCTGGAACCACATTCTCAATATTTCCAATGAAGTACAGTAAGATAAATTATATCCTTATGATCATCATATAAAAATAAAAAATGGGAATAACATCCTTCATCACATCGAACAAGGAACAAAATAAATTCATCAAGCATATAAACCAACCCTAAATGAGTAAGTTCACCTAGAGATACTACTATAATGGTCTAATGTATGTGATTTTAAAAAAATGATTATACCCATAAAAAAATTGGATGATCTAATAGTCTTCCCCTGTTCCAACTCAAAGAGACTTCATGATATCTCAAAGAAAAGTGGAAGCTCTAATGGTCTTCCTACTAGAGGATCACATGGTCACTTTGAAAACATTAATAATCTCTCATGTTACACATCCCAAAATTCCCTCATGTTCCCCTAGACAAACCATTTATCACACCTCATTTGAAACAAGTTATTCTCAATACTAACATAATCACAAATAATGTTTCATACATGAAAAACCATTTCAAAAGCCAATTTCACAAACCAACAGTCCGGTATTATAAAACAAATTCTCATAAGGTATATCCATTCATAAATCCATTTAATAAATCCATTTTAGTCAATGAAATTTCTTTAATACATTTCAAAAAACCATTGTAGTGCATAAAATCCACCCCCATTTAGAAAACCTTTTTTAAACACCATACTACCAAACCCAGCCATAAAGAATAAAAAAATAGGATAATCATCAACCATAACCATGAAATTTAAATTTTATAATCATAAACCAAAGGAAATTATTAATTTAATCATAATTCATGGAAAACACTATTAAACAGAGATAATTACCTTATAATCAATTCCAATCATGTCACCTTTGGTGAAAACTAATCATAATAGGTAGGAGAAGACCAATCACACCTAATAAATGAGAAAAAAACCAATTCCCCCCTTCCCCAAAAATATATAATCAACTACCCCCACTCTCTAGGGCAACTCACATCAATGAAAAAGGAAGAACAAGAATATGTAAGGGGGAAGGAAGAAGAAACCAAGAAGATTTGGGCATACCTCATGCCAAACAACCAAGACTACAATAATATTCCACCAAAAAGGCATAGATGAAGCTTCCACACAGAATATGGGGTTTTACATGATAAGAGTGTGATAATAGGGACAAGTTTGTCAAAATTTATAGTGTAACATTAGTGAAATTATATTTTTTAATGATAAATATAGACTACGCGGTTTCAACGCATGATTAGTAAAACTGTGAAGTAACCATGCAAGAAGTACTAACTTCCAAAAAACTATCAATATAGTTTCCCCTAATACTTTCATTGTTTAAAAAAACTATGCTAAAATGATTCAAAATCACACTATCTACCAAACAACACCCCTTTCACTTTTAACCACATGATCAAATAAACCATGTACCAATTGTGTGCCTAATCCGACCTCCCATAAAAATTAAATTTCTGACCCTAGTGCATGGAAACATATAATGTAAACGAAATGATAATTGAATATAAAAATTATAAGTATTCATGACATGAATGGTGTCTCAATATCACCACCATGAAACTTTATCCCCCATGAATTCATCATCCTTTCTTATAAGAAAACATGTGAGGTCACTGGTCCCTCACCAACTCTTCCAACCCCCATGTTTCATGTCTACCTCCACTAAACTTCTAGATAACAAATAATAATTGTATTTAATTACCATGGGCCACCTAGTTCCAATAATCCAAGATACAAAATAGATACTCCACAAAGGTGGTATTAGGATAAACCATTAAATCATCCCACTCAATCACATGAGATGGGTCTGGATGGTATATATTAAACTCAGATACATGGAAGACATCATATATTGATGGTAGAAATGATGAAAAATAAAACTGATTGGTTACCTTACCAGGACACCCCACAATACAAATGGGTTCGGCATAAGATAGTTCAAACTTTCCCAAATTTCTCAAGCAATGATGCTCCAATAAAATAGATTCCCAAAGAAACACATGATCACCATCATGAAACTACAATGGGTGATGATATAGATTATTGTATGACTTATGTTGACATTGATATATTGATAATATTCTAAAAATCAGTCTTATAATCTCTATTGTCACTTTGATGAGACTTGCTCTTACCCAGGTACAATCACCCACCTCAGAATGACACAACATGGATGGGAATGGATGATTGTACAATGCCTAAAACAAGGTAATCCTAGTCAAGGAAAAGTAATTTTTGTTATAAGATGACTTATCTAATAGTGGGTTAATTTTTCATGAACCGAGAAAAATCAATCACACATGCTCAAAACCTATACTCGACTATCTATATGGTCCACTCATACGAACCATCCATCTGTGTATAATACATGGTGTTCAATATCAACTGGGTTCCTGAAGCCTCCTATAGTAACATCTAGATTTGGGAAGTAAAATGGGAATTCGAGTATGAAAATATCACTAAGGGAAACCATAAATCCAAAATACCTCTCGAACATAGATGCATCTGAGGTCCTCCACCTTCTTCGACTCCCTGATAGGATGCAAATGGTATGATTTCATAATAATATTGAAAATCACCCATATGGAATCATTTCCACTCTTAGTATGAGGTATACTAACCATAAAATACATGGATATTTTACCCCAATTCCATTCCAGGTTAGGAAATGTCTAGAACAACCCAAATTGCCTCTAGTGATCATCATTGATTCTCATATTGTTCAAACACCTAGAAAAAAATCCAGAACTACACGTCTCATCCTTGACTACCAATACTAATACCTCAGTGTATAAAACATCTTTCCAACCCTACGTTTCATATCTGAACTTGGGTGATGTACCCTTTATATCAACTCATACCTTAATATCTAATGAGCAACCAGATATTTTTGGAAAAGGGGAGAACCATCGAGAGACTAAGGCCAATCACCCTAGGTCTCCCTTCCATTTGAGAACTGCAAATATTCTGGAACTTGGGGTAAAAACATACTCATAGATAACCTAATAAATGATATAAATAATGAACTACAAAATGTATAAGAATACCTATCCTACATCCATATATACCTCCATACATAGATCAGTAAACAAACTCATCAGACCCTACTCATCTGTTGATTCTCAAATAGCTTACCATGGAAGCTTCCTACTCAATGCATCCATGACCACATTTCCCTTTTGAGGTATACATGAAATGTTAAAATCAATAGTATAATGGTTTTCCTACTAACATAACTATCTATGGTTAAGGTCCCACTAGGTGAAAATTTGATTTATTCTCTTATTATATTATTAAACTATAAAATGCTCCTCAAAGAGTTAATATCTTCATGTCATTAGAACATGCATCGTGACTACCAATTCTAGATCAGGGGTCGGATAGTTATGATTATGTGGGCGTATCATCCAAGATCCATAGGCTAATACATGATAAACCTACACCATCATTCACCCCTAACCCACACTATAAGAATCAAAATACATAGCGTAATTTCTCATAGACTCTGAAAGAATAAAAATTGGAGTGGATGTAAAACAGGTCTACAATTGATCAAAAGAATGTTGGACCATCTCATCCAAATAAAACTTCACCACTTTCACAGTCAAGGCTGTCAAGGGAGTAGGTATCCTGGAGAAGTCATAGATGAAACATCTATAATACATAGATAAGACCAAAAAAATTATTTTTTCAAACAAACTATGGTGGTAATCCCAATACATAACAACTCAAACCTTCATTGGAACCATTGAAACTCCTCTATCAGAAATAATGTGGCCGATGATATTTACCAATAGAATAAAAAAATAGAACTTATTAAAATTAGAATGTAGATACCCAATCATAAAAACACCCAAGATACATCTAGTTGGTTTTGATGGTCCTCCTCCATCTTAAAATACACCAAGATATCATCAAGAAACATGACAATTAAGGAATCCAAAAAGTGTCGGATGATCCATTTATTCAATTACATGCAGACTACAATATAGTTATTAATTCCAAATTGTGTAACTAAATACTCAAAATGTTCATACCAAATTTTAAAGGCTTTCCTTGGAACAACCCATTCCCAAAAACTCAACTAGTTGTACCCAGACCTCAAGTCAATCTTTGAAACCCATCAGGATCCTCTGAACTAATCGAAGAGATCATCAATTCTAGGAGATATGTATTTATTCTTCACTGCCACCTAGTTAAGATTACAATAGTCTATTAAAATATGTATTAATCCATAAAAGTTATTTAAAAATATCACTTCTGAAGCCCATAGTGACATAATGGGATGGATAAAGCTCATACCTTAAAGTTTCTATATTTAAAATTTTATCTTTTTCATCTCGGATAGAGAAACCTGACAAGATGGAAAGGAAATTGGACTCTTCATGAAAGGTATATTGATAATAAAATCAACCAATAATTAGGTTATAAATACTAATAAATCCTTTGAAAACAGATATGGGTTCCTTTTCACATCCAAAATAACTCCACCCACTGAACACTACATAGATACATTAGGAAACAACACGGAAATTAGGAATGAAATAAATCCTAATTCTAATGCAACAAGTCAATACCTCCCTGATCATAGATCGCAATCACCCCAAGAGTCATTAGTGATCCCATTAGGAGTATCAAATTGAACTCTATAGTGATAGTAGTATAATAGATCCATGATTTTAGAATACCAATCTATGCCAATGTTGAGTTCAAAAACATCTATATCTGACATGAGGAAATCTCAAATGAATTTCACATGAGAAACTAAAACATGAAACTCAAGGAACTTGAATCCCTACTCTTATATCCATCCAAATGATATTAAAAATTCCAATATAAATGGAAAAAATTTAGATTATATACCCAAATAATCAGGTGGATTCAGTAATATAAAATAATGGGACTCTCCCATATATTATAAAATATATATCACAGAAGAATAAATAGATATTGTACCTCGCATGTTGGATATAATAGAAACTGAATCCTTTGAGATAACTTCAAGTATAGTAAAAGGAGTGAACTCAAGAGATACTTAATCATTATTCACCTAATGATAGCCCCTTTTACATGAGGGTGATATCATCAACCATTAGAATTGTAAAATTGAACCATATATCCCTATGAAAACATGGAGACTCTACCACTCCCCTAAACAAAATCATAGAAAAAACACAAAAGATTGAATGAATTCCCACACTGGTGGAAAATAATTGGAGCTTTTGGTTAGACAAACCTAGCGTGTCCACTCTTCCCACACCGATAAAATATGATTGTCTTCTTCCACATATAATATACTAGCATTGTACCTTGTGATAATTGAACACTATTTCCACTACCTTAGTGAGACTCCTCATACATATTATTCATTCTATTTGAAGAGATCTGGCTACCAACCACTGAGATAATTCCACTGAGAAATGTATTTTTACATAGATATTCCTTACCAAATCCTTATTATCCATCACCTCCAAATAATTTAGAGTATATAGAATATTAATAATGGACTTTAACTCTAAACTAAATATCATATCAAAATATTGAGCATTGTGGTAATCATTCATGAGGAGATTTAAAGATACATGAAACAACTTGGTAAAATGGGTCGTGTAATGCATCACAAAACAATACCCTTTATCCAACATCAAGAACATATAGGACTTCATCTCCTTTAGGGTCTCTGAGTATAACTACTAATTGAAAGGCACCATGAAAATGGTCCATTTGAGAACATCATACTTCCTTGATAGAACTATTAACTCCCACAAATTTCTACCCATAACTTCCATAACATACATGGTGAATCCCATTTTAGCGTTCTTAGGGTTATTAAGAAACTCAAATATATTCTAAATACAATCCAACCACTCCTCATGCTCATCAAGTTCCTTATTTCCACGAAACACTAAAAATGTTTTCATTGAAAACACACGAACATAGTCCACCATCTATGTCTACTCTTAACCACCCACATGACCTAATGATTATACAATATGAATCATATTTTCCACTTTTAAATGATTAATAATAGGAGTTTATTATATGGTATTATCTAAAATAACCACTCTATGCCTGGATGAGGTCCTTTTGGGATGAATTTTCCACAAAACAAAAATCTCAACAACATCAGGAACAATTCAATCTCAAACCACATCAAATGAACCCAAATGAACCCCTTTTATGGGTCTCAAAAAGTAGCGTAATAATAATAAACAAATCTAAATGAAATAGGAGAAATAACATGAGAAATTTTGAGCATTTCCCATAGTGTGCAGTTTGGCCACATGTTTAGGTTAATTGTGCAACCACCATGTGGGTGTCAGTGTAGGTCAGTAGACAAGGATGAATAGGTTGTTCATGATTACTACATAACATTTTATTTGATAGTGTGCCTCCTAAAAAACTCCCTATTTTCAGCCAAAAACTCAAAACATCCCAAATTCTCACCACAAAACTCAACCCCAACTTAGAAATACCTCAAAAATAAATCAAAACAACCCCAAAAAAGATAAAAACATACAAACATTTACATACCTCCCATGTAACCCAATGTTTGACATAAAGAAAAGATATCCATGAACTCTATCACTCTTACCTCCGGAGTCTCAATAGTTCTTGATCCAATCTACCACTAACACCCAAAGAAAACTGAGTCTGATACGATTTTATAATGAACCGACTAGGGTCAACCCAACCTATAACCTGATCTATCCTGTCACATAGGCAAAATAATTTTTCCAATCACCATTCGATGTTGCAAAGCAATAGGAACAATGATCATCCCCTTAATAATGGTTCCACCCATGGTAAATCATCATATCCTATCCATGAAATGGGATTGTAACACCAATATCATCTTAGTCAAATAAATGAAATTGAATATCCATATTACTAAAAAAATTAATAATAGATACCAGAAAAAATAACATAAATCATATACATAACATGTCATAATAGGATATAAATATGACATCAAAAGTTCAAAACATAAAATAATTGGTACAATACCAAACTAGGATTATACCTACATCCCATGGTAAAAACCAAAAAATTACTCCACGTAAGAAAATACCCAAAAAATACCACATCTCATCCTACAACAAAAAAATTGATGATAGTAATCAAGAAGATCCAAAATTTTATATGGTTCTATTTAGTTTACATATGTCATGCAAAATGAAATCTGTATATGCCCAAATTCATATATAGGGTGATAGAAAAACACCACAATAGGATACCAACATGATTATATTTAAGTCTTTTACACATGAAAACTAATAAAATAGTTTAAAAATTCAATTTTAAAACTAAAACACATTAAAAAAATTCCAGTTTTGACAAACATTCTAAATCCCATTGGTTTCCATTTTAAAATAAAATATGTTTTTGAAAACATTTTTCAACATGGATTAAACAAATAATCATGGGAAAATGGAACAACATGCTCAATATTTCCAATAAATAATATAAAGGGAAATCATAAGATCATCATAATCATATAAGAAATAAAACAAATGGGCATAAAATCTCTAAGAACAACTAACATGAAAATAATTTTTTGAATCAAGCATAGAAACCTACCTGGCATGAATATGTTATACTAGTTCTATAACCATAAGGTTCTAATGTTAGTGAGCCTTAAATTAGTATTCTATTCTTATAAACAAAGTAGAACCTCCTGCGGTCTTCCTCTATATGAAATCTATGATCCCTCATGATCTATCAAAAAATATGTAGAATCACTCATAATATTATTACCAAAGACCCTCAAGGACCCTTAGAACACATTGGAAGCTATCATAGTATTCCACCCTGAAGGATATGAAGATCCATTAGATTAACCCTCACTCACACCCTAGTTGACCCATCTGTTACACCATGAAAAAATGGTCACAAATAAATTTTCATACATGAAATACCATTTCAGAATCCAATTTCAAAAACCAAAATCCCCATTTTATAAAACACCATACCAAATGGTAAAAACCTTAAAAATCCATTTTAGAAATCTATTTAAATCTATAAAATCCCATTGATCCATTTCAACAAACACACAGAGTTCATAAAAGCCACCTCCATTCGGAAAACCCTCTTTAAACAGGAAATTTATAAACCAAGTCATAAATCATAATAAGAATTGTATAATCATCGACCAAAATATAAAAAATTGGAAATTATGTACACAAAAAACAAATTCGATTATGAATTTAAAGGTATATCATGGAAAGTACCTTTAAATAGATAACCATTCGACATAATTGGTTCTAATATCATCACCTTTGATGAAAACCACCCAAAATTGGTAAAAAAAGATAAATCTTCTATTAAAATACCAGGTTCAACCACCCCCACAATCTAGGGTTACACACTTCCTTGAAAATAGAAGTACTAGAATAAGGAAGGGGAAAGGAATAATTAACCATGAATATGTTGACATACCTCAATCTAATCCACCATGAATAAATGTATATTCCACCAAAAAGGATTGGAGGAAGCATACACACCAAGGTGATTGGTTCCACATGATGGGAGGAAGAAAATAGGGCCAAGGTGATGATAATAGAAAAGGTAAAATTAGAAAAAATTTAAAATTTTATTGATCTAGACATGCTACATAGTTTGGCTTAATCGTTCGGAAAACTATGTGCCAATCATTCAAGAGATACTTCCTCTTTATAATGTATCCCAATGGTTTCCCATAGGCCTTGCACAGTTTCAAAAACCGTGCTCAAATCATGAAAAAGATCACCAAAACTGAAATAGTACTCTCAACATAGTAAACTAGAAAATTAGGTGAACTGCGCACCAAACATTCAGCTGGTATATCCTGAAAGAAAACTCCAATATATGACCCCTATCACTCAATAACTCCAAAATTAAACTCAATAATAAATAAAACTCTAAATTAATCATACTAGGGACCTGAAAGATGTCACATGATGGTTTTGAGGAGAATATAAAATGGATATTCACTATAGGAAATTAATCCTTTACCAACGGTTTCAAACCGCTGGTAAAGGCTCCCAAACCATTGGTATATCGTATACGAACGGTTTGGAAAACCATTGGCATGTAAGTCGTGGCAGTAGCCCATTACCATCATTTTTTGTATAACCGTTGGGAAAGGCAGTGTAATTGGAGTATTGCCAACGGTTTTATAAATCGTTGGCAATACTGGCAGTGTAATCCTATTTTAGCAATGGTTTAAATAACCGTTGGTATGTAAGAGTATTTCAATTTTTACCAACAGTTTACTAAAACAATTGGTAAAAATATCTACAGCACTATACCAATGGTTTTAGTAAACCGTTGGTATAGTGTATTACCAGAATTTCACAGCCCAGCCACCTAACATCTCCTCCACTGCACACTCAACTACACACCTGCATACACTCTTAATAGCAAAAAAAACACCAACTATAGCACACAAAAGAACATAAAAACATGATAAAATTATAACCATGGAATACACCACAATTATAATCAGGTATATGAACCCAATTACCCTATGCCATACAGAATTCATAATTGAATTCTCAATTGAATTCATGCAGATTGAATTATGTAATGAATTCTGAATTATGAATCAATAACACATAAAAAATTAATTATGTTGCATACAGAATTTTGAATTATATATAACACGTATATAATATGACATACAAGGGGTTGGGGGTGTATCGGGAGGTGGGGGTGTCCAAGGGTGAGGGCATGTCCATGGGGGTGGGGGTGTCTAGGGGGTTGGTTATACAGAATTAAGAATATATAAAAAATTGCATTTTCTATAACACATACATGATTGAATTCAGAAATTAGAAGCTAATAACCCCAAAATAAAGTATCAAGAGTATCCGAATATGTTTAGTCAGTTTTCTATATACCAGTTATTTTTACTTAAAATGATGTCAATTTTAATCAAAAGACATACACATAGCCTGATACCGGCCACACCACACCTCGAATTGAATCAGAGTTGACTTGTATACATCACAGATGACTCGTGGATTGTTTTCATAAAGTATCAACAAAATCTGAATGCGTTTGGTTGGTTTTCCATATTTCATTTATTGTTTTTACTTAAAATGTTTTCCATTTCAAATAAAAGTGAGACACTTTGAGTGGTGCCGGACACACCGCGCCTCGGATTTAGTCGGGGTTGACTCGTACATGTCAAATACAACCCAGGGATCGTTACGCTAATGTATCAACACAATCCAGATACATTTGGTGTGTTTTTAGTATACCAGTTGTTGTTTTCACTTAAAATCCTATCCATTTCAATTAAAAGTGAGATAGTTTTAGTGGTTCCAGCCACACCGGCCCTCGGATTGAGATGGGTTTGAATCGTACATGTCACATATGACCCATGGATAGTTTTCCTAAATTTTCAATAGAACAAGAATGTTTTTGGTCTGTTTTCCTTATGCCAGCTATTTTTTTCACATAAAATCATGTCCATTTTAAACAAAAGAGAGACACTTTGAGTGGGGCTAGCCACACCGCAACTCAGATTGAGGCGGGGTTGACTCGTACGTTTCACATATAACCCATGGATCATTGTCCTAAATATTAAACAGAATCCGAACGCATTTGGTCAGTTTTTCATATGACAATTATTGTTTTCACGTAAAAAGATGTTCATTTTAAACAAAAGAGAGACACTTTGAGTGGAGCCGGACACACCACATTTAGGATTGAGGCGGGGTTGACAAGTACACATCACATATGACCCATGGATAATTTTCCTAATGTTTCAACATAATAAGAATGTGTTTGTCTGGTTTTCCGTACGTTAGTTGTTGTTTTCACTTAAAATGATGTCCATTTTAAACAAAAGAGAGAATCTTTGAGTGATTTTAGCCAAACTGCACCTCAGATTGAGGCGAGGTTAATTCCTACATGTAAAAAATTACCCATGGATTGTTTTCCTAAAGTATCAACACAATACGAATGCGTTTGGAATGAATTTGACTGATAAATGCATGTTTTTCCCATTTACGACACACGGAGTGCGTTTTTGGCCACTGCGGTCACACGACAACTCTTATTGACATGCCGTCTGGCCAACCATTTCATAATTTACCCACCCGTCATTTTCGTCCAATTTCATGGAATTCTGATGTCATTCGGCTGGTATCAAGCACCCCACCCACGTTTTTCAAGCATGCCAAACACCTAAAAAACACATATTCTGTCGTTCCATGAGAACCGCGCGTTTGAATGACGTGTCGTCTCATAGTACACCTCATGAATAATAATTAGGGTGTTTTCATATGATTTCAAGTCATTATGATGTCTATTGTCATGCATTTGACCGTTAAACGAATGTTTTGTCCATTTACGACACGTAGAGTGCGTTTTCTGCCACCGCGGTCACACGGCACCTCTGATTGATGTGTCATCTGGCTGACCATTTCAAAATTCATCCACCCTTTGTTTTCGTCCAATTTCATGGAATTCCGAGGTCATTTTCTTGGTATCGATCACCCCACGCACATTTTTCAAGCATGCCAAACACCTAAAAAACACAAATCCAGTCGTGCCTTGAAAACCGTGCATCCGAATGATGTGTCATCTCCTCATAAACCTCAAGAATAATAATTGGGCTGTTTTGTGTGATTTAAAATCATTCTGATGTCATTCAGCATGAATTTGACCTTTAAACGCATGTTTTGGCCATTCACGACACGTGAAGTGCTTTTTCGGCCACCATAGTCACACGACGCCTCTAATTGATGTGACGTCTGGCCAACCATTTCCCAATTCACCCACTATTAGTTTTTGTTCGATTTCATGGTATTAAGAGGTCGTTCAGCCGGTCTCAAACACCACAAACATGTTTTCAAGCTTTCCAAACACCTAAAAAACACATATTCAGTCGTTCCCCACAAACCACGCGTCTGAACTATGTGTCATCTCCTCGTACGCTACACGAATATTAATTAGGGTGTTTTTGTGTGATTTAAAGTCATTTTGATGTCGTTCGACATGCATTTGACCATTAAACGCATGTTTTGGACATTTAGGACATGTAGAGTGTATTATTCACCACCACGGTCACATGACACCTCTGATTAACATGTCGTCTGGCCAACCATTTCACAATTCACATAAACTTTTCTATCTTTCGATTTCAGGGAATTACGAGGTCATTCGACTGGTATCGACCACCCCAGACACGTTTTTCAAGCATGTCAAACACCTAAAAAACACATATTCAGTAGTGCCACGCAAAACGTGTGTCTGAATGACATGTTGTCTCCTCTTACACCTCACGAATAATAATTAGGGTGTTTTCGTGTGATTTCAAGTCATTCTAATGTCATTCGGCATGCAGTTGAATGTTAAACTAATGTTTTCACCATTTACGACACGCGGAGTGAGTTTTCACTCACCGCAGTCACAAGACACCTCTGATTGACGTTCCTTCTACCCAACCATTTCACAATTCACCCACCCTTTGTTATCATCCTAAGTCATGGAATTCCGAGATCGTTCGGCTGGTATCGACCACCCCATGCACGCTTTTTAAGCACGCCAAACTCCTAAAAAACACATATTCAGTCGTGCCACACAAACCGCACTTCCGAATGATGTATCATCTCCTCTTACACCTCACGAATAATAATTAGGGTGTTTTTTTTTGTGATTTCAAGTCATTCCGATGTTTTTTGGCATGCATTTGATCGTTAAACGCATGTTTTGGCCGTTTTACGACACGCAGAGTGTGTTTTCGCCCAACATGGTCACACGAAACCTCTGATTGATGTGCCGTCTGGCCGACCATTTCACAATTCACCAAACATTTTTTTTCCAATTTCATGGAATTCTGAGGTCGTTCGGCCAGTATAGACCACCCCACGCACGTTTTTCAGGCGCACTAAATACCTAAAAAACACATATTCAGTCATGTCGCACAAACCGCTTGTCCAAAGGACGCCTCGTCTCCTCGTACACCTCAAGAATAATAATTAGGGTGTTTTGTGAGATTTCAAGTCATTCCGATGTTGTTAGTATGTTTTGGCCAGTTACGACACGCAGAGTGTGTTTTCGGCTAGCGCGGTCACACGACACCTCAGATTGACGTGTTGTCTAGCCGACCATTTCACAATTCACCCACCCTTTGTTGTTGTTCGATTTCATGGCATTCTGAAGTTGTTTGGCTAGTATTGACCACCCCACACATGTTTTTCAAGCGCGCCAAACACCTAAAAAACACATATTCAGTCGTGTTGTGAAAAACCCGTGTCTGAATGACAAGTCTTCTCCTTGTACACCTCAAGAATAATAATTATGGTGCTTTCGTGTGATTTCAAGTCATTCTGATGTCATTCGGCATAAATTTGACCGTTAAACGCATGTTTTGGCCATTTACGTCACGCAGAGTGCATTTTCGGCCACCACAGTCTTACGACACCTCCAATTGATGTGTCTTCTAGCCGACCATTTCAAAATTCACCCACTTTTTGTTGTTGTCTGATTTCATGGCAATCTGAGGTCTTTCGGCTGGTATCGACCACCCCACGCACATTTTCCAAGCGTCCCAAACACCTAAAAAAACATATTCATCCATGCTGCGCAAACCGCGGGTGCGAATGATGTTCTGTATTTTCATGCACCTCAAGAATAATAATTAGGGTGTTTTTGTTTGATTTCAAGTCATGTCGAAGTCGTTCAACATGCATTTGATAGTAAAACACATGTTTTGGGAATTTACGACCTACGTAGTGTGTTTTCAGCCAGCGCGATCACATGACACCTCCGATTGATGTGCTGTCTAGCCGACCATTTCAAAATTCACCCATCCATTGTTGTTGTCCGATTTCACGGCATTCTGAGGTCGTTCGGATGGTTTCGACCACCCCAGGCATGCTTTTCGAACGCACCAAACACCAAAAAAACACATATTCAGTCGTGCCGCGCAAACCATGAATCCGAATGACATGACGTCTCCTCGTACACCTCAAGAATAATAATTAAGGTGTTTTTGTGTGATTTAAAGTCATTATGATGTTGTTCGTCATTCATTTGACCGTTAAATGCATCTTTTAGCCATTTATGACACACATAGTGAATTTTCGGCTACCACGGTCACAGGACACCTCCGATTGACGTGTCGTCTGGCCAACCATTTCACAATTCACCCACCCTTTTTTGACATCCTATTTCATGGAATTCGAGGTCGTTCGGACGATTTTGACGACCCCACACATGCTTTTGAAGCGCGCCAAACACCTAAAAAACACATATTCAGTCGTGCCGTGCAAACCGCGCGTCCGAATGACGTTTCTTCTCCTCTTACACGTCAATAATAATAATTATGGTATTTATTTGTGATTTCAAGTCATTCCGATGTCGTTCGACATGCATTTGACCGTTAAATGCATGTTTTGGCCATTTACGACACGTGAAGTCTGTTTTCGGCCACCGCGATCACACGACATCTCCGATTGATGTAATTTTTGGACAACCATTTCATAATTCAGCCACTTTTTATTGTCGTCCGATTTCATGGCATTCCAAGGTCATTCAGCAGGTATAGACCACCTCACGCACGTTTTTCAAGCGTGCAAAACACCTAAAAAACACATATTCAATCGTGCCGCACAAACCGCACGTCTGAATGATGTTTTGTATCCTTGTACACCTCACGACTAACAATTAGGGTGTTTTCATGTGATTTAAAGTCATTCTGATGTCGTTAAGCTTGTATTTGACCGTTAAATGCATGTTTTGGCCATTTACGACACACATAGTGCGTTTTTGGCTACTGCGGTCACAAGACACCTCCGATTTACATGACATCTAGCCGAACATTTCACAATTAACCCACCCTTTGTTGTCATCTGATTTCAGGGCATTCCAAGGTTGTTCGGCCAGTATCGACCACCCCATGCACATTTTTCCGGCATGCCAATCACCTAAAAACATATATTCAATCGTGTCACGCAAACCGTGCGTCCGAACTATGTGTCATCTCATTTTCACCACATGAATAATAATTGGGGTGTTTTTGTGTGATTTCAAGTCATTCTGATGTTGTTCGGAATGAATTTGACTGTTAAACGCATGTTTTGGCAATTTACGACATGCGAAGTGCATTTTCGGCCACCGCGGTCACACGACTCCTCTAATTGATGTGTCGTCTGGCTGACCATTTCACAATTCACCCACCCTTTGTTGTCGTCTGATTTCATGGCATTCCATGGTTTTTAGATCTGTATTGACAACCCCCTTCATGTTTTTCAAGCGTGCCAAACACCGAAAAAAGACATATTCAGTTGTGTCGCGCAAAACGCGCATCTGAATGACATGTTGTCTTCTTGTACACCTCACGAATAATATATAGGGTTCTTTCATGTGATTTCAAGTCATTATGATGTTGGTCGGTATGAATCTGACCATTAAACACATGTTTTGGCCATTTACGACATGCAGAGTGCGTTTTCGGCCACCACGGTCACATGACACCTCCGATTGATGTGCCATCTAGCCGACCATTTTACAATTCACCCACCCTTTGTTTTAGTCTGCTTTCATGGCATCCCGAGGTCGTTCGGCTGATATCGATCACCCCACGTAAGCTTTTCAAGTGTGCCAAACACCTAAAAAACACATATTTAGTCGTGCCGCACACACAACGCGTCCAAATGGCGTGTCATCTCCTTGTACACCTCACGAATAATTATTAGGGTGTTTTTGTTTTATTTTAAGTAATTCAGATATATTTCAACTTGCTTTTGACCGTAAAATGCATGTTTTGGTAATTTACAACACACAGAGTGTGTTTTCAGCCAGCGCTATCACGCGACACCTCTGATTGACATGCCGTCTAGATCAACATTTTACAATTCACCCAAACTTGGTTGTCGTCCAATTTCAAGGCATTCCGAGGTTGTTTGGATGGTATCGACCACCCCACGCATGCTTTTCTAGCATGCCAAACACCTAAAAAACACCTATTCAGTCATACCGTGCAAACCACGCGTCCGAATGACGCGTCGCCTCCTCGTACATCTCATGAATAATAATTAGGGTGTTTTGTGTAATTTCAAGTCATTCTGATGTCATTCAGCATGCATTTGACCATCAAACTCATTTTTTGGCCATTTACGACATGCGGAGTGTGTCGTCGGCCAGCATGGTCACATGACACCTCCGATTGACGTGTCGTCGGGCTGACCATTTCAAAATTCACCCACACTTTGTTGTCATTTGATTTCATGTTATTAAGAGGTCGTTAGGCCAGTATCGACCACCCCACACACATTTTTCAAGAGTGCTAAACTCCTAAAAATACATATTCAATCGTGCCGCAAAAAACCGCGGGTCTGAATGATGTGTCATCTTTTCCGACACCTCACGAATAATAATTAGGGTGTTTCGTGTGATTTCAACTCATTCTGATGTCGTTCAACATGCATTTGACCGTTAAATGCATGTTTTGGCCATTTACGACATGTGGAGTGTGTTTTCAGCCAGTGCGGTCATACGACACCATCGATTGACGTTCCGTCTGACTGACCATTTTACCATTCACCCACCCTTTGTTGTCGTCCGATTTCATGGCATTTTGAGGTCGTTCGGCCGGAATCGACCACCCCACACACATTTTCAAGCATGCCAAACACCTAAAAAACCCATATTCAGTAGTGCCGGGAAAAATTCATGTTCTAATGATGTTTCGTCTCCTCACACACGCCACGAATAATAATTAGGGTGTTTTCTTGTGATTTCAAGTCATTCCAATGTAATTCGACATGCATTTGACCGTTAAATGCATGTTTTGGCCATTTACGACATGCATAGTGCGTTTTCAGCCCGCACGGTCACACGACACCTGTGATTTATGTGTTGTCTGGCCGACCATTTCAAAATTCACTCACCCTTTATTGTCGTCCGATTTCATGGCATTCTGAGGTCATTCGGATGGTTTCGACCACCCCATGCACGCTTTTCAAGTGCACCAAACACCAAAAAACACATATTCAGTCATGCCACGCAAACCACGAGTCTGAATGATGTGTCGTCTCCTCATACATCTCAAGAATAATAATTAGGGTGTTTTCGTGTGATTTAAAGTCATTATGATGTCGTTCGGCATGCATTTGACCGTAAAACGCATGTTTTAGCCATTAAGGAATCGTGGAGTGCGTTTTTGGCCAGCACGGTCACACGACACCTCTGATTGACATGCCGTCTAGCCGACCATTTCACAATTCACCCACCCATTGTCGTCGTCCTATTTCATGGCATTATGAGGTCGTTCGGCCAGTATCGACCACCCCATGCACGTTTTTCAAGCGTACCAAACACCTAAAAACACATATTTAGTCGTGTCGTGTAAACCGTGCATCCGAACGATGTGTAGTCTCCTCTTACACCTCACGAATAATAATTATCGTGTTTTCGTGTGATTTAAAGTCATTCCGATGTCGTTCGTCATGCATTTTACCGTTAAACATATGTTTTGGCCATTTACGACACGCAGAGTCCGTTTTCATCCAGTACGGTCACACAAGTGCTCTGATTGACGGGATGTCTGGCCGAACATTTAAAAATTCACCCACCCTTTGTTGACATCTGATTTCAAGGCATTCTGAGGTAGTTCGGCCGGTTTCGACCACCCCACGCACGCTTTCCAAGCGCGCCAAACACCTAAAAAACACATATTCAGTCGTGCCGTGCAAACCGCTGGTCCGAATGACGTTCCGTCTCCTCATACACCTCACGAATAATAACTAGGTTATTTTCATGTGATTTCAAGTCATTTTGATGTAGTTCGGCATGCATTTGACCGTAAAATGCATGTTTTGGCCATTTACGACATGCGGAGTGTGTTTTCAGCCTACGCGGTCACACGACACCTCCAATTGACGTGATTTCTCGCCGACCATTTCACAAATCACCCACCCTTTGTTGTCGTTTGATTTCATGGAATTCCAAGGTCGTTCGGCCGATGTCGACCACCCCATGAACTCTTTTCAAGCAGGGCAAACACCTAAAAAACAAATATTCAGTCGTGCCGGCCAAACCGCAGTTCTGAATGATGTGTCGTCTCCTCGTACGCCTCACATATTAAGCAATGCCATGCCAACTGAGGCGTGACCCAGCATGTTGTCCCGGTCTAGCGATATCCATGGGGTAGCATATTTTGGCTAGGATTCCAAATAAATCCTATGTAGTTGTCCTTCACAATGTAGAAACTGATCTTTTGTTATAAAAAACAGACTCTTGATTCAGAATTATGGTATGATAAAGATATATATTTTATATTCTTTGTTTTGAAAAGTGGTACTAGGTAGTTGAAACTACTAATTGAGAGTCAAATTATCACACCCTAAACTATCACTGTGAGTTTTCACAGATAGCGCACCTCCGTTGGAGGGGTTTTATTATAAAAACATGACTTTATTTATCAAACGAAACAATATATTAAAGAAAACATATTCAATATATGCAATTCAATATAATTAAAAATAATTTTGAAATAAACTAAATTCAATTTAAAGCATTCTTAAATTAAAGAGTCTTCCATATTTGGTAAAAAATAAAGAGTTATACTGACTTCAAAAATATCCATACTAGAGTAAAAAATCATGTTCAAAAATAAAGAGTTATACAGAATTCAAAAATGTAATTGATCAATTTTCCCCTGATCCCCATCACGATCACCACTATCATCATCAGCCTCATCCTCGCTGCCATATCTTCCCTCGTCATCGTCCTCGTCATTTTCCTCATCCCCACCCTTGGCCCCATCCTCGCCATCGGTCCCATCCTCGCCATCGGCCCCATCCTCACCCACGTCCTCATCCTCATCCTCGCCCTTGTCCTCTTCAGCAACCCCGTCATCACCAGGAATGTCATCATCTTGAACGCTACTAGAACTGTCGCCTGGTGCAATTGATAATTCACCCATCGACGAATTATATTCTTGACATGCCGCACTGGCCTCTGGTGGAAGTGATGGAGATAAAGCTTTGGTCAATTTTATAAATTCTTTCTCCCTCGTTTGAACCCGTTCTTCCAACTCTGTGACCATTTTATTATAATGTCTTGCATGCTCCATGACCTGTTCCATCTTGGAGATATTAGAATGGATACTTGGAGAGGACCAATACCTCGTTGGGACTATATTCTTACCAGGTCGATAGCGTACTCGACCAAAGTGCTCATCTCCCAAAACCTGATATAAATGATCATGTGGCCCAAAATTTTCTGGCTTCTCAGCATCAAGGTCCTCTAAAGAATCCTATTAAAAATATTAATAGATTATTAATTTCAAAAATAGATATTAACCTTTGAAATAAAATAATTAAAACTTACAATCTTTACTTGTGTCAGTTCATTAACCACAGTTCCATCGTTTTCCTTCTACTCGAGAAAAACAATTTTTCTCGAGGGATACGTCCTTCAATATTCAATTTGTGCTACTATATTGACATTGAAACAATAAAAAGTGCAAGTATTATCAGATATTCAATATTTAATAAATCACATAATTTAAGTAGGAAATAATAAAAAGGGAAAGTCCTAAAGAAAAATTATAAACAACTATATCGTACCAGTTGCCTCTCATGATCTGACATAGTTGTGTGCCCCAAAGTGTGGAGGTATTTCTTTGAATCAATGTTTTTTTTTGTTTTTTTTCAGAATATTCCAAAGTGTTGGTCATGGACCTTCACCATCAGGGAAGTTAAACAGAAGCTAACACCCAATAGATTAATTCATATAAATACAAAAAATACATCATTAAATCCAATATATTTTTTACCCATATTTGTGCCCACGCATTATCCTTGACTTCGTGTGGATGCTTTCTCCAAGAGAGAGGGATGAATGGAATGATGTTAGAGTATTTGGCTAGCATCACCAAAAAAACCCGACATTCATGCCCAGATTTGTCAATCATCTATCCATCATCATTGTATTCAACCATCAACTGTGTCTGGCAGTTCCATACCGCATTTAAGAGACTACTCCCCCTCCCCCGCCTCTTATCAGAAGATGAATCTTTTATTAATGAAAAAAATATTAGTACAAGTTATAATAAAAATAAATTTTGGAATAAAAATCTGTTAGAGTTATATAAATATACCCACGGTAGTCATATCAATGGGTGTCACTGGATGTGTAGAAGCTGAAGTTATATCACGTACAGGTGGAGTGTCCCTCAGTGTACTCTCCTCAGCCACATACTGTGTGGAGTAGGAGTCGAAGAAGGTGGAATATAATACCTCAGAGGTAATGAACTAGAAGAAAAATATGATGGCACAAACATCTGGCCAACTGGTAGTGTAAACATTAGAGGCCTAAATATCTCGTGTGTCCCTAAAAACAAACCAGGACCAAAATAAAGCATAGAAGATATGTCTGTGGTAGGGGCATAGCCTAATCGGGTACAACCAGTGGATCGTCTAAGTGTCGCACCACGAGCCCTCGTACCACCGTCCTCAGAACCAGGACCATGAGATTATTTTTTACTCTGACACCACCCCCTTCTACCACCAACCTCTGTAATGGGCGAAATATCATGATCCTCATTGGATATCTCTTTTCTAGGTGGTGGATCCTGAAAAAAAGTTTAACAAAAAACTAAAGAAATGATATTATAAGTTATTGAAATATATATATTTGAAATAAAATACTCACAATATGGATGAGTGGAAGAATGCCCATCTCTGCCATGCGACGATTATTTTTGGTCATCTTTTTCCTCCACCTCTCTTCAATGGGTGTCATTTCCTGCACTGAAAACAAATATGGAAGTAATTAGAAACATTTTCTTATGAGTTCATGAAATTATATGGATAAAGGAGTGATTTTCATGAAATACTATGAATAAATATTATAAAAAATTTCTTATGAGTTCATATACATGAATCTGTAATATTTGAAGCATTGAGATTAAAGAAAAACTACGAATATTTAAAATTAGAACACAAGAAAGAGAATTCATGTACTTATAAATTTATATGAGTAATGAAAATATTAATTTGAAAATGTATACACTGATGTAGTGATTTGAGTACACAATTCGTGGAGTAGTGAATCATAAAATTTTTCAAAATCCCTAGAAGTATGGAATGACGATATCCTTGAGAATATAAGGATATACTTTAGAAGAGGTGTAAGGAGTCTAACATAGAAGCTGATCATATGGAAGAGGTGAACCTATGATAGGGCTTCCCAAGGGATTCTAGGAGTTGGGTAGTGTTTCTGGAGTTTCATCTTCTGGAATTGGGGTATGCTTCTGGAATCGGGGTGGGGGGTTTCCTGGCTTATCGAATTTGGGGGAAATTTTCCCAACAGTTGTTAAAAACTGTTGGGAAAACACCATCTTTCCCAAAAGTTTCATCAAACCGTTGGGAAAACTCATTTTTATCCATATTTCTCAACGGTTTCATCAAACCGTTGGGAAAACTCAATTTTTATCCATCTTTCCCAATGGTTTCATCAAACCATTGGAAAAACTCAACTTTTACCCATCTTTACCAATGGTTTTCATAAACCATTGGTAAAGAACACCTATACCAACGGTTCAAAAGTACAGTTGGTATACAAGTGTTGGGAAAATCATGACTTCCAGTAGTGATTATATTAGAGTAATAAAATTTTATCTTATTATAAATACTTATATTATAATAAATTCATTGATATAGTAGTTTTTAGTAGTTAGAAGAAGAAAAAAAGTAATATGGCTCTGTTGAAAACATAACCTATCCCTTTAGATGTTCTCCCTTGAATAAGACATCAAGCCTCCTTATCTTGAGCACATGAAAAAAACAAGACTTATTGGATATAAGGAGAGGGTTTGTGAGAGACTAGGGTATATTTTTCTATATATATATATATATATTTCAAATGCTTGAAAAATTTGGTGAATGTGATCCCTTTTATAAGTGAAAAATGGAATTTTTGTAAATACCCATTAATTTTTCAATGATATCATGAAACTATTCAAGAGTCAATGGATAAAAAGTGGAAAATAATTAATTCTAGTCTCATATAAGCCCTTTATATCTTCTAAAATTAATTTTCACACATGTTTTAAACTTTTTTAAAGTCTATTAACATAATATTATTACATTTTACAATTTTAGTTTTTACATTGGTAACTAGTCTTTACCAAAGTAATTTATATATTTATAAAAATATAAGGTCATATTTATTACCATATTTGGATGTTATAAACCTAAATATATAATCCATAAAATATAATTAAAATTTTAAATAATTATATATTAATAATTGAATTAAAACATTTAATATATAGATAAACTATTTTATAGAAATATGTTTTCTACCATTATTTTTTCTTAATCTTTTTTAGTATTTATTTTCAATTGAATAAGTTTTAATATATTTATATATAGTTTTAAAATTTATATTAAAATTATTTTTGAAATATGTTAATCTATTGAATTAGATAAAAATTATGCAATTCTAACAAAATAATTCTTTGAAAATAACTATTTCTTCATTATTGAATTAATTAAATTTAATCCTAGTAATAATATTTCTAGGAAAAAAAATGAAATTTAATTTTCATTATAATTTTTGAATACTAATTTCAAATATAAAATCTCATTTACCTAATAAAATTTTTTGGGTTGAAAAAATTAATTTTCATTTTAGCACACTCAATGCTTAAAATCTATTTTTTTGAAAAAGTGTATCTTCAAAAAAATGATCATTATTTTATTATAGATTATTATATAAATTAATAAGGTTTTTTATATTTATTTATACTTGAAAATTTAATGAATATAATATAATACTGAAATTTATTTGTTTTATTTTATTAATGTATCATAGTTTTTTAGTTTTTGGTTGCATATAAGACACAATAATCTGTATGATTTAAGGAAAAGTACTTACTAATATCATGCGTTGTTATATTTTAACCTCTTAATAAGAATTTCATTCGGAAAATTTTATTTCAACCAAGAAAATAAGTGAGTGTACTTTTATCAAATTACATCCTCGGGTTCCTTCATAGCTTCTTCAAACTTATGATTCCTCTATATAACATAGACCTAATTAGTGGTCATGTTTCATATAACATTATCTATTCAATAAATAATTTCCCCTGTTTGTTCCTCATATTAGAGATCATGTTCCTGTTATACACCTTATAAGTTCAATACATCTGAAGGGAGTATTATATACTTAATTAAAAGTGATACAAAAAACACATAATGTTCTTGGGAGAGGGTGGGTGTGAGTATTATGTGATAAGATATATCCCTAACATTATCATGGATCTTAAAGGGAACAATATACTTAGAGATCAACATGACATTACTCCCATACCTCATAACCTACTTCCAATAAGATATTTGATGGAATACCTTCTCACTAACTACAACCGTCATATTTCATTGACTGTTATCTATATAATACTTCTGTTTACATTGTTCCTCTTTTATATGATAATGAATAGTCTAAACCTCCTCTTTTATTTCATAGAAAATTGAATGTTCTATCATCATCCTCTCTCAAACCTCATTTCAATATGATGGAGTCTTATATATCTATCTATATAAAGCCTCATATTGTTCTATACAAATTATAGATTGAAAATGAGTGTTATATAAGAACTCTTATAGGGAATGTTGTTGATCCCAATATCCTTGAAAATCCATTAAACATAGTCTCATCATATAATCAAGATTTTTAATGGTTCTATTAGACTAATCATATATATAAGGTTCAAAATTAGTAATGAAACTCATATATGACTCCAAATATTGCTGAATATGTTTCCAGAACCTCAAGGTAAACATTAGAACTTGATTAGGTACAATAGAGATTCGTACTACATCAACCATATCTCCTCACATATGTATATGTTTTAGATTTGTTCAAGTGAGAAATATTATTTTATTGTAATAAAATTCACAGAATTTAAAATCAATTCAACTAAACCCCAAATTGAATTATGGACTTTTCATTCCCAATGGGTTTATTATAATGAAATCTTTATTGTTGTTTTACCATTTTTATACTATTATGAGTAACATTTTCATCATCACCTTTGAATTATATTGTTTGGAACTAAATTATTGACATACCATGAATTAAGATACACATTATTTGATCTTTCTACCCATGTTATCCCACCATAAATCTTTCTTTAGATCTCTATACATCTTCATTACTCCTAGATTAATAGATATGGATATTCTACGATCATTTTCCAAAGGATACCTCTTCATTTAAAGTTTTTATGGGATATATAACTATGTTTCAAAGCATACTACACCTTCTTTATCATATTTTATCTCCAAAATACCCACTGCCTTTTTTTAAATCTCTACTTCATACATCTGAGATTCTTTGATCTTCAGGTGAATGGATGGTTGAGAAGATATTTAACTAAGGAATTCAAGATTTTTCCTTTTAAAATCCATGAGTATTTCTTACTTTCCAAGCCTCATCATGTATAGGGTAGTGTTATCTTTTCAATATAGAAAATCATCCACCATATTTTCCTTCTCTGGGCAGTAATGTATTGAGCATTCATAATCCTTTATCAATTCTATCCATATTGTTTTGTGTATATTCAATTCTTTATGTGTGAATATATTTATTTTATGCATCTATGGTTAGTATATATATCACAATTTTAACCATATAGATAATAAATCCCAATATTTAATACAATGGTCACTATTTATACATCCAAATTATGAGTTAGGTAGTTTTTCTCATGGTTCATTAAGTTTAATAACAAATTACCTTATCATTATGAATAAAGTTACTTCCTAATCCCATTAAATAAATATCACTATATATTACAATCCATTTCCCACTACTAGGTAATGTAAATAGAGGTGTAATGATCAACCTATTATTTAGTTATTTGAAACTTTATTCACATTCCTCTATCCAAAAAAACTTGACTCGTTTCGATGTTAAATTTTTCAGTTGATTTAGTATTCATTATAAATTTCTCCCAAAGCATCAAAGGTATCTTTAGGACATGAGAAAACAGTGGATATCAATTATCATGTAAAGTCTAGGCTATAGTTTAATAACATCCATCTTTGAAGGATCTATAAATATTTCATTTTGTATAATTACATAACCATTGAATGATACTTTTTCCATCCATAAATCAATGTTCATAAACTTGGTACACCTTTTAAAATCTCTTAATTTCACTAATATAATATGTAAATGATATTAATTACTTTTATTTAGCTCAGAATATATGATAATATCTTCTATAATTACAACCACAAAATTATTAATGTAATATTTGAAGTATTTTTTAATTAGATCCATTAATATAATAAGAGAATTTATTAGTCCAAATGGAACCACTATAATTTTATAGTGTCCATAACTCATATTGCAATAACCTGAATTTTCAATCTGGTATGGATCCTTTAATTTTTAGTGTAATTATATATTTTGGACCTAATACGGATGCCTAATGTGTTAGAAAATTTTTCAAGTGTGTACAATGTTTTTTTGGATCCTAGAACTCATTTTTTTTTAGAGAATTAGGCCTCGGAGACGGTTTGTAGTAAACTGTGTGGGGAGGCTGCACAATTATAACTAACCGTGCAAGTGGAATTTTTTTAGACAGGTAATTATGGAAAGGTTGGGTTATGGTTTCTAAAACCCCGTGACTTAAACATGCAGTACTCCCCTTCCTACATGTTCCCATTCATGATTGTCATACAGTTTGGTACACCGTGTAGCCAAATCATTCACATGATAAATTTTTGGTAATTTTACTTCTTCTCCCTTAATGATCTATTTATTCCATCCCTTCTTCCCTAATCTGATATATAGTGGGTAAAACCACCATTTCTACCATTTTGGAGATTTTTGAAGGCCTGAAATAGGGATCAAGATATCTCCTTCATCCAGGATCTATTCAAAATTCCATTTATCATGTTGGATGCACAACGATAAGTACTCGAGTCCATTTGAGTCATTCATCATCTCTCTTACTCTCGACCTAGATATCAAGGTGCGAGAGTTTTTAACCTTTTCTAAGATCTACTCTATTCAAAAATAAATCAAGTAGACGATAAAATAGTTTAGTATTGCAAGCCTATGGTGGGAGTTCTATAACTCATCCTCAAGTCTGTTGATTTTTGAAATATTGTGTGGGCCCCACAGAATTCATCGGTTTCCATTTAATAAATTTATATTCCATGATTATAATCATTAAAATTATATGGTTGTTCTCCTTCCAAATATTTTATTAGTTGTTAGTGGTTACTCCCATAACATTTTCCATCCCATGTAGGATGTTTTTCTATATTTTTCGTTTTGGTGTTTTGACATGTTTGATCCATCGTTTGAGTGTGCCTTGGATTGAACTTTCTAAGGGTCAAAATTTATACATTAAATGGATTTATTTAAATTATAAATTATATAATGGATATTTACATGTATTCTTACCACTTAACCCATGTAAGGTAGGTGCGTCAATTTGATAATTAAACGTGTAATGGAATTTGGAATGTTTACATTAAATTTGAATTGGCCTTTTTAAATGAAATTTAATAATAGGTGGCATGTCCAAAACACCCCTTACCATGTTAATAGGTGTTATTGGAGTGGACCTTGATTTTTAAAAATTCCTTAAATAGATTAAATAAATGGTTTCATGCTACTTGGCCCTATCACACTAATGAAAGTCAGGGCTTGAACTAAATGGATTATCAATTAATTATGGCTTTATTAAAGGGATGCATGGTACATAGACTTGTAAAACTAATGAAAGGAAATGAATGAACCAAATAGAATATTATATGACTTAATTATCAAATCAGAGTGGCCTGACTCTAACTCACCTTGGATTCCTTAGGGAATTCCTTGAGCACTCGGGAACCCCATTTCAATTCATGGATGCATCTTGCTTTGGTTGAGACCCACCAGGATCTTGATCATTGTATAAAATTGGATTCCATGTATGACACCATAGGATCCCTTCAATATTATTACTGTATTCCTTGGAATCACTCCTTGGATCCATCATTGAAAAGTAGGTTCCATTATTAAAGCCCTTCGAGCTTAGTAATTTCATAGCCCAATTTAAACTTGCATGAACTCCTTGGACTCAGTAGGTGTATTATTGTGTCATTCCTTGAAATATGATTCTTTGATCACATTATTACCCATAGCATGGATAAATTCATTAATAATTTGGAAAACCATTAGTTCTACGTTGCCTTGGTTATTACCGAGAATATTCATTATCAAAAATAATTTCATATTTCCTTGTTACATCCTATAACCTTTACTATTTATAACATGTGACTTTTTTATAAATAGGTAATAATGAAATAATGAACTGATTACATGCTCGGACACCAGACTAGGGTTGAAGAAGGTACTTGGGTATTTAGTATATTCTAATACTTTACTTTATATATGCATGCTTGAACAATGTTACATTTCCATTACATGGTCCAGATGATATAGACTCCATTTTTACTGGCGCAGTAAGAATTTTCCCACACCCGATCTGGGAACCATTTGATTCCCGAAGAAGATTACATATATGCAGTTTTTGATAAATGGAAGTGTAATAATCAAGACACTTGATTGCTTCCTGTGTTAGGATGGAGCTAGTAACAGATGAATGAGGTGACGCTTGGGATTCTGGGGATAGTTTATGTATTTTATTTTTTTGCATTGATATTTTCATGTATACCAAAAAAAATTCCCATGTTTTATAGCTTAATAGATATTTGACATATCATCATCAGTTTTTTGTATATTTTCCCATTATTCCAGCTATTTTTATCCTTATATATTTCCATTGTGCCATCTGTTTACTTATATTTATTCAACTATATACCTCTAGTAATATTTATCCACTACTCTACACTCTTGTAATGAGGAAATAGCCTACCCATTGAAATACCCAAGGCCCTCTCCACTAGTCATAAACCTCTAGATATTTGGGAGAGGCACTTTAGAACATGCGGCCCACGAGGCTCGGGGCGCTTATTAAGTGGAATCTATGTGTGGGATGCAAGTTGTATTAGAGTGGATATCTTATTTCTTTACTATTTGGAGAAAATATATTGGAGATTAAGAATGCTTAGTACTTGGTCATAATTCATTATTGGACATCATGAACCCATGTTTATGGTAAAATCCATGTTTTTTAAAATAATATTTTTGTTCTATTTTTTTCTATTATGGTTGATATAATTTAACCTTTGGGTGATAGATATGTTGTGTGGTGTTATTGATTATTATTATGATTGATATTCTATTTTATCCTCGGACTGAAGATATGAATGAAATGAGAATTGTTACATTCTTCATTATAGGGAACTATAGACTATGTTCCATGCATATGGTCATTCCATATAGGTACATTTCACTTCTTTGAATTGCTTTTTATCTAGGTGATTGATGAGTGAAACCTACCTTTTTTATATATTTTATGTGATGCTATGGGCTGTGATTGAGTGGTTTCCTATTTCAATTCAACATGCGTTATAGGCCCTCATAGTTTGGAATGAGTAATTTCCCAAAACAATCCTTTAATTAGAAATTGAAGTGGGTTTTAATCTCAATGATAAGTCGTATGGTCCCTAATTCACTGGGAAAGACAAGTCAATTTAATGGATCGTTGATACAATTTGTAAGAAATGAAAACATAAAATTGGAATGGTTGCATGTCCTTATCTCTCCATGTCTTTCTTATTAAAGTTAAAGGTGTGAACTTGGTTATTAAATGTTAAATGAAATGAAGTGGTTTCCAGTAAATGATGATGAAAGGTACTATTTACCCTTTATCTATTGGAACCACTAAAACTAATATCTCAGAACTTATAGACACCTATCTATCTAAGAGGGTAGTTGGGGTGGTATGTATTGGGTATTGTGTTTTCTTAATTTCAAATACCAATAGTGATGCTATCTTTATACTTATAAGTTTGTTCTAGGGAATGTGATTGGCTTCCAAGATGAAAAACTGGCCTAGGTAGGTCAGTTTGGGCCTATTAATTTTCAGATGACCCGTTATTGGGGTTTATGACCTTGAAAAATAAGGAAACTACTATAGGGATGAAATTTTAATATACCAACATTGAATTCACTGGAATATCATATGCTTCCTTATCTATTAAAAGAAATTTTTGTGATAAATATCCAAATTATGTAGAGTTGTTAATAAATTTTTAGTGTTTAAAATTATGTTTTATATGACTTTATGTTATTATATAGAGTGTTAGTTAAATCAGTTAACAAGTTCTCATGTTTAAAATTGTTGATTGTGTCAATTTTTGGATCTTTTAAATGATTAAATTTTGAATGTGAATAGGTGTAATAAACATAAAAATGGAACCTATTAGTGGTGTCCTTGGTTAAAATATCCTTTTGAGTTTCCCTAGAACAAAAGAATGAGTTTTTTCTGTGTGCCTTCTTCTTTCTAGAAATGAGTTAATCTGTAGGTTTTCTATCCTTGTGACTTCTATTTGGAGTGACCTAGTGGTAGGGTTGAGGATTAAGCTTTATAAGAGTCTATCCGTGATATGTTTCACCCTTAAAGCTAAAATTTCTTGATAAATGTTTTTAGTTTCTAATGTTTGGTGTCTTTTGGATTTTGTTGTCCCTAGTAGGAATCTTACCTTCTAAATGAAACCCTTTTTTGGATGGGATCTCATGGTATACATGAACCTTGTTATGGTCATGAGAATTAGATAATGATAAATTTCAACAGGTTAGACATATCGGGTAAATGGTCGGGTGTTTCACAGCTCTCATGAGACTTTCTTATTCCTTAGTAGTGGGAGAATTGGTATATCATTATCTAGGATAAAGGTCTTATTGAACATTACAACTCTGGGTTAACTCTCTTGTACAACCTAGCTGATACTTAGATACATAGGTTGGATAGCCTATGGATTGTATTTAGGTGATGCTTTTATCTAGAACCTTGGGGAAGTATGAATTCATGTATATGGAAACCTTCAAGTTGAAAACCAATATAACAAACTGGTTGGGTTCGGTAGAAAAAACATTGACCCTAATGTTGTTGAGTATGTTATCCACTCATCTCTATATTATAATGACATGGGAGTTAAATAAAATTGGTTCATCCCAATATTCGGGTTGACTTTTAAGGGACTTAGGTATTTTGACATGCTGGTCAGTTTGGTTTTTAATTTCTTAAAAAATGATAAATGTATGTAAGTGTAACATGAAGAAGTATCACACATATAGTTAATGTGAGTTTTATATAGCATGTTTTTGAGTGACTGGTTTGTCTCTTATTTTGATGATTAGGACACTCATGAGGTGTAATTTTCACACCAGTTTTGGTAAATAAATTCCCTTCTAAGTAGAAGGAGAACATCCTGATTGGACCATTGGGAAATCATTGATTTTTCTTGAATTCCATTAAGGATTTCAAGTAGGAATCATTTCAATGATTTATTTGATGAAAAAATTCCAAATGGTTGGTTGTGTATGAATCATTTTAGAAACACTAATAGTCTTGGTTGGACTTCAGTGATTTATCTTGAGCGATCTCATGATTCCTTAGGTAGTGAAGGATTTTGATCAGTTTGTAATAGTTCATCGATAGGTGAAGCTGGTATTCTTTTAAGGGAAGTCATTTAATGGTTGGTTTATTAGTCTTCTTGATAATCTTGAGAACTTGTTAGTGTAACCACCTTTACGAGATGATCATGTCCTCTATCTTAACGTCATTATTGATGCACTAATAGAGTGTCGGTCTTATGCCGCACTAAAGATTAAATTTTTTTGGGCTAGTTAGTGACCTATCTAAGAGTTGAAAATAGGGTGATTTATTTTTTTTAAGGCTTGGTTAGCCCTGAGTGATACATGGGTTCCCGAGTAGGAACACTTTGGACGTACTCTTGGACACCATCTATTTTATTCTGACGTGACTACCAGAAAAATTCCTCTCTGGTCTCAATCAATGATCTTATGTGGAAATTTTAGATTGTACCAATGTCTCACTTATAACATGGGGTATAGGATACTGAGGGATAGTTTCTTAGAATCCCTTTTAATGAAGTTGAGGTTACACTATCTTTTTTTAGTATCAGAAGTGATGTTAAGAAGGCCTTATGATTCTAGTGGGCTGGATCTGGGTTACACCTTTGTTCATGCCAATGCATGATAGTTTTAATGTTCGGATGATGGATAACCAAAAAACATCACTGGAATTCAATAATGGGATTCAATTGACATGGTGGGGAAAAATGCAGGATTCTTGGAGGAAGGCTTTTCAATTCATCTTGTGATGCACCAGATGTCTCAGTTGAGCATCGTCAAGGATGGTCAAACATGGGTGATTTGACTATTATTCTTCCAATTCAATGTATTTGGTAGGTGAATGATATTTTTTGGTCACATCATTAGGTGGATTCAAGTGTTGTTTGTGTAAGATGAGACTTTTTATAGAAAAGAGACTTAATTTGGATAAAAGGTTTCTGTGGGTAATCAACCATTTCATTGTTTTGAAAATCACATGATATGCGTCATCAGAATAATTAGAGGCATTGTTTGTAAGATAGTTCCAACAGTAGATATTTTGTGGTTCAGAATAGTCCCCCTTTTAATGATAAAATTCATGGTGGGGAGCAGCATTCACTAGATGTTTAATGAGACGACGAGACGATCATGTCTCTAGCCACAAGGGCTCGAGTAAGTCCCCCTATGGTGTTTCAATTGGAAGACGAGTGCTGGATCAAGTTTTATTGGATTATGAGTGGTATTTTTATGGATATATTTAAGGTTTATTTGAAGTTTAGAAATACAACACGACCATTTGATTAAGACTTCATGACCCTTGTCGGTTGGGTGATATTATCATAGTTCTCAAAGATTCTCAGGGATGAGAAGAATATTAATATTGTTCAGTCTAGAAAGAAATATTATGTTGATAATCATAGATGAACTCTACAGTTAAAGGTGTAGTATCATTTTTCCTTCAATTATCACCAAATATAGTGCATATATGGTTACAGAAGCAAGGGAAGTTGTCACATCATTATGTAGTTCTATTTATGATTCTAGAGAGAGTCGGGATGGTAGCCAATCAGTTGCTACTACCTTATGGGTACCATTCCATGAATGATCTCTTTTATACTTCACAACTTCACCAATATCATTCTGACCTATATCATCAATATGATCTCATGGAAGTTGAGTAAGATGTTGATTCTACCTTTGAGGACTATCGAGTATGGACCATTGAATACAACACAAAGTCTCTCTGCAGCCAGTCTGTCTCACTGGTATGGGTTCTATGGAAGTACAGTTGTGTGTAGAATGAGACTTGGGAGGATAAAATACATTCATAGTGTCCATATTAGTTCTCATATGGGTTTTCACCATCCTGGAAAGGTGAACTCGAGGATGAGTTCCTTTAAGGGGGGATGACTGTAAGAACCCAATTTTTCACTGAGGTATAGATCCTTTAATTTCAGTATAATTCATTATTTTGGAATGAATATGGATGATTAATGAGTTAGGAATGGTATCAATGGTGTATAGGGTTTTTAAAATCCCAAAACAAACATTTTGGGAAAACTAGGCCTAGCACATGTTTTCTAGTAAACCATGCGGGGAGGCCGCATAGTTAGAGAAAATTGTGTTGGTGGTATGCTTTATTAGACAGAGTCTTACCACACAGTTGGTGAAAATTTTCTAGAAATGTGAAACCTACCCATGTTGTATGCTCCTTCCTATAGGTACTCATGCATGGTTGGTGCACATTTTGGCGTACCATGCGGATAAACCCTTCACATGCAAAATTTTCAATAATTTTACATGTTTTCCCTTTAGGATCTAATTAAAAAAAACCTTATTCCCTAATCTGATTCCTAGTGGTATAAACCTAAATTTCTCCCATTTTGAATATTTTTTAATAAATATTCTTGGGATCAAGAGACATCCTTCATCCGGGGTCCGTTCGAGCTTTCCTTCATCAAGTTGGATGAACAAAGACAAGTAATCGAGTCTATTTGAGTTGTTATTCATATCCCTTGTTCTCAACCATGCTATAGAGGTGTGAGTGTTTTTACCTTTTTATCAGATATACTACATTCCAATACAAATTAGAGTCCAATACTGTAGGAGATTCGTACAAGCCTATAGTGGGTGGTCTATAACTCATCCATCCAGTTCATTGATTTTGGAATTCTCGTGTGGTGCCCACAGATTTCACCGAGGGCCATCTACTAAATTTATATTCCATGATAATAATCATTAGAACTATATATTTATTATCTTTACAAATATGTGATTATTTTTTAATGTTTACACCTGAAAATCCACCCATCCCATGTAGAATGTTTTTCCATATTTGTTGGTTTGGTGTTTTGACATGTTTGAGTTTCCATTCAGGTGTGCCTTGGCTTGACCATTCTAAAGGAAATAATTTCAATATTAAATGGATTGACCTTAATAATTAATCAAATAATCGAAACTACCCCTTACTCTCACCACTTGACCGGCCTATGGTAAGTTCTTCAATTTTATAATTAAATGTGAACTATAAATTGGAAAGTATACAAAGTATATGGCTTGGCCTTTTTAAATGTAATTGAATAATAGGTTTAATTTCCATAGAACCCCTTATCATGTTAATGGAAGGTATCAAAGTGGACCTTTTTTTAAAAAAAATCATTAAGTGGATTAAATAAATGGTTTCATGATACTTGACCTTGTCACACTAATAAATGTCAGGGATTGAACCAAATAGATTATTGATTAATCATGGATTAATTAAAGGGTTGCACACTACATGGAATTGTCACAATAATTAATATAAAGACATGAAAAAATGGATTATTATATTAATTAATTATAAAATAAGTGTTTTGACTCAATCTCATCTTATATTATTTAGGTAATTCCTTGAGCACTCGAGAACCCCATTCTGATTCAAGGATGCGGCATGCTTTGGTTGAGACCCGCCTAGATCTTGATCCTTGTATAACTTTAAATGATCAGCATGAAATTGTATGATTTATAAAAAATATCATTATTGAATATATTATTGATAATAAATGATAAAATTTCCACAAATTTTGTTAAATATGTTTATTTATAATATATTTCGGATTAGATCACTCATTTGAAAATTTGATGGAAATTCCTGTTTTACCCGTTATAGTGCACTATAGAATTTCAGAGATAAATATTTTTATATTTATTATTTGAACATAAAATTTTATAACTTTTTTCCTAACATAATGGGATTGAAATTTCAATGAGTAAATTGGAGCTAAATCTTTCATTTAGATGGACTAAATGGACCATGAAGGCAAAGGTGGGATGGACCCTCCAGATTGGATATCAGTCCGGTATTTGGGCCATAACTTCTTCATCCTTTCTTGAATTAGGACAAAATATTTAGAGGCTCTCTCCAAGCCAATTTATAAAAATTCATTCTTCTGTAAGAATATAAGGTTCACATTATTTGGAAGTCAAATTGGCAGTGAAAGTTGGTTTAAAATATTTGTCCTAGATTCCCCATTCACACTTGAAACCTCTTTAAACCTAGCCTACCCTCCACTCTATAAATTAGTGTTTTTCTCATTTGGAGGGATTGGTAAGTGAATTAGGAGACTTAAGTAAGATTATAATTTGTTTCACTCTAATTCTCCAACCATTGTAATAGGGGTTTCTCTTGAAGGGACGATCCCCTCACCAAAGCCTTCTTCTCTTCTTCATGTTTTAAAGTTTGCATTTGTGAAATAAACTTCTTTGTTCTTCTTTTATTTCTTCCATTTTATTTTATTTTGTTAATTAATATTCTTATTTACTTATCCTATTTGGGTTTTAATATATATTATAGATGAGATTGGGTTCTACCCTTTCAATCCTTTTCTCATGCAAAATGTCTCCATGATGACCACACTTCCCAAGGAAGAATAGTTTTCGTAGTGATCTATCTATATTCTACCATCTTCATTTAATTATTTTGAATCATTGAGATACTATAATTCACATAACATGATCCCTGAATTTATTTTTTAAATTAGAATAAACTAATCAAGAAATTGAACAATTAACACAAAAACACACGAGGTCGAGTATTGTGTGAATTGTGAGAGCATGATCTTAATCGGTAATACAAGACCACACGGGATATATTTTTAGAGTTAAAATATAATACCCAAAACCAATTCATCCTCCTTTTCTAGAATGTATATGTTCCCTAATTTATCACTGACCATATGTTATCCTTATAACTCTAATCAAAGTAGGGTTTTGTGATTCCATGTTTCGAAGATAGCCTAGGGTTTAATTCACTTCATCTTTGTGGTAAAGTAACTTCTCGTAGGGTTCAGGGATTAACATGTTAGAGGATAATAATTAAGTGGATATTAATTTAAATGATAAGGATAAATAATTGAGTGAATATATTGAGTTAGATCGATTATTCCTTTTAAATATTTTCTAAAAAACATCTTCCTGTTGTGTCATTTTAATCGAACTTCATTTCAAAACTAAAAACAAAAAAATATATAATCTTATTCCAGAAAACATATTCATGATTAATAAATGATAAAAAACCCCCATAATTTTAATTAATGTTCTTATTTACTTTTATTTTATTATCAAAATACCTTTAATATTTTGTTAATTTTACTTCCTCCTTTGAGAGATGACCATGGTCAACCACTCTGCTGCACCTAAGTACCCAAAAATCACATATCATTTGAAAGAGACCATGAAAGCATATTTAAAATTGGAATTGTTTCGGGCGATGCAAGTAATTATTTCAAACATTTATAGGTATTTATTTTATTTCAAATTTTATTCTCTTATTCTATTCTTTCTTCCTTATTTACCAAATAAGAATTTTTCTTCTTCTTCCTCTTTTTAGACCATCAAATAAAACTTATTCTATTTCATTTTATTATGTTCGACTTTACTTATTTTTATTTATATTTGATTTGTGCCATGAAATAATCCCAATGATCTCTAAAATTTTGATCCTTAGACTGAACGTAGCCTTTGGGCTCGAATCAGACATTCTCAGTCTATGAGAAGTTTCAACATTCAACCAGTTGGAAAATTCCTCCACTCTTAGAACATTGAAATTGGAAGCAATTCAAATTAAACCATAAAAAAACCAGTTTTTGAAAATAATGTAAATTAACATAATAGAATCATTCGAGAATTTCTTGCACCTAGTATTAATTATCAACCAAATTGCATTTCATGCCCAAATCTCGAATCGGACTTTGAACTGAAATCTGGGATAATTCAACGGCTTCCAAAATATCATGGCCCCTATGGTAAGGATACCAATAAACCCATTGAATAATTTAATGTTTTTTTATCAACCCTGAAACCAAGAAATGTATCTAAAGATCAAATCAAACTATGACCATTCCCATTTTCACTTGATGGAGCTGCAAAAGACTGGATGTATTATTTAAAACCTGAAGATGTAACTTGTTGGAACAATTTGAAACATATTTTCTTGCAGAGATTTTTTCTAGAATCAAGGACCACATCAGTTCGAAAGGAGATCTTGAGGATCAATCCAGCCCAAGGGGAGTCAATGTATGAGTACTGTGAGAAATTCAAGAAGTTGTGTGCAAGCTTACCATATAACCAAATCAGTAAAAAACTCATCATCCAATAATTCTATTAAGGAATCACACCTATGGAGATAATCATGGTGAATATCGTGGATGGAGAAGCATTTTTGGACAAGACACCAGTAGATGCATGTGAATTTATTGAAAAAATGGCCCAAAACTGTCAATAATTTGGTGATCAAGGTACAACACATGATCGAGAAGTACATCAGGTAAGTCCTTCTTCTCGTGAAAGTCATTTGATTGATACAAAGTTAGAATAATTGACTACTATGGTGAGGTAGATTGCATTGGCTCAAAAAACATCCCAACCCACTTCTATGAGGCCATGTTGAATTTTCACTGAAACAGACCATCCAACTTACTGTTTCCCCCAGTTACAAGAGTCATATGATTGTGCAGTGGTATTCCCTGTGTGACCATATCAGCAACAACAACTACAACATCCTCAAAATAATTTTGATTCCTTTGCACCAGCATACAACCAAGGGTGGAAGGATCAATTGAACATGAGTTATGGATTTGGCCAAAACAAAGGCCTCCTTTTCAACAAAACATCGAGTAGCCTCCACCTTACCAATAGGGTTTCCCACAAACCCAAAGTTGATTTAAAGCTCAAGCATCAACAAGTCAATAACAAGGGGATCCCAAACCAAGCTAGATTATAACACTAATGAACTTTTGAAACAAATTTTTATCAATCACCAGAATGAGATGAAGAATCAATGTTTGGAGTTTAGAGAGTTGAAGGCATAGATGAGCCAGATTAACACTACCCTCTATGAATTGGAAAGTAATAATTATGGATATCTACCTTCCTAACCTACTCCAAATCCCAAGGGGAATGTTAGTGACATCACATTGAGATGTGGGAAGAAAAAAACTGATGTTTCTCCACTTACCATTCCACCAGGATTCACCTCAACTGCAGAGAATCCTCATTCCATACCAACTGAAGAGAAACCAAAGTAAAAAAGGCAAAGGTAAAAAAAATATTGATGATGTTCCTCCTAAACCCATTCCCTTTCCAAACAAGGTTGCACAAACCAAGAATATGTATGCCTAGGTAATGAAAAAAGATGTTTTGGACACATTCAAGTGCGTGGAGATCAACATCCCACTACTTGAAGCCATAAAGAAAATTCCAAGGTATGCGAAATTCTTAAAGGAACTTTATACCAATCGAAGAGGGATCAAGATAAATGAGAGGATAAATCTTGGAAGGAATGTTTCATCACTCATTACACCAACTCTAGAAATGCCAACAAAGTGTAAGGATCCATGGACATTCACCATCCCATGAACCATTGTGGTGTTACACTTTTTTGATGATCTTTGTGATTTAAGAGCTTCAATAAATTTAATGCCTCACTCTGTATTCTATTTTTTATAGGTTGGTGAGTTTAAACTGGTGAGATTTGTCATGCAGTTGGTGAAAAGAGCTACAACATATCCAGTGGGAGTCATTGAAGATGTACTTGTTCAGGAAAGAGACATGATCTTCCCATCATATTTCTATGTGCTTAACATTTAGGACAATCGGGTATGTTCTCATTCTCCCATTATCATAGGTAAGACCTTCCTCAAATCATAAAACACAATCATAAATGTCAATGATGGTACACTTTCCATGATGTTTGGAGGTCAAGATGTGATATTTAATGTTATAGACTCCATTAATTACCCCTCAGAGGACCATTCTTCTTCGGTTTTCATCCATTTCCAACCACAAAGTAAAAACCCCATATAATTTTATTTTCCAATGATTAGGGAGATTATGATCATTGGTTTTAGTTTTATGCCTAAGATTACTTCCAAACCTATTTCGAATGCATAGAAATATCTTAGATTTGATTATGAAATGGATTCATATTCTGATTTTGATCATGCGAACTCTGATTATGACATGGCTGTTGAGTATACTGATGGATTTGATTTTTTATTCTCTAGTTTTGATAATGTATATTCTGATAACAATTTTTATTGTGCATATATTTTAGTTCCTTAAATTTCTCCATCCATACATCACACCCCTTCATTAAAACTGAAGCCATTTCCACCTAATCTCAAATACTCATACTTGTTATCCAGTGAGAGATTACCTGTTATAATTGCTAAAAATCTTCATTTGGAACATGTGGAAAAGCTTTTGAATCATTTAAGGGATAACAACATAGCAATCATGTGGACCTTGGCTGACATATCCGGTATTATACCCTCGATTTTCATGTATAGGATTCTTTGGGAGGATGCGGATAAACCGGTTAGGCGACCATAGAGATGACTCAATCCAACCCTTCAGCAAGTTGTTAAAAAAGAGGTTGAAAATTTCTTGAGGCAGGTATAATCTATCACATTTCTGATTTCTAGTAGGCGCGTCCTATTCAGGTTGTCCCTAAGAAAAGTGGTTTCACTGTTATTAAAAATTAGAAAGATTAGTTATTTCCAATGAGGGTACAAAATAGTTGGCATTTGTGTATTGATTATAGGAAACTAAATCAATCTACTCGCAAGGACCATTTCCCCCTTCCATTTATTGATCAGATGCTTGAGAGACTAGTTGGGAAGACACATTATTGTTCCCTGGATGGATTTCTTGTATATTTTATAGTTTCTATTCCTCTGGAGGATCAATAGATGACAATATTAACTTGTCCATTGGGTATGTTTGCCTATCGGAGGATGCCATTTGGACTTTACAATTCCCAAAGTACATTCTAGAGATGCATGGTGAGTATTTTTTTTTGATTTTATTGAGACCTCAATGGAGGTATTTATGGATGATTTTACAGTGTATGGGTATTTATTTGATGATTGTATATCTAGTTTGGTGAAGGTTTTGAATCATTGTATTGAGAAAAATTTGGTCTTAAACTTTGTAAAGTGTCATTTTATGGCTGATCATCGCATTGTATTAGGGAAATGTAGTGTCAAAACATGGGATAGTGGTTGATAGATTTAAGGTAGATATTATTTCATCCCTACTCTATCCTTCATGTGTGCGTGATGTTAGATCTTTCTAATGGTGTGCACTATTTTATCAGTGCTTCATCGAAGATTTTAGTAAGATTACTCTTCCTATGTCATGATTAATTCAAAAGTATTCTGATTTTGTGTTTGATGATTCTTGCTGGAATTCCATTGATGAGATAAAACAACATCTTACCACTCCACCTATCATACAGCCTCCATGGTGGGAGTTTTTTTTAGCTTATGTGTGACACCTCCAACTTTTCTGTTGGGGATGTCTCACCTCAGAGGGTGGAGGTATGTTCACATGTGATTACATATGCATCGAGGACACTGGATTCAGACCAATATAACTACACAACAACAGAAAAGGATTTTATTGCTATCATATTTTATTTAGATAAATTCTGTTCATATTTATTGGGCTCTAATGTAGTTGTTTTTTCTGACCATGCAGCTCTGAGGTACCTCTTGAAGAAGTTGGATGCAAAGCCCAGGCTAATCCGATGGATGCTCATTCTTCAAGAATTTAATATTGAGATAAAGAACAAGGATTCAGAAAACATGGTGGAAGACCACATGAGTAGGCATACTCACACACTAGATGATGACACCTTGGTCCAGGTACTGGTTAGAGACACTTTCCCCATTGAACATCTTTATTCCATCTCAGGTACACATCCTTGGTATGCATATTTAGTTTACTACCTTGCTGCCTTGAGAAATCCCAACAAATTTAAAGAAACATCAAGTCCAAAAATTAGAGAGTGAGTCAAGATTTTATGCTTGGGATGATCCATACCTATGGAGCATGTGCAGTGACCAAGTTACTAGGAGGTGTGTTCCTGATCATGAGGTTGATTCTATTTTATATTTTAGTCATACACTTTCTTATGGTGGACACTTTGGACCCCAACAGATAGCTAGAAAAGTCTTATACTCTGAATTATATTGAGCTAGCTTATTCCATAATCCCAGTGTGTTTTTTAAGTCATGTTCTCGTTGCCAACACCATGGGAACATTTCTAGGAGACATGAGATGCCCCAACAACCCATACAATTCTGTGATATTATTTATGTTTGGGGAATCAATTTTATGGTTCATTTTCCTAGTTCCTTTGTTTTTTGTATATTTTGGTCGTTGTTGATTATGTGAGTAAATGGGTGGAGGATAAGGCCATCAGGACTGATAATTCTCATGTTTTAGTGGACATTGTCAAGACACAAATTTTTTATCTGTTTGGAGTACCAAAGGAAATCATCAGTAACCAAGGGACACACTTCTGCAATCATAATTTGGCTTCCCTCCTTCGAATTATGGGGTGACACAAAAAACAACAACACTATACCACCACAAAACAAATGGTCAGGATGAGATTTCAAATAGTGAGTTGAAACAAATTTTGGAGAAAATCGTGCAGCCGAATAAGAAGGATTGGAGCAAGCGCTTGGATGATGAACTATGTGCTTAAAGGACAATATACAAGATACCCATCAGTATGTCCCCATATTGGATTGTTTTTGGGAAATCATGTCATCTCCCCATGGAAGTTGAGAATCCGAATTATTGGGATATAAATAAATTAATCATTGATTTGTCCCAAGCTATAATTCAAAGGAAGATACAGATTCAAGATCTTGAGGAGATTTTATTGTTTTCATATGAGAACTCAAGGCTCTAAAAGAAAGGTCAAAAGGATCTCATTATATAATTATCCAACAAAGGCAGTTTCATGTTGGAGAGAAAGTCCTTATCTATAGTTCATGACTGAAGCTGATGTCTGGTAAGTTGAGTTTCAGATGGTTATGTCCTTATATTAAATCTAATGTTTTTTCTTATGGTGTAGTGTATATCACACAAGAGGACACTGGAAGGAGCTTTATAGTCAATGGGAGACGTTTGAAGGAATTCATTGAGGGACTTCTTACTGATGTAGTGGATTTCTTCACATTTCATAACGCCATCATCAGTTGAGCATATTAGGTTGTTACTAACCCTTTCACTTTTTTATTCATCATTATATTTAAAATTATACATTTCATGTTCATATATCATCTCATAGGTTCACATTGAAGACAATGAAATATTTTAAATGTGGTGGAGGAGACAACATTTTGGGGTATATTTTTAAGATTTTCATTTGTGTGTTTTGTGTGTATTTTCTATTATGTTTTTGTTTAAAAGTTTCATAAAAATAATAATAATAAATAAAAAAATCAATAAAAATATATCATGTAACATTCCCATGTGAAACATATAGAAAATGCATTTTTTCAAAATTCATTGGTAGAATTATAAACATGAGTAAGATTTCATCATCAAGGGTTTATTTATATAAAAAATGAAGTCATCGATTATATGAATGGTTGTGTCATTATAAAACCTTTTAGATATTGACATCATTATTTGTGATATTTTTTCATGGAATATTGTGTCATTGATTTCTCTAGACAAATTTTCACTCGACCATGACTTGTGAAATTTTTCCTACTCAATTGGATGTATAGTCAAGTTAGGTAAACAATGAATTGGTTAATCCATACGTTCATTTCACTTCGGATAGATTTCATTACTATACCAAATGGACTTATGCATGTGTACCTATTATCCAAATATTGTATGCCCTAAAAAAATATAGGTTGTGTCTTAGACAGGTTAATAACCACTCTTTATCAACCATTGATCTTGTTATAACTATTACAAATAGTGTTATGAGGAGATCAAACATGGTTTGAGAGTTGAGTGTGAGATTTATTCCAATTGAATAAAAAAACAAAAAAAAATATTATAATAAATGAGGGGAGTGGTGAAATATACAACATATGGGGATATCTAGGTCAGGAGCTTAAGGATTGACTTTCGGGAATGCTTAAGTGAGTGGGACTTGAAATTCAATTGAAAAGGAATGTAGAACATGTTCAGTGAATTAAACTAGGTAAGAAGAATTTTTTTACATGACATGAATATACAAAATAAAGGGTGGATTTTCAAGCTTGTAATGGTTGGAACATACACACATGGAGACTTACTGGCATGGAAGACCCATGAATTTTTTCTCCTTGATTAGTGTTATGAATATCACTAAATTTTGTTTTGACACAATTTATGAGACAATGCATTTAATTTTTTTTTGAAATTGAATCTTGATGAGATTCTTAATTTGCCTATATTTTCATTGTGGATTGAGAAAATATAATATGCATATCTTGCCATGATTTTTTTGAATACATGATATGAGGTTTTTCCTAGGAGTGCAAAAGGATAAATGTGGGGGAGTTGATCAAACACACTTTTATTGAATATTTTATTGATAATAAGTGATAAAATTTCCTCACATTGTGTTAAATATGTTTATTTATAAAATATTTGGGATTAGATCATTCTTTTAAAAATTTGATGGAAATTCCATTTTTACCCTTTATAGAGCACTATAGAATTTATGAGATAAATATTTTTATATTTATTATTTGATCTTGAAATTTTTTAAATGTGTTCCTAGAATAATGGGCTAAAACTTTTGTTCTGGACATTGGATGTAAATTTTTTTTTGTTTGGACAAAATGTACCATGAAGGCAAATGTGGGATGGACCCTCCGGATTGGACATCAGTTTTGTATTTGGGCTATAAATTCATCATACGTGCTTGGATTAGGCATAACTTTTGAGAGGATCTCTCCAAACTGATTGTTAAAAAATAATTCTTCTATAATAACATCCGGTTCATGTGTTTTGGAGGTCAAATGAGCATTTAAATTTGGCTAAAAATATTTAGCCGAGATTACCCATTCACACTTGAAACCCCTTTAAACCTATCCCCCCTCTACTCTATAAATTAGTGTTTTAAACATTTGGAGGGGTTGGGAAAAGAATTATGAGATTTAAGGAAGAGAAAAATTGGTTTCACTCAAATCATCCAACCTTTGTAAGAGGGGTAGCTCTTGAAGCAAGGATCCCCTCATCAAAGCCTTCTTTTCTTCTTCATGTAGTAATGTTTGAATTTATGTAATAAATAACTTTTTTCTTATGTTATTTCTTATATTTTCTTCTATTTTTTTTCAATTGAATTCTTCTTTACTTATCCGATTTGGGTTTTAATCAAGAGTAAAGTTTGGATTTGGTTCTACCCTTTCAATCCTTTACTCATGCACAATGTCTCCAAGATGACCACACCGCCCATGGAAGAGCAGTTTTCTTAGTGATCGATCTATCTTCTACACTCTTCATTTAATTATTCTGAATCATTGAGATACTATAATTAACTTAACAGAATACATGAATTTTGTTTTTAAATCATAATAATCTTAGAATTAAATTGAACAATTAACACAAAACACTTGAGATCGAGTATTGTGTTAATTGTGAGAGTTCTATCTTAATTGGTAATACAAGACCACATGGGATAAATTTACAGAGATCAAATATAATATCTAAACACAATTCATCATCTTTTTCTAGAATGTATATGGTCCTCAATTTACCACTGACCATAATATATCCTTAGAACATCAATCAAAGCAGGGTTAAACGATTCCATGTTTTGAAGATAACCTAGGCTTTAATTCACTTCATCTTTGTGATAAAGTTAATTCTCGTAGGGTTCAGGGGTTAACATGTTAGGGGATCATAATTAAGTGTATGTTAATTTAAAAGATAATGATAAATAATTGAGTGAAGGTGTAGAGTTATATCATTTATGGCTATTAATTATTTTCTAAAAAAACATCTTCTTCTTCTGTCATTTTAATCTAACTTCATTTCAAAATTAAACAAATACAATCTTATTCCAGTAAACATCATCTAGATTTATAAATGATAAACAACCCTCATCCTTTTAGTTAATGTTATTATTTTTTTATTTTATTTTCAAAATACCTTTAATATGTTGTTAAATTTACTTCCACCTTTGAGAGGCGACCCTGGCAACCACTCCGGTGCACCTAAGTACCCAACAATCACATATCATTTGAAAGAACCCACGACATAATCTTTCAAGGATACCATCAAAATTGTTACATGATGACTTGGATACACTCCTTGGATCCATCATTTACAAGTATGTTCCATGGTTAAGGAACATTGGGTATAGTCGTTACATATCCCTAACTTACCATTGATGAACTCCTTAGACTCGTTATGTATCTTATTGTGGGATGCCTTGGACTGTGGTCCTTAGATCACAATTTCCCCCACATCTAGAGTATAATCATTTCTAAGTTAGCAACTCTTCAGGTCTTTGTTGACTTGGTTATTAAATTGGAACTCCATTTTCAAATATCATCTCAGGATTCCATGTTAAATATTGGAACCATCACAATATCTAACATGTCCCTTACTTATAAACTGGTAATAAAGAAATAACGAACTAGTTACATGCTCGGAAACTAGCCGAGGGATGAAGCGGATACTTGGGTATTTAGTTACATTGTAATAATTTACATCATATATGAATGCTTTAATAATATTACATTTAAATTATTTTGTATAGATGTTGTAGACATCATTATTGGCGGCCCATTGATATTTATCACACACCCACTCTAGGTGTCATTTGGTACCTGGGGAAGATTACACGGATCCAAGTGTTGATAATGGGATGTTTAATACTTCTAACACTTGATTTCCTATCATGATAGGATGGAGGTAACAGTAAATGAATGATCCAAGGCTCAGAATTCTTGGGATAGTATATGTATTCCATTTTTCTCTATTGGTATTTTCATGTATGCATGTTAATTTTTATCCATGTCTTCTAGATTACTAGATACATGACATATCATCATCAGTTTTTGTACATTATCTAGTAATTTTTTATTCTTATTCTTATCTCTTTATTCTAGGGCTTCTGTTTATTAATATTTCTCCCACTATTTACCTTTTTTTATAAATATATGATGTGATGCACTCTAGTAATGGGAGTATAGTCTCCCCAAAGACACACCCTTAGTCCTCACTGGTAGTGGACAACCATTTGTGTGTGTAGAGATGCACTAGAGTCAATGTGGCCTAGAGGTCTCAGGGAATATATTAAGTGGAATGCGAGTCTAGCAGGTTACAAATATAGTAATATTTTTGGGAAATATGCCACCTTTAAACCCTTAATTAATGATATCCAGTTCGATGTTCTGTATTTCAGAATTATTTAGATCCTCTATATTGATATAACTAATCATCGATAAAGGGTAGAGTATACTTATTTGTGGTCATGATTTTATTAAGATCATGATAATCAATCCAAAGTCACATTGATCCATCATAATTTTTTTATATGGAGGAATATTGCACCAAAATAGAGAAGCACTAGGGCATATAAATCCCTTATAGGTATTCTATTACAGATGCAACTTTAATTATTTCAAATCAATGGGGGATTTCCTATGAGGACACTTTGAGATATGAGTGGATCACAATATGATTTAAACAAAAAAATCAACCTTATTCTATCAGGAAAGGCTATACAGTTCATTTAGAATTACATTAGTATATTAACATATAATATGAATGTTAAAAATGTTGACTTCCTCCTTGATCATTTGAGTAATAATTCCATAATTATTGGGTAATATAACCCATATTAAAAAAATTATTCCAAATTGAGTTCTTGATCATCCTTATATTGATATTTGACAATATGATGATTTGGTATATAGAATGAAATTTCTTTGTGTTGAAATTTTATATGTTTTTTTATGTATTTTAAGATAATTCATACATAATAATATTCAAAAATCATCCAATGAAAGAATACTGGATTTATATGATGTTTTTTACCACGAACCTCTATTATAGAAGAGTTATAATCATTATCTAGGACCATTGTGCCCCTAGGTATATCATTGATAGATCAATATCAAAAACATGAGGTATTAAATCATTATTCAAAGAAAAATTTCAAGATATGAAGGAATGTGAAGAATTAGAATCAAATAAGTTATTAATTACTATTGAGTGGATAATGAGTGTACCATGCATCAATTCTTTATCATGATAAATCACAGTGGCAGTGATAACATACAGTCTTCCTTTCTCCCATGGTTTAAGAGGTTTTTTGGTCCTATTATATTCTTCTTATTTTTGGTTTGGGAATTGATTTATATAATTATAAAACTCTTATAATTTGAATCATTTAATAGTGAGTAGCTCATTAATTGGAATATTATTTTTCACTTTCTTATTTACTAGCCTCTTTATTCACTTGTGAAAATCATTATCATTATGGACACTCTTCCCACAATTTGAACACTTCCCTTTTCCTTGGAGGCAGTTATATAGGTTCTTTCTCCCACATTCTTCACATGTATACAGTTGAACATTCTTCCCCCAATTTGACTTATTATTAGATTATCCATGATATTATAATTTCCCTTTTCTATCCACATAGCGGTTAAAGTATCCAATTTTTGTCCCAAATATCTTTCATATAAAACAAACTCCTTATAGATTACAAAAATATATAGGGCCTAATTCCTTCCAAATACCTATCTTTAGAACACTAAGGAAATGATCAATTTTACACTCATATTTGGAGATGAAACAATAGGCATAGATTTTAATTGTCATGAATTTTTTTTCATATGTGATAATAGATTCATCTTAATTTTGTTTAAACTTTTAGATATCTCTCTCCATATTTTTATGAAGGGTTCAAGAAAAATACATTGTGAAGAATAGTTTATTGAACTAATCCCATTCCATGGAGTATACATCATTCTTATAAGTCTTATTCTTAATAAGATTCCACCATTTTCTAGCCTCACCTTCAAAATGATAAATGGATAAAATATATTTCTCATACATTTAGCATTAGAAAATAAAAAATACATTTTCTATCATATTGATATAGTTCTCAGTAACAATTTCTTTAGAATATATACTAAAAAAAGTTGGACATAGTGGCATGAAACAGCCGATTGTAGGATACTCCTTCCTTGGTCGATTCGAGATCTCAATATTATTATTCATAACTTAGGAGATTTAAGTGAGAATCAACAAAAAAATTAAATATTATAAAACTAATCCCAATGGGTTTCTTATTCATAAAATAATTTTATTTACCATTTAACCCAATGTTAACCCAACTTTTCCTTGATCTAACCATTAATAAATGAGGGAAATTTAAATAAACTAATAAGTAATATAAAAAGGAAAAAATTACTATAAATTACACAATTTTTTTATGTTTCAATATAGGTTATTCATTTCCTATCTCATATTAGGTTCTCTAACAAAAATATAATGACATGCTCAAAACCTCTATAATATTTCATAAAGAGTGGGTGAATTTCCAAAAACATATTCCTCGAGAGTTTCTAGATAGTTTTGTTTTCTTAAGACCTCTAATCATACATTGAGAGAAGATATATTTCATATTTTACCAACCATTTTCTCGGTGATTACCCATATGTGCAACTGTTTCATATCCATACACATATGCTTGTATCATATAGGGATTTAATTTCTCAAGAAAAACACAATCTCTACTTTATAAAAACTTATGGATGTTATCCTATATTTAAAATTAGACATTGGACTTATCTATATGGTTTTTACTAATCTTATCTCATCCTAATATCAAAAATAACTAAAATATTTCGCAAAATAACTAAACATTACTCTAAAAAACTACTAAATCCAAATCCAAAATATCTATATTTTATATCATCAATATTTTTATGGTTAACATCTCCTAAAATAATCCCAAAATCCAATGAACATAAGGTTTAGTGTCTTTGAGGACAAGCTGTATAATAAATTTATTATACAACACCTGTGGAAATTTATCCATAATTTTTCCAAACAAGCATACATTCTAGACTTATTATAAGTTATAATCCTTTTTATAATATAGGGAAGGTAAATAAAAGAAATGGGAGAGCTCAAATTCATAGTTAAGGAAAAATTATCATCATTTAATAAAGGGTTAAATCATAAGAAAATGATAAAACATGATTAAGAGGGAAATATATTATTAAAAAGAACATATAATAATACTATTTCTCTATAAATCATGATATATGTACATGTTTTCTTTGATGAACAAACATATATAAGGGAGAAATGAGTGTGAAATCATGAGATAAAAAACATGAGTGATTGAGCATAATAATATGCATATTTCATTGAAATATAAAGTTCCCATGTTAAATAACATAATAATGTACTTTACTACATAAGCTAAGAAGGTTCGAATCAGGAAAAAAACTGATTCCCAAATTTATTAATAAAAATAAAAAGGCAGAAAAGTATAGCAAAGGACAAGTCATCTTATATCACATCATAACCAAATTTATTCTTACCTCCATAGTCTGATAGCTCATCATCCGGTCCAGCTGACTCCCATTCCGAGGACTCATACTTCCTCATCATCTCCATTTATTGCATCTTGCGCTGTAGCATTTCTTGATATAACTTAGGTTTGGTTGGGCGGTCCCCTTCACGAGCTTTCTTCACTACCGCTCTACCCATGCCAGACCAGGTTTCCATTGGTTTAGGCATGTCCGAGTAATATTTCCAAGGTCGTAGCTTGATTTTGGTAGGCCCGTCTATCGCTATTTTTGATGGCTTCATACTCCCTCACTGAACAATATTACTGTAACTGGGAATCACGTTTTCTTTTTCACTTTCCAAAACATCTCCCCATTTCTCAGGGAGATTAAAATCATGCATGGAATATGCCTCTACCTTAATTTACTTTGAAGAACCATCATATACCACTAATTCAAGAGATTCAGTACCATCCGGACGTGCACTCTCATCCACCTCAACTTGCATTGATTCCTCATTCTCAAGAATATAAAAGCTGTTTTTAAGCACAAAGAATGTCCATTTATAACATTATTTGCAACTAACTTACCATTTTCCATTTCCTCTAGATCCACACTCGTCATATGACCTCTGCCTATATATTGGAAGCCTGTATTCATCAAATTCTGTTCCATACCTTGCAGTTGAGTGCCATTCCTGGCAGGGCAAGATAGTTCTTCAGCATCAATGATCATCTTGTCACCTGCTCCCACCTTCTCATGACCAGCCAGAACACCAAGATCCATTTTCAATCGCCCAAAAACCTTCAATACATTCAGCCCTGAACCAGATTTCAGAACTTCCTTCTCCACATTGGTCGTATGAACAACTTGTGCCGGTTGCACTTCTGCAAGACCACCAGGAGGATTAGGGGGGTCAATCTTGTTTTCATCCAATGGACCTGCAAGTCCACTACCAGAAGCATCAGCACCAGAAACACCTACAACGTGATCTTCATCATCCATTTGAAGCATTTGTTAACCAGTGTTCATGGTCCTAGCATCCATGTTCTGCCTACCTTGCTTGACACCATGATAATGGACAACCAGATGACTGAGCAGGCGACAAGCTGAGCAATAATCAACCCAGGACTCAAACGCAACAGGCTGCCTGCATCTGAACTCTTAACCAATCGTGATCCAAATCCATTCGACAGGCGTCTTTGAGACATCCACTTGAACACAGATTCTTGGATTAATCGGATGGAACACAACAGAAGTTCTTCTATCAGAGCAGAGGTATCGAACCACAAGGTTTCCCAGCATACAAAAAATTGCTGGATTTTGAAAAGTTAAATGAAATTGAGGAAAACTATCCCATGTTGCAACGAAGGGATAATCGCAGTTCATATACAAATCATACGACCAGCGAAGAAGAAAGAATTTTCTTCCGGTGCGTTGGCGAGGATCCCTAGACCATGCACAAATTAGATCCTCTTCTGATGCAAAGTGAATCATTATATGATGATTGTCATGAAGACCCATGACCGCGCGCTCTTTCAATCCCCATCTGTCAAAAACAAAGTGATCAAATTCATCCACCGATGGCCTTCGGTGATTGAAACGAGCTAGAAGTGTGAAATTGGTGAGATGTGAAGCTTCAAAGAACTCCAAAGTAGAAATTGCAAGCTGAGGATCACCAAATCGGAGATCAGGGACCTTCGGGCTTAACGAGATTGCCGGGAAATCAGGAAAATGATTAGGGTTAGAAATGGGGGTAAAGGGTTTCTTCAAATCCAGAGAAGGCAGATCCAGACACTCATCCCCACGTCCACCTCCAGGAAGAGGGGGGAAGTCTGCAATGTTCATCAACGCCGATTGGAGGAATCATCGTCATCCGTAGGGTTCGTCGTCAAGAGAGTCGTCGAGAGCACCATCTTCTACTTTACTACATATATAAGAATAAGGTATCATTATATTGTGAGAATATGTAAGATGGATTATCCTTCTATTTGTGAGTATATCCTAGATGGCCCACCCTTAAATTTTTGAGAATATCCAAGAAGGCCCACACTATATTATACCATGAGATATAAAATCTTAAATAATTCATTGACGATTGATATAGTACCCCAACCATCATCATAATATATACATATACATGCAATAAAATACCAATCATTTAACATATTATTATGACCCTTGGAAGAAAATGCATTTTATATCATTTCCAAATGGCATCACATTACATGATGTAAAAAGTAAACCAATTTATACATGAATTTCAATTACCACAAAGGATTATTTCGTCATGATTTTTTTGAGGTCATTCATAAAACATTATTCCAAAGTATTTAAAGATTTAAAAACTAAAATTAAAGATAAATCATAAAAATGAGCTTTTAGAAAATATTTTTTAACATTTTTGTATAGAGATGAAATTATGAATCACTTCCAAAATTAATTTCCAAGATGATATCATGAAATCCATTTCGAAAAACCAATTTAAAATAAATTCAAATAATTTATTCTTAAAAATAATAAAATGATTTTTCATAGGAAATGTGGATTGAAAGAGAAAATACTTAAATTTAAAGGGAAATCCTTTTTAATTTTTTAAAAATACCATTATTGTATCCCACAATGTAAAGATAGTCATAAATCAACAATTCAAACTTAGGTAAAGTTTAATTTGATGATTAAAAAAATTATATTTTTAATTGAAAATAATAATAGGAGAACATTAGTGGGAAGAGTAAATATATATGGAAGAAAAAGAGATCATTTATATAGAATTTTAATTACTATTACATTATAAGATTTTATAAAGAAATAAATTCATATGGGTAATTCAAATAATAATAAATATTATATGAGTAATAATTTTAACATATAATATTATAAAACTATATTTTAAAAATTTATTCAAATCAGAATCATTATTACTCAACAAAAGAAGTTTATCCAAGTAAACCTGTTACCCTAAATACTACTTAGCCTAACATTCTATGACCTCATATAAGATAATAATAAATATATTAATAACCTATCTAATAACCCTATTCATATATATAACCATTTATAAAATTATTTATAATCATTTATTATAAAAATGATTTTCAGGTGAATTTTATGTCCACCATCAGATGTTATTAGCATCGATTGTTTGTTTAGTTCTAGTTTCATAATGGCTTTGTTAATTAATTTTTATATATTCATTGTTAATCATTTATATACCACTATAGTCACTATAATATTTGTTTCATAAGGATTTATAATTTTCTCATTTCCTTTCATATATATTTTGGTTATCATTCATGACAATGAAGTTGGGGATGAACTTGTTTTAGTAATTGTAATGATGAAAAGGAGGTAAAATAATAAAAATAATAGTAATGATATAACGATTATATAACAATAAAAAAACTATTTTATAAGACCCCAGCCTTAAACATTACTTATTCTTGAGTTATTTAAAGAATACACATTGAGGATCTTTTTAGGTTTATAATTTTAGTGAATTAGATCATAAATCATGATTTATATTCCATAATTATAAAAGGTCTTTACATCAAAGACATTATTAATTTTTTCCATAAAAGAAAAAATATTTAATGTAAAACATGGATTATTTCTTGACACTTCCTAAACAGTATCATCACATCATGTACCTTTCCCTTGACCTCTGAAAAACATTTCAAAAACATGGGATGAGCATAAAAAACTTAGTAAGGGATATAAAAATACGAATACAAAACATTAGTCCATGTATACATAAGAATGAATGAAATCATACCTTACTAATAAAACATAAGTAATTTAACATACCTAATTAAATCATAAGATTTATGAATAACTCATAGAAATAATATTACATAAAGGTAACTTGAAGTATTAATAACATTCTTATGTAGGGAGTAACCCTCATGGTTAAGTTTGGAATACCCATGTAACAGCCCAAGATTTTATAAAAAAATATTCTTTTTAATTTTATTAATGTCTTGTGTTGTACGCTACACCAAAAGGAGCTTGCACAACACGCATCCTTGTCTTGCCTTGCATTACACGCAATCGCGACCTTCCTCGATAGCATGTGTAATACGCAATACCGAGTTTCACTAAACAACGATGTGCTATTAAAATATTATTAAAACTAGCCGTTATGAATAGTAATAACCACTTTTTAAAATTCTGTAAATCTTATTATTCAAAATGAACTTCATTCTTGGATTCGGAGTATCAAATTTAGCCTAATGTGAAATTTTGGTACTTTTCGGATAACTTTCATATTCTGATGAATAGTGAAAAATTACTAAATTATAATTAAAAACAACTTTTTTAATCGAAATAATTAATAGTGATAAATTATTAATTTGAGTGGTTTTAAAGTATATTTAGAATATATTTTTACAATTTAATACAATGTTGGTCATTGGTTGTAATTTCACATTTAAACCATACATAATCAAGTGTCAATCTTTTGATATATATTGTTTCCTAAAAACACGCTATTTATTTTAACAGCGGGATTTAATTATAAAATTAATTAATGCAACTTCTATGTTATGAATTTGGTAAAATAGATTTCATTTTTGAATTCGGAATATGAAATATAGCTTAGGATGAAATTTTGGCATTGTTCTGAAAAACATCAATTTTTGATGAATAGTGAAACTACTAAGTGGTAGTTAAAAAAACCGAATTTTTCATAAAACTTAATTTTGCCGCTTCTGTGAATGGAATTTCGAAAATCCGAGAGACACAGTTAATATCAAGGACTAAAATGTGGTTCAATGAGATGAAAATAATTTTTTGGTGAATAGTAACTTTTTACTTTTTTACCGCGGTTAATAGTAAATAGGGTAACTAAGGGTAAATATGATATTACTATTACCCTAACACATGTCCTAATTCTATTGGACAAGTGTAATTCGACCAAAAACAAACTTAGGAATAAAATATGACCATTTAGGCCCACTTGGATTAGATTAGGACATTTATTATTAATTTATTTAAAGAAAGGTTAAAATAGTTAAAATCAAAGTTTAATAAGTAAATCATTTTTAATATGGGGTTATACATAAGATAAATTCGATTGTAAATATTCATTAGAAAGCTAAAAAGATTTCCTACATGATGGTATTTTATTTGTAATTTTTAGACATCAAATAATTTAATTTATTTATGACACAACGATGATGCAGTAATTATCTTTTTAATGAAATATTGACATAATTGATGTTATAATCACCAAAATAAATGTAATTTGAGATTTTTTATGAATTCCACTAATTTTCTAGGTTACTATGATATATTAATGTTTATTTAATCAACTTGGTTCGAACATTTAATTCTGTTATGACTTTCACAAAAATCATATATCAAATAGTATCAAAATTGACACAAAATAGTTTTTTAATCAAATATTATATTACTAATTGTTATTTTATTCCTAAAAATCTAAGGTTCGGCCAAATGACTTAGATAAGGATATATATATTAATAATAAACAATTTGGGGTTCGTTTGGCATGTTATAGTAAGTGTATTAACCATATAGTGAAAGAAAACAAAAAGACATGGTAAAAGTTAAATTATTTAACTTAGAGTTAAATCTAATTGATAAGGTTAAAATAATATCCTAAACTTGTCTAAATTCTATTGGATGATAGGATTTCGACCCATCCCCACTATAGCTTCGAAATAAGACCCTTTGGAACCATTATAAACCGATTTTGACTTTAATATAAAATAATATTTTGAGATATTCCTAAGGTGCCCCTCTCCTCCCCTATAAAAGGACACCTCCTCCCCCTCCTCCTCACACCAAATTGAGCACTCAAGCTCGGCCAAACCCTGCCATTTTCCCTTCTCCACTTCCCTAGAATAATCCTAGAGGTCCTGGTCTTCTCCAAAGACCAATCTTAGTTCCTTAAGTGGAGGATTCAAAAAGGCGTTCCAAAGAAGAGGTAATATCCATTACCGATCTTTTCAATTTCTTTCTTCTTCAACTTCTTCTTCTTTAGTTGTTTCATGATAAAGTAATAACATCAGTATTACTTACATACTGATATGTTATTATAAATATGAAACAACCCTAATTCACCTTCTATCCATCCTACGGAAAAATGAAATCACCGCGCGTGCGTACGTACGGAATACCGTCTCCACGATGTGATGCGACTCGTTCTACATGATCTTCATTTCATAATGATTATATAAATGAATTTAATGAATGAATATGGTATATAATACACTAATACCATTCTGGAAATGAATTATCTATAACCTAAAGATAAGAATAAGAATTTATTCGACAAAACACGCATAAGAACAAAAAGTTATAAAGACCCGAGTAACAAGTAACAATGAAATATTACTAACAAGAAGCTAATAATATAACCATATATGATCTCATATCAATATGTATGATTATGGAATGAGTCAATAACATTATTTAAACCATTATACAGGAGCTTCGGACACGAACAAAGCAAATCGGACCTAAGGTAAGGGAAATATCACAATCTCATTTTTATCCGAGATTGTTTATTTGTAAGTATTTACTGGGGTGTATTTTATCATCCACATCCATGTTCCCTCAATATGTAATATTATTTCCATCCACCTACAATTGTTTAAATCCAATTTTACCCTTCTATGAGTTTTTAGTAAAGGATATGAAAGGAATCTTTTTTCATTTTTCGTACGAGGTACTTTTTGACTTTTCCGACAAAAGTACGAAGAATGTTTTTTTTTAACTTATACGGCATGAATGGATTTTTAAAACATTACTTCAAAGAAGCTTCCTTTACAAGTTTTCAAGTTTATTTTTAATCAACTTCTTTTATTTTAAAGTTGTATGACATGTTATGAAAGGAAAAATGTTTTAGAAGAAGAAAGGATATTTTCCTCAAGAATTCAATTCAAGTGTTTTATCAAAATTATTTTCCATCTAAGATAATAAAGGGTTCTGTTTCTATCCATATTTTTACATTGATTTGACTATATTGTGATGGAATTATTTTTATGAATTACTTTATCTTATATTAATGGTTTTATGATGTCATGTTGTTTAAGAATCCCATTTTTATTGCATGGGTTATGCAATGATGTATTATTTATGATTTTTTGGCACACATAAGAAAGGATTCATTATAAGATGGGTGGGACCTATATCTCCCTCCAATGCATTGGGTAAAGATTTTATATCTCATGAGATAGACATGGCTGGAATGGTAGGTTATATCGGTTCAGTGAAACAGGACTGAAACAAGGGTTACTCGATTCAGAAAGGGACTTTGTCCACTAAGATAGTCTTGGCAATGAGTCTTGACTAACAAGAAATGATTCTCTATGATTATGTGTTAATGCCACAAAGTTTCATGTTTTAATTTATGACTATTGTGATTACATTTCACTGCCATGATTTATCCCATGTTATGAAATTATGCTCTCTTTTGCAGGTTAAGATTTCCAAAATGTTATGTTCTTTTGAATATGATGTGATTGATATTTCTGTTGTTTACCCTTACTGAGCATTTGAGCTCACCCTTTTATGTTTTCTTTTCCCCAGGATATAAAGAAAGGTTTTAGGTAAAAAAAAGGAAGATCTTTATGGGAGATGTTGAAGATCTTTCACCAGGATTTGAAGATTTTATTCCGAGTTTCCAAAGACACTAAACTATTACGATCCTTGCGTGTGTGTTTTTGTTATGTACTAAGTATTCCGCAAAAGTAATGTAATGTACATGTACGTCAAGCTACGGGTCTCTACAGTTGGTATCAGAGGAAAGGTTTAGTCAACCTTTGGAAACTAGGACGCGAAAACGTTAGTAAGATCCCTAGAGATATTTCTAAGGTATGTCTAGGGATGCCCCTAAGGATAAGTATACGTATAGGATATAGTCCTAGAACTATGGTAACGATATTAGATTATACCAAAGATGTTAGATATTTATGTTACTCCCCTTTATTATGATTTTTTCCTCTCACACTATTCTTTTTGGGTTTTAGAAAATGGCTGGAAACAAGGTGGTTCACGATAATGGAGGATATGATGGACAATGGAATGATATTCTTCATGAGCAACCAAATGAAATGGGATTTGGAAGTCCAAACATCATTATTATGCCGAATCAGCAATCTCATAATATGATCAATAAAGTAAAATTTGGTATGATTCCTGACTCGGCTAATAAGAGAAAGATGGAGTTTCATGATGATCATAGAGGAAAGAAAGTTCAATTTCCCCTATGTAAATCATGTGGGAAGAGGCATCAAGGAGAATGTTTCAAGGGAACCAGAAGATGCTTTGGGTGTGGAAAAGAAGGACACAAAGCAAGTAAGTGCAAAGGAAAAGGTTCAGTTAACACCATGGATGAGGATAATGGTATTGCTACGACATCAACAATGGTTAAATGTTTTAAATGTGGAATGTACGGGCATTATGCAAACCAATGCCCTAAGGGAAAGTCTCATGAAGATAATCAGTATGGTCGTATGGGAAGTATTTATGTTGATGATAATGAAGAGACTACAAATGATATGTGAGATGAAAGAATTATTGAAGCTCGGTCAATGGTTTAAGAAGGTAGTGGAATGATTACATGTTTATCAAGTGTAATGTTGTACTATAGAATAAAAAGACATCTAAGGATTGTTACACTGTTGTCTTTCCTTAAGTTTTGAAAGTTTATGATGAATGGTATGAGTAACAATGAAAGGTTATTCAGATATTTTTTGGAAAGTGGATGATATGCGCATAATGAAGGGATAAAGAGAATCTAATATGTTTGATAGTATTCATGAGCTCATGATTGATATAAGGACCAAGTGATATCATGGTTTGAGTATATAGAATTTTGAGGATTTTGGTATGTGGAAAGTGTTAACTTTAAACTACATTCATGTTTTCACTAAGGTATTCAAGAGAATACATGATTAAGGCCTTTGAATGTTTGGGATGTGACCAACAAGACATATATATGGGGATTAACGATAGTATTAAATCTCTGGTAATCTTTTTCACTATATTATGAGAGTGGACTGCAGTATTATGGATAAGCCTAAAGATTGGAATGGATTATTTTGGACATAAGTTAGGATAGAAGTTTTTTCGATATTATTGATGGGATGTTATAGTAATATAGTTTTAGAAAAAGGACAACCTGCAGGACGGGCGACAACCCATCGCTTCGGACAAGGCTGTGGGAATCGAACCCACAACCGAAGTGCGACTGGCCTTTATTACCTACCACTGGCCTACAGGAAGTCCCTGTTTAGTAGAAACTAGTTTTATTATATTAAGCAGTATGATATATGAAGTATAAGTCCATTTTAGGAACAATATATGATTAATCTCACTATAGATCGACTTATGTATATAATTTTTTCTAACCTTTTGTTTGAGACAGATGGAATGACCCGTCATTCTATCACATGATTTGCTAACACTTCACAAATAACAAATTCAACTTCATTTATTTAAGAGATGAAGTTGAAATTGTTAAAGGAACGAACAACAATGAGGTTGTACCAACATAAAGTAAGTATTTATTCTAATTCTTTAACTTTAGGGAAACGATCTTGAAAACCAAAAATGCTGTCCCAGTGATCTTATATCTGATAAATCAGATGGTACCTTAGATCGTCACAAATTTATGGCTTTGTGATTACTAGCTTTTCCATAGCCATGTTCTCTACCACTCTCCATCAGAACGTGATGGTTAGATTTTTCTTCCATATCCATATTTTCACCTATATGGAAACCCAGTGATTAGTTTATTTGGGTAACCGTTAGGCTTCATACTTTTGTTTTTAAAGATTGGTTTTGGTATTCCTTTTTACGATGTGGGATTCTATTAAAGAAACTTTCGAATAGTAAACCATTTATAACCCCGACGAATTTCGAGGGCGAAATTCATTTTAAGGGGGGTAGAATGTAACAGCCCAAGATTTTATAAAAAAATATTCTTTTTAATTTTATTAATGTCTTGTGTTGTACGCTACACCAAAAGGAGCTTGCACAACACGCATCCTTGTCTTGCCTTGCATTACACGCAATCGCGACCTTCCTCGATAGCATGTGTAATACGCAATACCGAGTTTCACTAAACAACAATGTGCTATTAAAATATTATTAAAACTAGCCGTTATGAATAGTAATAACCACTTTTTAAAATTCTTTAAATCTTATTATTCAAAATGAACTTCATTCTTGGATTCGGAGTATCGAATTTAGCCTAAGGTGAAATTTTGGTACTTTTCGGATAACTTTCATATTCTGATGAATAGTGAAAAATTACTAAATTATAATTAAAAACAACTTTTTTAATCGAAATAATTAATAGTGATAAATTATTAATTTGAGTGGTTTTAAAGTATATTTAGAATATATTTTTACAATTTAATACAATGTTGGTCATTGGTTGTAATTTCACATTTAAACCAGACATAATCAAGTGTCAATCTTTTGATATATATTGTTTCCTAAAAACACGCTATTTATTTTAACAGCGGGATTTAATTATAAAATTAATTAATGCAACTTCTATGTTATGAATTTGGTAAAATTGATTTCATTTTTGAATTCGGAATATGAAATATAGCTTAGGATGAAATTTTGGCATTGTTCTGAAAAACATCAATTTTTGATGAATAGTGAAACTACTAAGTGGTAGTTAAAAAACTGAATTTTTCATAAAACATAATTTTGCCGCTTCTGTGAATGGAATTTCGAAAATCCGAGAGACACGGTTAATATCAAGGACTAAAATGTGGTTCAATGAGATGAAAATAATTTTTTGGTGAATAGTAACTTTTTACTTTTTTACCGCAGTTAATAGTAAATAGGGTAACTAAGGGTAAATATGATATTACTATTACCCTAACACATGTCCTAATTCTATTGGACAAGTGTAATTCGACCAAAAACAAACTTAGGAATAAAATATGACCATTTAGGCCCACTTGGATTAGATTAGGACATTTATTATTAATTTATTTAAAGAAAGGTTAAAATAGTTAAAATCAAAGTTTAATAAGTAAATCATTTTTAATATGGGGTTATACATAAGATAAATTCGATTGTAAATATTCATTAGAAAGCTAAAAATATTTCCTACATGATGGTATTTTATTTGTAATTTTTAGACATCAAATAATTTAATTTATTTATGACACAACGATGATGCAGTAATTATCTTTTTAATGAAATATTGACATAATTGATGTTATAAGCACCAAAATAAATGTAATTTGAGCTTTTTTATGAATTCCACTAATTTTCTAGGTTACTATGATATATTAATGTTGATTTAATCAACTTGGTTCGAACATTTAATTCTGTTATGACTTTCACAAAAATCATATATCAAATAGTGTCAAAATTGACACAAAATAGTTTTTAAATCAAATATTATATTACTAATTGTTATTTTATTCCTAAAAATCTAAGGTTCGGCCAAATGACTTAGATAAGGATATATATATTAATAATAAACAATTTGGGGTTCGTTTGGCATGTTATAGTAAGTGTATTAACCATATAGTGAAAGAAAACAAAAAGACATGGTAAAAGTTAAATTATTTAACTTAGAGTTAAATCTAATTGATAAGGTTTAAATAATATCCTAAACTTGTCTAAATTCTATTGGATGATAGGATTTCGACCCATCCCCACTATAGATTCGAAATAAGACCCTTTGGAACCATTATAAACCGATTTTGACTTTAATATAAAATAATATTTTGAGATATTCCTAAGGTGCCCCTCTCCTCCCCTATAAAAGGACACCTCCTCCCCCTCCTCCTCACACCAAATTGAGCACTCAAGCTCGGCCAAACCCTGCCATTTTCCCTTCTCCACTTTCCTAGAATAATCCTAGAGGTCCTGGTCTTCTCCAAAGACCAATCTTAGTTCCTTAAGTGGAGGATTCAAAAAGGCGTTCCAAAGAAGAGGTAATATCCATTACCGATCTTTTCAATTTCTTTCTTCTTCAACTTCTTCTTCTTTAGTTGTTTCATGATAAAGTAATAACATCAGTATTACTTAAATACTGATATGTTATTATAAATATGAAACAACCCTAATTCACCTTCTATCCATCCTACGGAAAAATGAAATCACCGCGCGTGCGTACGTACGGAATACCGTCTCCACACCGTGGTGTAATCTATTTTCCACCATCACCTTACAAGGATGGGTATAATGGTGTAATCAGTAACTATATATGATTATTATTAAGTAATATTGATACTGAAATAATATATATATATACTCCAATACAATTCCATGATCATAGGAACGATATCATCACTCGTGCGTACGTACGGAATACCGTCTCCACGATGTGATGCGACTCGTTCTACATGATCTTCATTTCATAATGATTATATAAATGAATTGAATGAATGAATATGGTATATAATACACTAATACCATTCTGGAAATGAATTATCTATAACCTAAAGATAAGAATAAGAATTTATTCAACAAAACACGCATAAGAACAAAAAGTTATAAAGACCCGAGTAACAAGTAACAATGAAATATTACTAACAAGAAGCTAATAATATAACCATATATGATCTCATATCAATATGTATGATTCTGGAATAAGTCAATAACATTATTTAAACCATTATACAGGAGCTTCGGACACGAACAAAGCAAATCGGACCTAAGGTAAGGGAAATATCACAATCTCATTTTTATCCGAGATTGTTTATTTGTAAGTATTTACTGGGGTGTATTTTACCATCCACATCCATGTTCCCTCAATATGTAATATTATTTCCATCCACCTACAATTGTTTAAATCCAATTTTACCCTTCTATGAGTTTTTAGTAAAGGATATGAAAGGAATCTTTTTTCATTTTTCGTACGAGGTACTTTTTGACTTTTCCGACAAAAGTACGAAGAATGTTTTTTTTAACTTATACGGCATGAATGGATTTTTAAAACATTACTTCAAAGAAGCTTCCTTTACAAGTTTTCAAGTTTATTTTTAATAAACTTCTTTTATTTTAAAGTTGTATGACATGTTATGAAAGGAAAAATGTTTTAGAAGAAGAAAGGATATTTTCCTCAAGAATTCAATTCAAGTGTTTTATCAAAATTATTTTCCATCTAAGATAATAAAGGGTTCTGTTTCTATCCATATTTTTACATTGATTTGACTATATTGTGATGGAATTATTTTTATGAATTACTTTATCTTATATTAATGGTTTTATGATGTCATGTTGTTTAAGAATCCCATTTTTATTGCATGGGTTATGCAATGATGTATGATTTATGATTTTTTGGCACACATAAGAAAGGATTCATTATAAGATGGGTGGGACCTATATCTCCCTCCAATGCATTGGGTAAAGATTTTATATCTCATGAGATAGACATGGCTGGAATGGTAGGTTATACCGGTTCAGTGAAACAGGACTGAAACGAGGGTTACTCGATTCAGAAAGGGACTTTGTCCACTAAGATAGTCTTGGCAATGAGTCTTGACTAACAAGAAATGATTCTTTATGATTATGTGTGAATGCCACAAAGTTTCATGTTTTAATTTATGACTATTGTGATTACATTTCACTGCCATGATTTATCCCATGTTATGAAATTATGCTCTCTTTTGCAGGTTAAGATTTCCAAAATGTTATGTTCTTTTGAATATGATGTGATTGATATTTCTGTTGTTTACCCTTACTGAGCATTTGAGCTCACCCTTTTATGTTTTCTTTTCCCCAGGATATAAAGAAAGGTTTTAGGTAAAAAAAGGAAGATCTTTATGGGAGATGTTGAAGATCTTTCACCAGGATTAGAAGATTTTATTCCGAGTTTCCAAAGACACTAAACTATTACGATCCTTGCGTGTGTGTTTTTGTTATGTACTAAGTATTCCGAAAAAGTAATGTAATGTACATGTACGTCAAGCTACGGGTCTCTACAACCCATCATAGTATAATTCTTAAATTTCTTCAGAGAAACCTTAGCGTTTAACTCCTTCGCATTATCCAATGCATTGGAGAGATAACTTGGGCTCACCCACCCTTAGTTTATCACAGAACCACCTGATTTCATAAACTATGCACAAGAACCATAACATATTCATAACACATAAAACATTCATAAAGGAAAAATAACATTTTCCACATTCCAATCACATGATATGAATAAAACACTTTTTTATAATCAAAACAATATAAAAACCATTTTAAATAACAAAATAAAAGAAAAGTAAACTATGGTATTTATTTTTCAATAAAAAACATTATGTATTTTAGAGGAATCCGACACTCAATAATGGTCACGGCAGCAGAGAAGTCGTTATCGCTGCATATGTAAGACAAAAACATTCTTTTTTGTCATTTAGTAAAACTATTTATAGATAAAAGATTCCAATTTCAATGAAATGAAAATTCAAAAGGGTTTTATACACCATATAAAATAATTTCATTTATATATCAAAGGATTCCTCAAAAAAGAGATTGAGACGAAGTCCCTTATAAAGACGGTATCCTTTGATTAAGGATAAACCAATGACATAATTATGTGTGAAAAATATAAATACACCAAATATAAGTTGATATTAAGTGTAAAAGAAACATAGTTCATTCACACATATTCATATCATTACATAATCAAGAAGTAGAGGTTTAACCCAAATAATTGAAATTGGGTTAAGAAGTTCCCATACAGAAATTCAGCAACCTAACAACATCACTTCAAAATTCAGAAAATAAGTTGATGAGAGATAAAAAGGGTATCTCATCACTTGGACATAAAATTTACAAAAACAAGGATATATAATAACATATCCAAACAAAATAATATGTAAATTAAAATACCTAACAAAAAAATTCTTTTAAAAAAAGAGGAGTGTGAAAGGTTCCCTTACCGATTTGGGTAACTTTCAAAACCTATATTCCTTGACAGAAGGATCATACAATGAAGATGTAAACACCCATAAATTAAAGTATATTACACAAAGAATAAAATTATGGGTAGTAAATATACCACACAAAAGTAAATAGTGTAAAATGTAGCATGAATCTCATGGGAATAAAAAGTGAGATAAAAACCCTTACCTCGTTGTAATCAATCGAGTCGTATGACCAAGACATAATAACAACCAAATGAATTACAGAACACTATGAATATAAATAGAATCAGGATAATATATATAAATTGGTAGTACAAAATACACCACATTACATAAATAATTAGTGACCAATGTAAATCTCATTGAATTAAATGTGAGATAAGAAATCCCTTACGAAAATTTGGCAGCCTAACGACACCACTTAAAACATCCAAAAATGGATTGATGAGATCAAATAGGGTCTCTCATCATAAGAACATAAAAAGTACAGTAAGAGGAATATAAAAGAACATACCCTAACATAAGAACTATATTCTTAAAATAAATGACATAAAAGAGAGTACTTAAAAAGAAATAGAGAGGTAGGATCCCTTACCTCGAGTCTGACTTGTCTAGTTCGTTTCTTTATATTTCTCTAAATCAGGTAACTCTTTTTGATTTGAGCCAAAGGCTTCCTTGGAAATACTTCTGCCCAAATTGAGGCTTCAATGAGTAATTGATGAATGTGGAGAGATAATATGAGAATAGGTTGGACGATCCAAGTTCTTGAGAGGTGTGGGTAAGGGGGTAGAGGGTGCCTTTTATAAGAGGGAGGAGGGGCACTCATGGAAAGTCATGAAATATTAATTTATTATAAAATATTTTTCAAATTATAATGGTTCCAAAATTTTAAATTTCGACGATAATAGTATAATGTGTATAAATACACTAAACCAATAGGATTTAGATAAGTGGAGGTCATAGAATGCACCTTATCCTTTAATTTTAACCCTTAGTTAAAATTAATAATTCTTACCACGTCTTTTTTAATTTTCAAAATATAAGGTCATAATAATTACTCTAAAATACCAATAGTCACAAAATTGTATGAATAATGATATTAGTAATATATTATATTTCCTTTTTTAGAATATTATATTTTTTGGACTTTTATACCATTTAATAAAATAACATTTGTTTTTAAAACTCATTTATGCCAATTTCAACACTATTTGGTAGTCGACTTTTGATAAAGGAATAAAAGCTTTATTCTTTTGAAATATAAAAATTAAAATATATTTTCCATGTTATAATTATCTATAAAATTCGTGAATAGCATCCCATGTTTCAAAACAAATGTATTTTAACACTTATAATATCATATATTTAAATCATTCATTATTGAGGTAATAAATGCATCATCATTGTGTCATAAATAAATTTAATTATTTATTGTCAAAAAATTATAAATAAAATACCATAATGTAGGAAATCGTTTCATCTTTCAAAAGACTATTTATAGTCTAATAGATAATTTATATTAAAAAATTAAAATTGTTTTACTTAGGTATTATATACTTTTATTATATTTCTGTTTCTTTAAAATTAATATGATAAATGGTCAATATCACACAAAAGTGATTCAATGGGGTCCCAAAGTTTGCACAAGGCATCCCATGGTCAGACATGACTCAATAAATAACATTAAGAAACATTTATGGGTAATTTTATATTATTATTACATTATTTTGTTTACCCCTTTTACCCGATTTACTAATTAATCACTATAATTAGAAATAATTTCTGCAATTACTATTCATCATGTCAAAAACGAAAGAATCTTAATTAAATAATTTTGACCTTATGATTCCAAATATGGAATCCATTTTACCAAATTCCAAACACATAAGTTTCATTAATTAATTTAAAAATAATTCTCATTGTGAAAACTAAAGAAGGGGTTTTGAGAAGTAAAATTTATCAAAAGATTGACGTGTTTTTACATCCAATTTGAAAGTGAAATCACTTCCAATGAAAAATATTGCATTAATAGATAAAAACATAATTAAATTAAACTTTGAAACCAATTAAATTAACAATCTAACTATATAAACAAATAAGATGAAAAATCAGTTCTAAGTAAAATGCAGTATTTTTCACTATTCCTTAAAAATGAACATTTGTCAGAAAAATACCAAAAATTTATCCAAAGTAAATTTGATATTACAAATTCAAAAATTATGTCCATTTTACCAAATAAAAAAATAGAAGTTTATTTATTTTAGGTTTATAAATAATTCCCACTGTCAAAAAAATTGCATGTTTTTAAGAAACAATATCTATCAAAAGATTGACATTTGTTTATGTCCAATATCGAACTGAAATTAATTTGAATAAACACCATTGGATTAAATGGTAAATATATATTTTAATTACACATTTAATACAATTAGAAATATAATCTAACCGTATAAATAAATTATATTAAAATGAGGTTTTGAATTAAAATACATCATTTTTCACTATTCACTAAAAATAAACATTATCGGAAAAATAACAGAAATTTACACAAAGTAAAATTTGATGTCTTGATTATAAAAAAGGATTTTATTTTGTTAAATATATCAAATAAAATTGTCAATAAGTAGATTTTAAAAAAAAATCACCATCAAAAGGTGGTAAAATAATCTTTTTAAAATATTAGAGTATTCTATGCTTAAGATTTGATTTATTCTCATTTTAAGATTTTAAAAAAATATCTAATTCATAAATAGACATAGATTTGAAAATATATTATTCTTTACTTACATGGGATGTTAAATTATTCCCCCCTTTTGGAAATTGCGTCCTCACAATTTTAAAATTAGGCTCAGAAACTTCATTGAAAGCCCCACATCGGAAAAGGAGTCATTAAAACTATCACTTTAAAAGAAATAAAGAGAAGTCAAAAGGTCACCCAATACAACACATACTAGGATTCCATGAAAACATGGATATTTAGGAGAAAAAAAACCATAATGATCTGATGGAGAGTGATGGAAAACATGTCTAGGAGAAAGTTAACCACTAGAAAATCACAAACTTGTGATGGGTTAAACAGTATTTGATTCCCCAGTAGGAAAAGTTAACAAACAATGTTTCTGTTTTAAGTTACTTTTAATTGAGGAATATATTTATAGGATTAACTAAAACATAATTAAACATACTTACTTGTCATGTAGACTTAAATCTCTTACTAGATTTCTATCACAAACTCATATTTTCTCCAAAAGATGAGTATTTAGGATGACTTCTTCACATTATTTGCTTTATAATAAACTTCTAGAGAATCACCTAATCCATAAAAGAGAACTATATATTTCCCATGTATTTACACCTTAGAAAAAACCAAAAGCATTAGTACAAGATCAGATAATCCCCAAAAAGGATAATCTTTTACAGAAAGAAAAACTACTCTTAATCTCCAAAATTTGTCCAACAAAACCCAAAGTTCATCAAAGACTATTCAATAAACAACTATCCATAAAATTATTCAAAGTACTCCAAACTAATATTGAAACCCAAATCTCTGGGGGATTTAATAACATGGTCTTCCAAGGTAAATCTTCACATTTATCTCCAAATAACATCAGTCACTCTTAAAGTCTCATACTAAAAAGTAATTAACCAAATCACATATTCTCCATGATAGGTTAATAAATGCCATATATAACCCAAAATCAACTTATTCCTGATTCATAAGATCATATAACTAAAAAGAATTAGTCATACTAACTACGGACTTCCTGTAGTCCAGTGGTAGGTGATAAATCCCAACTGCACTCTGGTTGTGGGTTTGATTCATGCAGCTTTGTCCGACGTGACGGGTTGTCACACAGTCTGTGTGTTGTCCATTTTCCAAAACTATATAATTTCTAAAACATTCCCCAAAAAGTGATAAAATCTTCAAAAATAAGCATAACATAATTTAACACCAAGTTTATCTCATGTATTTCATTTTCCAGCATAACATATAGTAACCCATAATTACCTTGAAAGTAAGGATCATATAAACCCTAATGGTTACCTTTATAATTATTACCTGAACTTCCACATAGAGTTGGTTCTCTCTTACATGATGAATTAGAGAACTCACCAAGGTTCAAGTGGTCAATCATGACTCCAGATAGTTGCTTTAGAATAACCACAAGAGTTCTCATTGCTACTTCCATATCATTCAGTTGTTCTTATAGAAAACCATCATAGTTTTCTTCATATCCACTATTACTTTGGTTCCTGCTAGATCCAGCCATTTACTAAAACCAAAAATGTAAGTGTGAGTATATAATTAGAATCATCATATAATTTCTTATGAGGAGGGTAAATAGTAAGATATAATAATTCTTGTTATCTTAAACTCATTCACATTATCTAAAACTATGACTCATTCTGAAATCCTAACCATTATGGTAATGTCACTTATGATTAAAGAATACCCTAACCTCTAAAGTTATGTAAACCGACCTCTGATACCATCTATAATACCCCAGACTTAAGAATTACTTATTCTTGAGTTATTTCAAAAATACACATGAGGATCTTATCATGTTTAGAGTTTTATTGAATTAGATTATAAATTATGCTTTACATTCCACAATTAAACAAGGTGGTTACATCAAAGACAATATTCCTTTTTTTTCCATCAAAGGAAACATATTTAAAGTGAAACATGGATTCTTTCTTAACACTTCATCGACACTATCATCACATCATGTACCTTTACCTTGACCTGTGTAAAGAATTTCAAAAACATGGGATGAGCATAAAAATCTTAGTAAGGGATATAAAAATACAGAAAGAAAACATTAGTCCATGTATTCATAAGAATAAATGAAATCATACTTTACTCATAAAACATAAGTTCATTAAAATACCTCATGAAATCATAAGATTTATTAATAACACATAGAAATCATAGTAAAAAAAGGTAACTTGATGAATTCTTAACATTCTTACGTAGGGAGTAACCCTCATGGTTATGTTTGGAATACCCGTGAATATATATTCACTAAATCTCTTCAGAGAAACCTTAGCGTTTAACTCCTTCACGTTACCCAATTCCTTGGAGAGCTATCTTGGGCTCACCCGCCCTTAGTTTATCATGGAACCACCCAATTTCATAAACTATTACCAATAACCCTAACATATTCATAACAAATATAACATTCATAAAGGAAAAATAACATTTTCTACATTCCAATCACAGGATATCAATACAACACATTGTTATAATCGAAACAATATCAAAACCATTTTCAATAACAAAATAAATGAAAAGTAAAATATGGTATTTATTTTTCATTAAAAAACATTATGGATTGTAGAGGAAGCCGACAATCTATAATGGTCATGACAACAGAGAAGTCGTTGTCCCCGCATATATAGGACAAAAACATTCCTTTAGTCATTTAGTAAAATGCTTTGTAGAGAAAATATTCCCCTTGAATGAAATGAAAAATCAAAAGAGTTTTATACAACTTATAAAATAATGTCGTGTATAAATCAAAGGATGCCTTAAAAAGGAGGTTGAGACGAAGTCCTTTATAAAGATGGTATCCATTGATTAAGGATAAATCAATGACATAATAATGTGTGAAAAATATAAATACATCCAATATAAGTGGATATTAAGTGTAAAAAAACATTGGTCATTCACACATATTCATAGCATGAAATAATCAAGAAGTATAGGTTTAACCCAAAGAATTGAAATTGGGTTAATAATTTCCCTTACAGAAATTCGACAGTGTAACGACATCACTTTAAAATTCAGAAAATGAGTTGATGAGAGATAAAAAGGGTTTCTCATCAATTGGACATAAAATTTACATAAATAAGGATATATAAGAACATATCCCAATATAATAATATGTAAATTAAAAGACCTAACAAAAATAAGTCTTTTAAAAAAAGAGGAGGGTGAAAGGTTCCCTTACCTATTAGGGGAACTTTCAAAATGTACACCCTGTGACAGAAAAATCATACAATGAAGATGTAAATACCTATAAATTAAATTATATTACATAAATAATACAATAATGGGCAGTAAATACACCACACAAAAGGAAATAGTGTCAAATGTATCATGAATCTCATAGGAATAAAAAGTGAGATAAAAAACTCTTACCTCTTTGTAATCAATCGAGTCGTATGACCAAAAGATAATTACCACCAAATGAATTATAGAACATGATGAATTTAAATAGAATTATGATGATATATATCAATTGGAAGTACAAAATACACCACATTCCATAAATAATAGGTGACCAATGGAAATCTCATAGAATTACAAGTGAGATAAGAAATCCCTTATGAAAATTCGACAGCCTAACGACGCCACTTAAAACTTCCAAAAATGGATTGATGTGACCAAATAGGGTATCTCATCATAAGAAAATAAAAATTAAAGTAATAGGAATATAAAAGAACATCCCCTAACATAATAAAGATAAGCTTAAAATAAATGAAATAAAAGAGAGTAGTTAAAAAGAAAGAGAGAGGTAGGATCCCTTACCTCGAGTCAGACTTGTCTTATTCGTTTTTTATATTCCTCTAAATCAGGTAAATCTTTTTTATTTGAGCCAAAGGATTCCATGGAAAGACTTCTGCCAAAAGTGAGGCTTCTAGGAGTAATATATGGGTGTGGAGAGATAATATGAGTTAAGGTTGGACTAGCCAAGGGCTTGAGAGGTGGGGGTAAGGGGGTAGAGGTGGGGGCCCTTTACAAGAGGGAGGAGGGGCACTCTTGGAAAGTCATGAAATATTAATTTATTATAAAATGTGTTTAAAATTATAATGGTTCCAAAATGATATATTTAGAGGATAACTAGACAATATATAGAAATAAACTCAACCAATATGATTTATTAAAGTAGAGGTCATAGAATTCAACTTATTTTTTCATTTTAACCCTTAGTTAAAATTAATAATTCTTACCACGCCTTTTTTTTATTTTCAATCTATAAGGTCATAATAATTAATGTAAAATACCAATAGTCCCCAAATTGTTTCAATAATGATATTAATAATATATTATATGTCATTTGGAGGAATATTAGATTTTCTGGACTTTTATACCATTTAATAAAATAACATTTGTTTTAAAAACTCATTTCTTCCAATTTCGACACTATTTCGTAGTTTACTTTTGATAAAGTCATAAAAGCTTTATTCCTTATAAATAAATGCATTACCATATATTTTACATTCCATAATTATCTATAAAATTCGTGGATAGAATCCCAAGTTTCAAAACAAAATTATTTTAACACTTATAATATCATATATTTAAATATTTCATTAATGAGGTAATAACTACATCATCATTGTGTCATAAATAAATTTATTTATTTAATGTCTAAAATTCTAAATAAAATACCTTGATATTGGAAATCTATTTTGATTTAAAATTAATATTTATAGTCAAACATATCATTTATATATACAAAATTAAAATTTTTTTACTTAGGTATTACATACTTTTATTATATTTCCCTTTCTTTAAAAATAATATGATTAAAGGTCACTATCACACAAAAGTGATTCCATGGGGTCCCAAAGTTGGCACAAGGAATCCCATGGTCAAACATGACTAAAAAAATAGCATTAAGACACATGTATGGGTAATTTTATATTATTATAACATTATTTTGTTTACTCCTTTTTTCCCGATTTATTAATTAATCACTGTAATTAGAAATAATTACTGTAATTACTATTCATCATGTCAAAAAAAAGAGTATTAATTACATAATTTGGACCTTATGATTCTATATATTGAATCCATTTTACCAAATTCCAAACATATAAATTTCAGTAATTAATTTAAAAATAATTCCCGTTTTCAAAACCAAAGACATGTTTTTAAGAAGTAAAATTTATCAAAAGATTGACTCGTTTTACATCCAATTTGAAAGTAAAATCACCTCCAATGAACAATATTGTATTAAGTGATAATAAAATAATTCAATTACACTTTAAAACAAATTAAATTGACAATATATATATATAAATAAGTTAGATGAAAAATCAGTTTTGAAGTAAAATGCAGTATTTTCCACTATTCCTTAAAAATGAACATTTGTCAAAAAAATACCAAAAATAAATCCAAAGTAAATTTGATATTTCAAATTAAAAAATGATTTCATTTTTTAAAAATTAAGAACAAATAATTTTAATTAATTAATTTTGTAATTAATTCCTGTTGTCAAAACAAATAGCGTGTTTTTAAGAAATAATATCTATCAAAATATTGACACATGTTTGTGTCCAATTTAAAAATGAATTTAATTCCAATGACCAACATAAGATTAAATGGTAAATATATATTTTAATTAAAATTTAAAACCAATTAAAAATATAATCTAATCACATAAATAGATTATATTAAAATGAGGTTTTGAATTAAAATACAACATTTTTCACTATTTACTAAAAAATGAACTTTGTCGGAAAAATAACAAAAATTTACACAATGTAAATTTTGAAATCTTGATTATAAATAAGGATTTTATTTTGTCAAATATAACATATAAAATTTTAAAAAATTAGATTTAAACAAAATTTCACCATCAAAAGGCGGTAAAACAATCTTTTGAAAATATTAGAGTATTCTATGCTTAAGATTGGATTTATTCTCATTTTAAGCCTCTAAAACACTATCTAAATCATAAATAGAAATAGATATAAAAATATATTATTGTTAACTTACTTGGGATGTAACATATTTTCTCATTAATTTCAATTTTCACTATTACTTAATTTTCAATAGTCATCCATGATAGAAAATTTTATCATTGTTCAAGTAGGTGTTTAAACCAAATCGAACAGGGACAAGCTATATTATCTATGTGGGTATGGTTAATATGGTGATTATTTTGGAATAATATTGTTATTGTTGAATATTAATGATATTTTATAGTTTTTTAAAAAGTGAAATAATTGTTTAATATAGATTTAAATAAAAGAATGAATGAATGAAAAATGAAATACATCACTTTAGTGGAGGCGGTAGTCTGCACATACATGTAGGCATGGACATTATTTTCATAAGGAATAAAAGGTGAATGAATTAGTATATATTTTAATAATATTAAAAAAAATTCATTATCATTTTATTTCATTAAATGTCTCATTTAAACAAGAAATTAATGAAGTTCTAATTAATGGATCTTATCACCTATAGAGGCGGTGGTCTACAAGTAACATAAGTTACATTTTAATTTTTCAAATGGTTGGGTTGAAGGGAAAAAATGGATATTACAATAATATAATAATATTTCATCATATTAATTTTTTTATTATACATTCATTGATAGAGTATTTTTGAAATTTTAAATAAATAAAACAAATAAGAGTTCTTAGTTGATAAAAATCTCTTTACTTTTAGAGGTTCTCTCTTGAGTAACACCATATGATTTTTTATCTTGGTATGTTGGTAATAAAACGAATTATAGAAAAGTGGGAGAGAGTTTACAAGTAAATAGGGTTTAGTTTTTTTATAAGGAAATTATTTTTTATGGGTTGAAGAATTTGGTGAAATTGATTTGATTTTATAACTAGAGAAAATTGAAATTTTGTAAATACCCATTAATTTTTAGTGATGACATGACACTATTAAATATTCATGGCCCAAAAGTGGGAAATAATTAATTTTGGGTTTATATAAGGGTGATAATTCCACTAAAAAACATTATTATACTTGTTTTAAAAAAATCATGTCTTTTACAACTATAATTTTTCATTTTTCCATTTTTTTCATTTCTAACATTTATTTACCCTATTAATTTATAATTTATTAAAAATATATGTTGAAAATTATTTTTTTATGAAAATAAATTAAATATTAATATAATTAAATTATATTTCTAAATAATTTCAAATTAAATTTTAAATTAAAACATTAAATATATATATAAATTGTTTTGTGTTAAAATGTTGTTTTCTATAAAGTGTTATTAATATTATTTAGTATCGATTAAAAATTTAATGTGTGTTAATAAAGTTATATATAAGAAAAAAATTATATTGATTTCATTTTTGAGAATATTATAATTTATTATTTTAGATAAATATTACACAATTTCAATAAAACAATTTTTTTTAAAAAATAACAGTTTTTCTATTGTCATTGTAATTAACTTTATTCCTAATATTCTTATTATTATGCCTTAAAATGAAATGGGACATTTTATTTAATTTGGACTTAATTATTCAAAATAAAATATCCATTTTACTAAATAAATTTTCTAACGGTGATAAATAGTAATTTTCAAAATAGCACACTTAATGGATAAGCTTAATATTAAAAAAAGTGTATTTTGAGGAATAAAATGACCATTGGTTTATTATAAAATATTAAATAATTCTCATTTGGTTTTTACTTTTTATCTATATATCACAATTTAATAACTATATCTTTAAAAAGTATTTTATAATTTTATTTCATTAATGTATCATCTTTTTGTTTTAGGTTTGTATTGCATATAAACACGATACATAAAAATTATTTAAGGAAATATATTTATAAAATTTTACATTAATTATATAACCACACACCATAGTTTTTTATAAATAGAGAATTTCATGAGATATTCACATCTTGATGTTTTGGCATGGATTTTTGGCATGTTTCTGTAATTAGATAATAGATTATGTCACACCATGCTGGGATATTCCTTAATTAAACCATTAAAGAATCAAAACAATCCAAATAATTATAAATTATTTTATTCCACGATTGTGATACCACATGGTATCAAGAATACATGGTATTAAGTGAATATTATTATTATTTATTTTTTAAAAAATGAAACCATGATAATTGATGAATATGTCAAGGAAGAAGAGGCTAAGATTCGCAGGAAGTAAGAGATATTAGATTAAAGGTATTTAACCTAAGAGTTTATAATTCTAAAAATATATTTGATTTATTAATGGTTGAGTATAGAGAAGATAATAATGGATATGACTTACTTAGTTATTTATACATTTAATATTGAGAATAATATAGTTCAAAAACTGGAGCAAGAATAATTGAGGATTGAAGCACTAAATTTTAATATTTTTAATATTCTCAAATATTTAAACTGTTATTCAGTTGAGATGTTGAGTATAGAATAATAAAAGAATAAAATGAAGATGGTGCTGAATTGATTATCTAGAAAGAGATATAATTGACACATCTATTATCATACATATTCTATGTATCAATATATAATGAGATCCAATAGTATATTTGATAGAAATAATACTTATGTGTTGATGATGAGAAATAAGAGATAAAGGGGGGGGATGAAGGGAGAGAGGAAATACCATTTCCATTGATTATAACTCCCGATGAAGAATAATTATAATAAGAATATTGACCATTAATTCATTATATCATACGATCTAATATAGAAATCCATCTTATGATATCTCTAAATCATAAGGGTTTATGTTACAAGGAAACCTTATTAAATGTTGTATATATAAGGAAGGAGGTCATGTTAATTAAATTAAATTAACGAAAATTGTTTTATATATTAATAACACCTTATAGAATATCCAACACAATCTGGTATTTGAAAATAAAACACTAGTTTATGTCATAGTTTTAATAATAGTAAGTTAGTGCTTTCATTGTACCTAGTATATGAATGGAAGTGAATTTCAACGCCATATCCTTTATTCAACATAATCTTGATAATAAAATTTATGTTTTGTGTAAGTTAGATAACAACCATCATACACTAGTGATGTATTCATCCAAATTACAAGAGAACACCATTTTCAAATCCTTGTTATCCATGTTTTTTTGGATTATTGTTTTATTAATTTTATGCAGACTAAAATTTAAATTACAAAAAATGGTAGCTATTAAAAAATATGTTGAATGGAAAATAAGGGAAAAGTGTTAGCTGGTAAAAATTCACTCTCACCAATTCACCCCTAGTGTGGTTGCACCAATTCCTATGGAATTACAATTGGTATTTGAGATAGGGTTCCACATATTAATAGATTATCAAGAGTTTAAAATATTTTTAAATTTTATTTTTATAGTGATATCTCTAAAAAAATTTATGTGAAATATTATAGAATAAAATTAAACTTCTTATGTTAATATCTTTTCTTACGTGTCTCTAAAAGAAAATATGAATAAAGATGTAGAAAAGTTAAATAATATATTCCTCCTGAAAAAATAGGATGAAAATTTATTATTATCATGATATAATAATGATGATATCAGATCTAGTATAAATATTGATTATTTTTTATGGAAAATACATGACAAAAATATTGTAAATAATTCTATCTCATAGGATTCAATGTTTTAACATAGAGATGAGGTGACTATAATAAATCATGTGATGAATAATGTATTTATTTAGATAAAATACTATAGTATCTTCCCATATTTGTATATTATTATATTTACCTATCTCTTATATAAATTTAGTAGTTAATTGCCTAGCATGATGAAAAATCAGAGATAAAGGAAAACATATTGTCATAAAATGAATTATTTTCTAAAAACCTCACAAAAAAAGTACAGAAAAATATCACAATGAATATAGATCATGTAAAAAATTTATTGATAACTAAGAAATAGTTTCATAAAATAACTAAAGATAAAGATAAAGCCTTTAAAATTATTTAATAAATATTCCACATGTTTAAAAAAACCAAAATTCCATCATATATTTCAATATGTTCCTATTAGAGATCAATGTAAAGAGTGTAAAGGATCTTGGATATTAATTTTCATAGAAGGAAAAAATGAATAAATATTTTTAGAAGAATTTAATTATATTTAATGTTTTTGAAAAAAAATTAAATTACTAGAGCATAAAAAAGATATAATTTATATAAATTTTATTGATATTTAAGCTAACTAAGAATATTTGGGAATTGTTTAAGACAACACTTCATAGTAAACTAAGAAATGATTTGTCTCTATAAAAACTCCAAAATATGATCTTTATTCTTAATGTCTTCTATTTTGAGGAAAGAATATCTTGTGGTCATCCAATGATCAATATATAGAAATCTATAACCAAATGGTTCCACTTTTTATAGAAAATACCATGTTAAGTAAATCTTCTTATATTTATATTATAATTTTTAATTCAAAATCTATAAAATATGGATAGAGAATTTTTTTAGAAACCCACAACTATGTCTCTAGTGGATGAAAGAAAGTGTAAAATTTCCCATCAAAAGAATCTAAACTATTTAAGAAAAAGTCACCAAAATATAGATAAAGAAAACCTATGTAGAATAATGGTGAATGGAAAAAAAATATTTGTTAGATACTAGTGGTTCTATGAAATATTTATGCATAAGGATCATGATTATTGGAATAATATTTTAACCAATTATAGATAAACTGATCCTATTTCATGGGAGAGAAAGGATTTTCTGAAAACAATTCTTTAGAAGAAAGGATAGAATTTTTTCACCATAAACATGTATTGAAATTTTTTATAAAAATTAAAAAAAATGTTCATAAGAAAAAATAATGCTTATAAAAAATAGCCAAGAATGTATCATATTCAAAAATAAATAATAAAAAAAATTATAATGAAAAATAAGTGATAAAATTAGGAGATCTACTGTTGATTAATTAAAAACGAAGAATGTTATATAAATAAAATATAAGTATTCCAAAAACAATGTCACACTAAAAATAAAGAGCTTTTTTGGTTTTTGAAGAAGGTAATATATTATGAATCATTGTAACATGGACATTTTAATTGGTGTTTATGATGTAAATATAGTGTGTAACGGAAAATTAGATTAATAAAGGAGTAAAAGAATATATTTGTTGAAAAGACACTTAATAGAATGAATATGAACTCCCATTTCATGATATTTTTTCTAAAAAGAATTACCCATAATTTCTTGTTAAGCTATATGGAAAGGTAAAAAAGGATATACACATTTAAAATAATTATTTAATCATATTTCCTACCAAAGTGGATATGATAAAGAATATAAATCTAGAACGTGGAGATACTTGTGCCTTGATGGCTGATGTAAAGAATAAGATTCTACAATAAAGGCTTCCTGAATGAAGAAAAGAAACCATGTTATCAAAGACTATTTTATGGAACAATATGAGAGGAATCTTAAATAGATTTCCTAAATATAAATATAAAAATAATGGAGTATCTTTGAGAAGTAACTATTGAACTTGTTTCTCTCACTAAGAAGGGAAGGAGTTCCACTTTATTACCATATATAATGAGTTCATTCATTTTTATGTGGGGAATTAGTGATGATGCATGATTAAGGGGGGAGATGGGAAAAGTAAGAATGTTAAATAATTAATGAAGGATTTATGGAAGTTATCATCTAATAATTATTTGAATATGGGGTATATTAATTATTAAAATTGATAAAGAGATCAACCTTGAAGAGGAATTTGTCAGACTATCCCCTCAATGGGGAGAACATTTCAGAAATTTACAATGCTTCCAGAACCATTTATCTCAAGCAAATATGTATTTTTTTTGTAAACTGTCATTAAATAGTTATATTTAAATATTATATCATTATTGTTTTATAAGTATAAATTATGAAGTAAATGAGGTTGATTTTAATTTTTTAATGGCATGAAAAACTAAAAAATTTAAAGGGTGGTTTCTATAATTATACATCTTTATTTATTTAAATTTATTTTAAATTATATTGGAGATGAGTTTAGAAATTTATATTTTAATTCACATGATAATTTATTCAAAAATATACTTCCTCTTGATTTTAAATTTGAGTGTCCCTTGAGAAATATTTTCGACTTGGTATCATATTCTAATTTGGTTATTGATATATTTCCCATCATAATTAGTCCCTATTGATTTTTATATTGAGAATTTTCTTCTATAGACTAATAGTTGAATAATTTATTGTTAATTTCTTTAAGTGAAAAGAAATTTCCCTCTCCCATGATTCCATTCATTTATTGTCAATAATGGGGATATAGAAAAAACTGTAAGAACATATTGACTTAAATTTTCTATGTTATTATTAAAAGAATGTATAATTTGATAAATTATTGAAGACTCTTGATGTTGATTTGTATTTTTCCAACAATCATGAATCAATGAGTATGAAATAAATATATATTAATAATTTAATGTTTAAAAAATAATAGAGTTTCTAAGAAAAGGTTTTTAATCTTATTGATGTTGACAAGTGTTGAATTTGAGCACATTGAAGAACACCTTAAAACTTGACGTTTGAAGTTACCAAATAATTTATATATGATTAATAATTATATTTACAAATGGGAATAAGTAACTATAGTACCTAAATAAATTACTAGAAATGAATATAAAGTGAATTACCTCAACTTTTCATATAAAAATGATATTTAATGTAATATTTTTTCCATTGGATGTATTATTGGAGATTCATTATTACGGGAAAATTAAATTATGTTTTGCCAAAACTATATGCATATTTTTTAAATGGTATGAAAAGATCATTTAACTGTGAAGCTATTTACTAAAGGATCTTGTGAAGAATTAGTTTAAAAAATTTTGATGATGTTTCAGAAGTTGAGTTATGTAGAGTTTAGTGATTACTAGATACTATATCACTATAAATAAGTTGATAATACTAGTTTTTATGTTTAAAAAAATTATTATAAAATGGTAAATAATGATGTTATATGAAGAATATAATTAGATCTTGAGATTTGGAGGAAATGAGATCGGCTGAGGTAAGGTAATAACATTAAAGTACTATTATATTTGGAAAGATAATTAAGTATATCTAGTATAACATAAAAATATTTTAAGATTTACTATGATGATATGGAAGGTCTTTAAGTTGATTTATACTTCAGATGAAGAAATAAGTAATTTTGTGAGGAGAGCTAAAGAAATTATATAGTTCTGAGTAAAGTTATAAGGTATGAGTTATATATTTCTTAGAAAAAGAATATTAGTAAAGTATTGAAGCTCAATTAGATAAGTAACATTCTCAGGATGATACCAAATATGTGTTAAAGAAGTGTAAATGTTTTAAATAAGCCCCCTATGATATTTAATATCTTCCATAACTCTGATTTTTTTGGAAAAGGAATATGTAAGATATTTTATTGATATACAATAAACATTAATAAATATTTAAGTTATATTATGAAATTCATGTAAAAAAGGAAATTGAAAATTTCACATTATGATATGTAATATCCTTCAAGAAATAAATATGTTATATGGTGAAATATAATATTGTCTAATTTAATTATATTAATAAAGGAATGAACTAGACAATGATATAAAGGGCTTCTAAATTCCATATGTAAAGAACTTTCAGTTGTTGAGTAATATTTTTTTCTATAAGTTAATAGATAGTTTTAGATATTTATTTTTCAAAAGGATTATTAATAGGATGAAATTAATTTTATAATTCTTATATATTATTTAAAGTAAAAGCATCATGATAATGGAGTACTATGTCATGTGTTATGCAATTGGGTTTAGTGATGATGAATTAAAAATAAGATTTGACTATGTGTAATGAAGAAGAAGATTACAATGTAAAGAATTTTGAAGATTAAAAACATGTTGATATTTTTTAAAATTAATATATATCCACATAATAAGGATAAGGCCACAATGATGTTTGAAAAATGATAGTGTTGTAAGAGAGATTCAAATCATTATGTCATGTCACTAAATTTAGGAACAATGTTGTAATGATATTATAGATTTTGTCAAATCGTGATAGGAGATTGCCTAATATATCCAAGAAAGAATAAAAAGAATCCACCTCATTGAATATTATATTATATTATTATAGTTATATTGTGTGTTCTCATAAACACATGGAATTGAGGGCTTGAAATCATTATGAATGTTTAAAATAAGTAAAGAATGGTAATTTAGGTAGATCATGAATAAGAAGAGTCCAATATTAATTTGAAGTTAATATATAAGATTAAATGTTTTTAGCATGATATTTTATCATTCTATAGATATATATGATTTATCAAACGTTAATAGTCAAGAGTAACTATTTTGGATGTGTCATGGTTATGTATTCATGAATTTAATATAGAGAATAATTTTTATTACAAGTTGGTCTAAGAAATAATGATGATTGAAGGGACAAGATTGAAAGGTTTTAATATATTAAAATATGAAAACTATTTTCTAGGTGATATGTTAAGTATATAAGATTTGATTAAGAATATGAAGATATTATCTAGAAATAGAGATCCCCAACACTACTTATAGTCTATATATTTTATTCATAAGATAATAAACAGATTCAATTCAATATGTCTGATTGAACATTAAAATTTATTAAATAATAAGTACAAGTGAGTGACATATAAACTATATTCCACTTGATATAATATAGTTTTAAGGATGAATTAAAATGAGAAGATAGTCTAATGATTCCTTATATTATAATGTGTGATTGAGAAATACATCATTAAACACCCTTATAGGGTAAAGACATAAGTTTTTATGTAACCTTATTGATTAATTCATATTTAAGGAAAACAGTTATATTTATTAATATCCACAGAAGACACTTATTCTTATTGTTGATGATACCTTATATTATAGACAATTGATTCTTGTATTTTGAGAGGAATTCCATGTTGGTGAACGATATTTAAGATTATAAATTCATTTCTTTAACTATGCTCGGTTAGTACCAAGAGTATAAGTTCATGGAAATAACATTTCCTAAGACATATCCTGATAATAAAAGTTAAATTATATGTGATTAGGATAATAACGTCTATACATTGGGGTTATTTTAATTCATATTAGAGGTAAACCATGGTATCAAATACTATTACTCATTTTGATTTTTATTTCCTATTTTAATACATTAATTAAAATTGAAATCGAGTTTAGATAAAGTGTGATATATTCATCTAACAGGTTTAGGGGTAAGAGTGGAAAATGTTTTAATAGGAAAATAATAATTCAATCTGATTCGACCCCCCCCCCCCCCCCCAAAGCTCTCTTATGGAGGTTACATAGATTTTGGTGTAATAACATCTTCCAACTATGCATTTGAGACTCCCCATCTATTTTGGTGGAATATTAAATGAATGAACAGATATAGGACTCATACTGGGAAAAATATTAATAAGTAACTCTACCTCACTCTTTGGAAGTATTCTAGAAGATGAATCTAGAAAAATGTTAAGAAAATGGATAGTTGTCTCTATAAATTCAACACGAATTGTTGTTTTTATTACTCCTATTATCAGTTCTATTATTTGGCATGAAATAATTCTAACACCAATAATCATGATAACTGACCTACTATCACTCACAGCTCATTTAGCCTTTAATGAATAAATTTCCCCATTAGAAGTGGAAAAAACCCTCTAACCATAATAATTTATCTGATCATTATGAGAATCTACCTACTCCATACCCATTGTGATACAAAACATGCTCATATCTAGGATAGTGAACTACCATAATATTTTCATGATTCAAATCACAATGATATACAAAGGACACCTAAATCCTTGGATTTTATAATCTCCAATGGTAATTTAGATGATAATGGAATATTGAATAATCTTTACTCACATGAACAACAATTTCACTTCTCGTAATACAAATAGATGACTGTGTAAAACCAGTGTCAAATAATTTAGAAATTAGATTAGAGTCAAGACACAAGGTACTTCTCACTGTAAATGTTTTTTCATATGTGTTTGGTGATTCGTTCTCAATAACAAATAAGGAACCATAAATCTATTCAAATTAAAGTCATCCACCTTATAGTTACTATTTATATCCTTGATTCGTTATTGAATTAGTCCTCATAGGGTTGAAATATTGACATAAATCCAACTTTTGAGACCTCTGAAGAGGGGCCTAATTTATTTTTTTTCAAATTAAAAATCTCCACAATATAATGTCTGGTGGGTTCTAAAAATATTTATTGAGGCGCCTAAGATTCCTACACCTGAAGCAATTATGAGGTTTTTGTATACATTTCTTCTTCCACTTCTCTATAGAACTATACTATAAATTTCCCACCGGTATATACCTCTACCCAATAGGAGAGTGAATAAGTGAATCCTAGTAATTTGACACTCTATAATCATGAGAATAATGTTATCACCATTATTTTTTCTCACATTTCCTAAAACTATTTCCATTAGAATAAGTAAAACTGATCATAGATGGATGATTTCCTAGAATATCCCTTCAAAAACTACCTTTATCACTATCTCAATATATGATCCATGGGTAAATATCATCACCTTTGAGTGCATGTAATCTTGGAATCCAATCAAAAACCCTTAATCCATCAATTAGTCACTAGTATCTCCCTCTATCACACATAAATAAAATTTCATAAAACTGTTAGTATACTAAAAAATATTTTATTACATTATTAAATATCACATAACTCAGTCATCTTTAATACGTGGTATGTATGGTGGTAAATTTTTTCATATAACATTTTCTCAAACACTCCCCATAGAAACCCTTAATTTTTTATAGCATTCTCAAAATATTCACACCACTCAATATTAATAACATCAACCATATACACTATTAACTTCACTATTTCATCCTTATGAATATCTAGGATAATAAAATACATATTAATCCTCTTTAACAACCACTCCATTACTTATGGACCAATTTAATCTATAAATATTATAAGGTTTTTCTTGGGGAAATCTGACGAATGATCTATCATAGCTTGGTGGGGTGGAATACCCACACCAAAATTCAAATTATCCCACTACCAATCCCATAGAACCTTTTGATCTAATCATGGATTAATAGATACAATAAATTTTCTAGCTTTTCCATGAGATTATAGAATTCTCCTAAAAGCCATATTTCAACAATTCTGAAGGGAAATCCATTATTGCAAAAATACATCAATGGATTTTATAAAACCATATAATTTTTTCACAGCACCGCCCAAAGGTTACTCTAGCACTCAATATTTTCCTCCAGAAATCAAAATTATAATCAATAAATTAAAATTTATCAAAAAATCACTATTTTAAAACTCATTTTGAAAATCACACTTTTTAAACCATGACATTAAAAATTCATTTCATAATGAAAATAAATTTTCTTTCCAAAAACATGTACCATGATTCAATTACTATTCAGGAATTCCTATATAATTTATGATGAAAAATTATGGTCCATATCCCTTGAGAAAAAAACACAAGGACTACAACCAATCTAAAAGTGATTTATAAATCACTTGAACCGATAATGTATCTCATTGACTCATGGTTTGTCACAAAGAGGATAAATATGCCTTTTTACAACTATTTAATGTGACTCAAATCGACCTATATCTATAGCTACAACCTAATATTCTAAAATAATGATATAATTTGTAACATATTTATAGGACCTATCACCCCTAAAACCACACCCATGTCAAGGTACATCACTCTTGGGTACTAGGTACATACCCTATATCACCCAATGATATAAATAAATTTTGAGATTTGAAATATTTCTATTGGGGTACATTTTTCCATCATAAATCACACCCTCTATATTTAATCCCTTTATAAAATTATTATATGATATATTTTTAGATAACACATACCAAACCTATAGTAAAAAATACAACATAATGGAATAATAAAATCTAAGATCATATGATTTGTGATAAAAAAAATTCCCAAATTTTTGTAAATCCAGGAAGCGAATATGAGTTTTATAAAACATGAAAGAACCCAAAACATCTTATAAAAACACTAATGTAAGGAAAATATGAACTATAATAATTATTATATGTATTAATAAAGGATAGGTTGTGAAGGTATCATTACCAAATAGAAAATAACCAAAGTTCTAATAACTAACACAGACATACCCAAGTAAAAAACCTAACTGGATGGAGACCTTCTCCATGAGTGTAAAAACCAATGTAAGTATCACCTATATGAATGAGCATTAACTACCCTAAAAACCACATATTCTTATATAAAATAATATCCTAACACCCATGGGGTTCTTTCCACCAGATTGACTTTTAATTTTTAACAAGTCCCGCACACTTAAGTGGGTGTATCCATGACTCATGCCTAATCCCTCAAATGAAAAATAAAAACCATTAATCAAAATTAAATAACAATATATCAAAATAAATCATAACCACATCCAAAAACCCAAATTCACAAATATTACCATAACTAAATAAAAAACTTTTAAATCTTATAAACCATTCCACACTAAAACATTAAAAAAATTATTTAAGAAAACACTGATGTACCCATAAAATACCCCATTTTTCATTCACTAAAAAAATGAACACTAAAATATTTTATTTATAAAAACAAAAACAAAAATACAAAAAAATAATAATCACATAATAGATAATAAACAAAATCAAAACCAAATTAACAAGAACTCTACACACTCGACATACATGAGGTTCCACCCACCTAAAATGTTGTGAAAAAACACACATAATAAAATCTAATATTAAATAACTATTTGTACATAAAAATTACATAAAAACCCATAACTAATGAATCATTCATTAAAAAATCACCCAAACTATTCCAATTTACAGTTTTCATTAAGAGAAAAAAATAGTAAAAGAAAAAAAGATCTTAAGTGGCATACCTTAGATCTGTAAGAAAAATATACTAAAATTAAAAGTAAATTTGAACCAAAGGATATGTAACACCCAATATCATCATAAGGGTAGATATATATGAGTGATGGTGAAATAATGGGGGTGGAAGCCCTAAAATTAGAATTCAAAGTAAATTTCATGGGGGTATTAAGGTAATCGATGGAAAGACTACACGATCCTCGTGATTGTTCAAGTCACCCATGTAATAATATATTCCCCAAACTACATGATTTCATTGGAAATTGCATTGTCTTAGAGACCATTCATGTTACCCATGAAACCCCTAAAATTTATCAAAGTTATCATACTTTCCTAACAAAACCTCCCAAACTCTAAAACACATTATATATAAAGTTATTATACCTCAACCATGGACCTATATAATGTCTTAAACATCTAATTTTGGTTTATTTATGTCACTAATGTTGTTAGGGTAACCTTAAGAGAGTTTAAATATGATTAAAGGCCATTTATATGATATTTAGAGGACTTTAAAAATGTATCGTGGTTTAACCACTTGGTTCAATCCATTTTGAAAATGGTGTAGATATGTTTATGATATTTTCACAACTTTACGCCTTGTGAACTCCAAAAATAGAATAATGGGAAGTGAAAATAAATTTTTATATAATTTTTCAAAAACAATTGAAATATTTCTTTCAATAAAATATATGGATACTTATGGGATACTTTTGGAGAGATATTTAGCAGATATCACTCAATGAGAGAGATGGAGAGATATAATACATATCTTTATTTATAATATGAGGGTGTTGTCTTTTAAAAACAAAAAATTAATTCAATAGAGGAAATTCAGTAAATTTTATAGGCGATTAAATTTTGTGGTCATAAAGTAGTTTAGAGTTTTTCTTCAACATTTTCTTATCTATCATGGATAATGCTTTGGTTCTTGTTGAAACATGTGGGGGGAAACATCTTGTATTTATTTTGATAAAAAAAAGTGACTGAGTTGTTTTTTTTTTGTTATAATAATTATTTTTATTAGGTTTATATAGTAATATATTCTTCAATATAATTTCATAATTCTATATTCACAATCAGTTTTAAATAATTGAGGAACATCCATTTAATCTATGAACTTGTGTCTGAAATCCCTTTTTGGTCATGGATTGATTTTGAGTAGCTAAATATGAAAAATGGTTTTGGATTTCATACTAATTTAAATAATTGATGTAATTTAACATAAATAAAGAATATTTTATTGATTAGAGAGTAAATAAAATAATATGTGTTTAATTATATTATATTTTAACAATAATAATATCATTCATTAAGAACATTAGTGTTTCAATTTCCGGATGAAGCTTGATTTATAAAAACTCAATTAACATTAAACATTTATTATTAGTTTAATAGTTTCAATAATTTAAACAATGAGTCTTATATTACTACTGAGAATTTTCATTCTAAATGAATAGAGTCTATATGGTTTCAGAGTTATACATAGTATATAATATAGATTTTATGTTTTAGTTTTACAAAATAGTACACATAAATTATACATATAACTCCCACTTATAATTAACAATGTATCATCTTTGGATACATTTTTTAGTGTCATTACGATGTATTTATTAACTTATGAGGTACTTATGATATATATATTAGGGAAATTATTTTTTTTATTCCATTTTTATTTTTAATTTTTATTTTTATTTTTAAACTTGTTTTTATTTTGTTCTTATTGTTATAAAAAATATTATGGACACATGAGTACTCAAATCAGGAGAAGGTTTAAAAATCCTAAGTTAAATTTTTTAACTAGGATACGACGATTTATAAGAGATTAAGAAATCATAAAAAATGGAAAAATAATGGTTATATTTGATCATGTTTGTTATGTGGATCAAGAAGTGCATGAAAAACGTTTATGTTAAAGGATATTAATAGATTAGGGATTACCATCTTGTGTGGGGGTATGACCAAGTATTATAGTTCCTCCAAACCACTTTGATATAAATCCAAAAATGGTTAAAATGACATAGAAATCAACTCAATTATCCATTATATAATATAAATACCCAAACAAACACATTTTAATATTTATAGGTCTTTTTATATTTTTAAGTTCAATGTTGTTTTTTATGATGTTGTATGACTATGATTGTTTAAATTTTCATTCAGATGTAATGGTAAAAAGTTGATCTAAATATTAGAACCAAATTCCATTACAATATTGGATGATATGAAAATATGGTTCCTCTAGATTCTTTCCACACTCAAGATCTATGAATATTCATGTAGATATTGTTAACATCAATAAATTAAATGAAAAAAACACTTTATGCTACTTGGGAGAGGTATAATAACAATAAGAAATAAGTACACCAATCATGATTTATAGATTTTTTTACGAATTTAAATGTTTTATACGTGTTTTTCTCAAACCATTAGGTTGACTATGGATGCTGTTTTTGGTTTTTCATTGATGAATAGAATATTGCGATCCAATACATATTTGATGAAATTTATAGAAATAGATTACAATATAAAAACCAAAATGAGTTCAATAGAAAGGAATCGACATAATAGATATGCATGGATTGATGAAAACATAATTTGATGCCTTGAAAGATAAAATGAAAATAATTATGGTTATGAACCAACCCCAAGGTATATTAAATAAATAAAAATTATAGTTATTTTAATCGAAATTTCTTTTTGGGCTTTTGTCTATGAGAAAATAATGGATTTAAATCAATAATAGAAGCAATGGTGTCTAAAAACAACAAAAATGGAAAATATTATTATTATTTTGTTTATTCATTAGAAATTACCTTAGTGACATTCATGAATAATATTTTTGATCTATTGATAAATTAATAATTTCAAGTAGGGATAAATGAAAAAAACTTAGGTGAATCTACGAGGACCAAATCTATGTGAAATAAGGATAGACCAAAGTTGATAGTTGAAATAGTTCTCTATAAGGATTAGAAAACACATGGATAAAATTATTGAAATAAGGAGTATATTACATAAGAATTAGGTTTATAAATGACGTAAATAAAAATAAGAGATAAATAAAATAGAAAGCGGAGATGAAAATAATGTTACATAATATTCCCACCACCTTATAAGCCACTATTACTATTACAAGAAAGTATAATTAAATATATAATTGAGTTTCAAATGGGTATATTTCTATAAATTTTCAAAGTAATACGTATTAACAATATCTATATAGAATCTTTAGTAATCATAACCACATATGAAGATATTTTGTAGGATTTTCTTTCAAATATGAGGAATCTTGGGGAGATGGTGATAATAAAACTTACAATAGAATAATAATCTATTTTCCAAGGATTATACTAAAAAATAAATAAGATTTTGATAGTTTTTAAATTCCTTTAAATATTTTAACATAATAGGTTGGAAAATATTTATGTGATTTAGGTGGGAGTGTAGAAATCATTCTGTACCCAACATTAAAAAGAATTATATTATAGTAGATAAATACTATAGAGGTTTTTTTAAAATATTAATATAATGGTGATATATCCATGATATTTAATTGATGATGTTTTAGTTAAATTAGACATGTTTTACTTTCTAGTAGATTTTGTTATTCTTGATATGGATGAATTGAAAAATCCACTTATTCTCAAAAGGAAATATTTAGAAATAGAAAGGACATTGATAGGTGTTTAATGTTTGGTGTTATTGTAAAGACCTTAATAATGGTAGCATAGAGTCAAAGCTTAATGTATTACACTGTAAATAGATACATGTGATCACATCTCAATGAGACTAGTAATTTATTAGTATTGGAAAACTAGATACAAACTTCAAACTCACATGAAATTTGAAAACAAAAAATATAAAATTGTATTTTATTTAATAAAATTATTATTTTTATATAGTATAACCTTGAATACAATTCATAGTAAACATCAATTGACCCTATATAATATTGAAACATAAGAAAAGGGTGATCTCTAATGCTCATCAAGGGAATACCTATAGTGTAAGATATTATAGAGTAAATAAGGAATTAATAATATGGAAGGAATAAATGATGAAAAAATAATTTCATATATATAATCACATGATCATGAAATTTATACATTGATGAAATAAATATTAAAATAATCTAATCGACATAAATAATTTATTTCATAATGATGGAATGCATACTATTGGATATAAAATTTAAATCAAGACCTCATGCCAAGAAATATTACAAAAATGTGTAAGAACTTTGTAAAAATACCCAAACTGTGTTCTTTCATGAGACTTAACAATGAATCAGGGGTCTATTTAGTTTTAGGCCACACCCATCAAATAATATATATATTTATTTCTTTATATAAATAAACAATAAAATTAAATCAATATTCTGTAACAAATAATAACTGATTGTATTTTAAGAACTAGCATACATAATTTAAAGACTTTCCTCAATAAAAATGATTAAAAACCATCCAGAGAAATATTTTATCTTATTTCATTAGATTATATCCACTTTAAATCATAAAATTAATCAAATTATTTTAACATAGATAAATATATATTTTAAATATCATTGGAATATTTATAAAAGAAAATATCTTTTTATTTTGAAATTATTTGTTAAAAATATAAAACTTTCCACAAAAAATTTGGAAAAATATATTCTTTTAAAATAAAAATTTATACATGTAAAGGAATCATCAAATCACTGAGTGGTCATGATGTCATAAAATTTCATTCTAGTCGAGTACATTAAAAAATGGTTCCTTTTAAAATTTCATTAAACAGTAGTATATACCTCGATCGGAAAACAATAATATGTTTAAATTGAAAATTTTTAATATAATGTAAAAAATGGGTGATTTTTTTTAAAACTATAATAGTAAAAAAAATTAAATCAGTTAAATGAAAACATTCACATGGAATGAATTTTTTTCTGATTGAAGTGGAAATAAAGTCCATTTTTCTAAAAACATTTTACGAATCATTATTAGTACCAAAGAGTATAAAATGGAAATATTACTTAAATATTTCAAGAATTACTGTACAATTAGAAGATATATTGGGTATTAAATAGAGAAAACATATAATTATCTCTGTGGATACTTAAATATAAAAAATTCTAAATAATGTTGCGAATATGAAATAAACACTTACTTTAAGTCTAAATTTCTTCATATGTTATTTTAAACTCATGTATAAGAAATTTAAAATTATTATTATTAAATAATTGAACAATAAAAACACTTATAATGGAATATATAACCTAATTATATCATTTCAATAGTAGTTTGTTAATAATTTTTTATTAATATAAATATTTCTATGTATTAAATGTCTCATTTTTCATGTATGTTTAGCTGGACACTTTAGGTCATTCATATTTTTCATCATTAAATAATCTAAAGAATTATATTAATTATATAAATATCATATTTAATCATTATATACATATTTAGAATCATCCATTAAAGGTATATAAAAAAATGAATAACACCGTTCATGGAGGCGGTAGGTCGTACATACGCATTAATGTTGTTTTCACTTTTTGAATGATGAAAAAAATACTGGTAAATAATAATTCAACTTTTTAGAATTATTATTATAAAATATATATCATATATATTCATTAAATACTTATTTATTAACATCTATGAATATAGGATGTGAAAAATGGATCACATAGCTTTGTGGATGTGTGAAACCACATGTATGCATGAGTGGCGTTATCATTTTCCAATGGATTAAAATGTAATAGGGAAGATAGTTTTTTATAATTTAATAAGTATAATAATATCATAAATATCATATATAAATATTCAAACCATTATAATTACCATCCATGAAATATGGGGACTGAAAACGAAGTGTATCATAATGTGGAGGCGGTAGTCCACACTTACACCCGAGCAAACCATTCACTTCCCATTTGAAAAAACATACGATGAATAATGGTGGTTCCATAATCATAAAAAATAATTGTATTTTATATTCATAATTTATTATTATATTTTCAATACCACATATTTTGATGAGGGAGAAGAAGAAATGATCTAAAATTGGTCGGGTAGGATGATTACCTTTCCTTCGGTTGACCTCCTTTAAATCCTTTATTAAGAACCCTTAAAATGGTATTTTAATAAAAAAATCACCTCTAATTAGTTTCTAGAAAATTTTATATGTTCATTGGTTATTGGTTAGTTTAGTTTCTTGAAAACGAATAACAAATTTAAAAAAAAATTAATATTTTTCACTATTCATCAAAAAAATCATTGAAGAATATTTTCAAAATTCCACTCGAAGATAATTTGAAATAGATTTTGTTTAAAATAAATTTCATTTTGTAAAATAATCTTTCTAAAAGTGGTTGAAATTAATTATATTATTTTCTCATAAAAATAAACAAAAACACACTTTTGAGAGAAATGTAGTTTTAAGAATAAAATGAATCCACTAAAAATTAATATATTTGAATTATATGAATCCATTATATTTTTCATAATGTGTTTAATACTATTAACAACACAAATTTAATATCAATGTTATCACAAAAGGATTTAAATTATAATATTTTTATTGTAGTTGGCTTAATGCTCGATATTTCATGTTAACTATGCAATTAAACACAAAAAATATACTTAAATATAAATATATCATAAAATATTTTGGTGTTAAATTATTCCCAAATTATAATAATTTCATCCTCAAATTAAGTCACTCTGATAAAACTAACTAAGGATACTTCATCCTCATCACATCCTCTGGTTTCCACGTAGCTTCTTCAAAATTATGGTTTCGACATAGAATTTTTACCAGGTAAGTGGCCTTCTTTTAGAGAAAACTATCTCTATAGTATAGAATATCAATTGGGTTTTCCTCATAATAGATAAATTACACTTGTGGTATAAACTTAAAATTTAGTAGATGTGAAGGATCTGGAATGTACTTCCCTAGTAGAGATGCATGGAATACATTGTGAACATCATAGTGATTTGATGGAAGATCTAAGCAATAATATATCACCCCGATATGATCAAAAATTTAAAGAGGAAATATATATTTATGGATTATCTTTACATTATTTCCAAATATCATAACTTTTTTCCTGGGAGGTATTCATAGGAATACATTTACACTGACATTGAACACATGATCTCTCTCATAATTATCAACATACATTTATTATCAACTCTAAGATTCCCTTATATTTTATTTAATCGCTCTAACATTCTAAAAATTTCATTTAGTTAGAATATAGTGGAAATAGGGCCTATAATAATGAACCTCTACCAATTGTTTTAAAAAACCATTATTTTAAAGCCCTCCATATCAACAATTCATAATAACCATTGTTATAACATTTTTAAGGGAAGGTTATACCAACAGTTTGATATAAATGACTGTAAATTGAGGTCGATATGGAATATGAAACAATGGTTTAATAAAATCCACTGTAATAGATAATGTTATACCAAAGGTTATATACAACAGTTGGTATATCCTGCACTAATAAATGATAAACTATTGGTTTAAAAAAATGTTTGGTATATGTATTCTATTCCAATGGATTTTTAAAAACATTAGTATAGAATTCCACCCAAATGCAGCCATGTCGACTCCCCCTCTTAATATCTTACTCCCATATATATTGAACCCTACATGTTCCATCAATTGTTTTCCCATTTGAAATGATATTCTAGTGGTTAATTTTTTCATTTGGTTATTCTTAAACATTATATTGGTGAGTTCCAAATCTGTCATATCTTCTTCCAATATTTTTTTTATATTTTTTTCTAAGTATAAAACTCTTACCATTATTTTTTAAAGAAGTATTATTATATATTCATGAACAAGGGTTAATATTTATTCTCATAGATTATATTAATTAATTTTTTATTCTATGTTTTTATTTTGTTTATCCTTATGATTGTTAGACTTTTCTTGGATATATGTAACTTTTTTTAGAATTTTAATGTTGATTTATTTTCTTTGTTTGAATTGTTTTTTCAAGGTTAATGTATGAATTATTTGTGGGAGAGTATATGTGTATATTTTTATAATTTTATCTCGCTCTATGGGGTGGGTGATGTTTTTGGGATATGTCTAATATTCGAGTTAAATATACTCCATGTCTGTGAGTTATATTAGTGCAATGCGACATTGACTTAGTACTGAGTGTGTGATGTTGGTGTGGAACAAGTTTTGTGTGAGGTGTTTGAAGAATATGCACTTATCAGTTTTTAGATAATTATTATTATTTCTCCTTCTCGTTGAATTTCTAAAATTATAGATTAATTATTTATATTATTTTAAATTCTATTGAATTACATTTTTTGGTTGTTATAAGTATATTAGTTCTTATGATAATGAATTATGATATTTTATATAAAACCATCATAATGTTACCGTTATTGTAAAAATGAAATGTCTCAACACTTGATTAAATTAATTATAGATAACTATTTATACTTTAATTAAATTAAAGACTTATAGTATATAAAGATATGGTGAAATTTGAAAAGATGTTAAAACATTATTCTAATGAGACACTAATAAATTAAATTTCATCTAAGGTTTATGTGATTGAAAAAACCCTATGAAGTTATATATTTCAGGGTGGAAAAGGGTATAGATCATGATGACCTTGATATATTGATTAAGGGGAGTCTTAAAATTAGATTTTATTTAAATGAATGTAAACATTATGTGAATAAAAATGTTATTAAAATTATTCATTATGAAAATTTAATGGATGAATATTATAGGAGTCATGTGATTTCTATAAAATCTATGAATTAAGAAATCAATAATAAGGAACAAAAAAATCACTGATTTCCTTAAAGTTTTGTTCATGGAAAAAGTATATATAATTGAAACACATGATGTGGAATCCATATCATTGATAATGAATCATTTATAAAAGGTAAAAATAGATGTCTCAAAGTTGAATAATTAGTTATTAAATTTAATAGTGTTTCATGGAAATGAAAGAGAATCTTGAGTAACAAATTCATTTAAGGAAATGATGCATGATCAAATATTGACTGGTATATTTTGGTACACTATCAAAATAAGAAATACTCATGTCTATCTCATATATGTTACCACCTTGATAACTATATCTGGGAGTATAAATCTAATAGGGAGACGATTGAATATGGATTTGTTAATTTTTTTGTTCTACCCAAACTAGTTATTTCACTATAAATTCATATTGTTGGAAAAAATAACTCATATTATTTTATCTATCCAATAGTTAATAACCCCATCAGGGAAATATAAAATGATTTTTTTAGAAATTTATTATTTTTATCAATGAATTTCCAACCATTGATGGAACATTTGACATGAGTATCTCAATTATCATAATGATAACTTTATAGAATAGTTATTATAACTTAATTGTCTTTATTGTTTCTCTTCTCGAGAAAAAACATCACCATTAATTCCCTTATAGTGTTAGAAAACAAATACAAACAAATAATATGGAAATAATGGGGAATGTTCTTCTTCTTAATGTCACAAAAAAGGATGAGAGTTTCTTCCCAAACCATGATATTATTTATTTTTCTAATCCTTGTTTTTTCCTATTATATAATTTAATTTTTTTGGTTTTATATCAATCTTGGATAGAATGGACCTCTTTCTTCTCTGAATTTTTTCGGAATATTATTTTCACCACCTACTTAGTTATTTTGAAACACATGGGCCATAATTTATTGAAAATTCTTCATGAAATTAAACACCATCATGTTGAATATTCTCTTTTCCGTTAGAACTTTATTTTTTTGTGATTATTCTATATTTATTTCATTATACAATTATATAAAAAATTATTAAATAATACATGGATTTTTTTCACTCTTCTTGATTATTTCATATGTCGTCTTAGGAGATTTCTTCACCAAATCAATATTTTTTCTTATATCTTGAACTAATTTTCCAATTTTCACATGCTTGATTCCTTTTAATACATCCATTCATAGAATGTTTTCATGTTTCTAGGTAATTAAATTTTATTTCACAAAAGAAAAACTAATAATTTTTGGTGTTTCTCTTTTCTTCAACATCTTGCAATTACTTTGAACTATATTTCTTATTAGTTTATTCCCAAGGATAAAATTTTTATCCATTTCTTCATGGGGATTATATTTTCAACATTCTCCTTATTTTATTTATTTCACAAGGTACACATGGATTTTTACATAACATACTATTTACTTGGAATTTTTGGCCATATTACTTTATCCACATTTGATAGATGTTGAGTTAATTTAGAAAAGAATGCATTATTACGGTGATAACTCCCATTTAAAACATCACCGTGATCTTTAATTATTTTAAATATATTTCAAAATAGTAATTTTCTTGTACTCAGGTAATAAATTCTTAATTTTATATCCCCCCCTTTATATTGGATCTCATTTTATAGTATATATTGAAACATTATGTGAAAAATAAGTATCTATATAAAAACCCTATCAGAACACCAATAAATTACCGAACACCATGATTTATTTCACTTTATATATATTTGGAAAAATAAATCATTGTATTTTTCTATCATTTCATTCACTATATGGCCTTATTTTGCGGAACAATAAAATCTATTCATGTTTCCATCAAACCTAATTGTAATGGGTGGATTTTTTTTCTTTTCTACTCATCCATATTTGAAATTATTTTAAATTTACATCTATTTACTTTATAAAAATTGATTTAGAATAGACATCTACTTTTGATATGGGTGGTATATTTTATTTTCTAGATTCCATAAATTGATCTTAATACGATATATGGATAATATTTTCACTACATAGATACTTTTTTCTGGATAAATCCCCTAGTAATTTCATGTAATAGAAACATTATTTCTTGTTTGTTGTGAGGACTTACCTTGAACAGTTCCCGATTTAATTGCACGATCTCATGTTTAAGGAATTTTCTACTAGTAATAATTTTTTTTCCAATAACATATTCATTTTTCCTTCATAAATATTTCTTATTTCTTTGAATTTATTATTATAAACTTGATTCTTCTCTTGCATTAAATTTTAAAGATCTTTAATTTTTTTATCTTTTACATATAATAATTCATTTTCACCATTAAATTAAGACTTTATTTTTTTTTATATTTCATTAAATTTTATTCAAAATCCTTTGTATATTTTTATATATAATGAATTATATTAATCCACTCATTTTCAAAACCAAAACTTCGTTCGTAAGTTACATTGTTTTTTTATTCATCGGATCCAATATATTTAGAGAGAATTACACAACTCTATAATTATTCTTCTAAATTATTCTCTAGATTTATAAATTATTATTCAAGATCAGTGAACATATATTGAATTATTATAAACAATAAAAATGTATAGGAAACCATTTCTCAAGGGAATTTATATATAATATACTTTAGTGAAGTAAAAGATTGATAATAGAGACAGTCAATGATGTGATCACTATCACTAGTTCTGGGCTCATTTTGAAGAAATGTTTTATAATAATTTTTTCTCACCTCTGGATTTCTATAATGAATTGTTATATTTTAGTTTAAATTGTTTTCCATAACTTTATTAGTGTCTCTAACTACAATAACACTAACCCCTAAGTAATATAATTCATTTTTAGAAACACTAAGACTATAATGAATTTTATTTACCTCTGTAGTCATGAGGGTTATCTTCTCATAATCATATTATTCAATAGAATACATATTAAAAAATATAATAAAATTCATCCACTTTTATTACCAATAAATAGTGTTGAGTCCTATTTCTATGATAAGTATTTTCTCAACCTCATTTAATCACTTTTTTTATTGTTTTTTATTTTCAAGGTAGATGAATCTTACATGGTAGCTTTGATAAGAAACTTAATGGATTCTATATGTATACACATCATTCTAGCATTGAAAAGAGAAAATTACTTCTTCAAAAAAACATCAAATATGAGAATCCATAAATGTGATACTCACTCTGATACCAATTATTAGGATCACATAGGAACATGCCTAACATTGATGGTGGGTGAATCAATATTTGTACATTTTATTCCTTTTTTAAAAATTATCCTTTATCCCCTCCTCAATTATTTAGTTAATGTATCTGATCCTATACCCCATTCTATTCAAAATTTAGTTGGAATCCATATATTTTAAGAAGGAAATATAATAATATCACTATAGAATTTTTAGTGAAATTCACCTCCAAGAAGAATGACTATGTCCCCAGTGATACATAGTTGTTATCTAATTAAAACAAAATCCTTCTTATTATATAAATAATAATGATCAAGGGTATGGAAATAGACCTACTATTATAGCACTAACCAGATGAAAATCAAGCACTAACTTTTTATTTATTTTAGTATAAGAGAATATATTTTTAATTTCATAAATTAAGATCACATGTGTTGGCTCGAGTCCCTCCTAGACTATGTGGAATGATGTTATTTCTCCCTTTTTGTAATCTAATAGTCTCCCTGAATCTTTTTAAATATTATATAGCGTATGTAACATATAGGTTGACTCTCTCACCTTATAATTATTAATAGATAAAACATTATTATTGGTTGAAAACTATCTACATATTATTCAAATCATAAAGGATATCATCTTTTAGAATTATAACTCCTTCCTCAGTTTCCCTTGAAATTTATAATGAAAAGTAGTTACCAATGTCTGGATCTCTCTCTTTTCATTCTTCTTTCAACTTGAGTACTATTTTTAGTATGCGTGCAGTTGATTATTCTCACCCAATTATATTCTCTTAATCTATAAATATATATTATAAGACTGTATGACTAATATTTTCTATAATTTTTATAAATATAACATAGTTTATTTTCCATAGTTTAATATTTTTAAACATCCTAAGATCTAAGACATTAAAAACTAATACTTATTTGGCCTTCTTCTCATTCAATTTTTCTATAGAGTCAAGATATGTAATAATATTAAAAAATCCATTATGATATCAAAATTATCACATCCTCATTTAATTCTTACATGAAATATTCTCCTTCAATAATGCATAGGTAGACGTGATACATGAATCACAACTTTCACAATTTTCTCTTCCTCATTTTTTGGATCAAAGCAACACCCATGGATCTTCATCATATTTTAAATTCTGTAAGAATCATAATATTAATTTATTTTAATATTGGATTACATGGCCTCGATGGGTTTATTCTTATTTATCTGAAAATATCCTCATATTCATCTTTAAAAAATTCACAATGTATTGATACTTACATAAATGGATCATCTTTGCATATACTGAAATCATGATAGTAAAACCTCAAGATGATGTTTAATAGTTAGATCTTATGAATATCCTTATGATATTCTAAAAATATGATTATGAATTTGATCCTTTCCATGATGTTGATGATAATTATGAAATTTACAATGTAATGGTGAATGATCCTTATGCACTATGAATATTCCTTATAAATATAATAATTTATCCTTATGAACTGAAACATTATCATTATTAATATTCCATATCATCGTCCTAATTTCATATAAGATAATATTTATACATTTTTTCTCTTTTTATTATCCTTCTGGATCTCACATCAGTGCTTCTGTGTTACACTTATCCTTTTAAGCATCTATTTTTACCCTTCCATGATCCAACTTTTACTTCGGGAGAACTATCAATATTCATTTTAACATATTATATTCTTGAACATATTATTTTTGTGTTCATATAGAGTAAAATTATTTTTCTAGCGAACTTCACATGATCCTTTTTATTATTCAAAAATATCATACATAGATAAAATCCACTTTCTTTATTCTTAGTTTCAATTTTAGTTCATAGATCCGGTCATTCCTACTTATTTTAATATTACAATGATTCAATTAAATTCAATATTTACTTATCTAAAGTCATAGAAACCTCATATAAAGTTAATCATGTCTCATATATGGATTCACTTGTATATGATCTCTTTAAATATTACCCTTACATGTATGAGTTCTTTTAACATGTTTCTCTTTTAACTTCTCAAATCTCTATGGCCAGTGGCTATGACCCTTAAGTAGATAATGGGTACCTTTAAACAACTTACTTATCATATGTATTACCTTCACATATCTAGAAAACTAACCTCAAAATAGTTATTATAACATCATCATAACCCTAATGCAGGTATATACTACCTTTAGACAGATTCATCACTTCGAATTCACCCATATATATATTGGAGATAACCTTTATGAAACATGGAAATGAAAATTATACTAGTTGTTGAATTCCTAAACTACCATTATTCATAAATTGTATCTCACAATGTAACTTAATGTATTTTTTGAAATTTCTAGATGAACATCACACAAAATAAATAAAATTTATTTTACCCATATCAAATGTTATAACCTACATAAACTTGTTCCAAATTTATCCTAATCATGTTAAAAAATGGGGGTTCAAAACCCATTGGGTGTGGGTTTCTATAGTAGCGATAGGGTACTATAGCAGCGGTGGGTATTGTGCAGTACTATAGAAGGCAGGTACTGTAGAAGTACTATTCACAAAATGGGCCTTGAGCCATAAATTTGGGCCTACAGACCATGTAATGGGATAAATCCCCACTGGGCCTTCGGGCTATGTAATTGGTCTCCCTCTACCAATTTGAAAAGAGTCCTTTTCTTTTCTTTAATAATAAATTAGGCTTTGGCCCAAACCTTTACAAAAAAAGTTAAAAAAAACATAAAATCTCATTCAAATATTTTTTCTCACTTAAATTGTCTTTACACATTAAAATTAATAATATCCCTATAATAATCACATATTATATTCAAAATGATTACTATCCAAGTAAAATAAATATTATAAGTACCTCCGCCACCTCAATTTTTTGTGTCTTCATGTGAATGAATTAATAGGGTTTTTAGTGAAATGATTGTCATAATCCCAATTTTCCGCAACATTGTCAATAACTTCATAACACTTGTAATAAATTATTCATAAACAAATTAACATGATAAAATTCATCACTTATTGATAAAAAATAGACCACAAAAATAATGTGGGTTTAATGGTTATCTTAGAGCATAGATGATGTGAATATTAATCTCATCATTTATTGGGAGATGAAATTTTTTGATGAAGAAAATTATATTTTTAGTGAGTATGATGTTTTAAGTGATGAGAGGAAAGAAGGGGGTATTATAAATAGTAATTAAAATAGATAAACTAATGAAATTAATAAGAAAATTTAGATTATTAATGTAATAGAGGATTTTGTAAAAGATATAAATAAAAAGTAAATAAAATAGGGAAAATAAATTAGTATTTAAATTATAATTTAATTTTATAGGGTAAATTAATAAATACAATATTGGTCTTATGGATTTGGATAATAATATACTCTAAAAAGAGTAATTTTATTTTATATAAATTATTAACATGTGCCTATGTAGAATAATATCATCATAGAACATTATTTGATATAGATTAGGAAACCTATTTCCAATCCATTATTAGATGACATTGTCAGGTAAATTCTATCAAAAAGACTTTAAAAAAAATGATTATTGCTGGGATCATAAATCTTTTATTTCATTCTTAGGAATTATATTTTAGGATTAATTTAATTATTTTTTATGAATTTTTTTTATGAAAAATAGTATATTTCATCCATATATTATCTCTTTAATGGAATAGATATTGTAATTTAACATGTTTTTTGAGGACCTTTGTGAGAATAGAGGAAGTAACATGATGAAAAAATGAAAAAGAGAAATAAAATATCCATCATATTGGGTTTTTTAAATTATTTATATATTTTAATTCTCAATATTTAAATATTAATTTTAGTTCCAATTATTTTATCCCATTATTATATTTATTTTTATATTTTTATCTTTGACACTTGTGTATATATAGAATACCATCATACCTTATTTTTAAGGTAATTTTTTAATGTAATGAATATGTGATAGAATGAGTGAATGAGTAAGTATAATCATAACAGCATTGATTTGATGAATTTTATTTAAGAAAATATTTTGATTTATATAAGTGAAAATTCTCAATCATTTTTATTATTTAATTTTTGAAAGTTTATTTCAATTTACAGATGGTTATTATTCATGCAATGAGTGGTTTTAAAAAATTTAATCTCCCATTAATAGGAAGTATTATCAATAAATCTTTAATATTCATTATAATACTTACTCTTCTAAGATATTCTTCAGATATGAATCACTACCAAAACTTATATTTGGATAATTTATAAAACATGAAAATTTTTAAACAACATTAAAATAATTAAGGCAATAAATATATTAATTTTTAACCCTTTCAATATAGAGACCTACCTTATTATTTTTCTTTTTTCTAAGCATGCATTGACCATGAATTTTATTATAAGAATCAATATTTCAAATATATTTCTCTTTTCTACCTTTATCATAGTATTTTATCATGATTTACAATGAAATAACTATATGTAAATAGTTATTTCATTATTTTTATGGGGATAAAATGTATATAAAAAGAGATGATGTGAGAGGTTACAGTTAGTTTAGGAAATGTTCAATAAATTACCTTTCATTACATTTTAATGTTAACCATTATAATAATATATTAATAAATGAAAATATTTTGAAAATATAGAAAATAATAGATTAGTTTTATTTCCATGAACTATAAGTATTTGACATATGGTAAAAGATTTTATGGGTGTTATCATTTGAAAATGTGAAGGAGTATTATTTCAGTTAGATTTAAATTAGAAATCATAAATTTCAATTTTAAAGTTATTCATAATATTTTAATCTTGATTTTAAATTCATGAGTTAGTAATCACCCACATTAATCCTCAAAATAACCTTTAAAAATAAATCTCAATTTTTTGAGTATCATTTATAAATGGAGAAGTAGATATATTAAAATATAATAGATAGAGTGAATATACAATAGATTCAACATAACTCTAGTTAAATTATCATTTGTGAGGAGTGACATATTTTTATAGTAAGGTGGACATTAGTGTGTGTAAAAATTAATAATAAGATATAATATTTGAATGGAAGAAAAGAAAAATATCATCAATTATTGTGGAAAATTAAAAAACATAGTTCATTGGTTTTCCTGAAAATCATGAGTTAATTAATGCTATTATGTGATTCTGTAATGTTCAAAGCATTAAATATTTTTTTACATTATTGACTATGCTATTTAATGAATGGATATTATCGATTTTCTTTGTGATTGTTTAGATATATATGCCTGGTGAAAAAAAGGTATTTAAGTATGGGGAACATTAAGAGCTAAAAAATATGAATTATTTTAAAGAAAAATCAATTACTATTGTCAATGTTTTTGGGTTTTAAATGTTTAATAGTACTATTAATTTTTAATGGTCTTTGGAAAAAATTAAAGGAAAATTAAATTTCTATATGTTTTAGAGTTCCACTGAACACATCATGGTTAGCTTTAAGGGAGAAAATAGATAAGAAAATTCTCTTGAAGTGGGGATCCCTAGGAACTACAAACATGATTATCTATATTAGATGAATTATATAAAATATTTCATTATAATATATTCTTAAGACATTTGAGTGTTAGAGTTTAGAGAATTATGATAAAATATTACTTTATAAATCTCATATCAATTTTAACTAATTGATATTATTTCCAGTATATAAGAAAATTTTTAATCCATAACAAGCCTTCAATATATCACAAAAAAAATCAATATAATTTTATCTTATATAAATTTCATATTTTTTTATTATTTTTGTAAGATTAGGAAATTGAATCATTTGAAAATAGTGAGCTCAAATGCTCAGTGATGGTAAACATAAGAGATAAAAATTAGATACCATAAGTGAGCTTAAAAAATCATATGGGTACAATCAGGATGCATAAGATAGTTATACCCAACAAATAATAAATCATAAATAATGGGAAAACAAAATAATACATCATAAAATTGTCTCATATCATAGAGGAAAGGTATAATTGTGAGTCATGGAACATCCATAAACATAAAAACCATAAAATTTTGGATTAGCTGTAATAACTTATTTTCCATAGTGGTTTAGGATTCACTCACTTATTTCCTTTTGTGGAATATGCTTCACTCACTAGTTTCCCATAGTGGATCAACCATCACAACTTGTCACCGATTTTTTATTGAGTATAACTGTTCATCTCATTATTATCTCATGAGAGGTAAAGCTTTATCCAACACATTGAAGAGGAATATTGGGCTAACCCATCACATAAATATTAAATATTTAGATGTGTCCAATAATAAAAACTATAACTATCACATCATTAAAATCTAGGAATAAAAATTGGTTTATTTTAAATTTCCAATAACAATCATTCACTTTTTAGAATATAAAAATTGAAAATGTGTTCCATTCAAAAGATTATAAAGAACAAATTGAAATAAAATATGATTCATTTCATTTTCAAATGTATTTAAATAATTATTTCATTAATAATTCCATAAATAATCACAACATATTAATCCCATGAAAAATAAATGGATACCCAATGATATCAATTAACTTTCTATGGAAATACAATTTAATCAAGATACTAAAGAATATGGTATTTAAAAAATTAGAAAAATGATATATGATTAAGATAATAATTTTACCTAATCAATAGATGTACAATGTTTAGGTGAATACCAATCAATCAAAGTAATAATAATACGATACTCATAGAGGAAATAGTATGAACGAAAATTTATATTTATACACAAAAAATGATTTTTCATAAAAAAAATATGTGATGGATAATTTCACCAAAATAGAGTGATATTATATAATCCCTCAGGATATAAAAGGTATATGTTTACATTTTAAAAACATCCTTGATCAATTGGAAGATAATTCAATTGATAATGAACTATATAAAAAATACTTTTAAGGAGATTTGAAAAAAACACCTTGAATATTATAAACATCCTTGATCTTCTAAAAAAATTAAAAAATATTTTATAAAAATAGGAGAAATATAATTTATTTTAGAAAACTTGAAAATATAAATATAAAGTTTCATATTAAATTAAAAAGGTGGGGTAAAGATATTCTCACATAGAAAATTTTAAAAGTGGTTTTGAGAGAACATTTTCAACATATTAGTGAAATAAATAACCTATGTTTAAATTTAAAACATTATTTTCAAAAAGTTGAATTAAAAAAATTGGAAACAATTTACCTATGAGAATTTTACCTCAATAAATTATTCCTTGAAAATTTATAATGATTATCAAATATATTTATGGGGGAAGGTAAAATATTTTATTTCAGAATGATGGAAATTATTTTTTTAATATTTTGAAAGATCATCATCTGAAAACCCACATCATAAAAATAGTATTAAATTTTCATTTTAAAACAGGGTAAAGTGAATATTAAGAATCATAGAAAATAATTTATATCACCTTTCCCATCAAGAGAGGACAACATTGGCGGGAAGGAAAATATGGACCTGGATGAAAAGATTAATTGGTATTTATTGGAGATATTCTTACAAATGTTATACTTTTATTTAAAAGTACATGTTACCAAAAAAGGTTTTATTCATGATTAAAATTTATTTCCATAGAAAACAAATATAAAATAAAGGAATTGTAGGATAAAAAATCATGAAAATATATTCAAATAAGAAAGACTGTGGCCCATGTAATTGAAAATTATGTAGATTAAAATCTTACAGAGTTTATAACATATGAATCAAAAGATATTCTAAGTATGATCATGAAATATAAATTAAAATATTATATAATGGAAGATATTTTAATATTTTAATTAAATTGGGAAGTGAATGTATCATAGAGAATAAATTATAATGTATAATACCAAATGTGTCCCATAGAGTTTAAAATGAGATTAATAAAACCTTACCATGTTTCAAAACATAGTAAAATGCACTCTAATATCATTTATAACAAAAATGAATATCTTAATCACCTGTTTCAAAGGCATCACATATACATAAATGTTATAAAGTTAATTTATATTTATTATCTACATATATGTTAGTTAGTTGCTATCTATTTTAAATATCAGGTGTGAGTAATATTGATCATTTGGAAAATGTTTTGTAATCATAATGTTGTTTTTACATCCTCAAACAAATTTCATAATTAATAGGTAATAAAATTTACTATTATTTATTCTTTGTAGTTATTTTATATAGTTCATGATGAAGAAGTTGGTGATTATATTATTTCGATAATCTATAATGATTGAACAATGGTTCCTTAATTATTGAGGTAAATTTTTATATTGACATTTGAGAATAAAAAATAATTATACACTAATTAGTATCAAATATTATATTTCTAAATCCACCATTGATATAAATTTATAACATTTTTCATGTAGGCGGTTAAATCAACCCAATAAGATCATGTTACAATCCATGTGTGAGTATTTTATTGGAAGAGACTCATTTCTTAAAATACAATTTTCATAATAGTATATTAACATTATTTATATGTTTTTAAGGTGATTAATCAATAAATTTAAGAGTTATAATAGGAATGAAATTGATAAATATGGTGTCACTTATAAATAAATTACTTTTCTGATTTGTATGTTGGTTTTAAAATTTTAGTTTTACAATGATCACATATTATTAATATTACTTAAAGATTCATTAATTCATATTTCCAAAATATAAATCATGAAATAAGTAACATTTATATTCACTAAACCCATTTATATAACCATTATTGAATGGTGGTGATAAAAAATTTAATGTGTCATTTATAGTGGTGCTAGTCACCCCACACACATGAGAAACATTTTCATTTCTTTCGATTTAATGGAAGAGGAAAATATAATGGTTATTCCATAAATTTCAGTATATTATTTATAATAATGTAATAGTATCCATGTTTTTATAATTTTTTGGATGATGGTGCATGATAATGATAATGAAATGAAGTAAAAGGGTATGTAAAACTTATACGGTGAATTCAAATCCCCTTTTGAAGTATCATTATGAAATGATGGATATGAGGAACTTTGTAGAGGATAGAGGGTGGGAAATTTATATGGGGGATTAGAAATAATTAAATTGGTAAAATATTTATGGGATGTTTGAACTAGTGTTGTGGGTTCAAAAGGGTGGAAGTGATCCCCCATTATAGGTGAAAAATATGGATAAATCATCGTGAAATAATGGTTGATAAGTGGTAGGAATTCAATTGCATGAGATTTAGGTGAGTTGTGTGGTTAAATTTTAGTTATACATGTATGTATGAGTTTACTACATATAAATGTTATTTTATAGGTTCTATGTGTCAAATTGATTTTGAAAAAATTGATTCACATAAGATTACCCATTTTAATACTTATTAATCTTGATTAAATTTTAAAAATGTTTATTGTTTTATAAAAAACACATAATATGAAAATTCATTTCAATTATGGGTAAGATAAATCTAAATTTACAGTCAATTTAATAAACTTTTAATTTATAAATATGATAAAATTAACTTTTTAAAATAAAACATAGAATGTGTTGAAATGTTTTTTGCAGAAAATTCCTTTTTAATCATTAAGTGTTCATAATATTATTTAACCATGATTAAAAATTAAATTATTGTTAATTTATTTTTATATAATTTTAAACATCATACTAGAGTATTTATTTTAAAATTGAAAATTTTAATTTAAGATCACAATATTTAGAATAAGTATCATTAATTGAAAAGTAATTGTTTTACCATGAGAAACAGTATTTATTTTAGTAAATTAATTTTATGCCAAAATATTAAATTGAACTTATTACATAACATTTAAATTTGGATATAAAATATGAAATTAAGTTTATAAAATAAATTTTTCAAATATTATAAAAGATAATTTTAATATTAATGAATGAAAACTTAATTTTGAAAAAAAATCTATATGTTTAAGATTTATGTGTAGTATAAATTTATCAATGTAATTTAATTTAATGATATAAATTATTTTATTATAAAATAGATAATATATATGTGGCTAAAAAAATTCCATAAAAATATTAACTTTAAAATGTTTTATTAAAATAAAAATACTTAAAATATTAATTTTAAATTAGAATAAAATACTACTTATGTTCTAAAATGGTCAACATATGTTTTCTACGTTGAAAATGATATTTTGAAATACATAGGTTTACTCTGCAAATAAATAATTTTTCAATTATATGTTTTTATAATTTTATAGCTATTTCTCATAGATTGATAAAGTCATAAAATTTTAAATTTTGGTAATAAACTATAATTTGAAATATTTAATTAAAAACAAAAAATTTATAAAAAATAAAAAATATACTATGGATATTTTAATAACACAAATTAAAATTTCAAATTATAAAATTTTTAAAATTATATTTTCATTTATAAATAAAATATATAAATAAAAAGAATTATTGAAAAATACCCTTTTAAAAAACCAGGAGATCTTAATCCTATTTTTTATGAATTTTTAATTATGTTTGGACCACTAGGTTAGATACCCTGAGAGGGAGGGTGAATCAGGGTATGAAAAATTAAAACAACTGCCCATATTGATCTTGTTTTGCTGTTATGAAAAACTCTCTTCTCTCTCTTTCCTTTAGCGAAGTATAAAAAACATAATTCATGCACAAGACACAAAAAAAATATACTTGGTTTAGCCTCACTAGGCTATTTCTAAGGATCATACACCGGTGATGTATCGATATACCAAATCCACTAAAAGTGCACTTCTGTTTACAATGTTCAGAGTAGTATCACTATCTCTCTAGGTTTACAACCACTCACAATAAGAAATCTCACTGCTCTCTCAACTGAAGTGTGATCACTGCTTCTTCAGAATATCTACTCAAAATTTATAGATCTATAGGTATTATCATTATCACAAATTTATTTTTCATAATTAACAATTGATAGATTATCTATTGAAGAAAAAATTTTACCCACAGATGTATCTTCCTTTTCCATAGACTTGAACTGGGAAACCTCAAATTTTACGCGTAGCCCTTACTGCGCCTTGCACGTAATTCCCTTGCCTTGTCTGAAAATATCTCTTTTTTCATGCAATCCCAAGTACACTTTTCATGCATCCTCAAAAATATTGTGGAACCTTTATTTTATGTGAAATGTAAACTTTTACGTGCAACACCAATTTTTACTCGCCACACCAGATTTTTCACGCAACTTTCTTTGCGTATTTTTTACACATACCAAGGATCATATATTCTATAAATATTGATAACAACTATGAATGAGGGGGTCACCTCATATTTATAGAAAAACTCAAACCCTATGTGAGAAACACTCCTTGATCACGTAATAATGTTCGAGCACTGAAAACACATCTTCCTCACAACACTGTATTTTGCGCACTGCTCTAATATTTCCTACACCTCATGCCTTTTCAAATTTTCGAGCCTCTAATCTCAAAATACCTCTTGCACGAAAAACTCAATTCGTCTATTTCGCACAACACTCTAATATTTCTCAGACCACTCTAATATTTCTCGCACCACTCCAGATCGTCCATTCCTTTTTCAAGATTCTTATGTCAATCATGGATTGTAAACAACATATATTGAACATGAAATATCACTATTGATTCCCCCTTTGTCAACAAACTGATCTTCTAAACCCTCCTTTTCAACAAACAAAACATTGAGGTTTACTTTTTCAACAAACACAATCACCTCAAAAATACATCAATGCTGTCTTGGGGGATTGTTTTCCAAAAAATTGATTATAATATTTTTTACTAGTGTTTTTATTATTATTAAATTATCTTAATAATATAAAATAAAATATCTTAACTAATTTTTGTTTGATTTTTACTATAAATAAATTTAATTAACACAAAATATAATTAAATAAATTATTTAGTGAAATATTTTTTCAGTATATACCCCTCCAGTTAAGTTAATTGAATCATCAAAATTTTAACGGTTACTCATTGATGATGGTAAATGAGGGTATTATTATAAAATTTCATTATTAAATATATAACTTCTAATTTTACATCTACCTTACTCCCATAGGATATTAAAAGTTACTTTTCTTTCCAAAAACAATATTAATCAATCATACAATCAAAATATTCATCATATACACACATTAATCATATATTCTAAATAAAAAACATTTCCATTAACTATATGATTCTTTAAGAAATTAAATCTTTAAAAAATAATATATTAATTTAATAATTAATTCTAATCATTATCAAATATTTCATAAAACCACGCCCTATTATATATATACCATATACCAAAAATTGAGATAAAATTCCCCAAAAATATCCTTGAATAATTTTTCATTAAATCATTAATCAAGTACAAAGATATACAAGCTATCTAACTAACTTTTATCAAAATCAATCAATATTTTATTACCTCAAAATCAATCAAATATAAAATAAAGGAGTTTTTTATAACTCAATTAATTTTCTATAATAGTTATCCTAAAAATATAACCTTATTATAAAATCACTTTCTAAGGTTACATATACCATTGAATATATGTTTCCAATACATCAAATAAAATTTATTGGAGAAGAAATTACTATATATTTTACATAATTATCATTATTGTTTTTGATATACTAGAATATCATGGATAAATATCACTCACTAATGAAAATAGATAAGATTATCAAGAATAAATTTCTCTTTTGATATCAATCTCACTAAATTAGGTAAGATTGGGAAACTAACCTTTTCCATTATAGAATGCATTTACCAATATTCTCATCTATTTAAGTATGAATCCTTTTTTAGGTTATAATACATAATTTTTTTGAGATACATAACTTTATCAACTTAATATTCATGATCTTATTTCAATAAAACATTAAGAACCATAATAGTTTTCAATAAAATCCGTGTAAATAAACATATGAATATGAAAACTCAATTCTAATGTGTATTCTCAAATGAAACCTTAATTTAATACTTTAATACTTTCAGTTCTATTTATATTTCATTAAGTTAGGTTCCCTTATACTTTTTAACCGAATCCATTAAAGTAAATAAAGAAAAATCATTTATAATGATATGTAAAGAGAATGTTATAGACCAAAACATGTCCCTTGGGCGTATCCAACCAAGTGTCCAGTTAAGCATCATTTTCATACACTAGGTGACAATCAGATTAATACGCAGTATTCCCTTTTGTTTTTTACCCCTACATACATTTTTTACCTAGCCTATATCCATTTATAGTATTAATATAGGGATTTCATTTCAAGGAAACCACATACTATAAAATTTAAAAATTTTCAAGATGTTATCCTATACAAATACTTTTCTATAGGGTTTTAATATTGTTTTATAATCCTAATAAAAATAATATTCAATATTACCTCAAATAACCTAAATTCTAATCTATACCTAGTAAATTATGATTAATAATATCTTATCAGACCTTATATTATCCTCAACTAATATCCTATCCTCTAAATTTATCTAAACCCCTCTTTAATACCAACTAAGTAGCACTAAAACCCCTAGATGTGTCCATATAAACTACATGACCTAAAGAAAATATATCATTGTAATAAATTCCTAAGACCTTTCAGGTTTAGGGTTTGATAGATTCAGTAAAAACACTTATTTTTAAAATAATAGAGATTTTTCCAGTCAGAGTAGTCATTTAGTCCATAATAGGTATTCATCATCTACTATTAATTCTACACATAAGATAATCTTCTTGATATTTCATTGTTTTCTTATCTTTATAATTTAGAGAAATGAAAACATAAAAAATGGGTTATCTCAGATGATCAGTAAGGGTACACAAAAGGGATAATAATCAAATATTGTAAGTCCGGATAAGACTAGTATATGTTTATAATTAGGATATATCATAAAGTTATATCCAATAAATATATATTAAATCATATCATAACATATGAATACATAAATAAAATTCCAAATATCATTTAAAAAGGAATACGAGATAATTGTGTCACATAAATGAGAATAAAAATCATAATATTGTGGATTTGCTATCAAAACCTATTTTTATTTGTGTTTTAGTCATCACTCACCTATTTAACTTTGTTAGACATGGTTCAATAATCTATTTCCATAGTGTATCAGGCCTCATAACATGTTTCCCATTTTTTTTATTTAGCATAACTACTCATTTCACCATTACATAATTAGATATAATATTTTACCCAATGAATTGGAAGGATATAAAGGGCCCTCACAACACTTAAATATTAACCATAAATATGCATTCAATAAGAAAATATATAACCACCACATCATTTAGTATTTGGAATAATAATGAGTATCATAAAACTCTCTAATAAAAATCATTCACTTCACTACAAATAATTTTTTTCATTTTCTAAAGGTTGGATTAAGGGTTGCCGGTACCCATTACAAAACATCACCACTTCCAATTCACCACTTCACAACATCTAGTTCCAATTCACATTTCAAATTTCAAAATCAAGTAAACTAAACAATTTCCCTCGATCTGCATACCATCAAGCTTCACAGCTTTCCATTCACCATCAATCCACTCACTCCCTGGAGACGCACACTTACCATCGAACCCATCAACGTCAACTACAAGCTTTCATCGTTCATTGCCAGAGATAACCCCTCTGGCATCGCCGCGACATAATCATAGACTCATCCAAGACATCACGCACCCCACGATCAATAAATCGTCAGTGAGACATTCCGGGACAATGACAGACCACCACCTTCATCACATCCCACCAGAGATACAAAATCAAAACTTAAAACAATCGTCATAAAAATCTTAAGCCACGAATAACCAATACTCCTGATCTGTGACGTCTCAAACCATAGCTTTCCATGAAGCGAACGACCTTATCTGCATCATCCAGAACGCCGATGAACTTCCCCGTCATTTGTCGCCAACTTCACCGTCAATGGTCCAAATCCAAATCCATAGTCAAAAAACAAACAAAACAAACCCAAACCCCAATCCGAAATGAAAATAATTCACTTATTATACCATAAAGAGCCCACATAAATATATTTGATTTCATTTAATACATCAGAAATAACCCATAGAAATAAAAAAAGGTTTTATATCCTTTTTAAAAATAATCACATAATAATATCATTCATTATTCCATAAATAAAGATAACATGATAAAACCATTGGAAATAAATTGGTATCCACTAATATCAAGTATCATTCTTGGTAAAAAAACATTAAATCAGGATAATAAACCATATTGTATTTACACTGTATTGATAAAGGGTAGAAGGTTAAGAAAATAATTTTCCCCAATCAGTTAATGTGTATAATATAATTGAACACAGATAAAAAAAATATTAAAAACAATTTTATTGAAAGAGGAAAGGAATCAGAAGAAAATGTATTGTTATACTATGAAAAAAATTAGGCAGGAAAAACGTAGTGATGGATGATTTTCCAAAAAGATAAGGAAATTAAATGATCCATCTTGAGAAAGGAATAGAATGGTTGTATTTGAATAATATTCTCAATAAATAATATTATATCCTAAAGGAAAATGATTTATATGAAAAATAATTTTTTTGAGTTATAAAAAAATAACTTTGGCAATGAGAAATATCTATGATCTTTTGAAAAAATTTAAAAAGAAATATTTTATTAAAATAGGTAGAAATTAATTTATTTTATAAACCATGAAAATATTGAGGTAAATTTTCATATAATAGGAAAAAGGTGGTAAAAATGTTTACTCCCTTGTAAAATGTTAAAATATATTTATAAAAGGAATTTTTAATAAGTTTATAAAAAGATAAAGTAATGGGTTTCCTTTAGTGGTTATTTTCAAAATGAAGAAGTGAAAAATTTGGGACAAATTTACCTTTGAAAATATAATTCACCATTTTATTTATTTAAAATTAATAATTACTATCAAGTAAATATAGGTTTGATTATAAACAAAAAAAATTTAAATGATGGAAAGCCAAATTTTTTATTATTTTTAAATACCTTTGTTTGAAAACCGACATCGTAAAAAGAGTATTAAATTTTTCTTTAAAAATCTGTAAAGATAATTATGAGAATAATATAAAATAATCGATATTATATATCCCAAAAATCAAGGATAAAATTGGAAGTAAATAAAATACACACATGGAATAAAATCATTATTTTAATGAATGGTATTCATTATCACCCACGTTATACTTTTATTTCCAAAATCATTATATCAAAGAAGTTATTATAAGTGATGAGAATTAATTACACTATAAAACAAAATAAAATATATAATAGAGGAATCATAGAATCCCCTAAATCATGACAATTTTATTCACCTAAGAAACACTAGGACCCAATGAATATGAAAAAATAGACATTGACGAAAATATTCATTGGTATTAATGAAATTTATTCTCACTAACTCTATATATTTATTTTAGTAAATATTTTATCAAAGAATTTGTTATTAATCATGAGAAGTGATTTCCCCAAAGAAAAAATGAAATACCATATAAAATAGTGGAATATTAGGATCATATAATTCTTTAAAAGTATATTTATGTAAGAAATATTGTGATCTAATGAATCATAAATTGAGTAGATGAGACTATTATGGAATTTATAATGTAAGAATCAAAGGATCATGACAAGAATATCATGAAATAGAAATTAAAATATCATTAAATGTAAAATATGATCATATGTGAATGAATTTGGTAAGTGAATACACTATATAAAAGAAATTATTATTCATAATATTATGCATATCCCATATAGTTAAAAATGAGATAAAAAATCCTTACATTATTTACCCTCTTATTCGAACTCACTCCAAGATCAAGAATAACAATCTTAAATAATGTAACCCCAAATTAATAATATTTTAATATATATATATATATATATATTTCCTTTTATAAACTCCTTTTATTATTATTACCTATATGTTTATTAGTTAGTTATTACTTAATTTCAATATCATGTGTGAGTAATCTTGATCATTTTGAACATGTTTCATAATCATAGTGTCATTATTCATTATTCTCCCAAATTTCATTATTACTAAGCCATATATTCTACATTATTTTATAATTATTAATTATTTATAATTATAAAATTTCATTTCATAAGTATTTTAGTTATTATTCCTGATGATGAATTTGGAGGCAATCTTGTTTAGGTAATCTATAACAATTAGGTGGTGTTGCATTGATTAATGAGTTAAATGTTTATATTACAATTCTATAATGTAACAAATTAACTATTTACTAATAAATATAAAATAATATATTTATATAGGGAACATTGATAGTAATTCATATCATTGTTCATATAGGTTTTTACAGTGACTTAATAAGAACATGTTATGATTTTTGTATGAGTATGGCTAAAGAGGATATCATTTCATAATACTATCTTTATGAAAAATAGTTTAAGGACATTATTTTGATGTGTTTAAGGTGATGAAAAATAAATTTTCATAGTTATAGGTGTAAGGTAAATTAAAAATAATATGTTACATATAAATAAATTGATTTTCCTCTTGGTATGTTCATTTAGGAAGTCAGTTTCACCATGATTTCTTAATGATAATATTACATATAGAATTTCAAATATAATTTTAAATATTGTAAATCAAAACATAATAAAGATATATATCCAACAATACAATTTATTAAGCCATCCTTTAACGTTTTTTTATAAATTTAAAATGTTTCATTCATGGATATGGTTGTCCGCACACATTCATGAGAATGGTTTTCATTTTTTCGGATTGAATAAGAGAGGTGTAACAACCCTTGTCTTAAAATCCATGATCTAATGGTTAATTTATTACATTGGTACTAGATAAAATATATTTTAGTCCAAAGTAGAAACTAGTTTCGTAGTATTGGTAAAATATTCTCATAATTGAATATCATATTGAATTTGTAAACATAAAATACATAACATAGTGAATGTAAATATAATGCATACTTGAACACCTTCAATGATCCCTTCTTCATATCAGGTGGAAAGGAAAAAATAGGGTGATCATAGATGCATAGTAAGGGTTGTGTAAAACTTAATATATCATTATTAAATAAGTAATAATATATATGTAAAAGTGAATAACTGAAAACAAATTCCACTTGATCAATAACTAGATCCTATGGAATAATATGATAGGAATAAATGATGATAAAATGATTTCACATAAATAGTAAAATGAGCTTAAAAATTATACATGAATGTCATAACTATTAAATTAATTACATAGACATAAATTATTGACTTCATAATGATGGAATGGATAATTTTGAACATCTAAAACTTACTGTTGAAGCCTTGTTCCAAGACATCTAAATACCACCAAGGCCTCATGCCGAGAGATCTACATAACTGGGTAAGGCCTCTGTCAAATATCCAATCTAGTTTGTCTCATGAGACCTACCAATTCATTGAGGGGAAATTTAATTACAGGCCCCACCCACTAATTAATAATTCCAATCCATTTATCATACTAATAAGTAATAAAACCTAATCAATATGCCCTAAAAATCAATAACTGTCTAGAATCAATGAAATATGAAATATCAATAATTTCCCTATTAAAACCGACCATAATACATATAAGGAAATATTATTTATTGTTTCATTATATTATATCCTCAGTAATGAATAATATTCATCAAATTATATTGACATTAATGATGATAGTTATATAAGATAGCTGAAATAACTTTTTGAGGAAAATACCATTTTTTCATGGAATAAATTATCTAAAACTTTTCCAAATATTAAGGTAAAACATTTATATGAAAGTAACCTTGAATATTTTTAATGTAATCATTAAATAATTGAGTTTTGATGCAATGGATAATTCCCTTCATACCGTGTTAGTTAAAAAAACATTTTATCTACACTTTTTAAAAAAATAAACAAGTGCATCATTTAGAAAATAACAAAATGATTACGTTTAAAACATTAATTATGATGTAATTAATGTTTTAAATTTTATTTACTAAATAATTTAATATTATTAAAAATAATCTTTAAAAAAATTTAAGCAATATATGGATGTGGAAGAAAAATATTCAGAACTATGTAAAAAAGGAAAGTTGGTTTTCCTTAAAACATTATTTCAGTATCATGAGTGATTAAAGAGAGAAATATGAAAGTAAAAAATTTTAATTTATAGAAATTACCATAATATAATTAATCACATAATTTTAAATATATAAATATCAAATATTTCCACACTATAGACTTTAACATATATAATCCTTAATAATGAGAAGATTGTGAACTGAACTCTTACCTCATGTCTAATTTAATTCGTATGTTATCAAACCTACTATATAATAAATATAGATTAAGTTAAAATATACTTGAAAAACAAAATCATATATATCTTACCTTATATGATTTTATTCTATCCTTTTATCAACCATTTATTATCATTTCTTGTTTAAATTCATTGTTCATGATAATTACTTCATTTTTCATATATGTTTTGGTTTGTCAGTTTAAGTCCATATAATTTTATCATGGTTTCACAATATCTAGAATTTTAATAATGATATTAATTTCATATATATTCATTATATATATTCATCCATAAAAGATAGACATCGAAAAATGAATTACACCATTCATGGAGACAGTATGTCATGCGTAGGCATGAACGCTGTTTTCACTTTTCATCAGATGGATTGAAAGAAAGGTAAATAATAATTCAACATTAAATAATAATTAAAATATCATATAAAACATATATATTCATTAAATATCTAATTACAACCATCCATATAAAATTGAAATGAAAAACAAATCACATTGCTTCGTGGAGGTTTTAGTCCACACATATCCTTGAGCGACGTTATAGTTTCCCAATGAATTATAATGTAAAAAGGTAGATACAATATTATAACTAAATTAACATAATTATTCAGTAAATATAATATATGAAATTATAGAAAATTAATTATATCTTTATGTTGATATAGTAAGCAGTATATATGCATGAGTGATACTTTAACTACCCATTTGGTGGAAAAAAAGAGTGGATAATGGTGGTTTAACAATAATAAAAACATTTAGGTATATTGATAATACTGGATTTATTATTTTTTAGTAAATACTATAGATTTATATTAAGTTAAGGAATAAATAAATTAAAAGAGCTTAGGTAATATGATTTTCAATTTTTGGGAGACCTCTGTTAGATCCTTTCTTATAGAACATAGGGTTGGTATTTTGAGAATACCAACACCTATTAAAATTTTCTAAGGTTGTTGAGAAGATAAATGCGCACATTTTGGTCAAACTGGTTGGAAAAAATTGGTGTAAAGAAATAAAATATTGGTATTAAATTTTATATTGAAGGGAATTTGTCACATGGGTTTTTTTAAAAAAAATTAATATAATATTTTTGTCATTCCGAATAAAAATTCTTCCAATTTACCATATATTTAAATAAAAAGAGGTTATGGTATCAATATTATAAACCAATGATATTTAGAAACATTTTTTAATAACACATAAAAATTATAATAGACGAAAATTTTATTCGATAGAATAAATGTTATGAAACAAATATCTTAAATAACCAATGAACTATATTTCGTTAAATTTAATCTATTTGATAGCATGTGGAACATACAACCCTAGGTCAAGATGAACTGTAGTACAGTATACAATTATAACCATTCCATTAAATTGGTGGGTTTGAATATTACAAAATAAATTTAACATTTTATATGGTTCACACTAGTGTAAAATAAATTAGATGGTTATTTATTGATTATAAATAAAATAAGAACCATTTGAAAGAAAAATATTTTTTTTCTGAAAAAATTTATATTTTTATAAAATGTAGTCTAGTCGTTCTTTACTCAAAAAATTTGAAATTAATTTTTACCAATTTTATAAATTTTATTTGAAAAAATAAGATTCATTTTTTAAATCTTCATTTCAAAGTTATCTTTGGCTGATTTGTTGATAATTTTCTAAAATATTAACATTTTCAGACAATAATGAAAAATACTGGTTTTTATTTTAAATTGTCTTCTATTTTAAAGCATTTAAAAATTAATATTTTTTTAATATTGATATAAAAGTATAATTAGTTATATTATATGTCTATTAATATAATTTTGTTCATTTTAATCAATTTCATATCCAATTTTATCATAAAATAATTGAAAACTTCTGAACATTTACTATTTGAAAGAAAGTATTCTCATCGTGTCTATGGGATTGATATTAAATTAATTTTTTTCACTTATGATAATAGAATTTGTAAAAATATATTCAATATTTTGAATCAAATTTACATAATGTATCTAATATGTTAAAATTAATTTATCACTATAGTGAATAGTAAAATCCATGAAAATTATTTACAGTGGCAAAGGAAAAAATGGGTTTACTCGGGGGTTAAAATAAAAATATAAGTGTTAAAAATGACCCAAAACTTTTATAGAACAAATTTAATGAATATATTTTAACATTATATATTCATTTTTTATCATTACACATTATTTATGATTTTTTAATGTTAAATAAATTGGTAAAACCTTTTCTTTTAAAAATTTATTATTGTTCCACTCACCTAACTTATAAAAAAAGGTCCCCCATCTCTATTACTATTCAAACTTCCAAACCCCTTTGGTTCAGATGGTACCTACCAAAATAAATTCCATAATTCCATACTATAATACAATAACCCTTATTTTTTACATAGATCAAACCCAAGAAGGCTTTTGGTGTAAATCAAAATATATTGTTTGAATAAGAGGTAACGTCTATAAACCGGGCATTTTATTTTATTTCTTCCTCCACCAGATTAAATTATAATTAAAACATAATTATATAATAACATTATTAAATAAAATATAATTTGATGTTGTTATGTTATGTTTATTATATATATCAATATCATATTCAATCAAATGGGAAATAAAACTGTCGATCATGTGTACGGTGGACTACCACTGCACGAACCAATGTAATTTGTCTTTCAACTCCAGCTTTGAAGGATGGATATAAAATTATATTTAACAAATTTATATTATATTTAGTATATTTTTATAATTATTAAATTATAATATCATATATTTATTTTTACATTCAATTGAATTTAAAATAAGTTAGCACCGCTCATGAGTACAGAAGACTACCACTTTGTGAAACAATGTGATTCGTTTTTCAAAGACGATGTACACAAAAAATAATAAATTCAAAATTAACTAAAATATGTGATATATATGAGATTATATTGATTATTTAATATTAATATATCATACACTTATTTATCCTTTCACTCGTCAGTGGAACGATATTTTCGTGTGTGCCTACGTATAGCCTACTGTCTCTACAAAGCGATGAAATTGATTTTCCATTTCCAACCTTTATGAATGATTATGAAATTGTGTATAATAATTCAATATGATATTTATAAAATTAATATCACTCTGGTTATGATTTATCTATATCCTATAGCCATAAACGAGAACATTTATAACAAAGCACGAATGAGAAAATAAGGTAATTAACACCCGAAATAATGAAAATAATGAAATATTATTATCAAACTAGTGATAATATGTTATAGGAGGATCATATATGATATTATAAATATGAATATAGTTTGGTATAAATTATTAACATTATTAAAACCATTATACATGATTTTATATTACATTAAACCAAAAGGATGCATAAGTTAAGAGACTTCGTCTTAATCTCACTTCATTGAGACATATTGTAATGAAATTTACCTAATTTATTGTATATGGTGTATAAAATTCCCATTTTACATATCATATATTTATTAATTAAAAATAATTTTATTTTAATTTTCAATTTCAATTATTTTATCCTAGGGTATTTTATATGAAAGTTACCAAGTGGTAATGAATTTCATAACACAATTTATTTTTATTGGGTCATATTACTTCTTCATTTTTATTTGATATTATAAGATTATTAGTATAAATTTTTTTGATGATATTATATTTTATTTACAAATTTTATATGGGGATTTAAACTTCATATACATAATCTATTCATTTATTAATTCGTACTTTAATGTTATGCTCTTTATAAGGGACTTCGTTTCAATTTCTCTTTATTGATAAAAATTATAAAGTTATGCACCTAATTTATTTTATATGGTGTATATACTACTATTTTTATAGGTAATATCACAATTACTTATTAATCAATAGTATTTTAAGGATCAATTTTAATTATTTCTTCTAAATGGATTTTTATATAAAAGTTACCAAGTGGAAAAGTAGATCATAACTCAATTTATTTTTATTAGGCTATCTTACCTTTTCATTATATTGTTCATTATAAATTTGTGTGATTAAAGGATTATGAATATGTTATTTTTTATTTCCACTTTTTACGTTTATTTATATTCGATACACATAATAGAATCCTTGGTTAACCCTCACATCAATGATATGATCTTTGCAATGGTTTGTTTCACAATCTCATTTTAACTAGGATTATTTATAATTAAATTAACATTAAAGGAAGTTATTTGATAATTTTATAATAAACCCCTATAATTTTAGTAACCTATTTTGATTCATGATGTTTCTAGGTAATATTACCATTTTACCACTCTTTGGTTGAAAAAATGTTTGTGAAAATGTTTTTAATAAAAAATAACATTATTTTCTTCTTCGGTTAGAAGTCATTTTTCTTTAAAAATAATGATTTCTAAAAATGGATTCAAAAATATTTTATTATGATAATATTATTTTTAAAAGAAATTTTTACCCATGTTTAACTTTTTTTAAAAAAAATTACAAGGAATCTTTATGTATTTTTTCAAAAAATGTTCCTTTGGATTTTACTGAAAATGTGAAAGGGATCATTGTTTTAAAGCACTAAGAATTTATGTAATTTCCTTATTTAATGACCACTAAACGTTTTAAGACATCATTTGTAATATTTCAAGGTTATTTTCATATAATAATTTTTAAAAAGTTGTTTTTACTTTTAGTTTTAAAAGTTATTTACCAAAATCTAAAGGATATTTTCCTCATGAATGTTTTTAAATAACTTTTTCCTGTATTTAAACACATAAATAACATAAAACCTTTATTTAACTTATAATTAATTCGTTATATGATTTATTTATTCCATATTTATTCATTATATGGATGTTTTATAATCATTTTTACCGAGGAAATTATTGACCTTCACCTTTATATTCATTTTCTATATCCATTAACTTTCCAATAAAATATTCTATTTCATGTTATCATTAGACATAAAATTCCCTCTAAATATCAATATTATTTATCATTTATATTCATATTTATTAAAAATTATATCATTTATACATACAGTGTTTTACATTGAATTATATTTGATTAATTGGGGAAATATTGATAAATTTGTATCTTTTACTCAATATGAATATTTTATGATAAGGCATAATGATCATGAACTAAATCCATTATTATATATATAAGAAATGATTTGTACATGAAGACATGGGTGGGTCACAGTAATATATACCCCCTCGATTCATTGATAGTCTCAAGAGATGAATCAATTAGAAATCCTTAGTTAATTGGGTTTATGTTTTTTACCTTTCCCTAGGTTTTAAACTATCTTGAAAAAGGTATTGATAGGGGAGGTATCATGTTATAGATGTCATGAGATATAGTAATTAATCATTTCCAATATTAATAATTCAATTCTTAACATCTATATGATTTCACAAAGGTATAATTTCTCGATGCACTTTCATTCTCAATTTACTGATTAACTGATATATATTTTTAGTTATTTTCCTTACCATATTGATTATGGTTTATCCAATTATTAATGATTTTTTATGTATAATTTTTTTTTTAGTTGTTAACCTTTATATATTTATTATTCTAGTAAAATTATTTTAAATGGTATTTTTTTAGATATCTAACTTTCTATGATTATGATGATTGATTTATCACAACTTTGGTTGTACTTAACCATTACTGATTATTTGATCTCAACATTTTTTTTCCTTTCCTAAGAAACTAGGAACTCCACTTATTATTTTTATTAATGGTTATACAAGTGGGAATAATTTAATTTAAAAAAACATATTTTTTAATTTATGATTTCAAAGGTAATATGGGAATCACATATTTATCTACATTACCAATGCTAATAAACTACTTGGTCCTTATAGATGTGATTAATTCTATCTTATGCCAATCTAATAAAGTAAGAAATTAGATTTGGGTTTTTTTAGTTAGGGTCTTTATAGATAGTGTTAGAGGAAATTTATTAGAAACATTAAAAACTAGATTTAGGAAACATAAATTAGGGAACGTAACCCTATGATAGACTTTTGGGATAAATATAAAATAAAATCCTAAAGTTTTGGTAAAGAAGATTTTATATTGTTATTCCTAGAAATATTTCCCTATATAGATAATAAAATTATATTTTGGTCTAGATTAGTTGTACCTTGGAGTAATGACTTTGAAAATGGTACAATGGGCTTGACCCATTCATCACTTGGTGCACAACCACAAGACTTACTATGAACTATGTTTGAAAATACCATAAGATATGAATTATATAATTCACATTTTAATTAGAATCCATAATTAAATATTTAAATATATTATTATAATGAACTAATTTAATCATAAGGTACCATAGACTAAAAAAATTACTTCATGATTTAAATATCCTATAAATTATTATACGGTTTATAACTATGATTATTATGGCTTACACTATGTTTTTTTTATTCAATGGTTGGAAACTAAAGGAATCATGTTAACATTGAACATTAAGAAAAATGTGGTTAATTTTAGCAACCAAATGGGATGATGAAATGAATGAATGATATCATGATTTATCCTAATCATTTATCCGAAAATATAATTAGCGACCTATATATTAACTAAGTCTTAAGCTCACCAAAGAAGAGATGGATGATGTTTTCTAAGATCTCGAGACATTGAAACCAAAGAGTAAATAAGGATCAATTTATAACATCCATAAAATATGGAAATAGACACCTAGAAATGTATCTCAAAGGAATGAGAAAATTATTCATGTGTGGAAAATAAGGGCATGAAGAAAATTATTTCTAGGAAAAAATTAATATTTTGATGGAAGGAAATAAATCTCATCCTATGGATCCATTTATTATTTTTTTCTTAAAATTGGGAAACATGGGAATTATCTTAGTCAATTGCCTCTTTAAAGGTTTACCACTATACCAAGAGATGTCATTTAATGACTCTAAATTTCCCAATTTTCTGTTTAGAAAATTTTTGGGAAAATTCCAAGATCAGGTGCTGAGACGACCTGTAATTCTGAGTCCCGGTGTTCCCAATATGTTTTAGAGAAAAATTTATATTTTAAATATCCCACTCGAGTAATTTTCCTAAAAAAGTTGAATAACTTCTAAACTGGTTCCCAGATCAAAAATCATAGGTTACCGTTGAGCTCAGAGTAGTGGCTTTAGCTAAGGCACAACTTAATTTAAGTCATCACAGTTCTTCTTTGAGAACCTCAGAAATAGAATAAGTGTAAGTAAAATTATTATGTAAAATTATTTTATTTTAAAAATAATAATAAATAATGAATGGTGACTCTGATTGAAAATTTGAGACCACATTGGGTTTGTAATGTGTCATTTTACTTAACCAGGGTCTAACGTTGACCAGCGTGGTTCGACTGTGAAAGATATTTTTTGAACATTTTAGAGAAGAATATATTAAACCTAAAAAGTTTTTTATTTCATTTTGACAATTCAAACAACATAGAGATGCTATGAGGCCCAACATGGCAGCCTTTTTTCTTTCATAATTGAATCTTTTTGGCGATTCTAAAATGAGTTTTCTTCATTTAAAACATTGAAAAGGATACAAGATTAGATTCACAATCCTAGAGAAATTCCCTGGAAACTCTAGAGAAGAAACGCATTGGTGAAACCTCTTGTTGGTGAATTAAGAATGATGATAAGATGACATATGGACAACACTCAGAGATTTATTTTTGACGATGATGAATATTTTTCACTGATTGATCCAAACTATAGGTATGGGGTTTATTTTGTGTGATTTCATTCTTGTTCTTACCTTCCAAAAACAAGCACAGACCAATCCACAAAAAGGTTGATCAATGGGTCGAATGTTATTACAGGATGGGTAATATACTATGGGTTATAAAAGGATAATAATATATGTGAATACTTTTTTTCATTTCCTTTTTTCTAATAGGATTAATGAATTCCAAAATAAACAAGTTTGGCCTTCTTTCATTGGGTGTTCTTAGTGAATTCTTATATCCCCGTTCATGCGTTCTTCACTGATGAATATCCATGGTTATGAATCATTTTGTAGGCGGTTTTGAATTTATTCATACCCTCAGAGTGATGGAGATATAGATTGAAATAAAAAGTAGAAATGGTTTTGACCTGAGAATAGAAACAATGTCTCCGTCTTGAAAGATAGAGCAGTAGGGAGATAGAGGAAATTAGCAGAAGATGGTCCACCAGCAGTAAGAAACTTCCAGCGAGACACCAGGAAGTGGAGGAGCCCTCAACAGCATGGCCATGGGTGGAGGATCCCATAGAAACACGACCATGGTTGTCGACCAAGAGCTGCGGCTAGGTGGGCCACGACAGTGGCGACCCGGCGACACGTCGAGTGCCGCGTCGGCTAGGTAGAAGCATGTGGTCTGGGACTGCATATGCGGAGGCGAGCTAGCTGCGTGGATGCATATTGACATTGTGTGACCCCAAGAAACTAGGTCGTGATGCAGTCGGTGAAACGGTTGGAAAACGCATTGGCCGTATAGGGTGCAGCTAGGGTGGATCATGCCCAGCAAGAAGAAACTCGTCTACACATGTGGTTCGGTCTGGAGGAACTAAGACACTCCAATGGGATAGTTTAGACTGGCCCTAACCAAACTGGGTTGGGTCATGATAGTAAAATCAGGTCGGGTCGAACACAAACCCAACTGGGCCCGTTTTACAAGAAGGTTCGCAACTCTCAAATGAAAGGTCCATTTAATGAGCCTTCTATGGAATTGGGAACCCTGCAATGATAAGGTCCTTTTGGGATGTCTTGGTGGGTTTCTGTTATGGGATATTGTAGGTGTATAGTTTCCCTTGGTTAATTCCTCGAGGATTCTGTGTGTCATTACGTTCGCGTCACTGGACATCAATCCCCTCTATAGGTTTATCCCCTAATAGAGTTTTGGCATCCCTCATTGGGAATGGAGAGATCCTCTATCACACCAGATAGAGTTTTGTAGGAATTGAAATGACCTATGAGGTAAGGTCATTAATTGTCCATCCAGTTGTCAACATAATTAGGGTTCTAGGTATTCTTGGTGGAGAATCTTGTATGTTATGAGCCGAATCTACAGGGTTGTCTGTATTCTCTGAGAAGAATCCCCTAAGTTGTGGATTAATACAGATTTAGGTTTTTGGTACTCTCTGGGAGGAATCCCCTCCCTATATAACAAAACCTCGAGCAGTTTATTCTCTTTGGGTAGGGCCCAAATTAGAGGGACCTCTTTATAAGAGTCCCTGATGACATCAAGACTCAAGGAGTGAGTTCTCCCGAAACGATCATGGCTCAAGCATAATCTTATGACTAATGATTGGTTGTGATGTTGAGACTCAATGTCTTAATGAGAATTGATGTCTTAGGGAAACTTCGTGTCATATAGAGATTGGCTGTTCTCTGATATACTTTTAGTAGACCTATTCAACGTTCTTACAATCAGATGGCTCCAGGAATGAGATCTCATTGAACGAGTGTGATAAGTGTGGAACCAAATGGATAACATTGAATGATACCTTGAGTCTTGGAATCCTTTATGAGTATATCTAGATGTTCTTGTTACATTTGTTGTAGACAAATACCTGCATTGAGTTGAATGTATCCTCTATGTGTTGTTTCCTTTGTGATTTTTTCCTTTGTGTTTTAGGGTGTCCTACTGAGTATTATTTTACTCACACTTACGTGATATTTTCTTACACATGTCATGCCTTGTGAAAAAAATCGATGCTTTGATGGAGTCCTTGGTAGACCAGGTCCATGTGGTGTTTAGAGAAACCAAACAGAAGAGGTTTTCTTCTGTAGCATCAGACAACTGTTATGTACCTAACCTTATGGTAGGGTTTTCTATAGAGGAGTTCCATGGACTTGTAATTATTTACATTTCTTTTTTTTTTCTTTTATTATGGCCTCATTTACTTTCAATTTTCAAATTTCATACTCTGTGTTGGTATCTTAGTGGTATGCCTATATTTTACTTAGAATTTTCAGTTTTAACACTTTTTCATAGAGACGTGTCAATGTGTACATGTATATAAGAAAATGCCTCGCATTAGTGGGATATGCCTACTCAGCACTAGTTTCTATCCCCTGGTATATGGGAGGCAGGCATGGGGTATTCCTGACATGGGCCCATTTGGGAGGGTCGTGGCATAGAGGGATCAATAGAAAGTAAGTTTTATCTTAAGGAGGAAGAGTTTATGTATTTTGGTTTGGGAAAATAGGGTTAAATGTTTCGAGTTCTTCTTCCAGGCCAAGGAATTCAGTATTAGGGTGGTGGTCGATGTATCCATACATTAGGACCCCAAATTCTATTTTTTGACTCGATACATGAAAACATAAGTCACAGGGGAAAAATTATGGTTCATTAATCATATAAGAATGGGTTTGTTTTTCTATGTCCTTCTTGAGTCAGCTCACTGGGTATACTATATAGATTTGTGGTTCACCTAGTTTTACTTCAAGATACTTCCACATAGATAGCAAGCTAGGATTCCACCATGTGATCCCAAGGATGATCTGTGGGATAATGATATATTGGTACAAAGATTTTTACCAGAGACAGTACCTCTGGATGGTGTACCAGTTATACCAACACCTGTAGAGTAGTACATGGTACCCGTAGAACCATTAGATAAGATTCGTAGACTAAATGCACTTTGTGAGGTTCAAAGATAGAAAACCCTCAGGTTACAAGGTCATCCTGACTCTCAAGAATATGAGGACTAGTTTGTGGTCGTGATCGAGTTTTTTATCTAGTTTGGGCACTAGAAGATCAGATGGTGGACCTAGCGACGAGCCTTCTTTGTAGATCTATAGGTTTATGGTGCGGTTTAGATTACCTGATATTTTGATGAGGCAACTCTTTTGTGGACAATTTTTTTGACCCTTTTTTAGATAAGGAATTCTCACATTAAAATTTAAGGTCTATGCTTGACCAAGAGCTTCTACAGCTCCGGCAAGATGACATGTCAGTATCTGTGTATTCATTGAGTCATACCAATCATTCCAAGTACTCGATGAATAAAACACACGACCCGTGATTCTAAACCCGGACCTTCGAGTAATATTTTTTTAGGGACACTCGAGCCAGTTTTATTCCTCTGTTCATTCCTACATATGCTAGGGTGCTATAGAAAACCATTATTGTTGAAGGTCCCTTGGTTAAGCAAATACACCTAGTAAATTTCAGTAGTGGGGAAGAAGAGGCAAGGACCTTGGGAGTAGGAAACTGATATCATTATTAGAGACTAGATGTGTGATACATTCCAAAAAGAGGTCCCAAGATAGGGGATCTATAGCTCAGGGATTATTGGTTGAGTCCAATCATCCTGGAGAGAGGTAATGCTTTTCATGTGATGGTTGGAGACATCTCACTAGATATTTTCAAACCCATCGTACTACTGGCATGGAAATGGTGGATGCACCACTGAGGAAGACATAGTAATAAGAAAAGATGAATCTGTAGGGTGGAAGATGTGGTAAAATAGTTGGGAGAGCTATGATAGGTGGTATACTTTTCAATATGTTAGCACCACCACCCCCATGTGATCCACACCAGGCTCAGGGAGCTGGAGGAGAAGGGTGGGTAAAAATGCACACGGTTGAGTAATATGACCCAAGGGCTACATGTATGATTAGAGGTACAGTCTGTGTCAACTCTTAGCTGTCATATTAATAGACACATGTGCTAATAATTCTTTCTTATCAGAAATCTTGTTCAAAACCTAGAGTTTTCGGTTAAACCATTGACTTAACCCTTACATTTGGAGATACCTACTATAGGAGACTCGATAATCACAATTATATTGATCATGTGATCTAACCCTTGAGGTGATAGATTCGGTTGAAACATATTTGAGGTATCATAGAGGCCTAATGATGTCATTATTGGTATGGATTTTTCATCAACAGTCCGTTCTCATATTGACTATTTTAGGGAAAGGGTGTGCTATGGCTTTAGATATGGAATGGGGTTTTCCTTGTTCAGCCAAAAAGGAAACCTAGGAATCATGGGATGGAATCATTCATAGAAGGGTGCAGCTGATCACTCATGAGTCGGCTAGCCTTCCCCCCAGAGTAGTATATGTTATGAGTTTTGATGTTTCATGAAGTACTAGAAGAGTATGAGAATATATTCCCAAAATATGTTCTAGGATTACCTCCCCATAGGGAGATAGACTTATACATTTTTTACACCCTGTAATGGTACTCATATTCGCATCAACATATCAGATGGATTCAGTAGAGCTTCACGAGCTGAGGGTGTGGTTAGAGTACTTGAAGAGGGATGAGTTAGTAAGACCCAGTTTTTTAGGTTATATTTGGATTACCATAACTTTAACCAAGTGAAAATGGATAATGATTATCCACTACCAATTATCTATGACCTCTTTGGATAGTTGGGACAGATTTTGACGAGATCCTCAATCTTAAGTTCTCTAGAGGAGGCATTCAGGTATGTACTATTCTGTAATGCATCATGGGTTGAACTGGGTTGTGTCCAAATGAAATGGAAAGTGGTGATTACCTATGTCTTGTTCCTGTTGAGGCATCACGAGAAGAACTATGCAACCCTTCATCTTGAGCTAGCAGTGGTAGTCTTTGAATTGAAGATGTGGTGACACTACCTAATGGGTGATCCATTTACCATCTACTATGACAATGAGAGTCTCAAGTATATCATCTCTCAAGAGGATTTGAACTTTAGACAGAGGTGTTGGATAGATTTACTCTAAGAATATGAATTAGATATAGTCTATACTCTTGGGAAGGGGGATGTGGTGGATGATTCTCTCAATTGAAGATTTTTTCATAGATACTGAATGAGGTATCATACCGGTTTTCCATATTATAAATATCCTTTATGGATGGAGATGAAGAATCTTATCTCCAGTTGATGGTAGTTACACATACACTCTTACCGTGATTTGGGGAGGCACAACTCAGAGATACAAACTGTGAGACTACACATTCCTAGATATCCACAGGGAATTCCCCTTATAGATATTCGAATGGTGGGGAGAATGTCATTATCTTTAGAGGGTGCATAGTATTCTGAGTGATGTTGTGGGAGGAAGTCTTGAGGGAGTTTCATACTTCCACTTTGGTGGTACATCCAAGAGTGGAAATGATGTATTAGGACCTCTGACATATTTCATGTCAGCAGAGGATGAAGAAGGAAATAAAAAAGTTAATTTTGTGATGTCTCACTTGTCATTAAGGGAAGGTTGAGCACTAGGTTCCAACGTGTTTAAATCAACACCTTTAGGTTCCATAGTGGAAGTGGGATGGGATATCGATGGACTTTGTGATGGGTTTACCATATATGTCTAGGGGACACAATTTCATCTGAGTGATCATTTATAAACTCACCATGATTGGCCACTTTCGAGCATTTTAGGAGTAGATTCGAGTATAGAGATTGGGATGCCTCTATATGCAGGAGATAGTTCGACTCCATGGAGACCCTTCAATGTTAGTTTCAGATCGTGATACTCGCCATACATTCTAGTTGGGGAAGGGATTTCAGGAGGCTTTTAGGACTCAGTTGCACTTGAGAAAAGTGTTTCACTGACATACAAACAGCCAGACTAAGTGGACCACTTAGGTTCTAGATGGAATTTCATGGGCTTGGTATGGGAAACACTATAGGTCACCACTTTGTTTGACTGAACCAGATGATTCAGAACTCTTAGACCCAGATTTGGTGAAGGATACTATAGAGAAGGTACTAGTCATCCCAGATAGTATGAAGACTACACTAAACCATCATAAATCTTATGCTAACAGGTGATGAAGTCCACTGGAGTTTGAGGAGGGAGACCATGCTTTCCTTTGGGTCTCCCCTAGATGCAGTATATGGAGATTTGGATGGGACAAAAAGCTATCTTCAGTATTTATTATCCCTTTCCTAACATTGTGTAGAGTTGGGGAGGTGGCATAATTCTTGGCTCTACGATTGGAACCGTATTAATTGAATTGAATGATACATTGAGTCTTAGAATCCTTTATGTGTATATACGGATGTTCTTGTTATATGTGTTTTAGAAATATACCTGTGTTGAGATGACTGTATCATCTTATTAATGTTCCCTTTGTGGTCTTTTAATTTGTTTTTTGGGGTGTCCAACTGAGTATTATTTTACTCACCCCTGCACGGGCTTTCCCCACATGAGTCATGTCTTTTGAAGAGGATCAAAACTTGGATGGAGTCATTGGTGGACCGGGTCCAGGTGGTACTTAGAGCGACTTGGAAGATGAGGTGTGCTTCTGCAGCTTTAGACAGCTGTATTGTACCTACCCTTTAGGTTTGGTTTTCTATGGAGGAGTTCTAGGGAGCTTATACTATTAACTTTTCTTTTTTGTGACTGTATTCTATCCCCGTTTATTTCTATTTTAATACTATTGTACTATGTGTTGGTATCTTAGTGTTATGCCTTTTTGTTTACTTATTATTTTCTTTTTCAGAACTTTTTCTTAGAGACATGTGCGTGTGTACAATTACTTAGTCAAATGCCTCCCATTTTTGGGATATGCCTACTCGGTGCTAGTTGCCAGCTCCTAGCCTATGGGAGGTGGGCTTATCGTATTCACAACATGGGCCCCTCTGGGTCAGGTCGTGAGAGATCCTATATTGAAATAAAGTGGTAGAAGTATTTATGTATTGGGATTCAAGAATTAGATTGTAGATGTATTTTTACGAATTGTATTTTAGTTATAAGGATCATGAATCATCTAAGTACAGTGATCAACTTTAAAATAATATATGTCTTAATTAACTTAATATTTATGGATAAGATCGTGATTTTATGAGTTTCAGGCTAACGATAAGATCACTCACCCCTTTTGAAAATCTATGTGTTAGGAATGCCACAGGATTAAGGATATTTACAGAGAACATTTATGGGAATACAACCTATTAGATTAGTATATGAAAGAGTTATTTTTAGAAGAACACCTTTACATTTTTTTGAAATAAGATTAATGTTATTGGTAACCTTTAGGGTTTATCTTATCTTTAATGTCGAGAATTTATTGGTCATCCACTATGGGAAAAATGACTTTTTGCGACAGACTTTTTACGATGGGAATAAATCCCATCGCAAAAAGTCTGTCCAAGAGGTTATTTTCGATTAGGGTAACGACCCATCACAAATAACCAATTATTTGCGACGAGATTTCGTCTCTTGTCGCAAAAGGTTTGGGGCAAGCAGTGCGCCAAACCGCATGAAGTTTATTTGTGATGGTGGGATCCCACCATTGCAAATAGTGATGTATTTGCGACGGGCCCTGTCGCAAATACCCGGTGGTGGTTAATAGCTTTTTGCAACGAGATGCCATCCCATCACAAAAGGTGTGTCAGTAGAGACTATTTCCTACGGTACCCATTGCAAATAACTTTTTAACTACCGACAGTAATTAATGCGGGCGTAGGTATTTGTGACGGGTCCCATCATAAAAGATACTATTTACGATGAGATACACGTCGCTAATAGTCCCGTCGAAAATAATCTAACCTATATAAACCCCCATCTGTTTTTCAACTCATTCCTCTCAATTCATAGATCATGTTTCTCTATGAACTCTGATTTTAGAGAGAAAATTTTTGATGTTAATTTTTTAGTTCACGAAGAAGTTGTGAAACGGTCTACATCAATAAAAAATCAAGTTTAAATGTATTTTGGTTTTAATTAATTTATTATTTATTTCATTTCATATTTTAATTTTTATTATTGTTGATTAGTTTTAATTAAATTAAATTTAAATTGTTTTGTCATGAGTATTTTTTTGTACTAATAAATTGAAATTTTTAGTACTGATTTTTAATAATTAGTAGTAATTAATAATTATTAACGATAATTAGTAATGTATATAATTAATTTTTAGTAATTAATAATAATTGGTAATAAAAAATTAAAAATACTAATAATTAGTAATAGATATTATTAAGTATTAATAAATAGTAATAAATAGTAACAATGAGTAAAAAATAGTAATAATGAGTAATAAATAGTAATAATGAGTAATAAATTGTCATAAATAGTAATAAATTGTAATAATTAGTAATAAATTGTAATAATTAGTAATAAATATTAATAATTAGTAATAAATTGTAATAATTAGTAATAAAGTGTAATAATTAGTAATAATTTGTAATAATTAGTAATAAATTGTAATAATTACTAATAAATTGTAATAATGAGTAGTAAATAGTAATAAGGAGTAATAAAGATAAATAAAGAGTATTAATTAGTAATAAATTGTAATAATTAGTAATAGATTGTAATAATTAGTAATAAATTGTAATAATTAGTAATAAATTGTAATAATTATTAATAAATTATAATAATTAGTTATAAACAGTAATAATTAGTAATAAACTGTAATAATTAGTAATAAACTGTAATAATTACTGATAAATTGTAATAATTACTAATAATTAGTCATATTTATTAATAAATACTATTAATTAGTAATAATTACTAATAAATGCAGATAATTAGTAAAAACTAGTAATAATTAGTAATAAATTGTAATAATTAGTAATTAATTGTAAAAATTATGAATAAATTGTAATAATTAGTAATAAATTGTAATAATTAGTAATAATTACTAATAATTACTAATAAATTGTAGTAATTCGTAATAAATTGTAATAATTGGTAATAAATTGTAATAATTAGTAATAAATTGTAATAATTAATACAAAATATAGATAATTAGTAATAGATAGTAATAATTTTTAAGAAATACTTTTCAATATTTTATAGATCTTATGATCCACTAAAAATGAATTTTATTTCTTTAGGCATAAAAATCATATTTGGATATTCTTTTATTATATTATGATATGAATTGAAAATGTATCTGAGGAAAAAAATTAATAAGTAGTTTTTATGAAATAGAAAGGCATCTAGTGAGTATATTTCATCATATTCATAGAAAGTAAAAGAAATACTATTGACTTTATATCATAGGAATCAAATGTTATTTTAAATCATAACATATTTATGGTTTTGAGGTCACTAACTTTATTTTGATCATTCACTTTATTATGATCATTATAAAAGTTCCTTAACCATACCCATTTATTCCATGTCTATATCTTCACTTCCCACCAACGTTATTTTACATGGAAACCTAGTTTCGTGTTATTCCAAATAACCTTAATATTTATATTTATCTATTATTATTAAAAAAAATCTTAACCCTTTTGAGATGTGGCTTTTTCAACCATGGTATTTTCAAATTTCAAACCATTTATTAGTGATACCATGTTTAAATTGTGAGGATATAATTCATTTATGTGGGTAATAATGTAAAACCCATAAATTTTAAAATGGGAGCATTTTATTCTATAGAGTGTGTAATAATAATCATCACTCTCAAGAAACCCATGTAATATAAATCTTTAAATTCAATATATTCAATATCTTATAAAAAATACATCACCAAGTCTTCATGAACAGGAATATAGTATGCAATTATAAACAAGACATTAAATAAGAGGATATGAATAGTAACAAATAATTTATAAAATAAATATGGTTTATATATGTATAGAATAAATTCAATGGTTTTCTTTTAATTATAAAATAATATTTACCATTTGAAGGGAATTTATTTTTTCTGAAAACAATAATTTATCTATCAGATATATAGTCACATTTTTCTTACATAATATAAAATTAATTTTTCCAAAATTTTGAAAATTTATTTGAAAAAATTTAAAAGAAATTAAAATATACATTTCTAAATTATCTTTTGGTGAATTTTGGAGAATTTTCTAAAAAAATAAATTTCATAGATAATTGTTAAAAAATCGGTTTTTGTTAACAATTTTTATTTGCTACAAAGTGACAATATTAATCTAGTGTGAGAATTTCTATAAAAGGAAAATCTCATGGAGAAATAAAGTAATGGAGACACTATGAATCAGCTCTAACAATACTATTACATAATGAAGGAAGAGAACCCAAACTAGGGAAGAGAGAGTAATATCCCTCATTAGTCACCGAGGAACCCATAAAATCTTCCACTTTATTCCCCTCATGTAAGGTATGCAAGATGCCCACCCACGAATGAAGAGGGATTCAAAATTTTTGAGAAAGAATAATGTTGGACTGTGGACTCTACATCTTCCCCTGTAACATCCCATGAAACACCATCAATTCTGTCTCCACTAATTCTATCGAAATGTTACGTTCCTCAAAAAGTTTGATACCCTCCAACATTTCCTTGTCCTCCACCGTGAGGGATCCCCCTGCCCGAAGTCACTAAAAAAGTCCATAATAACCTACCATTTATGGTCCCAACCCATACCATCCCCACATAACCCCTGAGATATAGGAGCATTCAACAATGAGCTTTAATCCACTGCTCGGTGGGTTCAAATTTACCCATTTTCCATGCTGGTTTGGGTTCTGGGCGATAGAACGAGACATCCTCTTGGCCATGAATTTCCACAATGAGGCTAAACCATCTAAGAGCTTGACAAGAAGGATCATATATGTGACGGGGCTACATGCCTTTATTATTAGTCCTTGGAAAGAAATATTGTGGGTAGTGTGATGACATTGATTTCTCACCCTCCATATAGTCCAACAATCCACAATAACTATAATTTCCCTCACCTGTCTCTCCTACACTCGATCGTCTCACCCCGCTAACCATGACTACTAGAAGGACTCCATGGAAAGTCTCTGGCTCCCATACCCAATGATCTCACCAAGAGTCTCCCAAACCGTCTCATCCCACCCACTATAAATGAATATGTGTGCCATTGAGTCTTCCTTGGCATGATTTAAATACAAGCATTTGGATTCCATAGAGATGCCTTTGTCATTCCCGAATGGTGGTTTGGATCTATCTCCTTGGCTTGCTTCTCCGATTCCTAAACCTAGGTTTTCTGTGGGAGATCAACAACTCTCTAGGGGTCTTCTTTTGTGCTAATGAGAAGACTCTCCATCTCAAAGAAATGGTGAAAGCGTGGATCTGCGTTGACATGGATCTAGATCTTTACCTACCTTCAAAGATCATTCTATGGGTTGAAGGAATGTATTCTTTATCAAAATCCTTTTTATCCCTTACTGCCTAAATTTAGTGTTATATGTTAACTCCAAGACCAGTCATTACCCTCGTGTTGTTGGTAGCGTCAGGAACGATCAAAAGATCCTACTCCATAGCTTTCATACAATATTGTGGAGGGTGATGGGTTGTCTCATAATGAAGATCTATAGGTTGGGGATTTTTTTTACTATTGAAATAACTTCTCATGTGGGTTCTTAGGTTGCTTCTCCTGAGGTGGTTCTTGTTTTTATTGACGGACGTCCATTTGCAGGACAACGCCTCCCCCCCCGCCCCGCTTTATTTTTCAAAGGTGGCTGGCAGGGTAGATGGTGGGTGGCCAACCCCACCCAATCCATTCAGTAAGAGAAGGCAATGGGAAGGGGTGAGGAGGCCTTTAAAAGGAGGCTCTCCCCTCTTCCAAAGATCTTCAATCATAACCTTCACAGGAAATCCCATCACCAGTTATTCTATTTGAGCCGTATTTGTGAGGCGATTTCATTATTATTCAAGAGAGATATTACGAGTGTTTTTTTCTTGTAATAATTGAGTGAGTGTGTACCCACTTTTACTCCATAGTGATACCTCTTTTTGCTTGTGGTTTTTTACCCCTTCAATTTTGGGGTTTTCCACAATACATCTAGTATCATTTATTTTTCCACATGTTGCTCTTTATTTTATCTCATGATAATCGCTGAACCATTGGGCCAATAATTTATGGTCCCAACAAGTTGTATAAGAGGAAGGTTCTAGCCTGGTGTTGTCCACGTTTTTGGTTATTAATAATTCTCATAAATTTGAGTATTCTCTATGATTGCAACTCCATTTGATCTATCACATTAGAAAAAAATTATTGAGATTATCAAATACACCATTGTAAAATGGAGGAGGTTCTGGACTGATGGCGTTTCTAAATGGCAGTGAAATTCGAGATCGAAAAATTCAATGAGAATAATTTTTAGTTGTGCAAAATGGTGATGCAGGCAGTGCTACAGAAGGATAATTGCCTACTAGAAATTATTGAAAATCCAATGGGTGTGACAGAGGAGAAATGGAATGAAATGGATGGGAATTCTATTTCCATCATCCATTTGGATTTGGCAGATGGTGCCTATCGATCATTGTAGAGAAAAAGATAGAAAATGAAATATGGGATACTCCGACAAAGCTATATGAGGCCAAGTCACTACACAAACAAATTTTCCTAAAGGGAAAATTGTACACTCTTTGGATAGCAGAGTCATATTCAGTGACTGACCACATCAACAACCTCAATACCTTGTTCACTCAGCTCCCAGTGTTGGGCTATAAAATTGTGGATACTAAATGTGCCGATATTCTACTCCATAGTTTACTAAATTCGTATGACCAACTCATCATCAACCTCACCAATAATATACTGATGGATATGCTGCTCTTTAATGATGTTGCAGATGTGGTTCTTGAAGAAGAAGGTAGGGGAAAACCATGGAGGACAGATAGACAACTTTTCACCAAGAAGAGGCTCTATCAATGGAGATAAGAAGGATGATGGAGTGTGGTTCTTGTGGGATCCAAAAATTATGGCAGGTCCGAATCAAGGAGTAATAAGAAGAATGTCACATGTTTCAATTGTGGCAAGAAGGGGAATGTAAAGAAAAATTGTCAGCATAAGAAGAGTGGTGAAAAGATCTCTTAGGGGAATGTGGAGAGTAATTATGGAAAAGGATATATACTAGTCTGTGAAGTGGTAATGACTACTTGAAGCAGGCGGCATCTTGACGCAGCATGGATTATCAAATCAGGAGTAACATGGCACATGAAGTCTCACCGAGAATGGTTTGACTAGTATGAAAACATCCTGGAAGAGATTTTGTATATGGGGAACGATCACACCCTGAAGATTGTTGGAGTCAGTACCATCAAACTAAAGATGTGTGATGGCATAGTATGAACTGTCCAAGGAATATGTCATGTGAAGGGGAAAAATAAGAACATATTGTCTTCGGGACAATTTGATGAAATCAGATGCAAGACTTACACTAAGAATGGAGTGATGAAAGTTGTGAAGGGAACACTTGTGGTAATTAAGGAAAAGAAGATCTCAAATAACCTATATGTTATTATGGGTGAAACGTATAAGGAAGTAGATGTAGTTGTTGCATCAGCTACCTCGATGGAGGCGTTGATGAAGTTATGACATTGGAAGCTTGTCCATATGTCAGAACAAATCCTGAAGATTCATGTGGATCATAATTTTGTTTCTAGGATTAAAAAGGTATCCTTAACATTTTGTGAGCATTGTGTTTTGAGAAAAAAAATAGCATAATGTTCGGGACGTCAACAATGATAATTCAGGAGGTGTTAGAGTTGATCCATTCCGACGTTTGACAAGAAATGGTTATATCCCATGGAGGAGAAATGTACTTTCTGTACTTTATTGATGATTATTCCATGAGATTTTGGGTTTTCCCAATCAAGAGGAATGAAAATATTTTTAAAGTCTTCAAAACATTCAAAGTGTAGAAGGATATTGAATCTAGAAAGAAGATCAAGTGTCTAAAGACTGAAAATGGTGTATAATATACAAGATATGAGTTTGAAACATTTTTTCAATAAGAAAGAATCAAGATATAGTTCATGATGTCATAAAATCATCGGCAGAATGGAGTGGCAGATCAGATGAACAGAACCATGTTGGATAGAAGAAGGGAAATGATTAAGATTGTAGGGAATTGCAAAAACATTTTGGGAAGAAGTAGTGAATACCTCCTGTTATTTGATCAATCGATCTCCATCAATGGTGATTGATCTGAAGACACCAATGGATATGTGGACTGGTAAACCTGCAGACAATTCTCGATTACATACTTTTTGAATTCTTGTATATGAAATGTTTAATGACTCGGAAAGATCGAAGTTGGATTCAAGATCCAATATATGTATGTTCTTTGGGTATGTTGATGGTGTGAAGGGGTATCATTTGTGGAACCTCACTTCCCACAAATTTATCATCACCAAAGATGTCATTTTTGTAGAATACAAGATGAAAATGGCAACTGATCAAGACACTAAGAATGATAATATATAAACTACAACAATCTATGTAGAGGACAGGTCACTGGAAGAATTATTTTCCTCTGAAACATTACTAAAGAACGATGATCAAGTACCGATTGAGTCTGGACCACATCGGTCAACTCGGGAGAAAAGTGCACCAGTATGGATCTCAGACTATGTCACTGAGAGAAATATTTCATATTACTTATTAATAGAGGATGGATTTCCATCTTCTTTTGTGGAAGTGACCCAGAGTCCAGATGTATCCTCGTGGATGGCGGCGATGCAGGAGGAACTCGAAGCCCTACCCCGGAATAAGACTTGGGATCTTTTCCATTACCTCATGGAAGGAAGGTTATTAGAAATAATTGGGTCTTTAAGATCAAACGGGATAGAAAATATCAGGTGTAAAGATATCATTCAATATTTGTGGTCAATGTATTTTCTCAAAAGGAAGGTATTGATTTCAATGATATATTTTCTCCTCTTGTTAGACTGACGACTAATCGATTAGTTTTGGAGAAGTCTGTGAGATACTAATTACATCTAGATCAGCTAGATGTGAAGAATTATTTTTCTCTATGGTGATCTTGATGAAGAGATACATATACTCCAACCAGAAGGTTTTTCAGAAGAAGGAAAATAGAACTTGTTTTATAGGTCGAACAAATCTTTGTACGGTTTCAAACAAGAGATGGGGTGCTCGTACAAGAGATTTGATTCCTATATCATGAGCCTTGGATATGAAAAACATCATTCAGTTCCTTGTGAATATTTCAATGTTTCATATGGTAATGATTTCATCATTATTCTATTATATGTGGATGACATGTAGGTTTCAGGTCCCAACAATGATCAGATCTATGAGATAAAGGAACATTTGGCTAGGTATTTTGATATGAAGGACTTGGGACCAGCAAACAAGTTTCTTGGGATGCATATTTACCAAGATAGAAATAATTGGAAGATTTGGATATCATGGAAGAGTTACTTACAGAGTGTCTTGAAATTATTTAACATGCAAGACTGTAAACCAATATCTATCCCACGTCCCATTAATTTCAAGTTTTCCTCTACAATGAGTCCTAGAAGTGAAACAAAGAGGATAGAAATGTCTCAAGTACCATATGCATCAACAGTGGGTAGTCTAATGTTCTCTATGGTTTTTAGTAGACCAAACATGGTAAAATGCAGTGGGAGTAGTTTTTTGGTACATGAAGAATCCTGAATAGAAGAATTTGAGCACAGTGAAGAGGATCTTAAGATACATCAAGGAGACCTCAAATACTATATTATGTTATGGAGGATTGTATTTAACTACCATAGGATATGTTGATTTAGATTTTGTAGGTGATTATGACCCAAGAAAATCCACTAATGGTTATATGTTTACTCTTGTAGGAGGATCTGTGAGCTAGATTTCAAAGTTTCAGTCAGTTGTGGCTTTATCCACGATGGAGGTAGAGTACATGGTAGCTACACATGCCTTCAAAGAGGCGATCTGTATGAGAATGTTATTGGAGGAGCTCAGGAGAAGATAGGATCAGATTCCATTGTTTTGTGAATGTTAGAGTGCCTTGCATAATTCAAAGAATCCATATTTTCATTCTTGGAAGAAGCACGTTGGGGTACAATATCACTTTGTCTAAGATGTGGTGGATGAAGGAAGTGTTGAAATATAGAAAATTCACACAAAAGAAAACCTGGCAGATATCCTAACGAAAGCAATTAACTCTGATAAGTTCAGAGGGTGTAGATCCTAAAGCGGCCTCAAAGAGACTTGAGAAGAATTTTTCGTATATATAAAGGATGTTGTGATGTTATTGGTTCTCAATCAAATCTTCAAGTGGGAGATATGTTGGTGGACGTGCATTTGCTGGCCGGCACCCCCCCCCCATGATTTTTCAAAGGTTGTTGTTGGGGTAGATGGTGGTTGGACAACCCCAACCAATCCATTTTGTAGGAGAACGCAGTGTGAAGGGGTGAGGAGGCCTATAAAAGGAGGCGCTCCCCTCTTCTAAATATCATCCAATCATCACCTTCACTAGAAATATCATCACCGGTTATTCTATTTGAGCAGTATTTGTGAGGTAGTTTCCTCAGTATTCAAGAGAGATATTATGAGTGTTTTCTTCTTGTAATAAGTGAGGGAGTGTGTGCCCACTTTTACTCCATATGGATCCTTCTTTTTTCCTGTGGTTTTTTACCCCATCCATTTGAGGTTTTTTCCACATTATATCTGGTGGTAATTATTTTTCCTTATTTTCACTTTATTTTATCTCATTATTATCTCTACACCGGTGGGCCAGTCATTTATAGTCCCAATAGTTTGTCCCATGATCTATTCTCTTATCTTTGATGTGGTGAATTCATGCAGGGAATTGGTCCCCTTCAATTATTCATCGACCTGTGTTGACCTCCACATCCATTAGAGGAGTGTTCAAGGCATCTTCTTCACACTTCTTTCAACGGTGCATTATTTCATGCATGGTTGGAGCATCCATGTGCATATTTGCTAGGGAGATTAAGGGAGGAGAATGCTTCATTATTAAATGTGGTTACGGCCTTTGTGTTAGAGTTGGTTCTCTCAGAGGCCTCTCTCTGTCAGGTGCTTTTTCCAGATGAATCTCTTACTGTAGGAAGATGTGTGGAGGGAGATGATCGAGAGGCTGTGGAGTCATCGATATTTAGATTTTGGCCTTCATAGTAATCTCCCAGTACCCCTCTAGGTGGAAGGATGGGTTTCGGGGTTCTGGAACGCGAACGGTGGCCTATTAGGCGGGCAGGTCTCCAAAGGTTTTCTTGGGACTTTCCTAACTAATAGTTTTAGAGCTTTGTTTTATGTTTCAGAGGATTTCTCTTCAGTGTTTCATGTCTCCTCTCGTTATTCTACTATAGTGTGCACCTGATCTTAGGATAATCATTTTCATGGTGGATATTTTGTTCAGATTAATGGCTCGTTTATTCTTGGGACCAAAACCAGGAACCCCTGGTTCCAATGATCTCATTGTTTCATTGGAATGAAAATGAACTGGAGTTGCGAGTGAAGACAGATCTTATCTAATCCTAAATCTGGCTCTCCAAGGCTTCGGTGGTGGTCATTATCAATACCAAACAAAGATTCTCTAAGATTTCAGACATTTCCTAGAAGATAGGCCTCATTAATTTTCTTTTTAGGGAGCCTCTCAATTAGTATATCTGGGTGTTATGGAGGGATGGGTTCTCTATGGTTTTGTTGGGTACTTTGAATGAAAAGTTGTCGGTGAAGATATCAGATGTAAGTCAGTACTGTAACTTATCTTTTTTATGATAATTTTAATATTAATGATCAAGAGATAATGTCGTAGGATCTAGATAACTTTGATCCATGTGGCTCAGTGTGGTTTTTTGGGGGGTGATTTCAATATTATTTGGGACTCATCGGAGATGAAGGGAGCTTGTCTTGTTCTAGGACAGGAGCAGCAGGCTTTTGCAAACTGTTTGGAATGTAATGGACAAATCGACTTGGGTTTTTTGGGCAGCAAGTACACCTTGTAAAATAATCAAAAATGGGGTCATAGCATAAGGATTATGCCGGAGCGCTGCTTTTCCAATCCTCAAGAGACTTCTTGTTTTCGAAATACGAGGGTAAATCATAGAACATGGGCTCTCCCAAACCATGAAGCTCTGATTTTCTTTCTTGAGTAGGCCCCTGTAAGAACTCAAGTTTTTAGAACGTGTCAAAATCCCTACCCTGTTTGAATTTTTGACTTGTTTTTGAGAGAACTGGTAAAATCGGGATGTTTTGGAAATTTCCAGATTACACACCATGTACCTTTAGTACACGCCGTGTACTTTCGACAATGTGTAAAGGCTAGACATTGTGTGTAGGCATGTTTTCCTGGTAGAAATATTATAGCAAGTACATATCATGTACTATTTTTATATGTCGAGTAGAGGAGCCATGTATGGGGATATAAACGGTGTGTTGGGGATGTCGGTCGAGTAGAGAAGTAAACACCATGTACCCCTAGGTACATGCCTTTTAGTCCTGTCGGTAGGCCCTCAGTCAAAGTCCAGCCATCATAGGAATAGTAAAATTATACACACGACGCATAGTCATAAGTACATGCCGTGTATTTTATTTTATTTTTTAAATGGGTAGTAGCCTCGTTTTGAGGCAGAAACCCAAACCATCAATGGGTTTGAGAAAGGGGAGCTGGCCAAAGATTATTTTTGCTCCAAGATATTCATCTGAAGTCTGTTTCAAAAACTATTATATTTTTTAGAACAAATTCAGTAAGGCCTTGATTTGTCTTGATATATTGTTCTTGATTTCTGTTCTAAACCATGTTATGTGGGTTTGAGCATTTTTGACTCTTTTTTAGATCTACCATGATTTAGACTGAATTAAAGGTTGTTAACAGAGGAGGATCATCATACTAGTACAAGGTAGGTGGTGCATACCTTCTTTTGTATTTATGTGTACTTTTGGGTGGCACGGCCATTGGAACATATTTGGGTATTTCGATAAAGATCATTTCATACATGATTTAATATGTTAATTTGATTATGAGACCCATGGGATGCCTTTGTGTAAGCCCTTTACCTATTTTGATTTGGTGGGGTAGGGCGAGTTGTCATTGCACATCAGGGAATTTTGACTGGGGATGCCAAAATGGATGTACTTGACCTGTATTATTTAAACTATTGATTTTGGTTTATTAAACCTTTATATGACACATTAGAGTCTTTCAATACCTCAGTGATCGTATGGGACAACACTTTGATAGTGCAATTCAACTTTTTAGTTTGGTTTCCTGTTTTAAGTATTTATTTTGATTATATATATATGATGTGTGATATTACATATGTTAGAACCTTTAGGTTATGTTGGGAATGGCCCAGATATTCTTGATTGATGTTGATCACAGGTTGGTCTTGGCCCATGTTACTAGGGTGGTTCTGACCTTGAGATTGGGAATCATGGACATCATCTTGAGGTAGTGTGACTGTCAGGTTAGGAATGGACTAGGTTACTTGGATGGTAATGCCATCTAACTTGAGGTACATGGTCGCAGGGACACAAGGTGTCAGAGACATTGTGTCTTAGAAACCCTTTTGTTGATTACCGCTCACCCGGAACTGCGAGTAGTGTGCACACATAGAGACTATGTGATGAGGTGGTATTGACTACTCGTGTTAGTAGAGACCCCCGATAGATGTTGTTTTAGTACTATTTTTTTGGGGTTGCTTTCCATAGGAAGCCACATGGAAGGTTAAGAGCCTTTCGGGGATATCATTGAGGCTATAGGGTTGGGGGAAGAGACTCTTCGTGATTTGAGGGAAGAAATCGTTTCCCTCTGGTTAATTTATTTGAGGGAAGACATCGCTATCCCTCTAGTTACTTATTTTAGGATAGACATCATTGTTCTTTTGTATTACTACTATTTGGGCATGCCTTTAGGACGTCATTACTTGAGACACAAGGTGTTAGGTGGCACATGGTTTCGGGTTACATGATATACATTCCAGCATTGTCTGAAGCAGGTGACACTTTATGGTGGCTGCTGATCACCAGTGGAGTGTATGTTTATTTGTGCATCATAATTTTTACTATTTTCCTTATAACTACATGCCTACTTAAACACTTATATTAGGTACGCATCGTTGGGTGGTATTTTACTAAGATTCGTCTCACACCCTGAACGGGCCCTTCGGGACATGTGTATATTTTATGGATTTTCATTTAGGAAATAGATTATCTTAAAGAGATGGAATGTTCTAGTTGTTTCATGGAGATGGTATGGATCTTGAGGTCTTTCCTAGATGGATTCTACTTTCTTTTTCTTTCTTTCATGTATCACCATGTTCACCTTATTTATCATTGCTATTGTTGGTCAGTAATTGGTTCCCTTTTGTGTATTGATCTACTATGGATGCAAGCTTGGTTTTAATAGTAGTTATAAGGGGTGTTCATCATGTTGTTTTTCTTATTTTTTGCTGCTCTAGTTTATATATTGCTTTTGTTGTTTATTGATATTTTATATGCTTCTGCTCTGCAGGTCTGGTTCGAGTCTGCTGAGTCATTTATCTTCGCTGCATGTGACATATTATTTCTCATACTAGTACCATTATTATCCACCGAGAGGTTATAAACTCCCCACTATACCAAATTCAGACCCACGCTGGTAGTCAGAATAGTTTGGTATTCGGGGTGGTGCGCCTATGGTATTTACAACCAAACCTTTTAGCACTGTTCGGGTGGCTATTCGGGTCTGGGTCATTACAAAGTGCTATCAGATGAGTTCTTAATAGGGATTTAATAGCAGTGTTTTTCTGGCTACTAATGAGACTAATAATTCTCTTTTCATTTCAGCTGTTTTACTATTTGGGATCTGGTAGACTGGAGATAGTTTGTAATTAGAACTGGGATTATAGCTTGTTCTTGGGTGCCATCAGCCCCAGGTACGAGGGATGGACCAAGTTCCTTGGGTGGGAATTTCTATTTTTCATTTTTTCAGATTACATTTTATATGATTTCCACTTCAATGGCTCACTTGGTGTGTGATGTTATTTATTTTGATATGTTAACCTTGACCCGATGCGGTAAAGGAGAATTAGACCTTGGTCCAGTATGGCAAGGCTTATTTTATTGCCCTTCGATAAGAACATTTTTATGGTATTTCAATTTCATATTTGCATGTATTTTTTGTGAAGTGATAATTACATGTGAATAATATCAATTGTCCTGCCTTGTATGATTTAAAATGTGAATAGGTGAAATTACTAATAGAATTTCTTTTTTATTTCAATGTGTTATGTCATGATTTATATATTTGTAAAATTTCTTGTAGCAGGGTATTTGGGTCTAGCTATTATAGGAGCAGGCATGTACTATTCTTGAGATGATTTTTATTATCAGGATTGGTCTACTAGATCGTCGGTTTTAGGAAATGTTGGTTGTCAGGACAGGCATGGCCTGAGGTACTTTTGATACTTGGCTTTGTTGAGGGTGGGTAAGGAGGCCATGAGGCCGGTATGCCATGGACATGGGTTCCGGTGAGGGAGAGTAAGGGTAGTATTTATGTGTTACCTTGTAATTATTTTCCTATCTGTGTGAATATATTGTTATATATATATGGTTTGTTTGGTCGTTTATGGTATTCAGCGGGTTTTGTTTTAGACGACTCGGATGGAGCGTTAGGCAGGAGATGGTATAGTGCCGCTAGAGCAGGATCAGGTTCAGGATCTGGAAGAGGCAGAGCCTGAGATATAGATACGAAGGGCATGATCATATTCAAGATCCGGTGTAGGTAGTACAACAACCAGGTTTGGCCGAATTCAGACCATGGCTCGACAAGCAGCTCCGAGCTAGCGTGGTACGTGTCATGGAGGGGATCGACAGAGGAGTGCAGGGTACTGAGCCATCTATGGCATATTTGATGTGGGAGTTCCAGTCGTAGCACCCGAGGATTTTTTTGGGTGAGGGTGGTCCGCATGCAGCTAAGAACTGGATAGAGAGCATGCATATGATCTTCGAGTAGCTTGAGACGCCTCCAGGATAGAGAGTCATGCTAGAGACGTACATGTTCTGAGGACCGGATAAGCACTGGTGGGATGTGAAACTTCAGGATCACAGGCATGAGGGACTAGCATGGAAACACTTTAAGGACAGGTTCATCGAGAAATTTTACCCAAAGACACTGTGGGCAGAGAGAGATTGGGAGTTCTTGAGCCATCTATAGGGAGACATATCCATCATAATTTATGCAGCTACTTTCAGTGAGTTGTCTCGCTTTTCACCTAGTATGGTAAGAGATGACGTGAAAAGGGTGAGGCGCATCATGGATGGCATGTGACATGTCATTCGAATCCAGGTAAAAATCTTCAGGCGGGGTTCATTCTTAGAGGTGGTGAATCATGTGCTCATAGTGGAGGGTAACTACAGGGATATGCCTGAGGTTGGCTGGGAAACGACTTCAGGTGATGGTTCGGATTGTAGGAAGTGAGTACGGGATGAGTTTCAGCAGGGCCATTATGCCAATGACTCAGCAAGACCACCTCATAGCAGTTCAGTTGTGGTTTTCTTTCAGTGTGGGTAGCCATGACATGTTTAAACTTAGTGTGATAGGATTACAAAGGTGTTCCAGGCATGTTCACAGGTTGGGCATCTGGAGAGGTTCTGCCGATAGCCTTCTCAAACAGTCGGTAGGTAGGGACCAGGACAGATGGTGGCATCTAGAGTTGGTTTAGGATCGGTACTAGGAGTGTGTATCTTAGTTTCATCTACACATGGAGGATGTGATAAAGACATTGGGACCTAGCTCATGGGTCAGTGGTCGGTGAATGGAGCAGCACCAGAGGGAGGTCAGACATAAAGTGCTCGTACTTCAGGCTAGGTTCATGTCGTGGAGCTTCCAGAGGCTGATAATTCCAGTGAGCCTATAATGATTAGAGGTACACCACAGGTGTGGCCGTGATCTATTTTGTTTTTACTTGTTTTTTCATGGACTTCTAGGGCATGTTCGCTTTGAGTGCATGTGCTGCACAAGATTTATTTGGACTAACTAGATGCTTGTCGGTGGGATTGACACCATATCAGGTGTGTGATATATTTATATATATATGAGATGTATGACATCAGGTGCATCGAGGATGCGGGTTATGTGAGGTGTCGAGGGCATCGGGGAATCAATGATGCACATTTCTTGAGGTGTCATGGGCATCGGGGCATCGAGGATGCATGTTACTTTAGGTGCTTGGCACCAGGTTCATTTTGAGAAACCATGATATTCAGGACCTCATGGAGGTAGACACCGATGCGGTGTGGGATACGTTTGGGTGTAGAAAACGACACAGAATCACCAATGAGGTGTAGGGGTGACGATGTGTCATGAGAGAACCGTAAGTCTAGAAAAAATCTTAGTGAACCTTTTCATCATTTATGTATTTTCAGGTTGAGACCATGTTAGGCAATTCCAAAGGTGGGGATCCCCTTGAGAAATTTATCCAGAACCTTTTTAGACCGGGGTACTCTGGGTTACATTGATCAGGGTGGTATGCTCAGTGTCATCTTCAGGTTTCATTTGATTGATCAAGGACGAGCTATGTTAACATGGGGAAATTGAATGAACCCAGGTTTTTATAACTGGTCAAAATCCTGACTTTTATTGAATTTTTGACTAATTTCTGAGAAAACTGGGAAATCAGGATATTCTAGAAATTTCCAGATTACACGTTGTGTACCTTCAGTATAGGCTATGTACTTTCGATCGTATGTGAAGACTAGAAATGGCATGTAGTATTGTTCTCCATGTAGAACTATTTTAGAAATTACACGTCGTGTACTATTTGTACACTCCTTGTAGAGGGGCCGTGTATGGGGATATACCTGGCGTGTTGGAGATGTAGGCTGGGTAGAGTAGTACATGCTGTGTACCCCTAGGTACACACCATGTAGTAATATCAGCAGGCCCTCAGCAATATTCCAGTCTTCTTAGAAACATTAAAATGATACACATGGCATGTATTCATAATTCTACACCATTTGTTTTCTTTTTTTCACTAAAATGGAAGGAAGCCTTGTTTTGAGTGAGAAACCCAAACCCTCAATGGGTTTGAGGGAAGAGAGTCACCCGGAGCATATTTTTGCTCACAGATATTTGTCTAAAGACTCTTTCTAATGCCGTAAAATGCTTTAGAACCCCTTCGGTGAGGCCTTGACACCTCTTGAGCCGCTCATCTTCATTTTTTTCTAAACCAAGTGATTTGGGTTTGAGAGTTTTTGAATCTTTTTTAGATCTACCTTGATTTAAACCGAATTAAAGGATATTACTAGAGGAGGACCATTGTACTAGTATGAGGTAGGTAGTGCATACCTTTTTTCATCTTTTTGGGGACTTTTGTGTGGTGTGACCATTGATGCGTATTTGGGTATTTTGAGAAAGATCATTTCATAAATGCTTTAATATGATAAATTTATTATGAGACCCTTGGGTTTCCTTTGGGTAAGCCCTTTACCTATTTTTCTTGAGCGGGGATGGGCGTGGGGTCATTGCTCATCCGGGTATTTTGACCAGGGGTGCCAAAATGGTTGTAATTGAACTGTATTATTTAAAATATTGAGTTTGGTTTATTAAACCTTGATATGACTCATTAGAGGCTTTCAAGACCTCAGTGCTCGTATGGGACAACATCTGGCTAGTGCAATTCAACTGTTTAGTTTGGTTTCCTATTTTAAGTATTTCTTTCGATCATGTATATATGATGTGTGATATTAAATATGTTGGAACCTTCGGGTTGTGTTGGGCATGGCCCAGATATTCTTGACGGATGATGATCACAAGTTGGGCTAGTCCTAGTTTACATTGGGTGGTTCTGACCATGAGATTGGGTGTCATGGACATCATCTTGAGGTAGTGTGACTATGTGGTTGGGAATGACCTGGGTTACTTGGATGGAAAGGCCATCTAACTTGAGGGACATGGTCGAAGGAACACAAGGTGTCAGAGATGTTGTGTCTTGGATACTATTTTAGTGATTACCACTCACCTGAAACTTGGAGAAGTGTTCACATTGAGAGACTCTATGACGAGGTGGTTTTGACCACTTGTGTGGGTAGAGACCCCCGATAGATGTGGTTTAGGTACTATTTTTTTGGGGGTGCCTACCATAGGAAGCTACGTGGATGGTTAGGAGCATTCAGGGGATAGTGTTGAGGCAATCGGGTTGGGGGAAGAGACTAACCGTGATTTGAGGGAAGACATCATTGTCCCTTCGGTTACTTTATTTGAGGGAAAACATCACTGTCCCAATGGATACTTATTTTAGGACATACATCGCTATTCTTCTGGGTTACTACTATTCGGGAATGACTTCAGGGCATTGGTATTTTAGACACGAGGTGTTAGGTGGCACATGGTGTCAGGTTACATGACAGAGATTCTGGCGTTGGTCGTAGGAGGTGAAACTTCATGGTGGCTGCTGAGGACTAGAGGAGTTTATGTTTACTTGTGTGTTGTACTATTTATTATATCCTTATAACTGCATGCATGCTTAAACACTTATATTATATACGCACCGTTGGGTGGTATCCTACTGAGATTCATCTCACACCCTGCATGGGCCCTTTGGGACACGTGTAGACTTTATAGATTTGAATTTAGAAAAGAGATCATCATTAGGAGATTGATTGTTCTAGCTATTTAATGGAGATAGTGTAGACCTATAGTTCTTTCCTAGCTTATGTCTACATTTTTTTTCTTTCTTTCCTGTATCAGCATGTTTACCTTATTTATCGTAGCTATTGTCGGTTAGCCATTGGCACCCTTTTGTGTATTGATCTACTATGGACGCAAGCTTGGATTTTTTAGTAGTTAAAAGTATTGAAAAATATTTTTTTCTGTTTACATTCCACTGAACTTGTTTATATATTTCTTTCATTGTTTATTGATATTTGATATGCTTTCGCTCTGCGGGTCTGGTTCGAGTATGCAGATTCGGTTATCTTCACTGCATGTTACATATTATTACTTAGACCAGTACCATTATTATCCTCCAAGAGGGTATAGAATCCCCACTATACCCATTCAAACCCTTGCTACTAGTCAGCAGCCTTAGTCATTCAGGGAGGTGCACCTAAGGTAGTAACACCCGACCCATTTAGCATTGTTCGGGTGGTTGTTCCGGTCCGGGTCGTTACACCCCCAAGGAAAATAGGTTCCTCCATTATTCAAACCAGTGGGAAGTGGATGCTAATTTCATTAGCATTGTCCATGAATTTTGGATGAATCCCATGAATGGTGGAAGATTGGTAAGGTTGTACAACAATATTAGAGGACTGAAGTTAGAGATCCTCTCTTTGTAAGGTACCAAATCAAACTACCTGGGAAATATGGAAGGGATAAAAAGTGAGATTGATCGTATTGAGGAGAGTAAGTAGCTGGATTGGAATGATTATATTTTTGGTTCCTTAGTGGTGAAAATAAACCATCTCACTAAGTTAATTCTTGAAAAAGAGTGTCTCACTCGTGAGAGATCCAGGGTGACATGGCTTTGAGAGGGGGATAGGAACATGACGTTTTTTCAATCATGCATTCACGAAAGGAATAGGATCAATGTTCCTAATATTTGATTAGAGGATGGTTCTTTTAAGCATTATTCCAATATCATGGGTGGTATGGATACTAACTATTTTAAAACATTACTAGCTAACCCTATTCCTCTTATGAAGGGGGTGCCCATCTGAGAAGACTGATCCTTTTGATGAAATTCCATATGTTGTTTCTAACAGTACCAACAGATTTGTTAAACGCATGCTAGATCAGGATGAGGTATGGGAGGAAGTTCGGACCCTCAATGTAGAGAGTTCCCCAGGTCCCAATGGGTTCATAGGTTCCTTTTATATCTTGTTCTATGGGCCAGTGAAAGGTGAGTTTTTAGAGGCCATTTAAGATTTCATTAGAGGCAGGAACCTTCCCTGAGTTTCATATTCTTTAACCCTAATCCTCATCCTAAAATTGAAAGATCTATCCTCACTCAGTCACTACTGGCTAATAAGCATATTTAATTTTCCATTTAAGGTATTTTCAACCATTCTCAATAAATGGATCGTTGTCTACCAATTCCAATGGGTCTCAGATAATCAGAAAGGTGTTATTAAATGGAGTTCAACACAATAAGCTACATCAATGGTCCATAAAATGGTGGGGGAAATTAACAAAAAAAACTCATTGCTCTAATGTGGTGATCAATGTGAATATGCTCAAAGACTATGAAAATATCGAGTGGATATTTATCAACAAAAGTGTTGCCCTACATGGGTTTCTTAGGAGTGGAAGTTGACATCTTTTTTAGGGTTCTTAGCTGACCTTGGTTGGAAATCCCTTTTATGGAGACAAGGTGCAGGCTCTTCAATACTACTTGGGGTCTTAGGAAAGGAGATATGATCTCTCTGAGCATCTTATATTTTGTGAAGGACACTCTTCTTAGATATTTGGAGAGGGAGATAAGTAATGGTAACTTTCTCCCATTCCATGGTAGATCAAATCTGGGGATTATATCTCACCTAATTTTTGCTGATGACACGTTATTTTCCTTTAATAGTAATAGAAGAAACATATGTGAGTTCAACAAAATATTAGACATGTACTGCAGGTGGAGTGTGAAGTCCATTAATATGGAAAAGAATAGTGTGTTAATCTCTATATGGTTCTTAGATAGGAGGGTAAATAAGACTGAGGAAGGAATGGGTATGCATAAAAGAAATTTCCTCATGGAGTACTTTGGTGCACCAATTTCTGGGGGAGGAATTAGACTCATCATTTAGATGGGATTGTGCAGTAGATTACAACTCTCATTACAAATTAAGAATTTTCATTTCATTTAAAGCCTTTAAAAATATCCAAATTGTTTTAGGATTGTATTTAACATAAAATTAGTTCAAATTTATATCTACTAATCGAATTTAAATTATTTTGAACTTTTTTATATTAATTTTTTATATAAAAACATTGTAAAATTTTGAACATTTTTTCTTTCAAACTCCATTTCCTGATGCATATACATGATTAATTTTAAATAAAAATTTTCTTCTTTTTTGAATAGAATATGAAAAAATAGATTCCAAATTTTGAATCATAATAGTATATATTATCTAATAATTTTAGATTAATCTTTTTACCATAATAAATAGTAAAAACAATAAAAAGTATTTAGTGTGGTTAAGGTAAAAATGGGTTTACCTTAGGGATAAACATAAATGATCCGGGTTAAAAATGACCAAAAAAATATCCAAAACCCATTTTATGGACCTATGTAGACCTTATATCATATAGGCTATATAATGGATCATTTAGGATCCTTTTTAAATGTTGAACACATTTTTACACCATTTTATTTTAGAAAATTACTAGGGTACCTCTTTCCTCACTTATAAAAGGTCACCCCCACTCATCTCCTCTTCATACTTCAAAAAAAAAAAATTATACCATGAACTTACAAAATAAATTCCCTAATTCACACCTATAATCCTTGAATCCATAGTTTTTCTATAAATCTAACCAATAAAGGATTTTTTTTCAAACCAAAAGAAGTTTTCTGAAGAAGTGGTAATGTCCCAAACTGAGCATTTTATATTATTTATTCCTATACATACATAAATGTTTATTAAAACATGATGATATAATAACTTTAGTATATTATATATAATTATATTTTGTTGGGTTAATTGAAAAATCTATATATACCACATCTTCCCTCAAATGGGAAACAAAACCATCGATTGTGTTATAGAGGACTACCGCCTAACAAACTGATGTAATCTGTTTTCTATCACCACCTTTGAAGGATGGATATAATGATATATTTAACACATTTATATGATATTTATGATATTATTAATATTCTGTAATGAAAATATCACATATGAATTCTTACTTTTCATTATTTTTAAAATACGATTATGTTGCTCGTGCGTACGGAGGGTTATCACCTCACAAAGTGATGTGATTTCTTTCTCACTTAAACTATAAATGGAAAACTATAAGGAAAACATTAATGAATATATATGATATATATGTGATGATATTGATGCTATAAGATTAATATATCACCATATATCTTATCCTTTATCTAGTTAATGGAATGATATCATCACTTGTGTGTACGTAAGGCCTACCACCTCTAGGAAGTGATCGATTAATTTTCCACATCCAAACTTCAAAAATGATTCTCAAAAATTTATATAATGAGTTAATATTATATTTATAACATTAATTTAATTTTGGATATTACGTATGTGTATCTTATAATCAATAACTAGACATTTCTTAAGAAAGTATGAATGAGAAAATAGGGAAATTAACACTCGAACTAATGAAAAATAATGAAATATTATTAGAAAATGGGTGATAAGATGTTATAAAAGGATCATATATGATATTATAAGTATTAATATGGTTATGGTATAAATTAATAACATGATTCAAACCATTATACATGATTTTAAATCATGTTTTTCCAAATATAATGGTAAGGTAATGGACTCTATCTCAATCTCTCTTCATTGAGGTATATTGAAATGTTATAAAACTAATTTCTTTTATATGGTGTATATAATAAAAAAATTTACATGTAATATCATGATTAATTAATAATTCATGGTATTTTATGTCTTAAATTTAATTCTTTCATCCAAGGGTATATGAAATGAAAGTTACCAAGTTGTAAATAATTTCATAACTCAATTTATTTTCATTCAGTTGCATTACTTATTCATTTTCCTTTGATATTCTAAGATTATTTTCACAATGACTTTTTTATATATTATGTTTTATTTAAACTTTTTATATGTGTTTTTACATTTTATACATATGATTTATTTATGTATTAATTCAGAATTCAATGTTATGATCATTGTTAGGGACTACGTCCCAATTTCTCTTCAATGTGGAATATTCTAATGTTATAATGCAAATTTTTTTATATGGTTTATATACTACCAATTGTATATTACATATCATGATTATATAATAATTTAATGTTTTTTATATTTTATTTTGAGTTATTTTATCAAAATGGATTCTGACTTAAATGTTACTAGGTGGTAAAATATTTCAAAACTCTGTTTTTTTAAATGTTTTATATTACTTCCTAAAGGTATTTGACATTCTATGATTATGTGGGTAAATAATTTTGAATATATTATTCGTTATATCCTCTTATATTATGTTTATTTATATTCTATACACATAATTGATTCATTAATTAATCCTAACTTCAATGTAATGATATTTTTAAGGGTTTATTTTATAATATTGTTTTAATTAGGAATGATTATCCATGAATATCCATTAGAGTAAATTATTTGATAATTTTCTAATAAAACCATTTAATTTTATTCTAATATGGGTTTTCATGATTTTTTAATTTAATATTACAAATTATTCTACTTTTTTTACTTAAAATGATTGAGAAAATGTTATAAAAAATCTAACTTTATTTCTCTCTTTTGTCAAAAATAAATTTTCTTCTAAATCAATGTTTTATAAAAAAATTATTATATATATTAGGAATGTGTTAGAAAAGCATATATATTTGGTTCCCAGGAATATATATCCTCTTATTTAATTAGTATTATTATGAGGTCAATCAGTTGGATAATTGAAGATTAATGGGTTTTTGATGTATACCTACCCATAAATTTTAAAATGTCTTGTGAAAGGTCTTGAAAGTAAAGGTATCATGTGCTTGAGATCATGAAATATGATAAATTTGAATTTCATTAATTAATAATTCAGTTATTATTATGCATGATATTGTCATAATGATATTATCTTAAGATTCATTTTTATTATCTTTTTATTGATTAAATGGAATGTATTTTCCATTATTTACCTTTATATATTTATTATTCTATATCCAGTTAATATAGTAATGTTCTTGATTAAATGGAAGGTTTTTTAGTTATTTACCTCTCCATATTTATTATTCATTTCAAATTATTTTAAATTTAATATGTGTTCGATTATTTATCATTCCATTTTTATGTTTATTGACTCATGATAGCTTACACTTTACTTAACCATTACTAGGAATTTGGGATCACCCCAATTTTGTTCCTTTCTGTATAATTAATGAAATGTACTATGATTTTTATTCAAGTATATATTAGAGAGAATAATGTTATTCTAAAAAAAATTATGATCTTATTTTTTTTCAAATGTAATATGGGAATCATGTATGTAGCTATTTCACCAAGAATACTAATCTATTTTGTCCTTTGGGATATGGTTCCATGTATCTTATGATAATGTAATAAATTAAGACACCAGATCTAGATTTCATGACATATGGTCATTATAGTTGGTATCAAAGGAATTTTAGAAGAAATCTGGGGAACTAAATTTAGAAAAACATATATTATGGAACATAACCCTATTATTGAATTTGAGGATAAGTATTAAAGAATATACTAATGTTTCGGTAAGGAAGATATTAAGTGTTTTTTCGTAGAAATACATCCATGTATTGATAAGACAAGTGAGATTGGTTCTATAATAGTTCTACCTATGAGTAATTACGTCAAAAATGGTGCATTGGGATTGATGTGATCATCACCTTGTGTATAGAAAAAGGACTTACTAGTCATCTTGTTTGAAAAACCTGGGATAAATTCTTTAGATAATTCACATTTTCCTTACAATAAATAATGAATGATTTCAATGGATGATGAAAATGAATGACCTAAGTTAAACCTAATATTTCTTTGATTAAGAAAAAGGTGTCATGATATTAATATCATACAAATGATTATATGGTTTTCTCACTATGATTATTATGCCTCACACTATGCTTTTTGGTTTTAGTTATCTGTTGGAACCTGAAGAAATCATGATAACATTAAATATTAAGTAAAATGTGTTGAATTTTAGAATATAAATGGTATGATGATATGAGTGAAAGATATCATGATTATTCCAAATTAGTTATCATTTAAAATTATTAATTACTTAAACATTAACAAACTCATGGAATTTCCAAGGAAGGAAAGGATGAAATTTTCTAAGAGATAGAGTGGTAGAAACCATAGAAAAAATAAGTCTTGATTTCCATCATGTGAGAATTGTGGAAAATTACACCTTGTAATGTGTCTCTAGGGGCTGGAAAACTGCTATTTGTTTTTAAAATAATAACATAAAGAAAATAAATTCAATATAAAATAATTATTATAATAGAAGGAAATAAATCTCATCATATGGATCCATTTATAGTTTTTTGTCTTAAATATGGGGAATATTGGCATTATCTGAGTCAATTACCTCGTCTAAAGGTTAAACCCTATACAAAGTAAAGTACACTGTTGAAATAAAATATTTTAATTATTTATGTATTGGGATTCAAGAATTAATTTGTGGAATTTTTTTACCAATGGTACTTTGGTTATAATAATAATGAATGAACTAAGGATTGTGTTAAATTTTAGAAGCATATATTTCTTCATTAACTTAAGAGTTATGGATAACATCCAATGTTTATCAGTTTAAGGTTGATTATAAGTTCAAATTATTAAACACCCCTTTTGAAAATTTGTGTGGTAGGAATGAAACACGATTAATGATATTTTTGGAAAACATTTATATGAATAAAACCTATTGTTTTATTATATTAATGAGTTATTTGAGGAAGAACTCCTTTAAATTTTTTTTACATAATATTAAAGGTATTGGTAACCTTTATGATTTATCTTATCTTTTATGTTGTTGAAATTATTGGTCATAAAAATTTTATAATGTTATAGGGATTGTTTTCATAATTATTTGTTAAATAAAGACCAACCCACATTTCTAATGACAAGATGTGTCGTTCAGTAAGGCCATTTGTCTTGAACCCAAAACCATAAGTGGATAAGGGTTTAACATCTATCACTGGCCCATGTTAAGTTCTATATAATATATTAATATTTTTAATTATATGATTTGATAGTAAAATATTAATGTTGAACTGGTGGTGAAACTGTATAGGATTACTAATTAATGTATTATATTAGACAATTTGTACTAAAAATATTTTTTTTAGAAAATAGATAGAGATAGAAAGTAATCCTTGTCACTCTTTTATGGATCGTAAGATCCGTTAAAAGTTAGTTTTATTTATTTAGGATTAAATAATTCATTTTCAGATATTCATTTATTGGAGTAAGATATGAATTTTAAATTGATATAATCAAAATTGAATGATGAAATTGTTCTTATGAAATATAAATATATCAATTAATTATATTTCCTTAAATTCATATATATATATATATAAAGAAATAACAGACATTGGGAAATGGATTGTGAAAAAAAATGTTATCCTCTTACTATCGTATCCGATAAATCAAATGGTATTTTAAAATATCACATATTTATGGTTTTTAGGTCCTTAAATTGTCATTGATCATTCATTTTCTTGTGACCAAGGACCTCTATCACTCTCAATAATTAGTTACGTTTTTATTCCATGTTCAAATATTCATTTCCCAATTATGTTATCCTACGTAGAAACACAGTTTGGTGATATTAAAGATGACCTTCATATTTCCCTTTCTCTATTATCAATAAAAAGTTTTATTCACTCTTTTATGGTGTGGAATTTTTAGAAACTATGTTTCCAAATATCAAACCTGTTATTACTGAGATCAAGTTTAAATTACATTGATAAAATTTATTTGATGTGGGGAGATTTTAACACCCATAAATTCTAAAAGAGGAACATTTTACTCATTAATATATGTGAAATGAAGCGCTATTATTAAAAATCCCAAGAAATATATTTCATTAAATTTTAATTCTTTAAAATCATATGGAACACGCAACCCCGATTCTAGATGAATTGTAATATAGTATCCCATTATAATGTAGCTGTTAAATTGGAATGTATGAAAAATAAAACCTAAAATATGAAACTTATATGTTTTATACCTGTATAAAATAAATTCAGTGATAATATTTTGATTATAAATAAAATAATAACCATTTTGAAGAAAAATAAATGTTTTATGAAATAAAGTATTTTTTTTATAAAAGGTAGTCCAGTCGCGTTTTGTTCACATAATTTAAAATTAATTTTTACCACTTTTGGAAAATGTAATTGAAAAAAAAAACTTTATTAAATATAATTATAAGAATTATATTTCGGTGAATTTTTAAGAATTCTCTAAAGAGATAAATGTTTGAGTAAATAGTGAAAAATACAAGATTTTTTTAAGAATTGTCATTTTTTTAAAATCCATTAAAAACGTGAAAATTATTTTAATATGGTTTTAAATGTAAAATTAGTTAAATTATATAAATATATATATATATATATTAATACAATTTATTTAATTATAATAAATTTGATATTATATTTAGATATAATAATTTCATAAACTTTTGAACATTGTTTTCTTTTAAAAGTGTTCTTTCTTGTCACATTCGTAGGATTAAATTTAAATGAAAATTTTTTTATTATGTAAATGGATTTTTGAACCATTTATTCAATATTTTGAATTAAAATAATATAAATTATACAATAAGTTCAAATTAATTTTTGACCATAATTACTAGTAAAAAGAGAAAAAAATTATTTACTACGGTTAAGGTAAGGATGTGTTTACATATTGGTTAAACTAAAAAAGTAAGGGTAAAAAATGAAAAAAAAAATACCAATGGAAATTTTATAGAAATATTTAGATATTAACTCCTCTATAATCTATAATGTCCAATTTTTTAGCATTGTAGTAAGTAAATAACATGGGAAATGCTTTTTGTTTTCATCAATTACATGTATGCCACTCACCTCACTTATAAAAGGTCACACACTCTCCTCTTATATTCACAATTAAAAACCCAATGCTTCGTACATGACCTTACCAACAAAATTATTTACTTCCCAAATATCATCATAGAAGCCTTTTTTTGGTAAAAATTTCATCCTATGAAAGCTTCTGGTCCATAACAAAAGGATTTTTTTGAAGAAAAGTTATTGTCCCTAACCGAGCGTTTTATTTTTTTTTCTTCTCCCACATCATCAAATTATTATTAAACAAAAAATAATAAATTAAAATCCATATATTAAATATAATTATATAATTTTCTGTTAATTTAATGTCCTATATCTTTCACCGATTCCATAAAATGGAAATGAAACTATCAATCGTGTGTACGGCAGATTACATCCTCGTGAACCAATCAAATTCATCTTCCATCAAAAACATTAAGGGATATATATAATTATGGATTGAAAAACATTATATGATATTTGTGATATTATTATAATGTTTTAATTATTATATCACATATACTATCTTAATTTCCATTCTCTTTAAAATTTGTGAACATTACTCATGTGAACGACATACTATAGCCTCGGGAAGCAATGTGATTCTTTTTTCACTGATGATGTACATTGAAGATAATATGGAAACATTTAATGAATATATATGATATGTATGAGATGGTATTTATTCTATAATATTAATATATCACCCACATCCTTATCTTTTCACTCGTTAATAGAATGGTATCATCTCTTAGGCGTATATACGACATATCGTCTCCACAAAGTGATGTGATTCATTTTCCTTGTCTAAACATCAATAATGATTATAAAAATGTATATAATATTTCAATATTATATTTATACCATTAATATAATTATGGATATTATGGATATATATCCTATACCCAATAACTGGAACTTTTATAACAATGTATAAATTAGAAAACATGTCAATTAACACCTGAAACAAAGAAAATAATGAAAACTTAATAGATAATAGGTGACAATATATTATAAGAGGATAATATACTATATTATGAATATGAATATTTTTATTTTATAAATTAATAAAATGATTAAAATCATTATACATGAGGTTAAATCGTGTTTAATAAAAAGGAAGTGTTGTATAGGGGCCTCCATCTCAACCTCTCTTCCTTGAGACATATTGTAATATTATGTACATAATTTCTTTTACATGGTGTATATAATACCCCTTTTACATGTAATATCATGATTAATTAATAATTTCTAGTATTTTGTGTTTCAATTTAAATTATTTCATCCAATGGTATTTGACATTAAATTTACCAATTCGTAAATAATTTCATAACTCAATTTTTTTCATTGGGTTATATTATATAATTATTTACCTTTGATATTCTAATATTAAGTGTAAAATAACTTTTTATTGTATTAAATTGTATTTAAAATTTATATATGTGGATTTTCATTTGATACCCCTGATCTATTCATATATTAATTCTCTCTTCAACATTATGATCATTGTAAGGGACTTCGTCTCAATTTATCTTCATTGATGCATATTATAATGTTATGCTCATAATTTATTTTATATAGTGTATATTATAACTATTTTAAATGTAATATAATAATTAATTAACTATTAATGTTAATTTATGTCTCAATTTGAAATATTTCATCCATATGGATTTTAAAATAAAAATTATCAAGTGGTAAATAATTTTATAACTCAATTTCTTTTCATTGGGTTATATTACATACTCATTGTATTTGAAATTATATGATTATGTGTGTAAATATTTTTTGAAAATGTTATTATTTATTTCAAATTGTTTTATTTGAATTTATATTTGATACACATAATTGAATAATTTAATCATCCTTATTCAACATTATGATCTTTGTAAGGGTTTATTTCACAACCTCATTTTAATTGGGATTATTTATACTAGAATTTTGATTTAAGGAAATTATTTAATCAATATCTAAAAACCCCCCATTAATTTTATTCTCCTTAGGTTATTCATTATGATTTTAATTAGTAGTACCATTTTCCCTCTTTGGTACTGATAATGATTGGGAAAATGATTTTATAAAAATATGACATCATTTCTCTTTTTAGTCAGAAATAAATTTTCTTCCAAAACTATGTTTTCTTGAAATGTTTTCAAAATTGATTTAATATTATATAATGATTTTTAAAATAAATATTTTCCAATGTTTAAATTTAAAAAAAAATGAATCTTCATGTCATTTTTAAAAAAAAATCATGTTGACATCTTATGAAAAATGTGAAAGGAATGTTTATTTTAATGTACTCAACATATATGGAATTTCCTTCCATCATGATCAAACAATGGTTAAGAACATCACTTATAAGTTTAAAAGGTTATTTTAAAACAAAATTATTTTCAAAATGGTTTATGAACTTTTAGTTTTAAATGGTTATTTAAAAAATAAAAATGATATTCATATCAAAAAAAATTATAGATATTTTTATGGTATTTATATTAGTCCATGATAAAAAAATATATTTTACTTATACTTCACTAGGGATATGTTTTATTAATACAATCATTATTCCATTTATGGATGGTTTCTGATCATTTTTTCAATGGAATGTATGGAAATTCACTTTCCTGAATTATTTTTGTATTCATGAACTTTCCCTTAAAAAATTAACTTTCCTGTAATTATTGGAAATTAAATTATCCCTACATATATATATATTATTTATCATGGATATACTTATTTCTTAAACTGTATATCATATCTACATACTATATTTAACATTAAAAATTATTTGATCAACTAGGTAAATATTGATAAATTTATATCCCTTACTCAGTATAGATATTTAATGATAAATATATTTTTCATGAATTAAATTAATTATTCGATATATGTGGAATTATTTGGATATGAAGATATGGGTGGGGTCCAGCTATAGATAACCCCTCGTTGCATCTGTATTCTCATGAGATGAATCATTTCGATAACCATAGTTAAATGGGTTCCTAGTGTATACCTACACAGTAGTTTTAAATTGTCTTTGTAAATTGTATTGATAGTAGAGGTAAAATTTTTATGGGATCAGGAAATCCAATAATTAATAATTTCATTCATTGATAATTTAGTTATTATTACTATTATATTTTCACAATGATATTATCTCTGGATTCATTTTTATTCTGAGTTTATTGACCAAATAGTAAGTGATTTTAATAATTTTCCTAACCATATTGGTTATTCCTTAGCTAGTTATAATAGTTAGATTATTGATTAAAGTGTATGTATTTTTATTAGTTTACCTTTATATATTGAGTATTCATTTAAAATTATTTTGAATGAATTTTATGTTCAGTTTCATGATTTTCTATAATTATGATTATTGATTCATGATAAATTTTGTTATACTGAAGACTTACCTATCATTTGAGATAACCTTTATTTTTTTCCTTTCATAGAAATCCATGAAGTGTATTATTATTTTTATGAAAGGATATACTATATGGAAAAATTTTATTCTCAATGATTTTTTTAATTATTATTTTCAAATGTAATTTGGGAATCAAGTATATATCTATTTTTTCAAGACTAATAAACTATTCAATCCTTGTAGATTAAATAATTGTATATTATTACAATGAAATAATGTAAGACACTGAATATTGGTTTCTAGGGTTAGGGTCATCACATTTTGGGTTATTTTAATCATTATCTTTTTGTTTAAAACCATGGTTAATATTAAATGTGGTAATGAGTTTTTAAATATTAAAGTGTTATAATTTAAATTATAAAGAAAAAATTGGATTATAAAAAAAACGTATGATATTTTAAATAATATATTACTTCCTTTAACACTTCTAATATTTTTATGAATTTTATGTAATTTAATAAAATATTATTTTTCATAAACCATAAATAATGTTATTTTTACACTATTCATTCTCTTTAACATAAAATTCCTCATTAAAAAATATATAATTCCAATTTAATACTTTAAGACATCATTAATATGTTATATTCATTGATAAAGTTTTTGTAACACTTTAAATCACTAAAATTATATTACTTTTAATATTTATAATGTCATTGATTTTAATTTACTATTATTTGAAGAAATACTATATTAGTATTATGTAAGAATTTAACATAATTTTATAATCACTAAACATTAGAAGAAAAATAACTATAATGAAAATAATTTCACCATTTGAATAATAAATATTTTCATTCACCACATTGTTTTATCTCTATATGAATACATAATGGATATTTAAATGTAAGAGAGTGGCATTTTGTATTTTGCTTTGCTTTTAATACCATAAATGTCATTTTTCAAAAAAAAGTATCCATTAAATTAGTAAATTTAGTGTATAAGGTGATAAAAGTCAAATTAACTTAATAAAATAATAATTAATATGAAAAAAGTTACCTTAACACTTAATTTTAACATTGGTTTACCAACTTTATCCTTTGCTGATGTGATAAATCTTATCATATTTACTATTCAAAATAAAAAAAATAAAAGCGGATTATTTACCAAATTTAGAACTCTTAATTCCATATATAGTATCAAATTTTCATGATTCAATATCTAGAAATGGCAGAAATTAATTTTAAAATAATTGTGAAAATTGTGATCAAACACTCTTTTCATAAAAATGAAAATTTTAAGAATAGAATTTGATAATTTTTAACCCATGTATACTAAAAACAAAAGATGAATGTTAAAAAAATTTATTGAATATAAAATATATAAATTTCATTAATGTGATTCACTAATAGTTAACAATTTAATTTATTTATATAAAAACACATTGTGTTCATAAACTTAGTTTTTTGACAAACATTCATTTTTTCCTTCAAATGATTTTTATTTTTATTTCTAATCCATTGATAACAAATGAATTCATTTTGTACATGTATAAACCATAAATTTCTCATAATATAGTTATTAATATTCCAACCTTTCAATTTTATTTTCTTAGTTATAATGGGGGTATTTGAATAATAATTTAAGAGTTGGTTGTGGTTCATTTAAACTCAATGTTTATTGTAACACAAGCTATTAGAAAATTTTAATTTATTTTAAAAGTAATATATAATAAAATATATGGGTGTTATATTATCACCCCCTTAAAATATTTTCTCCCTTGAAATTTTTTCACTCACATACAATCAACTGACTGTACTTCTCCCTCATCACATCTTTAGGTTCCCATATAGCTTCCTAAAATTTTTGATTTCACCACAAAAATTTGACCAAGTGTCTTGTATTATTTTTTATATCTTTTTATTTATGATCTAGAATCTAAACCAGTTTTTCCTCATCATTGAGATCTTTTTCTATTTTTATGACCTCTATGTTTTGTACATGTGGAGGATAAGGTATGTACTTGTTTATAATAGATACATGGAATCTATCATGAACATGAGTGATATTTGCTGGTAGCACCAAGTGATAGGATACTATCATAAAGAAATCAAGAATCAGGAAGGGACCAATATACCCAGGGCTTAGCTTAAAATTATTATCAAATTTCATTACCATAATTTAGGTAGATATTAATTTTAATACCTCTTCACCAACATCAAACTCTGGATTTCATCGATGATTGTCAACATAACGTTTTTGGCAACTCTAACCTACCCTTATATGATGTTGAATGACTCTAACCTAATATATAATTTCTTCCTCTAGATTGGGTCCCAATATAATTATTTCATCAACTTCATTCCATGACATTGGATCTGTACACATCCTATCATAGATGGATTTGTAGGGAGACATACGAATACTCCAGTGAAAGTTATTATTGTAAGAAAATTACACTAATGGGAGGTGTTATTCCCAAACAACTTTGAAATACATACAGAAAAGTATAAAAATTAGTAATTGATTATTTATGATTCTATTAGATTTAATATATGTCTGAGGATGATAAGAAATTATGAAACTCTATTATATATCAAGATCTTGTTGAAGGCTTTTTTAGAACATTGTGGTAAACCTCATATCTCGGCCAGATTCATCCGAATGTTGTACTCCATGTAACATTACCACTTCCAAATTGTATATTATGATGATTTGATAAATAGATAAAAATTTTATGATAGTAATAAAATGTATAGATTTTATAAGGCGATCAACACAACCCATATAGTATTATTCCCTTTAAATAATTTGGAGACTCTAACAATGAAATCCATAGTGATTTTTCCTATTTCCATTCATGTATGGGATATGATTGTAACCTCCCATTATATTCTCATACTCTTAGCATCAATTTATTAACATACCAGGCATCGAGATATGTATTCTTCTTTATCCCCTTTCATATGATCTCATCAAAAACACTATTTCTGGTCTCTATACATCTTTATAGTTCTAGAATGAATAGAAAATGATGAACTCTGAGTAGAATCTATCAAATATTTCTTCAAGATTGGTATATATGGGACACATAATCAGTTCCTAAACATTATCATTCCATTATGATCATGGTTATAATCAGAAACATTCCTCGCCTTCTTTAATAATTTCATATCTTCCTTCTGTACCTTCAAAATCCTCACATAGATGGATAATTGAACATTTATATAAAAAAGATAATATATTTCTCTTTTCCCCATGACTTCAAGATCTATACTCTAAAAATAGATAAATATTGATCTTTTTAAATCCTAGACATAGAAAAACTGGCATGGTCTTTCTAACTCAAAGCATCACCCACTTTTTTCCTTCCCATGTTTGTAATGTGTTGAGAATTCATAAGCTTTGATAAAGTCCATCCACCTTCTTTGGAATCATATTTAACTCCTTTTGTATAAATATATACATCATGATTTAATTATTATTGTATTTGACACACCTTTCAACAAATAGATAATACCTTTATATCTTCAATGAAAAAAATAACCCTGGTAACTCCAAATTATGAGTTAGGTAGTTTTTCTCATGAATATTCAATTTTAGTGATCCAAAAGTTATCACCATATCATTCTTCATCTGGATTCATCCCATTCACTTATTTGATTAATCACTATAGATCACAAACCCTTCTCCAATGTATGAATAGGTGTTCTAACCAACCTTCTCTTTATTTCATTGGAACCCTCTTCACATTCTTCTATACATAAAAACATAACACCCTTCCGAGTCAACTTGGTGATTGGATTAGATAGTCATGGAAAATATATCACAAATAATTGATAGTTATAAACAACACAAGAAAACTAAGGATTTCAGTTACTATGATTTCTAATGTATAATATTTTCTAGGTATTATTTTTGGATTTTATATGGATTATTTTAAGGACCGGGCATTGAGATGATGTGCGATTTCAAGCCCCAGTTTTCCTGGAATAAATGTTTGAAATATTTAAAATATATTAAATACCATAGAGGAACATTTTGATTAAAAAATGGGATATCCTAAAATTGGTTTCCCATATTGGAAATATGAGGGCACCGTTGAGCCCAAAATGAGGATTTTACCCAAGGCGTGACTTAACCTTAGCCAGTATGGGACGTTTTTGGAAAATTCATCATGATCATGGAAATGAATAAATTAATGAATTAACTTATTTTATTTTAATTTATCCAACATTAAGAGTGATGTTTATTTAAATATAATATTATGGAGAAAGCCTAGAGTTAGTCACATAACCCTAGAATCATTGGATAATAACTAAAGAAAATGATGGAGGAATTCTCTTAGGAGAATGGAAACTAGATCGTGGATCAACGAACGATGCCCCATGAATTTAAAGGATCATTCCAATGACAATAATAACCCATCAATATTCATCAGTGATTGTTCTCAATCACAGTAGGGTTGTTTTTTTAATTATTTTATTTCCCCGTTCATGATTCCTATGATGAACATAGATCAATCGACCAACAGATATCCATCGATCATACATATTTTGGGGATGGGTTTATTATAGGGTGAATTTGGAAGAATTAATTTGGATTATTTATTTCTTAATTATTATTATAATCAAAAAATAGAGATATACATGAACATCAATCTAGGTATATTCCTCTCATTTGTTCTTATTCTTTTCTCCCTAGGTTCTTCTTTCACTATGTGGGTTATCATTTGCCTTGGGGTTTGACATATCCTAATAAATTGTTTGTTGTGAACATATTTTATAGAATAACAATTTGATATTGTAGATATGGGATCTTCATGACATGAATATGGTGTGATGATTGAAATAGTGGTGAATTTGGTGGTTTTGGATACTCAATTTTTCATTCTTCGACATTATTTTCTGAGAAATGAAGAATGATGTTTAGATAAATTTTTTTACTAGATTCATGCTCAGTTTTCATTAAATCAGTGTTAAAAAGGTCCAGGTGAACCCCAATATCTAGGTTTTTGCAAGGGCAGAATCTATAGTGAGGTGCCGGATGACGTGGATGGAATCTGGGAAATCACGAGCAACATGACGTGTAATCCGACGTTACACGCCATGTGGCCCCCATAACTATTGCTCTATGGTAATGGATATAATTAATAATCACATGACATGTGACCCTTGTTACATAGAGTGTGGCCCTCCCTATTTGAATCGGCATGTACCGTAGTGGGTACACATACATGGGTCGGAGTACACAGCCATATTCATGCCATGTACTCCCACAAAAAAAGATTAGGTGTGTGTACACTAGCTTACCCATGTATTGGTACATGAGTAGAGTGCACGGAAATCCACACATAGTGTACTACTACACAGACATAGCCACCTATACATGGACATGGTCAGGAAACACATGTAGGGTACCATGTGTCACTACACACCATGTACTTCTTCTATGAGCATGTATTTGGAAATTATATGACGTGTGAGGTTTTTACACATAGGAAGACATGGGGATAGCGGGAAAAGTTGTGTACACCCTAGTACCTACTGTGTACACCCTTCAAGAGTTTTTATGACTCTTTATTTTCTTATTTTTGACTAGTATAGGTTTAATATATTCCATCAATTCTTTTTCTTGAGAGTATAGTGTGGCATTACATCCATATAACTCAATTGTGATTACCTCTAGAGGTTGAGTCTCAGATAGAGTTGTGGTTTCCCACCATGAGATTGAAATGAGATCCTTTATCATCCTTTGTTCCCTAGTTGGATTTTATGAAATTGGCATGACCTCCCTAATCATGGAATTTATCCTCTATCTAACAAGTAATATAGGTAGGGTTTTTGGTATCATTAGAATATGATCCCCTATGTAGTAGGTTGATCCAGATTAGAATTTGTGGTATCCCCCACCGGCTCTAGGAATTACCCTATATCTGTGTATCAGGGTCGTATTATATGAGTGATCTTTATTCAGAGGGGCCCAATGATCTAAACATCTTTGTCAAGTGTATTTGATGATAGCATGGCTCATAGAGAGGGTTCTCTTAGAATGATAATTACTTCAAGAAAAATCATATGGATGGTAGTTGGTTATAATCTTCTGGTGGTGTGGTGTCATTCCTGAGTATATATGGGTGTTTCTATAATACATTGATGGTTATATATTTTATCGATCTAAATATACATGGTGATTTGAGTTTAGTGTTTTTGGTGTTTCCTACTGAGTATTGATATACTCACTGCTATATGGGTTTTTCCCACAAGTGTTGTGTCTTATTCAGATGACAACCATTTTGATGTTGTCCTTGGAGGACATGGATGGGGTGGAGAGTAGCTGGATCTTGACAGACCAATGTGTTTTATCAAGATATTTCTATTGAATTTGTCCTCTCCCTTGGAGAAGGTTATACTTTTACAGTTTTTGGTTAGTCCTATATTTGGATCCTTTTTCTACATACAATACTTTTACTTTTGTATTCTATTTTGGGATCTTAGATATATCATTTCATTATTTTAGTTGTTTTACTTTTTAGCATTTTTTTTCTTGGAGATGTGTGCATGTGTACAAGTACTTTAGGCTAATGCCTCCCATTTGTGGGATATGCCTACTCATCACTAGCCACCATCCCCTGACCTATTGGAGCTAGGATTGGGGTAGTCATGTGTTGGACCTCAGTAGGTCGGTTCATGATAAAGTGGAATCATACTGCGGTTATACATTAGAATCAGAGTTAGTGATATTGGTTTTAGTTGACATTGTTTATTTTTGCGATATTGGATTTCAGGCCAGGGAACCCAGTGTTTGTGAGGTGGCCAGCATATCGATTCACCAAGACTATGATCACTTTCCTTTCAACTTATTACATGTAAACATTAGTTCCATGGAAAAAATTTGGTACATTACTCATATAGGAATGGTTGTGTTTTCTATTGCCTTCTTGAGTCATATCTACATATATACTATATTAACCATGGTACATCATGTTTTAATTTTAGGATGCCTCCATACAATAATCAATCCAGGATTCCAATACAAGATCATGAGGATGATCTACCTAGTTATGAGGCATCAATAGAGGGGATTGTACCATTTTTGACTCATCTATATAGTTTACCATATTTTCCATCACCCATTGAGTAGCAGCTAGAAATGCCTATACTAGCTAAGTATGCATGCAGTTTGAGTTTGTTTCATGAGTTTTAAAGGAATATACCACCTAGGTTTCAGGGTGAGTAAGACCCCCCAAGTGGATGGGGACTTTCTATAGGTATTCACTCATGTTTTTTCCTTCCGAGGATGCCATCCGACGAGATGGTAGTCCTCACAGCGATTCTTCGTCAGGGTTCTAGTAGGCGATGGTGGAGCTTGGGCACTCAGTCACATGATGAGACAATTTTTTCTTGGATAGACTTTGAGATTATCTTTAGATAGGAGTTATATATACCCATGTTGTGATAGGTATGTATATAGTATATTTTTCATCTATGATAGGGAAGTATGATCATGGTATAGTACTTAGTGATATTTACTGATCTCTTGTGTTACTCCTTAAATATGGTTCGGGGCCATTTGTTGTGATCTCAGTCATTTACGGAGGGCTTGTTCTTGGACATTAGGTAATTTTGATGGATTTTTCATTTCAACCTATGATGGATTGCTTGAGTGATCCATGTTGGTGGAGATATTTCTGGAAGAGTATACATCAGTAATGGGAGCTGTCAGTGGGAACCCAGTAGATGAGCCCCTAGAAGTAGGTAGATGATGAAATTAATAGGGATCCAAGCATGGCATATGCTTCAAGAGGTGATCCAAGAACATAGTGCCCATATTGGAGGGCTCTCATGGGGGATAAAATCAACTGAGAGACAGGCAGTGTTTCTCATGTGATAGTCAGGGAAATATGGCACGAGATTTCCTAAACCGTCGTACAACTGGTCATGAGATGGTCAAGGGACTGCCAAGGTAGATACAAAGGTAGGGGAAGGGTGTCCCACTATGCATCATATGTGGAATAGGGTCTAGTAGGGTAGCATGAGTGGGTTGGAGGATCGACCTATTACCACCACCACCCCCAGGTGGATCACTCTAGGCTCAGGGAACCTGTGGGAAAAAAGGAGGAAAGCTTCAGGCTATGAAGGCTGATGACCCTGAGGCTCTAGGGAGGATATGATCTATAATATGTGTCTTTTATACTTAAACTGTAGTATTAATAGACATAGGTGTCAGCTATTCCTTCCATTCCACTTCTCTAGATTGAAACATAGACATTCTAGTTGATCTTTTGGCCTAACCCTAGCAGTTGGAGACTAAGATAGGCAGTGACACAATGATTGTGCACATCTTTCGATAATGGGATAAGATGCTCATAGTTGGGAGTTTTGTGTGAGATCTCTTTATTGTAGTAATGAGGCCTTACGACATCATCCTAGGAATGAACTGGTTATCTATAGTTCAATCCCATATTTATTTTTTTAGGAGAAGGTTGTGGTGTTCCCACAAAGATTGAATACGGTTTTTATTTAAGGGTAAAAATGAGACCTTGGAAGAGGAGGATGAGCTCAATAATAGGAGCCTAAAGCCGATTACTCATCAGATGGAAAGCATGAATCTTGGAGTAGTGGATGATTTGAGCTATCAGTTTCCTACTATATGATGATAGAGTATAAGGATGTTTTTCTTAAGAAGGTACCATATTTACCACCACACCAAGAGGTAAAATTATTCATCGAATTCTATCCCAGGATGACATTGATATCTACACCAGAATATCAAATGGATTTCGTAGAGATTTTAGAGTTGAGGATGCAGTTGTAGGACTTGTAGTAGAATAGATTTGTGAGACCTAGTGTTTCCCACTATGAATCCCGAATTATGTTTTCCAAGAAGGAAGATCGGATATTAATGTTACATTTGGATTACCGACACTTTAACGAGGTGATCGGGAAGAATATGGGTCCACTCTCAAGGATTGATGACATCTTTGATCAGTTGAGAGGGGATTTATGGTTCTCGAAGATTGAACATAGGTTTGGATACACCAACTACGAGTACAGTATGATAATATACTTAAGATTACATTCATATGTCATTATGGTCACTATGAGTACTTGGTGATTCCATCTGGTGTTAAGAATTCCCCAAAATTGCTCATGGGACTCATGAACGTGATATTTAATCCCTTCTTAGATTGGTTCATGGTGGTCTTTATTGATGACTTCATATTGTTTTTGGCATTAGAGTATGAGCATTTGAGACACTTGAAGAGAGTCATAGACACACTATAAGTAAACCGGCTTTACAAGAACCTCTCAAAGTGTCAGTTTTGGATTTGAGAGGTCAAATTTCTGGGACACGTTCTCTCAGAGGATAGATTTTTTTGGATATAATAATTTATGAGGTATTTCTTTCTTAAGATCCATGTAATAGTGTTACCTAAATGCAGAGTTTCCTTGGGTTGGATGGGCACTATCAAAGTCATGTACCTAACTTCTCTAGATTTGTATCCCCCTTGACATATTTTACTCATAAGGGGAAGCCTTTCATGTGGATGGGAACCTGCCATTAGATTTCTCAAGAGCAAATACATAGGTTGAAGATCACTTCCATTATAAAATTTCCGAAGTAGGGTGTTGAGTACGCATTGTTCTGTGTTTCATCAGGGACTAGACTTGGTTGTGTGCTGATGTGGAGGAATGTGGAGATTTTCTATGGTTTACTCAAGTTGAGAACACCTGAGTCGAACTATTTGACCTATGGTATTGAGTTAGAATCCAGATTCTTAACCTTCAAGATATGCAGACACTACCACATGGGAAAACCGTTTATCGTTTAATCTGACCACAGGAGTCTCAAGTATATATTCTCTAATAAGGATCTTAACTTGAGATATATGTGATTTCTAGAGTTCCTCTAGTACTATTACATCATGATTTTATATTCTCATAGGAAGGGAAACATGTGGGTTTATGCTCTCAATAGGAGATATTTTTCTATTTTTTGTTTGAGGTGTTAGAGTAGTTAGCATCATTGTAGTTTTCCTTCATAGAAAATGATATTTCTTCATATCTTTAGTTGATGGTTGTTACCCCAACACTTTTACTATGCGTCAGGGATGTTTAATATTGATATGTTGTATATGAGACCTTGCATACATAGATATTCATTGAGCATAATCCTGATGGGTATTTTTAAGGAGAGGATAATGTTATCATTTTCATAGGATGGGAAATGGTACCCATGACATTGTGGTAGAAGATGTTTTGGGACTTTCATAAATACCGTTTTGCAATATATATAGGTGTGAAAAAGATGTACCAAGACCTCCAATGATAGTTTTGGTGGTTGGGTATGAAGAAAGGAGTTGCAGAATTTGTCTCTCAATGCCTTACTTGTCAGCAAGTAAAGGCTATGCATCAACTCCCAGCGAGTTTAGCTCAACCCCTTAAGGTTCCATAGTTTAAGTGGGATGGGATATCTAGGGACTTTGTGATGAGATAACTTTGTATGTATAGGGGAAAAAATTCCTTAAAGGTGATCATTGAATAACTCACCAAGTCATACCCCTTCCTAGATATCTGAAAGCAGAGTTCAGTAGAGGGGTTTGGATGCCTTTGTATTCCAGAGATACTCTGAATCTATGAAGTTACCACAATGATCATCTCCGACTATGATGCTCACTTCACATCCCAATTATGGAGAGGATTACAGGATGAATTTGGGACTTAGTTATGATTGAGAATGTTGATTCATCTTCAAAATAATGCCCAGACAGATTTGACCATCCAGGCATTGGAGGAAATGTTGTGAGCATGCATGTTGGACTTTTTCCATAGCTCGGAGGATCACCTTCCCTTTGTGGAGTTTGTGTATAGAAATAGCTACCATTATAACATTGGTATGGTACCATTAGAGGCTTTGTATGTGTGACCCTATAGGCCATGAATGTTTTTGAATTATCAAGGATATTCTTCACTAATGGTTCTAGAGTTGGTGTGAGATACTACAGAGAAGGTGTAGATTATCCAAAAGAAGATAAAGACTACATAGAGATATCAAAATTCTTATGCAGACTGATGACAAAAACTTATGCAGTTTGAGGAGGCTAAAAATATATTCCTGATGGTATCACCTCAATGTGGATTGAGGAGGTTTTTTGTGGTGGAATGTTATCTCTGAGATTCATTGGCCGCTTCTAGATAATACATAGGGTTGGTGAGGTGGTGTACCACATTGATCAACCGTTGTAGTTAGATCAGGTACACGATGTATTCCACGTGTCACTATTGAGGAAGTACATTCATCACCCATCACACATTAACAAATGGGGAGAGTATAAAATCATTGATGGAGATACCTTTGTAGAGTACCCAGTGGAGATTGGGGATCGACTTGAGAGGATCCTTTACGGGAAATTGATTCCCCTTGTTCATTTATCATGGTATTATGGTAATCTTCAGGAGATAACATGGAAGTGGGACGCTCATATTCATGCTCAGTACCCACATATCTTTCTGTATCCCTTGTTTTTTATTTTTGGGGAATTAATCTCCAAGGAGGGGGAGGATATAATGTCTTGTATTTTCTGTTTATTATTGTTTATATATTATATTTATTATTTTTAAGACCATGAACTGAGATGATGTGTTGTTCAAAGGTCTAGTATTCCTAAAATAAATTTTTGAAATATGTCAAATATATTAAATAGAATGAAATTTAATTTTTCTTTAAATAGTGGTATAACTTATAAGATGGTGCTCAGGTTTGAAATCTAATGGAATTATTGAGTTGATAATGCATGTTTCACCCTATGTGTGATTTAACCTTAGTCAATGTGGTTCATTTGGGTAAAATTCATCATGGACCAGGAAATAAATAAAATAATTAATTAAATTATAATATTTCAATTTCACTAATGCAGTTATTGATCTGTATTTATGTGGACTATTTTGGAGAAACCATATGGCTAGCTGTATATCCCTAAAATCATTGGAGTGCCACTAGAGAAAATTTTGGAAGAATTATATCAGGAGAACAACAACTAGATCATGGATCAATGATCAACACACCACATATTTTAAGGATCTCACCAATGATAATGAAGATGCATTATTCTTCATCAGCGATTGATCCAAATCAATGTGGGGTGGTTGTTTGAATTATTTCCTTTACCCATTTATGTTTCCTATGATGAACACAGATCAATCGTGTTACGGATTGATCTTTGGATCGTGTATATTTATAGGATGGGTTTATTGAGGGTTTATTTTGGTTGAATTACTTTGGATTATTTATTTATTAGTTTTTTTCTCACAGCATCAAATCAAGATCAACATAAAGATCAATTGAGGTATGTTCCCCTTGTTTGTTATTTTAAATTTCTCCCACGCTTCTTCATTCACCACATGCTTTATTCGTTTGTCCCAGGGTTCGACATATCCCAATAAATCGATTGTTGTTCACTAATTTCTTATAGAAATGATCCGATATTGTAGATCAAGGATCAGAATGAAATGACGGTGGTGAAACAATGTATGTGGTGGAAAATCAGACAGTTTGGGATACCCAATTTTTCATTCTTCGATGTTCTTCAGTGTGTAATAAAGAATGATGCATAGATCTATTTTTTGAGTAGATTCATTCTTGGTTTTTCAGAGATGAGTGTCAGAAAGGTATGGAAGAACCCCAATCTGTAGATTTGGTCAAGGGTGGAGGCTCTTTCAAGGCACTAGGTTATGTGGAGAGAATCTGGGAAATCCCAAGCAACATAGTGTGTAATCTGGCGTTACATGTTTTGTGTCCCCCTAGCTACTGCACTGGGGTTCAATATAAAATTAAGGATTACACAGTGTGCGAACCATATAAAATGGAATGTGTCCCTCCCTTGTTGAATTACCATGTACCTTAGTGGGTACACAGAAACAAGCTGAATGACACGGCTAGATGTCTTGACATGTACTCCAACACAGACACAACTTGGTCATCTGTTTATGGTTTTACCCATGTATTAGTACATGGGTAGTGTACATGATCATTTACACGGCATGTACTACAACAAGAACATGAGATATCAAACATAGACACAACCAAATGATGAGGGAAGGGTATCTTGTGTCTTTACATGCCATTTACTTCTTCTACATTCCATGCATTCGGAGATTACATTCCATGTAAGTATTTTCCATGTGGGAATACCTGGGGATATCTGTAAAAGTTGTGTACCACCTGGTACACGCTGTGTACCCCCTTCAAGAGTGATTATGACTCTTTATTTTCTTTTTTTTGGACTATTATAGGTTGAGTATGTTCCCTTGGACCTTTTCCTCAATGGTGCATAGTGGAATTACATCCATATCACTCGATTGATATCCCCTCTAGAGGTCGAGTCTCATATAGATTTTTTGTTTCCCTTCGTGAGATTGGTGTGTGATCCTATATCATCCTTTGTTCCCTAGTTAGAGTTTGTGGAATCCTAGTGACCTCTCTGAGCATGGAATTGATCGTCCATTTATAATTCCATATCGGTAGAGTATGTGGTATCATTGGAATATGGTCCCCTACGTAGTGGGTCGATTCATATTCCTGTTTATGGTGTCCCGAGTGGTTTTAGGCATGAACCCTATCTATGTATCATGGAATTCTTTGATCTGTGAGATTTCTTGGTCAGGGACCAATGGGATAGACCTATTTATTTAGTGTCTCTAATGATAGCATGTATTTTGGAGTGGGTTCTCCTTAAATGATCTTTATCTCAAGAAAAATCATGTGGCTGGCAGTTGGTTATGACGGCATGGTGTTGTGGTGTATTTTTTGATTATATCTGAGTGTTTACGTTATACATTGATAGTTATATCTTGTATCGAGTTTTCTTTACATGGTGATTTTTATTTAGTGTTTTCTTGGTGACCAACTTAGTATTTTTATAATCAACCCTACATGGCCTTTGCTTGCATGTTTTGTGTCTTATGCAAACGAAGACCATTTTGACAGGGTCATTGGAGGATAGGGAGTAGAAGGAGCATATCTGGATCGTAATAGACCAATGTGTTTTACTAGGATCTTGATGTTGACTTGGTAATCACCCTTGGAGAATTTTTTTAATTTTATAGTTTTTAGTTGGACTTGTATTTGGACCGTTTTTCTGATTTTAGTACCTTTACTCTCATACTCTGTTGTGGGATCTTAAATGTATGCATGGAATGTTTTAGCTATTTTACATTTCAAAATTTTGAGGGATTTGATATATGTCTATTTGTACAGGTACATTAGGCTACTTCCTCCCATTTGTGGGATATGCCTACTCGATGTTGGTCTCCATCCCTTGAAGTATTGGAGGTGGGCTTGGGGTAGTCACTTGTTAGACCTCGATAGGTCGGATCATGACATGGATGGTCTAGGCCATTTTTCAATAAATTATTTCATTGGAGGATCAATAGATATACACTTGTAAGATATTTTATGAGAAAATAATGAATATTTATAAATCCAAAATAAAAAATTATTAAATTTTTCATACAACAACTCCCCTCTCAGGGTCTTCAGGACAATTCTTAATTTTTGTCATTATCTTCCTTTTTATTTGAGTATATAATAATATTGTCTATAAAGATTACCAAAGATCAAAGTAATATCTAAATACATTATTCATTAAATTCATGAAGATAATAGGAGAAATGGTAAGTAAAAATTGAATTACTACGAATTCATCATGACTATACCTTGTAGGAATAGTTATCATGGGTATATCCTACTTCTTGGACCTTAGCCAATGATTTCCAGATTAGAGATCAATCATGGAAGAATATATTGTTCTTCATAATTGATCATAAGGATAATTGATATAGTAATGATTTCTCATCAAAGAAATAGTCAATCTTGTTCTTTGGATTACACATATATTCTATGGCATGTGTTTCAAACCTTGTCAATATATCTTCGTACTTAGAATCATTTTCCTGTTCATTTTTTATAAGACATGGGAATTTTTCCTCTTCATCCACTCATTTTTCATGATGAAAATATTTTTCCAAGAAAATGTACCCTAAAATCCTTTATTTTATATTTTGTATTTACTCATAATTCATAGTGTTCTAAATAAATGGAAATCATTGATCTACATCCCTTAAGAGAGGATAGACTACCATGATAACCTCACCCCTTTCATTACTTCCAAAATTAAGAAAAATATTCTCTAAGGAACTTATCCATTGCTTAGATACAAATGGATTTATAGTCCCGTTGATTGGTGGATGTTTTTTTATTACTGAAGCAGTCTAAAATTATTACAATACATTATTGATAAGTAGATTTCTATATAAGTAAAAGGTTATTGGACATCACTTGAGTGAAAAACCCCAATAAAGTTATAATTTTCTCACCTCCAGTTGCAGCTCAAGCTCCAACTTCATTATCATTCCCAAGAGGCCAATCTGTAAAGGGATTATGTGAATTGATATGGTTCCCATTCCATCTCCTATGCACCATTTTTAAACAATAGAATACACTACATTATATCATAACATTATAAAAGAAAATTTATAATTTTGAAACAATAGAAACACTAAACAAAAACTGAAAATTTATCCATAACTAATTTTAGAATCAAAAACATGATTTCTTTGAGAATGTTCTCAATTAATAAAAACACTTTGAAATATTTCATAATGGTTTTTAAATAAAATGTGTATTAACTCAAGAATATCCCTTGAGAGTTTCAAACCAGTTTTGAAAATAGGGTACACTCTCCCTGCACCATGATGATTGTTGATATGTACTCAAACATCTATTTTTGGGGTTATTACACCTAGATGCATATTTTCTAAAACTACATCGATATGTAAATATCTGGATAGGGATGTATCACAAGGTAAAGAAAAAACTATCTACTTGAACCATACATTAGGATTTTATCCTAAACTTAGACATATATTCAAATTTGGACATAGGGTTATGATCCCAATTTTTTTTCTTTGATCTACAATGTAGGAAAAGTTTTATTTTGCGAGGGGTTATTTGAAACAGGCACGTTGTCCATTGTAAATCACCCATCATCAGAGAAAATTTGCGATGGGAATCAATTCCCAACACAAATAGTCAGTAAAGAACTATTTTTGTGATGGTAGTCTCTTGATGTCGCAAATAACTTTAGTGCAAACTATGCACCAAACCCTAAGAAAGGTATTTGCGAAGGGAAAATTTCCCCATCGCAAATATGTTCTATCATTTTTTGTTATTTTACATGGGAATTAACTCTTGTTTCAAATAAATTGTTGACGGAAGAGTATTTACAATGGGACCCATCCTAAATACTCTTTTTTACCGCCACCGTAATTTATAACGGTGGTACTATTTTCAATAGAAACCTTCGCTAATACAACTATTTGTGATAGGAAAAAATTGCAAACAATCATATTTCAAATTATATGACCTATATATACCCCCACAAGATTTTTTTGTTCCCTTTTATTTGAAACTTCTCTTTCATCTACTACGCTCGTAGATTTCTGTTTAACTTTTAGAAGTTTATAATTAGATGAGGAAGAAAATTTCATGCTTTTTATCCACTAAAAACTCCAGTTTTAATGTATTTATTTAATGTTTTTAATTTTTAAATAAATTATTTTATTTTCTATTTTTAATAATTATTATTAATATGTAAGAATTATATTTAATTAGAATTACTTAGTTTTATTTTGTAGTAATTAGTTCTAAAAATATTAATTATTTTTAATTTAATGAATTTTCTTGTAATCGTTAATGTTTTTTTAATTGACAAGATTAAGATTTGAATAGTAGTATTTAGAAATAATTCGTATCATTAAGTAAAAACTAGTAATTAGAAATAATTTCAAAAAATTAGTAACAATTTGTGGTAAATAGTAATAATTAGTGGTAATCAGTACTAATTAGTTCTAATTATTTATAATTTGTTGTAATTAGTAATTATTAGTAGTAATTAGTGGTAATTACTAGTAATTAGTTGTAATGAGTAATAATTATTGGTAATTAGTAACAATTAGTGATAATTAGTAATAATTATTGGTAATTACTAATAATTACTAATAATTAGTGGTAATTACTAATAATTAGTCTTAATTAGATATAATTAGTGGTAATTAGTTATATATAGATATAATTAGTGGTAACTAGTAATAATTAGTAATAATGAGTAGTAATTATTGATAATTAGTAATAATTAGTAATAATTAGTGGAAATTAATAATAAATTGTTTTAATTAGTAATAATTAGTAATAATTACTATTATTAATTAGTAAAAACTAGTAATAATTAGTAAAAACTTCTAATAATTAGTAATAATTATTAATAATGAGTAAAAAAGGTAATAATTTCTCGTAATTAGTTATAATCAGTGGTTATTACAAATAATTTGTTGCAATTAATAATAATTGGTTGCAATTAGTATCAATCATTAATAATTAGAAATAATTAGTCATAATTAGTCATAATTAACAATAATTAGTCGTATTTAGTAATAATTAGTCATAAATAGTAATAATTTGTAATAATTAGTGGTATTTAAGAATAATTATTGGTAATTAGTAATAACTAGTGGTATTTCGTAATAATTATTAGTAATTTGTAATAATTAGTTTCAACTAGTGGTAATTAGTAATAATTAGTAATACGTAATGGTAATTCGTAATAATTAGTGGTAATTTGTGGTAATAATCAATAATTAGTAATAATTAGTAATAATTAGTAATAATCAGTGGTAATTATCAATAATTAGTAATAACTAGTAATAATTAGTGGTAATTATTATTAATTAGTAAAAATTAGTAATAAAAAGTTTAAATTTCCTATTATTAGTAAAAATTAGAAATAATATGTTAAAATTAGAAATTATTGGTAACAATTACTTACAATTAGCATTAATTATAGATAATTATTAAAAATAAGAACTAATTACTAAAAACTAGTCGTAAATTGATAGTATTGATAATATTTAAAAGTAAATTAAAATTTTTTATTTTTAAACATTTTTTGGGTCATATTTTTCTTATATAAAATTAATTATAATTTTTTTTGTTTTAGTTTTTTTAGAGGAATATGGAATAAGGACGTCGATAACAATCATTATTACATGATTGCGAATAGATAAATCGTCATAGGCATAAAAAAGTCTTGGTATAAATCATGTATTTAAATCATGGAATGAATTTATCTTTCCCAAGAGATAACTCAAAATACATATTTTCAATGAATATAAATGGATATTGATAATGACACCCCAAAGTTACGGTTTCATAGTGGTGACGATGTTCATGATGTAACAAATGAATTTGAATTAACAAATGATGATGAAGCTGAATATATTATATAAATTGATGATAATGAGGTGGAATATGAAGATATTTACAATTTCATATACAGAGATGAGGGTGATATAATGATTTAAAAAAGTATGTATTAGTTATAGTAATATATATATATATATTACTAATTTTCTGTTATTTGCTGACAACATTCTTTATGTGTTTTAGATAGATGACGAGACTTATGATAATATATTCTATAGCCTCAATGAAGTTTTACTACCTAGTGATAATCAATAAAAATTTGGATATGGTTGGAGAAAATTGGTTTCATCACCTAAATATTGTAAAATCTATGATTTAGGCCTTTTTTGTAATTTATAATATATTTTGTTACTTTATATTAAATAATTCTCAAAAATAGTGGTAATTAGTGGTAATTATTTTTAATTACCACTAATTATAGCTAATTTGTAGTATAATCTAATATATATATATAATTTAAATATATTATAAATTACTAAAAGATGTAAATCATAGATTTTATAATCTTGAGGTGATGAGAAATGATAAATTTGTGTCAACCATGTTCAAATTTGTAATTAGGTCGGCAGAACTAGCATTGGAAAGATGTTACACATCGATCTAGAAGTCATAACTTGTGTATGCATCGACAAAATATGGTAAATAATTTTTTATAATTTATATACCTTTAAATTTTAACTATTTATTTTATATATATATAGGCAGTCGAACATCCCAATTTAATGGATTTCGACACTTATAAGAAGATGGAAATTGATCATATCATTGGAGATATTACTAGTCTTTTCTAGCCTCAGATTTCGGTCAATATAACTTTTTTTAGTTTTAAAATTAATGGAAAACAATATTTTGACTATTTGAATTTAAAATTTTAGTTGAAGGAGTCATATTAGGATTAAACTTCTCAGACATGGGATGAGAGTCAGGTGAGAAAGAGAGTGAGGCCATCAATGTGGTAATATTTAAATAATACAACATTGATGCAGGAGACATAATATGCTTCTGAGAAGGGTAGAGTGATTGGTATTGGTTCTCGACTAATGCCAATCATTCGTTATGGTACTACTTAATTTTCAATGTCTAGCATGAGGGGAGGTCATGAAGAGTATCTATTATTGGTACCACAACATGTGGAGAACCTACAAGCTCATTGTAGGGTTATTGAGGCCATGTGAAGGGAGCGAAATGAGCTCCATTGACAATACCAATAGTATAAGGAGGAGAAGTGATGATGGGAACAATGGAAGGAAAACTACATGTGGTGATCAGTTTAGGGTTTAGGGATGAAGTTCCCTCCCCATCCTCTTCCAGATATGCCTCCCCCTCCCCCTCCCCTCCATAGTGATGGATACAATATATACATTTTTATTATGTAAAATTCTAAATGAAAATATTTTGTGTAGTATTTTTATTATTTTAGATGTTTATTGTTTTATTTATTACAATTTTAAATTTTTATTTATTTTTATTTATTTTTTGATTTTTATTTTTTCACATATTTTTTTATTGTTCTATTAAACATCACAAATAATTTATTTTGATGGTTCAATTGACCCATCACAATTAATAACTCGTTGAAAAAATTAGTTGTGATGGAAAATATCCCTATCACAAAACATACGTTTTTCAATGGTCCACCATAAAAAATAACTTTGGAATTGTGTTTTTTAGCGATGGGTCATTTACGACGGGGTCCCGTTAAAAATAATATATTCTCCATTTGTTCTAGTTCAGAAGGTCTCCACTAAGCATGCTTTCATACCAACTATAAAGACCATAACCCTAGAAACATATTGGGGGTGGTTTCTTGATTATATTTTCAATTGATACATGCACTCTTATCCTAATGGGATCAATATCTTAGTAGTCTTTAAAAATTAGATGCATACTTGAATATCTCATTACATTTGTAAATATAACATACATAATATAGGGAAAATAAATATTCTTCATCCTTTAACTCAATCAAATATTCCTTCTGGACATCCTAGGGAATGGAAAAAAATATGGGTCAGCTCAGATTCTCATTAAGGCGAAAATATATTAGAATATATCATGAGTAAGTAAGTTATAATTAGTATGTCAAGGTAAATAACTGAAAACACATTTCATTTAATCAATAACATTATCCCAAGGAATAATATGGAAGGGATTAATGATGAGAAAATAATTCCATAAAATTAATAACATGATCTTGAAACTTATCCATGGATATCATAACTATTCAAATAATCACACGCACATAAATAATTGATTTAATAATTATAGAAAGAATAATATGGGAAATTTTAAACATACCATTGAGGCCTTGTGCTAGTACAACTAAATAATATCAATTCCTCCAGCCAAGACATCAACATAAATGGGTAAGGCCACAACCAAAAAACTAGATGTAGTTTGTTTAAAGACACCTATTGATGCATAAATGGGATTCGTAATTTTTGGACGCACCCATAACCTAATAATAATGGTGCATTCATCATATGAATAAATAATTCAACATAATCACTATACTTTAAGAATCAATAATTATCTTAATTATAAGGAGTGGCATAATAAATATAAATACTTTCCCTAATGATACTAATAGTAAAGCATTCAATGTAATAGGTTGAATGGTATCATTTAAAAATATCCTTAGTAAATGAAAATATTCAATAATGTACATTGAAATATATGAAAGCACTTTCATAAAATCGCTGGAAAAAAACTTTTTGAGCAAAACACCATTTTCACTTGGAAATAGCTTTTCTAAAACTTAGTAAAATATTAAGGAAAACATTTTATTTTAAATGAAACTTGTAAAATTATAAAGGATGAATTAAATAATTTATCATTCTTTTTGGAAAGAAATTTTATTCATGTTGTATAAGGAAAAAAACACTCCTTTCACGCATTTATGGAAAAATAAAAAAGTACCACATTTGGAAAATGATAAGAAGATTCATTTTAAAACATTTTTTCAAAAGTAAATCATGATTTAAAAATTATTTAATAAATAATTATATAATGGTTAAAATATTCTTGAAAACATTTTAAGTAAAATATGGATATGGAAATAATAAATATTCCCAACTAAGTAGAAAAGAAAAGTCAGTTTTCATTAAAAACAATTATTTCAGTATCTTCGGTACTTAATGAGAGTAAGATGAAAGGAAGAATTTTAATTTAATTAAATAAAAAGGTAGAATAAAATAGATATTTTATATGAAAAAATTATTAGATATTTTACCTATTGGATACTTAGGAAAAAACTCATGAATGATGATGACATTGTGAAATAAACCCTTACCTCAGGTTTGAAATCATTTGTATGTGTTTTAACCTCATATATAAAAAATAATAATTCATTATAAATGTATTAAAGATTTTTAATAAAATATATAATAATATATTATTTACTTATAACCTTTTATCATATGTTTGTTAGAAATTCTTGATTAAAATCCATGTTCCAGGTGATAACAGCTTCATTTTTCATGTATGTTTTCACCTGGTAGTTTCTATCCATGAATATTGATAATTGTTCCTTCATCTTAAAAAAGTTATTAGTTATATAAATATAATATATATTAACTATATATATATATATATATTTATAGTCATCTATAAAATATTGATATTGAAAAATGTATTATATAGTTAATAGATAGGATAGATTGTGCGTACACATGAATATTGTTTTCATTTTTAAAAAGATAAAGTAAATGATAGTTAAATAAAAAAATTAACCTCTATATTAAATTATTATATCATATAAATTGTATATATCTATTAAATATATCCTTATTACCATCCATATAAAACAAAAAGGAAAAACTGATCACATCACTTCACGGAGGTGGTTGTCCACACGTACACATGGGAAACATTATCATTTTCCAACAGATGAAAAGGTAAGAAGGTGGATATGATATTATAATTAAAAAATAATGATTATTATATATATAAAATATATTAATATTAAAAAAATTATTAAACTAATCCATGATATATGGTAATGAAAAATGAATTGTATCTGTACATGGAGATGATAAGCCATATGTACGCACATGTGATAATTTCAACCCCATTTAATGGAAATGATGGTGGATAATGGTAATTTGATAATTATAAAAACCTTTTATAATATTTAGGATACTTAATTTATTATTTTAGGATAAATACCTTAGATTTAGTAGAGGTAAAAGAATATATAAATTGAAAAGGGTTAGGTAAGTGGATTACATGTTCTTAGAGATAGCTCTTTTAGATCATTTCTTATGGAACCTAGGGCTGGAAATTTGAGAATACCAAGACAAAATAAGTTGAATAAACATATTTATAATATAAAAATTCAGTGTTTTGTTGAGATATATGGCACAATTCTGTGTGAAATTTTGAGATAATTGTGTGTCCTTTTATAAGGTAGGGAAATGACACACTTGTAATTTTTAAAAATATTAAAATATAACTATATAATTTTAAATAAGAATTCTTCAAAATATATTTATACTCACAAAAATTATTATAAGGTCTAAATATTATGATCCATGAAAATTTATATGGGTTTTGGTATCATTTTCAACCTTAAAATTTAGTTTAACCCCTTGGTTGACTAATCTTAATCGTAGATATGGTTATAGGTTTTTTAATATTATAGGGTAATAATTTAACTTATAATTTGACATTTTCATCATAAATGGACGATAAATGAAATTACAGACAATATTTTTTCCCCCTTTCCCTTTTTTATTTTTTCAATTATTTTAAATAATTTTAGAAAATCACATCCATAAAATATCATTGATGTCATTTTTGAAACTATTCATTCAATTCTAATTAAAAAACATAAAAAATATGGTATTTGAATATAATACATTAACAAATCCATAATATTTTATATTCATCTATATAATCTTTGGAACACTATAACTCCCTCAAGATATATTTATTTTAATAATTTTTTATCATTTATTTTATTTTTCTATTATTTTAATAAATACTATATTGGTGTTATATAATAAATTAAGTTAATTATATAATAAATAAAATTAGTAATAAATTAATATCATGAAAATAGTTTCAATTTTCTCAAAATACCCATTAATATTCATTCACATCTTTCTTTTCTCTCCATGAAAATGCATAAGAGATATTTTAAAGTAAGAGAGTGACATTTTTTATTTTTCATGACATTAAATATTATATAGGTCATTCTCAAGGAAAAATTCCCCCAATAACTAAATTTAAATACTTAGGTGATATAAGTAAAATTAACTCTATCCAAGAAGAAATAAGTTGATTTATTTACCTCAACACTTAGTTTTAACCTAGGTCAACTTGATTTAACCTTTATCGAGGTGATAAATTTTACCACAGTTAACAAACATAATGACCAAAAATAAAAGGGGCCAATTTACAAAATTTGGACTTCATAATTCCAAATATGGTATCCATTTTTAATATTATATCTCTATACATGGAAGAAATAATTTTTTTAAAAAAATGAAAAAAATTTAATGAAAATAGTTTTAAAACATATATAGTTTTTAATCCTAAAACATGATTTATTCTTATATCGTTCCTAGTAAAAACTATAGATGACAATAAAAATATTTCATTTAATATTATATATATCAATAAAATTATGCACCAATAGTGATTAATTTATTTTTTAATATAAAAACACATTGCATGAATGAAAATTATTTTATTGAAAATATCTTTTTTACCTTAAAATGATTTTTATATTCATTTATAATAAATTTATATATAACTAATTAATTTTATACATGTGCAGAGAAAAAATATTTCATAATTTAGTTATTATCATTAATTTTTACCAATTTTTATTGATATGTTAAAATGGCCACGTTTAAATAATATTTTAATAGTCGATTATTGTTTTTTTAAATTCAGGGTTTCATGTAACACAAACTATCAATGAAATTAAATTTATTTTAAAAGAAATAAACTATAAAATTTCAATGTTTTATAAGAGGAATAAATAATTGTTTCACCATCAATTCTAGTATATTATCAATACTAATTTATTTATATACATATAGTTATAATGGTTTGGGTGAGGGTGGATAAGAATGATAAATAAATGAATTAAAAGGGTAAGTAATACTTATTTTTGGAATTTAGATCCTATATTGAATTATCCTTTGGAAATGAAAGAAGTGATTCAATTTTTTGAGGATATTTTATTCCAAATGTGTATTGGGAATAGATGATATGTAAATTGGGAGAAATTTCATGTGATGTTCAAACTATAGTTCTATCTTAAAAAGGGTGTAAGTGAGCTTTAGAAGGATGAAAAAATAGTTCGAAAAGAATGTTAGGTATGTGTTAAGAATGAAATTTCATGATATTTAGGTTATTTATGTTAGTAAATATTGGTGAAAATATAGGTATAAATTTCTATACTAACAGAGGTATTCTAGAAGTTATTAGTGTTTGTTTCCCATGGAAATATGTTTTAGTCGTGAATCATTATTTACAAATAGTTTCAAAATGGTTTGTTCTTGGAACTAGAAACACCCAATAGTTCTATATCCATGAGGAACTACATTCCAATGGTAGGGTCTTATTAGGAGTTTTGGCCAATGATTCTTAAGAACTCACATTGGTTGAGAGGATAGGAGGTTGGGCTCATCATGCATTTTTGTGGGAAATTATTTCCTACCCCAGTTCTCTCTTATAGATTTAAGATATGTTCATGAATACTTAATTTATTCAAAAGTATGATTTGTTTCACCATAGAATTAACATTCAATAATTATCATGTTTGTAATTTTGAACCATCTGTATGTATCTGATGTTCTTCATCGATAGAGATATCTGTATGTATAAAATGTTTTCTATAAATGGTATATTCTTATGTAAAAATTAGAGATTATTTGGTCATTATGATGATGTTGGGTTTTTATCCACACAATGGGGCACTCTGGAGTATATGTTCATCATAGGGGATGAAATTTGATTTGATTTTGGGATCAAACTCATGTGATGGGCTTCCTAAGTATCTTCATGAAAGGAATTAGAACCATCGTAGTTCAGTTCCACTTAGTGGGTCACATCGTACCTTTTAAGGTCATGTGATATGAACATAATAATATTGTTTAATGTCTTATGGAAAGTAATTCTAGGAGCAAGGTGCCTAGTCAAATTTTAGTGTGGGATTAATACCAAAGAATCCAAAGGAACCTCAAGGGTATATGGATTCCCAAGATGAAATACACCTTGTAGGGAACATAGACCAGTGGGAACATGGTTTATTGGGGCGTTAGATTTGGACATCGTGGAGGCTCCCTACGCATCCCATTTGGATGGGAATCAAATTCCACATAGCTTGGGAGGGCCAAAATTTTGATTCTCCTTCGGATTTTTTAGCACTGTGAACAAGCTTAAGGTACAGATCACAATATTTTGACTCATCTTGAACAAACGGGGTGTCAACAACATCCCCCCCCCCTCTGGATTAGATATGATTGAAATAGGATAGTCTAGTACTGATTTAGAACAGAAAATGCATTATGAAGGGTGATTCGACAAATTGTGTAGGTCTTCGGTGTAAGGTTGTGGTGTAGGTCTAGTTTACATGTCCGTGTCACAGGTTAGGTTCACAAATCCTCAGTGTATCCTATTTCCATATATAAATACTATTTCAAAAATTTTTTTTCACTCTTCATGCAGGTATTACTCTCAACATTGTAATTTTTGTATTTTTGTGAAGGTCTCTTAATAATCTTCTAAAGGTATGGCCGATCTAGGCTGTGGAGGTTCATAGGGAAGACCTCATCAAGGATCCTTTGTGAAGGACCTAATCTATAGACTTGCACCTAATTATTTTTCAAATGAACAACACATGAGGCCTGGGTAAATGGATTGTTTTGGGACCTAGTTAAAGAGGCTGTGTAGGATTCTTCGTTTACCAAAATTTGGAATCCTTTTAAGTCAAAACCTTAACTTCTCCCAAGTAAATAATTTAGAATATTGGGATAATTCGGTACCTTCTTACAAGTTTTCAATGACCTCTTTGATGAGTTCTGTTGAACAAGTTGTGCTTGTTGTTTTGAGATGATCAAAGCTATTGGGACAATATACTACGGCATGGTTGAGAATTCTCTAGAGGATCTAGAAAACTATTTCTCATATTACCAATGAAATTTCCCATGAAGAGAATACTTTTTGTTTTATGTTCAAATACTTTTGAGGCATGATAATATCCCTTGCGCACAATTTTACTTCACAACATCCTGGTTTATGAAGCATATCACCTGCCCTTCTACCATCATCTCCTAAAAGTGCATTTTCATTATGGAAGGAATGATTCCATTTATTTGTATCATGAATCATAGAAACTGAAATCCAGATCATAATCCGAAAATCCACAATTTGAGGTCTCATTGTCATGATTCAACCTTTCATGCTTCACAGATAGATCATGCGCAAGGCTGGAAGGAGGACTGTGACTTACAATATGGAGGGGGAGTCAGACCCATGTGGATGTTGGAATACTGGGTGTTCCAAATTTGTATAGAATTCAAGAAAAGTCAACAAGACTTCTATGTCTTTGAGGTTGTTTGGGTAGGACAAAACTACAACTACAAGAACCCAAATATCATCCTTGAACTAATTTTTCGATGGAATCTGTAGAAAAATTCCCTCCATTTCATACACAGTGAATTATAAATTACCTTGTGGGATGTCTACATAGTCACTGAGGCTCCCATTCTTGGGAAAATGTATTACATTTTCATCCCAATGAAGATGACATGGTTTGACGCTAAATGGATGCCATGGTTGACTCATGAGCTTTTCAAAGTGTCTAAAAAGTTTCAAGGAAAAGATCATCACCCCTAGGATGACATTCATATAGGAACATGGATGAATTCTTTATTATAAATAATGGGAGTGGGTCCTACATGATAGAATACTACCATATTTCCAACTACGAATAATAGGGATACTTTTGAAATGTTATGGCCCACGCAGAAAAAATATAAAATATAACCATCATGGTTATAAAGTCAACTACAATGTTGATGAAAAGATTCATATAGCTATCTTCCTTTCTATTTGGATGATATTTTAGCTACTTCTGGTTAATGAGTCCGGTGGTGGTTTCAATCCATAGACATTGGTTATAACAGCCAAACTAGAATAGGGATGTATATCAGGTCGGTTTCTCCTATATTAGAAATAATTTATCATTGTTTGTTGCGTGCATACAACTAGAATCCCCATTCAGAATTTTGAGACCATTCTAGGTGTTTTGGGGGTTGATTTCATCATGTATTAGTTCATATGCATCATTGAGCCTAGTTAAAATCCCCAAAATCTGATTCTACCTATTCTGATAGTTTGTTTCTCGAATATTGTCTCTACACTTGAGGTATGATGAAATAATGAGGGTGTTGGATGTGTGGGGGGGAATTTATCGTTTTTTTTCACATAGTGAACCACCAATCAGGACATTTACCGATGATGATAAGGAAAATAATTATGATCTGATTTCATACATGATATCCTTTAGAGATATTGTAGTAGTGTCTTGTATTGACAGTGAGTTCATCTATGAGGATTACGCTCTATATCGGTTTACACACCATTTTAAATGTCTTCAATAATAAAGAATATGTCTCCCCAACACATGTTAATATAGAGAATCATCTGATTGTATCCCAATAGATTTGGATCTTGATAACCATGGAGGTGTCAAAAATGTCGATCACACTACCCCCATCAGATGCATCAATCTGGTTGGAGGTTGAGTATAACAGGCATGGACCAATTTATACCCTCAATGGGTATTTTTGAATGGTTTTTTCTAGGTTGAGTCCAATAAATATATTGATCATAGCATTCCTAGTAGTATGTATTGAGATAAATATGATGATGTTGAAGCTATAGAGCCTTCAAATCACTCTCAGGAAAAGACCATTAACAAGGATAGGGTTAAGAAGACCACGCCTTCTACACAAAAAAGAGGTCTAGATGTCACCATCAGGAGGAGACTCCTGTTCCATAACTTTATTATTCTATAAGATAAAGTATTCCTAAGTAGGATAACCAGTTAAATAGAATCAATTCCTCTTCACATCCAACTATATTAGAGCCAAACTCTGTGTAACCCTTGGAAATCTGGTTTTAGGAGAACATGAATCGTGATGTCAGGGATGCATGTGCATTTCTCTAGGCAGGTTTTTAATTCCCAGAGTAGGGAGATATCATAGGTCTTTATGATATCCATCCTGAAAATAATTTTTCAAAGGTAACAAAATATTTCCAGGATTTATATTCCTTGATATATATAACAATTGATCAAGTCCGGGACTCAAAGAAAGTGTTTAACATGAAGTACTGAGGAGTGATTGAAGGGGTAAATATTCATCCTAGGGAGGAATGGGACATATTTATTAATTTTTTTGATGTATTTCTCTTTTCTTATTCCCCTTTCCTTCTATTACTCCCATCATCATGAATCATGATGTGATTTTATTTTTCAGTTTAGAATAGGAGATAGAAGAGAAAGAGAAGCAATAAGGAAGCTTGGTTTTCCAAAGTGTGAGCCTACAGGTGATACCATTGATGTAGTAGATGATACCTTTGAATCCATGCTAATATATTTAGATCAAAGGTCAATGATGGGGGATATGGTGATGGGAACCCCTCAACCATCACCTTAGGTCTCTATTTCTATGAATAGTGATACATGATCTATGATATCTTATGATTGGAAGAAAAAAATGGTATTAAAGTTATCCCAATGAATGTGTCATGGTAAGAATTAGATCCATCATTTTATATCATGACCTTCTCAACACACGCTCTCTAACAATACTTTTCTTTTATAGGATCTGGGTCACTTTCCTATCTTCAGGGGTTTAGTGCTCATCTGTCAATGATTGAGGAAGATTCCCCTAGGGATGCATGAATCTAGGATAATGAACTAATTATTCTAATGGGTGTGGTGTATAGAGATGCATTCATGACTTCCTTAAGTCTTTTGGAGATGGGAGAGGTCCATTGTAATGTTAGACACACTTTATCAGTTGTTGTGTACTATTTTTAACTCTCCTTTTCCCGTGATATTTCAGATCTTTTTCCTACACCATAGGACCATGTGGTAGTCAATTTAGATCCTATTTTCACCCTAGAAAGGAATGATGTGGATCTTGGATGGTCCAATGAAGGTATTTATACAGACTTTGACTCTTTAGGGGCTAACAATGTTGTTCCTCCGAAGCATTCAACAGAGGGTATTATCAGCGAAGCCAATTATGGTTCTGAGTAACCATCCTTAGATACCCTTACGTATGAGGATAGTGAAAGGCTTGCTGACATTTATCATCACATGATGGATATAATTAATAGATACATTGATATTATTGGTTCCCTCAAGGTGTTCAAGGATTTCTATGGGGAATTGGATGGACATGAGTACTATGATTCTTACATTTTCCAAACACAAATGAAATTCTTTCATCTGATGCTTCACATCAAAGATAAACATTCCTTTTACATATTTTTATGTATAGAATGTTTCCAGTTAACTTTAGGAACAAGGCATTAAATTTCATTGTACTAATGGCATTGAGGGAGAAATGTTTAAGAATCTTGAAATGTGGAATTATCAAGAATATATGGTCCCATATGCCGAGAAAACTTAGAAGGATGTTCATCATCAAGAGGTTCCTCCTCTAAGAGCTATGGATAAGGGCACTAGAGAAGTACTAATCCTGATATTCAATTCAAAAAGGGGCAAGTGTTATCAATTTCTTTCAGTCATCATGTTGCCTTTTCTATTTTTCAAACAATAATATTGATGAAGAGTGTTGCTATCTATTCAGTGCCATTGACTTTGATGACTAGTCCTAAAATGGGGACTTCTATGCTAGTTATTCAAGCATCAATGGGTGGAGTTATGGATATTTTGGAGGGAGTGGAATAAGAGGATCACTGATTACACTGATCCTGAATTATGTCTCTCATTCTGAAAGTGGATCTAAGTCTGATCCAGAGGTGCCACAAGTTGTTCTCCTTACATTCCTTCTCATCTAGTGAGTTATTTGGGAGGCGATCAGGGAAACACCTCTTGATGAGACTTCATTTCGACTTAGTTGAATTCCATTCTAAATTTTGATGTTGGTATATGGAAGATTTTATAGTGAACTAGGCTTGATATATATGAATATTACATTAGTTTAGATGAATATTCAGAACATTACAAAAATACATGTCCAAGGATCGTAATAGTTTAGTGTCTTTCAAAACATGGACACAAAATCTTCTACCCTTGAGTAAGATCTTCAACATCACCCTTAAATATCTCAACAATTATTTCTTCTACCAAAGCATTTATTCAAAACATAGGGAAAGGAAACATAAGAAGGAGTTGAGCTCAGATTCTCAATAAGGGTAGACAAAGAAAATGAGTAAATATAACATGAACAATAGGATATGAAACATGGGAATTTAAATTTGAAGATAATAACCTACATATTAGAGATCATAATAAATATTAGAATTACATAAGACAAGAATCATAAGGGAATAAATAACATAATCCATGAAAGAATAACATGGGAATAAAACATGGAATTTTGGTAGACACGTAAGCATATAAAATTATTTCTATAGTATCCAAGGAATCACTTTCAGGACCATCCTGGTAGTATGGGTTCACTCCCCATACCATCTTGGTAGTCATGTTTTACTCCCATGTACATCTTAGTATAATGAGTTCACTCCTCATGCGATCTTGGCTGTCATGGTTCACTCTCATGGACATCTTGGTAATCAAGGATCATTCCCAAGACCATATTATTCTATCTCATGATATATAAATCATTATCAAATTCATTTGAGAGTGATATTGGTCCCACATGTCTCATAATGAAATCATACTTACATGTGCCACAAGATCTTAAATAAACATATTATGACCCATGATATGAAATATGTGTTATAAACATGTAATCATATCATAACCCATGGAAAGATATAGGTTTCATAGTCATTTAATCATAAACATAATCTATGAATATAAGAGGGATTAAATATCATATTACATGTGAAATAGAAATCGGTTTCATTAACATATAACCTGTGAAATAGAAATTGTTTTCATAAATACCATGATATTAATCATAACCCATTCATTGAAAGAATATGAATGGAACATTAAGATCAATTCCTATAAGGGCATGAGTAACATCAAAGGATGTCATCTTAGATGGAAACTAATTTTGAAATATATTTCAAGAACATTTCATGAGGAAAATATACTTTCTTATTTGGAAAACGAATTTTAATACCTAAACCATTTGATAATCATTTTAATAGAAAAAAAATTTAAAACTTATAAAGAAGAATTCAAACCATTTGAAAACTTTTTTCCATGAAAATTCATAAAATAATATTCAAATCATTTTAAAACCCGTTTTCTCAAAAAAACAATTTGAAAAACTTAAAAAAATCTTGAAAACTTTTTTAAAAATATTTCTTCGAAAATACTTTTAAAAAATTTTAATAGTGCTCGAAAACGATTTGAAAACTATTTTCCATGAAAATACTATTAAAATTTATAAATAAAGCTTTAAAATATTTTGAAAACCATATTACTTGATAATAATTTGAAAAATTATAAATAAATCATGATTGTTTTTTTAAATCCATTTTCCTTGAAAACTTTTAAAAGATAATTGAAACCCTATTGAAAACCATTTTCTTTGAAACTTATAAAAGAATATTGAAATTGTTTTGAAAACTATTTTTTCCTAAAAACTTATAAAAGAATCATGAAATAAAATTGGAAATAATTTTTCATAAAAACTTGTAAAAGAATATTGAAATTTTTTTGAAAACCATTTCTCTTGAAAACTTTTAAAATAAGCTTGAGAACATTTTGAAAACTATTTCACTTAAAAAAATATAAATAAGATTGAAAACATTTTGGAAACTATTTTCAATAAAAATTAATTTTATAAACATTTTCTAAAAAAATGATCTATAAGCATGAAAATAAATCTTCAATGGATTGATGGTGGATAAATCTATACATGTCGTATGGGGTAAAAAGAACATTCCTTTTGCATGGTAAAATATATAGAAAATTGACTCGCTCGGAAGGCGACAATAAGATTACATTGAAAACATTGGTAAAAGACAAAACATGTAAATATATCTTTTAATGATCATAGGATATTAGTAGATGATTCTTTAAAACAATTTTTAGAAAAAATGGTTTTTAAGGAACATGGTTTTTCGACTGACGAGATGATAAAGACAAGGTTTCATAAAAACACTTTCTTAACTGTCTTATGTTCCAAATAATAGAAAATGGTATTACTAGATGAATATATAATTAATAAATAGAGAATAATGAAATTAATGAATGTCTTGATTTAGTACCCTAAACATTTTATGTTATGTTTCTTTATTCATCACTGTGTTCCTTTGAAACAACTGTAGGATATTTGGGAGATAGTTAAAACCTCTCCATTAAACCTAAATTTCTCACTTCTATGTTTTGAATTTTGAAAAATGGTCATCTAGTGTTGTGTTGAGTAAGTCATTTGGAGTTCGATGGAACAAAATTAATTTTTAGTGAATACTAACATACCCATATAAATAGTAATATGAATAGTGATATGAATAGTACCATACTCTTATGAACAGTAAATTATATTATTATTTTATTTTCATAAGAAAATAAGATAATGAGATCTTAATTAGTATTTCAAGGAGAAATAAAACTAGTTGCACTTTAAGATTGTTATTTTTAGAATTAACTATGACCTTATTTAAAAATTAAATTAATAATATTTAGAAAATTATTTTTGAATAATGGATTTCACTTTTGAAATCTACACGTCGATAAATGGTTAGGGTGTATTTTGGGAATTTTTCTGAAACAGTTGATTTTGTTGTACATCTCGTTCCCCTCGTTGTTTGATTTTCATGATCACAATCACCTTCCTTTTTATCTAATATTGTGTTTTAATGTGTTGTGGATGATAGGCAAGAGATTGCCAAAGGAATGGCCCAAGAAAGCATCTCAAGTGGACTGAAATTCAGTCCACCGGCCAACCGGTGTGATAGCACCGGCCAGCCGGTGGACCTGGCAGAGGCATTGCCCACTGCCAGGCTCCACCGGTCAGCCGGTGGCTCTGTCACCGGCTGGCCGGTGGCACCCAGACTCAAGGGGTAGACACTGCCTCCCCACCGGCCAACCGGTGGCCTCAGCACCGGCCAGCCGGTGGCATCCAGCCCCAACAGTGAGACCTACTGTCTCACCACCGGCCAGCCGGTGGCCTTTCCACCGGTCAGCCGGTGGCTCCTGGGCAGAAGAACTTCTCAACAGCCAAGGCACCGGCCAGCCGGTGGAGCTGTACCTGCCAGCCGGTAGCCCAGTCAAACTAGCCGTTGGGTTTGACCAGTCAACCCTCTTTTGGCCTCCAACGGCTCCGAGGACTTCTCCAACGGCTCTGAAGGCCCCCAATGGGTTCCATGCCTATAAATAAAGGCCAAGGAAGCCTCGGACACCAACCGGATCATATGCCAAGCGCCCGGACATATTGTTGCACATTTGGCGAACCTCCGGCGCTCCACCTTCAAGGATCCTCAAGTGCTCCAACCAATTTCCAATCCAAGCAGCACCTCAAGAAGCTTGGGAGAGCACGCTACATCAACTCCATCATCCAATTGGCGCCCAAGTCTTCCTCCAATACGGTTTTTCTTGTTTATTTATTTTGAGCTTAAAATTGGGTTTGTGCCTACAAACCCCAACACCTTTTCTCATCCCCCTTTCTTTTGGGTTTCACATCACCATTAAGGTGTGAAGAGGTTTCTTCAAGCCTTTCCTTTTAAAAGGCTTGTGTCACCGGTGAGCTAGCCTTCACCCGTTAAAAAGGCTAGTGGGTTCTTGCTATTCCATTGAAAGCAAGTGGGTTCTTGCTTAACCACTAAAAGCAAGCTGTAATAGGTCCTAGTGCTACCTCAAAGCCTAGTGGGTTTCTTGCTAAAACCATTGAAAAGCAAGCGGTAGGAATCTCTCAACGGTTGAGTTGGGAGCGGAGACGTAGGCCGGGTTTTGGCCGAACTCCGTTATCAATTTCGTGTGTCTTGCCTCTTTACTTTCCGCTGCATTTCAACTTTGATTTTAATTTGTTAATATTTTTTTTAAAAGGCAATTCACCCCCCCTCTTGCCATCACTTCCCATTTTGTTCTGACCCAACAATTGGTATCAAAGGGCGTATTTGAATAATTCCCTAAACGGTTTCAAATTAAAAGATCCTTTTTGATGGCATCTACTTCTTTCGCCCCCGAAGGCTTTTCATTGGGTCGTGCTCCATTTTTTGATGGGTCCGACTATAATTATTGGAAAACCCGCATGACCACTTTTTTAAGAAGCATAGGATATCCTATTTACAAAATTGTCATGAAAGGTTATACTTTGTCTACCCTCGACGAATCCAAATGGACCCCCGCCGATATTAGAAACTTTGAGCTTGATGGCAAAGCCATGAACGCTCTACATTGCGGCCTTGACCGAAATGAATTCAATCGAGTGTCTACTTGCACCTCCTCACATGAAATTTTGAAACTTTTAGAAGTAACTCATGAGGGAACTAACAAAGTCAAAGACACTAGATTGGATATGTATAGGCAAGATTTTGAGTCATTTTCAATGCATCCAAATGAGTCTATTTCCGATATGTTTACTCGCTTTACTGACGTGTGCAATGGAAGGAAATCTCTTGGTGATGATGTTTCAGCCGAGACGATGGTCAAGAAGATCTTATGGGTCCTTCCGAGCTCATGGGCACCAAAGGTGACGGCGATCCAAGAAGCTAAGGACGTCAAAAATATGCCGGTAGAGGAGCTCATCGGATCCCTAATGACGTACGAGATCACGATGAGGAGGCAAGCTCAAAAGGAGGGAACACCAATCAAGACACCAAAGAACATCGCCCTCGAGGTACAAAAGGAAGTAAGCTTCTCCTCATCTTCTTCCTCATCTCCTTCCTCATCTTCCTCATCATCAAGCGGCGACTCGGAAATGGAGAATCTCGCCCGCCAAATGCACAAATTTATGAAGAAGCACAAGAAGAAGAAGAAATCTCGCAAGGCGCGAAAGCAAGAACCCGACAAAATATCGGAGCCCAAGGTAAAATGCTATGGGTGCGGCCAAAAAGGGCATTACAAGCCCGATTGCCCACTCAACAAGAAACGGGCCATGCCAAAGGAAAAAGGAAAGAAAAAGGTCCTCAAGGCGACATGGAGTGACACCTCCTCATCCTCCTCCTCCTCCTCCTCGAGCGACCAATGTACAAAATGCCTAATGGCATTTAATGAGGTAACATCTTCCGACTCCTCCTCCTCTTGTTCTTCAAATTCAAATTCTTTAAATCATCTTTCTTATGAAGAACTCTCACACGCTAGAGACCAACTAGAAAAAGGTTTTCATGCTTTATCGTCAAAATTTGTTGCTTTAAAAAAGTCTTTCAAAAAACTCTCCTCCGAAAAAGAACAACTTCTCAAAGAGAAGGAGGAGATGTCCCTCAAAATCCAAAATTTCCCAAATGTTGATTCCATGGAATCAACCATCAAAGACCTAAGGGAGACCCTTGCTAAGTTCACCCAAGGGGAACAAAATTTGAACAATCTCCTAGGTTCCCAACGAATTTCTAGGACCACTCAAGGACTTGGCTATACCAACCAAGCTTCCTCCTCCCATGCACCCACTGTTTTTGTAAGGGGGAGTTCTTGTTTTAAATTTTGCAATTATTGTAAAAAACCCGGGCACCTTATTTATGAATGTAATTGTAAAAACGCCCGGTATGGTCAACCCAAAAGTTTTTTCTTTTCAGACGAGTTTTATAGGAGAAGACCCGCCATGAGACAAGTATGGATTGAAAAATCCCTTCTAGCGAGTCTCTCCGGGCCTAAAATTGTTTCGGTTTCAAACACCTCTCCCCGGTGATTTGTTGTTTTTATTTAGGGGGAGTTAGGATCGTTTAAACCCTTTTTACTTCAATTTCAAAATTTTCGATTCCAACTTTCAATTTCAACACTTGGTATCAAAATTTTCATTTCAAAATATTCAATTTGAATTTTTCATTCAAAACTTTCAATTCAAAATTTTTTGATTCAAAACTTTCAATTGAAACTGTTATCCATTTTTGATTCAAAACTTTCAATTCAAACTGTTATTCATTTTTGATTCAAAACATTCAATTAAAACTGTTATTCATTTTTGATTCAAAACTTTCAATTCAAACTGTTATTCAAATTTTCATTTCAATTTCAAAAATTTCAATTGATTTAAAATCTCTTTTTGTTTTTCAAAGTTTCCCTCAATCAAGTTTTATGCCCCATTCTATTTTGATAATCACAAAGGGGGAGAATTTCTTGATTGATTGGGGGAGAATCCTTTTGATCGTTCTTAGCATTTACTTTCTTTAAGCATGTCTCTCATTTATGTTTTTACTTTAATTGTTTTGGTGATTGTGATCATCAAAATAGGGGGAGATTGTTGTACATCTCGTTCCCCTCGTTGTTTGATTTTCATGATCACAATCACCTTCCTTTTTATCTAATATTGTGTTTTAAAGTGTTGTGGATGATAGGCAATAGATTGCCAAAGGAATGGACCAAGAAAGCATCTCAAGTGGACTGAAATTCAGTCCACCGGCCAACCAGTGTGATAGCACCGGCCAGCCGGTGGACCTGGCAGAGGCATTTCCCACTGCCAGGCTCCACCGGTCAGCCGGTGGCTCTGTCACCGGCTGGCCGGTGGCACCCAGACTCAAGGGGTAGCTACTGCCTCCCCACCGGCCAACCGGTGGCCTCAGCACCGGCCAGCCGGTGGCATCCAGCCCCAACAGTGAGACCTACTGTCTCACCACCGGCCAGCCGGTGGCCTTTCCACCGGTCAGCCGGTGGCTCCTGGGCAGAAGCACTTCTCAACAGCCAAGGCACCGGCCAGCCGGTGGAGCTGTACCGGCCAGCCGGTAGCCCAGTCAAACTAGCCGTTGGGTTTGACCAGTCAACCCTCTTTTGGCCTCCAACGGCTCCGAGGACTTCTCTAACGGCTCCGAAGGCCCCCAATGGGTTCCATGCCTATAAATAAAGGCCAAGGAAGCCCCGGACACCAACCAAATCATATACCAAGCGCCCGGACATATTGTTGCACATTTGGCGAACCTCCGGCGCTCCACCTTCAAGGATCCTCAAGTGCTCCAACCAATTTCCAATCCAAGGAGCACCTCAAGAAGCTTGGGAGAGCACGCTACATCAACTCCATCATCCAATTGGCGCCCAAGTCTTCCTCCAATACAGTTTTTCTTGTTTATTTATTTTGAGCTTAAAATTGGGTTTGTGCCTACAAACCCCAACACCTTTTCTCATCCCCCTTTCTTTTGGGTTTCACATCACCATTAAGGTGTGAAGAGGTTTCTTCAAGCCTTTCCTTTTAAAAGGCTTGTGTCACCGGTGAGCTAGCCTTCACCCATTAAAAAGGCTAGTGGGTTCTTGCTATTCCATTGAAAGAAAGTGGGTTCTTGCTTAACCACTAAAAGCAAGCTGCAATAGGTCCTAGTGCTACCTCAAAGCCTAGTGGGTTTCTTGCTAAAACCATTAAAAAGCAAGCGGTAGGAATCTCTCAACGGTTGAGTTGGGAGCGGAGACGTAGGCTGGGTTTTGGCCGAACTCCGTTATCAATTTCGTGTGTCTTGCCTCTTTACTTTCCGCTGCATTTCAACTTTGATATTAATTTGTTAATATTTTTTTTAAAAGGCAATTCACCCCCCTCTTTCCATCACTTCCCGTTTTGTTCCGACCCAACAGATTTTTCAATGAATAGTAAAAAAACAGTTTTTAGTTTCGGTGTGTTTGTGACATCATTAATGATGTAATAATGATGTCATAAATCTGTTCGACTTGTGTATAGTTAAATAATATGTGAGTTTCCCAAGTGGCTTAAACCATGAGAAAATACCATGGGCAAGCCCATGGTTTTGCAAATACCACCCATGAGGTGTCCCTTGGAAATTATAAAAATAATCCCTCACTTTGCCTATAAATACAAACTCTTCCTTTCATTGAATTCATTCCCAATTCTCACTCAACGAAGTTATAGCCTCCTAACCACCATATTAGTCCTTACAATGTTTTCTCAAGCCCCCAAGGTCCCAAACATCAAGTTATAAGGGTTATTCTACAAGGTAAGAATATTCTCAATTTTTTTCTTTTTCTTTTCGAGATCTCTTTTATGTGGTATATCTTTCAATTTTCGATACCATGTTCTTATTTTTCTTCTTATTCATGATCTAATCTATATTATGATTCATTTCTGGATAGGTGACCCTTGTCTCCTCTTTTTTTAATATTTTCTGAAAACATATTGCGTAGACGTTAGGCTGCCGAATTTTTGTAAGCGATTTCAAAAAATTTCTTTTATCTTGGGTTCATTATTTATTTTTTTCATATATTCTTACCCAAGAGTAATGAAATATCCAGAATCTTGTATATTCTAGATTTTTTAATGTTCATGAGAAATTCATCATCAATCTTCTTCTTTCCCCCACTAGTTCAAGGAATTAAAAACATTGTCTGTGACGTATCAAATTACCAACATCGTAGGCGATGTGATTTCAATTCGCATTAATTCTTTCATGTCTGGTCATTAAACCATTTATATGGTAGAACCAGGTTATAATATATGTGTTATGTCTCCCCCATGGTTCTGTGATTCTTTTGTACTCATGGTTCTAATTTATAAAACAAAATCAGGTTGTTATTATCAAAGAACCACTAAAACGATCGAAACAAACATCATTAATGTTTTAACTAACAGATAATCATCATGGTATATAAACCAAAATAATTATAATGTCATTTATATCTCAGAAATTTCTCTAATAATATGTATTAAAAATTCTGGATGTTTAACCATGTTTTAAATGAACTTCTATTCACGGAAACAAGTAAATGAACCATGAAAACCAAGTAAGAAAATACTTCCAAAACAATAGGATTTAATATCTTAAACCCATCAGAGGCCATTAATGAACTAAATAAGGTTATACCATATAAATTAAATGTTTATTAGGTTCCAGAATTATTAATTAATGAATATAAATTTGATTATTCAGGTCATTAAGAACAATCAAGAACACACTAGAGCAAAAGGTAAGGGGTTTCTCATCTCACTTTCATTTCTGTGATATTTCCATTGTTCGCAAATTATTCCTTATATTTGGTATATGTGTACTTAAATTTGATATATAATAACATTATTATGTTTATATTCATGTTATTCAATGATTCACTTGATGGTTATTAAGTTCTGGTCATACGGTTCGACTGATTACATTGTGGTAAGGGACTTTGTCTCTACTTCCGTTTTCATTGTGACTATCTTTGTATTGTGCACCTAATAATCATTATGTGGTGTACCTACTGCCCATTTGAGATAAATTTTCATTTGAAATTATATTTATATTAAATATCCATAATCTCATGTCATGGATATGTTTGCTGTCTAAACTGTATACCATTTTGCATACAGTGTTTATTTGGAATGTTATTTTAATTATAGAAATATTGATGAATCTGTATACTATACTATATACGGATATTGAAAGGGCATATTGCACTTGTATTGAATCTATGTAAAAAAGAATTATTTGGACATGCAATGGCGGGTGGGTCCCGCTATAGCCCCTAGATGCATCGGTAGGTCTAATAAGACAAAACAGTTTGGCGACAAACCCTTCGAGTTTGTTTCAAAAAAATCAGACAGGTTTCTACCCATAGAACTAAACTGTTTTAACGGTATTATGGTTTCATGTGCCAGATACATGACATCCAATTAATAATAATTCTATTTATTCATTATCAGTTATTATTATTATTCCTGAGGTTTTCACTATGACAAAATCTATGGATGGAGTTTCATTCTCATTTTATTGATGGCATTAGTTATTCATTTATTCTCTATGGAATATTGATTATGTCAGATTGATTATGATACACATATTATTGTACTCATGCTGCCACTATTTGTAACCCTTACTGAGGATTTGAGCTCACCCATTTCATTTTTTACTTTCGACATGTGACAAAGAGGATATCATTTATTGTTCTTTTGTGGATGTCATTTTTATTTTTGTTATGTATTGTACTTTGTAAACCTTTCCAATGTAATTTGAGTAACATCTATGTATAGAGTTTCTTAAAGACTACTAAACTGATCCTTCCTTCGGGATTTTCATTCCTTCTAACCATGCCAATATTACAAGTAATGCACCGGCTCCAGCCTAGAGGGGTCGGGGTGTTACAGTTGGTATCGGAAAAAGTTTAGTAGAAAACTTGGAAACTAGAGTAGGAAATGTATAGTAGGTAACAAAACCCTAAGGTAGTATCTGACGATTAACATACAAGAACAACCAGGTATTTTTGTAAGGAATATATTATGTGGACATTTTAAGCAATACGTCTTTGTCTGGATACGAGCAGGTAGAGGCGGCTCTGGCACAGATGTATCTCGGGGTAAAACCTGAAAACACCGCTTTGAGCTAGAATCAAACGGGAACCGGTGCATGACAAAGGGCCTTGCTGCACGTTTGGTTATGACACTCCTGGGGGATATGCTTTGAATAATTCTTGTTCTCTTTACAAGCCATTATTCATGAGTTAATGTAAATTTTTCCTTAGGGGAACCAAGTTTATAATATTACCTATGCATAGAATATCAATCTATGTTGAGTGATTTTCTATTTGAGATTAATAAACTAATCATGTGTATCCCATTATTTAGAAATGGCGTCTAATGGAAGAATGGGAATAAATACTCATGGGAATGGTAGGGATCTCCCTACTGACCAACTCAACACAGTCAACATTGGAGTAGATCAGATCATGACCATATTGGGACAACTTACTCAAGTTTTATCAAATAAACATTCAACACCTGTGTTGGATAATTTCATGTGGCAGAATCCACCATCTTTCAGTGGGACTACTAATCCAATGGTTGCTGAGCAATGGATAAAGTACCTTGAAATGATATACACAGCGTTAAGATGCAATGAAAATGAAAAGGTAGTACTGGCACTATATTGTCTCAAGGGCGACGCTTATCAATGGTGGTCCTTGATTCAAAATACCACGGAGGAAGAAGAGATAGAGGGTATGTAATTGATGACTTTTAAGGAAATATTATATGAAAAATATTTCCCTAGTGAACAATGAACTAAAATTAATACGAAATTCCTTGGCTAGAAACAAAGGGAAGAAGACAGTGTTGCAGAGTATGAGGCTACCTTCACAAGGCTAGCCAGGTATGCCGTGGATTACGTACGTGACTCAGCGGAAAAATTGATAATTTCTTTGAATGTATTAAACCAAGTCTTCGAAGGGCACTATATTCTCAATCATTTTCATCATATGATGAAATTATATCAAGTGCCATCGAAACAAAGAAGGAATTTTCTAGATCAATTTTTTTAAAAGGAAACCAAGATAAGAAGAAGCAATTAAATAACAAAGGAAAAGGAGAAGCACCAAATACGGGAAAGGGAATGAACATTTTCCCATTATATGAGAACTTTGGAAAGAATCATCTTGGGAAATGCTTGAAAGGAAAGAGAGTCTGCTATAACTGTGGAGAAAAGGGTCATCGATCTAATGAATGCAAGGGGAAGAAAAAATTCAATGATGTTCAATGCTACGATTATAGAGATATGGGACACTATGCAAATGAGTTTCCAAAGCACCATGGAAAATGCCTCAGAATAATCTAAAAGGGAAAGGGAGAGCCAATGTGATTACAACCGCAGAGGTTGAAGTTCATAGTGACGTGGTGGTAAGTACTTTAATTATTTCCTCAAATTTAGCCAACACTTTATTTGATTCTGGATCATCGCATTCATTTATATCCTCTCAATTTTCCCAGAAAATTAGATATGTCAAATTTGATTTAAGGAAGGATTTGTCAGTCAGAACTCCCATGGGATGTATCATTGGAACAAAGGCATGTCGACTAGTCCCCCTCGAAGCACCAAAACATGCTTTAGTTTCTAGCCTTTTCATCATACACATGAATGAATTTGATATAATTATAGGTATGTATTGTCTATCAAATTATGATGTGAGGATTTATTGCAAGAAAAAGGAAGTTATAATTTTTGAAAATGGTGTAGAATCCCTTGTTTTTAGGGTAGAAACTTTTCCACATGATTCTTATCTAGAACCACCCCCAGTAGCTCTATTGATTGTAATATTTGGAGAGGAATATAAACCAATATCTATGGGATGGGAATGAAATCTTCAAATTTAAGATGTGCACATAGTGAAAGAGTATATTGATGTATTTCAAGAAGATTTACCTGGATATCCTCCAGAGCGGGAAGTCGAGTTTTCTATTGATTTAATTCATGATGCAAGACCTATATCAAAGAATCCCAATAGAATGGACACCGTGGAATTAGTAGATCTAAAGAAAAAACTAGAGGATTTGAGTGAAAAGGGATTTATTCGACCTAGTTTTTTCCAATGGGGAACCTCTGTCCTCTTTGTCAAGAAGAAATATGGATCCATGAGGCTTTGCATTGATTACAGGGAAATCAATGCTATTACAATAAATAATAAGTATCCACTGCCCCGGATTGATGATTTATTTGAACAAATTTATGGAGCTCAATACTTTTCAATGATTTGCCTTTGATCTAGATAACATCAACTATGTGTGAGGAAGGAAGATATTCTAAAGACCGCATTTCGAACTAGGTATGGGAATTATGAGTTTACAATGATGCCTTTTGGACTGAAAAATGCACCCTTTGTTTTCATGGATTTAATGAATAGATTTTTCAAGGAATATATTGATAAATTTTTTGTGGTATTCATCGATGATATCCCGACATACTCAAAAATCAATGAAAACCATGAGGATCATTTGCGAACTATTCTAAAAATTATTATATGAAATGAATTATATGGGATGTTTAGAAAGTGCGAATTATGGATTCAGTCAGTTTCTTTTATAGGCCATATTGTCGCTAAGGATGGAATCCTAGATGATCCTGCAATGAAAAAGGCAATCCAAGAACATCCCACGCCAACAAACATAACTGAGGTACGCAGTTTTATTGTCTTAGAAGGTTATTATCGGCATTTCGTAGAGAATTTTTCCCGACTGGCTAACCCACTAACGAAGTTCACACGTAAAGGGTTTAAATTTTGTTCGGACAAAATATTATAAAGAATGTTTTGAAGAACTGAATAGAAGATTAGTCAATGATCCTATATTGACTCTACCATCGGGGAATGGCGGGTTTTGTTATTTATAGTTATTCTTCATAGAAAGGGCTTGGATGTGTCCTTATGCAAAATGATAAGGTTATAGCTTATGCATCGTGATAGATAAAATTTCATAAGCAAAACTATCCTACTCATGATCTTGAGTGGGCTATTGTAATCTTTTATTTGAAGATATGTAGACATTATCTCTATGGTGAAAATGTGAGATTTATACTGATCACCAGAGTTTGAAGTATATTTTCTCACAGAAAGAACTCAACATAAGGCAAAGGAGATGTCTTTAACTACTCAAGGATTATGATTACAAAATAAACTATCACCCGAGGAAGGAAAATAAGTTGGAAGATACTTTGAGAAGAAAGGATCATGGAGTTTTGAACAAGATGATAGTTGAAAGGGATCCTATTTTCATGGATCTAGAAAAGATAGATATGGGAATAACCATGGAAGGTGAAATATCAATGCTTTTTCAAATGGTTTCCAAACCATCTTTACTAGAAAGGATAAAGTGTTCTCAAGCTGATGATTAAGAGTTTCAAAATAAGATTAAAGTAGTGAATGATGGGAGATTGAGTGACTTCGTATATGAAGATAGAATTTTAAAATTTGAGAAGAGACATTGTGTTCCCAATATACCTAATCTAAAAAGGGAATTTTTGGATGATTCTCATAGTTCCAATTTCTCTATACACCCTGGTATCACTAAGATGTATAGAGAATTCAAGGATCATTTTTGGTGGGACAACATGATGAGAGAGATTGTTGATTTTGTGTCAAGATGTATGGTTTGTCAACAAGTGAAAGATGGAAGGAAACAGTCTGGAGGAGTATTGCAACCTCTTCCCATACCTGAGTGGAAATGGGATAATATCATGATGGAATTTGTCATGGGACTACCAAAGAATCCTATAAGGAATGATGCAATATGGGTCATTGTTGATCGTTTTACCAAGGCAGCACATTTTCTTGCTATAAGCGATGATCTACCACTTGAACGTCTAGAAAGAATATATATTAATGAAGTTGTGAGAATTCATGGAGTACCCCTATAGATGTTTCTGATCGTGATCCACATTTTAAATCAATATTCTGGAAAATTCTTAAGAAGGCCCTAGATACAGATCTTCGATTGAGCACTGCCTACCACCCACAAACTGATGGACAATCATAACGAACTATTCAAAGATTGGGAGACATGTTGAGGTCTTGTTCACTTGATTTTCAAGGCATACATGATCAGTATTTACCACTCATGGAATTTTCCTACAACAATAGCTTCCATTGAAGTATTCAGATGGCACCAAATGAAGCATTATATGGGAGGAGATGTCGTACACCAACTTGCTGGGATGAAGTTGGTGAAAGAAAACTCATGGGCCCAAAACTTGTTGAAGAAACAATAGAAAAGGTGAAGATTATCCAGAACCATATCAAAATAGCTAAAAGTAGGAAAAAGATCTATGCAGATAACCGAAGTATTTCGAGTTTCAAGAAGGTGATCACATTTTCTTAAATGTATCGCTATGGAAGGGTATTATACGATTCGATAAGAAGGGAAATTTAAGTCTCAGGTACATCCGACCTTTTGAAATTCTGGACCGATTTGGAGTCGTAGCTTTCTGTTTGTCAATGCCTCCAAGTCTCTCCATGGTTCACAATGTGTTCCACGTGTCAATGTTAAGAAAATACATGCCAGACCCAACACATGTACTCACTTATGAAGAAGTAGAACTTAAGCCAGATCTATCTTATTGTGAAGAGCCTATCAAGATTCTTGATACTAGAGAAAAAGTATTGAGAAATCGGACGACTCGTCTTGTAAAGGTTCTGTGGAGGAACTATAAGATGGAGGAAGTAACATGGGATCCTGAAGAGCTTATGTTAAAGACATACCCGAATCGTTTTAGGTATTATTTTGTAAATTTTTAGAACGAAATTTTCTGAAGGAGTGAATAATGTAGTACCCCAAAAATTTTATGTTATGATTCTCTATTCATCACTGTGTTCTATTAAAACAACACTAGCATATTTATGAGATAGTTAAAACCTAGCCATTTAACATAAATTTCTCACTTCTGTGTTTTGAATTTTGAAAAATGGTCATCTAGTGATGTGTTCAGTAAGTTATTTGAGTCTGATAAAACAAACTTGATTTTTGGTGAATAGTAACATGCACATATGAATAGTAATATGAATAGTAGTATGAATAGTAACATACCCTTATGAATAGTAAATAAAATTATTTTATTTTCTTAAGGAAATAAGATAATGAGATCTTAATTAGATTTTCAATGAGAAATAGAACTGGTTTCACTTTAAGATTGTTATTTTTAGAATTAACTATGACCTTATTTAAAAATTAAATTAATAAAATTATGAAATTATTTTTGAAAAATGGATTTCACTTTTGAAATATAAACGTCGATAAATGGTTAGGGTAAATTTTGGGAATTTTTCTGAAACAGTTCATCTTTCAGTGAATAGTAAAAGAAATACAGTTTTTAGCTTCGCTGTGTTTATGACTTCATTAATGATGTAATAATGATTTCATAACTCTGGTCTACTTATGTCTAGTTAAATAATATGTGAGGTGTCCCAAGTGTCTTAAACCATGAGAATATACCATGGGACATCCCATGGTTTTGCAAATACCACCCATAAGGTGTCCCCTGGAAATTATTAAAATAATTCATCAATTTTCATATAAATACCAAATCTTCCCTTCATTGAATTCATTCCCAATTCTCACTTAATGAATTTATTGCCTCCTTCCCTCCATATTAGTCCTACCAAGGTTTCCTCAATCTCCCAAGGTCCCAACATTCATGTTTTAATGGTTATTCTACAATGTAAGAATATTCTCAATTTCTTTCTTTTTCCTTTCCAGATCTCTTTTATGTGGTATATCATTCAAGCTTCCATACCATGTTCTTATTTTTCTTCTTATTCATGATCTTATATATATTATGATTCATTTATGGATAGTTGATCCTTGTCCCCTCTTTTTTTAATATTTTCTAAAAACATATTGTGTAGTCGTTAGGGTGTCGAATTTTTGTAATCGATTTCAAAAGTATTCTTTTATCTTGAGTTATTTATTTATTATTTCTTCATCTCTTCTTACCAAAGAGGAATTAAATCTCAAGAATCTTCTATATTCTGGATTTTCTAATTTTCATGAAAAAATCATCATCAATCTTCTTCTTTCCCCCACATTTTCATGGAATTATAACATTGTTCGTGACGTGTTGAATTACCGACATCGTAGACGATGAGATTTCAATTAGCATTAATTCTTTCAAGTCTGGTCATGAAATGATTTATATGGTTGAACCAAGTTATAATATTTGTGTTATGAATCACCCATGGTTCTGTAATTCTTTGTTACTCATGGTTCTAATTTATAAAACAAAATCAGGTTGTTATTATCAAAGAACCACTAAAACGATCTAAATGGAAATCATTAATGTTTTAACTAATGAATCATCATCATGGAATATAACCCAAAATCATTATAATATCATTTATATCACCATAATTTCTTTAATAATATGTATAACAATTCTGGATCTTTAACCATGTTTTAAATGAACTTCCATTCATGGAAACAAGTAAACGAACCATGAAAACCAAGTAAGAAAATGCTTCCAAAACAATAAGATTTAATCTCTTAAACCCATCAAAGAGTACATTAATGAACTTAATATGGTTATTTCATATCAATTAAATGTTTATTAGGTTATGGAGTTATTAATTAATGAATCTAAATTTGATTATTCAGGTCATTAAGAACAATCAAGAACACACTAGAGCAAAAGGTAAGCAGTTTCTCATCTCACTTTTATTTCTGTGAGATTTCCATTATTCACAAATTATTACTTATATTTGGTATATGTGTACATAAATTTGTTATATAATAACAGGATTATTTTTATATTCATGTTATTCAATGATTCACTTGATTGTTATTAAGTTCTGGTCATACGGTTCGACCGATTACATTGTGGTAAGGGACTTTGTCTCAGCTGTCGTTTTTTGTTTTGACTATCTTTGTATTGTGCACCTAATAAACCTTATGTGGTATACCTACTTCCCATTTGAGATAACTTTTAATTTTAAATTATATTTATATTAAATATCCATAATCTCATGTCATGGATATGTTTTTTGTCTAAATTGTATACCATTTTACATACGGTGTTTATTTGGAAAGTTATTTTAATTATAGAAATATTGATGAATCCGTATAATCTAATCTATACGGATTTTGAAAGGGAATATTGATCTTGTACTAATTAAATGTATAAAGAATTATTTGGACATGTAGTGGAGGGTGGGGCCCTCTATAGCCCCTCGATGCATCGGTAGGTCTCATGAGACAAAACAGTTTGGCGACAAACCCTTCGAGTTTGTTTCAAAAAAATCAGACGGGTTTCTACCCATAGAACTAAACCGTTTTAAGGTATTATGGTTTCATGTGCCAGATACATGACATCCAATTAATAAGAATTCTCATTATTCATTATCAGATATTATTATTATCCATGAGTTTTTCACTATGACAAAATCTACAGATGCAGTTTCATTATCAGTTTATTAATGGCATTAGTTATTCATTTATTCTTTATGCCATATTGATTATGTCAGATTGATTGTGATTCACTTATTACTGTACTCATGGTTCCATTATTGGTAACCCTTACTGAGCATTTGAGCTCACCACTTTCATTGTTTACTTTCAACTTGTGACAAAGAGGAGATCATATATTTAGCTTTTGTGGATATCGTTTTATGTTTTGTTATGTATTGTACTTTGTAAACCCTTCACATGTAATTTGAGTAACATCTATATATCTAATTTCTTCAAGAATACTAAACTGATAATCCCTTTGGGATTTTCATTTCTTCTAACCATGACAATATCACAAGTAATGCACCAGCTCCATCATAGAGGGGTCGGGGAGTTACACTTGAGATATGGAATATAAGAATTCTTCATAGGAATCATAAGCCGAAGCATTCTTGAAAAGTGATGAGATTGTGTCAATAAATTCTTATAACTTTGAAACATGAAATCATAATCTCTATGTAAGAAGAGGAAATTAAATAAAGATTAAAATATCATGAAAAGATGTATATTCATGATATAACATTTAAAATATAAGTATATATACCTTGACAAAGAGTTTAGTTTCATAACAAAACTAGAATATCAAAGAAGGAAAATTGTGACGAAACATTTTTTTACCAATTTGGTATCTTTGCAAAATTAAACACCATGAAAGAAATATCATAAAATGGATATTTAAATTTTAATTAATTTAATTATAATATAAATATAAAAAAATAATTTTAAGTACATACACTAAAAAAAACGAACGTGTGGTGAACATAGCATGTATCTCACAGAAATAACAAGTGAGATGAAATCCATATACCTTGTGTATTGACTATCTTTGTACTCGTACAAGCTTCTTATATAATAAATATATGTTTATTATAAAACTTTTACAAAAGAATATTCTTATATATAATACCATATATGGTTTTATTATGAACTTATATTACCCTATTTTTAACAATAATATGTTAAGGTTTCAATTCAGGTAATATTTTCTTAATTATTTACATGTGCCTTAATTTGTTATATCTTTTGTATTTTAACTTTATATCATTATTTACATAATTTAAATCATGATATAAATTTCATGTATATAAATTGTGTTTATTATAATAACCAATTGAATATATATGTATGAAACTAAATACACCGTTCATGGAGACGGTAGGTCATACGTACGCATGAATTCTATTTTTGTTTAACTATCTTGTTGATGGATTGAAAGTAAAAGACATATATATATATATATATATATTTATATATGTATAATTATTAAATTAGATTTAATATATCATATATATCATATATATTCACTAATACCATCCTTAATACAATCCATGTGGTGTATGAATGAATCATATCGCTTTGAGTGGGTGGTAGTCCACACTTCCTTAAGTGAAATTATCGTATTAACTAAAAATGGAAAGTAAAAAAAGTTATGTGTTGAAAAAATGAATAAAGAATATTAAGGAAATAATAAATTTAATATATGACATATATAAAAAAAATTATCACAGTGGACACCAAGGTAGTTGGTCATGGAAAAATGAACAATCATTGTTCAGTGAGTCAATAGTTCACCGTGCACAGAAACAGTATGTTCATTACCCATTATAAGAAGGTGTGTATAAGTGTAGATAAAACCATTTACATTAAAACATACAAGTATATTTGGGATATGTTTTTCTATATATTCTTATAATAAATAAGTTTTGATGGGGTAGAGAAGGAAAATAAAGGAAAAGAGCTTGAGAGAAGACATTACCTCTTAATCGAGTAACTCCTTTTGGTTTGCGCTAAAAGGATTCCTTGATTTTCCTTCATCCCAAGGTAATGATTATAGAAGTAAGAGATTGAATTTTGGATAGTATTTTATTATAGTTTTGTGATACAAGTTACATTAGAGGTGTGAGGAAGGGGTAGAGGTGATGACCTTTTATAGGGAAGGGAAAGGACACACATAGAATTTTTGAAAAAAAGTTAAGTGTACTCATGTTTTTACCTAAAAAAAGTCTTAACAAACCAAAGAAACCGAATAATGGAAATTTAATTCCGAAATAATTTCTATAAAATGTTTGTTGTATATTTTTCATGGTCATTTTGGGTCTTATATTTATGGTTTAGTACTTTATTAACCATATTTTTCTCTTAACCGATGTAATTAATTTTAGTCACTTTCTATAAAATTGTTGATCAAATTTTTTTGAACTTATTATAAATTAAATATTATTATTACTCCAAATATTTAGTCCATTTTTTCAAATTCTAATCATATAAGTGGCATAAATTAATTTTAAATTAATCCTGCTGATGCGACAACACTACAGGTTTTTAACGAAAATACAGCCAAAAGATTCATGAGTTTTTATATCCCATTTCAAGGTAAAATTGATTCTAATGAGCTAAATTGGATTAATTAATAAAAATATTATCTAAATAAACTATCAAAATAAATAAAAATATAATTTATCCTTATAAAAATTAGATGAAATGGCGGTTTTGAATTAAAATCCAAAATTGTTAACTATTCATTAAAAGATGAAATCTTACGGGAAAAGACCCAAAATTTATCCTAACCTTATTTTTATGTATATATTATTATTATGACTTTTATTTTGACATATTAAACCTATAAGTCCCAAAAATTGAATTTAAATTTTATTCCCCATTAAAATGAGGTAAACTACCTTTGTAAAAAAATATGTTTTTATGCATAAATTTTGGTTTGTTCTTACCTTATGTCTATATAATATATTGGAAGAAAATAAAGAATATTTTATTGAATATATAAAATATGTATTAAAATAATATAACTTAACAATTGTAATTAATTTAAATTACTAAATTAAAATGGCATTGTGACTATAATAATATTTTCTTTTATATTCAGATGGTTTTCATATGCATTTCTAATTAATTGGTAGCCTATGAATCCATCTTATGTTTTTTTAAACCATATTTTTTCATAATTTAGATAATATTATTCATATCCATAAACTTAATTGGATAGATTATACAACATTATAATAATATATTATAGTTATTCAACACACGGTATTGCGTGTTACGCAAGCCATTAAGGATTATCGATATTGAATGTAACGTATGCTAACCTTGTTGTTCTATGTAACGTACACCAAGTCAGTGTTGCGTGTAACATAATCCAAGATGGTTCTATGTGAAATGACTGTTTGAATTAGTTTAAAACTATTTCTAGTGTTGCGTGAAATAAAAAATATCAAAAGATTAAATTAATTTGAAAAAAAATATATCTCAAAATCTCAGGGTGTTACATTCTACCCCCTTAAAATGAATTTCTCCCTTGAAATTCGTCTAGATTATCAAAGGTTTAATACTTGAATGTTTCATTCATAGAAACCCAAATTGTAAAAATGGATACCAAAACTTCCCTCAAAAAGAGAAATTTTTAACCATATTAGTTACCCAAACTAATATATAACAAGGTTTCCACATAGGAGAACATAGGTTGGGAGTGAAGATTGGACCTGGAGGAAAAGTGTAAATATTTTATGGAGTGATTGAGGTCATCAATCACAAACAAGTGAATGATAAATGAAAATTTTAGTTTGAAAAAATCATAAATATGTGATTATTTATAAGTCCATTGGTTGTAAAAAAATTATCGTAATAGGTCGATAAAATTTGATCATTATCCTATCATTGGGAAATTCTTCTATTAACAAGGAATATAAGGAGATATACTTGCATGATATGATTTTATAAACAAAATTTAATTCTTTGGTTGTGATTTTATTTATTTCTAATGCATCCACTACCTCAAGGAATGATTCTCTAGAAATCAAATTTGATTCATAAATCACTAAAATACACTTTTACCGGATCTTAAGGCCCATAAAAAAAGTGTAACTATTTATAAATATGAATTATTCTATAATCATAATAGGTAACACTACCAATTCATAATTAATATTTAATTATAAAAAATAAATACACATTAACCATGACTTCATGTAAGCTAGTGGAAGTCATGAAACACTTTCCATCCTTCGGTCTTGGGTTCAAGACTAATGGCCTTTCAAGACTTGATTGGTTGTCCCCCAACATACATGATTTCCTTTTATAAAAAAATTCTAATATAATTTTAAAAATTTAGAAGATAGTCATCCTTGAAATAATGTTAATCACAAAATATCCTTCTAAACAAGGTTCTCCATACAAACTCAGTGCATAAATTCAACCTCCAAAGATTAACAAAAACATTTATTTAACGGTTAATCATATAACCCTTTTCAAAGATGAAAATCAAAAACATTAGAAATAGAGTAAAATAATCATCTTAAAATTGATTCCTTTAAATATCAAAATGTAGCTCTTGGTTTTAACATTCCAAACATGTGAATACCCTCATCATATATTATCTCAAAAGATGGTAATAATTTGAATTTCCATAAATCTATTTTCAAAACATGCATTATTACATATTAAAAAGTGTATTGAATCTATTAATTAAATCCAAAACTATTTTAAACCTCATCAATGCTAGAATAGAGCACATATCAACAAGTCCTTACTTAGTTCCAAGTTAATTTGTACTATCCCATTTACTTATCCATATACCATGTATCTTTATCAATACAACATTGTTTTAACATAAAGAACATATTAAGGGTTACCTTACCTTAGTCAAAATATAATTATTCCATTAATTCACTTCTCCAGTTCATCAAGAACATTCAACCTAAACTTTTAAATATGTAGAAAAAACATAAGTATAATAATACTTCAATATTTCATCATTCATAACATTTGAATCAAAATTCCTAAAAACATTGATTACTTCATCATTAATCCATTAATAATTCTACATTATCATATTATATAATACCTCTTTACTATCACATTTCATTTATATTCACTTCCTCATTCACAATGTAACCATTACTCACACCACCTTGATGGTTCTCTTCCAAAAATTTCCTCTAGGGACATTGAGTTGCATAATGATCATTTACGCAACACATAAAATACGTAACCTTCGATGATGACTCAGGGAGGCTAATATTCTCATCTATTTTGTTAACTGAACTCTTTATTTTCCCCTTGCAGTCACATGATATATTTCCTTCATTACAACAGTCAAAAAATCTTATTGTTCCTCTAAGGAATTCATATTGGAGATTATTTCAACATTATTAACATGAATGAAACTAAATATTCTTTCCTCCATGGTATTCATTACCTAAACTCTTAATGAACTCCATCTTTCTATTCCTTGGTGTGTTGGAGTTCTTGTTAAGGCACACGTTGTTAATCATGTTTCGTGAAAACTTATTACGCATGACCACAACATATTTCATTCCAGTGATTATCCCCCCGACTGCTCATCAGAAAATTTTCTATCGCATTCAACATTAACCCAGTCCCTTAATGTAAATAGGAGATAAATCATTTATAATAATACATTGTGATTGACCAAATAATATCTGAAGGGAGTGTCAAACCTAGTGTACAATTACGCCAATTTATCATAACCCTTGTTATGATCTATTTAACACCCAATCTATACTTTTATAGGCTATTATACCTAGGTACATATGTGATAGAGCCTTAATTAACATATAGTGTCCAGTCAGGGATTATGTTGCTCGAAAAACCACATACACAAAACATGACAAAATTTTAGGATGTTATCCTATACAGAGACTTACCATAGGGATTTAAATAATATTCACTCATCATAATATATAAAATATTCAATATTAAAATAAAAAATCTAAAGCTTTATATATACCTTGGAAATTGTGATCAATACTTGCTTATCACCCCTTTTATTATCCTCAACTAACTTTATAACCTATAATTTTATCTAAACTCTACTATGATGCTAATTGAGGGTCTTAAGGTTCAATAGATTTGGATATTTATGTTACATGTTATTTAAGAAAATATTTCATTATAACACATCCCCAATGCCTGTTAGGATTAGATTTTTAGAGAATTGGTTCAAAACATTTACCAATGAAACTCAAATAGTTTTTAACTAATGGAATTTTTTACACTATATAATAAACTAATTAATTTATAACTAGAATTAAACATATCCCACTAATCCTTCACAAAATATACTCTCCAAACATTTTAAACATTTCTTATCTATATATCCTTTGGAAATAGAAACATATATCTTTGGGAAATATGACATAGGAAATGGGTGAGTTCATATTCCCAGTAAGGGTTGACATAAGTGATAACAATTAAATATAAAAATTGAAAATAATATAAGTATATTGGTATAATAAGGATACATAATATTTTTTATATCTAAAAAAACATAGATCATAAATAATGAAATAACATAAAAATATATAATAAAAATTTCATATATCCTAGAAACAATCATACATGAGAATTGTGTCACATACATAAGCATATAAATCATATCATTATCAATCATGTATCATAAACTATTTAATTTAGTGGTAGAGGAATCACTCCCATATTTACCTTGGTGAATCATGCTTTGATAACGTATTTTCAATAGAGGATTAGGAATCACAAAATACTTCCTATTTTGAATCAAAAATCAATCCTCATTTATCCATTATCTCATGAGATGTAATATTCTCCCAATGAATTGGAGATCTATAAAGGTCCCACACATAAATTAATTAGTAACCATACACATGTCTAACAAAAGAAAAAACCTAACCATTATATCATCAAAACCCTTAAATAAGAATGTAATTTATAAAACATTCCAATGAAAAACATTCACTTTTTATAGCCTAAGGACCCCAAGGAAATAAAATGGGTTTTATTCAACACATAATAATGATATCATATAAAGAAAATATATTTCAAATCATTTTAAAATTGATTCATAAAATTATATCATTCATAATTCCATCAATAATCATAACATGATAAACCCATGGAAAATAAATGGGTATCCAATAACATCAAGTAAATTTCTTTGTAAAAACCATTCAATCAAGATAATAAAGAATATGGTATTTGAACCATATAGATAAGGGGTACAAGATTGATAAAATAACTTTAAATAATCAATCAATGTATAGAATATTGGTGAAAAAATTGACGAAGGAATCAGAAATAGGGTATTCAAATTGGAAAGGATTTCGATGAAAAATTATGGTTATACACAACAATGATTTATGAAGATACTGGTAGTGGTGAATCATTTATCCAAAAGTAAACGAAATTACATAATCCATACATATATGGAATGTGGATGGTTATATTTGAAGAACATAATCAGTCATGAATAATATATTCTAGAGGAAAATTATTTCGATAAAAAATACTTTTATGGAGTTTTGATAAATCACTTTGGAAATAATAAATATCCTTTACATTTTGAAATAATTTTAAAATACATATTTATTAAAAGTAAGAGAAAAAAAATTATTTTATAAATAATTAATATATAGAGAGAAAATTTAATATAAAATGAAAAATTCATCAAAAAGATCTTCTCACATAAAAAACCTTATAAGAAATTTTTAGAAGATATTTTCAACATATTTATAAAATTAAAAAGTTATGAATCACTTTAAATTTTTATTTTCCAAAAGGCAAATTAAAAAATTTGGAAAACATTTAAATTTTAAAAAATATAATTTAATAATTGATTACTTGAATATTCATAATTATTATCAATGAAATATGATCTGAATGATAGAAAGATTATTATAAAATGATTGAAATTCCTTTTTAAATACTTTTAAACACCATTGTTTTAAAACCCACATTGTAGAAACTGTTTTAAAAAATTATTTTTAAAATAGTTAATGAGAATGAATATAATCATAGAAAATAATCCATATTATATTTCCTAAAAATATAGGATAACATTGGTGGGGAGTAAAATTTTTATATGTATAGAAAGATTCATTAGTAAGTATATGTGTTATTATTACCAATATTATACTATTTTTTAAGACAATTTATCAAATAATTTATTATTAAAGATGATAAGTAATTTCACCTGAGAAAAAAGATGAAATTCCATATAAAATAATGGATTTTTAGGAAAAAATAATGAAAAAATATATATTCAAATAAAAAACACTATGACCCAATGAATTTGAAATTGATTTTATGAAACTCTAAGGAAATTGGAATTGTCAGAATCAAAGGATAATGAGAGAAAGATCTTGAAAGATAAATTAAAAAATCTTGAAATGGAAATTTATTCATATGTAAAAGTAATTATTTATTGGATACACTATAAAAAATATATTTTGGTTCCCAATATCAAAGTAGTCCCATGGAATATAAAATGAGAAATAAATAAAGCCTTCAATTATTTTTTATCTTACTAGAATACTCCCTATGATCTCATATAAAAAACATAAATATATTAATCACCAATTTAAGAAATTTTTTCAAATTCATTCCATTTTATAAAAAATATTTATAAGTATTATCTATAAGTATATTATTAGTTATCTATTTTAAAAATAGTTTTTGAGTAATCTGGATCATTTTGAACTAGTTTCATAATTGTGTGTCCTTATTCATTATTTTATAAAATTTCTTCATTACATTATCATAAAGTGTACATTAATTGATGATTTTTATTTATTTATAATTTAACAATTTCATTTCATAATTAATTAATTTATTATTCAGGATGAATAATTCATTAGTGATCTTGTTTTGTCTTAATTAATGAGTTAAATGTTTATATTCCCATTACAAAATAAAAAAACTATTCATTATATAAAATTTTACATCTAATATTATGTTTCTAAATCTATCATTGATTAAAATTTATATCATTTTTCTTATAGGGGGTTAAACCAACACAAAAAGAACATGCTTCGATCTATGTGTGAGTGAGGCTATACAAGAGACACTTTAATTATAATATCATTATCAAAAAATTATAATGATTTTTTATGTTTTTTAATTATAATTTCTAAAATTTTTAAGAATAAGGTAAGTGAAAATAATGTGTCATTTATTAATAAAACACTGTTCCTCTTTGTATGTTCATTTTAGGTGGTTTGTTTTACAATGATCACATATTTATAACATTACTTACAGAATTAGTAATTTATATTTACATAATATATATAATGACATAAGTAACATATAAATTCACTAAACCCATATCTAAAAGGATTCTTTAAAGGTGGTGATAAAAAAACAAGTTGTTTATGGAGGTTATAGTCTGTAAACACACATGAGAGACGTTTTAATTTTTTTAACTTAATGGGAGAGGAATAAATAATGGTTATATAATATTTTTTAGTGTATAATATATACTTATTTAATTATATACATATTTATTGAATTTTTTGGGGTAAGTTGAATGATAATGATAAGTAAATTAAGTAAAATTATAAGTAATACATATTTTGGGAATTCAGATCATCTCTTGAAGTATCCATTTGAAAAGAAGGGGTTATAGTTCTTTTTTGAGGCTAGAAATTCCAAAAAGTTTAGAGGGGATATATAATAATTAAAATGGTAAATGTTTCATGGGATTTTTTAAAAAAGATGTGTGTCTTGGAAAGGGTGGTATTGATATCCTTTTATAGGAGAAAAAGAAGGATCAATATGTAGAAAATAATTTTAGGTAGGGGGTAAGAATGGAAATGAATGAAATTTAGGTGATTTATGTCAATAAATTTTAGAGAGATATCTAGCAATTAATTTACAACTTAACATAGGTACTTTATAAGTTCTAAGGTCTAAATTTATTTTTGTAAAATTCGATCTATATTAGATTTCCCATATTAACACTTATTAACATTGATTAAATTTTAACCATGGTAATTATTTATCACTAAAAATATAATATTACCCTTAAAAAATTGAATGTTATTAATCCTAAATTTGGACTCTAATGGGTCTAATTTAATTTCAATATATGAAAAATTATCTTTTTAAAATAAAAAATATAAGGCGATGAATACTTTTATTGTAGAAATTGAATTTTAAATCATAAAGTGTTTATAATATTATTAAACATTGAATACCAATAAATTGGGAATTAATTTATTTTTATATAGTTTTAAAAATATTATTTGGGTCCTTATTTTAAAATATAAAAAATTAATTTAAAATAATCGAATTTAGAAAAAGCAACATTATTTGAAAAAAAAATTATCTTGTTGTCGCCCCTAGTATTTATTTTGGTAAATTAATTTTATTACTAAAAATGAAATTTACCTTATTATATACTGCTAATATATTTTACTCAAATATAAAAATAATTTTTTCATATTAATTTTAAAAAGGTTATAATAATTAATTTTAATAAGAGGGTATAAAATATGTTTTTATAACAAGTTTGTATTAATTTTTAAAATTCATGTGTATTTTAAATTTATTAATATAATTAACATAAATGATACAAATTATATTATTATAAGAAAATAAGATTTATGTTTCTTAAAAATTAATCAAAAAATAAACATTACAATTAAAATTATTAATAATAAGATTACACTGAAAATAGTCATTAAATAAGAATAAAATGCTACTTTTGTTATAAAATGATAAAAATAGGTATTATTAATTAAAAATGATATTTTTAAAGACATTTTTTACTCCTTAAATAATACATTAAACAATTAAAAGGTTTTATAAACTTCTAGGTCTTACTCTTGTATTGATAAGGTCATAAAATTTACAATTTTGTTAAAAACTATAATTTTCACTATTCGCCTAAAAATAAATTATTTAAAACAACTGAAAAAATATTATAGGATAATTTTTATTTGATAAATTCTAATTTAACTTTATAAAAAATATTAATGTATCTTTTGTAATTCCCCGACCCTAGTTACCCAGAGTCAGTGCATTATTACGTCTCATTGGCATGATCACGGAGGATCATGTCTCGAAAGACCAATTAGTTTAGTAGCCTTGAAATCACTAGATACATTCATAAATTATACACTACATCATAAAGTGAAAAACTACAATAACATATCGTCTCCACACTCATATACCCTTATACTATCCCTACAGTTCATTCATAAAAAACTTCTTCACATCCTGGGAAAAATAAAACATAGAAAGGGGTGAGCTCAAATGCTTAGTAAGGATAACAATATAGTAGAAAATTTCATAAATAAACATAAACATTTAAGGCAATGTATAACTAAAACAAAAGCCTTTTGAACTTGAACTTCTGTATAATATGGAAAAAATAAAATGAAACCATTCCATTTACTTATTCAAATGGATATTATACTAGTCGAATAATCACATGCAATATCAATAACCACTTTCAAAATGATGGAATTCAAAATACCAGACTATCATAACCATGTAGCCAAGGCCTCTTGCCAAGACTACAAATAAGATTTGGTCAAGGCCTCATGCCAAGAAACTAGTTTTTCTCATGATAGCTACCGATGCATCGAGGAGCTATAGCAGGCTCCACCAGTCACTTACTAAGTTCAATGTATTCCCATATTAAAAGGTTTAAACATAACATAAACATTCATATTAAAACTAGCTTACGAAATGTCAATAATTTCTCTGTAAACCATGAATGGTTTAAAAATAACACATCCATAGTCAAAAATATCACAAAAATTTCAATACAATACAAAAGTTTTGTATCATAATAAATCAACTTCAAATAAGCTTAAAATTCATCAAAGGATGTTTACATAGATGAAATCAAAACTATTTGAGAGAAATATATCTTTTTTTGAAATCATTTAAAATTCACATAATTATAAAATAAAACATTTACTTTGAAAATATTCTTATAATATTCTAAGGGAAGCTTTGAAAATTTTACAACAGCGGAAAATAGTTGCACCATCCATATAAGTTAAAAAAACATTCTTACCTTAATTTTGTTGAAAAGGTTATAAATGACCTTGTTTGGAAAACGGCAGAAAGATTCCTTTCAAACAATTTTATAAAATTCAAACAAGGGTATAAAGGAATTTAATCCATAGTCTAGTAAATAGTAAAAAAAATTTGAAATTCATTTTTAAGATACATGGGTGTGGATGATAAAGAAGTCCCAGTAGATAATTACGTATAAACAGCCTCGGATAATGAAGAGATTATAAAATAAACCCTTGCCTTGTAATTTTCCTTGATAGAGTACAAGTTAACCTGTTTTATAATATTTAAATAATTGTTATTAAATTATACAAGAATAAAATACATAAATATGATATCATATATGATCTTTTAATATTGCTTTGTTTATAATATTTTAGTATTATCATCATTTCGGGTGTTAACTGATTCGTTTTTCCTTTATATGCTTTGTTACATAAGCCATGTTTTTTATGGATAGGTTCTATCTTATTCATATCCAGAATGATATCAAGTCCTTAAACAGTACTTTTAATCATGAAATTAGAATAATTCTTGAATTGATATTATGTGGAAATGAATCTCATCGCGTTCGTGGAGACTGTAATCTCTACGTACGCACGGACGCTACTTCAATTTCGTTTTTCATTTTAAAAGGAATAAAAACAAATTGATAAATAAGTATATTATTATTACAATATAATATCTTATATTTTTACTTATGTTCATTAACACCATCCTTTATACGTCAAATGTATGGTATGAACGAGTCATATCACTTTGAGGGGGCGGTAGTCCGCACTTCCTCAAATGAAATTATCGTATATATATACAACATGAAACGAATAATGGTATGCTATAAAATAAAATTAAATAAGATTATATATAAAATAGATATAATTAATATCATATTTAATTATAGTTCATCATAATGGACACCATGAGAGGTGGTAGGAGATAATGGAACAATCATTGTTTCAGGAGGCGTTTGGTTTCCATCCATAGAGACATTATGTTCTTCACCCATTAAATAGAGGTGTGTGTAAGTGTATTTTGGATACTTATCATAAAAATATACTAGTATATTTAGGATATTGGTTTTTTTATAAAATAAAATAATAATAAGAGTTTAGGGGTTGGAGATGTAAAAAAAAGAAGCTAAGAGAAATTGTTACCTTTAATTTGGGTAACTCCCTTTAGTTTGAACCAAATATGACTCTTGAAGTGCCTTATGCCTAAGGTAAGTCTTCTAGGAGTAGTATAGGGATGTAGGGAGATTAATTGGGCAGAGGTTGGACGAGCCAAAAGGCTCTAGAGGTGTGATGAATTGGATAGAAGTGGCGTCCTTTTATAAGGGGGGAGGGGCTCTTTAGGAAAAACTTTAAGTATTAAATTATAATAAATTTATATTCGGTTTATAATGGATACAAAGTGGATTATTCAAATTATAAGGCGTGTATGGGTCTCAAACCACTCAACCAATAGATTTTATATAGTTTAGGGTCACTATAGTAACCCTATCTTTTAGATTTAACTCTTAGTTAAATAGTTTGAAATTTACCATGTCTCTTTGTATTTTTATATTATATAGTTAATAAACTTACTATATACCTCCAAGAGAACCCCAAGTGGTCCATTAATAACACACCTATCAGTATATAAGTCCTTTGGAAAAACCCTGAATTTTTAGGTATAGAATATCAATTAATAATATAATATTTATTTTAAAAATTCTTTTATGTCAATTTTGACACTATTTGGTATTTGATTTTTGTGAAAATCATAAATGCATGATTACTTAGAAAAAACATAATTAAACCAATACTAACATGTCATATTAACCTATAAAATTAGTTTAATTCATAAAAATTCTCAAATTAAATTTATTTGGATATTTATAATATCAATTATTTTAATATTTCATTATTTAGGTAATTACTGCATCACCATTGTGTCATAAATAAATTAAATTATATAATGTTTAAAAATTATAAATAAAATACCATTATTTAGTTAATTATTTTATCTTTATAATTAATATTTACAATCAAATTTATCTTATGTATAACCCTATACAAAAAAGGTTTTAGTAATTAAACATTGATTTTAAATCTTTTAACTCTTCTTTGAATTAAATAATAATAAATGTCCTAATCTAATCCAAGTCGACCTAAATGATAATATTTTATTCATAAGGTTGTTTTTCATCGATATGAACTTGTAAAATATAATTAGGACTTGTGTTAGGGTAATATTAATATCATTTTTACCCTTATTTACCGTATTTACTTTTAACCGTGGTAAATAAAATTAAAGAGTTATTATTCACCAAAAATTATTTTTTTCTTATTGAACCACATTTTACTCCTTGATATTAACCTTGTCTATTATATTTTCGAAATTCCACTCACAGGAGCAGTAAAATTATGTTTTATGTGAATTTCAAAATTCTCCTAGGAGGTGGGTAAAAGACGGTGAAAAGTTCTATAAAATTTTTATACATCTAAAATTATTCTAAACAAACTCCAATGAATTATATTGAACTTATAAAGGTATTATGTATCCATTTTTACCTTAATTAAATTTAATTAAAATAAATAATTATTTAAATAAAAATTCGGTTTTAAACTATAACTCGGTGTTTTTTCACTATTCATCAAAAATTGAATGTTTTCAGAAAAATACCAAAAAATAACCCTAAGCTAATTTCGATATTCCAAATACAAAAATGAAGTCCATTTTGAAAGATAAAATTTATAAAATTTGAAAAAGTGGGTAATACTATTCATGACAACTATTTTAATTGGTTTTGGTGTGTGTTAGAACTCGAAGTTACGTACAACACAAACTACTGTATTATTCAAAGAGATGCGTACCATAGAAGATTTGGGTGTTACATTCTCCCCTCCTTTAATAAATTGCATCACCTCAATTTAAAATTATTTTTCAAAAATAAAAGGTTGAAAATATAAAATACCTTTGGGAAAACCCACATCAGAAATTAGGTTATAAGAGGAAAAGGTAAATAAAAGGGTCACCACAAAATTATGATCTCGATTAGGAGAACATTGGTGGAAATTAAATACATATAATTGGAGGTAAAACTTAAATATTTATAGGTATTGATTGAGGTCATCAATCACAAACAAGGGTAAAATTGAGGGCCTTAAATTCATCAATCTCTGGTGATTTAAAATACCATCGGTTCAACAAAACATATGGTATTAGGATAACAAATTTTTTCTTTTATGATCCCTTCACTAAAGTATAAGAATTAATTTCTTCATAGAATAAGAGAAGAAGAAAAATATATACTTTACAAGTAGAGTCCCATCCTTTAACTAATTTCTACCACAAACTCATCTTTCACTCTAAAAGATAATATAACTTAAAAATAATATTATATTTATCTTATTCGTATAGGGTTCCAAAAAATTAATTTGTAATTCATTTACCAAAATTGGTTTTTTAATAAAAGACTACATTATTCAATCCAAGACATCACATGGGCCAGTGGAAGGTGATACACCCTTGTCGCCCTTCGGTTGCGGGTTCAAGTCTCGCAGCCTTTTTGGACGTGACAGGTTGCCGCCCGACCTCTAGGTTGTCCATTTATGGAAATCCAAAAATAATCTCAAACTAGAATTATCCAAAATACTTCTATCCAAACTCACAGTCCAAAATATATAAGGAAGGTAAACACAATGAAGATCCTTTTTTATGTGTAATAACAATTGAACACCTTCATCATGTATTATTTTAAACCACTACAACATCCTGGATTACCATAAAACCTTATTGATTACATTCAGGATCCCTAATTACTTATATAATACTATATATACTACTTATATCCAAAAATATTTTAAACTCAAACAATGGTAGAATATACAAATCATTAATTAGTTTCAAGGTAGTCAAGAATATCCATTATGATTTATCTAAATCAAATTTGTATTATTCCAAAATCACTACCTCAATATCAGAACAACATTATGGTTTATCTTTCTATCAACCATATATTTTCCAAAAATTTAACCTGCTATTGAGTCACATTTCTTGGTTCCACGCAATCTCAAGTCCTTAATGAAATAGTACGGCAATACAATCCTTATATACTCTATAATTATTATAACAAGTACATTGTTGATACAACACTCAAATGACATAATTCTCTAATAACAACATAAGAAATCCAATCATTCCTCCTCATCTGTGGTAGTATGATATCTTGATTATTATCCAATTGCATCATTTGGGGAATACTATAATGATTTGGACATTGGTTCACGTAGTGTCCCAACTCCTTGCAGATGAAGCATTTTACATTTGAAACCTTTTTCTTACCCTTGCAGTCACGTACATGGTGTCCTTTTTCTCTACACTTATAAAAAACTCTCATTCCCTTCAGGAAAGTTCCAGGGTGTTTCTTCCCACAGTTATCACATATGGGAAAATCCGTCTTTACCTTCTTCCCTTTATCTATCCTTCTCTCTACCATCCTTTTCTTATCTGACTTCCCTTCGAATCTATAGGACTCTGAGAACTCTTTACTTATCTTATCAACACATGATACTATTTCTTTATATGATGATAATATGTGGGAGACTATTTCCCTTTTAAATTCTGGATTAATAACATGAAAGATATGATCCTTCTTACTCTTTGGATCATGTGTATTACTTGAGTTCTCATTCATTCTATTGGGATCCATTTCTATACAATGGAATACACCAGGTCAGTTTATGAATTGCAATGAGTAATTCCAAACTTGCAAAATACCTAACATAGATTGAACTATTTATGTATATAATCCATAATCATAAAAAAATCCTTTGAATAAGTATATACTCATAAACCCTTCATAATGGTTTGTAATTAAAATGAGAATTATCCTAAGAGTATCCCTCGAGAGTGTCGTAACCAAGAGTGCAGCAAGGCCCATTGTCGTGCACCAGTTCTTGTTCAAGTCTTGGTCAAAGCAGTGGTTTTAGGTTTTACCCATAGGTACAACTATGCTAGAGCCGCCTCTACCTGCTCGTATCTAGACATGGATATATTGCTCGGAAAACTCACAAAGTCTCTACAATAACAAAATTCTAGGATGTTCTTCTATACTAATCCTCAAATTCTTTCTTATGGCTATGTTCTCTAATCAAAGTTCATCTAAATCTAGTTTCCATGGTTATTACTAAACTTCCTCTAATACCAACTGTAATGCCCCGACCCCAGTTACCCAGAGTCAGTGCTTTATTACCTATCATTGGCATGATCACAAACGATCAATTCTCGAAAGAACGATTAGTTTAGTAGCCTTGGAATCACTAGATACATTCATAAATGTTACATTACATCATAAAGTGAAAAAATAAAATAACATCTTGTATCCACACTCATATCCCCTTATACTATCCCTGCAGGTCATTCATAAAATAGTTCTTCACATCCTGGAAAAATAAAGCATAGAAAGGGGTGAGCTCAAATTCTAACTAAGGATAACAATATAGAGGAAACTTTCATAAATAAGAATAAACATTTAAGGCAATGTATGACTAAAACAAAAGCCTTTTAAACTTGAACTTTTGCATAATATGGAAAAAATAAAGTGAAAAAATTCCATTTAATTATTCACATGGATATTCTACTAGTCGAATAATCAAATTCAATATCAATAACCACTTTTATAATGATGGAGTGCACAATACCAGACTATCATAACCACGTAGCCAAGGCCTCATGCCAAGACTAAAAATAAGATTTTTTCAAGGCCTCGTGCCAAGACACAAGTTTCTCTATTGAGACCTACTGATTCATCGAGAAGCTATAACGGGATCCACCTATCACTTACTAAGTCCAATTCATTCCCATATGAAAAGGTTTAAACATAACATAAACATTCCTATTAAAACTAGCATAAGAAATGTCAATACTTTCTCCATAAACCATGAATGGTACAAAAATAACACATCCACTATCAAAAATATTACAAAACCTTCAATACAATACAAAGGTTTTGTATCATAATAAATCAACTTCAAATAATCTTAAAATCCATCAAAGTATGTTTACATAGACGAAATCAAAACTATTTGAGAGAAATATCTCTTTTTTTGAAATCATTTTAAATTCACATAATTATAAAATAAAACATTTACTTTGAAAATATTCTTTTAAGCTTTTAAGGGAAGCTTCCACGATTTTAAAATTGTGGAAAATAGCTGCACCCTCCATATATGTAAAAACTACATTCTTGCCTTAATTTTGTCAAAAAGGTTAAAAATGACCTTGTTTGGAAAATGACGAAAAGATTCCTTTCAAACCATTTTATAAAATTCAAACAAGGGTATAAATGACATTAACCCATAGTCTAGTAAATAGTAAAAAATTTTTGAAATACATTTTTAAGAAACAAGGATGTGGATGATAAAGAAGTACCAGTAGATAATTATGTATAAACTACCTCGGATAATGAAGAGATTGTGAAATAAAACCGTACCTTTTACTTCTCCTTTATAGAGTGTAGGTTAACCTCCTATATAATAGTTAAATCATTGTTATTAAATTATATAATAATCATATACATAAATATGATATCATATATGATCTTTTAATACTTATGTGTTAATAATATTTTAGTATTATCGTTGTTTTGGGTGTTAACTGATTCATTTTTCCTTTATATGCTTTGTTATGTAAGTCGTGTTTGTTATGGATAAATTGTATATTATTAATATCCATAATTATATCAAATCCGTAAACATTACTTTTAATCATCAAATGAGAATTATTCTTGAATCGATATGATGGGGAAATGAATCTCATCGCATTCGTGGACACGGTAATCCGAACGTACACACGACCGCTACTTCCATTTCATTTTTCATTTTAAAAGGAATCAAAACCAATTGATACATAGGTATATTATTATTCCAATATAATATCCTATATATGTTAAATATTTTCATTAACACCATCCTTTATACGTCCCAGGTATGGTATAAATGAGTCATATCATTTTGAGGGGGCGGTAGTCCGCACTTCCTCAAATGAAATTATCGTATATATATATACAACATGAAACAAATAATGGTATGATAAAAAATGTAATTAAAGAAGATTATATATAAAATATATATCATTAATATGATATTTAATTATAGTTCCATCATAATGGCCATCATGAGAGGTGGTAGGAGATAATTGAACAATCATCGTTTCGTGAGGTGTTTGGTTTCCATCCACAAAGACATTATGTTTTTCACCCATTAGATGGAGGTGTGTGTAAGTGTAGTTTGAATACATCTAATAAAAACATCTTAGTATATTTTGGATATGGGTTTTGTTACAAAATAATATAATAAGAAAATTTTAGGAGTTGGAGAAGTAAAATAAAAGAAAAGAAGCTAAGAGAAATCGTTACCTTTAATTTGGGTAACTCCCTTTGGGTTGAACCTAATAGGACACTTGAAGTGCCTTATGCCTAAGGTATGTCTTAGAGGAGGAGAATAGGGATTTAGGGAGATTAATTGGGCAGAGTATGGACTATCCAATAGGCTTTATAGGTGTGATTAATTGGTTATAAGTGGTGTCCTTTTATGAGGGGGGAGGAGGGGCTCTTTAGGAAAAAAACATAAAGTATTAATTTATAATAAATTAATATTCGGTTTCTAATGGCTCCAAAGTGGATTCATAAAAGTATAATGTGAGGATTAGTATAAAACCACTCAAACAATATATATTTTATAGGTTTGGGTCACTATAGTAACCTTATCATTTAGATTTAACTCTTAGTTAAATAGTTTGACATTTACCTTGTCTCTTTTTATTTTTATTTTATATAGTTAATAAACATACTATATAACTCAAACCGACCCCAAAGTGGTCCATTAATGATACACCTATCATTATATAAGTCCTTTGGCCTAACCTTAGATTTTTAGCAATAGAATATCAATTAATAATATAATATTTGTATTAAAAACTCTTTTATGTCAATTTTTACACTATTTGGTATTTGATTTTTGTGAAAATTATAAAAGCATGATTACTTAGAAAAAACATAATTAAATAAATACTAACATGTCATATTAACTTATAAAATCAGTTTAATTCATAAAAAGTCTCAAATTACATTTATTTGGATATTTATAATATGAATTATTTTAATATTTTAGTAATTAGGTAATTACTGCATCACTGTTGTGTCTTAAATAAATTAAATTATTTAATGTCTATAAATTATAAATAAAATACCTTTACGTAGGAAATCATTTTATCTTTCTAATTAATATTTACAATCTAATTTATCATATGTATAACCCTATATTAAAAATTTTTTAGTGATTAAAATTTGATTATAACTCTTTTAACTCTTCTTTAAATTAAATAATAATAAATGTCCTAATCTAATCCAAGAGGACCTAAATGATAATATTTTATTCTTAAGGTTGTTTTTGGTCTAGACAGAGTTTTCCAATAGAATTAGGACATTTTTAGGGTAATATTAATATCATTTTAACCCTTAATTACCGTATTTACTTTTAACAGTCGTAAAAACAATTAAAAAGTTACCATTCAACAAAAAATATTTTTATCTTATTGAACCACATTTTACTTCTTGATATTAACCATGTCTCTCATATTTTTTAAATTCCACTCACAGGAGTGGTAAATTTATGTTTTATGTGAATTTCCAAATTCTCCTAGGAGGTGGGTAAAAGACAGTGAAAAGTTCCATAAAATTTTTATATATCTAAAATTATTCTAAACCAACTCCAACGTATTGAATTGAACATATATAAGTTTTATGTATCCATTTTGACCTTAATTAAATTTAAATAAAATAAATAATTATTTAAATAAAAAATCGGTTTTAAACTATAACTAAGTGTTTTTCACTATTTATAAAAAATTGAATGTTTTCAGAAAAAAACCAAAAATTCACCCTAAGATAATTTCGATATTACGAATCCAAAAATGAAGTCCATTTTGAAAGATAAAATTTATAAAATATCAAAAAGTGGCTATTACTATTAATAACGGTTAGTTTGATTGGTTGTGGTGTGTGTTAGATCTCAAGGTTGCGTACAACACATGTTACTTTATTACTCAAAGAGAAGCGTACCGTGGAAGATTGGGATGTTAAATAATTTAGATGAAACTAAAATATATAAATATAAACTAACTTTATTAAAAAATTATATTTTAAAACTTTTGGAGTTCTTTACTCTATTTTGTATGAATTTTAATTTTATTATAATATTTCTTTTAAAATATGATTTATTATTTATAAATTTTATTAATAATATTCATCTAATTTTACATGGATAATTTTAGTTCAATGTTATGGTTGAAGAAAGATATCAAACAAAATATTTATTTAGAAAAATAAATAGTAAAATATCAAGTCGTTAAATGGAGGTCATAGTCATGGTGGACAAGATGATTCCAAAATTATACTAAGGATATTATTTAATGTTGCTTATGGTTTTTTTAGATGAAAACTAGTATAGTGAAAGAGGATGACCGAAATAACTACAATCACAAACATGCTATGGGTGATATGGAGCACAAGAATTCCATGTGAATTTTTATAGTGAATAATCTTTGGTTTAGATATGAAATATTCCTAAAATTATATTGGTATATCATATTTTGAGTGTATTTTGAGTCCCACTTAAATAGATATGAATGTCATGGGAATTTTGGACACTATTTATATAATTTAGAGGATGGTTTTTTAAAGGAAATTGTGAAAATATATAGACAATTTAAAAGATTTTAGTGGATGATTTAAAGGAAAAAAAATGTTCATTTTCTTCTAATTAAGTCATTGAGGATAATAGTGAACCCTTTGTGGATTTTTGGAGTGATATGAGTCTATCATGGTGAATTTTACAGTACATAAAAAATGCACACCAAATCTATCACATGGTTGGATTAAATTTAAATGTTATGTGTCTATTTTTTTATATTTCCACTATTTTACTTAATAGGGGAATACACTAACACATGGGGGAATGTGAGAATATTTCTTTCTTAATGTATAAAGAAATTTTGAACGTTGTATATCTTTGAAATATAAATATTCCAATTGGATACATTTGGGAGTTATTTAGCACACCACACTCCAATTTTAAAGCCTATGGAATATTGAACAAATTAAAGGAAATAATATATGGGATAGATAAGTAGATATAATATATATCTATCTATTAATAGGGGGTCTTTTCTTAGTAAGTTACATAATTCATTCCATATAAGACTTTGGGTGGGGGATTGGGGAGCTTGAAGGCTATGTTTAGTAATTAGTTTTGTATTTTCTTTCACTCTATCATGTATTACATGGTTAACACCTTTGTCCTTGTAGAAACATGAGGGGGTAAACATTTTATCCTTATTATTTTAATAAATGGATATTGAGTGGGTATTTTATTTAATTTTTAATAGTGATTCTTGTTGGGTTTATGAATTCATCGACTATTCAATATCTTCTCATCATTCTTTATTCATGATCATTTTTTAATAAATAATGAATTTCAATTTAATACATAAACTATTTACTTTAATTTATTCTTCATCTTGGAATGATTTTGAGAGGCTATGTCATAAAAATAGTCTTAGAACACACAATCATTAAATAAATTTTATAATTTTACTAAAATAAAGGATGATTTTATTAATTATTGAGTTAATACTATAACAAGGGATTAATTAGATTCAATTTTTACACTAATAAGATCTCTCATTGATAATATTAGAGTTTCTATTATTTTATAAATCCATAATTAAAAAAACTCATTAAACATTAATTAATAAAAATTATTTAAATAATATTAGATTTACATTAGATCATTTTAATTGTGAGTCCAGAATGTTTAATCAGAAGTTTCATTCTAGTGATAACTAGTATATATGACATTAACCTCATATTTTAAATATTTTACTCTAATATAGGTTTAGTTCTAAAAAAATTGTACTCATAAATTTTAAACTTGATTCTATCATGGAATTTACGATTCCATGTGATATTTGAGTTTTAGATGTTTTTTTAATTAATAATATAAAAAATATATTTTTATTATTATTGGAATTGATGGTTTTTAGAGGGAAAATATATTTATAGTTTTTGATTTTATTGATTATTATTCATAATTATTTGTTTTTAATAATTTTGTTTGTGTATTATGGAATTATTGTTCCATTTTAGAGTAGGTAAATGTTTTTTGTTTTTTTTTTCAATTATGAATTTATTACTATGTTTTAAATTTAAGTGGTTTTAAAACCATGTTTGTGTGTCTCGTTTTGTGAATATGCTTGTTTTTTAATAATGCTCAAATTATTATTTTCTATGTAAATTAGTGTTTTGGTCTAATGAACATATATTTTGTTAGATTAAAACTTGTTTTTTATAGTATATATATATATAAGATATTTATATTTTATGTAATTGGGTAGGTTTTTTTATTTTGTTATTGATTAAACTATTATTTTATAGTTAATTTAAATTAATTTATTTATCTTTATTTCATGTGATATTATATGGATTTACTTTATGTTTTTATATGTTTATTTTTTTATATTGATTTTTTCACTCATAAAACATATGTTCTATTACTTACCAATGTTGGTTTTTTGAATATTTTTGCATGTATAGAATATTTATTTTGTAAATTTTTTTAATTGAAGTAGTTATTACTATTATTTTAATTTTAATTTTTTATATTTTAATATTAATATTTTAGGTTTATTTATATTTTTTTAGAGTACTTGTTTATTCTCTAGTAGATTAAAACAAAAAAAATAGTTTTTATTTGGAAAGATACAATTTTTTTATGTGGTGGAAATGAGTTTTTTAAAAAAGGCATGATATATAGTTTTAAAAACACACAATAATTTTTTATTTAAATTATAATTTGTTGTCGAATGTTTTATACGGATAAAAAACATGTGTTATGATATTAATTGTAACACCCTAACCCTAGTTACCTTTACTCAATGTATTATTACATAACATTGGTGCGATAACAAGCGGTCAAGTCTCAAAAGACCAATCGGTTCAGTATCCTTGAAAGTACTGGATACATACATAAGTTTTACATCACATTATGAAATGAAAAAACAACATTGTGTCTCCTTTAAAAATGCTCATATCCCATAGCCTATCCCTGCAGGTCAATCATAATATACTTCTTCAAATCTTGGGAGAAGTAAAACATAAGAAATAGGTGAGCTTAGTTGCTCAGTAAGGATAAAAATATACCAGAAACAATCATAAATAAGCATAAACAACTAAACCAATGTATAAGACTATAACACAAGACTTTTAAACATAAACTTCAGCATAATATGGAAAAGATAAATCAAATAATTCCATTTATATATTCACATGGATATTCTACTAGTTGAATAATCACATTAAATATCAATAGCTAATTTCATAATTATGGAATTCATAATGTCAGACATCTTAACCACAAATTCAAGGCCTCGTGGTAAGGCTCTAAATATAAATTTTTTCAAGGCCTTGTTCTAAGACACTTGTTTGTATCATGATACCTACTGGTGAATTAAGGGGCAATAGAGGGCCCCTCCCTTCACTTTCTATGTGCAATGCATTCCTCATAGGAAAGGGGTGAAACATAATCTAAAAATTCATATTAAAACTAGCTTACAAAATTTCAATACTTTAACCAAAAACCATAAATGGTATAAAAAAATTCATATCCACAGTCAAACATAAATCATTCAATACAATACGTAAGGTTTTATTATAATAAATCAACCTAAATGAATAATAAAATAAAATGAAGGATATTGAAAAAGATGAAAATAATCAGTAAAACTATTTGAGAGGAATATCCCCTTTTTCTTGAAAACATTTAAAAGTCACACTATTTATCAAAGAAGTCATTTAAAATATATTTTTGTATCAATATTTTCTCTAAAACTTTGAAACTTTTGAAAGGAATTTTAAATTCAAACATTCATGTCCATATAAATAAAGCCTTAAAACCATTTCTAAAACGTGGAGGTTAATGATAAAGATTTAGAAGAATAAGTCTTTAAAATGTTTAAAATGATATTTTAGTTAAAGAGTTTATAACCAAATGAGAGATGATTGAATAAAAATAATTAAGGAATAACATTAATAAAAACATTATAATACCATGATAATAAAGGGGTTTATAATATAATATGTCAAAGGATAGTATATACATCATATAAAAGTGAATTGGTGCATAACAACAAAGAAGTCTCAATGGAATGTAAATTGGGACGAAATTCCTTATAAAGACTGTATCCTTAGATTAAGGATATATCAATGAGATAATCATGTGTGAAAAATATAAATACATTCAACATGATTGGATATTTAGTGTAAATCAATCAGATAACATTCAAACATATTCTTGTAAAAACGAAACCAATGACTTGGATGTTTAACTTAATGAATAGAAATTGAGTTAAGATTGCCCTTATCAAATTAATATCAATGACTTGAGAATTTATCAATGGAGTGATTATGTTTATCAAAATTATATTCACACATAGGGTAGTGTAAATTACTATATAAAGAAATAAATAGTGATTCCACACATAATGTTGGAGTAAAATAATCAATGAAGTATGTGTAAAACACAATGAGTGGAAATTTAAATTAGAAACTCCCTTACTGATTTGGTAAATTAAAAAACATACAAATCATTAAAGAAGGATCATACAATTAAAATTTAGAAACACGTAAATTAAATTATATTACAAAAAGAATACAATCATGTTCTGTACATACACCGCACAAAAGGAAATAGTGGAAAATATAGCATGAATCTCACAGGAATAAAAAGTGAGATGAAAAACACTTACCTTGTACTTTTCCTTAGGTGATGGTATATTAAACTCCTGAATAATGGTTAAATAATTGTTATTAAATTATAAAACAACCACATATACAAATATGATATCAAATATGATGCTTTATTATTGCTTTGTTAATAATATTTCAGTATTATTATTGTTTCGGCTGTTAACTAATTCATTTTCCTTTATATGTTTTGTTAAGTAAGTCATGTTTGTTATGGATATGATTTATTTGATTTATATCCAGAATTATATTAAGTTATTTAAACATTATTTTTAATCATCAAATGAAAATTATTATTGTATTGTTATGATGGGGAATGAAATCTCATCGTGTCGTGGAAACGGTAAGCTATACATACGTATGAGTGACAATATCATTTTATTGGTGGTTTAATCGTATGTAAATTGATGTTATATTATATATAAATAACAATTAAAATGTTATATTTATTATTTACATCAATTATACTCATTATTATACCCATACAAATAATGAAGTTTTGAATAACAAACTACACCATGACGTGGAGACGGTAAGCCGAAAGTACGCAAGTATGGTGACTTTGTCATTTATAGGATAGATATAATAATGAATATGGTTGTACCATATTTATAATAATATAAAATTATGTATAAGGTACTGTAGGTATTATTTTGGTATTCAAACAACAAATAAATAGGAAGTGGAAAAAGAAAAGAACTTTGAAAGAGGAGATGAAATAATTACCCATTCTTTGGGTGCTTTCTTTTGATTTGATCAAAACGGTCTCCTAGGTTACCTTTATGATCAAAGTAAGGCCACTAGGTAGAGGTTAGGGTAGATGGAAGGATATTTGAGCAGGTTTTGGCTGAGCCAAAAGGCTTTGGAGGAGTGACTTTAAGAGAAGGGGAAGAACCCTTTTATAAGAGAGGTGAGGGGCACTTTAGGAAAAGCTTGAAATATTATTTTATTATAAAATAATTTTCTATTTCTAATGTATCAAAATAGATTTATTTCTAGGATATGTTAGGTATGGGTCTAAATCCTCCGAAAAAATTTGTTTTAGACAAGTTTAGTTCAACATATTAACCTTATATTTTATATTTAACTATTAGTTAAATAGTTTAACTTTTACCATGTTTTCATGTATTTTAATATTACATAGTTAATAAACATACTATAAAATGACAAGGAAACCAAAATTTTTTCTCTAATAATATACCTATCATTATATATGTTCTTATTTTGAATATTATATTTTTTAGGAATATTATATCGTTTAATAAAATAGTTTTTGTTTTAAAAACTCATATATGTCAAATTTGAAACTATTTACTATTTGGTTTTTGTGAAAGCCATAAAACATTATTAATTAGACAAAAAATCATTTAATAAACCCTAACATGGAATATTAACCTATAAAATTTTTGGAATGCATCAAAATTCTCAATTTATATTTATTTTACAATTTATAACATCAATTATTTTAATCTTTCATTAATAAGGTAATTACTGAATCATCATTGTGTGATAAATAAATTTAATTATATAATTTCTGAAAATTATAAATAAAATACCATGATTTAGGAAATATATATATATATTTTTAATGAATATTTATAGTCTAATTTATATTATCGATAACCCTATATTAAAAATGGTTTAGTTATTAAAATTAGAATTTTACACTTTCAACTCTTCTTTTAATAAAATATAATAAATGTCCTAATCTAATATAAGTGGGTTAAAAAAGATAATAATTTTGTCCTAAGGTTTATTTTGGTCCAAATAAACATATGAAATAGAATTAGGACATGTGTTGTGGTAATTATAATATCATTTTTACCTTTAATTTCCTTATTTACTTTTAACCCTGCTAAATTAAATTCAAAAGTTACTATTCCCCAAAAATTATTTTCATCTTATTAAAGCACATTTTACTTACTTATGTCAACTGTGTCTCTCTAATATTTGAAATTAAATTCACAAAAGCGGTAAAATTTTGTTTTATGCAAATTTTCAAATGTTCCTAGAAGGTGGGTAAAAGATGTTAAATAATTCAATAAAATTTTATATATGTAATTTTATTATAAAATAACTCCAATTAATTACATTTGACTAATATAGGTGTTATGTATCTATTTTTACTTATAAATAAATTTAAATAATATTTTTTAAAATAAAAGGTCGGTTTTAGACAATAACACAATGTTTTTCACTATTGATCAAAAATTAAATGTTTTCAAAAAATACCAAAAATTCACCCAAAACTAATTTTGATATTCTGAATCAATAAATAAAGTCCATTTTGAATAATAAAATTTCAAAAATTTCAAAAATGGGTCTTACTATTCATAACTACTTTTTAAACGGCTATTTTGATTGGTCGTGGTTTGCTAAAATTTGAAGTTTCATACAGCGCAATATATTGTATTATTGAAAGAGAAGGGCATCGTGCACGCTTGGATAATTACATTAAAATATATAAAGAAATATTATTATTTTTATTTTATCAATAGAACGTGTGTATTATATTCTACTAGAGTTTTAATAAAAATATTTATTAGAAAAAATGTAATTTTATAGTGACATTTTATTTCTAATGTAATGTGTTTATTGGGTTATTTATGGAAAGAATTTTTTTTTACAAAAACTTTTTTAGTGCTTTTTTATTTTTATATATATTAGAATACATGAATTATATTATAAAAGTATATAATGATTAATTGAATGTTTTTATTTTGAGTAAAAATATATATTATGTAAATTTTTGGTGCTTTATCATTTATTTTAGTTAGAAATTTTATGGAATTACGAAGTATTTGATTTTTTAAATTTTTTTTCTTCTATTAGTTTTTATTTTTTTCTTGTGAGAAAAAACATATGTCATTTTTAAGGAAACAGTAGTTTCCTAGTTTTTTTAAGATAGAAAACATGTGGTATGTGTTTTCAATTAGTTTTTAATTATTTTTATGATGTTCTGAGTTTATTATCCTTTTTATATATCATTTTTATATAATTAAACTTATATAAATTCATAGGATATAATTTGTCTCCAAATAACATAATATGTGTATATATAATATAACTTATAGATGACATATATTGATAAAACAGAACATATATATGATATATATATATATATATATAATTATATAGAAATTTATAACACATAGAACCTTACATAACAAAATGAATAGAACATAATATATTGTTATGTTAAAATTAACAAAACAAGATATATATGTAAAAACATGAAATATAGTTGGTTTTGTAGGGTATCATCAAACTAAAATGAAATAAAATAAAGAGATAATAACCATCTACATGATCGAACGGTATAGGAAAGAATAAAAAAATAAAAAATTTAAACAAAGAATACATCACATTCCATAATAATTTTTTATTAACATGGAGTTTGATAATCATCCCACAATAGTAAAAAAAGACTCTTTATACAAAGGTTTCCACTTGCCAAAATGGTATCATAACATGATTTATTAGGACCCATTAACTTTGAAAGGTGTTATAGTGAAATATCCCAATATAGTCTTGCTACTCAAAACTTAACCTTAGTTGAGTAAAAATGTTAATCGACACTTGAAACCATCCCCAAACTGCTAAAGGCTTAGTAAATAAGTACAATCAATAATAGATACTATAGGGAATGCTACATAACCTAACCTAGCTTCCAACCACATACTTATAATGAATGATATAGTGAAATACATGAATGAAAATACACACATGATTCAAAAAAAATATTGTTACAAATAACCTTTTCAGTATAGTATAAACTTTTACCAATAACCCCAAACATACATAAACTCCACCACCTCCACTAGTCTCTACTAAAAAACCTCCACTTCTTTAATCAAAACAACAAACCAATTTCTAAGAACTCTGATACTCAAAAATAACTTCATCTTTATGTGAACCAAGGTACAAATTCAAAGTTTGAATACAAGATCTGGTAGGTTACCCCCTAAATAATTATTATACACCCCATGAATAGGAAAATCAAAAAAACATTTATTTTTTTTATAAAGAATTCCCCAATTCCCTAATAATTTATAAAATCCAAATAAAATAATTCCATGGAATTAAAAGAAATATGTTTTAATATAAATCACACCAACACACTATAATTGAATCCATGAAAAAAACACCCACACACCCAATTTTCTCACCAAAAAACATAATGAAGTCCTAAACTGTGAGACGCATTGAAAAATAAAGGGTAACAACTACTTGTGAGTTGTTTGAATCCTAATATTTTTCCAATATACCCATCAAACCTAGTAAGTCACACGAACAAAATATTGAGTTATATTATTCTTTTCAACATTGAAAAGGCATATACAATCAAGTAGAATTTATATGTTTCTTTCCATCCCCGATAAGGCACCCACACTCAAGTAGAAAATTCATGTCATTTATGAGACCTCTCATAAAAAATTTCATCAATTACAATAAAAATTTTAAATATATGATTCTCAACTCCCAATCTTATAATAATGTAAAAACATGTGCAATGTAATTCACAATCTAAATAATATATTAAATCTCTTCCAACTCAATAAACTATTGAAACTTAAAGTAACCAATTGATAATAATATAAACATTTTTGAAATTCATTATAATAATAAAATAAAAAAACCAATAAAATAATTTTAACTATAACATTGAAATTTTACCAATTTTTCTAAAAATTACCTATACATTAATTTATCCATCAGTTTTATTTTTATTGAACCAACTCAGACCATATACATTTTTTCATAGAAAAATTATAACTATAATTAATCTATTTTCAAAATATTGAAATTTACATAAAATAACTTATTAAATTCCAAGAGAGTTTTGATGTAATATAGTATATAAAAAGTAATGTACCTCAAACAAGTGATGAATCAAATTTCCATATCCAAACATGAAATCATTTTCCTTTATATCTTCATTAAACATCTAAAACCAAATTCCCAAATTTATATAATCTTAAACACTTACATTTCACCCAAACACTTCATAGTCAGTAAGCCTTTTGGAAAAAGAATCTCTCAATGCATTGTATTGGTGTTTGTTGGGTGACTATGTTTGTTTAAAAATCTAGATTAGTGAAAATCAGTTTGGTTGGTTTTACCAAAGTAGGTTTGTAAGGTGGCATAGTTTCCCAGTGCTTTCCAAATTTTTGGACCTCAAAATCATGAGTTTTTTTCGAAAGGAAGGTTTTCCGCAAAGGGATTCACAATTTTTAGACCACAAAGCATAGTTCATATACCGTAAAGGATGTATGAGGAATGGTGAAATAAAATAATAAAATAAAGGATTTCTATATACCATCACTATGCAGACATTGATGGATGCTACACGGACCATGTATGAAAATCCATTCAAGGGGGGATTGGAGTCTGTGAGAGACTTACGATTTTTGGGATAGATCATTGTCTATAGAATTTTATGCTGATATTTGGAGATTTTACAGGATTTTCATTTGTGGAAGACAACAACCACCATAAAGTATCATCACACTATGTGGACCACATAGTAGTTTTTGGTGAAGGTTGTACCATAACGATGTTTTGGTTTTTAAAAAATAGCATGTTTTGAGGATATATTTTACTATATAAGGACCACTAATAAAATAATAAGTTGAGAGAGAATTCCAAAAATAAAATATCATCACTCTGGGAAGAATTCGGTGAAATTTTAAAGAGTTCGTGAGTAAGGATTCTGCAAAAGAGAGAGTTTACAGGGAAGAAATTTAGCGCAGGGATTCCATGAAGTTAGTTTCTGAAAAAGGGGATTTCTAGGGATCTATAGCCCAAAAATGAGAATGTTTTTTAGATTATGGTTATTTCTACAGAAGAAGGGTTAGTCTTTGTAAGAAGGTAGGGTCCACGGAATATTAGATACTCTATAGAATCAGGGGGTTGTAGAAAGAAGAGGTGGTCCGAAAAGCACTCACTCCACGTGGTGAAAGGTAGTTCATGGAGGACTAAAAGAAGTTCATGAAGGGAATAAAATAGTTCAAAAAAGAAATTTATGCAAATTACCATTATTCAAAATAGTAAGACATCAACAGAGCATCTACCTACAGTTGAGGATGCATGCATTCATGCAAGTAAAATGACCTATAATTCCATAAACTATGTTTGTATCCCTTCTATAGAAGTGAGAAAAGGAAGAGAAAATGGTGATCGTCTCCACTTGAAGTGATCTAGAAAAAGATACACAGGGAGTGACCCTTGGGAAAGTAGTGAGATAACCCTAAAAATTGTAAAGGTAGTGAGCTTGGACATAAAAGTAATCTAGCCCGAACCTTGTAATTTTGAAATGAGCCTTAGTGGATTTGGTACATCAGTACATCACTGTTGTATGATCCTTGGATATAGTCTAGTGAGGGTGTTCCAAGTAAAATTATTTTATCTTGTGCATTATTTAAATTATGTTCATATATTTCTGTAGGAAAGAGATAGAAGATTTTTTTGTCTAACGATGAAACAAGATTCAAAGGGGTATGAGTTTTAATCTTTCATACCATTATTCACACCCCCAACAAGGTATTTATCCTAATTGGGCTAAAAAATCTATTAAGGGAGAATTGAAATGAAAAAATTTAGACAGATTCAAAGAGGCTCACCTTTGATTTAACACCCAAATATTCATGAATCCAAAATAAATTGACATCTGAAAGATAAAATCACACAAAATAGCCTAAAATAGATCTTAAAGTTGGTATCCCGATGTTCAAAAAATTATGTGATCTAAAACCTATAGAATTTTTAAAAACATAGAATTTATATACCCCTTATTAAGTGAATGCATATATCAACTACCATATTTCAATAATTGTTCAAGAAACAATAAATTCATTATTTAATGAAAATTTTCAACATTAATTTTCTAGTTATAGTTCCACTTACTAAGAAATCCTCTTTGCACTGCCTATATTAGTTTATATGTTTCCCTTGGTCTAATTCAGGGTTCCATGATTTAGAATCAACCAACTTATTAAACTATAAGCCACTATATTACTCTTATATCACCTATAAATACCTCTAAACACTCCATAAATCTTTCCTAAGGATTTTAGAAACCTCAGGACTCCTTTTTCCATTGTTTTAACAAACATAACAAAAATTCTTTACTTTTATCCCAAAATATATGACATATAATTCTATCATATTTTGTACTTTTATTCCTTTAAAATCTGTACATGACAGAATCTATAAAATAACTAATAATAAAGCTGGTATTACTACTCTCCACACCATCACACTCCCCCCCCCCAAAAGTAGTCATGATAATCCAATAAGTCCTTTATTGGGAATGAAAATTTCCTATATTCTCCTCAGAATGAAAGAATTTCATTTATTATGAGTGTCCATATAATGATATGCAACTACCACATCATAGCTTACTATATCAATTGAAAACATCCTAGGTTCATATAAAGACAATGTTATTACCTAGTATATTTATCTACAACCATGTCATCTTGAACATAATCCAACATACCACCAACCACTATAACTTCCTAACTAAAGGTCTACTTAAACTGTGACCCAACCCGGTGGGTCACATGGACTCAAGCGCACCTCCTCGCATTCCAGAGGTTGCTGACTAGTAGAGAGGGTGTAAAGGTGGTATAGTGGGGAGGCTACACCCTCATGTACGAGTATCACATGATATAGATTCAATAATAAATAGTAGAGTAAGGATGCCTAAACAAATAGAATTAGTAGAAACATTTGTAAGTATAAATAATAAACTTAATAAAAGTGAAGCAGAAGAATAATAAAAACTGAATAACTAATAATATAATAAAATCTATAATGACTATGTTTGATACATGAATGCATGGAATTATATACTACATAATGAGTATAGGAAGGTACAAGCATGCTACACAATAATACAAAAGGAAAAAAAGAAAAACAGATCCAATAATCTCAAGCTAAGGCCCGATCCTTTGCTCCTAATCTCCATCTATAATATAAGCATGTCAACAAACTATAACATGGCATTTTCCCTTATCCACATCTATTTTAAAACAATCTTCTCAGGTTCCAAAGTTGGATCGAGTAGGGTGTGGGATAAAAATCTCAGTGGGTCACCATAAACAATGTCTACAAGTAATCGGAGTAGTGATCCTAACAAAACTGTGTGTAGGTATAATGCTAATAGTAAAACAATTTTGAAATTAATAAACTTACCACCCACTTGGGATCCTATATAACATATGGTGAGTCTACCTACATCATCTAATGGATGAAATGGAAGAGTCTGAATAGTCACAATATATAGTAGTAATATATATATATATATATATATATTGCATCCACCTATATGGACCAAGTTCATGTGGACGCCTAATGGCCATATACCTGGAATACTAGTGCTGGCTAGATAGGGATGTAACTCACTTGTCCATGACCAGTCCAATGATCCTAAAATCTCATTCAATATGGTATATTCCCCATATACCAATATAGTGAGATATTCCATACTACAATTCTTGGGGTATCAAGCGAGCCTCTGTGAAACGCTATAATCTTGAATTGTGGCCCCTCAACCCAACGTCCATATAGTATCACTGGTGTGAGATTCTATACTCAACACCTGATGTAAGGGGGTGCGATTATCTACCACGCTCAAAACACCTTACAATCATACACAACCTATGTATAAGGAATAATCATTTATAATATATGGCATGAGGAAAAACCTCTCAAAAAACATAGGTATAAAGCCCTAATAAAGGAAATATCATATTTATAATACAACCATTACTAAATACCTCTCATGATTTTCATTTATCAAACCCATATGTATATAAATATAAGTAAGGAATAAGCTCTTATGAATTTTATTAACCCAGATCAATTACAACTTATTTTTTTCATTCTCACTAAGAATTCATATAAAATAGGCATAAACACACTCACAATTTCATACACGATTTATTTCCTATCATGTTCCATTATACTTAGGATTTTAAATATAGATAAGAAATGTTCATGTTTAAAACATAACACATGAGGAAATACCTCTCATATGTTCCTTTTTTCAATTTTAATTATAACAAAACATTATAATTTAAAGAATCATTTACATAGAGCATAATTAATGGAATGGTCTTACCATCCATATAAGATGATGCATTTTATTAAACCAACTCAATTTGAAAAGGAAAAAATCACGCATTGACAAATTCACTTAAACAACACATAAAAATATCCTAAACATGTCAGATTAAATTATAGGGATGAAAAGGACTTGAAAAATGTGTTAAGGATATTAAGGTAATTCCTTACATGAGAAATTTCAAGCATAGGCTTTCCAACCACTTGGCAGTCACCCTTGGTTCAATAAAGCATTCATATTACAAGGGAAATTCAAGGTAAAGGATAATCTGAATACTTATGAGGTGAATCTATCATATAAACCTAAAAAATAAATAATTTAACATATCATGCAAAGGTCCCTTCCACATCGCTTAAGTAAATTTAACCAATATGCGTAGAAAAATTCATCTTAATCAATTAATTAATTTTAATAAAGTTAAACCATTTCGAACTAACCATAAAAATTTTCAAATGCCATTAAATATCCTTTTAATTTATTATGTAAAGGAAATTCAAGTCATAAATATCATTGGAAAATTCAAGGTTTCATATTCAAACAAAGAAATTTCCTAAATAGGAAATTCCAACTACAAGTGAAAAGACACCTAAGATGATATTTAAGTAAAATATATTACACTTGATCCAATCGAAATTTCATTTAAAAACTAGGATAGAAGGAACAAAGGAGCTCCGAGTACTTTGATAAATTTAAGTAAAACAAGACAATCTACTTGACACACCCATGGGGTGGCCATATAAGTTATATACAACCTATGATCCACCAAAAAAGGATCATTAGGTGCATAATAGGATAAAATAGTCAATTTTATATGAAGAAATCAATATAAAGGAGATGATCAAAAAAGGAAGACATATGAAATAATGACATAATGAAGAAAAGAACAAAACATAAAGGGAAAACAAAATAACCACCTATATTAAGGTCATATATGACTCCCCACTCAATATTGTCCTCTAATTTGAAGCAGGTTGGAAGAGATATGAGAAACAATCCATTTCCCTAAAAATTGGGCAAATGAACATACACCTAAATAGTGAGATGGATACAGATATAAACTGATATAAGAGGTAAGAGACTAGAGAAGCTTACTGAGATGGATAAATTACTTATGAAGGATCAAAGATTGAACACCAGATGATAGAGTAGATTCAATTCCTCGATTGATGAGTTTTTGAGATCAAAGAAGCAGAAATCAAGTGGATATTCGTTAGAGTAAAATGGAGAAAGAATGAACAAGTAAATAGGTTTAACTGTCAAATTTTTTAATTTTCATTCATAATACGGGAGCACACAGTTTTTCTGCCCATTTTTCCAAACCATACAACATCCACTAGATAAGGATTCCACCTCGCAGGGTTACACCAAAAAAAAATTTCTAATTGTTTTCTAATCGTGAATTGAATAGTGTTTAGGTACTACCCTAAAACACACAAACCATGTGGTCTAGGTGCAGGGTTTGTGTAAACTGTGCACAACCCATGCTGAGAATTTCTTCACCCCCTCTATAGCTGCACGATTTTTTGCTGGGGGCTGCATGGTTTCAAACAAACATTGCACCTTTTTTATAGCTTCAAAACTTGAGATATCTCATACCAGTACTCCTGAAACTCAATGAAAAACTTAATAGACCCCTCGGAAATTTACCCAAGTCTAAAAAAACACTTTGAAGTGTTCCAAATCATGAAATTACATTCTGACATTTGGTTTGAAAAGTGGACCATCCTGTAAACAAAAAAACTCAAATTCATTTGGATTTTCATCTGGTTCTAAAACACGAGCTGTTACAACCTCCCCACATTGTAACTGTTCATTCATGATAAGCCTTCATGAAGAATGGAGACATCACCTAGCCTAAAAGGGTTGTGAATTCCCATTCAAACAGTCAAATTACATTTCCAAATTCCCAATATACCTTCAAGAATTACTTAGGAACATGACAATTAAGTCACAGAAACCTAAGACAATGCACATTCTCGAATGAAACACTAAAAATGAGCTTACCTATGCTAGTTTAAATATTGAAATGATCACATAATCACCTCTTGAAACATCTAACTGATGCTTCTCCCTGTGAAAACTTCATAACACCATAAAGGACTAATTCCGAGTCACAGTACCTCTACCATCAGAATTTCATTACGAAGAATGCCTTTAAGAATTATAATGATGCTTCTAGAGTATATTACATTAATAAGTAGCAGCAGAAGATGATTGATTCCATAATAAGAACCTCATTTGACTAAAACAGTCAAATTCTGATTGGTAAAACCGAAACTGGTTGGGCATGCTTTCCTTGAAGAAATTAATGACCCCTTCTAAACCAAAGCTGCCTTAACCCGAAGGTGTTTTTAAAAGACAATCATTATGACCTAACCCATTGAACAATAAGGAAAAAAAGTTTTTCCACTACCAAATGAATTATCTCGAATACACCCAACTTAGATAGCTGGTGTACCATTAACAAAACTAAGGTTCCATCTTCCAAGGCACCTTGCATTCACCATGAGCACATTCACTGAAGTCCTTACCTGACTTCTAGTGATGTTACGTGATCAAATAACCTAATTATAATTTAAACTTTCATGCCTCAGTATGAACAAGGGAATAACCTAGATCCATAAAACTAGAATCATCACCCTTTTAAGCATTGCCTCTGAGATTGTCTACAAGCCTGGGATAACCTCCGATTCATCAAACTAGAGTCTAAGGAACCATCTCAAAGTAGTCCAAACTCCATGATTATAAATATATTTTTTCACAAGGCCTATAATTTCACATCAAAAAATTTACTGAGATCATATTGGAATCCAACTATCTATCAATTCAATGTAAAATGACTTTTTTCCAAAAGTCCATCCAAGGTGTACTTACTCGGAAACCTTAGTTTCACTGTGAACTAACCGATCTTCAATAAAAACCATGTGTCTAGCATGAAATGTTGATAAAACCACCAAAACAAGACCAAAAACTTTTAAAACTATTTCTCAATGTATAACTGATGCTCTCATAGTGCATTAAAAAAGAGGTCAAGATAGGGGTCATGCTCATCACCAAGTAAGAGTGCATAAAGAGGATTTAGAAGATTAAAAGAAGTTCAAAAATAGAATAGTAAAACCAATAATACTCAACTTCTACAAAGAATCTCAGATTCTCCTTCTGATGTACTTCCATTAACTGATCAAATGCTTTTACCTCCTAAGTCATTTCTTGAATGTTCCAGATTAATCACTACAGTCTATTCCAAAACCAACGGATTTTTCTCAAAAGTGGCATCAAAGGCCATACACATCAACATCGTGCTTCTATGAAATCGCCAACATGATTTAACACATAAAATCCTCAAGGAAATTTTTGAAAAACTATCAATTTAAAATAGTCCTCTTTTATTATGTTCCCTTTACATGGAAGAACATGTATTCACCAGAACTGACGATTTTCTCCCCACCTTAGGAGTATCCTAGTCGAAAAACAAAAAGGTAGCCTAGCCACTCATAAGAGAGTTTAACCAGATTCACCTAAAAAACTTTTGTTACACTCCTAATTATCACACTCACAATTCCAAGTCATTTTGAATGATAATAAAAACCTACCCAACCAAAGTGTAAAAACACCCGAGTCTCTAAAAATCCCCTACAAGGATCAGTACAAACATGATACTTTAATGCCTAGGTCACCATACTCTATAAAGGACCCAAGAACAAAAGGAAAATCTTAATTCTCAACAATTCAACCAAAATCAACTAGTTCGTTACATAATTTAGAAACTCGATAGGTATCATGTATATAAACACCCACTACCACTAGGTGTAGAAGCCATGATGGATCATCCTCGATACTAGCCATAGGCTTATCTGCTCTATGCATTCATGTATCAGATGGAAGTCTTGAGTCTCACCACCCCATATGACTATAAAATAGAAAATAACCTCTTGATTTGACCAAGGAAATAAGAACAGGGTCACAATACCTAAAATTCATCCAAACATACCCTAGGAATGTCTTACAAGATGAATATGATCATTAATAGATGCTTATTCCATAACAAAGGAAAATGAGACCATGAAGAACCATTCTGAAAATGGTTTTATTTTAAAATTAAGAGTGATACAAGGGACAACAACACCTAAACAACACCATACGATAGAAAAGGCATAGCATTTAGCAATGAATTGAACTCTAAGGGTGATACATACCTTGTGAAATCCCCTTACTAAAACACAAGAGTTGACCCTACCACTAGGTCACTCTAATAATAAAGAAACTAGGTTATAGAGCCTATGATTTAATACATTTCTACACTAGATAAGGTCTACAAAAAAACATGTTCAGTTTATTCCAAGGAAACACAAGGAGACACTTAAACTACCCATAATTGAGGTTTTGAATTAAAGAAAATACATTAGGTTCTATTTTAATTTAATTTCATTGATTTAAAACCAAACATTAAACATTTAATATCTTTTACCACTAAGAATCAACTCAAATTATAAATAAAAAGAATCAGTTTAATTATTAAAGCTTTAAAATACCCATATCATTTTTTCTTATATAAAACATTCCACCAAATGACCTACTTTGGTCTAGTGGTGAATATTTTATTAAAACAAAATACTTTCATTCCATTATGATAGATTATCGATCCTTCTAGAAAATGAAATTTATTATATATAAAAATTAAATAGCTTTTACATTTAAACCATTTCAAATACATCATGGTCATATATAATTATTTGATTATACGAGATACCTTTTTCCATTTGTAAGGCACCCATACACCTTACAACTAAAAAATGGATCTCAATTATTCTCTACTTATAATTTTATCCCATGAAACCATTTGTGAATAAAAAACTAGGTTGGTTATTATAGGAAATAAACACAGAAATCATGATAACAAGAATAGAATCATGATACATAGACAAAACATGCTAAGTATGTAGGTAGTATATTTACAGGCTAATTTTACTTTAAGAATAACTTTCATTTGAATTGGAACTTGATCAAAAATTTGAGCCATAAGAAATAGTTTAATCAGATGGTTTACCATTTTTTAATCCATAAGGGTCCATACTTATTATGAACCAAAATGTGGCATCCACATGACTCACACCATAACACCTTCCAACCCATGAGAGGGGAAGTGAAATGATGGGGGTGGAGTGGGTTGTGAAGGAAGGCTATATCCGTGCATGGAGATTCTTGAAATCCATATATCAGCTTCAATAGTGATCTATCATGGGATGCTTTGATTCAGAGTGAGAATTTATTTAACTTCCTACAAGGTCCTTGGATGGTGTGGTGGAAACAGATGTGAATTTGGATCGTGAACCTAGGGAAAAAGGGGTTTCCTTCTCAGATGCTTGAAGGGTTTCTCCTGCATCGTGGACATCCATCAAATGAATTTCAGCTCACTATATCAGCTTGTTGATGATGTTTACTAAGTACTAGTTAATCAAGATGTGGTTAAGTTGTGACGTGAATCTTATAAGTTATCTTCATTAGGTTGCATTTCCCTTGTCAAGGAAGATAACCCGTGGAGTAACTCTGATCTTAAAGTGAGATTTTTTCAATGTTTGTGGGTGAGGGAGTTCAATCTAATACTGATTGTAAGATGATTATTTCACATTGTTTTCAATAGTAGGGATGAACTCAGGATGTCCTGGAATAGGGGGTGACTTCTCTTAAATTGGGTGTCTTCTAATTGACCGAATGGGATAGGCACTTCAACCCAATCACTCTGCATTAAAGGAGGCTAAAATTTGGATTCACTTACATGGTCTTAATTGGTTTTTTTGGAATCCTAAAATACTAAGTGATCTCTCTTCTTGTGTGGGGACTCCCTTGAATATGGACCAACATACTATCAATGGGGAGCTTAGATTCTATGCTCATGTTCACATGGAGGTAAACATGGACTCCAATTTTCCAGATATGTTCAATTTTTTTGATAATGATCAGAAATTTTAAATCATAATAGAGTATGAGAAGAAGACAACATTTTGTGACTATTTTAAAATAGTCGGTTGTGTTGTCTCCAATTGGATGAATATTAAGAAGCACCAGATGTATGTTTGGGACTCTACTGCTGAAAATGCTAATCAATTGAGGGAGTTTTGTAGGAAGAACAAGTTCAAGTCCCCTTCAACTGAGAAGGGGGAACATTTTGGTAAGGTTCAATACGTGTCTAAGAAGAATGAGGAGGGGGTTGGTCCCATACTTACTGTAATTTCCAATGGGAACTCCCACATCCCTTATTCAAATTCAGTTGACGGTGATGATTCATAGGTTTATATTGAGGCTATTAATTTAGTTTTTAGTTCTTTTTCTGATTCTCATACCTCTGTGGAGGATGTGTTCAAAGGTTGTGGAAATGGTGTTCTAAACAGCAATGTTTCTCCTTTGGAAGATAGTTCCCCAAGGGCAGAAAATGATAACGATTTGGTTTCTCTAGTAGATGTTGTTCTACAAAAAACTACATGTCCCACTAGGAAAACATGGGGTGACATGGTTGAGGAATAGGATGTCATAGAGGCCAAAAGTACCCCCCATGCTCTTTGGAGGTGAATGCATCTTCCTTGGAGGAAATGTATCCGTCTTTTGTAATGGGAATTGCTGAGGGTTAGGCTTTCAAAATGAAAACTAGGAGCCACACCAAGCTTTCCAATGGATCCAAAAATTCTTCAGGAAAGAATAAGTCAAAGAAGAAAAATAGGAAGGAAATTTTTAATTATAACTTAGGTTCAAAATGAATTTTCTCTATTGGAATATTTAGTGTATCACTAATTCCTCTACTGTTAATTCTTTAAATATGAATATTCTGATTCACAGACCTATGTTAATTGGAATTTCTGAACAAAAATCCTCCTATTCATTAGGTTTTATAGGTCTTAATAAGTATGGTTTCCTTTTGGTTTATTCCAATGGTTTAGCAGGTCAGGATGATAGTCTATGGGTATTGTCTCATGCTTCCATTTGAATTGTTGATACTATCTCCATTAATGAGCATGTGATTTCTTGATCTCTATAGTGGGATTCTAAGAAGATGGTTGCCTCATTTATTTTTACTAAAAATATGTATTATGACGGTATGAGTTTGTGGATGGAACTTAACAAATTTAGGGGAATCTCTTTACCTTGGTTTATTGTTGGTTATTTCAATTCAATCATTTGTTCTAGTGAAAAGAATGGTCCATGTACATTCTCAAATTTCTCTGAGGTAATTCAAAGGATGTGTTGATGATAATGAACTGACTAAGGTTAGTTTGGTTCATTTCAAGTACATCTGGTACAAGAGATATCTCAATCATATGATTTCAAGAAAGCTTGACCGGGCCTTTGTGAATAATGTTTCCTTGGGAAAATGGGACTCAATTTACAGCACTGCTCTCCCTAAAATTGTTTCTCATCACCATCTAATTCTAGTTAGTTTTAAGGGAAAGGTTCTCTATATGCCTCTTCCTTTGTGTTTCAACAATGCATGGGCATTTCAAAGTGAATTTGGTAGGCTGATTGAAAGCTCCTGGAATAGTATACAAGGAACTGATTTTAATTTTAAAATGAAAATTATTTAGTACACATTAAAAGTTTGGAGAAAGGAGACTTGTAGTGAGTTGGGAAAGTAAATTTTCTATCTTGAATCTTCTCTCCATCAATTACAAGATAAAGCCTCTAAAGTGAATTTAAATATGGATTTTTATAAGGAAGCTATTCTTTCTTCCAAATTCAACTCACTCATTGTTATGGAAGGGAATGTTCTTAAGGATAACTTTAAAATAACGTGGCTTCAAGTAGGGGGTTGGAATACAAAAATATTCAATTACATTAAAATAATAAGATGGATAATCGAACCTTCTCCTTTATAAAGGTTAGTGATCAAATCTTAGAAAATAATGAACACATTGCTGATTATATTGTTGATTATTTCACCAAGATTTCAATCGGCCTACTTTGGGGGGATCTTTGATGGATGGTATCAATCCTTCTTTGGTTACTGCGGCTAATAATCTTTTTCTCACTAGTCGTCCTTTGGTGTTTGAGATTAAGGATGATGTTTTTAGCCTCAACAACTCTAGTGCACTGGGTCCGGATGGCTTCAACAACCTCTTTTATTTGAATTATTGGAATTTCATTAATGGTGATTTATGAAAATTAGTCTCCTATTTCTTTACCTTGGGAGTTCTCCCTCAAGACCTCAATGCACAGTTTATCTCTTTAATTCCTAATGTTGAAAATTATTGTGAGATTCACCATTTTAGGCTAATTGCCTTTGTCAACACAAGCTACAAGGTCATAAGTAATATTATTTCTAAATTGCTCTCAAGTATTGCATCTAATATTGTTTCTTGGAACCAATTTCGATTTATAAAAGGAATATCTATTTAGGAATGTATCTTTTCTACTTTAGAATGTATGAATCCACTCAAGAATCTTGTAATAGTAGGCATAATTTCCCTCAATATTTACATTTAAAAGGCCTTTGATACTCTAGATTGGACATTTATTTATAAGGTGCTTGGAATTTTTGGATTTAATGACATTTTTATTATATGGATTTATTCCCTTTTTTAATCTTCTCATGTATCGATACATTGAAATGAATCCCCTAAAGGTTACATTACTTTCTATATAGGTGTTTGTTAGGGTGATCCCCTCTCAGCCCTTCTTTTTTCTATCGCTGAGGATTACCTCAGTAGACTCAGTACTCATATGGTCACTTAGGGTTAGCTTAAGCCAATACAAGTGTGTAGGTTCCTCATTTCCCCCTCTAATATATTCTAAGATGATGATATCATTATCTTCCAATAGGGTTGAAAGAAGAATGTTCATGGCTTGAAGAAAATTATTCATCATTATGAAAGTTTTTTTGGAAAATGTATCATTTGGGATAAATCTTCCATATATTTGGGAAGTGGTTCTCTATTTCAATGAATCATTGGATTCTTTTGGATTTGGGATTCAAGGAAGTGTCATTTCCATTTCATTATCTTCGTGTTCCATTATTTTGTGGGCATCCTAGAGATTCTTTATTCTCTAAAATTGTGGATAGGGTCAACAAGCAGCTCTCAACCTGGAAGGGGAAGAGTCTCTCTATGGATATGTCAATTATTTTGGTGAAGTATGTTATTATTTATAACTGGTATACTCATTCATGATCTATAAATGGATGAGAGGGTTGTCAAACAACTAAATATGTCCGTCAATAATTTTATTTGGAGTGGTAATATCCATGAGACGAAAATTTTCATTATTACTTGGATGGTTTCTTGTAACCTTTTACATAAAGGTGGCATGGGTTTAAAGAATATTTCCATTTTTAATGAATCTTTCCAATATTACCTTATCTGGAATATCCTTCACAGTAATTCAGAATCAATGTGTTTCCTTACAACTCTTTTCTCTGAAAAATTAAGGTAGGGAAGTAATGTTTATATTTACTCTACTCTCTAGTGAGAAATTAAATCTTTATTTAAGAATATCATGGCCTTATCTATATGGATTTTTAATAGGAACTTTAATCATAAGTTATGAATTGATAATTTGATTGGTGTTATTCCCTCTGAAGGATTCCAACTGGCTGTTCTGGGATCAGGTGAGCAAGTCACTATAAAAGAATATTTTGCTAATCCACCATCAAACCTTCTAGATGAACTTCAAGCTATGATTGATCGTTATGATTTTGTTTTTTGTCCTGGTTTTTTAGATTGGGAGCCATCTATAAATGGATTTCTATCTAGTAAACTCTATTATCTACATGTCACCAAGGTCCACCATGATGACTATAACTAGTTATCTATTTTCAATAAAAAATGGATTCACCCTTCACATCTAACTCTTATATGGAGGTTGGCGTACAACATGTTACCAACTGATGAGGTTTCCAAAATGCTTGGTCAGCATATTTTTTCTAGGTGTGTTATGTTCCATCATCACAGGGAGGATGAGGAGAACCTCTTTCTCAGTTGTGCAATGGCCTCAGACATTTGGAAGAAAGTTCTAGACGCATTTTATATGGCTGAACTTTAATTTTCGGGACCACATGCCCTTCTTCGCTAATACTCGGTCATCCAGATTTCACCTTAGGTGCATGGTCTCCTATGTTTGGTTGTATCCATATGTATGCAATCCATTTGGTGGAACCACAATGTTGTTCTGCACTTAGGGGAAGGATGTGTTTTGAAGCTGGTCATGAAGCAGGTCTTTGCTGCTATTAGACATATGTGTGATGCTAGAGTGGGAGAGTGTAACAAAAGTATACATAATTTTATGTGTCTGAAAAATTTGGGTGTACATGGTAATTTCATACCTACTTAGAGTACTATTGAGGTGTTTTGGATACCTCTATTCTCTTATTGGTTAAAGGTTAATATAGATAATGCTTTTATAGGAAACCAAGGGCCCTCAGGGTGTGGAGCGGTCTTTAAGTCCCATGATGATTCTGTTAAGGGATGTTTCTATGGATTTTTTGGAATGACTAGTTCCCTTGAGGTGGAGATTCTTGGGATCATTTACGCTATCTCGTTTGCTAAAATGAAATGTTCGATTAATATCTGGTTGGAAAGTGACTCTTCTACCATTGTGCATGCCATTAGAAATAGTGAACTGAATATATCTTAGAAGCATGAAGCAAAGTGGATGGAATGAATGAAGACTCCTTTTATCCTCCACTTCATCATCACACATGTTTATCGAGAGGAGAACATGGTTACAAATGGTCTTCTGAACATGGGAGTTGGTGAGCCTATAACATGGTCTGATACCCTTCATGTGGCCCTGATCCCTCTTTTGAGGCTAATTTTAATAAGATCTTGTGTTTTTGCCTATTTTAACTTTCTTATCTTTTATGAATAATTTCCTAGGCCTTTTTTTCAAGGAACCTTTTCTAAAAAAACGTTCTAACACATCAGATCAATGGTACATGAATCAACATTCCATAATTGACTGATTAAGGTGTCTACATTAACCTATTCAGGAAAAAATAGTTAAGTTAAGGCTGGAACTTTAAGTATCAATTAATTTTTCCAATACCTACTACAAGTGTTAGCATAATTCAATACATAGTCAAGTAACTATCAAAATTCACAGGCAATGAATGATGAAAATTAAACATTTCATAGAATTATGTATGACCTATTAGTCATATTATGCCTATGATGATGCATTTTCTATTGAAAAACCCTCATGTCATCTGATATAGGTAAAGAAATATCATTTCCGGATCATCAATAACAATATCGCCATAACTCAAGTGTGTCACCAAATAGTGAAGCCCTATCAACAATAAATGGAATAATTAAGAAAATTCAATTGCACATCCAACGTAATTTGGATTTCCCCTGTAAATGGGTTAGCTATGTCCAGGCACAGGGTCAATTAAAAATTCCATTGACTCCAAACCTTCTGTCTAAACCCTAAATAGTAAAAAAAATCAGAAACAGAGGTTCTGATACAATTTTCTAACGTCCCATCTCAGGTTCCATTTAACCTATTCCACGAGCCGGTGGGTCACATGGCCTCATGTGCGCTGCCTCGTATGTCAAAGGCTACTAACTAGCTGTGAGGGTGTAAAAGTGGTACGATGTGAAGACTATACCCTCATGTCAGATTATCACATTATATACAATCAGTAATAAAAATAATCAAAAGAATGTATAAATAGAAAGAATCATTAGAAAATATAGAAGAGTATATATTGAATTTAATAAAATAGAAGAAAAATAATAATAAAAAATTAACATCTGATAATATAATAAAATACACAATGGAAGTGTCTGATACATGAATTCATGGGATGCTATAATACAGAATAAAAACTTGTGAGTAAAAGCATTCTATATAATAATACAAAAGGAAAAAAGGAAAAAATGTCTCCAATAATATCAAGTTAAATCTCAGTCTTTTTCTCATAAGCTCCATCTATAAGCTAAGCATGTCAGCAACCTACAATAGGGTATTTTCCATTATCCACACCTACAGTCAAACAATATTTTTGGGAATCAAGCATGTCCTTATTATGGTGTGAGATAAAAATCTGAGTAAGCCACCACTAATGGTGTCTACGTGTTATCTGAGTAGTTATCCTAACTAAAAAGCCTATAGATATAATCATAACAGTAAAACAATGATGAAATAAATAAATAAACCACTCACTCAAGTTCTTATAGGACACCTGTTGAGAGTACCTACTTCATCTCAAAGATGGACTGGAAGAGTCTAAAAAGTTACTACATATATAATAGTAATATATATATATATAGTAAAATTATATATATATATATATATATATTTCCTCCACCTATATGGACCAAGTGTGTACAGACACCTAATGGCCATATACCTAGAATACTAGTGATGGCTAAACTCGAACATAATTCACTTGTCTATGACCTCACTAATGACCCTAAAACCTCGTGAAATAGGGTACATTCCATACATCCCAATACAGTGAGAAATATTATACTACCAAACTCGAGATAGAGAGTGATCTGCCTTATAACACTCAAATCATGAAACATGGTGCCTCATACCAAAATCCATATAGTATCACTAGTGTGATATGCTATCCTCAACACCAGATGTAAGGGAGTGTGATTATCCACTATTCACAACACCCATTATCATCGCACAAAACCAATGGATAAGGCATAATCATTTATAATATAAGGCATGAGTAAAAATATCTCCTACAACTTAGGTATCAAGTTGATATAAAGGAAACATTGTATTTATAATACAATCCATGTAGAAATACTTTTCATGCTTTTCATTTATCAATCCCATATATATATATATATATATTTGTGTCTGTGTGTGTGTAAGGGATAACCTCTTATGCATGTCATTAGCCAAGATCAATTTCAATTTGGTTATTTTCATTCTCAATGAGCCTTCATATATAATAGGCATAAACATACTAATAATTTAATACATGAGGCATTATCTATCTTGTTCCATGTTATCGAAGTCATTAAATATAGATACACTTGTACAAAATATGCCTTTAATAGTGATAAAAAAGGCCTTTATCAGTGCTGACTATCAGAGTGGGATTAAAATCCCTAGTCATTTCTTAGTTCTTTTTTTAAGTTCTAAAAAAGTACCTATTCATAGTGCTTTAAAAGTGATAGTAAAGAGGCATGTTACAGTGTGTTACAACAACACACTACAGTACTAGTTTAGTGTTCTATAACAGAACAATGTTTTACCAAAAACACCACGAAATCAGAAAAATAATGTATAAATAAAAAATTTAAATAAACATAAATTTTCAACACAAACACAATAAAAAACACTACATTATTCACATTTTGGACATTAGTTCATACAATTACATAAGTAAAAATTATTAAATACATTAAAAAAACATTATTCAATTTTCTTTTAATCTTAACCCCTTATCGAGCCAAAAATGCACCTATATAATAAAACCATTATTATGTTAGTAATAATATAAAGAAATAAATTTACAAAAAGTATTAATTTTAAACAGAACATCGATTCGTACTCAGAACAATGTGTATTGGATTGACTTGAGGTTGAATCTTCCATGTCACACAATTTCTTGTTCATCTTCAAGAATTATCTCTATAAAAATTAAATAAATAAGTATAAGACAAAAATTATAAATAAATTAATTAATAAATAAAATATAGAATTATAAGAAAATAATATTGGCTCATTTTCTCAGTTTTGGTGATGTGATGCACATTTAAAACAAAAATGACACTTATATATTAAAAATACACACTTATAGTCGTATTGATCACACCATGATTCATATTGAGGTTAAGATGATTCCTACACATATTAAAAGAATTATGGATCATTTTAATAAAATATTAAAATAATTAGAGTGTGTTTTTTTAGTTTTGAGTACGTTGATTTTCTATTTTACTAAAATGTCATTTTAAACAAGAAACACCAACTTTAACTCATACCAGTCACATCGTGTGTCAGTTTGATGTGATATCAATTCCTAATCATCAAAAATGAATTATGAATCATTTTACTATATTATCAACACAATAAAAACATGTTTTCCGAATTTTCAGTGAGTCATGATTTTTAAACTAAAATGGGGATTTTCAACTGATAACGGACACATTGAGTCATACCAGGAACATTGTTAATAATATTGAGGTTTGGATAATTTCCACACGTCATAAATGAATTATTAATCATTTTTATAAATTATAAAAAAATATGAACCTGTTTTCAAGGTTTTAAGTAGGTCGGGTTTCCTTTTTAGTAAAATTGATGTCAATTTTAAATAAAAAGACACACTTGGAGTCATACTGGACACACCACATGTCGAATTGAAGTGAATATGATTTTAAAATATCAAAAATTAATTTTGGATAATTTTAATAAATTATCAAAACAATATAAAAGTGTTTTCTTGGTTTTTTAGTAGGTTAGTTGTCCTTTTTATGAAAATTCATGGCAATTTTAAATAAAAAGATGCACTTGGAGTCATACTAGTCACACTGTGCATCGGATTGAAGTGAGGTTGATTCCTACACCTCCCAAATATATTATGGATTATTATCCTAACGTATCACAATAATATAAAAGTTTTTATGTAGTTCTGAATATGTCACATGTCTTTTTTTACTAAAATGTCATTTTAAAATAGAAACATTCACTTTGACACATACTTATCACATCATGTACCAGTTTGAAATGAGACTAATTCATAAACATCAAAAATGATATATGAATTGATTTACTAAATTATTAGGAACATATGAGTGTGTTTTCATGGTTTTCAATAAATGATAGTTTTTTAACTAAACTATCAATTTTAAACCAATGACAGACACATTGAGTCATACCGGGCACATTGTGTATCATATTGAGGTTTTGGTGATTCCTACACATTAAAAAATGACTTTCAGATTGTTTCCATAGAGTATAAAAACATTCATAATGTGTTTCTAAATTTTTAGTATGTCAGTCTTCCTTTTTACTAAAATTGATGTCAATTTCAAATAAAAATATGCATTTGGAGTCAAACCGTCCATACCATGCATCTAATTGAGGTACACATAATTCATACACATTTTAAATGACTTATTCATTATTTTCCTAAATAATAAAAATAATATAAATTTGTTTCATTAGATTTGAGTATATCACTTGTTTATTTTACTAAAATTTCATTTTGAACTGGAAAAACACACTTTGACTCATACCAATCATATCATGTATTATTCTGATGTGAGATTGATTCTTTCATGTCCTAAATTAATTATAAATCTATGTAATATTTTATCCTGAAAATCTATGCATATTTTTTTTGTTTTTAGTGGGTGACATTTTTTGAACCAAACTATCAATTTTATACTAATAACAAACATATTGAGTCATACTAGGCACATCGTGTATCAGATTGAGGTGAGGGTGAATTCTAAACATCTAAAAGGACTTATGGATCAATTACAAAAACTATAAAAACAATATTAATATATTTTGAGTAGTTCAATAGTTATATTTACTAAAATTGAAGGCATTTTTAAATAAATAGATCCACTTGGGTTCATAGTAGTAATATCGCGTGTTAGATTGGGGTACTGATAATTCCTACACATATCAATGACATATGGATTTTTATATTAAGGTATCAAAACAATTATAATATTTTTTCTTTTTTTGAGTATTTTAACTTTCCTTTATTCTAAAATTAATGTAAAATTTAAATAAAATGAAGTACTTGGTGTCTTACAGGTCACACAATGTGTCAGATTGAGGTGAGCCAGATTCATATAGGTCCCCATGTATCAAAAAAATTCATAATTTCTAATGCTACCATGAATTCTATAGACTTTATTTATATAAACACCAAAAATATATTTGACTCGATGTTCTTAGTCGAAAAAACATTCTCATTATTGAAAGAAATAAGAGAATAGGAAGCTCATGCCCACATTATATCATAAGAAGTCACCAAAATGGGCACACTAGATTTCTTTAATCTTTTTTATTTCAATGATGAAAATGGTTTTTTCGGCTCAGAACATGGAATCAATATGAAATGTTGAATGTTTTATAATGAAAGGCAATGGAAATGGAATCTATAGTAACATTGGAAGAATGGAACAATTTTTCAATTTTTTGGATTTTGGTAGATAATTAAATGACAAATATTACATTCAAAAGATATATAAAAATATATAAGTATTAGATAAAAATTTTAAGGAAATTAAATTATAAATAGTATATAAAATGATGAAAAATTTTATTCAATAAGTGCAAGGAATTAACCTTTTCATGATGGTTATATATATTCTTGATGCATTTTCTTATTGTAATTATCTTAGTTTCTAGCTCTAAGTATAATACCTCATGAACATGAGAATCTTCAAGAAAACCACCCCAACACTAACAAAAGAATCCACCTATATATGAAAACAATTATTATATGAGTAATATTATAAATAAGTAAATTAAAATTAAATATGAAAAAAATGCATTAATTATACAGATAATGTTTTTACTGTGAAAATATCAACATGAACTAAGTGATTGAGCAGTGGGGGAACTAGAAGGAAAGTGATAAATGCCAATACTACAACGGTGAAAAGGTTTTGTGGGAGAAGAAGTTTGTGGAAGTTTGTTTGCAGAAAGACATGAAATATGGATAGAAATATTCTAAAATAAACAAACTCTATAAGGAATAATGAAAATTAAATCAATATTTCATTAAATAATTTTCCAGTATAATAGTGAAATTATATCATAACATTACCTTTACATCATCCCAAAGGATTTATTTTATTATATTTTGTTTTTTTAAGGGATTGGTAAAATCATCATGTGCAGAAGACATTGTCTGTATGAGTAGTCAAACATTTAATATAGATTATATTAATGTTTTAGTGAAAATTTAATATTATGATAAAAAACATAGTACATTAAAAATAACATTTACATTATTATTAAAATCAATTTATTTTCTAAGGTTTTATGTATTTGGCTCCTCTATCGAGAATCCAAATACCCTTTTCAATATTATAATATGGAAAACCTAACATTTTATTATTTCAAATAATTCTAGTATTCATTGAAGAAAATTGGTAATTGAATTTATGAAAATTATTACTCCACTATGGTAGTTTTTATCCTCTAAATTAATCCAATGATGAGAGTTATAGACAATGGTCATCCTCATCAGCTCATCATCTGAGTAGTTTTCATTTAATTTTTTTGGAACTCATCATCCATATCTTGTGGACATGGACCTATGTTTCTTGAAATACTCAAAGCATGAGTCATCCATATGATGACTATTGCTTAGAGTAGGAAAAAAAACATAAAATATTTGGGGGATGAGTCCTAAGGAAAAAATTGGAATAATAACTATTCAGGATATGAAACTGATGAGAGTTACATTTGTGCTCTATTGTGTCCACTAAAAGGGGTAATACCTCCCATTTTATATAATTGAAAGGATGGTAATAAGATATTCCTAAGGGTGGAACCAAAAGAAAATGTTAAAGAATGATCTATTTTTAGATGTATTAAAGTAAAACATACATAGTGTTTATTAGATGTGTGATGAAATAAATGAAGTTATTTTAAGAAGTATAACTGAGTGGGTTATCAATTCAAATATGGATATATTTTTACAAAGGTATAGAAAACTATAAGAAATATTTTTTAGATTTTGTGTTGGAAAATATATATGGTAATTGTGTTTGATAGAGGAAATTGATTTGTGGTAGTAAAAAACTGATCATATTAGACCATGATACAATTAAATACTAACTTAAATTGATGGTGAGGTAAATGAAGAAGCATTATCAACAGAAATAAATAAAATCAATGCTAAAATCAGTGAATAAAACTTCATTTGTGATTAGAAAATTTCAATGAAAATTCGAAGGAATAATATTCTACAGAAAATTTCATTTTTCCCAAGTGGTTCCTAAATATTTTTTTGAGGCTGAAAAGGATGATAATTGGATTAAATATATGTATGAGAAGCTTGTTCTGGATAAGAATAATGTCATATTAGAAATTGATTGAAGGCTGGAAGATTGAAATATTATTAGAACAAAGTGGGTGTTCAATAATAAACTCATTCACTATGTAAATGTTTCTCAAATTAAAGAATGGATAGTGTGAAAGGGGAACTCCTAGATCAATGGAATTTGTATTTATGATAAATTTACTCCCATAACCTAGTTGTAAACTATTTGAATTTTCTTGTATATTTCAGTGAAAATGTCATTAAAAGTATACCAAATGGATGTCAAATCTATATCCCTCAATGGAGTTCTTAAGGGGGGAGTATAAATTGAGAAACCTAATGGGTTTATTATAGATAAAAATTAGATAATGGTGTTCCAGTTAACAAATTCAATGTATAACATAAATAAATCAATGAGGACCCAGTATATAGGGTTGGATCAATACCTAAGAAATATTTTATTAGCAACGTAGAGTTGAAAACAACCTCTATATCAAGAAACAGAATGATCAAAGGATATTGGTACTCATATATGTCTATGACAAAATATTTGAGGATTTGAAGAATCACAATGCAATTTTTTTGTGGATCATATGAGGGATTATATCGAGATGTCTATGATTGGTGATTTAAACATTTTCCTCGGATTATTGGATAATCGATCGAATAATAGTACATTAATTTCTCAAACAAAATATGAAAAACAGGTTCCCAAGTGATTTGAGATGGAATCTTCCAAACCAATTAGAACACTGACCACAATATGGATGAATTTTATAAATATTGGCAATTTCAAAGAGGAATATGGCATGAAATATAGGAATTGGGAGCCTATTATACCTTAGAATAAGATAACCCAACATTGGGTTTGATATATTGGAATTCACATAGTACTGATGTTTTCCTAATGAGTTCCACAGGCAATCATCAAAGACGATACTTTAATATATCTATAAAAAGTGAATTTTGTGTTGTTTTATTATATGATAGTGTGACTAGAGTTGTTGGAATATACGTATATGGAATGATATGGTTCATTGGATAGCCGAGGGGAAGTATAGATATCGAAAATCTTGGATTTTGTTCAATCCATGGTTTTATTTGACCCTTGAATCATTAGTACCATAGATTCGAACCTTGAAACAGTTGGAGCCTTAATTCAAGCCTAGAATTTTTCTTGGACTTGACAATGAGGAGCATCAGCACCAGGTGGCTTCTGTAGAGAGTTTTGGATATCACGAACTGGTTCGTGTTTGTTAGGGTTATTAAAATTTATTAGGACACATTTATCTGTGCTTCCAAAAAATAACTGATAAAGATCTCTTTTATTAGTGCTAAGTTAATAAGTGCTTATAAAAGGAATCCTTATCAATGCTAAAAAAAGCACTCATAAAGATTCCTTGTATAAGCTCTTATTAACTTAACACTGATAATGGGTTTATAATTATAATTACAGATAATTTGTTTAATATATTTATATAATTATATATATTTAATAAATATATATAAATATAAATATAGTAAATATATTATTTACTTACATATATTTATTATAATTTTATAATGATTTGAATATATAATTATTTATTTATAATTATATAAATGTTTTTTAAATTATATTTATATAATTATATAAATTTATGTAACTATATATATATAATAAAAATATATAAATATAAATATAGTAAATATATATAGTATTTAAATAAATTTATAATAAATTTATAACAATTTAAATATATATAATTATTTATTTATAGTTATATAAATACATTTTTAAAAAATAATATTTATTTACTTATAATTATAAATGTATAAAAAATATAAATATAAATTTATAAATATATTTATTTATAAATATAGTTTTACAAATATATTTGTAACATTAATAATGAATATTTAATCTTAAGTGCATGCATGTTAAAAATGAGTGAAACTGAATAATTAAATATGAGTACACTTTAACAATATTGACAACTTCGATAAGTTTTATTATTTAAATATAAATACTTAAAAAATGGATATATATTGAAATAAATATGAATACATATTGAAAATATTAAAACATATTAAATATATATATATATAATTAATAATATAAGTTGATTAAATTCCCCAAAAAAATATTTTTGTGTGCTTGTTGTATATAAAAAATGAATTAATTACATATATGTGAAACAAATATAATACATTTTATCTTGGTTAAATTGAAAAATCAAATGAAATTAAATTATGTCCATTACTCTATGCAATTAGTCAGTATTTGTAATTCCTATTAATTTTTAATTATAAACCATTTTTCACTAAATATACAACTATTTAATGTAAAAAAATATTTTATTTTATCTAAATAATAATTAAACACATTCATATATATATATATTTATTTATTTATTTAATATATACTATTTATTAATATAGTCAATAATAATTTAATTAATAAAATGTTTAATATTTTTCTCAATTTACTTATTTTTATTTATTATTTTTTAAATTTTCATTTTAAAAATATCTATATATTTAATATATAATATTTATTTCTATTTGTAATTTATATAGAGTATAATCCATTTGTTCATTTTTATGAGAAATTATTTTAATAATAAAATTTTTAATAATTTTTTAAATGAATTCATTTTAATTTTTCATTTATTTAATTATTTTATTTTATTTAGACTTTTTTTAGTGCTAAAAAGGCACTGATAAATTATTCCTTTATGGGAACTAACATTAAAGTGTTGATAAAAGGTCTCCTTTATTAGTGTAAAAAATAAAGCCTTGATAAAGGTTACCCTTTATCAATGCTAAAAAATGCACTAATAAAGGGTTCTACTTATCAATGCTATAAAAGTGATGATAAAAGGTACCCTCTATGACTTCTTGTTTTAGCGCTAATAAAGGGAACCTTTATTTTTTCTTTTTCTAGTGATGATAAAGGTCAACTTTGTTAATGGGTTTTTTTGTAGTAGTGAAAAGGAATATTCATGTTTAGAACATAACATATGCGACAATACCCCTCATATGTTCCTTTTTTCAAGTCCTGTTATAAAAAATCATTACAATTCAAAGAAGCATTTACATAGAGCATAATTAAAGGCATTTTCTCACCACCCATGTAAGTAGTTACATAAAATTAAACCAATTCAATTCAAAAAAGGAAAACATCATGAATTGAACACTTCACATAAACAACCCATAAAATTTACATAAACATGTAAAATTATTTTATAGGGCTCAAAGGGTCTTTAAAAAGGTGTAAAGGCTTTTAAAGAAATATTCTACTTTGTTAATTCCAAGCATAAGTTGTCTAACCACTTGGGAGTCACCCTTGGTTAAATAAAGCATTCATATTACATGGGAAATTCTAGGTAAAGGGTAAGTCGAATGATAAGGTGGTGAATTGTCTATATAAACATAAAACAAAGGGTACATCTGACATGTCATGCAAAGGGACCTTTAATATCATTGATGAAAAAGTAACCAAAGTGAAAACACAAATTCATCTTAATGAATTAATTTGTTTGATGAAATTTTATCCATCATGAACTAACCAGAACATTTTTCACATACCATTCAATTTCCTTTTAATTAATTAAGCCAAGGAAATTAAATTAATAATTATCATTGGTAAATTCATCATTCCAAATTCAAACAAGGTAATTTCTTAAATGGTAAATTCAAACTACAAGTGACCAAACACCTAATAGCTTCTTTGGGTACAATTTATTACACATTTTCCGAGGTAAATTTCATTTACAAACTAAGTGGGAAGGAATAAAGGAGCTTTGAGTACTATGAGACAATTGAACAAAAATTTCCAATTCACTTTGCACGCACATGGGGTGACTGTATAAGGGGTATAAAACCTATGAACCACCAAACAAGGATAATTAGATGCATAATATGACACAATGATCAATTTAATATAAAGAAATATTTATAATGGAGATTCTCTATAATGTATGGAATATGGAACAATGACATAATTACAAAACGACCAAAATTAAAAGGGTAAACAACATGACCAATTAAATTAAGGTTGTATATGAATCCTTGCTCAATATCGACTACTAATTCTATGCAGGTTGGAAGAGATATGAGAGATAGTCCATTTTTCTAAAAATAAAGAAACTGAACCTATACCTAAATAGTGTGATGGATCTGAAGATAAACATGGATATAAGGTATGAGACTATGGAAGATTACTGAGATGGATCCATTTATTTTGATGGATCAAGGATCAAACATTTGATTATGGAGTTTCTTCAATTCTTAGATAGTGGAGCTCTTGAGCTCATGGGGGGGGGGGGTTCAAGATGTTGTGTACTGGAGGAAAATTGAGAAAGGAAGAGAAGGTAAATAGGTTTAAGTGAGGGAAATTTGAACTTTCCACCCAAAATAAGGGGCCACAATTTATTTAGAAAGTTTTCTAAACTGTGCACAAACTAAGCGACATCCACTACTTAAGGATTACACCTCACACTATTATGCCACATGGTATGCCTAACCATGCACTAACCTTGAGGTGAATAGTGTTGACGTACTACCCTAAAAGACACTAAACCTATGGTCTAGGCACATAGTTTGGGTAAACTATGCATAGCCTGTGTGGGGTGTTTTTTCACCCCCTCTATAGCTGGATGGTTTTTTGATGGGGACCGAACAGGTTCAAACAAACTGTGCACCCTCTTTAGAGCTCCAAAACATGTTATTTTACATCCTGGTGCACCCAAAACTCAACAAAACACAAGCTGGAGCCTTTGGGACTTTACCCAAGTCTAAAAACAACAATTTGAAGTGTTCCTACTCTCATAATTACATTCTGATGTTCGGTTTTCAAAACGGTTCATCCAGTAAATGAAAAATATAAAATTCCTCTGTATTTTCATCTGGTTTAAAAACACAAGTTTCTAAAACCATGATATAACAACCCGGAATTTTATTAATGTAATTTTTCTTCTTAATGTATAATTGTTTAATATTTATTAAAATAATATTATATAATGCACACAGACCACATGATAAGACCAGAAACATTTTATTATATTAATTTGAATAATACATTTAAATAATAAAAATGGACATATGAATTGAAAGTATTAGAAAGGAAAAAAATATAAAATAAGATAATAATTAATGAAAATTTTGGATCTTCTCAATCCCCTAGAATAACTGCACTCATGAAGAACATTATAGAAATGAAGTTCACTATTATTATTGATATTTTCATTTTAAAAATGAAAATATTTATATAACCAAGAGAGAAAATATAATTTAATGAAGAATAAATCAAATATGAGGAATTTATATGAATTAGGGAACTCATATGACCATTACAAATCTGATTGTTGTAATATTAATATAACTGTTCGAAGTTTAACTTGGTCATTGGAATAGTAATATGACCATTGGGAATAGTGACCTGACCTTTAGAATAGTAAACTCACCTATGAAAATGTAAAATAATATTTAGGTATCTTATAAGATTATAACGTGACATATTTATGTCATGGAACAAATATATTAATATTTTGAAAATGCAAAATTAACTATTTTTATTTTTGAAAACTATATATGTTTTACAAGAATTTTTTTATAATATATAATAATTTTTATTTTCATAAAATATTTCTCTAAATTAATAAAAAATTTTACAATAATAAATATAATATAATTTTATGAGACATTAATTAATTTTTCAAAGGGTCTGAAAATTGATCAGAATATTAAAATTTTTATTTTTTTCAAATAAATGATGATTTTATTTAAAAATTAAACTATTAAAATTTATAAAATTATATTAATAAAATATATTTCACTTTTGGAATCTACATGGAAAAAAATGTTAGGTTGAATTTTTGGTATTTTTCTAAAATAGTTTAATCTTTTTTGAATAGTGAAATACAACAAAATAAAATATTTAACATCATAAGCTAAATAGATGAATTTTTGTGTTACGACTGATTTAATAACTCCTTAGTTCAAACTCGAATGTTCCATTTACTTTATATAGTCATAAGAATTAATACTATTGATAATATTGAGCCAAAATAATAAAGCAATGGATATAATATTCAAAAACACCCCTCACCACCCCCTTCCCCTCACACGTTCTATACATTTTTGCTTGCCAAATTTCTTCTCAATTCTCTTCCCAATCCTTTTTCCCATGTTTATGTTCTTATGGTAATACTAAAATACCATTTTCATGTGCCTTAAAAAACTTTAAAGGAGATGACATTTAGAAGGTTATATTCTCAAACTACTTCTTTTAAATTTCATTAATCTTCTACCTTCTCCTCAACTCCCTCATGAATCATGGAATAAAAAAACAAGTATCTTATATATACTGTAATTTTATAATGATAATGTAATATCCACAGTTCATCCTCTTCTTTTCTCCACTTATTCTAAAAAATAATCTATTATCTGTATTATGTCTGTTCACCGCATCCGTGGATAATCTGTTTTTTTTTTCATTTATGCCTTCAAGTATAGTCATAAAAATATTATTATCATTGAATAAGATGAAAATATATATATTATAACTTATTTTACGTTCTAAAATTAATATATATTCATAATATTAAATAAAATGAGACTAGATCATGATGGTCAGTAAAACCGCCAAAATGGACTAACCACATATGTCACGAACCAGCCCGGGTCGACCCTGAACCGGTCACCCGAGCCGGTCTGCGGCAAGTCCCGAGGAGCATTCCCGATCCCCCCGGGATGGCAACAAGTGTCGGGCATTGAAACTTTAATCGTTGGGAACGATTTTAGCCCAAACTAAAAACAGGATCAAAAGAGCGAAAATAAATTTAACAAACAGACAACCACTAAAGTCACAAACAAAACTATACCACGACATACCTCCATGTGATCTCGCGGGTCACCACCCAACTACAACCAACGTCGCTACCACACTGAGCGACTCAAGTAGGAGAACCTGAACAAAAGGAACCTGCAACTGAAAAGGTAAAGGATAGCCGTGAGCACAAAAGTACTCAGTAGGTGAGCCCAACAACAAAATCCCAAAGCACTGCCAGTAAATATAGAATCTACATAATCCAGGTTTGAACTATAATGTATAAAAGTAAGTTTTCGCAATGCTTTACTTGAAAATCAAACACGAGACATTTCCCTTATTCCTTTTCAAAAGTTAGTTCCATTCCATTAGTTTTAAACTCATTCTGATAAGCAAAGTGTTACATTTCCAAATCTTACCCAAAGAGAATAAAGCATTTTCATATGAAAACCATTTTTCCAAAATCTAACAGTACAGGTTGTGAAGGATGACTGAAAGTAAACAAGCGGGGAAAACAAGTGCAAGTAAAGGTAAACAAGAAGTTATCAGCAATAACCATGGGCGATCCTGAACATCCCTAGAAAACCCCTGGACGTACTCGGGTTCAGACTACCTGCTGGCATGGTACTCCATAGTCAATAACCAACTGGCCGCCCTAACAGCCAACCAGTGGCACATCCCTCCTGGCCTGTCTGTAACTCCAGGGGGTACTAACCCGTCTAATCAGGGTTAGCAAGCAACCGTCACTCGATAATCTACAAGACGCCGAGGAACCCGTGGTAGTTTAGTAACACTGTGTAAGTGGGAGACCCTCGCACGCGGGACTCATCTCACCGCACGTGCCAACCCCTTACACGGACATCACTACACGACAACCCTCGAAGGGAAGTCCCCCTGTAGAAATGCCCTCACAAGTACGTATATATATATATAATCACTTCACATTTGATAAAGTGCCAACCGGGCCGTCATGTCACTTACATTTTGATCATTTAACACTAAAGCGTTTTTAAAGAGGGATGACACACGCCATTTCATTGAAAACCAGAAACGCACTTAGAATTTATTTAAGAAACTCAGATCAGCATCTTAAACCTGGAACACATTTGTTTCACAAGTAGAGTCACTTTCCAATCACCAAACACACCCCACTTTTATCAAGAGCCAAACGGGCCTTTAATCATTTTTTTGAAGGAACACCATTTCCCAAATGAAATCCAAACTTTTGTTCGCGTAACAAAGGAAAACATCTTTCATCAACCAAGAGCCACACATAAATTTTCCAAAACAAGTTCAAAGGTCACACGACGTTTTCTCTAATCAAGGTTCTAAGAAAACACCATTTTCCATAAACAATACATCTACAAATTTACACACGCCAAAAACATTTCAAAACACAATTTAACATGACTTTCATTATTCAGGAAGAACCATTTAGAAATACTACCATGGAAGCACAAAACTAAATCCAAGAAGAACACTTTTAATGAAACGCTAGAATTAAAAACGGCTTTTATCATCAGCAGATCACCACACTATAAAAACTACTAAATTTTCCTTTAAATTTACTGAAATTCAATAAAAGGAAAGGAATAAATAAATTCTTAATTTAAAGGCGAGTGCAATGGGAGACCTACCTCAAAATCCAAGCGCGACGGTAAAAAGATCTTGGAACCAAGGCGCGATGACCCGACGTGTGTCCGAAGCCACGTGATAAAATCCAACACTCTCGAAACTGAGGCGCGGAGACGGCAGAACCTCGGAAACAAGGCGCAGCGATGGCGTTTTCTCGGAAACGCCCTGCGCGGGTCCTAAAACAATAGACCGTTAAACGGTCTCAACGATATTAATAACAGAATAATATTAATAATAATAACAATGTGAAAATAATCGCGGTGATAACAATAATCACAATAATAATTATAACACAACATAATAATAATAATAAATGATGTTATAATAATAACAATAATAATATAATTAGCATAATTATAATATATCAATAATAACAATAATAATAATATCATAATATTAAAACAATAATAATAATAGGAACAATGCCAATTCAATATAATCATAATATATTAATAATATAATAATGATAATAATATAAAATAATGTTAACATAATAATATTAATAATAATAATATAATGACAATCGCATAATAATAATAATAATATAATAATAATAATAAGAATAACATAATGTAATAATAATAGTAAGTATAACATAATATAATAATAGTAATAATAAGAATAGAAAAAAAATAGTAACATTATAACATTAATAATAATAATATTACTAATATGATAAAAAAAAGAAGCAAAACATAATAAAAATAAAAGAAAACTTACTGTGAAGGGGGAAAGGAAGCGGGCAGGGGGGAAAAAATGTCGGACGGCGGCGAGGGCGACGGCGGGCGCGCGGAGAGGCTGCGGATCGGGAGAGCGCGGCCGCGGGGTCGGTGCAAGGCGGAGGAGTAGGGCCGGGACGGGAGGAGGGTGCGGGGGAGAGGGCGGTCGGGCGTGGTGCGCTTGACGGGGAGCGGCGGAGAGGCCAGAAGGTGCGGCGGGGTCGTGGGAGCGAGGGTCGGACAGGGGAAGGGTCACCGCCGGAGGGGGAGAGGGAGCGGGTCTGGCCGGAGCGACGCAGGGCTGGGTGCGGGTTGCAGGTGGGGGTGCCGGAGGGAGCCGGCGGTCGGCTGGCGGAGGAGGCCGGCGCGGCGAGGTTGCAGGCCGGAGGTAGGGGAGTCGGACAGCAGGGGGGGTGCGGCACGGGACAAGGTGGAAGAGAGGCCGGGCGAGGGGGCGCCGGCGGCGGGAAGCAGGGGGCGGCGGTGGTCGGTCGTGCGGCGCGACGAAGGGGGAAGCGAGGGACGCGGGGTGAGACGGGATGGGGACTGCCCGTGGGAAGAAAAAAAAAGGGGGGGAGGGGGAAAACCTAGGGTTTTACGCATATATATATATATATATAAGATAAAACATAATAATAATAATAATAATAATAATAATAATATACCAGAATTTAATACAATAATTAAGATAGTCAAAAAACACTAATAACTCATACTAATGTCATTAAAATCATCAACCTCTTTAATAAAAAAAATAATAACCACAACTTTAATAATAATAAAATTTCAACATAAAAACATTAATTTTTAAAAACGTAGGGCAAATGCACGGTCACCGCTAGCAATGCGGTGATCGCGCACCGGCGCGAAACCGCCCACACGACTAAATGACAAGAATAATAATAATAATAATAATAACAACTTAATAAACATTAATAAAACCAATAATTATAATAATGAACATATGTTTATGTATAAAAATATATATATATAAACATATATAAACCAACTTATACAAACATTGATAAATATATATACATATATATATATATATAACTGTGTGTGTGTGTATACAAACATATATATAACATATATAAACACATATATATATATATAAACATATATACACATAATCATACAACGTTAAAACATATTTATTTATAAACATATATGTATATATATATATTCACATATGAACACATTTACACATGCATATATATGTATACAACGCTACCACATAAAAACATAACGCTAAAACTGGATGACCGTACGGTATTCGCGCACCATACGGTACCCAAGTGGACTGCAAGTGGGCTACGCATGCCCAAGTGGATTGCGCGTCGTAAACTTACGGTGTCCGCGCACCAACCCAAACCATAAACACATCCCAACATTAAAAATTTTAAACCGGGACTCACTCGCACTTATGCAAAAACACCCAACGCCAAGAGAAATAAAATAAATAAAAAGACTAAAAAAAACGGGTGTGACAATTCTCCCCACCACAGACACTTTCTGCCCCCAGAAAGTCACCAGGCCAAAAGTCGATCAAGATTTAAGTCCATGCCCCAACGGAACTAAAGGAACCCGAGAGAACTGAGAATCTCGGGGATGACCCTACTCAGCACAGGTCACACCCGACCGATTCAAGAGAAAACTGGGGTCCGAGATTGAGGGGAGAACACGAAGGGGTTCTCCCCACCACAAGAACTTAACTAGTGCAGAAAAGTTGACCATCTAAAAGGAAGACCCTAGAAAAAGGGGGTCGACGCGGGAACTCCCAACCAATTCAAACCAACTCCTATAGCACGATTAAAACAACACTTCCGTCAAGACATTAAATCCTCGACCAGAGTCAACAACCTTCAACACCAGTGAAAACACATAGAAAAACATTTAACCAACATCAAATTGGAGATATGATCCACCGAAGTCCACAAAACATAACCACATCGACAACATAACTAAAACGAGGTCAACCCACACGAGATTCAAACACACTTTTAAGAAGGATACACGATTTCGAATATTACATTCACACGACAAGTCCACTTAGATTTATCATAGAACAAGTCCATTGTCACTTTTTAGAAAAACAACACATTTACAAAAACCAGGCTACTTAGATTATAGTAGAACAAGTCCATGATAACCCCTTGGTAAAACAATGAACATACAACAACGTCAAAACTTAACAGCAGAAAAATAAGCACTAAAAGATCTTGACTGTTCCACTGCTAACATGGAACACAAAACCTGGACCAAGGTTTCACACCCCTGGGGACTCCTGACCGTGCGCGAGCTTCACCCCAAGACCTGTGGTTGGGGATCTGATGGCTGAAGCATCTTCTGCCTCACAGTCAGGTACTGAAATTCTCCCCTCATAGCTTCCTCTTTAAGCGACGCTTCTTGCAAAACTTCTCCAGATGACCCAGACAACCACAGCGATGACACGTCTTCGGAGGGTTGCGACAAGACGACTTTAAATGCCCAAAACGACCACACTGAAAGCATACCATCGAATGATATGACGAACTGGAAGTTGAGACCAAAGGGGATAACTCCTTAGGAATAGGTATCTCTGGCGTCTTTTTCTCACCAGAGGGGGAACTCTTACGAACAACAGGGGATGCTGAAGTATTAGCCACCCGCACACTGGAAACCAACTCAGCCAAGAAAGCTTTCTCCACCAGCTTCTCGAAACAAAGGTCTTTAGAAGGGAGGACACGCTCCTTGATCTCTGGACGAAGACCTCCAGTGAAAAGAGAGGCCTTCATGAGCTCATGCGACGCTACCTCTGGAGAAAAGGGAATCAGTTCCTTGAAATGGTTAACATATGCCTTCACCGTCCGTTGACCTTGTTGAATATGCACAAGCTCTCCCTTTTTCTCCAGCTTCACTTCCTCAGGTACAAACCATTGGATGAAAACGATTCTGAATACATCCCACGTCATTTCACCTTGCATTGATGATGGGGTAACCCTCTTCCATTGGTCCCGAGCTGGACCCTCAAACAACTCCATAATTGCACGAACCTTAACATTATCGGGAGTTCCCAACATTCTAAAGACACGTTCCACTTCCTCGAGCCATTTTACTGCCTCTAACGGACCCTGATCACCATGGAGAGTAGGCAAAGTCTGAGGAGGACCAAAAACTGGGCATGACCTATCAGAATCCTTAGGGACCTTTCTGGGCGGCATTTCCTGAGCGACATATAAAACACAAAGCCAAAACCCACATCAAATCGAAGCAACATCAATAAAAGCGCCTTCATCAAAACAGTCAGCACAAGGACCAAACAAATACCACACAACTCAAAACAAAATCTCCTCTTTAAAATTCCCTTTTCATTTTTGATTTCGAAACCACCCATTCTCAAGATCACTTTCCAAAAACCAATCCACTTTCAAACCAAAACATTCCAAAACCGTTTCCCCTTTAAAACCAGTTTAGAAAACAAATTCAAGCGTTAAATTTCAAACACACCCAGGTACTCCCATGACCCGTTGCGCATGTCTTTATCCACATTCCATTCGTACGTGCATCAACACACACTTTCCATGCATTCTCACACATGTGCAAACGTTCATAAAGAGGACTTGTGGTTTCACCCCAAACCATTCTGAACCAACTCCAAGCAAACAACCGATTTTTCAAATCAAGAGATTTCAGTTTTAAAACCCATTTTATACATTTAAAGTCCTTTAAAAGAAACCAATCCAATCTTTCAAAAACCTTTTCCATTTCCAACAACACACTCACACAAACCAAAACGAAAGCAGCAACCAAAATTGCATCAATCACTGAAATGAGGGACTAGTAGTCACGCTCAACCTAGCGACATGGTAGTGGGCCATGTCCCAAGTCATCGTCGACCACTAGGAGGAATCCAAACCGTGTACTCAGACTCCAGATGGGTCACTACTCCAGGTGAAGTCACTAAGTAACGTCGGCTTGCCTCCGTTGTCATCTCTCAATCCAAGACAAACCAGAAAAGACAAGGACACAATTCCCGAACTACCCCTGGTAACTCGAGGATCGGTGCGAGCAAGAGTTCGCGACGCTCTTCCCGTACCTACCCCTCGAGTTCCGACAGTCCTAATCTCCTTCTACCAGACAACCCAAATAACAAGAACCTCCTTTGATACCATTTTGTCACGAACCAGCCCGGGTCGACCCTGAACCGGTCACCCGAGCCGGTCCGCGGCAAGTCCCGAGGAGCGTTCCCGATCCCCCCGGGATGGCAACAAGTGCCGGGCATTGAAACTTTAATCGTTGGGAACGATTTTAGCCCAAACTAAAAACAGGATCAAAAGAGCGAAAATAAATTTAACAAACAGACAACCACTAAAGTCACAAACAAAACTATACCACGACATACCTCCATGTGACCTCGTGGGTCACCACCCAACTACAACCAACGTCGCTCCCACACTGAGCGACTCAAGTAGGAGAACCTGAACAAAAGGAACCTACAACTGAAAAGGTAAAGGATAGGCGTGAGCACAAAAGTACTCAGTAGGTGAGCCCAACAACAAAATCCCAAAGCACTGCCAGTAAATATAGAATCTACATAATCCAGGTTTGAACTATAACGTATAAAAGTAAGTTTTCACAATGCTTTACTTGAAAATCAAACACGAGACATTTCCCTTATTCCTTTTCAAAATTTAGTTCCATTACATTAGTTTTAAACTCATTCTGATAAGCAAATTGTTACATTTCCAAATCTTACCCAAAGAGAATAAAGCATTTTCATTTGAAAACCATTTTTCCAAAATCTAACAGTACAGGCTGTGAAGGATGACTGAAAGTAAAAAAGCGGGGAAACCAAGTGCAAGTAAAGGTAAACAAGAAGTTATCAGCAATAACCATGGGCGATCCTGAACATCCCTAGAAAACCCCTGGACGTACTCGGGTTCAGACTACCTACCAGCATGGTACTCCATAGTCAATAACCAACTGGCCGCCCTAACAGCCAACCAGTGGCACATCCCTCCTGGCCTGTCTGTAACTCCAGGGGGTACTAACCCGTCTAATCAGGGTTAGCAAGCAACCGTCACTCGATAATATACAAGACGCCCAGGAACCCGTGGTAGTTTAGTAACACTGTGTAAGTGGGAGACCCTCGCACGCGTGACTCATCTCACCGCACTTGCCAACCCCTTACACGGACATCACTACACGACAACCCTCGAAGGGAAGTCCCCCTGTAGAAATGCCCTCACAAGTACGTATATATATATATAATCACTTCACATTTGATAAAGTGCCAACCGGGCCATCATGTCACTTACATTTTGATCATTTAAGACTAAAGCGTTTTTAAAGAGGGATGACACACGCCATTTCATTGAAAACCAGAAACGCACTTAGAAATTTATTTAAGAAACTCAGATCAGCGTCTTAAACCTGGAACACATTTGTTTCACAAGTAGAGTCACTTTCTAATCACCAAACGCACCCCACTTTTATCAAGAGCCAAACGGGCCTTTAATCATTTTTTTGAAGGAACACCATTTCCCAAATGAAATCCAAACATTTGTTCGCGTAACAAAGGAAAACATCTTTCATCAACCAAGAGCCACACATAAATTTTCCAAAACAAGTTCAAAGGTCACACGACGTTTTCTCTAATCAAGGTTCTAAGAAAACACCATTTTCCATAAACAATACATCTACAAATTTACACACACCAAAAACATTTCAAAACACAATTTAACATGACTTTCATTATTCAGTAAGAACCATTTAGCAATACTACCATGGAAGCACAAAACTAAATCCAAGAAGAACACTTTTAATGAAACGCTAGAATTAAAAACGGCTTTTATCATCAGCAGATCACCACACTATAAAAACTACTAAATTTTCCTTTAAATTTACTGAAATTCAATAAAAGGCAAGGAATAAATAAATTCTTAATTTAAAGGCGAGTGCAATGGGAGACCTACCTCAAAATCCAAGCGCGACGGTAAAAAGATCTTGGAACCAAGGCGCGATGACCCAACGTGTGTCCGAAGCCATGTGATAAAATCCAACACTCTCGAAACTGAGGCGCGGAGACGGCAGAACCTCGGAAACAAGGCGCAGCGATGGTGTTTTCTCGGAAACGCCCTGCGCGGGTCCTAAAACAATAGACCATTAAACGGTCTCAACGATATTAATAACAGAATAATATTAATAATAATAACAATGTGAAAATAATCGTGGTGATAACAATAATCACAATAATAATTATAACACAACATAATAATAATAATAAATGATGTTATAATAATAACAATAATAATATAATTAGCATAATTATAATATATCAATAATAACAATAATAATAATATCATAATATTAATACAATAATAATAATAGGAACAATGCCAATTCAATATAATCATAATATATTAATAATATAATAATGATAATAATATAAAATAATGTTAACATAATAATATTAATAATAATAATATAATGACAATCGCGTAATAATAATAATAATATAATAATAATAAGAAGAATAACATAATGTAATAATAATAGTAAGTATAACATAATATAATAATAGTAATAACAAGAATAGAAAAAAAATAGTAACATTATAACATTAATAATAATAATATTACTAATATGAAAAAAAAGAAGCAAAACATAATAAAAATAAAAGAAAACTTACTGTGAAGGGGGAAAGGAAGCGCGCAGGGGGGAAAAAAATGCCGGACGGCGGCGAGGGCGACGGCGGGCGCGCGGAGAGGCTGCGGATCGGGAGAGCGCGGCCGCGGGGTCGGCGCAAGGCGGAGGAGCAGGGCCGGGACGGGAGGAGGGTGCGGGGGAGAGGGCGGCCGGGCGTGGTGCGCTTGACGGGGAGTGGCGGAGAGGCCAGCAGGCGCGGCGGGGTCGCGGGAGCGGGGGTCGGACAGGGGAAGGGTCACCGCCGGAGGGGGAGAGGGAACGGGTCTGGCCGGAGCGATGCAGGGCTGGGTGCGGGTTGCAGGTGGGGGTGCCGGAGGGAGCCGGCGGTCGGCTGGCGGAGGAGGCCGGCGCGGCGAGGTTGCAGGCCGGAGGTAGGGGAGTCGGACAGCAGGGGGGGTGCGGCACGGGACAAGGTGGAAGAGAGGCCGGGCGAGGGGGCGCCGGCGGCGGGAATCAGGGGGCGGCGGTGGTCGGTCGTGCGGCGCGATGAAGGGGGAAGCGAGGGACGCGGGGTGAGACGGGATGGGGACTGCCCGTGGGAAGAAAAAAAAGGGGGGAGGGGGAAAACCTAGGGTTTTACACATATATATATATATAAGATAAAACATAATAATAATAATAATAATAATAATAATAATAATAATAATATACCAGAATTTAATACAATAATTAAGATAGTCATAAAACACTAATAACTCATACTAATGTCATTAAAATCATCAACATATTTAATAAAAAAAATAATAACCACAACTTTAATAATAATAAAATTTCAACATAAAAACATTAATTTTTAAAAACGTAGGGCAAACGCACGGTCCCCGCTAGCAATGCGGTGATCGCGCACCGGCGCGAAACCGCCCACACGACTAAATGACAAGAATAATAATAATAATAATAATAACAACTTAATAAACATTAATAAAACAAATAATTATAATAATGAACATATATTTATGTATAAAAATATATATATATAAACATATATAAACCAACTTATACAAACATTGATAAATATATATACATATATATATATAACTGTGTGTGTGTGTGTGTATACAAACATATATATAACATATATAAACACACATATATATATATAAACATATATACACATAATCATACAACGTTAAAACATATTTATTTATAAACAAATATGTATATATATATATTCACATATGAACACATTTACACATGCATATATATGTATACAACGCTACCACATAAAAACATAACGCTAAAACTGGATGACAGTACGGTATTCGCGCACCATACAGTACCCAAGTGGACTGCAAGTGGGCTACGCATGCCCAAGTGGATTGCGCGTCATAAACTTACGGTGTCCGCGCACCAACCCAAACCATAAACACATCCCAACATTAAAAATTTTAAACCGGGACTCACTCGCACTTACGCAAAAACACCCGACGCCAAGAGAAATAAAATAAATAAAAAGACTAAAAAAAAACGGGTGTGACAACATAACATTAACATTTTTACTAAGTGAATCATCCCTGTGTCGGAAAAAGGCTATTTGGGACCAATAAATTTTATATAAGTACACAAATACCATTGAATTTCACATATAGATTTTTATTCGCTTTTTACAAGAACTTCAATAATTATTCACAAGTGACCCGAACTTAGAATCATAAAACGGATTCACCTGGAATTATGAAATTGAAATTTATATCTAATTGAAATTATAATAAATTAATATTATAAAATTACTGTAAAGAAACTATAGATATATACATTTCTTAATTATGTAATTAATGTATTTAATATTACTATTTAGGACATTAAATGAATGTGAATAATGATTCTGAAACAAAAGGTAAGGGATCTCTCCAACTATCCATTTTTTTAGTTTATAACCTTTTTCACTATAAATCACTTTATATATCTATATGAAATTATGGAATTCTCCTAAATTCTTTATATATTTTTCTTAAATATATACCTAGATTATTATTCCTTCCTATGATTGGTAAATATATTCCTTAAGTTCATTTCTCAAATGCCATCATTAAAATCTAACTCGGCTAAGGGGATATTTTATACCCTTAATCCTTTTATGTAATAATAAGTTAAATTAATTATTACAAATAATTATTTTCATTAAATAATTAAATATTTTCTGTATAACTATTCTATTTTAAATTTTTTTTCAAAAAAATAATAATTACTCTTTCTTCAAAATTCATTAATCGATTCTTAAAAAAACTATTTCTAACGTTAATTTATATAGCCAGTTCTATGAACTTTATAAAGATGTTTTGAAAATGAAAAATATATTTTAACAAATATACATATGTAATTTGATATTAATTTTCAAAATATTTAATTGATTCTTCTCATTAGAATATTTATGAAACCTCCATTGATTACGATGTTGGGAAAAATTATGGAATGGGTAAGACTTTTTTTATTAATTATGATCGATTTCCTTTCTTGGTACACATAAGTATGAACAAGTTATGATGGGTGTACTTAGATATCACTCCAATTAATTGGGTGATGTATGTGTTCATTATTCCTTATATATGATATTATGGAGTAAACGTAAACCATGATGGGATTCGATCCATTATGTGATTTTGTCTTGGAAATTATCCTTGAATTATGATTATATCATATTTTATGTTTCTTCCAAATTCATATGTTTTCATCATCTTGTGGTACCAAGTTCTTTATGTTATGATCCCATGTGATTATACATGATCCTTTAATTTTATGATATCATGTTATTCAATTTGAATCACATTTTAAGCCACATTATCAGGTTTATCCCCTTACTGGGCTCTCCAGATCACCCCTTTTTAATATATTCCCTAGGTTATTCTATATATTTTCAACAGATTAAAGGGATTTAGTAATTGATTATACTGATTAAAATAAATATATTTTATTTCTGTTTATTTATATGTATTATTATCCTCTTCTTCCAAAGACACTAGGCCTCATGATCTTTGTGTTGTGTTTATTGGATGTTTTTGTTTAATATTATGTAATAATATTTTTTAGTGGATTCGGTCACTATAGTTGGTATCAGATCAAGTTATAGTTATTTATTGGTATTATAACTAGAATAATTTAGTGATCACCCTATAGAAAATTCTAATTATTTTATAATATCCTAAAATATTGGTGAAATATAGAGAGAGTGGTTTCCAAAAAATTATGTCCATGTATGGATACAATAAGTGGATGTGGATATGGAACAGTTGTACCTCGGTGTAATATCCCTGAATAGGTAACAATGGTAATTAACTCGATTATCACCTATTCCATGAAAAATTGGTCATTTTGTAGACATATTTTGACACTCTGAAGGGATTTGTTTGGGAAAACATACAAACTATTTATGAACCACAATGAAGGATTGTAATGGATTTTTTGGTTAGAAAACCTAATCAGAAATATTTTCATTGAATAACCTAGATTTAAACATAGAGAATCGTATGTTAGGATATAATTTTCATTTATAAGTTTTTTCTTTTATGTTCAAAGATTTTCCTTATAAATAATTTTTAATTCGAGTTTAAAATCAATATTTCATATTAGTTAATGAAAGAAAATACAAGGAACTATTCCAATAACCAACATGATCGACAATTTTATGATTTACCTAATTATTTTTTTAACCTTATGGGAACATGAGTTGTGAACTTCGTGGAAATACATTCATAATAAACTCTTTCTATGTATAATAACAAGAATCATATGGAACACCCTCCTAAACCTAAGAAATATAAAGTTGTGATCAAGTAAATTTTGGGAAAAAATCCTCCTAGGTTTATTAGATATTATGATCCCATCATCGCAGAACAAAAGATTAACAACCTTGAAAAGATATCCTATGTACTCCAATTCTTAGAATAAGAGAATTTCGTGCTTACTGTCTATTGTCTTGAATGGGAAGCCAATCAGTGGTGTAAAATTTTTAATAACATGAAGTCTAAAGTGGAAATTTTTTATTTGTAATGGAAAGGATTCAAGAATATATATTTAAATAAATATTTTCCCCAAACTCTCCATCTTAAAATATAGAGGGAGTTCCATAGAATGAAGCAGGATGAAGATGATTCTTTCAAGGTGTATGATGAAAACATCACATGGCCTTTATGATATGCCTCCGTATTTTTAATCAACACCAAAAGTAACTTTGAGAATATCTTAAGTGGGTTAAATATTATTATACAAATATATTTTGTGATTTGAGACTTTGAGAGTTGTAAATATATTTTTATGGTTTTGTTAAGGTCAGTATTGAGATTTGTGACTCTTAGTGGTCTCATGGGCCTAGAGATAAAAAGAATAAAATTTATTTATTTTCAATAGTATCAATAGATAAATATCATAGAGGAATTAAAACCCAATATGCCACATGTCACAAATGTTGGAGGAATCATTATATAAACCATCACATGGGAATCATTATGTGATTTAAATGTGAAAAATAGGGGTATCATGCAAGTCAATGACAATGAGAGATAAAGAAATAAACTAATTCAATGGAACAAAATAAGTTTCATAGTATCATTGAACATACGGTATAATGTTTCTACTAAAAGGATCATGATAATTATATGAAACAATTCCCTAATAAAATTGTTGTTATAGAAAATAAATTAACACGACCTCTAATGCCTAGAGAAAAAGGAACAACATGTTTCATTCCAATTATTCAGTGGATCCCAAAAAATATGTGGTGACAGGTTTTTTGGTTATTCATTAAATAATAGAGAATTAAATTTTTGATTCTGGTTTTACTAAAGTTTCAAATCTTTCATGTTAATAAGACTATTAAAACATCACCTCAAAAAATGCGGTCGAGTTATCTATGAAAATATAAAACTGGGGAATTATGGAATCCCATATTTATAACTCCTCCTTAGTTAATGTTTTTGGACTGAATATCCTAGAAAATATTTCCCTCCATCATTTAGTGTAATCTAATGCAATATAGAGCATGGGTTGTTTGTTTTTATATAAATCAAACATCAAATTTTGAGAGAGGGAGATCACTCTTCACATCTCGATTCATCCTCTAAGCATCTACAAGTGTAAAGAAGTGGATTAATCTCCTTAGGAATATTCATCTCAATCATGGATATTATTGTCATATGATAAATAAAATCAAGAACAAATGATTGAGAAGAATAATAAAATTGAGCTTGGAGATATTCCCATTGTGAGGGATTATACTGATGTATTCCCCAAATAGTTGACTGGTCTTTCTCTGTACAAAGATGTTGAGATCTCAATTGAACTTATACATGTATAATTACATATATCTAGCAATCCTTATAGAATTCTTGTCATTGAGATGTAATAAATAAAATATTTTTATAAGAAAATATATAAAAGGGTTTTATACACTTGAGTGCTTCATCATAGGGTGTGTCAGTTCTCTTAATCCAGAATAAGGTTGAGTCAATCTGCATATTCATTGATTATCATAAACTCAAAAAAATCCAAATAAAGAAAAGTATATCCTATTAAGGATAGATGGATTTTTCAATAAACTTTGTGGTAAAAAATATTTCACTAAAGTGTACTTTCAGTCAGGATATCACTGATTAAAGGTGAATAAATAATATATTCCCCATACTTCATTTTAAATAAGGTATGAAAACCATGAGTTCACAGTTATTACCTTTATAATTACTAATTATCCAAAAATATTCAGGTGCATAATGAATAGAGTAATTAGATATTACCTCAAAATAATTGGTAGACTTTATATATAACATTCTAAGACACTCCAAATGAAATTAGAAGCATGAGGATCATTAGAATACTACTCTAAATTCTTTTAAAAATGGGAAAACTATATGAAAAGCATAGTAAATATGAGTTCTAGAAGGAGGAAGTATCATTCAAAGGGTATGTTACCATTAGAAATGTATATGTATATATATACCCTTCTAAGACAACAAAAATGGACTACTGACCCTGTCTATCATCTGTAATAGATATCAATAGATTCTGTTTACTAACAAGGTAATATCGACGATTTGTGAGAAAATTCTTGTGATTTTAAAACCCACTAACAAAGATAACCTATAATGGATTAAATTTTTTATGGATAAATGAATGTGAATAGATCCTGGAGGTATTGAAAAAGAGGCTTATCACTACACCATTCCTCATACTTTCCCCTAAGTGGGGAATTTTTCATGGTATATAGTGATTCCTTAAAGAAGGGCTCGGGTTGTGTACAAATCCATAATGATAATTTGATGAATCATGCCTCATGTTAGTTGAAATTTTATGATAAGAACTATCTAATGCAAGATATATATTTGGATATAGTGATATCCATGTAGAAAATGTTGTGGCTTTATATCTTTGGGGAGAAGGGTGAAATATATAGAAATTGTAAGAGCCTAAAAAATATATTCATAAAGAAGTATCTTAATATTCACTACTAAATATTGTTAGATCTAATCAAGGAATATAAATTCCCAATCCACTACCATCCTTAGAAATAAAATAAAGTGGATGATTCTCTAAGTAGAAAAGATCTAAAAACATATTCAATGATGGGAATTTAAATGGATTCATAATTATTAGAATTGAAAATTATGGACATGTTTATCATAAAGTAAGGAACATCATAATTTATTTCTTAACTAATTGCCCAACCATTCCTTCTAGAGAAGATAGAGGATTATCATTTAGATGATGTAGAAATATTGAATAATTTTGAAGCTATAATAAAGGGGAAATACTAATAGTTCAAAATTAGTGAATAAGGGGTTATAAGATTTGGGTTATGAAAATCTGTAAGATAAAATATGATGACAATGTAGATGTTATATAATAATTAATATAACTCAACCTTCTCCATACACCCATATATCATGAATATTTATCATTATCTTCGAGTGAACTATTAGTGGGATGATATGGAGAAGGAGGTCCTAGAATATACATCAAAATTCATTGTTTGTCTGCAAATGAATACTAAAAGGAAAAATTCAAATGGGGTGATGAAAGCACTTCCCAAAACTATATAGAAATGGGAACACATCACTATATACTTTATCACTGTTCTTCCAAATACATCTAGAGTAAATAATGATAAATGGGATATAATTGCTAATATTATAAATAATACTCACATCATTGAAATTTGGTAGGAATTATTTCTTGATCAACATACAAGGATATACATAAGAGAAGTGGTGAGGCTACATAGAATTCCATTTTCAATTTTATCTGATTGAGATCCAAGGATTTCCACTAAGTTCTGGAAAAAACTCAAACAAAATATAAACACTAAGTTGAACTTCAATATGGATTATCCCCCCCAAACTGATGTCCAATTTGAGAAAAAAATCAGACACTTGAATACTTGTTAAGAGCATGCTGGATGGACATCAAATGAGGATGGGATCATCATCTTCCTCTGGTCGAGTTCTCTTAAAACAATATTTTTCACTGAAGCATAAAAATTGTCCCATATAAAGATCTTTATAAGAATAAATATTGGAAACCTGTGTGCTAGGTTGAATTTTGTGAATGCATGTTTTGGGATCCTAAAATGGTTGAGGAAATGATGGAAAAGGTCAAGACTATTCTATGGCACATCAAGGATTCCCAAACTCAACCAACGAAATATGTTGAATATTATTGATGAGACATGGAGTTTGAGGTTAGAGATAAGGTGTTCCTCCACATGACCCCATGGAATATATTCATGATATCTGGGATGAAGAGAATGTTATGTCCCATGTATATCATCCCCAGTGAAATTCTTGATCACATTGGAGTTGTGTCCTATCGACAGGCACACCCACCAATCCAATCTCAAGTACATGACATTTTTCATGTATCCCTCTTAAGGAATTATATATCAAATATCTTTCATGTAATGAATTCATGGGCGGTATGGCGATAAAATGATATCCCTTATGATGATAAGACAATGAAGATCTTGGACCAAGGATATAAAGTCCTCTGCAATAAGAAAACCCGCCTAGTCAAAATACTATAGAGAAACCACAAGCTGTAGGAGGATATATTAGAGTCAAAATAATACATAAATAAAAAATACACTAACTTTTTTTCCTCTTATTATGTATAATTAAATTTTGAGTGTGAAATTTCATAAAGGTGAGAAAATTTAATTACCTAGAATTTTACCAATGGAATTTCTCTTTTAAATATATAATTATTTCACATTTATTAATATAATAATATAAAATTCATACAAACCAGATGATAAAAAAACTACATTTTATTATAATAATTTTAATATTACATTTAGTGAATAAAAATGGATATAATAATTGAAAGTATTAAAGTAGGAAAAAGTAGAATATAAAATAACAATAATAAGAAAATTTGGATATGCTCGATCACGCAAAATAAATGCACTCATGAAAAACATTATATAAATGAACTAGAATATTCGTATTTTAATATATATTATTAAAAAATAAATTCATATATAACATTTAGAGAAAAATAGAGGTGAATGAAGAATAAATGAAATGTTTGGTATTTATAGGAAGTATGGAACCTAAATGATTTTTACAAATCTGACCATTAGAATAGTAATCTAACCATTAAAATAATAACATAACTATTGAAATAGTAATATGACTATTAGAAATAGTATCCTCACCATTATAATAGTAACCTCACCTATGGAAATGTAAAATAATATTTAGGTATAATATAAAATGATAATGTGGCATATTTATATCATGGTGCAAGTAAATAATTGTTCTAAAAAATATAAATTAAGTGTTTGTATTTTTTAAAACCAGATATTTTTTGTTTATATTTTTATTAGAAATATCATATTTGAAAAGAATGTTTATTTTCATAAAATGTGTTCTTAAATTAATATTCTATTGTATAATAATAATATAATTTTATGAGACCTTAAGTTAATTTTCTAAGGGTCTAAAAAATGTTCATAAAAATAAAATAGGTATTTTTTCAAATAAAAGGAGTCTTTATTTTAAAATTATATTTATCATATTTAGAAAATTATTTTCTTAAAATATATTTCATTTTTTTTATATACATGATTTAAAATAGTTCTGATGATTTTTTAAATAGTTGTTTTTTTTATGAATAGTGAAATAAAATAAAATATGACACTTAACATTATGAGCTAAACGCATGAATTTTTTAGTAATTAGCGATATAAGAACCCATTACTTTTAACTCACATGCTCTATTTACTACTTTTTTCACAATGATAATTAGTATTGATAGTTTTTTTTATAATAATAAACTAATGAATATAATAATAAAAAACACTCCTCTCCTCTTACAAATACCACCCCTCACCACCTCTTATCCTCACACCTTATAAGCCTTTTAGATTGAAAATTTATACCCATTTATATTCCCAATAATCTCCAAATTTGTTATTTCTACTAGTATCACCAAAATACCTTTTCCAAGTTCCTTAAAAAATTCGATGTGACGACATTCAAGTGATAATATTCTCAAACTACCTATTTTAAATTCAATTATTCTTATACCTTCTCCTCACCTCCCTCATACAACATCAAATTATAATTTCAATGTCATATACATACCATAATTCTATATTTCTAAGGGGATATCATAAATACAAACTCTTATCTTCTCCTATTACTAAAAGAAACAAAACTATTGTCCATATTATGTCGATTCACCACTTTTGTGGATGATGAGTTTTAATTTTCCATTACCGCATTCAAGGATGGTCATAAAAATATAATTATGGTTAAATAAGATGATAAAAACTATATTATACATAATTCATGTTCTATAATTTATATATAGATATGATATTAAATAAAAAAAACTTGTTTGTGATGGTTAGTAAATTTTTCTAAATGAACTTACCGCATTATGTTATCATTTTTAATAAGTTAATCATTCATATATCAGAAAAAATGATATTTGGGACCTATAAAATTTATATAATAACATGAATACCATTTAAATTTTCTTTTTAATTTGTATTCTAACTTTTCATTAACTTTAATAGTTATTCAAATGTGATTCGGCCTTGGAATAATGAAACGAACACCTCCATAACAAAAAATATTGATCTTTATATCTCATTGATATGGCTAAAAATGAACATATTAAGATTATAGTAAATAAAATATATATTTAAAACGTTTTTAGTTAATTAGTTAATTTAATTTTATTATTCATGGCATTAATTGTGTGTGTAGAATAATTTTGGAACATACAATAAGGTATATCTTCAAAGAACTGTTTTTCTTTGGGTTATGACATTACTCTCTCTAAATCAATTTATCTCCCTTTGATATTATGTAATTATTATAGCTTATTTATAAATGTAACTTAAATATATGCATATGTTATTCTCCCTTACTTTGATTTGGAAATACATGACTTAAAATTTTTTCTTAGATTCCTTATTTAATATCAAACATGATTAAATGGATCTTTTCTATACCTTAATCCTATTATATAATGATCATTTATAATATTTCTTCCTATTTAAGATTTCATAAAATAAAGGAATGTTTTTGGTATAACCATTCTGGTTTACCATTGATTTTTTAAGGAAATTTCCATACCTACTGTTTCTCAAAAATTTCTTCACTGATTCCTTAAAACCCTATTTTGAAAGTTCAATTATATACAATAGTATGTACCCATTCTCAAAAAAAATAACAAATAAACACCATATTTTTTTACCAAAGCTTATGAACTCGGATATGAATTTTAAAAATATTTAATTCCTTATTCTTTTTGAAATATTTATAAAATATCCTTTGATTATGATATGTGGAAAGATTATGGAAACAAATTCCTTTCATGGGTGATCATTATGTTTATGCCTTATTATTTATTTCCTTAGGTGAAACACGTAATCACATACATGTTATGATGGGTGAACCTAGATATATCTCCAATAAATTAGGTAATGTATTTTGAAATGAACTAGCCTGGATTAACCTAAAACGTCACCTAATCTAGCTTTCCACATGTCCTCAAGCATGCCTCCCCTATTTTAAGAGGTTTTCGACCAATGTCATGCGTCTATAAGGTGATGTGGGAAGACTATACCCTTTGGTCAAAGTGCAGTAAGAGTGGAATACAACTAAACTCATACAATTGGATCAACATAAGAGTATTCATAACAAATAAACTAAAAACAATCATGCTATAATAAATGGAATGCCATACATAGACTCTCAAATAATGAAAATAATACAATAGTTACTCACCCACTAAGCCGACCACATATAAAAAAAATAAAAAAACCACCTCTATTACCACTACTAAGCCAAACCACATTCTTGGTCTCCACAATGCTTAAGTTGCAGTAAACTGATTCTAAGAATCCACATTATTTTCCTCACATGATCAAGAAACTCTAGGCCTTAACCAGAAACCACTACTCAACCTGTACTTCAACTCGTAATAAGACATCAATTCTTCATGCACACTGAGGTGAATGTGTACGGGGTGAGAAATAAATCTCATTTGGACTCCCCTAATAGTGAACATATAAATATTTTATCATAATAAGTTCCTTAAGATGTGATGTAATGACCCAAATCTGGAGCCACTCAACTGGTGTCTCATTCCCTGTTTTCCACATGACCACAAGCACATTTCCCCAAACGCCAGAGGCTGCCGACTAGCAGAGAGGGCCTTGATGAGTAATTGGGGAAACTATGCCCTAATTTGGTAAAGTACAAAAGGTAAAGAAATAACAGAAAATAGTGGATGCAGTAAACATTATACAATAACTAAAACTAAACAACAGAATCAATGTATAATATAATAATGATTCAGCATGGTACATGTATCTAAGGAAAGAAGAAAACACAACCACGTGCTGAAATACAACTGAGAAGAAATGTACAAAAATAAATAGCAACTCCAGCAGCATCGCAAGCCTATGCTTGGTCCTATACTCTCTAGCTCCAACCAGAAATCATGTACCCGAAGTATAAGGGCCAAAATCCCTATCCACACCTGCAACCATATAACCTATTTGGGCCGAAATGTAGGACCCAAACCGGGTGTGAGACTAATCTCAGTAGGCAACCACCACAAGATCTATGCCCTACTGTCAGGGAGCAATAGAGAAAAAGTAATGGAAATAAATGCAGCAGAGAAACATGAGTACTCTAAAGTAAACAATCCTATAAATCTATATTCACATTTATTTATTAATTTAATAAAATCATTTAATTATTAACCAAGGAATCTAGCAAACAGCTCTATATTTTCAATACAAAGCATATAACACAATAGGTATCTCAGAAGACTACCTAAACAGCAAGCAATACAAAACCCAAGGTTGTTCTTTGTCTTGGTGGACTCGTCACAACCATCCAACAATATTCATGGTGACTCTATGGGTAGATCACACTGGCAGACCCCTCTAGTAAAGTAAACATACAAAGGCACAAACACTCTGGGAAGCTCTCACTGTCAATTCCCCTGCTGCCTTGCAACAATAGCTATAGACTCTTTGAGGAAGCACATATGTCTAATTCCCCCTATAGTCTTGATGCATAACTAAGGGAACTCTATGGAAGCACAAAGTCCAATTCTCATAGGTCCTATGAATGATACTAATTTATAACAGACTCTCTAGGGAACCCATTAATTTTCAATTCCCTCTTTAGTATACCACACTAGGTTCCCACAGCCCTGAGTAGTGTAGTCATGCGTAATCGACTATTAGAATCCCAAAGTAAGATCAAAAAACTACTTGGATAATAACTATAATTCATCAAAACCATATAAATAGTAGGCAATACATGCAATCAACTATATCAAGGCAAGAAAGGAATGTAACAAGGTCTGCCTCACAGGCAACCTAAGTCAAATGGCGATAAACAGCCAAAACAAGGGAAACACCAACGGGGTGATCCTCAAACATGCTAACAAGAAATTATCAATCGTCTAATAACATCAAAAATACATGAAATCTAAGGTAGATAACAATATAGGATCAAAACCCTAACCCGAGATACCTGATACATGGGTATCTTGCACTTTTTCACCAAAAACTCAAAGACATTCAACATAGGTAAACAAACCACCTACCTCTATCCTAGTATATCGATATACTTGAATGTTGGCCTATGAATCATCCTAGAATGGAGAAGATCTGCCAAAACATCTAAAACATTCAAACCCAGATAACTCTCATAAGAGATGGAATCCGAAAATTTGGCCAAAGAAGAACCAAGAACTCACCGCTGCGATTCTATTGCAACCGACGACGTTAGATTCAGATAACCAGTGACAGATCAGTGGCTCGTATAAGATTTGGCCTCCTCGGATGCTCTGGACGTAATTAGGTAGAGAAGATGATGAAAATAGGTTTAAGACACGACCCGGGTCTGATTAATGAAATAAAAACAAAAGTACACGGTGTGTACTTCATGATTACACAGCATGTACTCTCCCTTTCCATACACCGCATTAAGAAGCCTCCACATCACCGGTACACACCATGTGTGTGGCCCGAACACGGCCAGCACATGGCCTTGTGTGGGAGAAAAGTACACTGCGTGTACTCATAAAGTACACGGCGTGTACTTATAAAATTTCTAGATTTTCTTCTTTTTCTAAAAAATGACCAGAAATGGAAAAACATACCTGAAATTAATATACGGGTTCTTAAAAACGTCCCCCCTTAAAGAAATTCATCCCTGAATTTCCCTAAATTGGTGGTGAAGAAGAAACCTCGAACAACTCTGTCCACTGTGATCGTATATCGGCCTCCCTCTCCCAAGTCTTGTCTTGTACATGGTCGTGCTGCCATAGCACACGTACCAGGGGAACAAACTGGCCACGGAGTATCTTTGCACTACTATAAAAAATCTTTATAGGATGATCCTCAAACAATGCATCCTGCTCTTTCTCAACATCCTTGGGTTGAAAAACATGAGGCAGGTCTGAGAAATAGAGGTGAAGATGAGAAACATGGAAGATGTCGTGCATATCCTGGTACCTATGAGGCAACTACAACCTATAAGCAACCAGCCCGACTCTCTCCAGAACTTCAAACGGCCCGACATATCTCGGTGAAAGCTTACCCTCTCTCCTGATTCTCTTGTGTCCCAAACTCGGGGTGACACATAGGAAAAACTGATCCCTGAACTTAAACTCCAAAGGTCATCTCCACTGATCAGTATAAGATTTCTTTCGATACTGTGTAGTAGAACATCCTTTTTCGAATCAACTCCACCTGCTCTGTGGTCTCCTGAACAAGATGAGGCCCCAACATAGTTGCCTCTCCTACCTCCAGCCAACACAAGGGTGATCGACACGGCCTACCATACAAAGCCTCATAAGGTTCCATCTTAATAGTTTCTTGAAAACTATTATTATAGGAAAACTCAACTAGAGGTATATGTATCTTCCAAGAACCTCCAAAATCCAGGACACATGCTCGCAGCATGTCCTCTAGTACCTAAATTGTGCACTCTGACTTTCCATATGTCTGGGGATAGTAAGTTCTACTTAGAAGTACTTGTGTACCCAAATCCCTTTGTAGCCCTTTCCAGAAATGTGATGTGAAGTGTGCCTCCCTATCTAAAATGATAGTAGTTGTAACCCCATGAAATCATACAATCTCACAGATGTACAACCATCCAATCTCAACAACACGAAATGTCTCCTTAATCGGCAAGAAGTGATCAACCTTCATGAGCCTATAAATGACAACCCATGTCGTGTCATTCCCTTGAGGAGATCTCAGTAACCCTATCACGAAGTCCATCACGACATCATTTCACTTAAACTTAAGAATGGGTAGCTGTAGTAAAATCCATGTCGGTCGCTGGTGCTACGCCTTCACCTACTGACAGGTGGAACATCTCATGACAAAACCTGCAACATCTCCCTTCATACCTGGCCACCAATACTGGCAGGGTAGATCACGATACATCTTGGTGACGCCAGTTTGAACTGCCTAGACTGAGGATTGAAGGTCTCGCATCAACTCCTCGTGTATATCTACTAGCACCCATACGTGTCCCTGAAAACGCAAGATCTCATCCTTGCCTATAGTCCATCCGGGAAGAGGGTCCTCTCCTGACACGCTACAGAAGATAGGAAAGTCTGCCCCTGTCTATTGTGCACCTACAAATGAATCTTAGAGAATAGAGCCATAAGCTTTCACTCACTACTAGTCTCCAGAACTGCCTGTATCTGAGTCCTCCTGCTCAGTGCATCAGCCACTGCATTTCCTTTCCCATGCGTTTAAGCAAGCTCGAAATCGAAAGACTGCAGGTACTCAACCCACCTCTGTTGTATCAGATTCAAGTCACACTACGTGAAGATGTACTTGAGGCTCTTTTGGTCAGTATACACCACAAAATTCTCTCCTAGAAGATAATGTCTCCAACATCGCAAGTCATGAACAAATGCATCCAACTCTAGGTCGTGCGTAGGATAGTTCCTCTCACATGCCTTAAACCACTGAGATCCATACACAACAACACGATCCTTCTGCATAAGTATTACTCTATGCCCAATGCCAGATGCATCACCAAAAACTATATAACTCTTTCCCGGCTCTGGAAATACTAGAATCAGTGCTGAAGTCAATCTCCATTTTAGCTTCTGGAAGGCTGAATCGCAGGCTTCTGACCAAACATACTTCACCCCTTTCTTAGTCAAGCCCGTCAGCGGTGCTTCTAGGCATGAGAAGTCCTGTATAAATATCTTGTAGTAACCAGCCGGCCCTAAGAAACATCGTAGCTCGAAGACGTTCTTCAGCTGCTCCCCGGTGACTACTGCTCTCACCTTCTCTGGGTCTACTCATACTCATGTCTCTGAGAGGACATGACCCAGGAAGTGAGCCTTGTCCATCCAAAAGTGGCACTTTGAGAGCTTAGCATATAACTGATGCTCCCTCAGTGTACTCAAAATGATCTCAATATGGGTACCATGGTTGTGTTGAGTGTGAGAGTACAACAAGATGTCGTCCAAGAAAACCACCACGAAGGAATCCATGTAAGTATGGAAAAAACTGTTCATCAGCGCCACAAGAACTATTGGTGCGTTCGTGAGCCCGAACGGCATAACCAAATACTCATACAGACCATACATACTCCGGAAGGCTGTAAGAGGTATATCATATGGTATAACATGCAACTCATGGTAGCCGGATCTCAAGTTAATCTTCGAGAACACTCTGGATCCTAGAATCTAATCAAAGAGATCATTTATCTGTGGCAATGTATATCAGTTCTTGACCATCAACTGGTTCAACTTCGAATAATCCACACAAAGCCTAAGGGTGTCGTCTTCCTTCGTCGCAAAGAGGACAGGATAACCCCAAGGAGAAGTACTGGGTCGGATGAAACCCCTTGTCTTCAACTCCTCCAACTGCTTCATGAGCTTCTGAAACTCAGGTGTTGCCATCCTATAAGGAGGAATGGACACCAGTGCCGCTCCTGACACAACCTCAATAGAAAAGTCTACCTTTTTCTCTGGTGGAAAACTTGAAAAGTCTTCTGAAAAGAGATTTGGAAAGCGATTAACCATTGGAGGAAAATATACTGGAGAGGTCTCGTGGTCATTCATATATGAGATAGAAATATGGGACGTAACACTACCAAACCAAGATGCTCTGGTTCAGCTCTGCTCACTTGGACATCCCATTCTCCCTTGTGAAGAAAAGATCTGCCCTCTGGTGATGTAAAACTCACCCTATGGTGATAGAAATCGACAAAGGCCTGGATGGGAACTAACCAGTCTATCCTGAGAATGAAATAATAGCCTACCATCTCCAAGACATAGAGACTCCACAAAAAACAACACCCACCAACCTCAAGGGGGAAGTCTAAGCACTGACACACGCTAGCAGTTCCAATTCCCAAGGGAGTGTCTAGCATCATCATATCCTCATAAGTATAAATAGTAAGTCTAAGGATTTCTATAGTATGAACTGAAATAAAGCTATGAGAAGCTCCTATATCGAAAAGTGCAGAGGATAAAACTGAGGCTACTAAAATCTTACCTTGAACTGTAGAAGGTCCAAGATCCTTCTCCTGATGAATCTGCTCTACAGAAATAATCTGGCATGTACCGAGGCCCTATGTGGCAGCATGAGATCCCTATACTTCTCCTCCTTGAGCCTGACCACTACGTCTACGACCTCTACACTAGCTTGAATGGCTAGGAGAACTCCATCCCCCAGTCTGTTGCGGAACTGGTAATCCTTCTCTTGTACATAGAGTCGAAACTGATCCTCCTTCACTAGCTGTTGGTAGAGGAACCTTGCAGAAGCGTTGCAGATGACCCATCTTGCCCCAATATTGGAACTCCAATGGGTCCCTCGGGCAGTGGGACTTCTTATGCCCACTTCTTTCACACTGATAACATACCACTTCTTTGTTATAGGGAAGATCACGTTTACCAGAAGGAATACCTCGCTTCCTCGAGTCACCTCGTGTAGACTCTCGATGGAGCTTCCTGCTGTCTGTCTGGAGAGAATCATCCCTTGACGCTAAACCATCATGGTCCACACTTCCAGCCTCCCTTCGGTTTCTCTCCATAATCTGTGCCCGGTTGACTATCAGAGTGATAGAAGTCAACTAAAATGCATTCACCTATGACCTTATCTCCGGTTTGAGGCCTTCCTCAAACTTCCTTGCGAAAAAAAACTTGTCATTCCCCAGAATAGGAGTGAAATTATGTAACTCTATAAAGCGGGAGGAATAATCCATAACTGTGAGAGTACCCTGCTGCAGGTTCATGAACTCTCTGGCTCTGTTGGCCCTCAGCGTCGCTGGTAGAAGTAGTCGTAGAACGTACGCTGAAACTCATCCCAAGCCATAGCTTGTTGGCGCCCTATCTGCGAAACCACATCCCACCATCTCTTGGAGGAATCTCATAGCATATAAGTTACAAGCTTCACTCTCCTCTATAGAGGTTTCTCCAGATGCTCGAATATGGATAGTATGTCATCTAGCCATGACTCTGCAGCCTGTGGTCCTCCATCCCTTGTAAACGTGGGAGGGTGCTACTACTGAAAAACCCGCGTCAGCTGTGCCATAGATGGGGCATCATACTGAGCTCCCTAGAAGGTCTGTATGAATCTCATGAAACCCTCTCTGAACTGAGCGTTTGCACTAGTGTCTGGAATCACTAGAGGTTCCATGTTCGGAATAATAGGCGGAACTACTAGTAGTCCTTGATCAGCCATATCAGGCGTACGGTCACTGCCTGGTTCCTGACGTGAAGCGGGAGGATGGCTTGGTTCCATAGCTCTGAAAGGTCAAATTCACACCTTCATTAACAATGAACACATATGAAACTTAATAGATAAAAATGGAACAGGGTGGAAGAAATTTAAAATTTGGGAAAACATGACTACACGGAGTGTAGTACTACCACATAGAGTGTTTCTTAAAGGTTTACCCTAGGCATGTACCTTATCCATACATGTCTGTGTAAACCACCTGGCTACACAACGTGTTCTAAAACTACACAGTATGTACTAACCCTTTTCCTCATTGCCCGTTCACCCCTACATGGCTGGGAACACGGACCGTCCCAGCAGCAAACTACACAGCGTGCTTTTCTGCTACATTGTGTATCCTTAAGATCTCTCCCATGTCTGTGTTGTTAGTCACACTGACTGGTACATAGACCACTAATACACGGCTTGTCAAAGGAGACATGGAGTGTACTTGACATGACTTACCCGGCCAATGTTGTTAGTGACACGGCATGACACACGGTCGAAACTAAACGTCGAGTTCCATACGGACACTGCGTTTACGCGGAAGGATAACAACAACCTGTGTTGTTGGCTACACGGCTGGCTACATGGTCAACTATACACGGCATGTTCCCAAGGTACACGGTGTGCACTTGAAGGAAAACCTCAGCCTGTGTTGTTTGTGACACAGCCGGATACCTATTCGAGACTACATGGCGTGCTAAGCTGGTACACGACGTGTTCCTACAAGAAACATTACAACCCTGTGTTTCTGCCCAAAACAGTCAGGGACATGGCTAAAAACTACACAGTGTGTATTCATAAATTACACGTCGTGTATTATGGTTATTTCCGCACAGTAGCCTCAGAACTGCACCAGATCCCAGAAAATATAGAAAACAAGTGTTAAAGTGACAAATTATGATCCATGGGGCCCATACTCCCCGCGAATCAAAGTTAGGCATCATAACAATGGATATTACAAGAAAAAAGTATAAAAATCACAATCCACCAAATTACAATCCTCGAGGGCCCATAACACATCTATGCCCAAAGTTTTTCATCCATGATAAAGAAGCTCTAAACAAACGATACCCTATCAACATAGAAGGTATTCTATCACAGCAGTTATCACAACAGCATGCATCTTCTATCACAATTCTATCACAACAGTATGAAAATTCTAATGCAATCTAGATGTCATGGAAAAATTCATGACATGTGATTTTCTAACAAGTGCCTATATGATGCATGAGATGGAATACCTTCATCTCATCAGGTTGTAATAAAATAGAACCACAATCATACAAATAGTAATATCACAAAACAAGTGCACCACCCAACGGTGAAATCAATTAAACTGTATCATTTACAAAAATTCGAAAATTGAAATATTCAAGGTAATATAGCTTTTCCCCTATACACAAGTTCTAGAACGCCCGGGCACATCTATTTACCATTTACCTATTCCGTCTTATCCCTGTCTAACGTCCCTAAATAGTAAGTCAATAGAAAAGGAAAGAAACTCCTCTGATACCACTTTGTAACAACCCGAATCTGGAGTCACTCAACTGGTTCCCCATGCCCAGTTTTCCACATGACCACAAGCGTATTTCCCAAAATGCCAGAGGCTGCCGACTAGCAGCGAGGTCCTTGTTGAGTTATTGGGGAAACTATGCCCTCATTTGGTAAGGTATACAAGGTAAAGGAAATAACAGACAATAGAGGAAGCAGTAAACATCATACAATAATTGAAACTAAATAGCGGAAGCAATGTATAATATAATAATTATGCAGTATGGTACATGTATCTAAGGAAAGTATAAAACACAACAACATGCTGAAATAAAACTGAGAATCAAAGTACAAAAATAAACAACAACTCCAGCAACATCGTAAGCCTATGCTTGGTCCTATGCCCTCTAGCTCCAACCAATAATCATGTACCTGAAGTAGAAGGGTCACAATCCATATCGACACCTATAACCATATAGCCTGTTTGGGCCAAAATGCTGGACCCAAATAGGGTGTGAGACTAATCTCATAAGCAACCACCACAAGATCTGTGACCTACATTCAGTGAGCAATATAGAAAAAGTAAAGGAAATAAATAAAACAGAGAAACAGGAGTAATCTAAAGTAAAAAATACTACAAATCTCTATTCACATTTATTTATTAATTTAGTACAATCATTTAATTATTAACCAAGGAATCTAGAAAACAGCTCTATATTTCTAAGGCAAATCATGTAACACAATAGGTATCTCAACAGACTACCTAAACAGCAAGCAGTACAAAACCCAAGCTTGTTCATTGGCTTGGTGGACTCGTTACAACCAGCCAACAATATTTATGGTGACTCTCTGGGTGGCTCACACTGGAAAACCCCTCTAGTCAACTAAACATACAAAGGCACAGACACTCTGGGAAGCCCTCACCGTCAATTCCCCTGTGGTCTTGCAACGATACCTATGGACTCTCTGAGGAAGAAATTACATATAATTCCCCCTATATTCTCGATACATAACTAAGGACACTCTAAGTAAGCACAAAGTACCATTCCCGTAGTTTCTGCGAATGATACTAATTTATAACAGACTCTCAAGGGAATCCCTTAATCGTCAATTCCCACTTTTGTCTACCACAACAGGTTCCCACAGCCCTGAGTAGTGTAGTAGTGCATAATCGACTCTTAGCAGCCCAAAGTAAGCTCAACAAACTACTTGGATAATAGCTAAAATGCATCAAAATAATATAAACAGTAGTAAATACATGAAATAAACTATATCAAGGCAAGCAAGAAATGCAACAAGGTCTGCCTCACAGGCAACCTAAGTCAAACGGTGATAAATAGTAAAAACAAGGGAAACACCCAAGGGGTGATCCTAGAACATTCTAATATCAATTATCAATCCTCTAATAACATCAATCATACATGAAATCTAAGTTAGATAATAATACAGAATCAAACCCTAACTCAAGATACCCGATACATGGGTATCCGACACTTTTGCACCAAAAACTCAAAGACATTCAACGTAGGGAAACATGCCACCTACCTCAATACTAGGAGATCAATATACTTGAACCTAGGCCTATTAATCATCCTATAATGGAGAAGATCTGTAAAAATCTCTAAAATGTTCAACCTCAGATAACTCTCATAAGAGATGGAATCTGAAAACGTGGACAAAGAAGAACCAAGAAATCACCGCTACGATTCTATTGCAACTGACGATGTTCGATTCGGATAATCGGTGATGGATTGGTGGATCGGATAATATTTGGCCTTCTCAGATGCTCTGGACATAATTAGGCAGAGAAGAAGATGAAAATTGATTTAAGACGCGACCCCGATCCGATTAATGAAATAAAAATAAAAGTACATGGCGTTTACTCATCCTTTCAGTACACTGCATTAAGTGGCCTCCACATCACCACTACACACCGTGTGTGTGGCCCAGACATGGCCAGAACATTGCCTCATGTGGGAGAAAATTACATGGCGTGTACTCATAAAGTACACGGTGTGTACTTAAAAATTTCCATATTTTCTTCTTTTCCTCAAAAATGACCAGGAACGAAAAAAACATCCCTGAAACGATGATCCGGATTCATACATGTGATATTCCTATCCAACTAAAAAACTACTAGTAACTTACATAAAATAAACAACTTCATAAAATGGTGAAAATAAAACACAAGAATGTATTCAACTAATAGATTGTATCTAAACAGTTATGGTAAATCAACCCCCCAATCTAGCCCATTCTAGAGTATTTAAAGCAATTGTCTGACCTAACCACACAAAAAATATAGCATCCTATATATTTTTCTCGGTTTTCCATGATTAATAAATGTAATAGGCTCAAATTCCATATCCCATGTCATAACCATATGATTCCACCTAAACAACGCGCATCTACTATGTAAAAAGACTCCAACAGAATGATTTGAACTAGTGATAGGAACATCTATGTTTCCACAACTAGAGAACTTATCAGTCCTAAAGGTACTTTAGAAATAATCATGAACTAGATAAGGTCCCAAACAAAAAGTCCCATGGGATCCATAAAAACTATTAGCACATATTATCCATAGCCCTGGGAGCACAAAGCATCCACAATATAAAAAAACCACTCAGTGTGTTCCTTAGCACCTCATGATCTTGAATCCACACTACTCAGTGCTAACACTCAACTATATGGGGTTTCACTCATCAAGATCATCCATTTGACCCATATGCACATCTAACTATAGAAACCCAATGGAGGAGATAAATAGATCAAAAATTAGGGCTAAGACATGATCCAAGATGTACCAAGGGTCTTCTCCTCAATCATTGTCGAAAGAATAAACTACATCAGACATTAAATCAAAAGGCCAACTCAATGTTTGAAGATCCAAAATCGAAACACCATCCAAATAGTAGAACTATAAATTCTGATCCACTCTCATCCAATAAGCATGAGTCTTCCACAACACTCTGGATCATAACATCCAAAAAAACAACTACCATGGGATTTCCACATCCTACCTTAGGGTCAAAATAAACTCAGGTCTCTCATGGTCCCCAGGGCCATAGAACAAAGAACATTACAACTAATGAGACCCCTACTATACCAAAAATATCAAGCCATGCCTATAAAAACAACCTCATCTGGCCCAAAGTCCACAATAAGAGTGGGACACCCGATGAGGGGGTCCTCTTTCACATTAAAAAGAAAGAGACACACTGGGTAATAAAACATCCCAAATGGCCCTAAACAACCTCCAACTAATCCTTGATAAAAAATCCACCCAACATACATCCAAAAGAATAGTCCCACCAATAGAGAAATTCCCAAAATTCCTCCTAACCACCTCATATGTAGAAGAGCATCAACAACAGTTCCTTAGCATAAGAAAAAAAACCATGACATAAGGGAATTATCAATAGCCAACTATGGAGACCACTGATCAATTAACTAAAAACTATCCCATAAGAGAATATTCATGAGTCCCTCAGATTAATCACAAATTATCAATGGTAACCAGCCATAACCATAATCAAAAGGCATCAACTTAGACTAAAGACACCAGAAGCTCTGATCTCCAATCACATAAATTAAACCTAAACTTCACTAACCTCTAACGACCAGTCCTAGAACATGGGGAAAAATAAATATCTCCTCAGAGATATAACATAATACATTCTACCAGAATCTATCCAAATAACCAAAAATAGGTCATCATGGCCCAATAAATATAGTATGACCCCCACTCTCATAACCTAAACCACTGGAGAATTCAAAAACTAAACCATAAGTAAAAACTCCCACTGAACTCTCATAGTCCAAAACACCATCCAAAGAGACTCTTAACACACAAAAATTTTCACCATTATGAACTATATGGAAAATGATTAAAATTCAATACCAAAAAGTAAAATTATGACTCCTGGTGAAAATATAAAAAATGGACCAAGGTGGGAAAAGTATACAGTTTTCACTTGGGGTACACTATGTGTATCCCCATAAGTCCTCCCTGTTCATGTGCCTCTATCCACTTGGCATGTACTTTTCCAAATTACATAGAATGCACCTCCTAGTACATGGCATCTAACCCAACATTGGTACCTTCTTGTGTACCTCACCTCAACTAGATGTGTACAATAATTACATGGTGTGTATTCCCACATGGACTCCCCGCCTATGTACACAGCCATGTACAACTCCTAGACATGTATTGTCACCTGGTGTGAATCTCACATAGGAAATGGTCGTTTACCCTATAAGGCCATATACCCCCACATGGGTTGTCTGGATATGTACATGGACACATTCCCAAGAACCCTAAATGGCATGTACCCCCAGTACATGGTGTGTAGTCCCAAAAAATCATCTTCCTGGAATATAATGAACACACAACATGTGTTCACTAAACAACACGTCATCTACATGGGTTTCCCCAAATAAAAACCCCATTAAATGGCACAAAACCCTCTGATCTTCCGAAGAGGAGTCCCAAAAACCTAAAAAATGTAGTAAAACTTGAAAAAAACTTCTCTATGTGGATATATAGTGAATAACATAAAATGGACCTACCTTTAGGTTAAAACCATTGAATATTTGAACCGGATCCAAGGCACTCACCCATCATGATTTGATCTACCACCGAATGTGCTCCTCAGTGTAACATCTTCCTATACCTATCCCACTATTATCCCCCCTCTCTCTATCTCTACCAATGACCCCAAAGGGGGGATCCCCTTGGTCTTATGTGGAAATTATTGAGACTAAGTTGGTTGGAAGTGGTTTTCCGATGTTGAATGAAGTTTCTTATGTTTGATTTTTATTTTATTTTTCATTATGAAAATTCAATTCACAATTTAATTTTTGGTTATTGGGTGAAAGGTGTACCAAAATAACAAGACAATACTCTTAATTGATAAGAAAATTCATCAGTTTTAATTTTCTATTTTGGAGATTTTTTTGAGTGAAGTTTTTTTCGAACTCATATTATGTCTGGAATGATTTTATTGATCATATTGAGAATTTTTATTAGAATATAAATATATTTCAAGATATTTTGTATAGAATCTAATGAATCTTATCTTTTTTATAAGTTTTCAATATCAAAAGTTTTTTAGAAAACATTCGATACAATCATTTTGAAAGAAAGGAGGAGAAAATGATTTTTATGTCACATGATGCTATGTCGGTCTCTATGTTCTTATCATCATGATGAATTGATTATATAAGTTATAGTTCATATAATAAGAGAACATATGATGTTAAATTCATTAGTACATAGGCTATCGATGTAAAAATCACTAGATGTAGAAATATTCTGAAAGCTAGAGTTTGAACTTGTTAAAGGCCAACATTTTATAAAAGTTTTGTTTATCCAATACATCAGATTAGATGATTCATCAGACTATCTAGTGAACTGAATGAATCAATCCATATTATTAATCACCAGTTATATAGAATATGAAAGAAAGTAGTCATTTCCAACCCTGATCCATTGAAAATGGTGTGCTACTGATCCATAAAAGGTGTTTATGACACATATCTATCAAGAGATTTTTTGGTAAAATCAGACGTAGAATTTCTTCATAGGTAGATTAGAATTTTTTTGAAACTAATAAAAAAAAATTTGTTTTTGGAACCGATGAACCGATATACATTGGAGACTGATCAATCAGATGATATTCTGAAATATTTTTCATAAATCAAAAATGTTGTTTGTTTTCAATTGGGTCAAGAATCATCAAATAAAAATTCACACTAGATTATAACATTGAACAATCCATTAGATGCATACTAAAACTAATAAATCATTGGATTTTGGAATTCATCAGATGTATTTTTCTCATTCAGAGGTTCTTTTGATAAGAATTTTAAAAGGTGAATTTGTTTGAAGTTGCTGAAGTAAAGTTGAAGGGTTATAAATTCTTTATTTCTTGAAACAATGTTTATGGGATGAATTTGAAATTTAATGAAGTTATAGAAATGATTATGGAAGAATAGTTTCAATGTTTGAGTTAGTTTGGAGAATCAGAATGGGGAGTCATTAGTTTTTTATTTTTTCAATCAGATTATGGAAATCAGAGTATCACAATGTATTAGAATGAAAATTGTATTTGACCAAAAAATAGAATTTATGTTTGAATCATGCTGAATTTATGAGAATATTGGATATTTTTCTAGAAGAATATATGAAATTTTAGTAGTGTGGAAATTTTCAAAGATGAGGTTGAAATGAATGTTAAATTCGTGTCTCTGGAATTTGGTTGAGTGGGAAAATAAAATTGGTTTCCCACAAATTCCATCTCTATATAACATATAAATATATTTATAAGTAAAACATACTCTAATAATGTTCACATGTAGAAGATAATGAGATCACTGATGTTTTTGAGGTAGATCAGATAAAAGAATTTTATTTATTTTGAGGTTTCTTGAGAAACATTTTAGGACAGAATAAGTGTGAAGAGAAAGCAGTGGTCCTGGTTTTTTGGATCTGACCAAGAAACTAAACTGATGGCTTCAAAAAAAAATTAGTGATTCATAATTTTTACCAAAGGTATATATTCATAATTTTTCTAAACTATGAAATTTTACTGAAGAATCAGACTGATTCATTGGACTAAGCCTTCAAAAAAGTTATGATAATTTGTGTCTTCCTACTATTGGGTATGAATGTAATGATATTTTTGAATAGTTATAATAGTGGAAGTTGTTCAATAATCTCATTGACCTATTAGGAAACAACTTTTGAAGGTTTCTTAACTTTTTACAAAATATCATTTACATCATTCATGCTAGAAAAAGTACACACACTATTGTATTGATCATAGTGCTACATAATTTTATGGGTATTTTCTACTTGTTTTATACTTACAAAAAGGATTGTTTTCGAGTGTATTTTTTAGTATTATATTGTTTCAAATCTATACCATGGACTGGATACTCTTATTGGGCAGTGAACATTATAAATACTTGTGTTCTTGTGGATGTTTAAATGTTTTGTTTTCAACAAAGTGATAATTCTTTAATAGGAGGTGAAGGTTGTTGGACAATAAGGATAATATAAAATAAATGGATATCATTAATTCACCCCTCCCCCTATCAGTGATACATCAATCTTAGTTGGTCCCTTTCAAATGGTACCAAAGTGATGTTTCCCTTTATTTACTCTTTTCTAAAGTTTTTTAAGAGAAATCTTAATGAACAATTTGAATTGTATGAATAGTAAAAATATTCTAGTATTTGATGGTAATAAATATCACATCTAGAAAGATATAATATTTCTATATATTATGTATTTTGGGTATGGTGTTCTCTAAGCATCTATAGTTTTATTTCCTACTCTTGATGAAAATGTTCCTTTTACATTTTTACTTTAGAAGAATATAGAGAATGGTGGAAGATCCAAGAATGATTTACTCTCATAATTTTTTTAAATTGAATTCCTTAGATAAAAGGAAATTGGAACTGCTAAAATTATCTTATAAAAGTTGAAAAAAATTTATGAATGTAATCAAAGGGGAATAAATCCACGTTAAAAATCTTGAGGTTGAAGTAAGCAGATCTCAAAATTGGTGAGTATGAATCTTTGGGTGACTTTTTTACAAGGTTGAATGATATTGTTAGCACCATTAGATATCTTAGTGAGAAACATTAATAATGAACTATAATTGAATATATCTTGAGAATCCTTACTTCTAAGTTTGATTCCAAACTTTCATCGTTGTAAGAAAATGATCTTAAAATTCAATCTTTGGATAATCATCATAGTACTCTCATTACTTATGAAATGATAAGGGATAATGTCATGAAAATAAAAGAAATACTTGATCCATAAATGTCCATTAAGAAGTCCTAGCAAGAAAAATATAATAAGATTATTAAAGATGAATAATTTGGTGAATCTGAATCCAAAAATGTGGTCATTAATAGTCTTGATTAATTTTTATCCATATTTGCTATAAAATTTTAAAAGTGTTACCAGAAATTATATATGGAAGTTACCCCCAAAATGTTTTAAATGTGGATATATTGGGAACTTTTCTTTGAATTTACCTAGAAAATTTAATGAAGAAGATAGCAATGAATATGATAGAAGGCCAAGAAGATCTTGGAAGTAACATAATGATAAATAAAAACCAAATTCCAAAGGAAGAGGTAAAAAATTGTCCAAATCCAACATGATAAGTATTTTGTATAAATATGACGAAGAAAAAGAGAACAAAGTTTAAGTTAAAAATTTTACTGACGTTTTTTGAGAGAAAACTTGTATAGCATCAGTTAATAATGATGAGTTTGTAAGGAGTAGTTCTAAATAAGATAAGATTGAGATATAATTTTATCTTTAAAAAAAGTTGAATTAATTTATTAGAAATATAGTAAGTATTGAATGAAAAATGAGTACGTTGAAGAAGTAAATTTATAAAAGAAACAATCAAGATTTTCATTCTAAAGAGAAACCTATGTCTCTAAAAGTATTTGATGCTCTGAATAAGTCTATTTAAAAAGAAAAAATTAGTAATGCACATCACGAAGTAATATTTAATACAAATAAAAAAGTGTTGGAACTTGTTAAACAATATTTTTCAAAAGATCATAAAAGAGTTACAAGTTTCAATAAATCTATCTGCGAGGTTTGTGAAATTTATGGAAAGGGTGAACCAAAGAAGTATCTACAAAAGTCACCTTAAAAGGATAGAAAGAAAATTGAAAATGTTCCTAAGAAATAAAATAATGAGAAAGTAATCCATGTGGCTAAAACCAACAAATTTTGAAATTAAGAAGTTTTAAAAATTTATGAGTCTGTAACATTATTTTCTACCACTTATGATTTCAATAATGTTGGGATGAAATATAAATTTCATAAGAAGATTCATGTTGATAAAAGAAATATCGGTGCACAAAAATTTTTTGGGGTGAACAATAAGATAATTACTAAAAAAATGTTCACAAATTTGAATAATATGGAGATTATATATGTAAATATTCATTCTATAGTTACTACTAGTATAGTGGTGGATTTGAAATTAGGGAAAAAATGTTTTGGTTTAACAAAAAACAATAAAATTATACTATGAATTTCTGAAAGAAAAGTTCAAGGGGAAGTCAATCCTCTTAATGAAATAATTCATAGATTTTTTTAAATATTGAAAATAGATTCCAATCACTAGAAATTTTTTTTGAAAACATTTAATAAATTATAATTCTTTCAAAGGAGTGTCTGGTTTTTTTATCAAAACAACAACATGTTTATAAAAGTTCTCAAAATTCATATTTAAAAGGAGATAAAAGGAAATAAAAAGATCTTGTTTTGGAAACTGATCTCAAATATACAAAAGGAGAATGAAGCTGGATTTTTTATAGTGGTTTTTAATCCCATATCATAAGAGAATTTAAATTTTTTAACAATATGAAAGATTTAGAAGTATGAACAATGAAATTTGGAAATGATGAATCTCTCAGAATTAAAGAACTTAGAACCAATTCTATGAGATCTATTTGTGTTGATGGGTTGAACCACAACTTTTTGAGTATTTCATAACTATGTGATGAAGTAAATACAGATTTTTTTGATAATATGGTTTTTTAAATGGTGGAAGATTTAAAGGTTGTTACAAAAGCAAACATACAGAAGGTAGCATGTTTCAAATTGGCGAACATTAAAATTTATGTTATCTAGTCAGAAAGGAATAAAATTAGTTGTGGCATAACATTTTAGGTCATATTTTTAAGAGATACATGTGAAAATTATCAAAGATAGATAGTTTCTATGATATTAATAATTTCTCAAGAAGAACATATTGGTGTTTTACAATTTTTTTAAAAATAATTATTACAAACATTGTTCATAAGAATGTTGATATTCATTTAACTTTTCCCCATTAAGTAACTCATAATAATATTTTTGGTATAGTGAGAAAATAATCAACATTCAAATATAAGTTCTTCATTTATTTTACTCATATTACTTTTAATATGTTTTGAAACATAAATCAGAAGCTCTAAAAATGTTTAAGAGTTTCAGGAGAAGATATGAAAAAGGAATGTTGTTATTCTATGAAGAAGTTGATAACTGATAATGATTATGAATAAAAGAATGAAGATATCATAATTTTTTTGAAAAAATAGAATTCTCTATGAGTTTAATATACAATACATTCCAAAAAATAGTGCTGCTGAAAGGAATAATGGATGTTTAGTTGGAATTACGAGTACAATATTGTCTGGGCATAGTGTTTCTCACTAATTCTAGAGGAAATCTATGAGAACAACTATTTATATTCATAATTTGTGTTTCTAATAACCAAATTTTCATATGAATCCCTATGGAATTTTCTAAGATAAAAATATATGTTTTAAACACTTATGTTTTTTTTGGGATTCCCTCCATCATTAAAAACAAAGGTGGATAGATTAGAAAGTTTTATCAATGAGGTGAAGATTGAATAATTCTTGTATATGCTCAGGAAGAAAGAGGATATATATGTTTCAATAAAGAGACATGAAGAATATTTTATTTTGTTGATGTAAAAGTTCATGAAAAATATGAGGAAGATTCTATACAAACACATGCATATGATAAAGATAAAGAGGATGAAAGAATTGTTGTTAAGATTTTTTAAAAGTATTCCAATAATTGTGATGCCTATAGTTAGCAGAATATAACATAGCTATTTCTAGTGATGAGGAAGAATTTCTAGCATCTCATCCTAGGATAATGAAGCATGTGAAATCTCAAAACATTATTAGTGATCAACACAAAAAATATCAAATAAGAAGAAAAAAATTTGTTTCCCATAATCCGTTTTATTCAAAAGTGAAGCTAAAATATGTTAATGAATATTTTCAGCATCTAGAATGGATTCATGATATGAATGATGAGTTGGATCAGATTGATAAGAATGAAAGTTAGGAACTCATACTTAAACCAAATTATAATAATGTTATTGGAAAAATGTGGTTATTCCAAAACAAGTTAAATGAGTATGGTGATGTGATAATAAATAATGAAATATTGGATTGCAAAGGTTACTCGAAAATTTAAGGTATTTATTTTTATTGGACCTTTTCTCCAGTGAAAAGGTTAGAAACAATTACAATATTTCTTTAAATTCATGCACAATAAAGTTATAAAATTTTTTAAATACATGTTAAATAATCTTTTATGAATTGAGAACTTGATGAATAATTTTATGTTGAAAAACTAAGTGTTTTATTATTGGGATATATGAAAGTTGTGTGCTAAAATTGAGGAAATCCTTTATGAGTTAAATCATGCTTCGATGGAGTGGTATTCCAAACTGGATACCTGTTTAAGACAGTCAAACTTTAAGAAAGGTAGAGTTGATAGTAATATATATGACAAAAAATGTTTGGAGATTTACTTAATTATTATTTTATATATTGAGGATATTATATTTTCTAAGAATGACAAAATAACATGTACAAGATTTTCAAAAGATATGAAGATGTTGTTTAAAATGTCCATGCTCGATGGAATGAGATAACATCTTGGCATAGAAATCTCACAAAATAGGAAATAATTTTTTTATCAAGAGAGGTATGCTAAGTAACTTATTATAACGTTTAACATGGATAATTCCAAACCTATTTACATACCAATTTTACTGGGAACTAAGTTGACTAAATATAAAGAAGGTAAGTAAGTTACTATGTATATTTTTAAAAGCTGGTTAGAAGTTCTTTGTATCTAACTACCTCATGACTAGATATTTTATATATTATTATATTACGTGAAACATTCTAATGTTCTCCAAATTAATCTAATATTTTGATTGGTAAAATAATTACAAGATATATCATAGGCAGAATAGATTTTTGAATTAGATAACATAGCTCAGAATGAATGTATTTTTTTGGTTATACAGATGCTTAATGGGTTGAAAGTGAAAACAGTATAACATCCACATTTAGTGGATTTTTCAGTATGGTAAAAATTTTTATAAGTTTTAATTATATCAAATACAATTCATTAACTCTTAAAATGTTGAATATAACTATGTTTCCACAAATCAAGCTATGACACAACTTGTGTGGATGAGGACTCAATTGTAATACTTACTTGTTGAAGTAATGTTACCTTTGTGTTTGGGCTATGATAATCAGATTGCTATATATCTTATAATAAATCCATAAAAAATTCCACTCCATAATATATCCATATCAAATATCACTTCATCATAGAGCATGTGTATAATAATGAACTCAAAAAGGACTATGTTCCTACAATGGAACAAGTTGCTGGAATTTTCATAAAACCTTTACCAAAGGAATCATTATTCAAACTGAGGTTGAACATGGGAATACAACCTATTTGTCTTTAGGTTTGAGATATATGATTTCCCCCCTCTCATCTAGTATTTGTATAGTGTTTTTGAGGGGTCTAATAATGATTTTTCATAAATCTATCCATTGTTATGTGTTGAACCTTTTAAGGAATCGTGTATTTTGGGGGATATGTGGGTAAGATGTGAACACTACATATAAGTCTACGAAAAATTATAATAGTTTGTTTAAGTGGATTTAGGAAAAAAAATTCATGGTAAGAAATAAGTTATGATACATTACATTTTGAATGTTTGAATAAGAAGTTTATTAAGCCATAACTTTTGGATAACATTGTTTTTCTTTCAATATTTTACATTTCCTATAATGATTTCTACCATGTAGGATTAAAATTTCTAATTTTTTATCCATATCTTTAGCTACAAAGTTTCAATAATTTATAAACACTAGTTTACAACAAAATAAAAAGGGGATGATTGTTGGGACTGATTTGGATGGAAGTGGTTTTCCGATGTTGAAATATTTTTCTATAGTTTGTTTTTTATTTTTTTATCATTACACAAAATCAATTAACTGTGTAAGTGTTGGTGATTGGGAGAATGGTGTACTAGATAGAGAAAATTAGGAAATTTTTTGATAAGAAAATATATCAATTTTGGTTATTTGTCCTGTATATGTTTTCTGAGTGAAGTGGTTATTAAAACTGATATTATGTCAAAAATTAATTTGTTTTTATCAAATTAAGTGTTTTAACAGAGTCTAAATTTCATTTAATATATTTGGTACCAAATATGATGAAGATTTTTTATTTTTTTATTTTTTTAATTTCATAAGTTTTATAGATAATTTTTTATCCAAGCATTTTAAAAGAAAAGTGGGGAAAATTATTTGTATGTAATACAATTCTATAACAATATCTAGGTTCTTAATATCATGAGGTAGTCATGACACAAGAAAGAGTTAGTAGAATAATAGAGAATATGAATTCAAAGTCTTTTTTACACAATTCATCAGTGTGAGAATCACCAGTTGTAGAAATTGTCTTAAATCTGGAGTTTGAACTTGCTGAAGTCAAGGGTTTTATAGAAGTTTCGATTGACCAATCCATCAGAATGGTCAATTAATTAAACTATGGGATACACTAAATATAACAATACATATTATTAAACATCAGGTTCATTGAACTTAAAAGAAACTTTTCACTTCTCACACCAACCCATCAAACACAGTGATCCACTGATCCATTAGAAGAGTTTCTGACACTGATATCTTAGGAAAATTATTGGTATCAATATTCCATCAGATGAATAATTTCATCAGAAGTAGATCAGATTTTTTTTGCTGAAATTTATTAAAAATTTGAAGTTGTTAGGACAGATGGAATGGCTAAGATTGGATACCGATCAGTGAAATAATGGTCAAAATTTTATTCAACCATTTTTCATAATGAAAAATTATTTTTAATTTAAATCGGTTCAATACTCAACATAATGATAATAGAGAACAATTTTTTGTATGCATAATGACTTTGATAAGTAATTGGATAGTGGACTTCATTGGATTTCATTTTGTTAGTCTAATATTTTGTTGAAAAAGTATTTGAAAAGGTTAAATGTGGTAAAGATAATGAAGTAAAGATGAAGGGATCTAATATATTTAAAAGTTAGAACAATGTTTATGATAAGTATTTAATGTTTAATGAAGTAGAAAAAATATTTATGGAAAAATAGTTTCATAGTTTAGTTAGTTTAGAGCATCATAATGGGGAGTCTTTAGTATTTTATATTTTCAATTAGATCAGGGAAATCATAGTGTCAAACATTATTAGAATGAAATTTTATCAGACTAAAAAATATTTTGGAAGATCAAAGTAAAATGAAGTTAGGATAAGATTATAGATAATTCAAGAAGAATCCAAAAGAGTTGAGAAGCCCTGAAATGGTCAAATTTGAAGTCATAATGAATACAAAATTCAAGTTTCTAGAATTTAGTTGAGATGGAAAATAAAATTTGTTTCACAACCTTTTAACTTATGGAACACCAATAAATAGTGGTAACAATACAAAATATTGTAGCAATGTTCATGTGCTAGAGAGAATGAGAGAACAAGAGTATTTCAGGAATATTTGATGGAATAAATGTTTTTGGATTGAGGTTTATTGAGAAATATTTAAAAACAAGGGTGAAAAGGAATCTATAGTCAGGGTCTTTTGAATTGAATTGAGAAATCTGAATGATGGTTTGAGAAAAAATATATGTTACTTGGAATTGTTTCTGGAATATCTTTTAAGACTTGTTTTCAGACTGAAGAATCATATTGAATAATTGTATTGATCCATCAAACAAGGTCTTCATAAAAAGTTTTAAAAGCTGCTAGGTAAGAAAGTGAATTTTTTTATTGTTGAAGAGTTACAATAGTGGAAATTATTGAAGAATAAAAGTGACATTTTCATAACCAACTAGTGAAGGTTTCATAACTTGTTAAAAAAATTAATTTACATCATTTGTGCTAGAAGAAGCGCATGAAATGATGTATTGATCTAGTGTTTTACAAGCATAAAGCTATTTATTAATTTTTTTATCCACATAAAATTATTATTTTATAGTGGATTGTATGGTATTGGATTATTTACAAACCAGGACAAGGACTAGATACACTTTTTGAGAAGTAAACTTTATAAATACTTGTGTTTTGGTGGATGTGTTAATTTTTTTAACAAAGTGATAATTATTTAATAGGTGTAGAATGTTTTATAAAAGAATAACAACATAAAAGAAAATGATTTCAGTTATTTAACCCCTCCTCCTCTTAGTGATAAATTGATATTGGTAGCGCCTTATCAGAAATACAATGGAAAATATTGTAGAAATAAATAAAAAACATGAAAAAAAATAAAAAAGAAAAGGGGGCTATACACCATCCCTAGCATCCAATGCCTTGTTATGCCCCTCAATTTAAAATTACCCCATTTTGGAATTAATCAAGGAGATGTAATATCAATCCAACGCTCCATTAAAAAGATAAAATTGAATGAATCAGTGTAAATGAAAAAAATTATATTAATTAAATATTAAATATTCTATGAAAATTTGAATTGTTCAGATTTTCACAAAACTTCTGTACTAGGTTAAACAACATATTCTGGGACAAACCTTCATCCAAAAAATTAGATGAGATCACCTCATAAGAGAAATTACCATTTCCCCTTGAACACTCCTAGGAACCAAAAGGTTCAATTTTCCCATGATTTCACCACCAGTGATGACACGATTCATCACATATTTTTCTCAATAGATGTTATGTATTTTATTAGAAAGTAATCCTAGTTCATGATGGGACTCTATCCACCATGTGATGTTCTCTTAGGTGTTAGACTTGAATTAATTTTATTCTATGTCTTATTCAGCTTCTACATTCCTACATTTCCATGATATTTTAACACTATGTTATTTTTGTTATGCCCCCATGTGATTATTTAAGATCCTTATCTTTTATGATATCAGGTTATGCCATTTTAATTCCACATAGTTCCTCATTATCATTTTTATTCCATTACTAGGATTTCTAGATCACCCCTTTTATATATATTCCTCTGGTTATCCTTTTAGTTTTAGGAGAACAAATGAATTTAGGATCTCATTATGGAATCTAAGATAATGATATATTATTTTAGTTTATTTTGATGTATTATGAACATATTATTCTAAAGACACTACATATCACAATATTTTTGTTGTGTTTATTGGATTATTATGTTTAAAATCAATAAATAATAAGTGTAATAGGATTAGAATGTTATACATGACTGAAAGTAAATATATATACAATACACAGCCCATATATATAACTCAACTAAGAATGTATCTCTACTCATGTATTCAAAACCAAATATATACATATTAATGAACAACAACATTACTTCCCATAAAAACACTATACTGTAAATCCGTTGGTATATAATGACTTTTTCTTCATGATGCTTTCTTAAAATGATCATAGAACCCATATTCTCTACGCCTCCTCAATCTAATAATTTTTATCCTATTTATCAAATGAAACCTAGATAATTTATTAAAATTACACATCACAGTCCCTTAAATTGATATCTATTCTTGATAATTCTCGCCCAAAATTATCTTATGAAGTTTCAATGTCTTATAATCACCATAATAAGTCATTTTATAAACATTATGTAACTATAAAGTTATTTATTTTATACCTACTAAAACTATTTATCTCAAAAGGTAGAAACCTTAAAAATGTGACCCAGTACTTTCCTGAATGATCAAATGGCCATTTAAATGATTCAAAAACCATCCTATCATACAAGAAACACCAACTAAAAACTCATTTTTTCATATAATCATATCATTTGAACCATAAACTTATAATTTACCTCACACTACCTCAATATTCAATACCCATACATGAAACTGATCTAAGGTTTCATTACACCCTAAACCATTAGATTGTTGAAATACAAACCTTGATTTCTACCATACTCACCACACACCATCTAATTCCATAGGTTTTTTAAACTACAAAAACATCTCCAAATTAATTTTTTTTCTAATATATCAAAAAAAAATTATCCCCTTATCAAATTTTATCTATATTCCCAACATAAATAAAGTACCAAAAAATACTAAAAATATTTTTTCACCCTCATATTGATCCAACTACATGTATATATAACATCTACTTATGTATCTATGCATTTATCCCAACACACAAAAAACAACTATGATCTAAAATTTTATCCCTTATTCCTACCCAACAGAATCCATTACACAGGTTTAACTAGAACAATACCACTTCTATTACAATAAAATAATGTTAAGTAATGAATTTATTTATAAAAAATAAATGTAATAATAGCTATCTTACCCCAAAGAAACCTGGAGTCTCATTTATATTATTGAAAAGTGTACTTAAACCAAAATATTTTACACATCATCTATAATTTTCCTTGAAAAGTAATATAGAAAATAAATAATTCTGCCCAACCACTTCCAACCTATATCAAGCCTTATGAAAAATCAAAGACACTTATTTAGTTATTTTAAATGTTAATAAGTATAAAAAACATCCCTGAAGTGACACACACAAAATCAACCATATTTCACTATTAGTAGGCCATGATATTTTTCCACATTATGGCCAAACCAATCATATATCATTGCCCAATAACTCTTACCAAATCACCCCTCTATCTTTCATGGATTATCTGTACATAAGAAGTAAACTGTGTCCTCAGTTCATCAAACTCCCATAGATTCACTAAATTACCATAGTGGGTTGACTTGTCCCTATCTACTTTCCCAATTATTTAGATTCTTAGAAATTAAGAAGACACACTAAACCTAAACTAAGGAAACCAAATTGGTCATATTCCTTGAGTTCCAATAATTTCAAACTATAATTTTTTCTTGAGGAGAAATAAAAAAATAAATCTTAATATGAAACCCATTATATCTAAGGTTAACCCTCCCAGTTCCATAGAACACCACCATTCATAAAAAGGTATTAATTTGGAAACCTATTTTCCAACCATTTACAAATGGATTTAATCAATAATGCAATCAATAATTGTAAAACTAATTTCACCTAGAAACTTAATTTCTTAAATTATGTTTTACACAATATCATTTTAACATAAATCTCAATCATTTTCATTAATTATAAAATGTTACTTTTAAAACCATCCTTACTATTCAACATATTTAAATTCAAAAATTTTACAAACCAAATTATTATAAAATATTTTTAGATTTAAAACAAGATATGTTAGGTTTTTAAAAGAATTTCATATCTTTAAAATAATAAAAGACCAATTTAAATACATCAAATTCGAAAACTAACACTAGAAAATCACATTGTATAAAAATAAATATAAACAAAAACTAACATAATACATGAGTTTTACCCATATCGTTTAATATTAAAATTAGAATTCCAAAAATATATACCATTATCACTAAAAATTATGTAAACCCATTTTAAGACACTTTAAATCCTTCAAAAATTATTTTCTCCCCTATGATCCATTCTGGTCAAGAACTTTTTTTCCCTAAAATAAAACATGTTTCTGTCATCATAAATACCATTCCAATTAAATATCAAAATGAAAATTAATATTTTCCATAAAGATTGAAAAAAAAAATTAAAAAACATGCTTTTCTCACAAAAAAAATTAAAAGATCATATGTGCCATTAAAAATTACCCTGAATATATTTTCTTTAGTTAAAACCATACATTTTCCTTTTGAGAAGAAAATTATACCTCCAAATATTTGATAAGGTTTTGTTTTCTCGACCAAAAAGAGAATTAAAAATAAAAAATCATTTGAAAATACATTATTTATTTCATTTTGTGAACTTATTTCATGAAAAAGTGTTTTAATTATAAATTCATTTTTTACATCAAAATTTTAACAAAACATAAAAACATTTTCCCTTGAAATAAAATCTCATTTAAAAATTTATGTACTATATTTAAATCTCAATAATGATTTTACAAAACCAAAAGGAATCATGGAATATTTTCATCAAAACAACCATAAAAAATCAATCGCATTCATTCCATAAGGTGCACTATACGCATCGACCAAATTTGGTCTGCACCAAATGAAACATTTAACCATATCTATTTAGTCATTTATAGATTTTAAATTATTCCATTCCCATTTTTTTATATAATTTTAAAAATATTCTCTAGACTCAATACTAGGATCAATATTACCTATTGTGAAATTATAACTAGTACCATAACTATAAAAAAATTATCTTTTCAACACAAAATAATTAGTGTCTATAATAGTAGGCACATTTTCATATATATATGTGGCTCTACAATATATATTTTAGAATAAGAATCATTATTATTCCAAATAAAAAAATATTATTTCAATAATTTAAACAAGAATTATGATAGTTTAAATTTTTAAATATATATCATGAATACATTATTGTGATTCATCATTGTGTATGAAACCTAATACCTATCTCAGTATATAGCACCCAAGACCCCTTACCAAGGAAAAAAAACTCATTGACTCATTAAATGATACATTATGTGTTACATTTTTTTTGATTAATTGAAAAAATGGTTCTCATTATAAAGATATCAATTAATCATTTTTATAGTTTACATCTTAAGATTTGAAACATCTTATCTCAATTCCTATTAGAAACTGATTGAACCAAATTGACAAAAATTTTAACATCCCAACCTTCTTTGACCACTAAATCCCAAACCTAAGCTTATTTTTAAAGTTACATGACCATTGGAGCCATCCCCTGAACACTGAAGTCTTGGTAGATAAGTATAATCACAAACACATACCATGTATAAATGAAAAACTACCAACCATATACCTATAGAACATGATAAATGGAAAAATTCATGAATTTAAATATATATATATATATACTCTAAAACATACATATAATAAGGATGAAAATATCATACCTATTATAATATAAAAATTACTCTAATAAGGCCAACATACATCAAATCCACATACTGCATTAGTATAAACTAGATATCCCTCATCACTCCATCTAATAAAATAAAAAAATGTTATAAAATCCTAATTCTCAAAATAACATTAAATTCATGTATAATGAGGTTCACATGAAAGGGTGAAGATGATATCTATTAGAAAACCCACAAATATTACCATATTCCCAGCGAATGAGAATATAAAATAAAAAACAATTGTGTTTTTAATACATGACCTAGAACTATGATGGTTTATGAAAACCAAATGAAATAATTTCACATAGTAAGAAGAAGAATACTTTAACATAAATCAAACTGACACACCACTCCCCCATCTATGGTAAAACTAAAAACCCTCACACCAAATTTCCTTAATGAATACGTGAGGGAATTTATAGAACATTAAAAATAATGAACAAAAAAAATTGTACCTTCTTCTCATGAGTGGGACAACTAAAAAACAATTTTACAACATCTCTAGAAAACCCAAAAGGGAAGCGATAATAATGTGAGAATTATATGATTCTTTCTAACCCATAAAATTAACTTATATTCAAGTAGTAATCATATACCGATTTCTAAATTGGATAAAGCACCAACACTAAAATTGGAATTACAACTCAAGTTTGAGCCCTCTACCAAACTATTCCAACAATAAAAATTTAAATATTAAATCCTTGAAACTCATTGTATAGAGAAATAGTAGAATCAAAAACCCATGTTACTCAATACAAAAAGAAATAATTATATTAGGACTCATGGAACTCAATGAATAAATAATAAAAAATATTAAAACCACTGAAATTGAATGAAAAAGATATTTAACAATATCAACATCCATAACAAACAACATTGGCAAATAAAAAATAATAAAACCAATTAAAATATAAATTTGAAATTTTCCTAATTTTTTTGGAAATCACATATACACATGAAAACCTAATAGTTTTATAGTCATTAATCCAACCCAAACAAATCACGTTTTATGAATAAAATTAAAACTATAATGAAGTTATTTTAATGAAATAAAAAATGGAATTAAAATATCACATCCAAGCCTAATAAATTTGGAATACAAATCTGTAATAGAATTGACCTACCTCAACTATGTGATAAAGAATAATTTTACCACCAAACACAAGTTCCTAGTTCTATCTAAACTTCTAGAATTCCAAGAACTAAAATCCTTAAAATATACACTTTTAAAAATGTATATTTCACCCAGAACCTCTCTGGTTAGGGTTACACCAAGATGGAATTGAAATAATTCAATAAAAAATGGAACTATAGAGACTCAACTTTGATATAACACCAAAATATCTAAGGATCCAAGGGAAGATGATATATAGGGAGAAAATGACACCAAATTTTATAAATGTCACCCTAAAGTTTAGAGCCTCATTTCCAATGTAGAAAAGTCTCTAATACCTAGATAAATTGAGCAAAAAGAAAAATCTTAGACCCATTTTTAAGTGAATGCATGGTATTAATGATGGTGTAGGTAACTGTTCAGTCCCTAAAAGATTAAATATATTAATATTCATGGACCTAGTGACCATTTAATTTAACCACACACTTATATCCTCTCTCCTAGGTTAGTTTTAAAGGTCCTTTTTCATAATAAGTAGTCCCATGATCATGGACCCACAAATACATAAATCTAAAAACCTCTAAAACAAAAAATTATCATTTCTAAATACAATAAAAAACTTAATTATACATTTATATAAATTTCCAACACCTCATTTTACATCCCTCCACTATTTTACCTAAATAAAACCAAATATTTTTTTCATCCCAAAACCCACACCCTATAGATAACACCACATATATAAAATTAAATATATAGAATTAAATAGGATATCTTTGGATTTTATAATAGTAATATATAATTTTTGAAATTGAGGTCTACTAAATCTATTATATTGAATTCCTTCATTAAATAAAGGAACCTTATCAAGTTAATTTTTTTACGTTATGAGATGGACAAATTTTAATTTCCATCAATATAATGTTTACAATGGTAAACTCATTATTTATGTTTCTTATTAAAATAATATTATGTAAAACTTAGTCTACACATCATCATATGATGTTTCACTAAACTTAATTAGTGTGATAACCATTATCTAAGAGTTGGATGAATGTTATCTCATATCATTCATTAATAACACTGTGATATAGTTTCAAGAACCATGATATAATACAGACCATAGTGTGGTAACTTTCATTATGTCATGTTTAATGGTTTAGTGTATATATCCATTAATATCCCACTTGAACGGTAATGAACCACCCCTCGGGGCCTATGCCGTGACTACCCCAAGCCCACCTTCCATAGGCCATGGGTTTGCAACTAGCTCCGGAAAGGGATATCCTTAAAATGGGAAATCATTTCCTTTAAACCTGTAAAAACACACAAACTAGAATGTAACAAGATGAAACCATAAGGTAAAATAGTTGTAGTAAAAGTGGATAACGAATGTAAGGGGCGGAATACAATCCCAACTAAAAAGATACAACTACAATTGAAAACATAAAACATATCCTAATATCGTCCACTAGGAATCCTACATGAAGGGTAGGTACACCTCGTCTCCCCATCTCTCCAAGTCAACCTTCACCGCCATCCACCATCAGTTCCTTGCTCCCTGAGTCTCAGTCAAGGCTGACCATCGTCTGCATAACACACAACAAGGAGCGGTTGAAGCCCATGCAGGGGTGAGTATAACAATACCCAGTAAGGACCTTGAGACCCCTGAAGGTATCTCTGTAATCCACAAAGGAAAACATCAAAAGAAGTACCACTAAAAAAATATCATAAGCATGATCTAAATCATGAATCACAAAGAAAAAGTGACAGATCACTCTAATGGTATAACTTCAGAGTTATTGGGATAAGGATGACTAGTTGTAAAGATAGATCATCCTATACATAGTAACTCTACTTTTGACCTGTATATGTCATTGTATGGTGACCCATATTGGTCACTAGATGGTGACCCGTATTGGTCTCCAGTGTTAACTCGTATTGGTCGCTCGATGTTGACCCATATTGGTCGCTGGTGCTGAACCATATCGGTTGCCAGTGCTGACCTATATTAGTCACCGGTGCTGAACCGTCTTGGTCGCTGATGTAGAGGTAAGGATGATTAGTCATACAGCTAGATCATCCCACTCTAGAGTTTCTGATGTTGACCCGCATTGATCTCTCTTCTTCCCTATGTCACATACAGCCACTGGATTCCCACACGAAGCACGCCTGATCTTCAGAAGACATTTCTCCTCAATCCATTAGTACTTTGTCAACCAGTACGAAGCCCCACAAAAAGCATACCCAAGGGACAACCCCATCATAGGGGTCCCAATGTGATAGGTTGTGCATCGATCGGACACCTGGCCTGTGAGATATGAGCCCATTTGTAAAAAGGGCCCAGTTGGATTCAAGTATGATCAAACCTAGGCCGCATGTCAAAATCCATCAAAACTCACTTATAGTATCTCCAATGGACCTCCTTTTCCCAAGGGTCCTTATTCCATAGACAGTGCATCGATCAGATGCCTGGTCTGTTAGTGACACCCATTTCCATGAAACGGGGGTGATCACACCTTGGTCCGGCCATACGTGGTCAGGCCTGCAAAAATATGACAAAGGAACCATTTCTTAAAAGGGTTCCTAAAACCACTGACGGTGTGTCAAATAGTCACCCGGTTCGTCAGTTATGAGCATTTCTTTATTCGGTAGCAAGTTGGGTCTGGGTCTGGTCTGACTTGGTCAGACCAGCCCGATGCAACGGGTCCTAGGGTTTACCTGACCCCACCCAGTTCCAGCCCATTAAGGGTTGACCAAGTTCACTGGGTCCGGCCTGTTAAGGGTCGGCCCAGTTCACTGGGTCCAGCCCGTCGGGGTCGGCCTGACTCATTTGTTGGCCCAGGCCACGGTTAGCCCAGCCCATCGGGTGGGGCTCGGCCCACCTGCACTAGACTGCTTGGTCGCCGGTCCGACCAGGTCCGCCTGAAGGCGGACTGCTCCTCCCAGCTGGCCCCATGGATGTGAGCCGTTTTGTCCAACGTGATGTAGCGCAATGCAAGGTCTGTGTTGCCCCCTCCTACAGCGACCTGCAGGCTGTGGCTTCTACCGCCTCTGGCCCTCGCAGCGCACGATAGTATGCCACCTTCCCACAGCTCATGGCTGGTTTTTGAGGGCCTCCTCCAGCCACTACCGACGGTATGGCACACTGACGGTTGTTTCTGCGGACCACTAGACATGTTATGGTGGTCCATTCTTGTTGTTGTCTGTGCCCATGGGCCTCCCAGATCACTACCGCCACAGCATGACCTTCTGTCTCGCATTGCCGTCGAATTGGGAAAATCCTCCCTAAATAATGAAACAAAAAAAAGCAGCGGAGGGTCCAGACTTTGTTTGTTTGGCATACTCCCTCTACGTTAGAGTTAAAAAAAGAGATATATAATTTTTAATTAGTTTTCAATAATAATGAACCCCATTAAAATCCCCCACAAAAATCTCCTAAAAAATTTAAGAGGGATGAATAAAATTGATGGAAAAACATGAATTAAAAGTCATCCTCTACCTTGAGAACCATTGGAGGTGTCACAGTTGCAGTAGGCAGAGCGTCCACGTTGGATGGAGTCACCGGTGTTCGTCAATTTCGGATCGTTGCCACCCGGGATTCCATCCTCCATCAGTGGATGTTGTTTCAGGACATCACCAGAGTTTCCTCGCTTGAAGAAGTCATGCCCAAACCCCACCCTGAGCTCCATTTATAAAGTAGGTGGAAAGGTGAGTAACACATTGATGAATTGATGACGTTTATTAATCGACCTAATTAATGTGTATCATTAATTGAAATAACTAAAGTGCATCATTAATTGATGTAAATAATGTTCCAAATTAATTATGCGAGGGGTTGTTATGCAACCAAAGTGTAACCATGCAATTAACATCCCATAATTAAAGGACTGGAAACCTTTTTGGTCCCTTCCACTGCCACTCAAGAGGTGGTAGGATAAAAAATAAAATTACACTTCTGTTATTTTATTATTTCATTAAAAGTTGAAAAATATAAATTTTTCTCCTGACCTACTAAGGTCTAAGTTAAGCCTCCCTTAAGCGAATCCTGGCATTGTAGATTCAAAGGTGCTCTCGTATTTCAATTCTGAGCACCGGTTCAAAAGATAGAAAACGCCGCCCATGCGTTTACAGAACGTACCTTAAAAAAGTTCAAAAATTATTAGCAGTCACCTTCAACCCATTCCAGTCAATGTTATGCTCTACCTAAGGGAAAGGCTCCCTCACGATCTCAACAGTACTCTCATATATTCAATCCGAGTTACCGTTTATAAGTTAAGGATTTTACAATAAAATAATTGTCCCTTAATTATTTTATTTATGGACAAAAACTAACTTCCACTGGTCGGCCACACAGGTCAATGTTAGTATCTTCCTAAAGAAATTATACCCTCACATGTTCGGTGGTGGTCTCAAATTTTTAATCTGATTCACTGTTCGTGAGTTATAATCATTTTAAAAATAATATAATTTTATTTACGATTTTTCCATTTTTGGGTTTTCTCATTGGAGGCATGCACCAACTAAACTTAAGTCATGCCTAGGGTAAAATCGTCATCCTAAATTCAATGGTGCCCTCATATATCTGATTTGGGTACCCATTTATGATTTATTCCTATTTTTTAGGAAAATTACTCATGCATGCTATTTTTATCTTAACACTTTTTTGACGGATCATTCTAGGCACTCCAGGCCTCAGAATCACATGCTGTCAGATTTTGTAGTCTCGTAATAATCCCAAATAATTAAAAAAACAAGGAATTTTTAGGGTCTTTACATGAATAAAATTTTCCAATACTATATACTGAACCTCACATCTCTTTGTGAAACTATCCAAACACATTTGTATACTATTATCATATAAAATCTATCACATTTTAGACAATGTCATTGTATAAAATTTAATCCTGGTTTAATATTTTATTGTATGACCCTAGAATCCATTTTATAATTCATTAGGATTATGAATTTCATAATCTAAAATTCTAAGTATATATAGACCTCTATAGAAACACCATTTCTTCCTAATCAAAAAAAGGGTATGGTTTGATATTTATCAAACATATTCATATATTCATATGAACATTTCCAAAATAATATGTATCTATATATATAATATACATTATTATATAAATCATTTATCTATGATATAGAGTTCACCACTTTGCATAAAACATTTAAATCTACTATAGGTCAACTCATACATTATTGATTCTCTAAAAAAACCCTAAATTGAATAGTTACATTACACATATTTAATCAAAGTGGTTGAGAACATAAATTTTTAATAAAATAATCATAAGCATTCATATCTTATGTCTAATTAAATTGAGGACCTAGATGTCCTTATTTTTATATAAGATTACAAATCTTATCTTAGTTAAACTCAACTAAAAATAGAGAACAATATACCCAACCACTCTTGATTTTCTTAATGTTAAGGATGGAATATGAATGGTATCAAAGTATGATATTTCAAATGATAAGTTACTTGTTAGTAAAAAGTAATGAGGATTCATGTGAAAAATACAACCCTAAGTATATAGATGGCCACATGAAAATCTATGTAATATTCTTTGGTAGGTCAGTCCAAATGACAAGAATCAACTTATTATCTCATGAGCTTACTCTATATTTTTTACAAGAATTTACTCATGGGAATTTTAACATATCATGAAAAATCATAATACACTATGATGATCATCAGTTAATAATAATATAAATCAAAAATTTTAGGGGAGTTTTATCATTATATTGTTCCTATAATAAGTATATCACACATAAATGAATGATAAATAGATATTTCCATTATTATAATACAATGATACATTTATAATGAAAAAATTATTACATCTAGTATCTCATGTATCAAATACCTAGAAAAAAGATATAAATTTATATATATGTTAAGGGATTTTTTAACAGATTCTCTACATTATTTTATATAGCTAACTAAATAATATTTAAATCACCCATGTAATTGATTTCTCAAATGATATGGCTTCTGAAAAGTATGGGTTATATCCATTAATGAGACTCAGGTTACTTTGACTAACAAAACGATCCATTTTATTATAGTAAATCCCAATTTCACTGAAAATTCTATAAACCACACCACATTAAATGATAAACTTATTGATCCAAATAGTTTCAATTATAGCATATAATGTAATGATATACAGTACTTCTATTATTTAGTCTATTATAGTGGGTTATTTGGAACTCTTGGTCACATCCTAGAATACGAGAAAATGAACCAAAAATCACACCTCTAATAGGTAGTGGATAGCGACCAACACTTTGGTATAAACACAAAACAATAAGAGGCATTTCATATAGATATAAAATTTCACCATTTATCATGAGACATCACCAAAAATTACATAAATGATACAAAATCCATGAAATATAACACATTCATATAAAAATATATTTATTCATCACATAGAATAATTATATATAAGTATTTGGCATGATTTAAAAAAAATAATTAGATAAAATAAAGAATTATTATAATATAAAATTTATTTATATGATATCTCATAAACCATATGATGGATTAATAAGATTCTTAATCCATTATGAACATATTTAATTTAATTAAAACATATATATATTTTTAGATAATGATTAGATATTAAGTAATAGATTAATAGGAGAGAAATTTTTACTCTAAAATTATCATAAATGAAGAATTAGAATCTTAGAAACATACCATGGATTGGGAATGATATCTATCACATGGGGTGATACATACTCCACTAGATACCTTCAAGGTGATAGAATCATCCAAACCATAAACTCTTATTCATTTCCTCTAAAATATTAATATATAATGAAAATTTTGTTAAAATATTTTTTAAAGGAAATATTATATATTTTAAAAATCATATTACCACTACTTTAAACTTTATCAACAACATCCAAAAATTACCAATATATCAACTTAATAGAAACAACCCCTTGTGTACTTTATGTCAAAGTCCATTTCTCAATTAAACATTTTGTTAATAATAAATTTAACATTTTAGCCTTTCGAGTAAAATTAATATCTATTCTAAAACACCCCATGGTTATCAATTTACCCAATAAGGAACATCCTTCAATTTAAATGCATGCTAATAAATTCAAAGACACTAAAAATATCATTAAATTCGAGTAATAATAAAATTCAACCTTAGGAGAAAACCTCTACTGTTACATTATCCCCACCTTTTAATATTACACCCTCTAAAAGAAAATAAACCATTGACATACCAATTAGCACATTAATTCCCCAACCATCCATTTTTTATAAATAAAACCTCTATAAAAAATATTAATCAGAAAAAATAAAAAATTGGAAACCATGTTTACAACCTAAAATGACTAGAAACCTTACACAATTTTAGAAGAAATTTTAAAAATAAATTCTTCTTAATAACATAACTAACATGAGGGTCATCCAAATTAAAAATTTATTTTACCAATAAAACATGATAAAAAACAAAAAATCATAAAACATAGAACATAATAAAACATACAAATCAAAAGGGCCAACTATGTTTGTATGGTCAGACAACTGAATAGTAAGATCCACTTAGAAAACCACTCAATATTCAATGTTTTAAGATAACCATGATAATATTATTTTAAATTGTGATGTATTTTCAAAACATTGCATTGCATCACATCAAAAGTTTACTATTTGTACCTATAAAGAGTCTCAAAATCCCCAGCTTTAAATAAAAAAAATGTTTGTAAAGACTATATCTAATCCTGGTCAATCACCTCATCAACCACTTCTCATTTGTTAATTGAAGAACTCATAGATAATTATTACCTGTGGAATATTGAATTAGTTAAAAAAATATAAACCTTATAAAGAAACATTTTCTAACAAAATAATCAAATCAAAAATTTTGACTTTCATTTTCCAAGATAAACACTAAATTAAATTCTTCGAGATTTCAGTAATAGATGGTCTCTATATTGGTTTACCTTTAAACCGTCACATAAAATTATTATCCCATTTTTAAAGACTCAATTCAAAGGTAAATGCATTTAATTAAATAAAATATCATTTATAATTTTTTCATAAAACCAGTAAATGTATCCTGACAGAAAACATGGTGATTGGTCCACCATTGTAATTATAAATTCAAGTCAATGCTTCAAAATAATTCAACTATAAAAGGTGCTGGTGAATAACTCGACCATGGAATTTTACATTAACTTTTCATCACTTCCTTTCTAATTCATATAATAACTCCTTATATGTTATCTTATCATAGAATCCAAAGAAACCATCAACCTGAATATATCTTATATTCATGAGACATAAACCAACTATATAGAATCATCTCAACACAATAAATTTCTAATATCACTGGAAATTAATTACATTATCCATTAATAACACTAGGTTATTAACACACTTTCATTTATCAATACAAGATAACCCTCCTTCAAAATTTTTACATCCATTTACCCACTAGATAGGATAATTACATAAAATTTCTAAAACTCTATTATATAAAATCATCAACCACTTATATTATATATTATCATCACACTAACACTTGATGACCATGATCACACTACCTAAACATATTTTTTTAACTTTTAATAGAAGTTAAATTTTTCACTGGCCTTCATCATGTTTAAATCTTCTTAACAATATAATAAATGACTCCATCATGTCATTATCACTCTACTATGGAAGATTACACCTAGGAGTGGTCATATTCACACCCTACTTCCTCCAAATAGTGAATACAATGAATGAACAGTTTATCAGGACCCATATCATGACATCTAAAGTGGAAAGTCCTATATATAAACAAATAACCATGATTTATCCAGTCAATAACTCAACATATTAAACGATGAAAAATATTTATACTATCAATAATATTTACTACTTAGAATTCAACTTCTTATGACCTAGTCACTAATCATTATAGTAAATTCAAAATAATTATAAAAATCCCAAAACAGCACACAGTCTTGGCCTAAATGTGGTGTGTCATAGTATTTCATCATGTGGTATCCCTTGTTTAGAAAAAAGAAATTTATTCATTATTTAATTCCATTTAAAACCATTCCACATATCAATTATCCAAGGAAAATACCTTTACATAGAGGCTTTTAATAGGATCATATGCCACTACTGTAAATATCATAGTTAGTAGTATGAATCTAATATGCTACTCTGGTCCCAAGGATCCAAAATTTCAAAAGAAGTCATGTGTGGCACTCTAATCAATAAAAACTCAATGGTATAATTATTTAAATCATATAAAATCACATAGAGTATCAAATATCATATTTTATGGAATTTTATCATTTAAAAAATTCATAGGAATAAAGATATAAATTCCAAATGCATTAATTAATTCCTTAGTCATCCATCATGTAATCAATATCAGAATACTGTAACACTAATATATGAGTCCACTCATGTCTCATGAAATTATTTTTTTAGATCCATGAAATATAATATCAGTTGACATATGTATATAATCTCATTGTTATAACCACAAGTTCAAAGTGGAACAACTCATTCTAGATCTCATAGACAGTGATGTGCATATTAATATGTCTTATTTCAGTCTATCTCATAAAGGCTATTCCTAAATTCCATTATATCAATCATAAAATCATAAAATCATGAATGTTATTTATATGATACATGTTTGTCCTTATTTAGTATCAGGATTATAATAATAACATCTCAGTATTGTTTTATCAAAAAGAGACTTTCTCTTGAATAAGACGACCACCCAAAACCTTTACAAATTCCTCTATTACAACTACATGAACTAGTGTCCCTTAATAAAATTAATAATAATTATTCAAATAAAGCCTCACATGTGTCTATCTAAAAACTCCAACCTAACACTCTAATACCAATATTTTATATCTTGGTATACTAGAAGTGAATTTCCCAAACCCACTTATAATAATCTAAGTGCTAGAAACTGGCGATGAGGTATCCCCAAAAAATGGAATTACCTCTAGTTAATGAATTTCACCCACTATCAGGAAAGACCATCCACATAACATATACATATGTATATATATAACATATATATCATATGATTATTACACATTTGATTTTTGATATTTCTATTTTAAATTAATTTATTACAATTATTTAATTTTGTATTATTTATATCATTTTGGATGATGTTTCATGATAGTAGGTAACATGTTCAATCTAGAGAAAATGTTTCCCATTATTTTGTGTGGATCCATAAACATCGATTATTATCCCCTATTCTATTAGAGGTGGGATTAAGGATTTCACATAATAGTATCTGAGAATATGAAAATTACCCTAACTGATAGCACATACACTTATATACACCATAAAATTAAATTTAAATATGATTTCATCCTTGTTAGTTTTGAAGATATCATCAATGTAACCACACATAATGTTCTCTTCCAAACCTTTGAAAATCATGAAACAATTATCAGTTACTTTCTTATATATAAGGGTGTTTTATATATTAATCTGCTGACCATAATGAGGGTTTGATTGGTATCTACATTAGTACAAAATTACTTTTTTACGTCGCTTTTTTTAGATTTTCAATGCCAGTTCTTGAGGCGACGTCTTTGAATGTGATGTTATAAATATGTTTTTTAATGTAGATTTAAATAACCTACATTTAAAATATTTTTTTCTTGTTTTTGTTTAAAAAACTATTTGAAATACTATTCATGTTAAAAAATGATGTTAAAAATCTATTTTTCACATTCGGTTTTCAAAAAATGACGTGAAAAATAGACATTTCACATCGATTTTATGAAAACTAAATTTAAATTCGTTTTTAACAATTTTTTTTAAAAAAATTGTGTAATTTTTTTTATCAAATTGTAGATAATTTTCTAATCTTTAATTTTATTGGTCATAGAGCTCAAACTAAGTTACAAATAAAAATTTAGGACCATTAGAAGCTGGATATATTTTTTTCCCGAAGAAATATCGAATGAGCCAACTAAATCTTCTTCTTGGAAGGAATTTTAGAATCTGAAGGAAAATTTTCAGTTTTAATAGTATATGAAGATTTATTATTCATTATAATTAAGTAAGAATCATTCAATGGTTTATCAATTAGGATAACTAATCATTAAAAGTATAAATCATGGAAAAATAATTTCAAATACCTTAATGAGATCACGAAAAGATGAAATAGTGGGTTTAGGATGAAGATCAAATGAGTCGAGTTAGTGGAATTATGATGGTTGAAATAATTTATCATTAAATTAATATATGTGTATAATTAAACGATATAAATGATATGGTAAAATAAAACACGGTATTATTAATTTTACACGGCAATCACAAATTTTGATGTCGCGTTTTAAAAAAAATGAAATTTTTCATTAGTGGTATATTTAAATAATCCTTCACATAGAATTTATGATAAAAATCAGTAAAATATATCAAAAAATTTATTTTCCACCTCAGTTATCATAAAAATAACGTGAAAAACTATCTTTTCAAGTCAGTTATTGAAAAACTGATGTGGAAAACTAGCTTTTAACATCGTTTTTTTTTTCAATAACTGATGTCAAAGAGATTTTTCAACATCGCTTTTCAAAAAACCAATGATTTTTTTAAAAACAATATGTATTCCATTTCCCAATATTGGGTTTTAATGGTTTTGGAGGTCAAATGTACTTACAGATCAAAATTTATGGCCATCGAAAGTTGGACTTCCCTAAGACATCATTTAGAGATAATCAACTTCTAATGGCCAAAACTTTTTATCCGTAACTTATTTTAAGCTCCAAGATAGGTAAAATAGATTCTTGGGAAATTAAATAAACTTTTTTTAACATTTGCTACATAAGTTTATTGAAAACCAATGTAAAAAATTTTCATTAATGTCGGTCATAAAAAACCAATGTGGAAAACAATCTTTTAACATAGGTTTTTTCAATAACTATTGTCAATGAGAATTTTTCAAATTGGTTTTTATAAAACTAACATGAATATGGTTGAAAATTTATTTCATTTCTAGAACTTCTATTTAACTGGTCATGGAGATAAAAAGGAGTTATGGATCAAAACTTATGGCCATCGAAAGTTGGACCTCTCTAAGACATCTTTTAGAGATTATCAACTTCTGATGGACATAACATTTGATCCGTTACTCCATTTGATCTCCAAGACCAGTAAAATAGAATAATGGAAAAAGAAATAATTTTTTTAATGTTTTTCATGTTAGTTTTTTGAAAATCTAAAGAAAAATTCCCTTTAACATCATTTATAGAAAAACCTACATGCAAAACTATCTTTTAAGGTTGGTTTTTTCCATAACTGAAGTTAAAGGGAATTTATCACATTGTTTTTTATAAAACAGACCTGAAAAATGTTATAAAACATTTATTTTTTTCCATAATTTCATTTTACTGGTTGTGGAGTTCAAACATAGTTACAGATCATAAGTTATGGCCATCAGAAGTTGGACTTCTCTAAAACATCATTTAGAGATAATCAACTATCAATGGACATAACTTTTGATCTGTAACTCCTTTTGAGCTCCAAGACCAATAAAATCAAATATTAATAAATTAAATACATATTTTAAAACATTTTTATGTCAGTAATCAAATAAATGATCTGAAAAGGTCATGAAGATCGGTTTTTCATGTCGTTTATTTAATAACCGATGTGAAAAAACTGATTTTTCTAGTCGGTTATTTCGAACCAATGTGAAAAGTCCAAAAAAAATTCATTGTTCACATCATTTATTATATAAATGACATGAAACAGTAGTGAAAATTGATTTTCATATCATTTATATAAGAACTGACATGAAAAATCAATTTTCATATATTGACACATCAGTTCTAAAAAACCAACGTGGAAAATGCAATGTTAAAAATATTTTTTGTACTAGTGCTAATAGTTAAAATAAAATAAAAATATATATTAGTTTTTATATGAGACATTATATTTATGATGGATACTTTATTTGAGTCTTATGGAATCAATTCCATGTTTCTATATTTAACTATTTAAATGTAGATTGATTCTTACTTACACGTAATGAATACATTATTGTTAAAGACCCCTTCTAGGAGTTCTTCATGTTAAAACTCTTTAGAATTTTAAAAACTTTAACTCTGTTTACATGGTCCTGAAATCCTTTTATAAATATCTCTATAGATCTACATACCTAGTATATAGGATGTTTCTTCGATGTTGTCCATTAAGAAGAAATTTCCCAACAATACCTTTACGGAATGTAAATTTAGGATATAATTTGTAATGATTAGTATCCCATCTACATACAGCACTAGAAATACCATAAATTTATTGACCTGGGCTATATGAACCCCCCCAGAAGAGTATCTATACCACATATGTCCCTCGAATATCACATCTAATAGGCTATGAGTTCACTACTAGCATCGAACATATAAAACACACATAATGGGATGAATTATTATCTAAAATACCAACAAAATAAAATAAAATTCAGAAATAACACCACCATATGAAATAAAATAACCTAATATCCAATAAATTTATAGAATCTCATTCATGGAAAAAATTCACCATGATAAATACCAAAATCAGACTCCTACAGTAGTGACTCCAACTCCAGAAAACTCTATGTCATGAGCTAATAATTTCTTGCATGATAACCAACTCTATACTATATATATACACATGAAAGGTATATATATATATATAAGTGTGGCCATATAAGTATACTCAATAAATTCCTACCTAGACTCTCTTTTGTAAATGTGAAAGAAATATATTAATGATTTGGTGAGAAAATAGTGGAAACGACTTGTAACCTATACCAGATCAACTCTCACCAAACCTCACCATGGAACACTCACCAAATTTGTATAATATTCAGAATAGTATATATATATATGAAGGAACTCCATATCCACATACCCATTAAATATGTCACCCTTATATACTAATGAATTATTTCATAATGTTACAATACCTTCAACATCCATAGAAACACATACCAAATAACCCCTTCATAATCAGAATCTTCATAACACAGCCACACACTACATACCATATTCACATGTTGCATCTCTACTACATAACCATAAACTCAAATTACATCTATAATACATAACCAAAAACTAAAACAACATAATTAATGAGTAATATCATAAATAACATCAACCATGTTCCATACTCCTTGTAAAGGTCTCGACAACATAAACATGTCCCAGCATAATCATCATCATGAACCATAAACTTAGGCCATCAAAACCTATATTGCATACCCCATATCAGAAATGTTTTAAATTATATAATATAAAAATATAAAATATTTAGTAGATAATGGGGATTGTTATAAATCTATAACACCTACATCCAAGATATTGTTGATACACCGAAAACACAAGAATTTTTATATTCATCGGTAAGGTTCCCTAATTTGGGTGAGAGGTCAAAAGAAATTAAAAATGTTCAATGAATATATAAAATATACAAGATCTTGAAAAGTTTTCACTTACTCCCATAAAAGCCATAGAACAACAACATAGAACACATCCTAACCACATCTCAACAACAACCACTACTACCATTAACCCCAACACATGTCAACTCTACTATCATAATAAAACAGCTATAATGACCACCAAACATCCCATTACACATTTTATTAAAATTTCTTATTTACATGTCACTCAACTACCAGAAAATATAAAATCATTAATCACATTAACCAATACTCAACCACTTTATTTATATTAATCACATTAAATTATAGTGACTAATTTTATACCTAATTTATATTAATTATGAAAAATAATCCATTTAAAATGTTTCTATATCACTACTTTATTCCACCACATTGATTTTCTATCGACTTCCTCGTTATTACCTCACACTTTAATTCAATCGGAAAAAATTGTTATTCCACACATAATTTTTTTATATCATATCATTAATACCATCACAACCCATCCCCATTATACATTCCATTTTTTGTAACATCATTCCATATTCCCAATAAACTTGTAACGATTCGCATAATTAAGGGTTTTTATATTTAGGTAAAATTTGAATTTTTTTATTTGGTGATGAGTTAATTTTGAAAATGGGGAAATAAATTGGTATTTTGAGTGTTCATACATTCTTAAAAGGTGTTTTTAGGTGTGGATTGAGGCCATATTGATCCCTAAAAGAGTCCATGGGGAAGTTAGAGTAGTGTTCAATTGGCTAAGCTACTGAAATATTTAGTACCATTATTTTCATGGCATGATGGGTGTCAATCATGTTTTTATTGATCTTTTAATGGGCCATCTAGGTTGCCAATGGGATATCCAAGGGAAGATATTTTTTTCCATTAGCATTCATTGTGTGACTATAGGGTTCATTCGCTGAAAATACCGAGTGGGGGGATGAACCCTCTTCCTAGGGGATGATCAGGGAATGACCCCCAACCACCACCACATTTAATGCCTGAAATAGTGTTGGTATCCCTATTTTAATTGGGATTTAGGGTAATTTTATTGGGGGTCCATTTTTAGAAACCCCTAAGTTTCAGACACCAGTCACACGTAAGGAAGGGGAGATTCTCTTGGATCTTCCATTATTCAACCTTTTTATACCTTCGATCCAGTTGTTTCAAAATATTTTCATCTTTTATATTCTAGGTAAGACGCCCTCTTTTATTTCTATTGATCATTTCCTTTATTTGAACATAATTTTTTGTTTATTCGACAAGATTTTTGGGAGATAATTTCACCAGAACATAGTTAATTCATCCCGCTCGTTACAGATTTCATGTGGGGCTTATGAAAGATGTATTAAGAGGGGTTATTCAAGTAACAGTTAATAATTTAACTTAAAGTGTGATTATCACTAAGTTTATTTATGTTTTTTTTTTGAAATTTTGGTTGAAATTTTCCGTCGAATCAATGATTTAATTTGTGGTTTTGAAGTTGCTTAAGTCTAGGTGTGTGTTATGAGTTTTCTACACCTTGTTTCTCATGTTTTCGACCCCAGGTGGTCTTCTAGTGTGTTTGGATACAGTTATGTTGTTTTGGGATTTTATATATAATTGGTTGGTTTATTAGAATGATAATATTTTTCATAAGATATGTGATGATGGGCCCAAATAATATTGGTATGAGCTTGAAGATGATTATTGGAATGTCAGATGAGGTGGGAGACCATGATATATTTATATCTCTTGATTATATGACGAATTTATGTTTGTCTTCCATCAATTTGTTTCGATTTGATTGATTTATGACTTGTGGGATATTTATATAAATTAGGATGTGATCACATTAATCTAATTGTTAACATAGTTCTCATATATTTATAAATTTATCAATAGTGGAACGTTGGTCAAATGAGTCCTTATGGCCTTATTTATTCTTTTCTTAGTTTTATGTGTTTTATTTCAAATATAAATATATTTAATTTTTAAAATTTGTTTTAAAAAGTGTTTCACTCAAATGGAATTTTTGAGTGAAAAGTGTTTATTTTAGAATGGATTTTGAAATGAAAATCCCAAATATTGCGTTTTTAGGGAAATTTTTTATGGGATCTAGATAAGAGCATACCATGAGCATAATAACATGTGATTTCATTTTTAAATGGTTTAAAAATATTATTTTACTTGTTTTTAAAAAGAAATTATGAGTGTCTTGATTTATTTATTTTTATCTATTTGACCTCATGAGGTTGATTTAGTAATGACCCAAAGTTTTTGAATGGAAATTACATTCTTATATTTATGTCATAAAATCACACAAAAGCACAACATAATGAACTACTAAGTGATAAGTTACCTTTAAACATAATATTGTCACTTCTGTGTTTGGAATTTCGAAAATTCGGCATACACGGTTGTGTTCTTGATGTTTTTTGGAGTCTAATAAAACAAAAATAATTTTTGGCGAATAGTAACCTACCCTAATGAATAGTAACATACCATTATGAACAGTGATATACCCTAATGAATAGTAACCTCACCTATGATAATATAAAAATAATATTCAAGTTAGAAGTACGATATACCTATATTTTAGAATGAGTTAATGAATGTTTTAAAAACTGTTTTTGATAATAAATTTGTATTTTAATTAAATATAAAAACAATCATATTTAGAAATTTATTTTTGAAAAATGGAATTCATTTTTGGATTCTACACGTTGAAAATTTGTTAGGGTGAATTTTTGGGATTTTTCTGAAATACTTGAATTTTTTATGAATAGTAGAATCTGATAATTCACAATAAATGCTAGATAATGGATTAGTTGAGTCATTGATGATGTTATGCTGAATTAATCCCACTTGGATCAAATTAAAATGACCCATTTACTATTCTTGGTAATTGAATACTTACTATTCCTTGTCATGGGAAGAAATAAGAAATTAATGATTATAATATCATGAAATCCCTTCTCTCCTCCACTATAAAAACCCCCCTTCACTCCCTCTTCTCTCCACTCATCTCAAGCTCCAAGACTTCTCTAAATTCTGACCAAAACTTTCCCCAAGGTCCTCCCCCACGTCCAAAATCTCTCAGCCTCCTCAAAATACCAAAACTTCTCCCTTTAAGAGGTTTTCAATGGAGGAAGTCTCAAGAGATAAATTCCTCTTCCCAAATTTATTCTTTTCTTTTAAGTTATTTTCTTTTTAATTTCATTCCTCGCCTCCCTTCACCATAATAGTATGACAAATCTAGTAACATACATGTACTGTAATTTCTTCATGATAGTGATATATTTCATTATCTTCTCCCCTTTCCCCACCCTTTTTTTTAATGAAATGAAAGCACCGTTTGAGATGTGATAATTTAGCACATTCAAGGACAACGATTTATCAATTTCTATTATTGTCTTTAATTCTGGTCATGAAACCATTTGTGTTAATCTTGAAACAGATTATTATATATTTAATATATCCTATTTTTTTGTTCTGTTATCTTTTGGTACAAATGGAATTAAGTTATAATGAAAAACACATTCTTTGTAATCAAATCCACCGATTAACAAAAACGATTATCACTAAGGTTATATATATAATAATTCGACATCACTATAAGTAACCTAATTAAAATTAAAACCATGTAATCTCCTGGATATTAACTAAAGAATAAAACTTTAATTCTGGAAAACCACTTTCATCTTGCATATAATCCAAACTTGAATATAAGTGAACCAATCTTTTAAAGCCAAGAAAACAAACGAGCCCGAACAATGAAATTGAACCTTATAACTAATAAAAAATTATTTGAATGAACTAAAAAGGGATATAATAAATAAATTACATATATAATAGGTTGTGGACTTATGAATTAATAATCCTAATTTGTTTATTCAGGTCATTAATAACAAGTGGATAACACCACCAGATTTGAGGTAAGGGATCCTCTCCTTTTCTCTCTTAATCAAGATTGTCCTCTATACTATGCCTTTATATGTGTACTAGAAAATGATGGGTTGTGTTTAAGAACCTCCCCCATACATCCATATGGATTTATAAGTGATTAGAAACCCCATTTCTCTCTCATCAATCCCTCCTGGTCACACCCGTCACCACGCCGCTAAAATCGTAACGAATTCTACCCGAACCTTCTTCGTTCTTTCAGGTTTCCTTATCTTTCTTTCAAAATGGAGTTATCTTGTCTATATAAGTGATTCTTATGACTTATGGTTATTTGTAAAATATTATAATATCAAGTCCCTTTCATCACTTTCTTTCGGGGATATACATGTTTTTGAAAGATTCCCTCCATGGAACTTTCAGATAAGCAAACCTATTTTAAGGGGACATCCCTAATTTTTACCCAAATTTCAAGTTCACTATATCCTCTATTTTAAGACATAATTGTCTTTATAAAATCAGTATTTTTATTATTAAAACCTTATTTGTTCAATTCTAGTTTTATATAAAAGATTTCCCTCTTTTCTATTTGAAAATATCCTGAGTGTTTTCTTTAAAACTGCACAAAAATGTTTTAATGATAATGTTTATAAAATACATTTGTTTATATGTGGACACTTATATTTGACAACACTTAACAAGTTATATGCCTATTTTACCCTATTAATGTCCTTGTATGTTCTAATCCTTTCCTTTCATGGACACTTTTGTGATACGCCCATTGGATATGTTTTATGTCATGATTTTGGTACCAAATTCTTTCCATGGGTATCCTTATGTTTATGAATATTTGATTATGTAGGATTATTTATGTGGAAAGATTATTTATTTGGATAGAATATTCCTGAATATGTTGAGATGGGTGTGCCCAGATAGCACTCCAATGCATTGGGTAAGGATAAGTCTCATGAGATGCGATGTGAAATTGGATTGGCGGTTAGCCTTGACACGTACTGAAATGGGAAACGGGATTGGCGGTCAGCCTTGAACCATAATAAAGATATGATTTATGATTCTTCCACATTTATATGATACCATGTTTATATGATCCCATGCTTATATTAAATGATTTTATATGTTTCATGCTTTGGATATCATTATGTCATACCTCTAAACTCATGGTCTGGAGATGTATCCTTATGTTCATTCCCTAGTGGGCATTTTCAGCTCATCCCTTTGTTCATGTGTTCCCCAGGGTACCCTATGAAAATGTAAGAGCGCAAAGGATGTTAGAATCTCTTTATGGAGATTAAATAAAGAATTATTTTTAGTCCCATGTTTTATGTTATATGTACCAAGTCATCCAAGATTGTAGACTTAACGATCCTTGGCTTGTACTCTGATGATTAATTATGCTTAAAATCATGAAATGTTTTATGTAAAAGGCTTGGGTCGCTATAGTTGGTATCAGAGGATGGTCTAGTTATTTTTGGAGATTATGAATAGAGCACCTTAGTGAGAACCTTATGGATGAGACTAATTATAATAAAGCATTCATAAATTTCGGTGAGTATAGAGTAAGTGGTTTATCAAGAAAATACATCTCTGTATGGTTACGGACAGGTAGAGGTGGCTCTGGCAAAGATATAACTAGGGGTAAAACCAGAAAACACCACTTTGAGCTAGACTCGAATAGGAACTGGTGCACAATAACGGGCCTTTCTGCACTCTTGGTTACGACACTCCCAAGGGATATTCTTTGGTAGATTCACTAGCTTAGTACAAACCATTATTAAGGGACACAAAAGCCCCTAAGAATATAAGTTAAGAAATAGATTAAGGATATCCTAGATATAAACCTAAGGAATATCAAGATAGGATGTATTTCTTCTTTATAATTTTATCCTTTAATTTTCAAATTTTTCTTTTTATGCTCAATAGCTAAGTATTCAAGACCTCTAATTATACGTTCTTTTTCATAGTTAATGGTGGGAAATAGAAGAACATGTTCCAACAACCAATGTGATAGGCAATGTGATGATTGCCCTAATGACATGCCCGATGTGATGGAAGCCGGTGCTCAAAACTTCATGGCATAACTTGCTCAGCTGGCTCAGGTTATGAATAATAACTTGAATCAAGTGTAATTTCCCCCACCTCCAAGGAAAGAGCAAGTTGCCGTAAAATACTTCATACAGAAAAGGCCTCCCATGTTTAGCGGGTCTTCTGATCCCCTCCTCACAGAACAATGGATTAACTCCATTGAAAATATTTTCTCTGTCCTCTAGTGCTCGGAAGAATATAATGTTTTACTAGAAGTCTATCATTTTGATGGGGAAGCTGATCAGTGGTGGACATTGATCAAGAATACGAAGTCCTAAGAGGAAATTGATTCCATAGATTGGGAGGAATTCAAGAGGATGTTTTCCAACAAATATTTTCCTCGAACCCTCTATCTCAAGATGGAAAGAGAGTTCCTTGGACTCATGAAGAAGGAAGATGAGTCCATCGGGGTGTATGAAGCGAATTTTACAAGGCTTGCAAGGTACACCTTTGGCATTGTAATGAACACCGAAAGCAAGGTGGGTCGTTTCTTTAGCAGACTAAAGCCGAGTCTATGAAAAGAATTGGTGATTCGAGACTTTGACAATTATGAGGACATTTTCCATTGTGCCCTCAAGGTTGAAATGGAGATTGGACACTCTCAGTGGTCTCATAGACCTAGTGATAAGAAGCAGAATATGGAAAGCAACATGGGTGGTCCATCAAAAAAATCCCATGATGGAAAGAATACCAACTTTCCCCTTTGCATGAATTGTGGGAAGAAGCATCCTGGTAATTGTCTGAAGGGAACCAAGAATTGCTTCAAATGTGGAATGTTTGGTCATCTAGATAAGAAATGCCGAAGGGGTTTGAAAAATCCCACTAATGTTGAATAAGAACAGATGGTTCAGATCAACACTCAGCCAGTAGTGCAGTGTTTTAACTACAAGGAGCTTGGGCATTATGTGAGCAATTTCCCTAAGCCAAGGGTTGTCCGAGGTAATTAGCAACAACCTTCAGGGAAACAATGAAGGGATTATGCTATCACTACTGCTGAGGTGGAGCCCAAAAACGATGTGGTTCCAGGTACACTATTTATTCATTCAAGAATAGATAACGTACTGTTTGATTCTATTTCTACGCATTCTTTAATATCATGCATGTTTAGTAGAACTATTCAAACACCACGTCAAAATTTGGAGGAAAAGTTATCTGTGAGAACATCGAATGGGGAAATTATTGCATTTATGGTTTATAACTCCTACCCAGTTAATTTTTGTGGACTAAACCTCCCAAAAAATCTTGTCAAACTTCCTTTAGTGGAGTTTGATGTTATCTTGGGCATGGATTGGATATCTTTGTACAAGGCCAACATCAACTGTCGGGAAAGGGATATTACTCTTCACATCCCGAAGCATCATTCGATTCATTACAAGTTCAAGGAGGAAGATGAGTCTCCTTTAGAATCTTTGTCTCATGTTTGGATATTTCTTATTTATAAGCATGCATGCCTATCTCAAATGAATGAGACAATGGATAGAATCATGCTTGAAGACATGCCCATCGTGAGGGATTACACTGATGTATTCCCCGAAGAGTTGCCTGGTCTTCCCCCTGACCGATAGGTTGAGTTCTCAATTGAACTTATCCCTGGATCTCTTCCAATCTCAAAGACACCTTATATAATGGACACTGTAGAGCTAGAAGAGCATAAGAAGCTGTTACAGGAGAATATGGAGAAGGGTTTGATACGCCCGAGTGCTTCACTGTGTGGTGCTCTAGTCCTCTTCGTCAAGAAGAAGGATGGATCAATGTGCCTCTTCATTGATTATCATGAGCTCAATAAAATCACTCTAAAGAACAAGTATCCCCTTCCACGGGTAGATGAATTGTTCAACCAGCTTCGTGGGGCAAGTTATTTCTCTAAGGTGGACCTTCAGTCGAGATATCACTAACTAATGGTGAGGAAGGAAGATATTCCCAATACTGCCTTTCGAATGAGTTATGGACACTATGAGTTCATAGAGATGACCTTCGGACTCACTAATTCTCTATCAATTTTCATGGATTTAATTAATAGAGTCTTTAGATACTACCTCGAAAAATTTGTGGTAGTATTTATGGATGATATTATAATATAATCCAACAGCAAAGAGGAACACGAGGAGCATTTGGAAACTGTGTTAAATACATTGAGAAGGGAGAATTTGTATGCAAAGTACCGTAAATGTGAGTTCTGGGTGGAGGAAGAATCATTCTTGGGGCATGTTATCACCAGTAAAGGGATATCTGTAGACCCTTCCAAGAAGATGGAAATTGAAGAGTGGTCGAGGCCAACTTCTGTAACGGAGATCCACAGCTTTTTAGGTCTTGCTTGGTATTATCGACGATTCTTGAATAACTTTTCACGATTTTCAAACCCAATGACCAAGCTGACACAAAGGGGAGTAAATTTCGTCTGGACATAGGAATGTGAAGACTGTTTCAAGAAGTTGATGAAGAGACTTATCACTGCACTGGTACTCACACTCCCTTTAAGTGGAGAACTCTTTATTCTGTATAGTGATGCTTCTAAGAAAGGATTAGGTTCTATTCTAATGAAAAATAATAAATTGATAGCCTATGCCTCAAGAAAGCTGAAAATCTATGTGAAAAACTATCCCATGCATGATCTGTAGTTGGTGGCTGTGATCTTTACATTGAAAATCTGGCGGCATTATCTCTATGGGTAAAAATGTGTGATATATACTAACTACAGGAGTCTCAAATATATATTCACACAGAAAGAGCTTAATATGTGCCAAAGATGATGGATAGATCTCATCAAGGATTATGACTACTCAATCCACTACCATCCCGGTAAGGAAAACAAGGTGGCAGATCCTCTAAGTAAAAAGGATCCTGCATCTTTATCAATGATGAGAATTGAAAAGATTTGATCTTCTTAGATTTGAAAAGGTTGGACATGGGAGTCATTAAGGGAAGAACATCGTCAATCCTTTCACAAATTATTTCTCAACCATCCCTCATGGAGAAAATAAAGTTTTCTCAAATAAAGGATGTGAAAATTCAGAAAAGGGTGGAAGTTGTTAAAAATAGGAAACCCTCTGATTTCAAAATTTATGAGGAATTATTTGAAAAATTTGGGACACAATTATATGTACCATCTAATCCAGAGATAAAGAAGGATTTATTGAATGATTCGCATAGCTCGACCTTATCTATCTATCATGGTAGTACCGAAACGTACCATGATCTTCGAGAACACTTCTTATGGGATAACATGAAGAAGGAGATTGCGGAATATATATATCAAGTTGCTTGGTATGTCAATAAGTTAAATCTAAGCAATAAAAGTCCAAAGGTATGATGTAGCCATTGCCTATACCCATGTGGAAATTGTAAAATATTACTATGGACTTTGTCACGGGTCTCCCAAATACATCGAAGGGAAATAATGTGATATGGGTTGTGGTTGACCGACTCACCAAGACATCCCATTTCATTGCTATTCAAGAAGATCTCTCACTTGAACAACTTTAAAAGTTATATGTGAAGGAAGTGGTGAGACTACATGGAGTTCCACTCTCAATTGTCTCTAACCGTGATCCAAGGTTCACATCTGAATTCTAGAGGATCCTTCAACATTCTTTGAGTACTGAATTAAATTTCAGCACGACCTATCACCTCCAAACTGATGGCCAATATGAAAGGACTATTCATACTCTTGAAGATATGTTAAGATCCTACTCCCTTGAAGTCAAAGGTGGTTGGGATCAGCATATCCCATTGTTTGGGTTCTTATACAACAATAGCTTCCACTCGAGTATTCAAATAGCTTCATATGAAGCTCTGTATGGAAAGTGATGAAGAAATCCAACCTGTTGGGAAGAAGTTCCTGAAAAAAAAGCTACTTGGACCCGATATTGTTCAAGAGATGACAGAAAGGTTTCAAGTCATCCAGAAACACATCAAAGCTACTCAAAGTCAGCAAAAGAGCTATGTTGACAACTGTCGAAGGGACTTGGAGTTCAACATTGGAGATAAATTCTTCCTTCGAATATCTCCATGGAAGAGAGTCATATGATTTGGGAAGAAAGGGAAGCTAAGCCCAAGGTATATTGGCCCCTTTGAGATCATTGACTACATAGGATCTGTGGCCTATCGTCCTGAACTTCCACCGAATATGGCTCGAGTTCATGATTTTTTCCATGTATCACTCTTGAGGAATTACATACTTGATCCCTCACATGTACTAAACTCAGAGGTGGTGCAGCTGGAAGATGATCTCTCCTATGAGAAGCACCAAGTAAAGATTCTGGATTGGAGAGATAAGGTTCTACGCAACAAGACAACCCATCTTGTCAAAGTGTTTTGGAGAAACCATATGCTTGAGGAAGCAACATGGGAATTGGAGGAAGTAATGAAGGAAAAGTACCTGCACCTATTTTTGGCTTAGTATATAAAACCAAATTTTGAGGGAGAAATTTCATAAGGGGGGAAGAATGTAACGACCCAAAGTTTTTCAATGGAAATTCCCTTCTTATATTTATGTCATAAAATCACATGAACGCACAACATAATTAACTAATAAGTGATAAGTGACCTTTAAACATAATATTGTCACTTCTGTGATTGTAATTTTGAAAATTTGGAATACATGGTTGTGTTCAAGATGTTTTTTGGAGTTTAATAGAACAAAAATAATTTTTGGTGAATAGTAACATACCCTTATCAATAGTGATATACCGTAATTAATATTAACCTCACATATGATAGTATAAATATAATATTCATGTTGGAAGTAAGATATACCTATGTTTTAGAATGAGTTAATGAATGTTTTAAAAACTGGTTTTGATAATAAATTATTATTTTAATTAAATATTAAAATAATCTTATTTATAAAATTATTTTTGAAAAATGGACTTCATTTTTTGATTCTACATATCAAAAAATGGTTAGGGTGAATTTTTGGGATTTTTCTGAAATAATTGAATTTTTTATGAATAGTAGAATCTGATAATTCACAATAAATGCTAAATAATGGATTAATTGAGTCATCGATGATGTTCTGCTGAGGTAAGCCCACTTGGTTCGAATTCGCATGACTCATTACTATTCCTTTTCATGGAATAATTTATATTCTTTGTCTTGGGAAGAAATAATAAATTAATGATTATAATATCATGAAATCCCTCATCTCCTCCACTATAAAAACCCCCCTTCACTCCCTCTTCTCTCCACTCCTCTCAAGATCCATGCCTTCTCTAAATTCTGCCCAAACATCTCCCCAAGGTCCTCCCTTCACCATAATATTATGATAAATATAGTAACATAAATGTACTGGAATCTTTTAATGCTAGTGGTATATTTCATTATCTTCTACCCTTTCCCCACCTTTTTTTGAAAGAAATGAAAGCACTATTTGAGATGTTCTAATTTAGCACATTCAAGGACAACAGTTTATCAATTTCTATTATTATCTTTAATTCTGGTCATGAAAACATTTTTGTTATGGTTGAACCAGATTATTATATATGTAATATATCCTATTTTTTGTTTCTGTAATCTTTTGTTACAAATGGAGTTATGTTATAGTGAAAAACACGTTCTTTGTAATCAAATCCATCGATTAACAAAAACGATTATCACTAAGGTTATATATATAATAATTTGAAATCAATCTAAGTAACCTAATTAAAATTAAAACTATGTAATATCCTGGATATTAAATAAAGAATATAACTTTAATTCTGGAAAACCACTTTCATCTTGCATATAATCCAAACATGAATATAAGTGAACCAATCTTTTAAATCCAAGAAAACAAACGAGCCCGAACAAAAAAATTGAACCTTATAACTAATAAAAAAGAATTTGAATGAACTAAAAAGGGTAATAATAAATCAATTACATATATAATAGGTTCTATACTTATGAATCAATAATCCTAATTTGTTTATTCAGGCCATTAATAACAAGTGGAGAACACCACCGGATTTGAGGTAAGGGGTCCTCTCCTTTTCTCTCTTAATCAAGATTATCCTTTATACTATGACTTTATATATGTACTAGAAAATAATGTGGTATGTTTAAGAACCCCCCCTATACATCCTTCTATATTTATAAGTGATGAGAAACCCCATTTCTCTCTCTCAATTCCCTCCTGGTCACACCCGTCGCCATGCTGATAAAAGCATAACGAATTCTACCCGAACCTTCTTTGTTCTTTCAGGTTGCCTTATCTTTCTTTCAAAATGGTGTTATCTTATCTATCTATGTGAGTCTTATTAATTCTGGTTATTTGTAAAATATTCTAATATCAAGACCCTTTCATCACTTTCTTTCAGGGATATACATTTTTTTGAAAGATTCTCTCCTTAGAACTTTCCGTTAAGAAAACATGTTTAAAGGGGACTTCCCTAATTTTTACCCAAATTTCAAGTTCACTCTCTCCTATGTTTTAAGACACCATTGTCTTTATAAAATAATTATTTTTATTATTAAAACCTTCTAGGTTCAATTCTGGTTTTATATAAAAGAATTTCCTCTTTTCTATTTGAAAATCTCTAGAGTGTTTTCCTTAATACTGCACAAAAATGTTTTAATGCTAATGTTTCTAAAATACAATTTTTTATATGTGGTCACTTATATTTGACACCACTTACCATGTTATATACCTATTTTACCCTATTAATGTCCATGTATGTTATAATACCTTCCTTTCATGGACACTTTCGTGATACACCCATTGGATATGTTTTATGTCATGATTATGGTACCAAATTCTCTCCATGGGTAACCTTATGTTTATGAATGGTTTTTTATGTATGATTATTTATGTGGAAAGATTATTTATGTGGCAAGAATACTCATGAATATGTTGAGACGAGTGCTCCCAGATAGCGCTCCAATGCATTGGGTAAGGATAAGTCTCATGATATGCGATGTGAAACGGGATTGGCGGTTAGCCTTAACCCATACTGAAATGGGAAATGGGATTGGCAGTTAGCCTTGAACCATACTAAAGATATGATTTATTATTCTGCCACATTTATATGATTCCATGTTTATATGATCCCATGATTATATTAAATGATTTTATAAGTTTCATGCTTTGGATATCATTATGTCATACATCTTAACTCATGTGATTGAGATGTATCCTTATGTCCATTCCCTTACTGGGCATTTTTAGCTCATCCCTTTGTTCATGTGTTCCCCAGGGTACCCTATGCAGATGTAAGAGCTCAATGTAAGTTAGAAGATCATTATGGAGATTAAATAAAGATGTTTTTTTAGTCCCATGTTTTTTGTTATATGTACCTAGTCTTCCAAGACACTAGACTTAACGATCCTTGGCTTGTACTATGATGATTAATTATGCTTAAAACCATGAAATGTTTTATGTAAAAGGATTGGGTCGCTATAGATTCCCTATTTTCAAAATTTCTTTTTCTTACTATGATTCCAAGTTGTTCATGCTTGGTGAGTACCTTATTATATGTCCATGATAGTTGTGTCTGTGGAATGTGGGAATTTTTCTTTTTGTATATTAATTATGGGTTCATCTGGATGTATGTGAAAACCCCCTTTGAGGGTTGACATGGATATTGAGATGGGTTCAAATGTGAGGTTGGATCAAATGTGACTATCACCCTACTGGTGAGTTAGTGAGCTTATGAAATGGGAATAGTTCTTTGTGTGTTATTTCATGTGTTTTCTAACTTTATTCTTAGGATATATGATGTATTTAGGTTGGGGATATGGTCTATAAGTTCTGTATCTCCATGAGTGATATGGGGACAGTGGGAGTATTGTTTGATGTATTCCTTGTTATATTTTAGGGTTAGGTCCCCCATGAGTGAGACGGTTTGTCCTAGTGCATTGATGTTGGGAAATCCATCAGTAATAATTCTAGACTCATGTTGTAAGATATGATGGTGGGACCATATTGAGTGATATGGGATTCAAGTTGTGATATGTTGTGTGTCATAGATAGACCCTACCTTTAGTGTGAAGGTAGTTTTCATATGGTGATATAACCTCCTTTGAGTTAGAAGTAATGCTTGGGTTCTTAGTGTGAGATCAGATAAGGTATGAAACCCTACATTCTATCTTCAAATATGGGTTTAAAAGTAGTGAGAAAAACGTCCCAGAGTCTTTAGGTGTGGATCTGGTTTTGGTATGATGTGAACTCTTCATTCCAACATGAGACAAGGTAGGCTTGTCCAGGTGTCTGGGTGGTTCAGTTAGAACATTATGAACTTAGTTGTATGTTATTATATTCATTGTGAATTTTTATGTTTTATTATGTGTGTTTCAGGAGTACAAATGCACTATTTATATATGTACTACATAAGCACCCACTTGATTAAATAAGAACTCAGTATTTTAGAGAAATTAGGGATTTGTATTGAGGTTTTTGACTCACTCCATACTCATGTATGAGGCATGGATTTATATACACATGGTTATATCTTATTGTTTTTTATTAAGACATAGGTATCACTTGAATCTGGACAAATGGTTTGGTTTTCTGGTCATTGAGACCAAGGATTCAACAGATTGGATTATGTGAGTTGGACTGAAGTCTTGTCTATTTGTTTTAGTTATCATTCACTATTTATTATATATTGTTCTATATATTTATATATGATACATTTTATTCAATGTTATTTTTTTGTATTCTTTTTGTTCTATTGATTCATATATATTGTTTTACTGCTTTTTATTTTAGACCGAGGGGGTCATTTGGATCCATGTTTTAGGTCTATGGGGTTTTTGGGATGTTTGTTATATGGATGGGTAATTTTGAATTTATAGTATATTTTCACATGACCCTAGGGTATTATTGTTGAGAACATACGAACCCAATGACTAATTTAAGCCCTTATAGCTAGTCGGTTTCCCCTTTCATATGTGTAATCATGATTGAGGTCACGTAGTATCCCTGTGTGGACATCATTTGGGTGGTCTGGACCGAGTCTTTACAAAATTGTATTAGTGAATCTTTTGAGATTGGGTAGTGTATTTTGAGGTGGAGTTGGGTTTTCGTGACTCAGGAGATAGATCAAGAACATTTATATCCATTATGACGTCTATTGAAACACATGTATCTAGTAGAGGTCTAGTTTCTAGATTAGCCTCTCTAGGATAGGGGACATGTTGTATTTGACTAAGAATACCAAGGTGTAATCTATGACACTTGGGTTGAGTCATTAGGCTCGTTTAGGAGCCAATGAACTCATCATGTATCATGATAGTGGAATTCATAGGTCATGATACATGTGCCTATAAGAGGTTTTGTTTTACATTTTTCATTATAAAAATCTATTATTAATCGAATAAAATTATAATATAACAATTTTTTCTAAAATGTATTTTAATTGGTGGTTATATTAATATGGATAAAAATTAATAGTATTTTTTATTTGAATTTCCATTTTTTTGATTCTATAGGGGTATGGTTTTTGGGATGTGTTGTTTTTGAGAAAAAACCATTTTTAAGAAAAAACCTCAATTTTGAATGAAAACTCAAGTAGTGGCATGGGGATTCCATGTAATGGCTTAATTATTCAATTTTTCTTAAAATAACTCTGGGTGAAAATTATTTTGAAATGGATTTATATCTTCGGGTTTTGAAGAAAAGTAAGGGAAATGGTTCTTGAAATTTGGTATTATGATGGTTTTAGAAGTGGGATCGGTATTCAAGAAAGGGACTAGCTATGTTAGGGATTTAGATATTTTAGTTTGAGTCAAAGCCCATGGATTCCATGGGGTGTTTTGAAAACTCCTAATATTTTTGGTGTATGTGAAATATTTTGAAATTGTTTCTAAATTAATGAAATGGTAACTATGTGAAACAATTGTTATTACATTTTTTTGATGGCTGGGGGAGACCTTGATGCATTAATTTTGTGTTTGTATTATGAGTAATTTTATATTATAGGAATCTAAGTGAGGTTATTTATTTTTATATGGTTTGTGTAATTTTATAAAAATAAACAAGTGAATGTGTAGAACAAGTATCTTAGTTTTTAGTGTGAGACCAAGAATGGCATAGGTGTTTGGATATTGTGTACAGCGGGAATGTCACGATTGATTAAAGAGACATTCCTATGGATGGAACATGTATGGATGACTTAATTTGTCTCAAGTATCTAGAATTTAATTTTTGGATTCATGGATATTTCCCCTTGATATGTGTTTTGATTATTTTTCTAGTTGGACAACTTTGTGTTTGTTTTATACTGACGATTCTTATGGTGCGAAGCACCATTATCTAGAATAAATAATTGGTAGAAAATTATTACTTTGTAAATCACCATAATTATCATATCAAATAGATTTTAGTTCATTTAGTGTTTAGAATTTATGTGTGTCGTTGGGAACCATCTTGGTTCTTGTGGAATATTATTTTGTGTTTTGAACATGGGGGTGATTTGAGTGGTCATGTCCAGTCATTACAAGTAGTAAGAGATGAGACATAGAGGTGGAGATCAATTATTTGGTTCATTGGGGTGATGAAAATGATACTCATATGGTTCGTATAAAAAATTTTGGTGTGGTAGAAATACATTCATGTCAGAAGGCTCAGGGGCATAGTTGAATAGTTTAGTGGAAAGTTAATCCAATCGTGGGATATTGGAGAGTGGGTAGACATGATTTCGAGATGTTTCTTATAACAACCATTATATTTATTAAAAATTAATACATGGTTTAATTATTTAAAATTAAACTTTATAAAACCTCAAAAATAAATACGCCTAGTGTCTTTTGGAATTAGGTACATTGCATTATAATTTTATACATGAATCACAACATTTTTATTAAAAACTTATTTAACAAGATTGTGCTTAAAACTATATTGGATAATATGGGTAAATAAATAAGAAACGGTGATCCATAAATCCCATTAATGTAATAAAAATGGAATAATAGGAAGATAACAATACGTATTAGAAAAGGCATATCAATGATGCATAAAAAATGAATAATAAGGTGTGACAAATCATGACAATCATAACATGGGAAATGTATAAACAACTTAAAACACAACATCATAAACATAGGTTAGGGCTAAACCACAAAGAATTTATAGTGGAAAAAGTTCAATAAAGGAATTACGTGCACCCTTTCACCAACATGACATATCATTATACTAAACATTACCCAATGCATTGGAGCACTAAAAATTCTGGGTGCACCCATCACTTTCATTTCATTCTCATTCTTAAGTGTGTCACATAGATCATAAAACATGGATTCATTCATCATTATAATTTATTCCAATTTTAAAGAGGGTGGAATAAATATATGTAAGTCCAAAATAAATTTATATGTTCATAAAAGTGAACAACCTTGATAGGAAATGAGTATGGTATTCACTACACAATTGGTTAGGCATGGAAAATCACAGTGAAAATTCGGTAGCATAATAGGATTACTTAAAAATTAATAAAATGGAATGATAAGAGATAAATGGGTATATAATCACTTGTATATGAATTTTATAGTAATAGGGACATGGAAGTACATGTAAACACATATATAATTATATAATTAAGCCATACAATAATAAATAAGCTTGAATAAAAAGAGAAGGAATTGATGCTTACGAAATTTCAGCATGGTAACATTTGTACATGGGAGGGATTAATGAGAGAGAAAAGGGTATATAATATTTTATAAATAATAATTTTTATATTTGAGAGGTTTTAAAACATACCCCATCATTATTAATTAAAAATAAAAGGCTATAACAAGATAAATAAACATGGATAAAGAAGGGAATGGAAAGAACCCTTACTTGAGTGTGTAGATCCAAAAACATGAAAAGGGGATTCTTGAGTGGTGGGGAAACATTGGAGCTTTCTAAGGAGGGTAGGGAAGATTAATTACATTATAAAAAAAATTAGTGAATAGAAGTGGGAGATTTTGTGTATTTATATAGGAAATGATAGGGGAACTCTTTAATATTTTGCAAACATAGGTTTTGGACTCTATAAAATAAAATATTCAAAATGAAAAAACATAAAATGGTTTTTTCCTTTATTTCTTATAAATTGTGAATTTTTCAAATATTTTATTGGAATAATTTACAATCGTATTAAAATATTACCCTTTTTTATGTGGAGGTGAGTCACTATTTTAAAGAAATTAATTTAAAATCAAAAAATATATTCTATATTTTGAAGGATTCATAAAGGCATTATAAATTTAATACAATAAACTCAACATAGTGTTATTTTAATTTAAAAACATATATTTTGATTATTATATCCATTATTGTATTTATTACTTCATCTATGGGTCATTATGATGTCATAAAACCCACTATATATTTATATAGTATTTAATTTTTACCCAAAAATTTAACTGACTTAGAATATTATGAAAAATTATCCATTAGATAATTTTGAAATTACGGTTCTGAAAATAATTTCCATTTTATTTAAATAATTTTCTAAATATTTTCATTTTCAATTTTAAAATAATATTTTAAATTTATTGAAAAATGATGTGTTTTTGACAATAACAGTTTTTGAACCCTTCTAAAAAGTGTATTTCACTTTATTTACATTATATGAACATTTATAATTAATAAAAATTATTTAGTAATATAACTTTATCAAAATAATATTTATTTAAAAATTCCCTTAATTCATCAATTGAATTTTAATAGTAACTAAAAATCCAAGTTTTGTTTAATTGAAAAAAAAGTCAAAATCATTTATAAAGTAACAATAAAAAATAAATTCATTATTATATAATATAAATATTCATAATATTAAGGTCATTATACATATCCTTTTATTACATTGGTATACACCGTAAGAGGAAGGTGTGTGATGGTGATACATTTATGGGTCTATTAGGTGAATATGGTTTGGGTCGTGATCTCGATGAGCTTGAACTCCTCCCGTAAACACTTTTGCTCATGCATAAGTTATTGGATCTAATCTTCGGTTTAGTTAAGGAAAAATCCAAAAGATGTTATATCCCTTGTAATCTCTGATAAATGGGATTCATAGGAAATGATTCTACAGGTTGAGGTCATCACTTCCTTTGTATGAGTTAAATGGATTTGTTAAAAGCTTTATATTTATGAAAATCTTATGATCATTATTCAATGGCTATATTTAAAATGGTAAATATTCTTAATGGTATTATAAATAAAATAATATATAACCATGTAAGTTCATTTTTTTCTATAACTATATTACATAATAGCACATTTAGATAAATTAAAAATTGGAAACATCATTTATAACAGTTTGGGTCATTACAATCTTCCCCCCTTCAGAAATTTCTCCCTCAAAATTTTAATTTCACCCCTTAAAATAGATGAGTGTAATTATGCCTCATTAGTTCCTCCATATCCACATTTATTCTTCAAACACTTGGTTTCTCCATATAACTTTTATAAGGTGTGTTGTTTTATTTCATAGAACTTTTTCCCTCCATTCTAAGTTTTTCACCAGCTGCTCCTCATAGGAAATATCATTATCCAAAGGTATCAAATCTGGATTGAGTACATGGTGGTGTTAGGTATTTATTTCATTTCTATTGATACATGGAATACATCATGAAATCAATATAGTTTTGGTGGTAGTTCAAGTCGATATGCCTCTAATCTGATGCGGTCAAGGATCTCAAAGGGTTCGATGTATCTTGGACTAATATTTCACTAATTTCCAAATCTCATCACTTTCTTCCATTTAGATATGTGAAGAAATATCATTTCTCCAACATCGAACTCAAGGTCTATCCAATGATTGTCAGTATAGTAATTTTTTTTTACTATGAGCGCCCTCGATGTGCTACTGAATTGTCTCAACCTTTTCCACCATTTTATTAACCATTTCAAGTCCTAGATGTTTTTGTTCCCCAACTTCATCCCAATATGAAGGTGTTCTCTACCTTTTCCCATAAATGGATTTATAGAGTGCTATTTGCTTACTCAAGGGGAAACTGTTGTTGTGAGAGAACTCAACAAAAGGAATATGTTGATACCATCCTTCTTTTATGTCAATTGAGAATGCTCTCAACATGTCCTCAAGTTCCAGGATAGTCCACTCTAATTGGACATCAGTTTGGGGGTGATAAACTATGATGAATTTCAACTCAGTTTTTAGAGCATGATGGATACTGTTCTAGAACAGGGAGTTGAATCTTGGATCTCAATTAGATTCAATCAATAGTTGTACTCCAAACACCCTGAACACTTCCCTAATGTATATCCATTCAATTATATCAAGTTAAAATTCCTCTCCTCTCATAATGAAGTGTGTAGTATTTGTAATATGATCCACTGTGACCCATATAACATTATTACCTCATGATTTATTTGGACGATTTTAGACAGAGTCTATGATGATGTCTTCCAATTTCCATATTGGTATGGGTAATGGTTGCATTAAAACCCTTGTATTTTTTCCTTTCTACTTTTACTTGCTGATATACAGGACATCTTGATGTATTTTTTTTAATCTTCTTATTCATATTGTCCCAACCATACTATTCTTAGAGATCATGATACATATTTATGCTTCCTTGGTGGATAAATAAGTTTTATCTATAAGAAAAATCTAACAACTGCTTATTTAACTCAGGATTTGATGGTACACATATTCTTGACCCAAATATCACAAAACCATCATCATTAACATGGGAATCCTAGGATTTCATTATCCTTATAGATTCCACTTTTATCTGAATTCCCATATTAGCTCTTTGAGAATCCCTTAAACTCCCTAAAAGATATGTTTTATCAATAATTTGTGGACGGATTGATGATGTTCCTTCCTTTAGGATTACCATGTCCGTCCTTTCCTAATATAAAAAGATCAGATCCCTCTCAATTCTCATGAAGGGCAGAATTATTGGATCCATTCTTCTTTTGTCATCTTCCACTTTATCTACATTCCCATGATGGTAGTGGATTGAACATTAATATTATTTTATCTACTCTAACCATATTTTTTGGTGTATATTCAACTCTTTTTGTGCGAATATACACTTGATACTTTTTTTATCTGAATATATTTCTCAAATCTTCCTAAAGAGATAATGTTGAAAAATTTTCAAAGAGAATATCACTACATCCAAATCTAGAACATAAATTGGGTAGTTATATTCATGAACATTCTAATACATTAAAACATAGTTTATAACTCTTTAATTTTTACTTAACACACTTGCCAATCCCTTTTTAAATAATCACTGAATGACATGAAAAGTTATCCAATTTTGGGTAGTGGGAGCACTGGTGTAGAGAAAATCCTACATTTCAACTCTTTGATGCTTTCTTCATATTCATCATTACAAGAAAACTTTACTCCCTTCTGAGTTATCTTGGTAAGAGGGTTTGAAAATCATGAAAAATTTCTCACAAATCAGTGATAATACCTAGAAAACTCAAGGAAACTATGGATATCTGTCAGATATGTTGGCATCAGCCATCCTTCAATTTATTAATTCTTTGAAGGGTCCATAGATATCACATTTCTTGTGATGATATGTCCATGAAAGGGACTACGTTCAACCATATATCACTTTTTTGTAATTTTCATTAATATTTTCCTTTCACAAGTTCTTTAGCACATTACTGAAATGCCCATCATGATCCTCCATACTTTTGGAGTATATTAGAATATCATCTATAAAAACTACCAAATATTTTTCAAGGTAATCCTTAAAGACTCTATTCATCAAGTCCATAAATATTTATGGAGCATTAGGGAGTCTGAAAGGAATGATAATGAATTCATAGTTCCCATACCATGTATGAGAAGAAGTCTTTGGGATCACTGGTAGACTAATACCCTATAACAACGGTTTGAAACCATTGGTATAGGCCTCCAAACCATTGGTATATTCTATACTAATGGTTTGGAGAACTGTGGCCTAGTAAGAAGTGGGGATTAGTCTATACCAAAGGTTTTCCCAAATCCATTGGTATAGACCTATACCAATAGTTTTCAAACCATTGGTATAAGTAATAAGAAAAATCTATACCAACGGTTCCATAAAACCATTGGTATATGTATTTCAAAAAAGAAGCATTCGGTTGGTTTTAATCCCAGTAATTGCAGTTTATTATTGAACTACCCAACCAGTAAACTTACTTGACTTATGTGAACATAATTTCATAAATATATATATATATGTATTATCATAAATATTTTAAATTTTGATTTAGTTAATGTTCTCTCTAAGAATATTCCGTAAAAAATACATGTAACTATACCGACGGTTCTCAAAACCGTTGGTATATATTCATTTATTTTGTGACCTATACCAATAGGTTTGAACAAACTATTGGTATATGTCCAAATTAGTGACCTATACCAACAGTTTTGGACAAACCATTGGTATAGGTCCATATAAGTGAACTATACCAACGGTTTTCCCAAAACCATTGGTATAGATCTTATTTCTAGTAGTGTATATCATCCTTCTTCACCCTAACTTGTTTATATCCCAACCACAGATCCACCTGGGAGAAATTTTTTTCTCCAGGTAGATAATTGAACATGTAATCAATCCACAAGATAGGATACTTATTCTTTATCATGATCTTGTTGATCTCATGATAATTGATTCAAAGGTGCATGACACATCCTTCTTGAAAAATAGGACTATTAAAACCCATGGTGAAGCACTTAGTAATATGAAACCTTTATTTGGATTCTCCTTTAGTTATTTCTTCACCTTATCAATTTCCACAACAGCCATCCTATATAGAGACTTGGATATTATAAATTCCCAGTTTATAATATAGATTGAAAACTCAGCCTCTCAGTTAGGAGGAAGACCAAGAAATTCCTCAAGAAATAGATCAACATATTCCCTCACAATAGGAATGTCTTCATGGATTATCCTTTCCTTAGACTCGATCTTCTGATCTAGATATACTTCCTCATAAGAAAATAATATCCATTCTTGATATGGTGGTGTTATGGAAGATTCATCCTTCTCCTTGCATTTTTATAGAATTTGAGGATGATTCTCAATATAGAGAGTGATTTCCTTCACATGAAAATTTGTGTTGTATCTATATAAACAAATCCAATCCATGCCCAGAATTGAATCAAATTCTACTGATAATGACATGTTTTTAGAGAAAATTCATCCCACAAACTTTTACATGGTATGATTTATATACTTGGGATGCAATAATTGACTTAATTTCTATTTTCACTAACATCTTTACTTCCATGCCTTGTGGTGGTGTTTGAATTGTTCTACTAAACTTTCATGATATGAAGAAATGCATAAAACCATAATCAAATAATATTTTCTCAATTTTTGAATGAATAAATAGAGTACATATCACAAATTCATTTTTGGGATTCACATTGGTATTAGTGATGGAAAAATATCTCCTTTTATACCTTGGATGTTGTTGGTTGTCTCTAAAAACCCTCGGTTTAGTGAATTGGTTTGTAATGTGCACTGGTTTCTTATAGTTGTAGCAATAATAAATACACTGAGGGTTGACTGGAGAATTCCTTTCCTCTATTGTAGTATCAGGTTTTTCATGAAGGAAATTGTTAGATAGGTTCCCTTTTTGCTTCACAAAAATCATGTCCCCTCTCCCATTAAGAAATTTCCAGGGTTCTTCTTTCTGCACCTTTGGAAAGTGGGATGTTGAAATTTCTTGGTACAAGTAGATCTCTCTTCTGAACTACCTGAATTGATCTCCAATTTCTGAAACTTATTCCCATGATACCCTTGAGATTCACTGATCTCCATTTTTACTTTGATGGCACATTGGACAATTTACACATATCTATCATTGTAATGGATCTCTAGGTATTTCTGTAGGCTATGTTTTATCCCACAAAAGAAGTAGTCAACCTTTTCTCTGAGGGTAACAAAAAATTCGAAGGTGTATCATGAAATCATTGTAATGTTTTCCTCATATACCCTAATAGATTCTATAAAACCCAAGCTTCCACGGTATGCTTCTCTTTGAATAATGAATTTGCTTGCGTTGTACGCAACTTCGAGTTCTAGCACACCACGATCAATCAAACTAGCACTTCTTAATAGTAATACCCACTTTTTGAAATTTTATAAATTTTATATTTCAAAATGGAATTCATTTTTGTATTCATAATATCAAAATTATCCTAGGGTGAATTTTTAGTATTTTTCTGAAAACATTCAATTTTCGATAAATAGTGAAAAACACTACATTATTATCTAAAACCTACTTTTTATTTAAATAATTATTTATTTTATTTATATTTATTTTAGGTAAAATTTGAAACATAATACCTATATAATTTCATTGTAATTCATTGGAGTCATTTTATTATAAAATTAGATGCATAAAAGTTTATTGAACATTTTAACGTCTTTTACCCACCTTCTAGGCACATTAACAAATTTGCCTAAAACATAATTTTACTGCTTCTGTGAATTGAATTTCAAAAATCTAAGATACATTGTTGACATCAGTAATTAAAATGTGGTTCAATAGAATGAAAATAGTTTTTGGTGAATAGTAACTTTTGAATTTTATTTACCACAGTTAAAAGTAAATAGGATAATTAAATGTAAAAATGATACTATAATTACCCCAACACAAGTATTAATTCTTTTGGATAGGTTTTTATCAACCAAAATCAACCTTAGGAATAAAATATGATCCTCTTTGATCCACATGGATTAGATTAGGACATTTATTATTATTTTATTTAATGAAAAGTTAAAAGTGTTAAATTCAAATTTTCATAACTAAAACATTTTTAATATAGGGTTGTACATAAGATAAATTCGACTATAAATATTAATTATAATGATAAAAATATTTCTTACATAATGGTATTTTATATAAAATTTATAGACATTAAATAATTAAAATTATTTATGACATAATGATGATGCAGTAATTACCATATTAATGAATGATTAGAATAATTGATATTATAAATATCCAAATAAATTTAAATTGAAACTTTTGATGCATTAAACTAATTCTATATATTAATATAACATGTTAGGATTTATTTAATTTATTTTTTCCTAAGTAATAAAGTTCTTTTTACTTTCACAAAAACCAAATACTAAATAGTGTCAAAATTGACATAAATGGGTTTTTAAAACGAATTCTATATTATTAATAGATATTATATTCCTAGAAATATAAGGTTCAAACAAAGGACTTATTTAAGGTTATAAATGTCAATAATGAACCACTTAGGGTTTGGTTGGTTTTTTATAGTAAGTTTATTAACTATTTATTATAATAATACAATAATGCATGGTAAAAGTTAAACTATTTAACTAACAGTTAAATCTAAAATATAAGGTTAATATGGTGACATAAACCTATTAAAAACATATTGGTTTAGAGGTTCCCACCCCAGGCCCACCTTAACCTCTAAATTAATCCTTTTGGATCCTTTATAAACTGAATATGATTGTATAAAAAATTAATATGTGAAGTATTTCTTACAGTGACCATCACCTCTCTTATAAAAGTGTACTTCCTCTTCTCTCAAAATCACACCTCCAAAGCCATTTGGCTCCTCCAAAACCTAATAAAATATCATTCCAACCACCCTCAATTCACTTTAGAGGAATTAATTTGATCAGAAATCCAACCTAAATATTCTTTTTTATCAAATCAAAAGGAATAACCCGAAGAGTAGGTAATAATTCCACCACCTCTTTCAAAGTTATTTTCTTCTTTCACTTCCTATATATTTGTTGTTTCCATACTAGAATAATAGGTCCAGTACCTTCTAAATACTGTGATGTTATTATAAATATGTTACAACTATATTCATTATTTTATCCATCCTATGAATGACAAAGTCACCATACATGCGTACGTATGGCTTACCGTCTCCGCGTCATGGTGTAGTTTGTTATTAAACACTTAATTATTCGGATGGGTATAATAATAAGTATAATTTATGTAAATAATAAATATAATATTTTAATGATTCTTTATATATGATATAACATCCAATTACGTATGATTTCACCTTCAATATAATGATATTGTTGCTTGTGCATAAGTACAGATTACCCTCTCCATGAAAGCGATGAGATTCATTCCCCATCATAACCATTCAATAATAAATTTCATTTTATTATTAAAATGTAATGTTTAATAACATAATAAAATTATGTATATGAATAAAAGACACTCTATCCATAAAAAACATGACTTACATAACAAAACATATAAAGGAAAACAAATCAGTTAACACCTGCAACAATGATACTATTAAAATATTATTTACAAATCAATATTAGAATATCATATATGATATCATATTTTTGTATGTGGTTGTTGTATAATTTAATAACAATTATTTAGCTATAATACAGGTGGTTAATATACCCTCGACCAACGAAAAGTACAAGGTAAGGGTTAATTCTACAATCTCTTCATTATTTGAGGTTGTTTATATGTGAGTATCTACTTGGACCTCTTTATCATCTGCATCCGCATTTCTAAAAAATGTATTTCAAAACATTTTTATTATTTCTTATAATATGGTTTAAAGTCATTTATACCCTTATATTAATTTTTTTATAAATTTATTTGAAAATATTCATTCCATCATTTTCCAAAAAAAGGTGCTTTATGAACTTTTCGACAAAATTAAGAAAAGAATGTTTTTTAACTTATACGGTGAGTGCAGTTATTTTCCACCATTATAACACCTTTGAAGATTCCCTTACAAGATTATAAGAATATTTTAAAAATAAATGTTTTCTTTTATAATTATATTACTTTTAAATTATTTCAATATATACAGAGATATTTCTCTCAAATATTTTTGATTTCATATATTTCAACATCCTTTGATGGATTTTACACTTCATTGAATTTGATTTATTATGATATAATATTTCATATTTTATTGAATGTTTTGTGATATTTTTGACAGTGGATGTGTTATTTTTATACCATTCATGGTTTATGGTTAAATTATTAACATTTTGTATGCTATTTTTAATACTAATTTTTATGTTATGTTTCAAAATTTTCATATGAGGAATTAATTTGACTAAGTATGTGATGGGTGGAGCTCTCTATAGCTCCTTGATGCATTGGTATGTCTAATGATACCAACTAGTGTCTTGGCACAAGGCCTTGAAAAAATAATATTTGTAGTATTGGCATGAGGCCCAGACTATGTGGTTATTATGTCCGGCATTATGCATTATATAATTATGAAATTAGCTATTGATATTACAAGTGACTATTCAACTAGTAGAATATCCATTTGAATAAGTAAATGATATTATTCGATTTATTTTTTCCATATTATGGTAAAGTTTATGTTTAAAAGGCTTTTGTTTTAGTCCTATACATTACCTTAAATGTTTATTATTATGTTAGTTTCCTCTATATTGTTATCTTTACTAAGCATCTAAGATCACCCCTTTCTTATGTTTTATTTTTTCCAGGATGTAAAAAGTATATTATGATTAACCTGCAAGGATAGGACAAGGATATGAGTGTTCTTAAAGGGGACATAATATTTCTTTTTATTTCATGGTGTAATGTAAAACTTTTGTCTATATCTAGTACTTCCAAGTCTAGTAAACTAATCAGTCTTTAAAGACATGATCTGGTGTGATCATGCCAATGTTATGTAATAATTCACCAACTCTAGGTAACTAGGTTCAGGGAATTATAATTGGTATCAGAGGAATTTTATTACAAACCTTGGAATCTAGATTTAGAAAAACCTTGATTAGATAACATTACCCAAGATAGAATTTGAGGATTAGTATAGAAGAACTTCCCATAATTTTGGTAATGTAGAGATTTTGTGTATTTTTCAAGCAATACATCCTTGTCTAGATATTATTAGGTAGATGCAACTCTGGAACAGATGTGCCTAGGAGTGAAAACTCTAACACTGAGTTTGGGCTTGACTCCAGGTATCTTGGTACACAATAACAGGCCTTGTTTCACTCTTGGTTACGACACTTTTTGGGGATACGATTATGATAATTTACATTTTCTTTACAAAAACATTATTAAATATTTATGAGGAGATAATTCCTCAAATAAAATATTTTTTTTATGATTATGTATTGTATGCATAAACTGTTCAATTTATGTTAGGTGTTTTACTAGTTTGGAATTATGTATTGGGATTCATAAACTAATCTAGTGTATTCTATTGTTTAGAAATGGCGACTAGTGGAAGGAATGGAAACTATATCAACTCACATAATCCATGTAGGGATTTCCCTCCAACTCATGATAATTATAGTAAAGCTAGTGATGAAACCGGTGATTAATAATTTATAACCATACCGGGACAACTCACTTAGGTTATGAATAATAACCTTACTCGTATGGAGCACCCTGATCCAAAACACGGAGGATAAATGTTAGGCCTCTTCATGAGGAAACCACCACCAACATTTAGTGGGACTAAAAATCCATTTTTATCTCAGAAATGGATAAGTTCCTTAGAGAAAATATTTCACGCTTTGAGGAGTAGTGAAAGTTAAAAGGTTGTCATGGTAGTTTATCACCTCACGGGAGATGCAGAACAATGGTGGTCATTAATTCAAAATACAAAGAATGATGAAAAAGTATCAAATATGGAATGGGGGGAGTTTAAAGTGATTTTCTTAGAAAAATAATTTCTATGTAACCATCAAGCGGATATGAATAGAAAATTTTTGAGTCTGAGGAAAAAGGAGGATGAGAATATCGCAATGTATGAGGCTAACATTACAAGGTTAGAAAGTCATGTAAAAGATTATATACACAACCCAAGGATTCATATTGATCGATTATTGGGTGGGTTAAAATCATTTCTCCATCAAGCATTAGTCTTGTAATTCTTTTCATCATATGAAGATATTGTCTCACATACTATCAAGACATAAAATGAATTCTCTAAGTCTTTAGACTTTAATGAAATGTAAGAGAAGAAGAGATCTTCCAAACACTCTGGAAATAGAAATAAGGTGATGAAGCCAAAAATTTGAATTTCTATCCTATAGAAAATGTGGGAAGAAACACCCTAGTACTTTCCTAAAGGGAATGGGAGACTATTATAAGTGTCATGAAAAAGGCCACCAAGCTAGTGAATTCATGGGAAAGAAAGAGGTTGTCAATGTTGAAATATACAATTGTAGAGAAATGGGGAATTATGAAAACGAATTTCCTAAGAATCATGGAAACTTACCTTAGGAAAGGCCATGGGATCGAGGCCAAGATTATGCGATCATTACTACTGAGGTTGAAGCACCAAATGATGTGGGGGTAGTTAATTTAATTGTTTCCTCAAATTTATACAATGCTTTATTTGATTCTGGATCATCGCATTATTTCATATCTTCCCAATTTTTTAAGAAACTTAGTTATTTCCAATTATATTTAACAAGGGATTTGTCAGTCAAAAATCATAAGGGAGGTATCATTATAACAATGTTTTGTGAATCAGTTCCTATTAGGGAATATACGCCTTCTTTATCTACTGATATCATTTCCATAACAAGGTTTAATTTGATATAATCCTCGATATGGATTGGATTTCAGACCATGAGGAAAAAAAATATTGTAAGAAGAAGGATGTTACAATTTTCAATGATGATATAGAGTGCCTTATCTTTAGAGAAGAAATGTCACCTTCGGATTATTATCTAGATTCTCCCCCGGTAGCTCTACTAAATTTAGTTATTAGGGATGAAGAGAGTGAAATAACTATGGGTGAGGAAATGAATGTTCAAATAGAGGATATACCTATTGTAAAAGAATATGTTGATGTGTTTCCAGAGGATTTACTTGGACATCCTCCAGAATGAGAAATTGAGTTTTCCATTGATTAAATTCTTGGTTCAGGGCTCATATCGAAGACCCCTTTTGAATGGCCACTGTGGAATTATTGGAACTAAAGAAACAACTAGAGGAATTAAGTAATAAAGGATTTATTCTCCCTAGTGTTTCTCCATGGGGAACCCCTATTCTTTTCATTAAGAATAAAGATAGATATATGAGGTTGTGCATTGACTACATGGAGATCAATGTTGTAATAATAAAGAACAAGTATCCCCTACATTAAATTAATGATTTTTTCGATCAACTTCATGGAGCTCAATATTTTTCAAATATTGACCTTCGATATGGATATCATCAGACTTTTTTGAAGAAGTAAGGAATTCCTAAGACAACATTTTGTACCAGATATGGGTATTACGAGTTTATAGTAATGCCTTTTGGGCTGACTCATGAACTCTCTATCTTCATGGATCTAATGAATTGTGTTTTCCAGAAATATCTTGATACCTTTTTAGTGGTATTTATTAATGATATCTTGGTATACTCCAAAATCTATGATGATCATGAAAATTACTTTTGCACTATTCTAAAGACTCCTAGAAGAAATGAATTATATGGGAAGTTTAGAAAGTGTGAATTCTAGATTCATTAGATTTATTTGCTTCGCCATATTTTCTCTAAGGATGAAATCTTTTTTGATTTTTCTAAGAAAAGAGAAATACAAGAATGGCCAGAACCGATGAGTATAACTGAGGTATGCAGTTTTATTGGTTTAGCCGGTTATTATCGGCCTTTCTTCCAGAATTTTTCCAGATTGGCTAACCCATTAACCAATATCACATGTAAATGGGTTAAATTTGTTTGAAAAAAAGAGTGTGAAGATTGTTTTTTAAGAAATGAAGAGAATATTAGTCAATAATACTATCTTGACTCTACCACCGAGGAATGATGTTTTTGTTATTTATAGTGATGATTCAAATAAAGTACTTGGTTGTGTCCTGATGTAGAATGATAGAGTTATTTCCTATGCATCACGGTAGCTAAAAATTCATGAACAAAACTATCCCAGTCATGATCTTGAGTTATCAGCTATAATCTTTTCTTTGAAGATATAGAGACAATATCTCTATGGTGAAAAATGTAAGATATGTACCGATCATAAGAGTTTGAAGTATATTTTATAACAGAAAGAACTCAACATGAGGAAAATGAGATGGCTTGAACTACTCAATGATTATGATTGCACTATACACTACCTCCTGGGGAAGCAAAATAAAGTGGTAGATGATTTTAGTAGAAAGGATCATGGATTTCGGAACAAGATGAGAGTGGAAAGGGATCCTATGTTCATGTATCTAGTAAAGATGGATATGGGAATAATCATGGAAGGTGAAACATCAATACTTTTTCAAATGGTTTCCAAACCATATTTACTAGAATGGATAAAAAGTTCTCAGACTAATGATAAAGAGTTTCAAAAGAAAATTTTAGCTATGAACGATGGGATATTGATTGACTTCATATATGAATATGGAATTTTGAAATTTGTGAAGAGACTTTGTGTTCCTGATATACCTGATCTAAAAAGGGAATGTTTTGATGATGATCATATCTCCAATTTCTCAATACAACCAGGTAGCACTAAGATGTATAGATATTTCAAAGAACATTTTTGGTGGGACAACATGAAGAGGGAGATTGCTTATTATGTGTCAATATGTATGGTTTTTCAACAAGTTAAGGCTAGAAGACAATATCCTGGAGGAGTCATGCAACCTCTTCCCATTCCTAAGTGGAAATGTGATGATATTAAGATGGAAAATTTCATGGGGATACCAAAAAATCCTAGGAGGAATGATGCAATATGGGTCATTGTTTATTTTCATACCAAGTCAGAACATTTTCTTTCTATAAGAGATGATTTACCACTTGAACGTTTCGCAAGACTATATATTAATGAAGTTGTAAGACTTCAGGGTGTTCCCTTATCGATTGTTTCTAATCGTGATCCCCATTTCACATCAAGATTCTGGAAAAGTGTTCATAAATACTTAGATACTGAACATTGTTTGAGCATTGCCTACCACCCTCAAACTGAAAAAAAAATCAGAACAGACTATTCAAAACTGAAAAGTCATGTTGAGATATTGTTCACTTGACTTTCAAGTTATGTGGGATTAGTATTTACCTCTGGTAGAATTTTCCAATAATAATAGCTTCCATTAAAGTATTCATATGGCACTATATGAAGCATTATATGGAAACAGATGTCAAACACCAACTTGTTGGGATGATTTTTGTGAAAGAAAACTCATAGACCCAGAACATATTGAGGAAACAATGGAAAAGGTGAATATTATCCAAACCCAAATCAAAGATTCTCAAAGTAGGAAAAATATATTTTCTGATAATTGAAGGAATGATTTTGAATTTCAAGTAGGAGATCATGTTTTCTTGAAGGTATCTCTATGGAAGGGTGTTATAAAATTCAGTAAGAATGGTAAATTAAGTCCTATGTACATCATACCTTACAAAATTCTTGAATTAATTAGAGTTGTAGCGTACCGTTTGGAAATACCTCCAAGTCTCTCCAATGTTCATGATGTGTTCTACATATCACTATTGAGAAAATACCTTCCGGACCCAATGCATGTACTCACCTATGAAGAAATATATATGAAACCTGGTCTGTCTTATTGTGAAGAGCCTATCAAGATTCTTGATACTAGATAACAAGTGTTGAGAAACTAGATGACTCATCTAGTAAAAGTTTAATGGAGAAACCATAAGATGGAAGAGGAAACGTGGGAACCTAAGGAACTTATGATGACGAACCACCCGAATCTTTTTATGTAGTAGTATTGTATAAATTTTGATGAAGAAATTATTTTGAAGAGGGAAGAATGTAACACCCCATGCTTCCATGGTACGCTTCTCTTTGAATAATGCAATAGCTTACGCTGTATGCAACTTTGAGTTCTAGCACACCATGACCAATCAAACTAGCTATTATGAACAGTAATACCCACTCTTTTAAATTTTATAAATTTATTTTTCAAAATGGACTTTATTTTTGGATTCATAAAATCAAAATTATCTTAGGGTGAATTTTTGGTATTTTTCTGAAAACATTCAATTTTTGATGAATAGTGAAAAACACTACGTTATTGTCTAAAACCTACTTTTTATTTAAATGCTTATTTATTTTATTTAAATTTATTTTAGGTAAAAAGTGATACATAATACCTATATAAGTTCAATTTAATTTATTGGAGTCATTTTATATTAAAATTAGATGTATAAAATTTTATTAGAACATTTTAACGCCTTTTACCCACCTTCTAGGCACGTTTGCAAATTTGCTAAAAAATATAATTTTACCGATTCTGTGAATTTAATTTCAAAAATATGAGAGACACAGTTGACATCAGTAAATAAAATTTGTTTCATTAGGATGAAAATAATTTTTGGTAAATAGTAACTTTTGAATTTTATTTACCATGGTTAAAAGAAAATAAGGTAATTAAAGGTAAAAATGATATTATAATTACCCTAACATGTGTCCTAATTCTATTGAATAAAATTTTTTCGACCATAATATACCTTAGTAATAAAATAAGATCCTCTTTGATCCACTCAGATTATATTAGGACATTTATTATTTTTTTATTTAAAGAAGAGATAAAAGTGTTAAATTTAAATTTTCATAACTTAAACATTTTTAATATAGGGTTATAAATAAGATAAATTAGATTATAAATATTCATTAGAAAGATAAAACTCTTTCCTACATAATGGTACTTTATTTAAAAAAATTAACATTAAATAATTAAATTTATTTATGACACAATAATGTTGCAGTAATTACCTTATTAATGAAAGATTAAAATAATTGATATTTTAAATATCCAAATAAATATAAAATGGGACTTTTAATGCATTACACTAATTTTCTAGGTTAATATGACATTTTAGGATTTATTTAATCTATATTTTTCTAATTAATCATGTTTTTTTACTTTAAAAACCCAAATAATAAATAGTTTCAAAAATGACATAAATGAGCTTATAAAACAAATACTATATTATTAATTGATATAATGTTATTTAACATCTATGGTTCAGAAAAAGGACTTAGATAAGATTATATATGTCAATAATAACGCAGTTGGGGTTATCTCGGATTTTTATAGTAATTTTATTAACCATTTATTATAATAATACAAGAATACATGGTAAAAGTTAAAATATTTAACTAATAGTTAAATATAAAAGATAAGGTTAATATGGTGATCTAAACGAGTCTAACACCTATTGTTTGAGATTTTTTCTATCCATACCCACATTATCCTATAAATAAATCACTTTTAGCCATTATAAACAGAATATTATTGTATAATAAATTAATATTTCAATCTTTTCCTAAAGTAACCCTCACCCCACTTATAAAAGGGTACTTCCCCTTCTCTTAAAATCACACCTCCAAATCTATTTGGATCAGCCAAAACCTGCTAGAATATCCTCCCAATTACCTTCACTTAAACATACAGATAGTAATTTTATCATAAACCAACCTAAGGATACCTTTTGATCAAATCAAAAGGAAGCACCCGAAGAAGAGGTAATAATTTCACTACCACTTTGAATGTTCTTTTTTTCTTCCACTTACACTTTATTTATTGTTTCCATACTAGAATAATAACTCTAGTAACTTCTACACAATTTTATTTTATTATAAATATGGTACAAACATATTAATTATTATATCCATCCTATGAATCACAAAGTCACCATACATGCGTATGTACGGCTTACCGACTCCAGGTTGTGGTGTAGTTTGTTATTCAACACTTCATTATTTGGATGAGTATAATAATGGTTATAATTGATATAAAAAAAATCTAATATGTTAATTATTGTTTATATATGATATACTATCCAATTATATATGATTTCACCATCAATGGAATGATATAGTCGCCCGTGCGTACGTATGGATTACCGTCTCCACGAACGCAATGAGATTCATTCCCCATCGAAACCATTCAAGAATAAATTTCATTTTATGATTAAAAAAATAATTCTTAAGAACTTAATATCATTCCATATATGAATCAAATACATCCTATTCATAACAAATATGACTTACATAATAAAATATATAAAGGAAAACGAATCAGTAAACACACGAAAAAATGATACTACTAAAATATTATTAACAAAGCAATATTAGAAGATCATATATGATATCATATTTATGTATATGGTTCTTGTATTATTTAATAAAAATTATTTAACTATTATACAGAAGTTTAACGTACCCTCGACCAAGTAAAAGTACAAGGTAATGGTTAATTCTACAATCTCTTCATTATCTGAGGTTGTTTATACATGAGTATCTACTCGGACCACTTTATCATCCAAATCTATGTTTCATAAAAATATATTTCAAAAAAAATTTACTATTTCCTATAATATGGGTTAAATTACATTATACCCTTGTTTTACTTTATTTATAATTTTTTTGTAAATGAATCTTTCCTTCAATTTCCAAATAATGTGCTTTATGACCTTTTCGACAAAATTAAGGAAAGCGTGTTTTTAAATATATATGGTGAGTGATGAAATTTTCCATCGTTATAACACCTTATAATATTCCCTTACAATATTATAATAATATTTTCAAAATAATTGTTTTCTTTTATAATTATATGACTTTTAAATTATTTCAAAATAGAAATATATGTTTCTCACAAATATTTTTGATTTCATCTATGTCAACATCCTTTGATGGATTTTACACTTGTTTGAAGTTTATTTATTATGATACAATATTCAATATTGTATTGAAGGTTTTGTGATATGTTTGACTCTGTGTGTGTTATTCTGATTCCATCCATGGTTTATGGTTAAAGTAATAACATTTCTTATGCTACTTTTAATACGAATGTTTATGTTATGTTTCAACCTTTTCATATAAAGAATGCATTGGACATAGTAATTGGCGGGTGGAGCCCGGTATGGCTCCTCTATGCATCAGTAGATCTCATTAGACAAACTAGTGTCTTGGAAAAAGGCCTTGAAAAAATATTATTTTTAATCTTGGCATGATTCTTTGACTATGTGGTTATGATGTCCGACATTATGAATTCCATCATTATGAAATTAGCTATTGATATTACATTTGATTATTCTACTAGTAGAATATCCATGTGAATAAGTAAATGGAATTATTTGATTTATTTTTTCCATATTCTTCTAAAGTTTAAGTTTAAAAGGATTTTATTTTAGTTTTATATGTTGACTTAAATGTTTATGCTTATTTTAGTTTCTGCTATATTGTTATCCTTATTGAGCATCTAAGCTCACCCCTGTATTATGTCTTATTTTTCCTTGTATGTGAAGAAGTATATTATGATTAACATACATGTATAGGCCAAGGATATGGTTGTGTTAAAAGGGGACACAATGTCATTTTTTTATTTTATAATGTAATGTAAAACATATGTATGTATCTAGTACTTCTAAGGATACTAAACTAATCGTACATTAGAGACTTGATCTCTTGTAATCATTCCAATGTTATGTAATAATGAACTGACTCCATGTAACTAGGGTCGGGGTGTTACAGATTCATCGTATTTTATCTTGAGATCAAGGAAATACCTTTCCATTTTAAGTTGGATGGTGTTGGGAAAATATTTATTGAAAAACATTTTCTGGAAATCCATCCATCCCATTGCCTCAATCTATTCCTCAGGTGTTATATTATTTTATCAATTTCCACAATTTATCATCTTCTCCCTCCATATGATAAATATCTCAAAGAAACTTCTCTCGTTATAATCATTGAAGGATGGAGAAGACTGTCTCAAAGGAGTTCATTCGTTGTTCGACGATTAAGGGGTCAGATGATTCATTGAATGTGGGAGGACATTATCGCATGGAGCTCTAGATTTAATCTTGTTTTCTATTAGGGGGATTTGGGATCTACTTATAATCTAATATTCTATTCAAAAACAGATTCATCTTAGAGAGTATCATTATGAATTTCATCATTCCATCACCCATTGGGTTGGGCTTCTTGTTGGGACAATCATCACATTACCTTTCATGATGATTATTTATCTGATTCCACAAATTTCCATCTATTTTATAGTATAAAAAAATTTGGAGGATTATTTTGAAAATATTAAACAAATAAAGGATAATATAATGACATTAAAGGTATAACATATAAATTACATGTAATTCCATAACTTATGAATTTCTAGGATTTAGTATTTTTTATCCATGATCTGTTTGCAAACATATAATCTTATGCTTATTTTTTAATACCTCTATAATTGTTCATAATGAGTTTATGAATTTCCAATGCATATCTTCTGGGAGTGTCAAATAAAGTGCGTAGTAAGGCCCATTTTCATGTACCAGGTTACCCTAAGTCAGGCCTAGAACACCTTCAAAGATTTTTACTCCTAGGTACATCTATGCCAGAACCATCTCCACTTGTGGTTTCCATAAAGTTATGTATTTTCCTTATAAAAATTACACTATACTAACTAAAATTTTAGGGTGTTTTATTATACTTAGTCTTACCCCTATGGATTTTTCTAGATTTTTCTAATCCTAATACCAAAAATAACTAAACTTTTCCAATGATACCTACTATAAAAACCATTATCTTCATTAAATATTAATACACGATTCAATTATATAAATCACACTAATAAAACCTGAAATATAGAGAAGTCTAGTTTCTTTGGTAATTAGATACATTTCATTACAGCCTTAACCATGAATCAAAACATCTTTTTAGAAAACTTATTTAACATGCTTGTGCTTAAACCTACATTGGATAACCTGGGGAAATACATAAAAAAGTGGAGAGACATAAATCCGAGTAAGAGAATAAACATGGAATAAAATGAAGATAATAATACATTTAGGACAAGGCATATCAATTAGGAATAATGGGACATGAATAATAAGGTGTGACATAGCAAGGAAATCATAACATGGGAAATGTAGAAACAATTTAAAATATTACATCATAAACACAGGTCGAGGCTAAACCTTCAAGACTTTATGGTGGATAGAGTCCCATATAGTAATCAAGTTAAACCCTATCCCGACATGACATATTATGATACAAAACATTACCTAATTCATTGTAGTGGAATGTAATTCTAGACGCACCTGGTACTTTCATTTAATTCTCCCGATTAAGTGTGCCACATAGATCAAAAAACTTGGATTCCATAATCATAATAATTTACGCCACATTTAATGAGTTTGGAATATATACATGTAGGTCCCTAGAAAAAGTTAAATGTGCATAAAAGTTAACACCCTTGATAGGAAATGGTTATGGTATTCACTACACAATTTGTTTGGCATGGAAAATCATGGTGAGAATTTGGTAGCATAACGACATCACATAAAAATTCATAAAAAGGGTTGATGAGAAAGAAATGTGTCTATCAGTATTTGGACATGAATTTTATAATAATATGTACATGGAAGGAAATTTCAACACATATAGAATTATAAAAAGAAGGCATATGTTAATAAATAAGCTTGAATAAAATGAGAAAGGAAAGGATGCTTACAAAATATTGGCCTGGTAACAGGTGTACATGAGAGGGATTAATGATAGATAAAGGGGTACCTAATCATTTAAAAATAATAAGGGAGGTATGGGGGGTTAAAAAAATATCCCATAATTAGTAATTTAAAATTGAATGGAATGAAAAGACAAAGAAACTTGGATAAATTTGGTAAAGGAAAGAACACTTACATACATTTGTGGATCCAAAAGATTGAAAAGGGGATTCATGAGGGATTATGGTTACTTGGGAAGATTATAAAGAAGGGTAATAAATATTAAGGACATTATAAAAGGATTTTTAGTGAATATAATTGGTATATTCAGTGGGTTTATATAAGAAACAAGAGGGTAATTCTTTAATATTTCACAAACATATATTTTGGGCTCTATAAAATAAAATATTCAAAACCACAAACCTTACCATATTTTTTTCCCATGATATTGACCAAAATGGGGTGTTTTTAATTATTTTATTATTAAAATTGAAGATCATATTAAAATATTACCCCTTCTTATGTGGAGGAGAGTAATTTTTTCAAGAAATGAATTTAAAACAAAAAATATATTATATATTTTAGAGGATTCATAAAGGCATTATAAAATTAATAAAATAAAATTAAAATCACATTATTTTATTATAAAACATATATTTTTCTTAGGATACCCATTATAATATTTATTACATCATATTTTGGGTCATTATGATGTCATAAAACACACCGTATATTTATATGGTGTTAAATTTTTACCCAAAAATTCGACTCTCTCGCAAAATTATGAAAAATTCACTGTTGGATAATTTTTACATTATTGTTCCAAAATTTAAATTCATTTAATATAAATAATTATATAAATATATGAATTTTCACTTTTAAAATAATATTCAACAAATATTGAAAAATGATGTGTTTTGACAATAACAGTTTTTGAACCCTTATAAAAAGTAAATTTTTCTTAATATAAATTATATGACAATATATAATTAATAAAATTTATTAATTAATAAAATTTTATTAAAATAATTTTTTTCTAAAAACACATTTATTCAGAAAAATAAATTCCTTATTTGAATTTTAATATTACCTAAAAATAAAATTTTTCTTTAACTGAATCAAAATATAAATCATTTATAAAGTAAAAAAATAATTATTCTATAATATAAATGTTCATATTATTATGGTCTTGATTAATATCAATTTATTACACTAGTATAATCTACAAGAGTAAGGTTCACAACCGTGACACTTTCACGGGGTCATTCTATGAACATGTTTTGGTTCGTGATCTCAATGAGATTGAACTTCTCCCATAAATAGCTTCACTCTTTCTTAAGTTGTTGGATATCTACATGTGCTTGGTCCAGGTGAAATCCAAGAAACACTATCTCCCTTATAATCTCTGATAAATTCTATTCTGTGGTGTGATTATACTGGTTGATTTCGTCACTTCCTTTGTATGAGTCAATTGGATTTGTTAAAATACATATATTTATACTAATCACATGATCATTGTTCAATGGATATATTGAAAATGGTAAATATTATTAATGGTATTTTAAATCCAATAATATACAACAATGTAATTTCATGTGTTTTCTATAACCATATTACATAACAATAAATTTTGTTAAATCAAAAATGGAAACTTCATTTATAACAATTTGGGTTGTTACATGTGTGTGGTATTAGTTAGAGTTAGTTTTTTAGTAACAAACTGAAGATGGTGGAAGTTTGATTTGAGGGTGATTAAGGTCAATTTTAAATCAGTTCTCGTGGGTAGAGCATGATAATTTAATTTTTGGTTAAGGATTAAACCATGGAGATATACTGATTTTGGGTTTGGACCACAGTGTGGGAATTTTGATGATTCAACAATGACTTTAGGTATCAACACATCATGATAAGGAAGTGTAATGATGAATTAGTGAGTTTGAATGAGTTTTTATCGAAAACAAATCATCTAGAAATGTGATAATTGGGTTGAGGTGGTTCAAGGATTGAAATTCTCTTTTTAAGGGAAATCCATGGTGTTTTTGATTAGTGTAATAGTAGTTTATTGGAAGTGTATTCAGAACACGTGGAAGAGTATGTTCGGGGTTTTGGTCATAGGAATACAATAGATTATTGAGGATGAGAAGTTTCATGGTGGGGATTTTTTAAATTAATCATGTTGTTATGGGCTTTGAGTTTAAAATTAAATTTGATTTCTTGATTTGTTGTGGGGGTTTGTTTTGATAAAGAAGGATCGTATTGGAGTTATAAGTGTTTCTAAATTCTTGAAAGGTTTAATAGGTCTGTTTTGAATCTCATTTTATTCCTTGGGACATTGAGTGGATGTTGGTGTAGTGAGTGGGTGGCTGAGCTACATAAATTTTCAGTATCAAGCCATTCATTGTGTGATGGGTGTTGGTAATTACATAAATAACCTTCATATGGGATATTCAGGACAAGAATGGTGTGTTTAAGAGAAGGTGTTTCTTCTTAAGATATTTCATAATGTAACCATAGGGTTTACACTATGAATGTATCTGAAAGAGGGATGGACCCTCTGCTTGGGGTAGGGTATGGTTTGAATGCCTTGTTCGTATTGTTAGTTGCTATTGGGAACCCTCTTTTTAAGGGATTTATATTAATTTCTGAAAGTACCTATTTTTAGGAACCTCTTGAGTTGTTGACCTATAGATGTATCTAAGGAAGGGAGATATCCTATCTTGGCTCCTCCTTTGTTCTACATTTTGTATCTTTAAACTAATTGTTTTTGAAGAATTATTTCTGGTGGATTTGAGGTAAAATACCATCCTTTATTTCACATGTTACTCTACATTATTTTCCACTAATTTTTCATTTGATTGGATAAGATTCAAGGATATGATTTCACTAGATCATTGTAAAGTCATCTTCTTCCTTGGGGATTTTAGGTGCAGCTCATAGAGGATATCCCATGATGAGGTATTTAGGTCATTGTTTATTACTTACCTTAAGGTATAACTCTTGGTGAGTTTATTTATGGTTTTTTGAAAATTTAAGCTGAAATTTGTTGTTGATTATTTGATATAATTTTTTATCTTCATGTTTTTCAAGTATGAGTGTATGTCGAGAGTGGATCACATCCCACCGATCATTTTTTTACAATTTTAGGGTCACTCGGTTACATTATAACCTATTACATTGATTTGGGATTTTAGTTTTAATTATTTGGTTTATTAATTTCAAAATGATTTGTTATAAGATAAGTGATTTTAGACTTGGAGAAGGTAAGTGTGAGATTGAATATGATTATTTAAAGGTAATATGAGTTTGGATTACTAGAAATATTTGAGTCAATTTGTGAAATGGTGATTTTATGTTTTTGTGTCATCACCACAATTATTTTATGTATGTTTCATGAATTAAGTGACATCTTTAGAGATTGGTATGGGATCATATCGACTTCATAATCAACATAGACCACATATATTATTAAATGGTTTCATGGTAGTGCCTTGGTCGAATGAGAACTAGTGGACCGCTTTATGGTTTTCTTTGTTGTGTGTGATTGATTTGAGAGATAAATAGATTTCTATTCTAATATGAGTTCTAAAAATGCATTAGATCGGATGTAATTTTTAAGGAAAAAGTGGTGATTTGAGAATGGGATTTTAAATGGTATTTCAAAAAAATGTGTTTTCTATGGAATGTTTTGATGTGATTTAGACAAAGACCTACCAATAGTAAAACATCTTGTGATGCCATTTATAAATGGTTTATTAATTGGATTCATCTTGATTTTTGAAGGAAACCCCAACTGTATTGGTTTATTTGATTTGGTTCCTTTGACCTCATGTGGGATATGCCTTATTTTCTAAATAGTGTATGCTTACTATTCTTCTGGGTTATAATTTATTATTGGGTACCTTATTGAATGATGGTTCATGTTAGCTGTGTGTCCTATCACTAGCACAAAACTGGGTTTCTGTAGTGTCACCCTTTATCAGCGCTAAAAAAAGCACTGATAAAGAGCACTTTTAACGAAGCTAAAAACACTGTTAAAAGTGACCCTTTATCGGTGCTTTTTTTTAGCGTTGATAAAGGCCTCCCTTTATTTCTGTTTTTTTAGCCCTGTTCAAGGGGAACCCTTTATCAGGGAATTTTTAGTAGCACTAATAAAGGGGGGCCTTATTATAGCTTTTTCCTTGCACTGAGAAATTTTATATTTCAAAAAAAATCATGAAAAATAATATATTGTTAAATAAGTATATCTATATTGATATAAATATAATATATATTTTTTAAATACTTTTTAGATAAGTATAAATAGACTATTAAATTTAATATATAATAAATTTAGTGAAAATGGCTTTAAATAATTTTACAAAATAATATTAATTAATAATTTTCAAATTATCATCGACTAATAATCAATTAATAAAATTTTTAAGACACAAAAAAGCAAAAAATTGATAAAAGATCTAAAATAAGTTGAAAATGTAACTCAAACTTCAAATGACCATAAATTTTGATCCGGGTGTCTGTTTGAGCTCTAAAGAATATCAAATCTAAGCATGAAATGATCTCTACGTGTTAGTGGCTAAAGGGAACCCTTGGTCGCATTTTTAGAGGCAAAAAAGACCCAGAAGGCCTCCAAAACTGAGTTTTTAGTCGGGATGACACGATTTTTTAATATTCAAACAGATATAACTTTTCATTCAGATGTCCTCTAGGCCTATAAAATATATTATACTGATTATTGTTTCATTTTCTTCAATTTTACTAGTTGTGGAGTTCAAACAGGCTTCCAGATTAAAATTTATGGTTGTTTTAACATTCTATGGCTTTTCAGATACACATATATATGTATTTATTCATAAATATGTGTGTGTGTGTGTGTGTCTTGTATATATGTATTTATTTATTTATTTATTTATTTATTTATTTATTTATAAACAGATAAAATAAATATTTTATATATATATTTAAAACTAATCTTATCAATATATATTAATATATAAATAAATATATGGATGAAAATTTGTAACTAAAATGTATATATAAATAGATATAAACATATATTAATATAACTAAATATATTTATATTAATATGAATCTATATTAATATATGAATAAATATAACTATATATATATATAAATAATTAGATATATCATTAAATGGAGAAAAAACTAAATGGATTAGTGGTAAAAATGTAGGAATTCAAGGGGGGAGGTCTCGGGTTCGAGTTCTGTTGGAAGAAAGGTCACACGGGCAAGTGGGAGGGGGTTGTGCAGGTAAGAGCAGCGTGTTGTGAGAGGGAGGGGGCTCCAACTAGTGCTGATAAAAGGGGGGTTCAAGCACCGTTAAAATCTCCCCCAACATTATATATATATATTTAATTTTTTTTAAATTTTTTTTACATTTATCAGTGCTTAAAAATCACTGATAAATGGGGACTTTTATCAGCACTAACAAAAGCACTAATAAAGGACCATTTTATCAGTGCTTTGTTTAGTGCTGATAAAAGGGACCCCCTATCTTTTCCTTGATTAAAAACACTAATATAGCACTGTTGATTCCCTTTTCTAGTACCAATAAAGGCCATATTTTCAGTAGTGTATGAGAACTAAGATTTTAGTTTCAAAGTAACAGGTTGATCTAGATATATGTTAGAGACCACATGGATGGTTGAGACAGATATTAATATGTTTTGAGAAGTGAGGATATGCCGTAATTGGGTAACACCATACTAGGGTGTTTGTGATATTGTGAGATGAAAAAAAGACCTATGTGTTGTTGTCTACATGCAAGACATGTATACTTGTGATAGGAAATAGATTATAGTGAGGGAGTAGGTCCTGATGCCTTGCATCGAAATGAGTGATATGGAATTGGTGAGAATTTTGTGAGATGGATTCCTCTTCATATATAAAGGTTGGTCCCTCCATGAGTGAGATGGTTAGATAGAGAATGATAGGTTCATAAATGTATGATATGGATGGGACTGAGGGAATGATTTTAGGTTAATCATGAGGGAGAAAACTGGACCTAGGATTGGATATCATATAATAGAATAACCAAGAATGAGATGGGGCCCGAGTTTTGACGTGTTGTAGGTTACGGGTGGACCCAACCATTAGTGATAAAGTAATGGTCTAATGGTGATGTAACAATGTAACATCCATTGAGTTATAAGGAAAGGTTATGAGCATTTTTTAGATTTGATATGGTACAACACCATACCCCACATATTTGGTTAAGGTTTGGAACTTGGTGATAAAACCTACCCCGAGTCTTTTGATGTGGTTCAAGTTATAGTATGAGGTGATACCATTCCTTCTGAAATTGTCCAATACAGGTATGTTCAGGTGTCTTGGTTTCCTAGTATGAGGTGAAACCCCTCTACCATGGGAATAATTGTACTCCTTATGTACACATATATATTGCATGTACACTCACTTGATCATAGAAGCACTCGGTATTGCTGAGGCATTCTAGATTCCTACTAGATTGTTAGACTCACCCTTACCCACGTACATGGCATGATTTTAGATGTACATGGGTAAAACTTATAGTTGTATCTCAAGATATTGGTGTCAGTTACATCTGAACAAAAGGTTCGGTCAATAGGTCATGGAAGTCGAGGATTTAGTAGGTTGTATTATGTGAGTTTGGCAAGTATAGTGGATTTTTTAGTTATCATTCATCATGTAAAGTTCAGTGTTACATTTATTTTTATATAATTCATTTTATACCTTGTTATCTACTACTATTACATGGTTTAGTAATTTTTATCATATAAACTATTTTTCTACTGTGTATTATATATTATGGGAGGTCGTTTGGATATCTGTTATATGCCGATGGGTTTTTTTATATTTAGTATATAGATAGTTAATGCTGAATTTCTATTAGATTTTTGTATGGACCTTGGGTCTTCTTATTGAGGTAATATTCTCCAAATTACTATTTTGGACCTTTCCATTATCTGGAAACCTCTATCATATAAATATTTACACTTTAGATCACATAGAATCCACGCACATGCTTCATTTAGGTGGTATGAGATGGGGAATAATAAAACCATCTCAAATAGCCATATCATCCCCTCAATGGAATACCATAACAAACATATCTGTCCAACCATTATCTCCTACTAAAAAATATCAGGCCAACCATATTAAGGCAACCACATCTATACAAAATCACGAAAAATATGCAATAGAAATAAAACGATCTCTATAAAAACAATCTTATTCTCCCCAACCATACTTTAGATTCATGAGAAGAAAAACAAATAAAAAAATTAATGAATAAAAACAATTATATCTGTCAATATATTTATCGTATCATCATTGATAAAATAATTTAAATTTTTAAAATATACTCTAATAAATAAATAGTAAATAATTTTTATCACTGCAACATGCTTTAAAAATAATAAAATAGTGAAAACATGTTGAAAACGTGGGAAATAACAAGAATAGTCAAGTAAATAATTTTAAAAACACTACACCTTCATTTTAATTAAGTTATATATTATTATAATTACTTGGATAGTCTCAAATATTTATCCAATGAAAAATAAATAATTATAATTACACAATTAGACAGTAAATAAATAAGTTAATGTTTAAAATTCCTACCTTAAGTAAATAATTATTAAAATAGTGTCATAATGGAATGAAACCAATGAATATACATGTAACATCCCAGGTAAATAAAGAATAAAGAATTTTCATATTTATTAATATTTACGAATTAAATATTAATTTTAATTAAAAGGGGTTTCTACGTTCGATAGCGTACTCGGTACGCAACGATGAGTTTCTTTGAAAATTTATGTTGCACACAAGTAATAAAATAATATTATTTTAAATGTTAGTTAACGAGTAGCCGTTGTACTGGTGGGAATGGATAGAAATAACTAAAATATGATTATATATGTTTTTAAATGTTTTTACATTTATCCAATAAAGTATAGAGGCTTAAAATACGGAAAGAGTTCAATTTTAGGCATTTATACCCTAATTTTCACGAAAGGTCCACTTATTACCTTTTGACAGTGAACCGTCATTAAATATAGTTTTGATAAATCTTATAAATTCTATTGGACCAAATATAACTCTTCTTTAGAATCGGGACATCAAAATTTACTTTGTGTAAATTTTTGGTACCTTTCTGATAAAGTTCATTTTTTTAATGAATAGTGTAAAATGTTATATTTTAATTCAAAACCTCTTTTTAATCTAATTTATTTATATGATTAGATGATCTTTTGAATTGATTTTAAAGTGAAATTAGAAAATATTTTTACCATTAAATCCAATAGTGGTCCTTGGAATTAATTTCACTTTGAAATCGGACTTAAACTAGTGTCAATCTTTTGATACTTATTGTTTCATAAAAACACGATATTTGCTCTGACAGCGGGAATTAATTATTAAATTAATTAATGTGACTTATATGTTTTTAATTTTGTAAAATAGACTTCATTTTTGAATTCGTAATATCAAATATAGCTTAGGGTGAATTTTTGGTAATTTTCTGAAAAACGTCAATTTTTGATGAATAGTGAAACCACTAAGTGGTACTTATAAAGACTGATTTTCTGTTTAAATGAAATTTTGCCATCATTGTGTTTTGAATTTAAAAAATCCGACATACATGGTTGTCATTAAGAAGTAAAATGTGGTTCAATGAGGTTATAATAATTTTTTGGTGAATAGTAACTTATTAAGTTTTTAATCGCGATTAGTGGTAATTAGTGTAGTTTAAGGTAAACATAATGCTTTAATAAAATAAGATGAGCTTGACACGTGTCCTACCGTCATATGTTGTGTCATGGCCGACCAAGAAAATCCATGGGTCAACTTGGGGACCCCATGGAGCCACTTTGGTTGGGAAATGACATAAATAACTTTTTATTTGATGTAAAACTAAAAATGACACAAACATGATATTTTTTACTAAAACAATTTTTAAATGGGTTTATACAAGTCATATTTCTGATTATAAATAGTACTTGGAAAGTTAAAACTATTTCCTACATCATAGTATTTTTTTATAATTTTTAGACATTAAATAAATTAAATTATTTATGACATAATAATGATGCAGCGATGACATCATTATTTGACGATTTAAATAAAATGGAAAGATAATGTACAATCTATGAACTACACATGTCCAAAACTTATTGTATGGGTGGATTTCGAACTCTTATCACCTTATCCACGAATTATATCAATGTGGGACCTTTTAAAACCGAAACACATTTTCAAATAAAGTAATATTTCTTTACATTCCAAAAGTGCCCCTCCTCTCCTCTTATAAAAGGACCCCACCTCTACCACCTTACACACACTCCTCAAGCCTTTGGCTCGGCCAACCCCTGCCCATTTACTATCTCCAAATCCCTCTCCTCATCCTAGAGGATTCCCTTTGGGCAAAATCCTTTCAAAGGATGCCTTTAGGCTCAAATCAAAAGGAGTTACACTTTTAAAGGTAATTCATTCTCTCTTGTTCATTTGTTTTATTTTGCTTCTCCAACCCTATAAACTCTTTTTATTTACTTCTTTTGTAACAACACCAGTATCTTCAATATACTAGGATGTTGTTATAAGATTTATTTGAGCTACACTCTCACACAACTACATCAAATGGTTAAAGAACATACGGTTTCCGTGGATGGCGAAATTCTGCCTCCCGAAACGATGATTGTTCAATATTCATTTAACACCTTCAAAGGTGGCCATTATGATGTCACTATTTTTATATATGATATATAATATGTTTATTTTTTTCTTTAATCTTATGTATTTTTCATTTTTGGCATACCTTTATGGTTTCCATTATGGGTAAACATGATATCTTCATTTAAGGAAGTGCGGACTACCGCCCCCTCAAAGTAATGTGATTCGTTAATGCCATATGTGGGATGTGTAAAGGATGGATTTAAAGTTATTATATATAATGTTATACTGGAATTATAATATACCTCTATATAATTATTATTTCATTCCATTAAAGTATGAGATAGAAATGAAAGTAGCGTTCATGCGTACGTACGGCTTACCGTCTCCATGAACGGTGCATTTCATTTCTTATCCCCAAATGTAATGTACTATTAAACGTACATGTATATAATGGATATATATAATTAATGATATATCTAAATGATGAATATAATTCTGGAATTAAAATATACATACCTCTCATTTAGTTTTAATTCCATTAATATGACAAAGAAATGAAAGTAGCATTCATGCGTACGTACGGCTTACCGTCTCCATGAACGGTGCATTTTATTTATTACCTCTAAATGATTATGTAATATTATAAATACATGTATATTCTGTATATATATGATATATATGATATCCAAATCAGGAATGTCATTCTAGATATAAAGAACCTTTGACCACACGAACAACATGTAATTGTAACAAGCCCACTTTCGACTTAAGAACCAAATATCGACAAAACAAACATTATTAACTTAAATAGTTACATAATGTTTATAACATGGAAATAAGTTATATAATAGGAATAATTAACTCTAAAAAGGTTCCTAATCAAGTATAAATTAACTCAAGTTTATTATTCAGGACGTTAAAGAACGATCGAGTCAAGTCGGAGCCGAGGTAAGGGACTTCGTCTCAATCTCCTTTCATTGAGGCATATTTCATTTTATACACAACTTTATTTTATACGGTGTATAAACTACTTTGAATTTTACTTTTATAAAAAAGGAATCTTTTTCTACGAATCATTTTACTAAATGACAAAAATGAATGTTTTTTAACGTACGCGGTGACAATGACCTTTTTCGCCGCCGCGAGTATTATTTGGTCTTTGGCTTTCTCAACAAGTCGTAATGTTCTTAGAATAAAATAAATACCATATACTCTTTTATGTATTTTGGTATTGAAAATGGTTTTGAAAAAGGATTCTATTATGTCAATATATTTATGATATATTGTGATTGAAATGTGTAAATGTTATCATTCCTTTATATTGGTTTTATGTTTTATGATTTTATACTGGTACTTGGACATTTTAACGGGTGGTTACGTTATAAACCATATGACGGGTGGGGCCGTGAATACCAGGACGGGTGGTTACGTTATAACCTCCAATGCATTGGGTATGGAAGTCGGCCGTATGGCTATTCCATTAAGTATGTATGTAAATTGGCCGTATGGCTATTCCATTAAGTGATATGTGTGGGAGTCGACCGTATGGTTATTCCACTTAAGTATGTTTATGTCCCAAGTTACCTTTATATATGTTATGTGTTCTTTATATGGGTTTTATGGTAATCCTTTGGTTACAAAAAGGTAAGTAATGATATTTTATTCAGTGAAGAGTTTTTACTACTTCATAAAGGTGAAAAGTATTACTTTGATAAAGTATACATGGTTTACTTTTTGTTTTCATAAACTAACAGTTTTTATTCTTTGTGTATCCCTTACTGAGCTTCTTATTCTCATCCCAAGTTTTTGAAATATTTTTCACAGGACTTAGCGTGGAATAGGGTCAAGGATGGGATCAAGGGAAAGTCATGCTACCTAAAACATGGAACTATACATGTTTCTTTTAAAGAGTTTTTATTTTATGGAAATTTAGTAGAAGAGACTACTTTGTAATCTTTTGAGATATAATAGTTATGTTCTAATTCTCTAAAACTCTAAACCTGAAAAGATCCTCAATGTGAATTATTCATTTAATTCAATATTAAGTAAGGTTTAAGGATGGGGCCTTATAGTTGGTATCAAAGGTCAGTTTAGACAACTTTAGGAGTTTGAAAGGTGTTAAATTATAATATGATTGAAATGATATAGCATTTACGGATTACCATGTTGCTTCGCCTAAGATATTTCTGTGTTCAAAATGGTTTTCCGCAGAGGAAACAAATCAACTATGTTGGGACGACATCAGGAGGAAGATAACCTTCCAAATCAGCAACCTGAGATGGTTGGAATCGGAACTGAATAGTTTGTTGTAGTGATGGCACAGTTGACTCAGGCTATAAATGGTGGTGGTATCCATGCACGAGATCAGCCAGATCAACCGTAGAGGAACATGTCAGTGGTGGAACATTTCATGAGGCAACATCCCCCATCATTCAGAGGATCATCTGACCCTGTGCAAGCTGAAGGGTGGATTAAAGCACTGGAGAAGATTTTTGATGTCATGGGGTGTTCAGAACATCAAAAGGTTAGTCTTGTTGTTTACCGTTTTGAAGGTGAAGCTGATCAGTGGTGGTCGATGGTGAAAAATATAAGGGATAGTGATGAGATTGAGGATCTTCACTGGGACGAATTCAAAGGTATGTTTCTTGAGAAATATTTTCCTAATGTGGTTCGTCTTAGGATGGAAAAATAGTTCCTAGAATTGAGGTAGGAGGATGATTCAGTGGCTGCTTATGAAGAAAATTTCACTCGATTGGCAAGGTATGCTCCAAACTTCATACGAGATCTTGATAGTAAAATAAACCATTTTTACTCAGGGTTAAAGCCAAATTATCGAAGGGCTTTAGCTTCTCGTGAGTTCAAAAGTTATGAAAAACTTTTTCAATGTGCGGAGAAGGTGGAAATGGAGTTTGCCGATGATCAGGTGTTCTATGACAAACAACAGAATAAGAGGTCTAGTTGGCAGGCAAAGGGGAAGAATTCATCAAAGAAGAAAGGAGGTAAGAAAACCAAATATCCATCCTGTGAGAAGTGTGGTAAAATGCATCCTGGAGAATGTTTATCCAAGTCTGGTAAGTGCTTTCGGTGTGGTAAGTCTGGTCATATTGCTCGTAACTGTAAGGAAGATGATCAAGCAGGAAATGAAAAGCCAACGGTAAGATGTTTTAAGTTTAATGAAATGGGTCATTATGCAAATGAGTGTCCAACGAAGAACTCAACTAGGGGAATGCAGCCAGACTACAAGCAGAAAGGGGTGGTGAAATCCTTTGCAACAACTTCAGCAGATGTTGGGACATCGAATGAAGTGGTATCAGCTCCAGGGAGCTCAGTATTTTTCGAAGATTGACTTGAGGTCGGGGTACCATCAGTTGAAAGTAAAAGAAGCAGACGTTCCGAAGACTACGTTCCGTACTAGATATGTCCATTATGAATTTGTAGTTATGCCTTTTGGGTTAACCAATGCACCTGCTGTATTCATGGACCTTATGAATAAAATTTTCTATGAGTTCTTGGATAAGTTTGTGTTTGTGTTTTGAGGTTTGCGAAGAGGTTATGTGTGCCTTGTGATTCACAGTTGAAGAATGAGTTGTTATGTGAGGCTCATAGTTCCCTGTTTTCAGTTCATCCGAGCAGTACTAAGATGTACAGAGATCTGCAGGAGTATTACTGGTGGGATGGAATGAAAAGAGATATTGCTGATTTTACTGTGGAGTGTTTGACATGTCAACAGGTTAAAGAAAAGCGGCAGTTACCGAAAGGGATGCTTCATCCTTTACCAGTTCCAGAGTGGAAATGGGAGAATATATCCATGGACTTTGTTGTTGGATTACCGAAGACATCTCGAGGTAATAATGAAATCTGGGTTATTGTTGATCGCTTGACCAAATCTGCTCATTTCCTTTCTATACGAGATATTTTTTCTCTAGATCAACTTTCCCGTTTGTATCTTAAATAGATAGTCAGGTTACATGGAGTTCCTCTCTCCACTGTATCTGATCGTGATCCCAGGTTCACATCTAACTTTTGGAAAGGCCTTCAGAAGTCGTTGGGTACTGAATTAAATTTTAGTACAGCTTTTCATCCTCAATCAGATGGGCAGTCGGAACGAACAATTCAGACCTTGGAGGATATGCTACGAGCTTGTTCGATGGATTATCAGGGAAGTTGGGACCAACATCTTTCTTTGGTTGAGTTTTCTTATAATAACAGTTTTCATTCCAGTATACAGATGGCACCATTTGAGGCATTATATGGGAAGCGGTGTCGAACTCCAGCATTTTGGGATGAAGTGGGTGAAAGGAAGCTGATGGGACCAGAATTGGTAGAAGAGATGGCAGAAAAAGTTCAGTTGATTCAGAAGCACATGAGAATAGCTCAGAGCAGGCAGAAGAGTTATGCGGATAACCGGAGGAAGGATCTATCTTTCTAGGTAGGTGATCATGTTTTTCTCAAGGTTTCTCCTTGGAAAAGTGTGATGAGATTTGGTAAGAAAGGAAAGCTGAGTCCAAGGTTTATTGGACCATATGAAATTCTGGAGAGAGTTGGATCAGTGGCATACCGGGTGGCTTTACCTCCGAGTTTATCTCAGGTACACAATGTTTTTCACGTTTCGATGTTGAGAAAGTATATGCCAGATCCATCTCATGTTTTGAGTCCAGAGGTAGTTCAGCTGGAAGAGAACCTATCTTATGAAGAACAACCAGTCCAGATTCTAGACCACAGGGAGCAGGTGTTATGGAATAAGGTGATTCATCAGGTAAAGGTTTTGCGGAAAAACCATGTGATTGAAGAGGCAACGTGGGAATCTGAAAATGCTACGAGGGATAAATACCCCCACTTATTTTGATAAGTGAATAAAATTGTGAGGACGCAATTCCCAAAAGGGGGGAAGGATATAACATCCCAGGTAAATAAAGAATAAAGAATTTACATATTTATTAATATTTACGAATTAAATATTAATTTTAATTAAAAGGGGTTTCTACGTTCGATAGCGTACTCGGTACGCAACGATGAGTTTCTTTGAAAACTTATGTTGCACACAAGTAATAAAATAATATCATTTTAAATGTTAGTTAACGAGTAGCCATTGTACTGGCGGGAATGGATAGAAATAACTAAAATATGATTATATATTTTTTTAAATGTTTTTACATTTATCCAATAAAGGATAGAGGCTTAAAATACGGAAAGAGTTCAATTTTAGGCATTTATACCCTAATTTTCACGAAAGGTCCACTTATCACGTTTTAATGGAGAACCGTCATTAAATATAGTTTTGATCAATCTTATAAATTCTATTGGACCAAATATAACTCTTCTTTAGAATCGGGACATCAAAATTTACTTTGTGTAAATTTTTGGTACCTTTCTGATAAAGTTCATTTTTTAATGAATAGTGTAAAATGTTGTATTTTAATTCAACACCTCTTTTTAATCTAATTTATTTATATGATTAGATTATCTTTTGAATTGATTTTAAAGTGAAATTAGAAAATATTTTTACCATTAAATCCAATAGTGGTCATTGGAATTAATTTCACTTTGAAATCGGACTTAAACTAGTGTCAATCTTTTGATACTTATTGTTTCATAAAAACACGCTATTTGCTCTGACAGCGGGAATTAATTATTAAATTAATTAATGTGAATTATATGTTTTGAATTTTGTAAAATAGACTTCATTTTTGAATTCATAATATCAAATATAGCTTAGGGTAAATTTTTGGTAATTTTCTGAAAAAACTTCAATTTTTGATGAATAGTGAAACCACTAAGTGGTACTTATAAAGACTGATTTTCTGTTTAAATGAAATTTTGCCATCATTTTGTTTTGAATTTCAAAAATCCGACATACATGGTTGTCATTAAGAAGTAAAATGTGGTTCAATGAGGTTATAATAATTTTTTGGTGAATAGTAACTTATTAAGTTCTTAATCGCGATTAGTGGTAATTAGTGTAGTTTAAGGTAAAAATAATGCTTTAATAAAATAAGATGAGATTTACACATGTCCTACCCTCATTGGTTGTGTCATGGACGACCAAGACAAGCCATGGGTCAACTTGGGGACCCCATGGAGACACTTTGGTTGGGAAATGACATAAATAACTTTTTATTTAATGTAAAAGTAAAAATGACACAAACATGATATGTTTTACTAAAACAATTTTTAAGTGGGTTTATACAAGTCATATTTTTGATTATAAATAGTCCTTGGAAATCTAAGAAGATTTCCTACATCATATTATTTTATTTATAATTTTTAGACATTAAATAAATTAAATTATTTATGACATAATAATGATGCAGCGATGACATCATTATTTGACGAATTAAATAAAATGGAAAGATAATGTAAAATCTATGAACTAAACATGTCCAAAACTTATTGGATGGGTGTATTTCGAACCCTTATCACCTTATCCACGAATTATTTCAATGTGGGACCTTTTAAAACCGAAACACATTTTCAAATAAAGTAATATTTCTTTACATTCCAAAAGTGCCCCTCATCTCCTCTTATAAAAGGACCCCACCTATACCACCTTACACACACTCATAAAGCCTTTGGCTCGGCCAACCCCTGCCCATTTACTCTCTCCACATCCCTCTCCTCATCCTAGAGGATTCCCTTTGGGCATAATCTTTTCAAAGGAAGCCTTTAGGCTCAAATCAAAAGAAGTCACACTTTTAAAGGTAATTCATTCCCTCTTGTTCATTTGTTGTATTTTGCTTCTCCAACCCTATAAACTATTTTTATTTACTTCTTTTGTAACAACACCAGTATCTTAAATATACTAGGATGTTGTTATAAGATTTATTTGAGCTACACTCTCACACAACTACATCAAATGGTTAAAGAACATACGGTTTCCGTGGATGGCGAAATTCTGCCTCCTGAAACGATGATTGTTCAATATTCATTTAACACCTTCAAAGGTGGCCATTATGATGTCACTATTTTTATATATGATATATAATATGTTTATTTTTTTCTTTAAGCTTATGTATTTTTCATTTTCGGCATACCTTTATGGTTTCCATTATGGGTAAACACGATATCTTCATTTAAGGAAGTGCGGACTACCGCCCCCTCAAAGTGATGTGATTCGTTAATGCTATATGTGGGACGTGTAAAGGATGGATTTAAAGTTATTATATATAATGTTATACTGGAATTATAATATACCTCTATATAATTATTATTTCATTACATTAAAGTATGAGATAGAAATGAAAGTAGTGTTCATGCGTACGTACGGCTTACCGTCTCCATGAACGGTGCATTTCATTTCTTATCCCCAAATGTAATGTACTATTAAAAGTACATGTATATAATGGATATATATAATTAATGATATATCTAAATGATGAATATAATTCTGGAATTAAAATATACATACCTCTAATTTAGTTTTAATTCCATTAATATGACAAAGAAATGAAAGTAGCGTTCATGCGTACGTACGGCTTACCGTCTCCATGAACGGTGCATTTCATTTCTTACCTCTAAATGATTATGTAATATTATAAATACATGTATATGCTGGATATATATGATATATATGATATCCAAATCAGGAATTTTATTCTAGATATAAAGAACCTTTGACCACACCAACAACATGTAATTGTAACAAGCCCACTTTCGACTTAAGAACCAAATATCGACAAAACAAACATTATTAACTTAAATAGTTACATAATGTTTATAACATGGAAATAAGTGATATAAAAGGAATAATTAACTCAAAAAAGGTTCTTAATCAAGTATAAATTAACTCAAGTTTATTATTCAGGACGTTAAAGAACGATCGAGTCAAGTCGGACCCGAGGTAAGGGACTTCGTCTCAATCTCCTTTCATTGAGGCATATTTCATTTTATACACAACTTTATTTTATACGATGTATAAACTACTTTGACTTTTACTTTTATACAAAAGGAATCTTTTTCTACGAAGCATTTTACTAAACGACAAAAAGGAATGTTTTTTAACGTACTCGGTGACAATGACCTTTTCCGCCGCCGCGAGTATTATTTGGTCTTTGGCTTTCTCAACAAGTCGTAATGTTTTTAGAATAAAATAAATACCATATACTCTTTTATGTATTTTGGTATTGAAAATGGTTTTGAAAAAGGATTCTATTATGTCAATATCTTTATGATATATTGTGATTGAAATGTGGAAATGTTATCATTCCTTTATATTGGTTTTATGTTTTATGATTTTATACTGGTACTTGGACATTTTAACGGGTGGTTACGTTATAAACCATATGACGGGTGGTGCCGTGAATACCAGGATGGGTGGTTACGTTATAACCTCCAATGCATTGGGTATGGAAGTCGGCCGTATGGCTATTCCATTAAGTATGTATGGAAATTGGCCGTATGGCAATTCCATTAAGTGATATGTGTGGGAGTCGACCGTATGGTTATTCCACTTAAGTATGTTTATGTCCCAAGTTACCTTTATATATGTTATGTGTTCTTTATATGGGTTTTATGGTAATCCTTTGGTTACAAAAAGGTAAGTAATGATATTTTATTCAGTGAAGAGTTTTTACTACTTCATAAAGGTGAAAAGTATTACTTTGATAAAGTATACATGGTTTACTTTTTGTTTTGATAAACTAACAGTTTTTATTCTTTGTGTATCCCTTACTGAGCTTCTTATGCTCATCCCAAGTTGTTGAAATATTTTTCACAGGACATAGCGTGGAATAGGGTCAAGGATGGGATCAAGGGAAAGTCATGCTACCTAAAACATGGAACTATACATGTTTCTTTTAAAGAGTTTTTATTTTATGGAAATTTAGTAGAAGAGACTACTTTGTAATCTTTTGAGATGTAATAGTTATGTTCTAATTCTCTAAAACTCTAAACCTGAAAATATCCTCAACGTGAATTATTCATTTAATTCAATATTAAGTAAGGTTTAAGGCTGGGGCCTTATAATACACCTTTGAATGTGTAAGTGTATTCAAAAAACCTGAGAGAAAATCAATCCCCATAAAATTATAACATCAAGTTTAATTGAAACATATCAAATGAAAAAAGATATAAAGATGAAACGAATGAATAATAATAATAATAATAAGAGATGATCATGGTAGAATTAACTAATTTGATGAATTACAAACTCATGAAAAGGGAAATATAGAACACCAAAAAAGAGGATAATATTTGGTTCCCGAGGAAACTCTAGGGTCACAAAATTTTAAGGGATAATAGAAGAAACTATTTTTTATGATAAAACACAATAATTTATAATAAAAAATTAGGTTAACCAATTGAAAACATGACTACTAGTGTCATGGAACCATGGTGGTCACCTCTAAAAAATTATTTCATGATCTCCCCAAAAACAATTGTCTATGGGTATTAAAAAATAAATGATACCAAATATAATCATTAAGTAATAACCCCATTTCATTTCATAGTTCCCAATCTCCCAATGATCCAGGGAAAATCATATACCCCTTCTATAAACCTGATAACCCCCAAGAAAAACCCATGACACAATAGAAGGTGTCACAATAAAATTAAATAAATGAGCATCTCAATAGGCACATGAAAATCTCACATCCTATGATCCAAAACACAATATGACCCTTCATGTCATGTTGCTAAGGATCATAGTGCATACTCTAGGATATGAAAACTCATTATCTCTATTTATAAAGATCAGTAAGTCCCAACCCAATTAGAGGGTGTCATGGATTTATTTATGCTTCCAGATGAAAATTTTAGTAATACTCCACTCTTATTAAACATTCCTTCTTCAAATCCTCCCTTAAAACCTCTAAAAATTTAAAAACACAAAGTATATGACCAATATAAATCTTGGCATCTAAAATAACACTCCCACTAAACTAATTGTATATACAAGAATGTTATATACTCCTTTTGAAACTGTACTCTTTGATTTCATTGTAAAATTATATGTTAAAAATCTAAGAAAATTCCTTTAATTCATAAATTGATTTTTGTTACTTTCATACATTAGTAGCATAATTTGGAAACTCAAAACCTTTAGGTTATATCACAAACACGTCCTTTTCTATTAATATTAAGTAAAGAGGTTTTTATATCCATTTGATATATCTAATAATAATATGAATATAATGTAGAAAACAATATCTAAATGGAATTTATCATCACTATTGGTGAGAATGACACTCCGTGGTTAATAACATGAATTTATTTATACACATAAACTATAAAGTAATCTTTATTGGAAAAAAACTATTGTACATTTCAGTTTTTTATAGAACCCTCATTTTCACCATATGAGTATCACGCCATTATGTTCATCCGAAAAGTTTCAAGTATGGTTAGTTTATATGTAATTCATCTCAAGTCAAATGGCCTCTGACCATTTATTATAATCAAAACATTTATTTGAATCTCCATAGGTAGGAGTTTACTCTTTTATGAATATTAATTTATAATAATTTTACATAATAAATCCATATATTTATGATTCTAATGAATTTTATAATATAATTGAGGTCCTTGTGCAACCAAGTCAGTTTTCTTTCTATAACTTCATATGGAATGGACTCATTTTCTATCTAATGAACTATTCTTGTATATCAGTTTATAAACTTATTTATGTTCAAATTTTTTCTCACTAGAACCTCTATTTATATATTACTTATCAAGTAATTTATCAAATTAAACCATTAATATTTTTTGATCAGTATGATTATAGAAATAATATCCCATTATTTCATTAGGGTAACTCCCAAAAAAATATTTTATTTACGGATAGTTTTTTCAAAATCCAAATGATGTATGTATACTTCACAAAATGATATATTTATAAAAGATAAATTAGGATGTAACCCAATCCATTTCTATTATAGTTTATTTATGAATATATTCGATAGAAAATGTAATAGTATAAAAGATGTGATTTTCATAGCATATCTCCATAATGATATAGGAATGTTACACTGACTTATCAACAGTCAATACTTGTTTAACAATGTGTGGTTCATCCTCTAAAACACACCATTACGCAATGATATTTTAGGTTTAGTTAATTATGAAAAAATTATATAATCTCTTAGATCATGGGTAAATTATTATCACAAGTATTCAAAAATATAATCGGATTGGTGAATCTTATTATTATTTCCTAGTTAATTTTATACATTATTTTTAAAATTATTTTAACATTTAAAATATTTCAATATTTTTCCTCATAAAAAAATATAACCATACATACTAAATTCATTAGTGAAGTTTATAAAGTACTTAAACTCGCCACTTTTTTTATCTATAGGTACAAATACATAACTGTGTATTAGTTATAATAGGTCATTATACATATCACATTTTCCATTAATCAAGGATTTTTTTCATTCTAAATAATAAAATAGACTCAAATTTTTCTAATGATTCATAATTTAATTATTTCAATGATTCATATCAATGAAGTCATTGAACACATTTCTTATTTATTTTCTTAATGTGGGAATTCCAAATATAATTGGTCTTAAATTAAACTACATTAGACTACTTATATTTAATTTTATACACTAAATTATCCATATCCAAATTGTATAAAACCATTAAAATATTAAAAATTCTATAAAAAACTTCATTCATGTATATGGAATAACTATTTATCATAATAAAGACTGAAAATATTTTCTTGTCTTAAAAATATATAGATGTTAAATTTTTATTTATGGACGAAATACAATAATAGTTTTTTAAATCCTGAATTATTTTACTTGGTAGAATTATATTATAAGTGAAGATTTATAATGCATAAATCCATTCCATATTTCAAATATATATATATAATTGTACTTTAATAAATTATTTCTTATTTCTAATTTAATTTTTAGTAGTATAAATAAATAATTAACTTCTGGTATCCCATACCTATGAGTCAAAATTATAGAAATTTATTTTTATTAATTTTACATAATTATGATCATAATGCATCTATATTGGAAAACTTATCAATAATAGACACTAAGAAATTAAATTATAGGTTTTTCCAATAATATATATCAAAATAATATTCATGATTCACACTGTAATCTAAAATAATGTATATATATAAAAGTGTATGTGTGTGAGTATCATATATTATATATATTAAAATTGAAATTTAATTAAATACACTCCCACTAAAATGATGAAATCATAAATTATATCATTCAATGGGACAATTTTTATGTGTTTATGTATTTTTTAAATAATTAAAACAAGTTTTGAAAATGTATTAGAAACCCAAAACTCATTATCACTATTCATGGAAATCAAAAACCATGAAAATATTAAAAAATAGTCTTTTCATGTATACTTTTACCTAATTAATTTTCCTACAAATATTTTTAAATTTCTTGATAAAATATCACCAAAATATATGTCAAAATACATGCCATATTTTTTTTGGTATCCATAGGTTTTCTTAATCACCTATCACATCAGGGGACCTCTCACCTCTAATGGATTGTTAATGACTCTCAAATTAAAGGGATAAGGAATATGTGAACTATAAGAGTGGGATATAAAAAACGTTTTAACAAGTTTCAATCCCCACTATCTCATAGTCACTACCATTATATATGTTATTTTGACATTACATAGGCCTCTATGCATTTACTTGAATGTTATGTAACATTAGGGTAAATTCCAATTATTTATAAACAATTTTTAAACCTTTAGAGAAAAACTCACTTTGGTTTATTTTAATGAAATGGTTATATTAATGATCTCTTATTAGTTATAGATATATAAATGTTATCATATAACATTTGGATACCCAAGAATGTCATACACTGTCCATGAAAAGTCCTTCTATGAAGTGGTAGTGGATGTGATAAATCATTTCCAATGATATGCCTCAACAATACTCAATGATTTCTTGAAGGCTGAGTCATATTATCTTATAACATTACATACTATATACACACATCATTTAAATTATATTTACTATAATTGTAACATGAATTTTGGATATATGGATTAGATCTTTCAATCTACCAGTTGTACTAAATCCTTATAGACTTAGTTTCCTTTCACCTTATATTGTATCATATATACTAACTTTTGAAACCCTATACAAAAATATTTTTTGATTTTACCAAAAAAAATTAAAATCTATCATCAACCTCACATTTAATAACATCATATCAAATACCCCGTGAATAATTATCCAAAACCCTTTTTGTATAAAATCTAAAATACTTTTATAGTAACTCTCTAAGTAAATCTCAATCCCCATTTATTCAACCATAAATTCTTACCCCATAGTCTTTTTTTACTATTGATAGAAAATATGAGTGATCAAATATATAAATGTAAGATAATATAGCTATCTAGAAAATAATCAAAGCTACTCAATCTATAAAGTGACCTGGTGTGATCTCCATCAAACACATGTATATCTATGCAAGTGCCCATCAGATGCATCATATGTAAGAATTATTTTTTATATGATCCATTTTCCCATGACATAGAATAACCATTGGAAATGTTTTATGTCAATCTCATATAGATACTCAAATGTTCTCGATAATCTATGTAGTGAATGAACAGGTCGATGAATACATCACATGTCATTCTCCATTATAGTTTATCACATCATGTTTTCTGTGTCTAATATATATTCAGATCATATATACTATCTACTTATGATTTTACACTTATATAGTTTACCTCAATCAGGAGATCATATGGTATACTTTTAAAACTAGAGGAAAAATATTGTCTTGGTTAAGATGAAATTGACCAAAAAATATCAAGGACATACCTATTAACTCCCTAATTAGTTCATCCTCGAGGCTTGTATAATAAAGGTATCAGTGTGTGGAGGTTCTAATGTTTTTTATATTTCCATCCATAGGTATTTTAGACTCCAAATATTAACTATGCACCCCTAGTATACCAAATACACCATGTATGACACTCCATGTGGTATACTTCATGGGATATTTAGCACAAAAAACCCCATTTTTCTCATGAGAAAACACTACATCACTATAAATAAATCATACTCATGTTATCCTTAAAATTTAATTTTAAACTAAAATACTCAATGAAAAATATGAATTTGGAATAATTAAAAGTTTCAATTTTAGAGGTCAATTATCATTCCACTTGATAATTTATATATATGTGTGTGTGTAGCCAACGTGAAATAATGATAATGTGAAGAATGAATTTTGTATACCATGTAACATTTTATATTCCTAAAATACTTTAATAATACTTATCAAAACCATACATAATTTCATATCTAGCATATTATATATGTTAGACTTATAGATCAGCCTAATATTTTCTACACTTATAGGGTTTTTTAAACTCATTACATCTCTATATAATTCATACTGCATTATTATATGACTACATTATTAAACCTTCCCACTAAACTCTTTAGTGAATACAATTTATAAAGTAATAATATTTGAATATTATTGATATTTAGGAATTAAATTCATAATGATTAACTCCATGATCATATTCTATTTCATTAACTCCAAAAATTTTTGTGTTATGACATTATTAAATTATTTTATGAACTTAGAACACTTTCTAAATATATTGTCATAATTTTTGGAATAATTTGTACTGAAATATTTCCATTAAAGTGATATTTAACTAAAATTATTGACATTTATAGTCATTTATTTGTTAATTTTTAACTTCCATATATCAAAACATACTCCCCCTAGCCTCGAAGACTCTATATTCTCTTTATAATATCAGACTAAGATTCATAAAATCTTTTATTTTTAGGAAATAACTCATATTTATTTTTTGTAGGGATAATTAAAAAATAAAGAAATGTTTTATTATCATATATGGTTATTTATGTGTTTGGTTAGTTTTAGGGAAAACATGTTATTATATAAAATATGCTAATGAGGGTGGTTAAATATCAATTCTTAATATTTTATTGAACATATGTATAAATATTTTCATCATGAATATAAAACATAACCATTTTATCAACTTCAGAATATGTTATATAATTTATGAATCATAAACCATGTATATAGAATTTCATTGGGCCCCACTAGTGTCTTTAGTGTGATATAACATGAGATAGGTTGAATCATATTATAGGAATTTTCCAAAATATATACTTTTTCCTCAGACACTTACAACCCTAGATGGTCATAACCTCACCATTAGTAGGGTTACGCATAGATTTCTTCCTTAAATTATGATATAATTTTTAGATCACTCATCTTTTCCTTTATTAGATTTGGTCATTGGTTTCATAACCCACTCTCACAAGTCGTGATTTAAAAATTTTGAATCATGTACGTATAAAGGACATGATTATTTTACTTGGTTCACGCCACTAGGATAATACAATGACCATGAAATAATAATCACACATAAACTAGAAGCCAATAATTTTACTTATTAGAGGTGGGTTGTGGATAGGTCACTCTTATTCATAGGTTCACTCCCCTTACCATGTTTATAGTAGTGTCATTACAACCCAAGGGTGACTCCCTAATACTTTATCCTTCACTTACTACTCCAAAAAGAATAACAACATTGTAATCACTTGAAAGATCTCAACAACCTCTCTATTTTTGTTGATTTATAGAATGTATATGGGTTACATTGATCCATTCCTGATACTTCTTCATAATAGACATACAAAATTCACTAAAAATAATTTCATTATTCTTACATGAGTCATCATGTATGCTTCTAAATCTTTTTTGGATATATCTTCAAGAAGTTATAATGCTTCTTCCTCTTATTTCTTATTGATTTTCTATAGCCTCATCTATATTTCCAATTTTTTAATACAAAAAATAATTTATTCTTCCTATAATTCAAGAAAAAAATACATAATTCGTCCTTTATCTAATATTTGAATCAAATATTTCAACGTTATATACAGTTCTACATAGCAACAAACCTCTCATTATTCCTCCTCTTCATTTAAGCAGTTATTAAAATTAACTATATTATTCTCTCTTTCTCCGATAATACATTCATAATGATTATTATTACTATTCTCACTATTTTTTGGAGATATATCTCATGTATTTTATGGAGAGTTACATCACCAAAACTCAACTCCTTCATTATTCTCTTTCATCTTATTTTAGGATGATATCACTTCCATTTATACACTCAACACTCCAGTGGGAAGATTCCATGTAAATTAATATAAAAGGGGTTAATTGAACTCATAAATCTTCATATAATTTATTATCATTTCAAGAATTTAACCAAGATAAATATTTATATCATTGAAACTCTCTCCTTCATGATACATTATCTCTCAACTCCAGTCAGAGTGTGGCTCAATTTCCTCCTTGTAGTGAAAAAATCACCACCAAGATATGGTGAACTATTATACCCCTTAATATAATTTATCCAATAAATAAAACTATTTAATTTACTCTATATGACCCCCCATGGAATGGAAAAATGACTTCTCCAGTCAAGATGTCCTTTGAAATGAAAAGAACCATTAACACCATGTTTTTTTCTCTTATACCTCAGAAACCCAATACTAACTATATCCTTCTCCATGAAATGTATCATCTCTAGGAACATACATAAAAAATTCTCAAAAAAGTCCTCTAAAGAATCCAAAAAACTTTAATTGGGCCTAAACATTTATCATAGGGACTTTGGAAATCCACTATATCCACTACTGTGGTCTCCACTGTTTTCCCATTTATTCTTTATATCTAAAGGTCAATTAATATAACACACCTCAATACAATCACTCAAAAATCCTATAGTGAGACTCCCCATTTATAATAGTGATTTAAAAAATACACCATTGTAATAACAAAGAGTGGTATCTAGTAGTTATATGTTTTAAATACACTACATTTTCCACTATGGTGTAACCAAATTCATCTTATCATTTTACATCTCCAATTCTATAAGTAACTCATTCCTTTTTCATTTTCAACCTTAAAACCTTTTACCCCAATTTTATTTTTTTCCTATGATAGATTTTGGATTCTTATTTCAACATAGGTAAATACCCATTGTGAAATTTCAAGATTCAAGGAGTTTTGAAAAACTCTTTATTGTATTTTAGCCACAATTATTGTGGTTATCTACTCTACTACATGGTATAATTCTATTTAACAATAAAAAATTATGCTTCTTTTAATTTTATATTTCTACTACTCCTATAAGTATTGTGGAACAAAAATATATTATGTATCACCTAAGCCTCCAAGACTTGGTTGTTTTCCAATAACTCAATTCCTCACACAAAACCTTCACCACAACATATCCAATCTATACCACATCATGGTACCTATCCTATTTAAAGTAATTTCTTAAGATTCTTATAAAGGTATTGCAATCATTATGATGACTATATAATATCCTTTGTAAATCCTTAAAAACTTACAAAAACACTAGAATCTCTTATAGACTTCCACCAAACCACTTTCATAAAACCTCTTGATCATCTCAATTCCACATTAAGAACTTCCAAAACACCATACAATATTATCACATCTTCCAGATCATTTAAATTACTAGCTCCACATTTAATTTCAATAAAAAAATGATACTATTGAAAAACAAACTCCCACCCCATCCAATACCAACAACCAATTGGATTCCAAGAATCTCCCTATTTTTATTTTTTGGAAACAGAACACTATCATGAATCCAAAATTAATTCATAATTTCCATAATTATAGATACTACCCCTTTATGTTTCCTATTCACCATTTGAGGGTTAGGAAGAGTTTTAGATTCATTATACTCCTTATCACCATTTGATATCAAATCCAAACACCCCACTTTCTATGAGGAACTTTAATTTATTGTAATTTACCCATATCTTATTAATGTAAATCAATAGAAGCACAAAATTATTTGGGGATAACACAATATACTACTTAAAAATACGACACATATAATATTTTTAACAGCAAAAAATAATACCAATTAGTTGTTTAATACCACTATTTTAAAGATTCTCCATTAAAAAATCTTATCTATTCTTCACTTTTAATTAAAATTTATATTTGACTTTCAAGTTATAGAAACATCCCAATGGTGGATGAATTTAAAAATAAATTTAATGAGTGTCCTTTACACATAGAAATAATCCATAAATAAAACCTCTCATCCTAATGATTCAGAATTCAATATTGGAAATTATATATTAAATAAATAAAATCATTGTTGTCCATTTCACTTGCATATTTCCATAAAAAACAAGTAGTCTTATTTCTAAAATATTGTTATGGAACACTTATTATAAACTCAAAAACACTTTCAAAAAACAATTAGTAAATAAATATTAATTTTATAGTGTGTGATTCATATTAGATTTAATTTTTTAGAATAAACTATAGAAACCAATATTAATACCAATTTTCAATTCTGATACCAATAGATAATAAACATTTCATCTATTATCCATCAAGTGTCTTTCTATCGATAATTGAGATAACATATTTGGATAAACATATCCAGACCTCCCCTAAATTCTTCAAATTGATCTCCAAATATAGAATAAATTTTCTTCATGAAATCCATCCATGTATAGTATTTTTTATCCAAAAAACTATTACATGTTATCATATGTTAAATTAAAACATGCAAAATATGAAAATAATTTTTACTATTTTTTCTCCATCAAGAGATCGACTTCACTATTTAGAATTTGATGTCAATTAATGATAAAAAAATTAACCCCAACACCTCATTTAGAATTTTATTCCCCTTTGTTACAAAAATTAGTGTTTCTCTAACTCGTATTCTTCCAATCATGTTCATGAAATTTAAGCTTCAATATGGTATAATTCTCATGTCTTCTGACTTTAGTTAGAACTTTGGATCATTTCACAACTTAACTATGCATCTAATGATGAAAAATAACTATGGATTATATCTCCCATTACACCGGAAACAGTTCGTCATTATTAAAAACATGTAATTTCATGGTGAGATGGGGCCTTCCACTTTCCTCAAGTTAATGAATATAGTTTTTCACTATAGACCATCATTTTTTTCTTTATTCATCAGTTTAGAGTCTATCTTTGGATCATAAATTATTTTGATAGAGTCAATATTCTATTAAAATTCTATATTCTTGAACTTCTCCTCATATACCAAATCAGCAACATCTCTTCCATGGGTACCCTTACTGACATAGACCAACTTTCAAGCAATTTTTTATAATTTTACTTTGTAAACACTTTTACTTCATTTTTTATCCATGTAATAAAACGTAGGCTTCTTCATTTATACCCTTCATTGGGATACTAATTCCCCATGATATTAATTAGTTTTAAAAGTATATGAACACATTTATCTCTTCCAAATCATATTCATGTCTTTATGATGAATTTTTCATTAAACAAAATATTTTTAACTCTTCGCCTCATGATTTTCATAATGATGATTTGAATAACCATCCCTTGAAATAAAATTCTTAAAGTAATATATTATTCATTATATGTGCACTAGTTTCCTCTTTTCATACCTGATTAAATAATCTTGATATTTATTCTAGAGACATTGTTAGTATGGTAGTAATTATAAATAAAATCCATACCTCCTTTTCTATTACTGGAAGCTTCATTTTGTAAATATTACGTAAAATTAAAATTAATATATATATATATATATATATATATATATTCTAATGGTTCATGAAAAGGGATAGAAATATTATTTTCCATGGCATAATAAAACCATATGTCTCCACACCTACCTTTGGAAATCATCAATTTTTATTTTCTCTTTATAAGGAGTTTATTGATTTTTTTCTAATACCTTTATGATTTTCACTTTTCTTGGGACCTCCCATAGTTCTTTTCTGATCATACTTCATAGGGTTTCCATAATTTCCAATGATGGGTTTTTTCATGGAATGTGACCATTGTGAAATAAAAATTCTTTCATGATATGTCTCCAATATAGCATACTTGTTATTCATTTCAAATATATCATTCTGAAGTATAATTGAATATTAAATTTAAATTATATTTATTTTTATGACTACCCATAAAATTAAATTATTTCAACCACTTAATCCTTAAGATAAAATCTTCCTCAAAATTTTTATACCATTTTTCTTTTTTCCATATGTTAATAATTCATGTCTTTCTTAAGAATATTCCCCAGATACATCTCATACTAAAATTTATGGTAATGGTTTTATAACATGTAAATTTTATCCTCCATATTGTTTTTCATTTGAAAAATTGAATCATTAAGGAATTCCATCTCTTATTCTATATTTTTTGTTCTCTTTGAATAAATCTACCATGGGTAAATAAATTTTATCCCTATTGTACTTTAGACAATAAATGTATTTTGAGTGAAGGCTCGTCTCCTTGGAACTGTCTTTCAACACTTTCACATAAATATTTTTAGACTTATTCTCTTCTCTCAACTTCATATTTACCTATTTCTATATTTAATAAATTTTTTATGATAAGGGTACATCTTCCACCTTTGGGTTATTTTTAATTTACTCATCACTAGTGGATTTAATTTCACTTGGGAAATCAGGATCGTTAGCTAATTATAAATCATAATTAAATAGAATAGTACATTTATAATAATAATTATACAAACATTCCTTTTTAGGTTTACTTGATGCCTCAATTTGCACAAAACTTTATCCATTAACTAATCTATAATATATAATTTCTTTAGAGTTTTAATTATTCTTAAATTTATTTACCATTTTAATATAACCGTCATAATGTAAGGTAATATTCAAATATATTTCAAAAATACAATTTCATAACTTTTGAGTTAAAAAATATAATATAAATAACCTGTTTTCTAAAAAAAATTATAGGGTCCCACTAGGATCATTTGTTTTGTGATTCTATAAGAGAGAGGTACATCAGGGTACAAATATTTTAACAAATAAAAACATTTTCCTAAAACTCTTACTACACTAAATGATCATAACCTCTCCATTATTAGGTTAATAGTTATGTTTCTTACTTTAATTATGATTTAATAGTTAGATCACTTTTCCATTACTTTACCAGATTTGATCAATGGTCGTTCAAACAACTCCCATTGATTATTTCATGAAAAATGTAAATCAAACATTCACACAAATATTTCTCATGGTTCACCAGCACTAGGAAAATCCTAAGAGCATGTAATGATGATGTATAATGTAATATAATCTACTAGTCACACTAATTTTTAGGTTACATTTATGTCTGGGGTCACACCATAAAATGATTAAGGCTAGATCACTACAAACCAAGGGTCACTACCAACAACTTATCTCCTTCCCATACTAATCAAAAAATAATAAAATAATTAGTATTAATTATGACTTGAGAAACCCTGTGAGGGGTGAATAAAGTATTATTATAATATGAAACTTTTACTTTTTAAATTGGCAATATATTTTAGGAATTTATTCCCATGTTAGAGGGAACATTTTAAAAAATGTAACTCTTGATGGTGGAAATACCCAAATAAAAGTGAATATACATAAATATAAAGTGTGTGCAGAATAAATATATTTATATTGTTCACTAGTACTAGGATATATCCATGTATTGCACATAAATGGTGTATCGATGTGCACAAATTCACTAAGAATCACTGGTTATATGGATGCGTCATTTTCGTCATGGTCACTCAATTCCAGGCTCACGTCATTTACAACTTCTTGGGTCCAATAACTCCTCACCCATGATGTAATACCTATTTTTTTCCTCTGTGAACTTTTTTTGGGAAATCATGATCAATTTATGGAATTTAGGATCTCTTAAAAAAAATAAGGTACATGAATGTTTGTATCTATTTATCATGATACTTTTTTGTATTATAATTTTTTATTTGATTCACTATTGTTCTTCCCTTTGTTTCAATTTCCTTTCCCTATGCCAGATGAGATCAACACTTTGATGTGAGGGTTGACTCTACTTCTTCTAAAATATCATAGTAGAAAAAACCAACTATAGATAAAGAAAATTCTAAACAACAATTATATTTATTATGTTCGATATTATATTCCTCAAGCATCATGGTACCATAAAAAATTCAAACTTTTATTTCACACAACTTTCATATATTCATGAAAATTTAATAATTTTATGTAACTTTAGTTTGTGTAAGAATGACATTGTAAGTACTTTTTAATGAAAATATGTAATAAAATTATATAAGGGCTTATCCTTAAACAATATTTAAATGTTATATTTATGAAATAATTATTTTTATCAAATTCCTAAATTTATTTTATGTTTATAGTTGTATATAATTATATAATTACCATTACATAAATAGATATTACATCACAAAATGGACACTTCAACTCAACATCCATTTTTCACACTACATAAAACAATTAATATTTAAAAAGTTCTATTTTCATGATAGTTATTCACAATTTTCATCTTGACATCATACATGTTACTACTAATCCTTAAAACCTTATGAAAAAACATTAGAAAATGTAGGATCTGAACAAAAATCCCAATATGATATTTGTAAAAAGAAATATTGAAACTCTTTAGTACATTAATGCTCATAATAATTTAACTTCATCAAAATAAACTTTTTGATCTAAATAAACATTTTATTATCTAAGAAATAAACTTCTTTTCCAAAATCTTTTCATAGAAAATTTCAAAAAAATATTAAAGGAAAAATAATACTCATAATAGTTTATTTTCAATCATCAAAAACTCCTTAAAAAATTTTCACCAAGTTATACATTTCAACCTTAAGGAGTTTCATGTACTTTCTTTCAAGCATAAGCACATTATATTACCTTGTTAAATCATTCAATTTCCCAAAAAAACCCACAGAAAGCATAGGTAAATCATATAATTATTGTGAGAAATCATTTCCATATAACCCTTGAAACCACTCATATAAATATAATAATATACCTTGTATATTTCAATAATATATTAGGAGAAATATTACCAGTTAACTCAATCCCTTTACCTAATGCATTGAAAACCTATATCGGGTTCACCCATTACCATGATCTATATCAACATCACCCTTCATCAAGATATATATAACGGTCACCCATAAACATAAAAATTACTATGAACCAAAAAAAAATCATAACATATTAAAATTTTATTTTCCATTATAATACACATAAAAATATTCTTTGTGCAATAAGAAAAATGTTTCTGGATATCGAAATATCATTTCAATTTGAAACCCTTTTTATAAATACCTTGAATAATGGAAAAGAGGGTTTTATTTAAAAGAATAAATGAAATCTTATAAAGTCATAAAAACATAAAATAATAATTATAGAATTTGGAAAACCCATTTTCTTCATATAAGTAAAAATAGAAAATTCCTTTTTGGATTTTTATAAAAATGATCTGTATAAAATATCTTATCAGATTAATTTTGGAAACCTTAGAATGGAATTCAAAAGTTAAATAAAATTACCCCAATAGTTCATTTATTTCCATATAAATAAATATATAAAATAATTTTATGAATATGTACATATAATAAAAATATTTAAAAAATAAATCTTTAATACATGTATAACATTGTTTTTAAGGAAAAGATTCACTTACCTCGATTACAAATAATCATGTACATTATTTATATCTTTTATGATACATTTTTATTAGTTATTTAAATTATTAAGAACTTTATCCAATTTAATAATTTAATATAAAACTCATAATTTTATTTATTTCAATGACATATTTAATTTCTTAATAAGTTAAGTTCACACTGGATGTTTTAATGATATTCGGCTCATATTTCCAAAATAACTTCTATAGGTGGACTATGGTTAAATTGGTCATTAATCCATCATATAAAACATAATAATCATGAAATAATTATAATTCTTATACAAAAATTATACATTTACAACCAATAATAAAATATAATATTGAAAAATGTACAATGTTACAATCAAGGAGAGGTTAGGCCATACGTACGCATGAGTAACGTTCCTATTTTTCAACTAAAAAGAATGAAACAATGTAATTATTGTTTTATATTTATATAATGATTATTTTATCAAAAACAAAATATTTTATCTTTAAATAATAATATATATACCATCCATGTGATGTAGTGATGAAAAAATAATCACATCACTTCATGGAAGTGGAAATCGACATGTACGCATGAACAACATTGGCACTTTTCAATGGAAGGAAATTTAAGAAAATAGATGATATATTATGTTCCTAGAATGATATATATATTATTAAAGTTATCTATATATATATAATCCATAATTATAACTGGCTAAGATAGGTGGTGAAGGAAAATAAATTACATTGGTTCGTGAGGTAGTAGTCCACCATACACATAAATGATGATTTCATTTACCTTTTGAAAGAAGAAGGTGTTGGATATAGGTTATGTATAATATAACATAACATGTACTACTATATCTAGTGATGGAAACATAATCCTTAAATTTATGGATAATTTAAATAAATAACACCCAATTTTAGGCATCCAAAACATAGAAGTTCAAAAGAAAATATTTGATCACTTATATAAACAAAAAACGTTTTGTTTTATATTTCTATATAATTAGGATAAATAATTAAAAAACATATTGGATAAATAAAAAACTTTTTTATGAATATATAAATCATATCCCACTGGGTTTTTCACATCTAGTATCTTTATTAGGAATAACAAACTTAATGCCTTTCTTCCCAACCTGGGGAAAAGGAAACATAATAAGTGTGACCTAAAATTCTTAGTATGGGTAAAAATAAGCATTAAAATTTATATTTAATTAGTGGGTATAAGATAAGAATAAGGGTATGATGACATAATCAAAGTACATGATCAAAAAATAAGATAATTCATACCCATAAAAACCTTCTTCATAAATAATATATGATGGCATAAAGCATTAGCATAAGATAAGATTCATATAAGTCAATAATAATGAGTCATTTTGAAACAATCATTCAACAAAGGATACATTAGAACTTTATGCAATCATAAAGAAAAAAATTTGGTAACATGGAAAATCATTTTCATATCACTCTTACAATAACTCTTACAAATGGAATAACTAACCCAGTAAGTTCCAATAATCTCTTAAAATAAAACTTTAATAGGTAAACACTGTCTCACAACCCTTTTAAATGGATATTTATATTGTGATCACATGTCATTATGAGTTATATTGGGATCCCCCATAATCTTGAGAAATATTAGGCTCAATATTCAAAACAAATATTTTTCAAAACTATAACATAAACATAACACATTAAATCCTTCATTTTTCAACATAATAATAACCATCACACTGTCATAGCTTAATTTTCCCATAGAAAGAAAATGGGTTCCATGAAAATAACTTTGAAATAATTTTAATCAATAAAAATAAAGAATATGGATGATATCATTACAACATATCCCCGTTGTATTAAAAGTTAAATCAAGTAATATTATAATTGATGAATAGAAATATTATAAAAATCTCATTTCAAACAGTCTTGAGGAAAATACCCATTATTGTTTGAAAATTAATTTTAAAAACATAAAATTTATAGAATATTTGGGGAAAAGTATTTTAAAATAACCATGTAAACTTATAATTTAATATTTAATTCATTGAGTGGTCATGATAGTGGGAAATTTCATTCATGATGTAATCATTAAAATAGAGATTATTTTCATATCTTTAGTAAAAAGAACCTTGTTCATAAAATGAAAACATGGTTATTTTTAAAAAATTGTAAATATTAAAAAATGGATAAAAATGAATTTAAAAAATATTTTTTGAAGAGTAAAAAATATCCATAAATACAATTTTGAAAGCATGGATAGGAAGAAAATGGTAATCCTACTAAAAGAGGATAAATAAATTCATATTTTCTAGATAAGATATTTCTAAATTGTTTTATATGCCAAAGGGAGGAAAATAAAACTAAAACTTCAAATTTTGAAAAATAACTAGAGGAAGGAAGATAATAGATTTTATCATAGAAATATAATATAATTTATTAAATGTAAATTCCATCATAAAAAATCTTGATTAAAATGAGATTTAAACATAAACCCTTCATAGATTTAATAACATTTGAATCTTAATCCCCGTGAAATAATAACATCAATTGAAGAATTTAATATCATTAACATGAGTAGATTAATGTAACAAAATTTCAATTGGGTAGTATGTATACCTCATAAGATAATATAGTTCTATAGAATAATCACATGTCCAAATGAAGAAAAATCTGAGATGAATAAATCTTATAATGATCATATCTTTGAATTGAGAATTAATCAATGGAATTATTATGTGTTAAAGTGTAAATACACACAAACAAATTTTAAGTACAATATAAATAAATGAAATTTCATTTTTCACATAATATTAGCATAATATAATCAATAAATAAATCATATAACCTAGTGAAAAAATTGATTTAACAAAACCCTTACAACTATGGTAACTTTTGAATCCAAACCCCTTGGAAAAATTAACATGAATTATAATTTAAAATACCATGAATTATGAATGATTTATTCTACAACATCTAAAATTTTATTATATACACCATATAAAATAAATATGGTGTAAAATATTAAGACATGCCTAAATAAATGGAAATTGAGACAAAATCCATTACCATGAGTCCATACTTTCCATGTATGACCTTTAACTCGTATAAAATATACTTATATAAATTATATTATTTACTAATAAATTTTTATAGTTTAAACCCCTTATCCTTAATAAAATTATTTCATTTATTTTAAATACATACTTAAATACATAATCAGTTAAGTCTACGATTAGTGTTTTGAGGAGATTCGGTTTATAATTTCAAAACAACTTTGATATGATGACCATGGTCAAAGTGGTAATTTTTAGATAATATCTTTAAAACTAATAAAAAATAATTATAATTATTTTAAATCAATTATACTTTTAAAATAAACCATTAAATATGGATATGAAAAATTAATTACATCACAATCATGGATATGGATGGTTGTACGTACGCATGAGTATCATTCCTATTTTTTAGTAAACATGAAATAAAAAGGTAATTATGATTTTTAATTTATATATTTATTATGTCATAAATATAATTTTATTTCTTTAAATACACTTATATATACCCTTCATGTGATGTGGTTATGAAAGATGATTCATGAAACATCATGGAGGTGGTGATCCACACATACACACGAACAACATAATCATTTTTCAGGGGATTGAAATGAAATAATATAGATGATATATTATATTTATAGAATGATAATTATTTCATTAATATCATACATATACTTTAGATTCATCATTATAACCATTTTTTGGAGGTTTTTATGGAAATCAAAATACATCGGTTCGTAAGGCAATAGTTTGTTGTACACACAAACGACGGTTTCAATTACATTTTGATGGAAGAGGAAATGGATATAAGTTATGAAATGATAATACTAAAATATCAGTATATTTAATATAATTATGTTATTATTTAGTAATTTTTAAATAATATTTTAATGATTTTGAAGAATAAATAAAAAGAAATTTATTTAAAATCATTTCCTCTTCTTCGGACTACCTCCTTTGTTGTACACCTGAAGACGTTTAAAAATTGGTATTCTACCGAAAATATGACCTATAGAATGTGTGAAAGGTTGTTAGTAAGTGTTTTGTATGGGTTTTTTCTAAACCAAATAGATATTAAAGTGTGTATATGAGATGATAGGGTGTTTCCTTTTATAAATTAGAGGATGATAAATCAGGGAATTTCAAAATGCATTAAATTAATATAAATTAATTTTCTAGAAAAGTGGATCTAAATTGATATAATTTAAAAATAATATTATTATGATATGAAATAATATAATAAAATAATATTTTTACATGTTTTTTTAAATATTTCACCCTTATCCCTTTATTTTAACCTGCATCAACCCTTTGGACAATTATGATGATATTAATGTTTTTTACTCTTTATGTGTACAGAAAGAAACTGTAATAGTAAAAATGGACTATAAATGAACAATGATAGATATTTTAAACAATATTAAATTCAATTTTATGAATATATTATTTTTATTAATTTTATATTATTTAATTTACTATTTCTTACTATCAAATATCATTAATGTCGTTTTTTAGAAATTAATAAAATATTATAATATAATATGTTTCTAAATCATGTAAGATGGTTTGAAAATGAAATGAATTTGACTATAACGATTAAATGGTATTCATATAATCATTAAATAAAATTTTTATAGGTTTAGATATCATTTTAAAACTTTAATTTTTGATTAACCCTTTCATTAACTGTTTTAAACTATAACTGTGATACCAACTTTTTCAATATAAAAGGGGAAAAAATTAGTATAAGGGGAAATTGGATTATAAATGAAAAATGGATGAAATTTTCCACAATTTATAATTTTTATTGTCCTGTTTTATTATATTTATTATTATTATATAATTCAATAAAATTTATTTTACCTAAAAAGCTATTATTGTCATTTTTTGGACTATTCTCATAATTTGACTTTAAAAGCAACATGAAAGAAATATAATTTAAATATAAAATTTTCACACAAATATAATTTGTTATATTTTTTATCAAAATTATAGGGATATTTTAAATCATCCAAAAAATATTAATTTTATAGTTTTTAAAATCATTTAACTAATTTTTCTAGAATATGTACAGGCACTGAGTCGGCATTGTGTAGAAATTTAATGTAATTATTTCAACATTAAAAATTCAAAAAATATTAAAAATTAAATAAGTTCAATATAATAATATATTTTGATTAAATATGTATATTTACATTCATCTATGTCATGCAAATTTTTATAATATGTTATTTTAGCTTTTTTAACCATACGCATGCATTGCACAAGCATTTGGATAAGTCACTTATATAACAATAAAGTCATAATATATCCATAATAATAATAAATAATACTTAATATATATTAACCAGGTATATTAAGTATTTATCCATTCTAATATATTATCTTTAGGACACCAAATTTACTTTTCTAGTGCTACACAATACCTACTTTGGCACTGAAAATGATTTTCATATTTATCATGAAATAAATTACAATTGATATGTTTTGAATTATTTTTTATAATATTTCTCTTATATTAACATAAAGTAATCTTTCCAAAAGTTTAATACTTTTTTATATCATATTTTCCTCTTCTTGATTTTATAAAATATATTATATTTCATAAAAACTGTATTTTATAAAATTCATTAAAAGAAAAACTTCTTCAAAAAATATCAAAAATTAATACTATTATGAATTTATGAATAAAATAATTAATTAAATTTCATCAAATTAAATTCTTATAAGTGATATAAATTACTATAAAATTAAATGTGCACAACACAATGAAAAATAGTTTTTTAGAAAAATGTGTTTGTAATCCCAAAATGAACTAATATAAAAAATGAAGTATAAAGATGATTCATGGGTAATTATTTATATTATTTATAACTAAATTATGATTATATTAATTTAAAAAAATTCAAAGAATAATGGGACTTTCTAAATTAATTAACTAACAATTTTACAAAAAAAAGTTATTATTCAATATTCATTGAAAAATCAATATTTTCAGGGAAAAAATCAAAAACATTACACCAAGATAATTTTCATATGATTATTTAAAAAACAATATCCCTTTATTCAAATTAAATCTCTAAAATTTACATAAATTTATAATTTTATTCTCTCAGAAAATGCCATAAAAATATTTTTGATGAAAATGTATTTTAAAAGAATAAATTAACTTTGAAAAATGAGTTCTTATTTCAAAAACATTTATTAATAAATTTTTATTATATAGGAATATTATATATATTTCATAAATTCTTTATTCCAGTTAATACCCACCAATTCAATGACTATATTATAATGGTGATATTTAAATAATAATATTTTGTGGTTTGTTTAAGCTAGGTGTTGTGTATCATATATGCTATCAAATATAGATTTCATTCTAAAATTATAGGGTGTTCTATACTCTACCAATTAATAAATTTCATCCTCTTGATTTGAACTTGATCTTGGTAATCAAATGTTTAAAATTTGAAAATACCTTTTTTGAAATACCATATCAAGAAAAGGGTTTATAAAACATCCCCTTGAAAAGAGGAAAAAGGGAAATATAAAGGTCATCTGGAATAAAACTTAACTAGTTTTACAAATAGGATAAAATAAGTGGGAAGTGAAAATATATATATGGGGGGGAAAATAATATCCAAATAAAAATATAATTTGATAGAGAACATTGAACATAAGAAATTGAATGATCGCCCGAAATTCAAATACCGTAAAACCATAAACTAATGAAGTGTGAAAAATACTTTTGATTCATTGAAAATAAATTTAATATGATAATTTATTTTGATTTAGCATCCTTTTCCTAGAGTTGATAAATTTTTTTACCTATCTTGATCAATAACATAAGGAAATATAATTACTTAACATATAGAATTTAAACCTCATCTTTTCTCTAAATAATGAGTATTCAAGAAAAATATTTCATGTGTGAGGCACTAAAATAAATAGCTAATTTATCACATAATTCCATATATTTATAACAAGTTATTCATTATATATTTAGAAAATAACCAAAACCAAAATGGATAGTAAAATATAATTCACATAATTAATAAACCATCATATTAAGAAATATAACATTAATTTTATAATCCACAACAATAACACCAAAATTGAAACATAGATCATTCTATAAATAACTAACCATAATGTTTTTAAAAATATTCTCAACCAAGTTCAAAACCCCAAAATCTAAATTATTTTATCAGATGTTTTCTAGGATTATTTTAACATTTATCTCTAACAAGCATTAGTAACTCCTAATTCCATATAACCAAAAATATATATTCCCAATCATATAATATCTAAAATTTATGAATCATTTCCAAAAAATAACATGAATCGCAATAAATACCCATTAAAATTATATATACTTCCAAAATACTATTTAACCATTATTCTTGAATAAAATATCATCTGATCTAACAGTATTATATTTTACTTAATCCTGTAATGTTCCCAAAAAAATATAGTAATGTTATTTAAAAATAAAATTTATCAACTAATCAATAAATAAATTTTCCATCCTATGGTTATACATACAAAAAACATATGTTCCCAAATTATAATAAGTAAAAATTACCTTAGCATAAAAGATCCTATAATCCCTAATGGTTATAAATACCTTTAATCTTATCACCAAAAAATTTTAAATCACTCTTCCTCAAATAATACTTCATGTTAAACCTAAGTGTTACATATACCTCAACCTAGTAAAATATCTACCAAAATGTCATTAATCATGTTAAAACCTTATTACTTTAAACCTCAAAAGGGGCATCAAAGACTTTGAAATTATGATCAACCTTAAACCTGTAAACCCATGATGTTAACCATAACTCTTAATTAATACTCACATGAAAATTTCATAATCTCCAAAGTAATCTAAACCTTTCCACTAATTCTAACAGTAACAACTCTGAACCCATACTCCCATATCTAGTTCAAGAAACATGATCTTTATATTTCTTACTAGATAATAATAAATGAGACCCAATTTTATCCATTCAAAATTTAAAACATCAAAATGAAAAATTGGATCTATTATATACCTATGGATATTTTATGTTTATTGTTTTAAATAATTAGGAAATAAACATACATAATAACTAGAATACATAAACAATTGGTTCATAAAAATATAAATTATCCCCCACTAAGTACATCACAATAAGTGTCCTTCTTAGGCATAACATACAAAAAACATTCTTCAGAACTAATGGAAAAGAAAACCTAAGAAGGGTGATCAAAAATTATCACTAAGGGTAAACATAATATTTAATAGTTGGATTTCATCATTGAGCATAAGATGAGTGAAATGGTATGACGATATAATAAAATTACATGACCAAAAAAAATAGAAGTCATACACAATGGAACCTATTTTATAAATCTTGTATAATGAAATAAATATTTAACATAATAATAGATTTATATAAGTAAAAAATTGTGATCCATGTGAAAACTATCCTTGACCAAATATATATTTGAAATTGATATAATAATCAATAAATCATTTTGGTAACTTCAAAAATAATTTTCATATCACTCTTATAATCATTATTACAAATAGAATAAACTATTAGGTAAATTATGAAAATCCCTTTAGAGAATAATAAAAATAGTTAAATATGTCCCATTACCCAATGCATTGTAGATATATATTGGGCTCTCCCATCATCATGAGCTATATCAGGCTCACCAATGATCTTGAGCTATATCAGTCTAACCGATCATCATAAAACATTTCCATCAACCATAAAGTTAACATATCACATGAAATATTTAATTTTATACATAACATTAACCATTATACTTTCATATCTTTATTTAACTATGTAAAAGAAACTAATTCCCTGAAAATATATTTAAAATAGTCATAATATATCTAGAGAAATAATAATTATGTTATTATTAAAATATATCCTCATTAGAACATGATTAAAATCAATTATTGTTATCATTGATGAATATAAATACCATAAAATGATAATTAGAAATTTCTTGAGGAAAATAACCATTCATCTTTAACAATCACTTTTAAAAAATTACTAATATTGAGAAAAAAAATTATTTAAAAATAAATAAGTAAAATTATAAATAATCATTAAATAATTATGTGTTCATGTGGGTGGGAAATTTCATTCATGTTATGTTCACTAAAGTAGACGATCTCGGCACACCTTCAGCAAAAAGAACCCTGTTCAAAAAATATTAAGAAGATTAGTTTTAAAAAAAATTATAAAAATTAAATAATGTGTAAAATTACTTTAAACAATCATATAATAATTTCCAATAAAACATTCTTGAAAACATTATCGAAAACAAGGATATTTAGAGAAGGGTTTTACCACCAAAATATGAGAAATAAGTTCATGTTTTATTAAAAACATTTCTTAACAATTTTGAATACCAAAAGAAGGATAATTTTATAAAACATATAATTTCCATTAATAACATGATGATAATAAAAAATAATTGGTTTCATATGATATGGATCATATAATATTCTCAGTGTAAATTCAATCATAAACAATCCCAATTAAAATGATACTAAAACATACATTCTTTACCACTTTAGTAAATTTTGAATCATAATCCCCATACAAGAATAACTGCAAACTAAAATTTAAATATAATTAATATGATGATATTCATGACATAAATTTTCAATGGGTTAGTATATACACCTCATAAAATAAAATTTTTGAATAAAAAAACACAAGTCCCAATGAAGGAAAATTTGAGACGAATAACACTTACAATGATTATATCATCGAATTCAGAAAAAATCAATGAATAGATTATGTATAAAAAATGTAAATCCTCAAAAAAAATTTGCAAAAAAATCACTAAAATTGCATTTTACACATAATCCTAGAAAAATACATTCAATAAAGAAGTGATACAAGCCAATAAAATAAAATTGGGTTAAGAGAACCCTTACTTCTTGGGTAACTTCCGAATAAAAACCATTTTGATGAATTAATATGAGTTTTAATTGAAATATCATGAATTATGAAAGATTAATGATATATCATGTGAAATTATTTTATATACACTATAGAAAATAAATTTGGGGTACAACATTAAAACATGCCTCCGTGAAGGGACGTTGAGATGAAATCCCTTACCTCAAGTCCATACTTTCCATGTATGTCCGTTAACAAATGTATAATATACCTATATAAATTATTTTATTTATTAATAAATGATATTTTTTAACCCCTTATCCTTAAATAATTCTTTTATTTATTTTAATTACATATTTAAGTATTAATTTGTTAAGTCAATACCGGGTTTTTTGAGAACATTTAGTTTATAATTTCAAAATTACTATGGTCCATTAACCACGGTCCAAGAGGTAATTGTTCCATCATATACATGATAATAATCATGAAATATTTATAATCATTAAACATCAATTATTCCATAAAAAAATAACCAATAAATATGAATATGAAAATTGAATCAAGTTATAATCATGGAGAATGAATGTTGAACACACACATGAGTAATGTTTCCATTTTTCTAAAAATATGATGGGAAGAAGGTAAGTATTATTTTTTCATTATATAATTAATATAATATCATAAATATTATTATATTTATTTAAATACACTTATACATATCATCCATGTGATGTAGTGATGAAATATGAATCACACTGCTTCGTGGTGTAGGTAATCCACACATACGCATTAACAACGATATCATTTTTCAATGGTTGGAATGGTAAAAAAATTAATGATATATTATGTCTTCATAATTATAATTATTTCATTAATATTATATATATACATTTAATCTATCGTTATAACCATTTATGGGACGGGTTTATGTAAAAGAAATTACATCAGTTTATAAGGTGGTAGTCCTCTGTACACTTGAATGGAAGTTTCATTTTCCATTTCATGGAAGAGGATATAGATATATGTTATGAAATTAAAAACATTTATGGATATGTAAAATAATTATATTTTTATTTCATAATTTTTTTATAATATTTTAAGAGGTTATAAGAATAAATAAAACTTAAACATTTTCTTAAAAGCATTATAACTTTTTTAAAAACATCAATTACATTTCATCTTAAGCCATATAATGTCGGTATTATGCCCAAAATAAGACCTCTATAATTTGGGGATTTATTTTAGGAATAAATTTGGATAGTTATTTCCCAAAAGAAATGTCCCTTTTTGTTTTTATAGGAGAGGAGAGTGGTTTACCTTTTAAAATTGAGGGGAGGGGAATTATTAGAATTTTTTAAAGTATTAAATTAATATAAATTAATTTTCGTGTAAAATGGATAAATATTGATAAAAATAAAATATTATATTATTATGAGTATAAATATTATCATATAAGAACATTTAGACACTTTTTTCATTTTTTGACCATTATTTCTTTGTTTAACCCCCCTATCAACCCCTTTGAAAATTACAACCATATAAATGTTTTTACTATTTAGGTGTCATGAAATTTAATATAAAACAGAAAACCACCCATAAATGGACCATAATTAATATTTTAAACCATATCCCACTCAATTGGATCAATATAGTATTTTTTCAGGTTTTAAATTATTTTAAAAAAATAGTGTTTCTTATAAAATATCATTAATGTAATTTTTGGAAATAAAATGAAATATTATAAATTAATATTTTTATAACAGATGTAAAATAGTTTCAAAGTGTAATGTATTATAAAATAATTGGTATATAGTCTTAATATAATCATCTATTCAAATTTCAATAGGTTTAGATATTACTTTAATTCTTATCTTTTGGATTAACTTTTATGTGGACTGTTTTTAACCATGATAATGGCAACAAATTTTTTAATATAATAGGGTTATGAATTTACATATAAAGTAAAAATTGGATAATAAATGGATAAATGAATAAATTTTCAACCATTTATAATTATAATTTTCCAATTTAAATATTTTTATGATTTTAAATAATTAAATAAAATATGTTTTACGTAAAATACTATTAATTCCATTTTAATGAATATTAATATAATTTGACTTTTAAAACAAAATGATTGAAATATAATTATAATATAGATATTTAACACAAATAAAATATGTTATATTTATATTAAAATTTTATGGGACACTTAACTCATCCAAAAAATATTACGTTTAGAGTTTTGAAATCCCGTCAAATTATTTTTATATTTCTAGAACAATTACTAAGTCATCATTGTGTAAGAATTTAAGGTAATGATTTAATCACTAAAATGTAAAAATAAATTACCATAAAAAAATTAATTAAGTTCAATATAACCATTTATATTTGTTAAATGTGTATATTTACATACATTTATGTCATGAAAACTTATTCAATATAACACTTCAACATATTCAATTTAAGGAAATTATTTCATCACTAAAAAAATCACCATCATATAAAAAATTAATTATGTTCAATATAATCATTTACATTCATTAAATATGTAGGCTTGCACAAGAATTTGGATAAGTCGCCAGTTATATAACTCCAAAATTAAAATATATCCATAAAAATTATCAATAAAACTTCATATTTATTAAAAAAAAGTTGATAAAATAATTCTACCTTCTCAAATATGATAATTAAGACACCAAATAATATGTCTCCAATACTGAAAAAGAAATGAGTCATCACCAAAAATGATACCATATATCATAAAACTATATTTTTTCACAATTCCTCAAAACATTAACGTCCTCATAAAAACCACTAATACTATTCTTATGATATTTTTAACTTTATAAATAATATATTTATTTCCATTTCATCGATTTAAATTCCTATGAGTGAGAAAAATTATCTTTAAAATAATCTTGTAAAACACAACAAAAAACAAATTTTTATAAAAATTTTTTAAAGATCAAATGAAATTATAAAAAAAAAGTAAGGTATTATGGTAATTAATATATAATTATTTACTTTATAATTATGTAAAAAATTATTACATTAATTTAACATAAAATTAAAATCTTAATGGGACTTTTTTAATGAAATTAAATGATATTTTTGTAAAAAGCAGTATTTTTAATTATTCAATAAAAAATCAATCTTTTCAAAAAAAATATTAAAATGTAAGACTAGTAAATTTTTCATATGATAATTTAAAAAAATATTATCATTTTAATAAACTAAAATTTATATGAATTAATTATATTATTCACTCAAAAAAAGAAAAAACTCAATTTTAAGAAAACATATTTTTGAAGAATAAAATGACCTTAAAAATGAGTGTTTATTTTGTATACATTTATCAATACATTTTTATTGATTTATAACATTATATTTATTCAATACATTTTTTATCCCTATTCATACCCTAAAATTCAATAAGTATATTACAATGGTCATATTTAGATAATAATATTATGTGGTCAATTTAGGCTTTGTGTTGTGTGTCATATATACTATCAAACATAGTCTTCATTTTAAAATCTCAAGGAGTTACATTATTCCATTAACATGAAAAATATAAATATGTGTAAATTTTTGATGTTATTATATCATAATATTTAAATAATATTTTAATGAGGAAGGATAATAAATATAACTAAAATGCTCAGTTAATAACCATTGTTATTCTTCAAAAGGCCTCTTTGGGTTTATACATAATTCCTTCCTATGTTTTTTCGGATAAAAAATGGCCTCTAGGATAAGGGGGATTTAATTAAGGGATTTCAATTTGTCTTGGATGAACAAAAAATATCTTAAAGTGTGAAGATGAGAGGATATGGTGTTTCCTTTTATATGTGTGGAAGAGGACACACTAGAAATGTTAAAAATATATTGAAATATATTAATATCATACTCAAGAAATATGTCTATAAAATGGACCACTTATAAATTTGAGATGAAATTATATATAAATATGGTTATAAAATATTAATTGTTAAAAAATAGGTTATTTTAACCCTTTCATATTTATTTAAACCCTTGGTAAACCTTTTTTTTATCCTTAACCGTTGTAAGAGATTTTTACTATTTTTACTATTCATTATAACCAAAAACTAAGTTGAAATTATTAAGTAATATTAATTATGTTCATTCCAAAAATTGAACCAATTTTATAAAATTAAATTCATATAAGTTTTATAATTGAATTTAAAATTAAACCCACAAAACGTGGCGAAGAATAATTTTTTAGAAAAATGCATTTTTAGTATAAATATTTTTTATACCAAAATCAAGTATAATGTTTCTTGCAATATAATTTATTGAATTACATATAATAAAGTGTAATTAATAAGACTTTAAAACTTATAAAAAATATAATGTAACTTTTCAAATATTTGAAAAAATGTTCTTTCAATAAAATCATTTTTTTCATTATTTATTGAAAAATTAAAATTTTAAGAAAATTATCAAAAATTCATCCTAGGATTTTTTTGAAAAGATGAATTAAAAATTATGTTCATTTTTTAAAATTAAAACTATATAATTTTTAAATAAATGTTATAAATAAAACCTTATAATGCAATAATGTCACACCCAACCTTTTTCAATTTATTTTATTTCATTATTTTCTAGCCTGGAAATTTTTTATTGGGTTTTGGGTGAGAAAATGTTTAAAAGTTTTGAGTCTTATAGAGAGAAATTAATGTTTTGGGTTTGTCGCCATCAGGTGGACGAGCAAGGCATGGTTTTGAGACCGCACGGCTTGCCCGATTTTTCAAAACAAAATTAAAACATAAAGGAATAATGAAATAATGATGCGTAATAAAATGAAAATAGAATAAAATAAGAAAAGTGTGAAAAAAATTTAATGAATTTTGATTTAATGATATTATTGTTATTATTATTTATTTTTATTATAGTTTCATTTTTTCTGGGTGGGGTTTCCCTCAACCTGTCACCCACTCCCCCTTTTCCCCCTTGGTTGCGGCAGAATCTCCCTCCCCCTGGAATCTCGTCACACATATTCATTCCTCCCAACTAACACCTGGCACCTCTACTATGCAGGAACACCCGACCTCCCGACCAACTGCTCGCGCAGTTTCCCCGAGCACCCAACCTACCCGCTCGCACCGTCACCCTTTTCCTCCCAGTCATCCGCTTGTGCGGTCTCCTCCCCTCCAGTCAGGTGGACTCACACAGACCTCCTCCCCCAGTAGACTTAACTCAAAATGAACACCCCTCATTCCAGACAGCATTCCCAATCCCTTCTACATGTAGATATCCTTCGGTAATCCCCTTTACCCCTTTTTCATAGTGTGTTGATCTATTTTATTTGGTGTTTTTAGTTTTTCAGTGGGTAGGGTATTATATATAGGCATGATTCTTGTTTAATCTTTTCATTTTGTTTATTTCTTTCCCTCCTTAGGATTCTCTTATGGTGTGCTTGGCACACAAATGAAATTCTCACCAATATTGAGGTTTCCTACCCCCAAGGTGGGATGGTTTTTTTCATAACTATTATATGAATTATTTTGGTTGTTTACTTAATTTTTTTTCTCCTTAATTAATTATTTTTGTGTAAAGATAGTTTTTTTTAATTTAGCTGCATTTAATATTGTGGATGTGATTTATTTTTTTGTGAAAGTTGTGAAAAAAACTGTTTTAAAAAAGGATTTTATTATGAAATTGTTTTTTTATAATGAATTTTTTATGTAGAAGTAGGTGATCCTACATAGAATTATTAACTGGTAAATTATATTTTTAATTTAAATGATTTGGCACATTTTTTAATTAGTTTACATGTTGAGAATGTGATTTTTACTGAGTTTTTTTTTCATTTCCTTTATTATTAGAATGTTTATGTGATGTTAATGAGTTTTGTTGTGAAAACCTACATTGAGCTATTTATCTGTGTTTTAGATAATGTGAATTAATTTTTTTTATTGTGAAAGAGCTTAAGTGTGTGTTTTGGTGTGGCATCATGGTGTTTCTTTTCATAAAAGAGGTTTTGAGTATGTTTTGGGGGTTTAAAGTCATGCAGAACATTTTTGAAATTTCATAACAACTTTTCTTGGTGGTTGTGTAATTATAAAAGTTTTTTCTCTAAATCTATAATTGGTTTAATTGATGTCATAAGCGATCCTGATGGATTTCTAAAAATATTTTTCTGTGAACTTATTCGAAAATGGGGATTTTGAGTGTGTTTTCATATGTAAAGCCCATTGATACTCTTTTGGAATTGTTTTATAAAAAAAATATAAAGGCTTTATCAAATTATATCAATGGTTCAAATAATTCTTGTAAAATGTTTTAGTGTGTGTAATATTTCAAAATGGAATTTTTTTGTGAAATGGTGGTTTTTAGTATGTGTAGTTCCATGTTTGGTTTGGGTGCATAAATGTGACACGTGGTGTGAACATGGATTTTAAAAGTGAATTGATGGTTTAAATGGTATCTTGTAATGTGTGGTGATTTTCTTGGTTTTTTATGTGATGTGTAGCCATTAGGAACTTGAAACTTGTGTGAGCACAAAGTGGGGAGCCTGGGTAGTTAGAGAGGTGGACTAGACTAGTGGACTAGTGATCCGAGGGTGGCTTCATCCCTGTTTCACTTAGTAGGATCAACTACTGCAACACTAAATAAACATATGATTGACTGAGGGTTGTGGTTTCTAAGACATGTTTTCTGAGGGTCGTGGGTTCTAAGTCACGTTTTCTTAGGTCCATGGTTTCTGAGACACATTTCACCAATACATGGAGATCAAGGGACCCACACTAACTAACACCCATGAGGCCTCTACCATATTTGGTTCTCCTTGTCGACATTACGCTCACCTATATTACACATTGGTTATATTAAAAGAGTGTGTGTGTGCTTTAATTTTATTTGTTGTCTTTAAAAAAATTCATTTAAGAAACCATCCATTAAAAATTGTTTTCTTTAAATATCATTCAAGCATTTTTTTTAATTTATATTTATTTAATTGGAAAATTTATTCATCATTAAATGGTTATTCATGGAACCTTCTCCCAGTGGCATCCTACTAGGCCCTTGGCTCACACCCTACATACACCATTGGGTGTATGTAGACCGTATTCATTGTGTATCGTAGGTTGAGCCATCATGCTTAGCGATGGTGGTTTGGGTTGTTTTTTATCTTCACATGCAGGTTGGTGTTAGTTTCTTGGGGATGTTTCTTATATTTTTTCTTGGAGTTTGGTATTGGAGTTCTAGTTTTTTATATTTTTGTAGTCCTATTTGGGTATTTAGTTGAATTTTAGACTTTAAATATGATTATTGTTTCAAGTCATTTTTGGTTGTTTGTTTCCAGTTTCATTTTATTTATCTTATTAGTGGTTTTGTATTTATTATTTCAGGTAAATTGTTCCCATGTTGTTTGTTTATACTCAAGAACTTGTGGCCGCCCTTCGGGTTAGGGAACACCCTTTGGGCCATGTCACAGACCAGTTCTAGCACTGGGTCAGATGGAGACCCAACCTGGTTCGTGAAAAAATCTTATCAAAGGCAGTTTTCTTTCTTGGTTCATGTTCTGTTGGGATAAATTCAGGTTTGACCAATTTTAAGGTTGTTGGAACTCGACATTCTAGCTATGAGAAAGGTGATAGGAAATCATACCTCGTGGCAGGACTCCAGTCAACAGGGTAAGTTGAGGTTTGTCTAAGTCTTTGTTCCATGTAGTTAATCTTGTTTTAGTGAAATGAAATCAGAGTGGGTTCAATGGCCTTAGTGAGCTCGCAGGGCCATGAATGCTACATGGATCTGGGGGCATTGTCCTAGAATTATCTATGTAGTGGTAGCATGATTGGTTTATGGATTCTAACCACATGTCCCAGTCACCCAATAACACTAATATCCTCTTGCATCATTCCTCATCTCTTTGTTTTAGATTTTTGAAAATATAGATTTTAAGTAAAAATGATTTGGTCTTGGAAAATTCTTTGAAATGAAGCACTTCAAAAAGAATTTGAGGTGTGAGGTTTGAAAAGTGTGGGTTGAATGTTTTGGTTTTGAAAAATGGAAAGGTCTGAATTTGATCTTTGGTGTTCTCATGGGAAACCCCATGCATGGGTATATATGGAAAGAGAAATGGTTAATGGTATGAGTGGATGAGTGCCTAGAAAGACATGAGGTGGGTTTTGGTGTGGCATGGGAACATGCATGTGTGAGGCCAACAGGACACCAAGGGTTTATTTTTCAACCCACCAGTTTCATTTATTTTCAAAAAGTTTTGTTAAATGAAAGTTTGGTGTTTTAGTAACTGGTGATTGTGTGGCGTGTCCTTGTGTTTTGGAAAAGTATGATGTGAGGCGTTTCGAACCGAGAATCCTTTTTGGATGATTTTTTTCTTGAGTTTGAATTATTATTGGTAAGTTGGTGTGAAGTGTATGGTTAGAGATTATTTCGAAAAGTGATTCAGGAAGCCCTTATAGTGGTTCCCCCTACATGTTTAGAATTATCTTACAGTATGCCTTGTCCATTGGACCAGTTTTATTGGGTCCATGGTTTTCTTTCCTGACTAGTGTATGCCCCCAAAAGTCATTAACAATTGATTGAAGTGTGGACATGTGAAATTCACCATTGGTCGGCACTCCAGTTGATTAAAGTAAGGACTCTCCTTTTTGAGTGATAGTGATAAGTCTATCCTTTTTCCTTTTCGTTTAAGAGGATCCTCTCGCAACGATGTGACAAGTGTGAGGGTAGTTAAAGGGAGTTATGGTCTCCATGGTTTGTTTGATTCATTGGGTATGAAGTTTGACACTGTTGTGTCTGAAGGTTCCCCCTAGAAATGGTGAAAGGAATTCCAGTAGGGAAGGGTGAAGGGGGTTTGGAATTGTCAGTGATGATCGATGTCTTGAAAGGCTTGTAGTGATATCATAGGATGTAAGGGTCATGTTTGGTGACATCTCTCAGCATGAGTTATCTTTGAAGAGAAAGGGTGAATTTTGAAGATTCCTTCGGGAATCCCGGTTATCATAGGAGTGTGTCCTCCTTTTAGGGAGTTCTGATTTTCTGTTTAAAGGGGAGTGTTTTTCTTGTGTCTTTCCCTTTTTAAGTTTCTTTGTTAAGTTGAATAAGTGATCCATGTATATCATCTAAACTCCTATTTTGGTGGATGTGTCATGAGGGATTAGTTGGATTTCATGGTGTGTTGTTTTTGTTGGTGTTCTCTCAGTTGGGGTGTGGTTGCATGTGGCACTAAAAGGAGAAGCTCTGTCCGGGAGTCTTCAATGCCTAACTGCGAGGAAGGAGATGCTTCAAACATCAGGGATTCATCCATAGTCTTTGGAGTGACGTTGGTGCATAGTCAAGAACCCCAGGTGTGTATGTGACCCCAACCTTATTTATGTCATCGGTATTGAAGGTGAAGGCAGTTTAAATTTTTTTTCTATGGTTGTTCCATTATAAAAAACCCATTTGGGTGCGTGGGGTTTCTAATGGCTATAAGGAGGAATGGTCGTCTCATTACCTTAAAATCCGAGGGGTTGCATCCCCCAGATGTAATCTCTTTTAGTGGTCGCTATGGGGTCTTTTTGGATAAATCGGTCTCAAATCTGAATAGTGATCACACATGGATATGGAGATGTTGGTTTGTCTTGGGTTGTGATTTTGATGCCTTGGTAGTTAGGGCATGACCTCCCTGCCCCTTGGGGTAGGGTTTTTTGTCACTGTTGGGAAATTTTTTATGTTTTTTTATCTTCTGGTAGTTCTAATGGTGGGGAGACCCATAGTGGGTCTTGCTCAGATGTGTTTGGAATGAATATGTGTTGTCCTTTTCATAATTATGGGGAGTCCACCCGGGACTCCCCTATCATTTTTCTTGTCTTTTCTTCGTAATTGGGAGGTTTTTAATGGTGGGGAGCCCTTCGGGATTTCCCCATGTTTTATTTTTGGTTCTTTTCTTAAAGATATCTTGGTGGTGACTAATAATAGTGTTCCTTGGATATGGTATGATCTTGTTAGTTAATTATGGTCAAACGGTGTGGTTTTTGTTTAATGGTGCTTGAGGTGTTTCAGTTTGTGAAGCTGGTTTCCACGGGTGTGAGAGTTCCTTTCCTTGATTAATCAACTGGAGGTGTCCTAGATCTTTGGGGCGGATGACACATAGTGGAATTTCTTTTTATGGGTTTCTTGAGGTTTTTATTTAAGTCACTTTCTATAAGAATAGTGTGTTTTCATCTTTTAGTTTGTTGGTTATGGGGATCTGCTTTTAACCTTAAGGGGGTGTTGTTTTCTACATTGAGTCTCAACCTTAGTTGAGGATTTCCTAGGGCATAATTCTTTATGGTGGGGAGAATTGTCACACCCTAACATTTTTAATTTAATTTATTTCATTATTTTCTATCCCAGCAATTTTTCATTGGGTTTTAGTTGAGGAAATGTTTGAAATTTTTTGTTCTTGTCAAAAAAATGCACATTTCTGGTTTACTGTCATCGAGAATATGGACAAATCATGATTCTGAGACCACGCGGTCTGCCAAATTTTAAAATTAAATTAAAAAAAAAAGGAAAAATGAAATAATGATGAGTAATGATACTAAAATAAAATAATATAAGAAATATGTGATAAAAATTTCATGATTTTTTAATGATGATAATAATAATAATAATATTATTATTATTATTATTAGTTTTGTTTTTGTTTTATTTTTTTCATTTTTTATTGGGTAGGGTTTCCCTCAACCCATCTCCCCCTCCCCCTTTTCTCACTGGGTCTCAGCGGACTTCCCCTCTCCCTGGAATCTCGTCACACAGTTGGCTTCCTCTCGACTAATGCCTTTCACCTCTCCCATGTCGGACCACCAAACCTCATGGTCAACCGCTCCCACTGTCGCCCTGATCACCCGACCATCCCGCTTACACCATTTCTCCAACCCTCTCAGTCAGCTGCTCGAACGGTGTCCTCCCCATCCGGCCAGTCGGACTCGCACCTACCTCCTCCACTGGTAACCCGGACTCACAACACACCCCCCTCATTCTTTCCAGCATTCTCGATCTCTTACGCATGTGGATCTCCTCCGGTAACCCCCTTTCCCCATTCTCATAGTGTGTTGATCTGTTCTATTTGGGTGTTTTAGTTTTTTAGTGGGTAGGGTATTAGATTTTGGGGTGGTTCTTGTTTAATCGTTTAATTTTGGTTATTTATTTCCCTCCTTAGGGTTTTCTTGTGGTGTGTTTGGTGTGAAATTGAAATTTACACCAATTTTGAGGTATTTTATACCCAAGGTAGGTGGTTCCATGCATAACTTTTATAAGAATTAGTTTGATTGTTTAATTAATTTTGGTGTTTCTTAATTAATTAGTTTGGTGTAAATTTAGTTTTTTCATTTAATTTATTTTCATTTAATATTATGGTAGTGATTTATTTTTTTGTTTAAGTGGTGCAAAGAAATATTTAAGAAAATGATTTTGTTATGAAATTTTTATTTAGAATGAATTTTTCATGTAGAAATAGTTTATTTCACATTCAATTATTAACTGGTGAATTATCTTGTTAATTTATTTAATTTTTCAAATTTTTTAATTATTTTACATGTTGTGAATGTTATTTTGACTGATTTTTTGTGAGAATTTTCATTGTTAGTAGAATTTTTATGTGTTGTTAATTTGTTTTGTTTTAAAAACTTACATTTACCCATTTATCAGTGTTTTATAAATAAAGCATTTAGTTTGATTAAATGTGAAAGAATTGAAGTGTCTATTTTGGTGTGGCATCATGATGTGTCTTTTCATAAAAGCTTTTTTGAGTGTATTTTTGTGTTCAAAGTCATGAAACACATTTTTGAAATTTCTTAAAAAAAATTCTTCTGGTTGTTTAATTGTAAAAGATTTTTCTTTAAATCTACAATTGGTTTAATTGACGGTGTAAGCGATGCAGATTGAGTTCTAAAAATATTTTGGAGTGCACTTAATTCAAAATAGGGATTTTGAGTGTGTTTTAATGTATAAAGTCTAGTGATATACTTTTATAATTTTTTATAAAAATTTTATAGGGTCAATCAAATCATATCAATGGTGCGAAACTTTCTTGGGAAATTTTTTGGTGTGCTTAATATTTAAAAATGTAATTTGTGTGTGAAAATGATGGTTTTTATCCTGTGTAGTTCCTTGTTTGGTTTGGGTGCATAAACGTGACATGTGGTGTGAACTTGGATTTTAAAAGTAAATTGATGGTGTAAATGGTATCTTTGCATGTGTGGTATTTTTCTTGGCTTTTTTATGTGATTTTCACCCATTATGAACTTGAAACTAGTTTAAGCACAAAGAGGGGAGCCTGGGTAGCTAAAGAGGTGGACTAGACTAGTGGGCTAGTGATTCGAGGGTTGCTTCAGCCCGATTTCACTTAGCAGGATCAACAACTAGAACACTAAATAAACATATGAATGTCTAACGGACGTGGTTTCTAAGCCGCATTTTTTGAGGGTCATGGTTTCAAATCCACGTTTGCTGAGGGTCATGGTTTCTAAGCCATGTTTGCGGAGGTTATTGGTTTTTAAGTCATGTTTCATCAAGATATGAAGATCTATGGACCCACACTAGATAACACCCCCAAGGCCTCTCCCATATTTGGTGCTCCTTATATACTTTACACTAACTGGCATGACACTTTGTTTATCTTAAAATTAAAGGTGAATGTGTTCTTTAATTTAATTTTTTTTCTTTAAAAAATCATTTAAAATTCATGTCACTAAAAATGATTCTATTTATTTAAATGCAAAATATATTAGTCATTAAATAGATATGTGTGGAATATTCTCCTAGTGGAATCCTACTAGGCTCTTGGATCTCACCTTAGATAAACCTTTGGGTTTATGTAGACCTTTTTCTTTGTGTACCCCATGTTGAGGCAACGTGCTTAGCGTTGGTTGTTCGGGATGTTGTTGGTATTTGCATGCAGGTTGGTGTTGGTAGCTTAGGGATGTGGCTTATTGTGTTGTTTGGAGGTTGGTATTGGAGTTTTGGTTATCTATATTGTTATATTCCCCTTTGGGTTTTTAGTTGAATTGTAGATTTTAAATCTAATTATGGTTTAAAGGCATGTTTGGCTGTTTGTTTCCAGTTTCAAATTATTTTTCTTGTTAGTGGTATTTTGGTTTATTCTTTCAGTTAAATCGTTCCCATGTATTTTTTTATACCTAGGAACTTGTTCCTCATAAGAAAGTTTTTTCTTCCAACTGAACTACTTTGGGGATAAAAACATGAGATTCATCTTGCACATATTCCCTTAATAATGAAACATAAAATACATCATGTTCCTGATATTAACTTGGAAGAAATGAAACTCATTATCAAATAAATCCAATCTTCTCTAGAATTTCATATGTTATAACGAAACATGGACTCTAATTTTCCTTTTTATAAAAAACACATAACACATTTCAATGGATAATCTTTATGAAAATCTTCAATATCTACCTCCAATGAGATATATTTATGCCACTTATCTTCATTTTTTGTCTTGTATGAGCTATCCTTGTGTGCTAATAGATCATCTTCACCTTCTCAACCATTTCTTCTTCCATTTCTAGGCCTGAAAAAATTATTACCCATACATCATCCCTATAATCTTGAGTCTTCCACCACTTTCCATATAATTATTCAAAAGGTTCCCTTTATATACTTGAATAAAAATTTTTATTATAAGAAAATTAATCCAAATTCATATTTTGATAATAAAAAATTACCAAAGTCTATTGAACAAGCTCAAATAATATCCTCTAATGTCTGAATCATTCGCTTTTATTATCCATCATATTTAGGATGAAAGGTTGTATTGAAATTTAATTTTGTACACAATGACTAATGAATTCCTTTACAGAAATTATAGGTGAATCTGGGATTATGATCAGATACAATGGAAAGAGGGAATCCATGTAATAAAATTATCTCTTTAACAAAAATCCAAAAAAGGTTATCTAAATATATATTATCTCGAATGGGAAGAAAATGGGTATATTTAATTTATAGATCAATAATTATCCTAATCACATTATTACCTTGATATTTCTATGGTAATACCACCATGGAATTTATGGATATATTCTACCATTTCTATTCTCATGTTAGAAAAGGATAAATAATTCCATTTAGTAATTTTCATTTGTCCTTCACCTATTTAAAATAATTACATTTCATAGTAAAATCATAAATATCTTTCTTTATTCCTTTACTCTATAAATCTTCTTGAAGGTCACAACACATTTTTGTGACATCAAGATGAATTGAAAATGGAGATATATATTCCTCACACAAAAATTCAATCTTTAATTGGGGGATACATGAAACACATAATCATTTTCAAGATCTCAAAACACCTTCTTTGTGAATATTAAATAAATGAAACTTATATTTCTTAACAAATTCTACCTTTTACTAGAACTCACCATATTTCTTCTGATCTATATTAATAATTTCAGAAAAATAATATTTTACTGACACATAAGAAAAAAAGAGTTATTTCCTTAAATCATAGTTTATATGCCAATAATCATCAAATAATTAACCAAAATTTCATGTTCAGACATAGCATAGTTAATGATGTGTTGTATTTCTGACTCAAAGCATAAACTAATCTATTTTCCTTTCCTGAATGGTAATGAATTATGGAGTAAACATATTTTATCAATTCTATAAATCTATTATGTCATATGTTAAACTTTTTTTGAGTAAATATTTACACCAAAATTTTGTAACCATTATAAATTTTACAATTTTTTCATATAAATGATGTATCCATATTTTTAAATAAATAACTATAGCCTCAGTTCTTGGTTAATGGGTAGGATAATTTTTCATATGATTTTTTAATTAACGTGAAGCATAAGAAATTACCCAATCATTATGCATTAAAAAACAATCCCTTTAATAAAGAATTATTTTAGATAGAAAAGTTAATATTTCTAGATGGAATATCTAAAACTAGATCATTCACTAATCTTCTTTTCATTTCCTATAAATACTCATCACATAATTTTTCCAAAATGAAATTAACTCCTTTTTTGTTAACATAGTTATGGGGATAGATAACCCTAAAAACTTTTCTATAAGCTTCCAGTAATATCATATTAATCTAATAAAACTACAAATATCAGTAACATTTCTAGGTCTTGGTTATTCATTAACCACTTTAGTTTTAGTAGGATCAATATTTTTTCATATTTATTTATGATATTTATAAGGTATAAAATCTATTGTAACCAAAAAACACATTTACTAAATTTTCCATATAACTTATTTAATTTCAAGGTTTTTAGAATAATCCTTATATTTTAATCATGATACTCATATCTTTTAAAATAAACCAAAATATCATCAACAAACCCAACAATATGATTATAACAATATTCACGGAAAACTCTATTCAATATATCCATGAATACAACTGGAGTTTTTATCAACAAAAATGGAATAACCACAAACCCATAATTTACTTAACAAGTTCAAATAATATCTTAGAGATGTAATCCTTATTAAACTTTATCTGATGATACCCATACCTATGATCAAACTTTGAACAATACAGAGCTCTCTAGGTTTGACCAAACATGTCATTAATATGAGGAAATAGATTATTATTCTAAATAGTAATGTTATTCTGTGAAATATAATAAATGTAAATACTCATGGAATTTCCATTCCTTTTAAAAAATGAAACAAGGGAAACACATGGGGAAGTTCTAGAATGAATGAAACATTTATTTAGAAATTCATGTAACTATATTTTCTATTCCAGCAATTCCACTTGAGGCTTTCGATAAGGGAGTTTAGAAATTGGATTAGAATCTGAAACTAAGTAAATAACAAATTAAACTTCATGATCAAGTATAATAACTATAAACTCATCAGGGAAAGCATTTAAATGTTCTTTTGTGATTGGAACATCATTAATTTGAGAAGTTACCTTATTTTCAACAACATAAGAAAGATAACATTCATTTCAATATTTTAATAGTTTCTCAGATTATTGATTTGTTTTAAATTTTATGAATTTATTATTATATATAAATATAAACTCATTTCCAAAAATACCTTTTTTTAATATTTCTTTACTTGATAAACTGAATACCAATTCATAGCTAAAATAACATTTAATTATATAATGGGAAATACAATTAGGCTTGAATTTAAAACAATGAAATAGATGATAATAGGTAGAACTTCATAAATTCTTGTTCCCTTAATACTACTCCCATGTGTTTTTACCAAAATTCCTGCCATTATTTCTTATGGTGAAAATTTCATTTTAGGAGTAAATTTCATAGAAATGAATGAATTTGCATACCCTAAATTAAACAATACATTAACATAATCTGAATAAAAAATAATATACTTGTCACCACTTTGTTTGGTGGATGAACATCTTATGAGGTAATATAAATGGATTTCACCACACAATTATTATTATAGTCTTGTTATTTTCTATTATCTTTCTCTTTTTCAAACATTAATCAACATAATGAACCATCACTCTACATTTAAAACCCCTTACTAATTGTCTATCAAAATTGGTCTTATTGCAAACTTAATATTTTTCTTTGCAAACAAAGTCTATATTCCCAAACTTAACAAATCATAAGTGCATCCTATATTTCATAAGATATTCCCTAGGATTTGTTTTACCAAAAATAACATAAACTAAAAATATTCTTTTTTTACCTTAATAATTATTTGATGGATGTTTTCCATTTTCCATCTACTGGGAACTCTATTTCTTCTTATTGACATAGAATGCATGATCATAAATACCTATATTTATACCTTCTATACACAATGAAAAAGTTTCTAAAAGCATTTAAATTAATGAGAGGATAAATATATTCAGTATCTTAGATTTAATCCTGAGTAAAACAGATTAATTGTACTATCATTTTCTTTGATACAATTTAGTGTGTACCTTTCCAATCAGGTGAAATTTTCTTTATACATAGACACTTTATTATCTTATTTATGCCTCAATTACAATAATCCCATTTAAACACTAATTCAAACAACCTTAGGAAAGTACTTATCATTGAAAATATTCTTAAATGTATCTGATTCCATGAAATATATCTCTTCACATTCCCTAATATTCATAATTATTGACCACCATTCATCCGGTTCACCATCAAAATGGTAATTATAATGATTTTCCATTTGATGATATGAAAAATTCATGGTATAAAATATATTTTATAGATATTTAATCCATCCCTCTACTACCTATGGGTTAGAAGATCTACTTGGTTTTGGAGGTTCTTGTCTTATAAAATGCTCCACTATTGATATATTCCTATGTTTTGTACTTTATTTCCCACTATAATGGATGCATCCACCATTTATAGCTTGTGTAAACAAATCCATTAGAGAAATAAACTATCATATTTCAATTCAAACCATTCTAGTTTTCTAATTTTGAAGGTTATTATCCGCTTGGGGTCTTCATACTTCAACATCCTCATTTTCTCTATAGAAAACCATTTTGAATAAATAGAGTTTATATAAATCAAAATGGTAATATTAAAATGATATATAATTATAAATATAAATTAGAATCTCTTAATTATATTTACTTACATTATCTAAAATATAAAATTATCTAATTCCCCCTCTCTTACCAACTATAAGGACCTAGTCTTAAACTATCCGTAAATTGTATATTTAATAAAGTATTAATTTTATATCATTCTAAAATATATTTTATATTTAGAGTTTTAGATAATTAGTCGATCACCAATACATAAATAAATATTACATCGAAAAATGTAAACATCCTATCAGAATCCAATTTTCACACAACATAAAAAATTTAAGATTTAACAACTTTTCTATTCATGAAATATCTTCGTAATTTTTATAATGACCTCATACTTACTCATACTGATCCTTAAAACCCTATGAAAATAATTTGAACCTAGAGTATGAGCACAAAAATATCGTTAAGTGACATAAAAATCAATAAACTTGTTGTTACTTGAATACTCATAAACATTAAGCTCAAAATAAACATTTCAACATCCAAGAAATCAACTACATTGCCCAAAAAAATCATAAAACATTCCATAATAAAAATGAAATGAAAAGTAATACAAATTAAAGTATCTTTGAAATCATGAAAACTCATGAATGTTTTTTTACAATGTTATTCATTTCACCATTAAGAAGTATCATATACTATCCATTAAACATAACCTCATTAACTTGCATTGTTAAGTCATGATATTTCTATAAAACCCATATATTGAATATATAAATCATGTGGGAACTTGGGTAATGATTTTTATATCACTCTTAAAATATCTCTTATAAATTAAATAACCTACTTAACAAATTGAAATTATATCTTAAGAGAAACCTAACTGGTTAACTCCATCTGTTTACCTAATGCACATGAGAGTTATATCAAGATCCCCTATCATTGTGAGCTATATTAGGATCACCCATCATCATTATCTATGTCAAGTTCATCCATCATCATAATAATTTCCAAGAACAATAACATAATCATAAAATATGAAATTATTTATTTCTATCATCATACTCATAAAAATATTCTTTCAATTGATATTAAAAACATGTTTTTCTATCAAAATATCAATTTTATTTCAAAACATTTTGTAAAATACCTTGAACAAAGGGATTGAATCTGTTTCATTGAATAAAATAATAAATCATGTAATGTAATATAGACATAATATAATAGTTATGGATTAGGTAAGAATTTTTGTGTTCATATATGTTTAAATATATCATTTCTTTTAGATATTTGTAAAAATAATCAATATGAAATATATAAATAGATTCCATTTGAAAGCCTTTGAAAGAAAGTAAAAAGTGTATTAAAATGGAATTTAAAATTAATTTATTTTCATAAAAATTCATTCATAAAATTATTTTAATAATATGGACATGGAATAAAAATATTTATGAAATAAATATTTAAAACATTTAAAATAAGGTTTTAAGGTAAAGTGTCCCTTACCTCGAGTATGAATCAACAAGAATTTTATTTGTCTCAAGTATAATAAATTTTTAACAATTATATACTTTATTAATAAAATATTTATTTTTAATAACTTATCATTAGACAATTTATCTCATTTATTTCAAGGACATGTTTAATTACTTATTCAGCTAAGTCCATGTCAGACATTTTTATGATATTCATCTCATATGTCCAAAATAACTTTGATAGGTTGATATGGTCAAAGATTTAATTATTATATCAACTATATAATATTAATGCTAACATAAATATAATTTTTATAAATAAATTATACTTTTAAAACGAACCCTGAATGTCGATTATGAAAAATGAAATACATTACAATCATGGAGATGGTGGTTGTACATTTGCATGAGCAATGTTTCCATCTTTTGAAGAACATGAATTAAAGAAGTTAAGTATTATTTAATATTTATAGAATTATTATTATATCAAAAATATAATATTATCTTTTTTTAAATTATATTATATATACTATCGATGTGATGAGGTGATCGAAAATGAACCACAATTCTTTGTGTATGTAGAAATCTACACAAACCCACGAACGAATTTATCATTTTTGAATGGATGGAAAGGTAAAAAATTGATGATATATTATCATTAAAATTTATAAATATTTAATTAGTATAATATATATATATATATATTCAATAAATCCTTATAATCATTTTTTAGATGCGTTTATGGTACATGAATTGCATTGGTGTGCGAGGCAGTAGGCTGCCATACACACGAACGATGTTTTTATTTCCCATTTGATGGAAGAAGAAGATGGATATAGGTCATACCATTAACATAAAAACATATCAGTATATGGAATATAAAGTTGTTATTATATCATAATGTTTTAAAAATATTTCAAGGAGGTGGAAGAAGAAGTCAAACAAAAATGCCCAGTTAGGAACTATACCTCTTCTTCAAATAATCTCTTTAGTTTTACACCTAAAGCCTTATAATAATGTTTTATAATCAAAAAAAAGAACTGTTGGATATGCATAAGGATTTTAGGAGTGTATTTTTTTCATTAGTTTCTTTAATCAATAACCTCTTGAAGTGTGTAGAGGAGGGATAATGGGTGTATTTTTATAAGTGGGGGAGAGGATATGCTTTGAATCTTTAAAAAGATTAAAATATATTAATGTTTTACTCAAGAAAACTGTTTCAAAAATGGAAACTTTATATATATTAGATGATATATGGTCTAAATATTTCTATTAAGTATAATTTATATAATTTTATAGGTCATTTTAACACTGATATCTTTAGTCTAACCCCCGATAAACATATTTTATCCTTAACTGTGGTAATAAATTTTTTCTACTTTTAATATTCATTATGACCAAAAAATGAGTTGAAATCATTAAATTAAATTAATTATGATAATTTTAAATATTAAATCCATTTTCATATATTCAATTCATATAATTAGTATAATTTAATTTAAAAATAAACTCTCAAAATGCGATGAAAGATGATTTTTCTGAAAAAAGTCCTTATATATATACAAATATTTTTACACCAAATTAAAGTATAATATTGGTTGAAATAAAATTTATTTAATTTTTTAATAAAAATTAAATAAATAAATAGTAAAACTAATATAAAATATAATTTTACTTAACAAATACATTAAATGAAAATACATTTGTAATAAAAACCATTATTTACACTATTTATTGAAAAGTTGAACATTTTATAAAATTATAAATAATCATCCTAATATAATTTTGAAATTATGAATTAAAAAAATAATGTTCATTTTTTGAAATTAACATTATAAAAATATTAATTATTTATTTTAAATAAAACCAAATAATATATGAAAACCCAATTTGGTTAGAAATAATTCATATCTCCATTAGACTGAAATTTTCACTAATATTATTATAATAAATAAAACTCTATAACATATAATTAATTAATTTTAATATAGTATGAAAGTTATTTATCGTAAAATCACCTAGTTTTTTAAAAATTATTTTTCACCAATCTATCCATAACACAAAATAATCATTTTAATAAATAGTTTTTCACTGAACTCGTTGATTCTTGGAATTCTCTAATGGAACATAATGGTTTACATAACTTATTTTGTATGAATTAACTTTGAAAAATTCGGATCATTTATCTCTATAATGAATCTTCTTCTACTAAGACTCTTCTCTTATTCATTGAGAATTAAATATTTATAGGAAAATGCATACCCTTCCCGAAACTCTAAATTTCATACACACATAAATCCACCATTTAACAACTCCCACCAATATTCTTTGTTCATGAAACTATAATTCACATATAAATACCTTTTCATAGCTTCAAATTATCATAAACCTCACAAAACAAAAAATTATATAATAATTTTTTATTTTTTGAAAATTTATTTCACTTGTTCCCATGCAACTCAATGTGTGCAAGAGTCTTCCAAACATGCGTGAGTTTTTTAACATTTCTTTACTTCTATAAAAAAATATTACCAAACATTTTAAAACACCTCAAGACCAATTCATTTTCACATGTATCCTAACTTTTATATAATCTATTTTTTAATCTTCATTATATTCACTAAATTTGGATAAATACTCCCTCTAATTCAAATATACAAGAACATACTGATGAAAATTTATCTAATATTTCACACCCAAATATTTAGCAAACAATGAGAAACATATCTATTGTTCAAAATGAAAATACATTCATGACATGGAACATGTGATTATTTTGTGGTTATTCCTTCATATTCCATAGCTCCATAAGTCATGACCTTAATGTGTAATAATATCAAGCTGGGTCTTTCTCCCCTTTTATTTCTACTAAATAACTATCCTCCACAAAATTGATTTTATATGGTACTTCCTATATGATTTTTAATACCCACACTCCTCTTAACATATCCAGTATTCAATTCCTACTATATTAATTTTAGAACTCATTATATATCATCTTCCATTTATTCATATATGTTTCTATATATTCTTAGACAGACATACATTGTCCTTAGAATTCATCAACCATGTCTTCTAAACAATAAAAAACCATATGTATTACTACACAAGTATTTACCAACCACTTGTATTCTATATTCCACATCCCTTAGCCACTAGATTTATTGTATTTCAAACCATTAGGGTCTCCTCCACTTCTCTAACAAATCAAATAGCTATTATTAGATTATTAAATAGATATTTAAAAAAAATACAAAACCTAAACTCTTGGTTGCAACAACATCAATCACTATGTCTAAATAACCAAACTATTATTGTTAATAGACTAAATGTATATAGGTTTCATTTGTATCTTCTTGATTCTTATTCATAGGTGGTCTATGAAATCCAACATGAATAGTGTCATCATCTTTCCATGATTTTTCAAAGAAACTCATTCCTCATCTTAGGAAATATCTTCAGGAAGTTTCAATGATTCTTCCTTCTCATAATTCTCTATTTTATTTCATATTAATAGAATTTAATCTTCTCTACTATATAAGATAAATATATTATTATTCTCCCCCTTTCAAAAAATCTATAACCCCATCTTCTTATTTGATAATCAGATATGTCATTGTTCTATACCTTTCTTGATAATATCAAACTTCTCCTTCTTATTCCTTTTCTTTTAAGAAGATGTATAAGTGGAAATTTTTATCTCTATTTTTTTAATATATCATTCAGATCCATTATTTTCTATATTATCACACTTTTTTTGTGATATATATCCTATATTTTATATATAGGTATATCTCCACATCTTCTCTCTTCAATGATTCTTATTATTATTATTTTGAGAACATGTCATCTCACATTTTACATTCATCATTAATATAGGTAGTTGTTGTGAAAATTATTCTAATATGGGCCAATTAAACTCCTCAAACTTTATTAAATTTAGTCTTATTTAAATTTTTTAATGAAATCTAGAAATTTATGGAATCGCATGATGCTCTCCTTTGAAGAATCTCAAGTTTTCATTCCAAACTAAGTGTGGTATGACATCCTCTTTTACATTTTAAACATCACCACTATGGTATAGTGAACTGATGTGTTCCTTAATATCTCTAATCCAAGAAAAAACACTTTAAAAGGCCTCTGATCTGAACAACATGTCATTGTGTAGTGTCTCCTCTAAGAAAAAATCCCTTTGAAATTCCTAGTACCATGGCCACCATGTTATATCATATTATGCCTCAGAAACCCAATACATGCCACATCCTTCTCTATGAAGTAGTTCTTATCTAGGAACACACTTTTAAAATCCTCACATAAGTCCTCTATAACACCAAAAACTCCATTATTATGCCTCTCCATTTCTCAAAGGGATTTTCTAAATCTACAACAACATCTACCATGGAATGGTCTCCTCTGCTCTCCAATTTTTCCTTAATCTTCAAATCTCCCAAAATTAAAAACTCCATAATAAATTCACTCAAAACACTTATAGTGTGCTTTATTATTTCACAAATGGATTTTGGAAATCTGTTACAGCATCTACCATGGCATGGTCTCCTCTTTTCTCTAATTTTTCTTTTATCTCCAAATCTCTTGAAATTTAAAATCCATAATAAATTCACTCAAAACACCCAAAGTGTGCCTCATTATTTTACACATAAATTCAAAATACATTACATTGTGGCCAATATGGTTTGGTCTCTAGAAATTAGTAGTTTCATACATTACGCTTCACCTTTTCAAGGATTCATCTCATTGTCTTGTTTAAAATGATATTTCTCAACAATATAAGACTTTGTTAGTTTAAAATCATGTTTTACATATATTAAATAAATACGTTAGTTAAATGTTCAAACTCTAATGTATTGACCCATTTTTAAACTCTTCATGTCTATTAGTATGATATGATCAATATTTCATTAAGAAGTGAGTCTTTTATGGATTTTCTATCAACACCATGTTATTTTAGTAGGTAATTATCTGAATCATATCATATGTGACTCTTAGATAGTTGACAAGATAACTATTTTCCTCAATCCATCATATGGATAAACATAAATCTTTTTCTCTAGTAACTTAATCCTATTAGGTTCTCTCGACTAAGTGAAACCCAATTAATATTACAAGAAAATACACCTAATGCTATTAAAATCACCCATTACTTACTTCCATTACAAAATATAATATAGGAGATCCTAACTATGGCATGACCTACCTATTTAGATGATCAAGGTCTTAAAAAATGACTCATTGTAAATAATTTGACACTTAGTATTTTAAGGGGATTTAATGTCACTGTCTTAACTCAATTAATTCTCATTATGTATGTAGGATTCTAGTGATTTAGTTTAGAATCTTATTTCTTCCAATAAATAAATATATTCAAACCATATATATGTGTAAATATTTACAAAAAAAATGGCCTTGTGCTACTAATCCAAACTAAAATCCAACTATATTCAGACATATCCAAATTTATCTCATGCATGAGGTACATGAAATGATTTAATGTTATTTCTAAACCAGTCACTCAAAATTTTATATTTTTTTCTAAGAAGAGAGAAAATTATAATGATTTATAAGGGAAAACATACCTTATTAAAATTTAAGGGGTCTATAATAATAAATCATGAGAGTATCTTTATTAATAATATTCATACAGTTTATTAGGAGATAACCAGTACTATAATAAATGATAAAGTCCATTTTATTGTTTTCGTTATAATCCAAGACATCTTCATCCAAGTTTCACCCTCTTCAAGTGGGAATAATATTTATGTTTTGATTAATAAATGACCTACCAGATCTAATGTCATAATCAATAGACTACTGACCGGGGTAAAATTTATGAAAGATGTTAAAAACCAATGAAGATTCTATTTCAACATAATTAGAATAAAAGATTTGCCACTTTTAAAGGGATAGAGACTAAATTTTGCCTTCATTTATTATTTAATCATGCTCCTCAAGAAATAAAATTTGTTATTAGTCAAGTTAATTGATCCCCTCATGTCACAGATGAAGCCACCTCCCCAAATATTATTAGGAATACACGATCTATCTATATTTATTTTAAGTCCCATCTTGGGAGAATCCAACAATGACCATAAACTTTAATAATTTATGTAAATTTTTTCTATGATAATAATAACTAATAGTCTCCTAAGAGTATAGGATAACCCCTCCACTTGAATTGTGATACCATATCTATGATGAGAGAAAGAACATTAAATATTGATTGGGAGAGAGAGGGTCCATCACTATTGTTCCTGGCCTTGTTATGATCATCCTGTATTATCCAACATCCTTATAAAATAGTCATATTATGTACCTGAATGTCCAATACTGAGTTTCTTATATCCTAGATCCATATCATGAGAAAATCATCCTGGGAAGTTAATGTTATGGTAGATGGAATCTAATAAAATTATCATACCTAACATGTAACTCCTTAAATTCATTTATGACAACATAGAAATATTTTAACAAATCAAACTAAATAATAAAACCATTCATAATATGAAAATTATATTCCTGAATAATAAACAAGGGAATAAACTAAATAAATGAACAATTTCTAAAATTAAATATGAGATAAAAATTTATAACTAATTAATAAATAAATATGAAATAAAAAATTATAATTTAGCAATTAGTTATGGAAATTCCATAATTAAATAAATATTATAATTTTATATTTATTCATAATATAAACTCATTCATATTAACTATATTTCATTTTAATTGAAATATATGATTTTAAATGAAATATAAACAGTTTATATTCTAATAATACTATGTAAATAATTTTCATAATCAAAATATTACATAATTGATATTATTTAAAACATGATCAAATCAATTATAAAATATTTATATGGATTAAAAAATTTCTCAAATATGGTTTTAATTTATTGTCCTAGATCACTCTAAAGAGTAACCAGACCGATTGACCACATGTCCTCAGGTGCACCAGGTTGTACACTGTAGGTTTCCAACTAGTAGTGGGGGTCTAAGGTGATACTATGAAGAGATTGTACCCTCATAATAGAGTGCACAATCATGGATAAAGAAACCAACATCATGAAAAAATATGTAAGTGGAAAATATAAATAAATTTAAGCCGATCATAGTATAATAAGATGAAGTGTTTCATATGGACCAAATAGTCATGATCACAAATGAAAACTAACCTCCCACTGGGCCGACCACATATGCATGAATAAATAAAAATAATAATAAACTTACAAGGATCTAATATAAACTCTAATCCATAGCTTAATAAAAATTTCCAATACTCTATAGATTATCTAGACTAATCATAAGAATCCACATGAGAATCTATTCTTGATGATGAAATCATGGGACTCCTCCTAATCTATCATGCAATCATATTCTACCAGAAAATGGTCATATGGTCGACATGTGCACTAAGGTTCATGTATAAGGAGTGAGAAATAAATATTAGTAGGCCACTCCAAATAGTTAGCCTATAACCTATTATCATAAGATTATGATTATGAAATATACCCATCATAGCCAAGAAATAACTGAAATAAATAAAATAAACTCACCATCAATCCTTATTTTTATGACCTCGATCAATCGAAACATATTTTGACCAATGTCAATATTCCTATTATCATGTCATGTGATCATGCCAGCCAAAGTTCCATAGACATTAACATAGGCATATACCATATAATGTATCACATACCACCATTCTAGAGTATCATAAACCTCCACTATAGTTTTTTCCCTTTTAAAGCATCATGGACCTTTCCTTATGGGAGTTTTCTCAGCCATGGAATAAGCCCATAAAAATCACAAACTTTGAGCCAAGATCACCTCATTATACTAGATCATCCATGCCTCAACAGAAAATGGGCCCCCAAAAAACATTATTCATGATACCCCATCAAAGGCCCTCACTGGTATAGTACATAATTACCCAAAATCCTATCTCCAATTCTGAGAAACCCCAACCAATATCATAGAACTCCTCTATGAGAGTTTTATCATCTAAGTAATAATCCCTATAATCATTTCATATCTCCCCTATGTGAGTATTATCATCTCATCATAAGCCCTATAATCATTTCACCCATCACCAATGGGAGTATTAGCATATATTCATAATTCCTATAATAATATAAACCCTCTAATATAGATGTATTCCTATCTTTTAATATTCCCACAAGTATCATAGACCTGGGGAATGCTCTTAAAAATCTCCATCCCAATATACCAAATTAACGCCATCCCTAAATACAAATGATCAACACTAATAGAATTAAAGACCTCCACTATGGGAGTACAATATAGTCATCATGAACCCGGTACTAGGATCACCCTAGTATACCAGACCAAAAATGCCTCAGTAAATAGTAGGCCCTTGGTAGATCATAAACCTCGAGCCCCACTGAAAGACCCCATCTGAGATAGCACGTGGTGGAAAACTCTGATCCTCAATCAATAATATTTCGGAAATGTGAATTAAAATTCACCACCCACCTACAAGGGCATACTAAAAGTCCTTATGACCACATTAAAATAAGTAAACCCAATAAGGGATCCTCATAAAAAAGTGAAATTGCAAGGAAATTTCCTACGCAAGAATGCCTCGGTCGACCTTCCCAATATGAAACCCTTCCTTGGGTGTCACGTCACCGAAAATGGGAATCCCAGAAAAAACCATTCCACAAAGAAATTCTCAATAGCTAACAACAACATCCACTAATAACTTTAACAAAAACCATCCCATAGGGGAATTTTCATGACTCCCTCAAACTCATCTAAACATAAACTCAAAAACACCTCACTATAACCACCATCCCATAGTGTCAACCCTACCCAATGTCTTTACTAATTTGATCCTTTGACTTTATATATATAACCTCAAGTGAATGGTTTGGAACCTATACTAATAAGACCTTGAGCAACATGGAAAAAACCTCAATCTAAGACATTGTTGGTTCCCATATTTGAGAAATGTTTGAAGAACCTCAAAATAATCCACCTTACCATAATCAAAATTGGTCAGTTGCTAATATCATGACCTTCACTCAGATCCCACTAATCACAACCCATCCCTATATAGTATAATTATTCCAAAAATCAAATAATTCCACGAAAAAATACTTTAACAATGAAAATCACCATCCAGACAGCCTCTAAACACTAAAACGATCTCCCCATCATGATTTACATGAAAAATATTCTCAAAATGGACTCTTATTTTGTCCAATTCAGACTTAGGGGAACAAAATCACACAAAAACCTCAAATGGTTAACCAGGGCGTAGTGAACAAGGTTTATATCATAAAATATGATGATTAATCTAAAAAACTCATTTGTGAGTGTACCGTAGAAATAATTGGCATGTATAACCCAAGTACACAGCATGCCATCACTATACAAGGCATATACCCTACACTAGGTACCTACCCATATTCCAAAAATGGTCTACTCTTGAATTATACTTGGTTTTTTAATTCTAAAAGTCTTGGATCCAGCATTGGGGCTGGCTTTATATCGTACACAACCCTGTACCCTCAAATAGGGTGTCTAAATGAGGACTCAGATACACCCCAAATTGACCTTCATGGAGTGTACCCATTTATTACAAGTCATGTGGTCCTCTTCCCCAAACAATAAATAAAAGAATAGAACACAAAATATATCTTAGTACCACATGTCATTTGATTGGTTTTTTTTGAACAGAAAACACTATAAACTCCCCTAAACCCTCTATTTCATCTCAAATGGCCCTAGATCAGCCCTCAAAGGGTCTACAATAGTCTAATAAATATTTTAAAATTTTAAAAAAAACTATATGGGGATCATGGTATAATACTCAAAAATCATCCTACCTCTAGGTATAATCTTCCAAATATTCACTTTCAACAACGCTCTACATCTGTCACATGACAATCCAACTCCTCTCAAGTTCCATGACGGAGCCTCCCTTCATCCCTCTATCTCTTTATCTATCCTTATCCATCTCCTCTCTAATCCTTGATAAAGATAATCCACCAAGGTTTTGTGAAACAATAAAAATTAAGTAATATTAAATAAAAAGGAAAAAGATAAAATAAATGAAAATAAAAAAATAATAGCAAAAAATAGAAAAAGGTATGGGCCTAGTCCTAGCGCATGACTTGAGGTTGTGCCTCACCTAGAAAAACACCTCATTCTAGAATCAACTGAAAAGTCAAAATATCAATCTAAAACTCCAATAAAAACATATCATCAAATGAATTTTCATGAATAAATTTATATTTAATTAGTTAGATATTAAATATTATGGTGAAATTTTAATATCCAATAATTCCATAAAACTCTTATCCTATGGTAAACCCTCATATTGTGAGACCATCTGAGTGTTTAGAAAAATAATCCAATATCATATTCTATGGGAAATTTACCATTTAACCCCTCATGAGTGTCCAAAATACAGTAAATTAAAATTCCCCTGGATTTCACATCTTGGAAAAGCATGGGTCTTTAAAATCTCCCCAATATAACACTTCTCAAACCCAAGAAGCCTTAATGGTAAATCCGCAATCATGATTCCATCAAATAATTTACTGAATAAGTTTCATCTCAATCATCAATGACCAATATCAAATAACCCACTACCATATCCAAACATGAGAGACATTTAACTATGCTCGGTCTAATACTCACCACCATAAGAGAATCCTTATCGTCACCTCACAACTAAACATAAATATCCATTTACAATTCTTCATTTATCATTAAACGTAATGAATATACATGGATAAACTGGGAACACCTAAGAAATAAAGAAAAAAATCAACAAAAAATTTCTGGATCACAGGGAATGGTAAACTGTGTGTTCAGTGAACCACTTGAAATAAGGATCACATCCTCTAATATCTTATATTGCGCTCAACATAATTTTTCTTTCCTTGAACTGTTCTTCAAGTGTTGACCTCAACAGGCTTACTTTTACAACAAAACTCGAGTTTCCTCAAGAAACAAACAAACACAACGGAAATAAAAATGATCTAACTAGTATATCTCATAACCCATGCGCATGTTCTTTCACATAGAATAACTTTTCCCAAACATTTACACCAACCACCACTTTACTTATAAATATATAGTTATTTCTATATAACCACATGCAAGCTCTCCACTTAAAAAATCCACAAACCAATAACATAAGATAATGTTCTTAAAACCATTGACCATGATCCTCATGCAGTTTAGTTCCAACAAGCCAGATCTTACTTATCGCTCCTCTTAAAAAACAACCATATGTCCTATTTCGAAATTAACCACACAGTTATATTTAATCAAGAACAATTCAGATTCATGAGTGTACATCTATAATATCAACTTGATACTAAATAGATTCTAGAGTCAGTAGGTTCTGGCTCAATTTATATCACATACACCAAGGCACTATACTAATATCACCAATGAGTTTCTAACTGTTGATCCATATAACCTACCATGAGAAGGACACACACACACACACATGTCATATAAGCTATGTATAATGTCACTAAGTACTTATATAGGAAAGCATCATATAAGTAGGTGCTGACACATTAAACAAATGAGCCTCTTATCAGTAATAATAATCACACTAGCAATCCCCTAAATGTCATGTGAATCCTATATCCCAATAATGATGCATGAGATTTCTCTTTCCCCTATGGATCGAGATTCAAATCCATAACTGGTCTCCAGATGTGGTTTCATGAGTTAAATTTCAAAAAACCCATAAACTCATACATCATGTGGTCCACACAAGGTAAGAATTACATCAATCATAATAGTGTAAAATAAAAACATCAATCTCATAGTTAGAAACCTAGACTTCAAACTAGAACTGGTGTTCATGAGGAACCAACCCAATATCCATCTCAGGATATAAAACATTCCAAAATATCCTAACTACCTTACCCAAAATAATAATTCAAAATAAAAAATATATTATTCCAATTTGTAACACCACGGGCCTTCTCACTGTAAATAGTTAGCAGACTGGTTCTACATGTATCCTAAGGTGTGCCTCCTCATTTTCCATAGGATTCCAACTAACAGTGTGGATCTAAATCTATATTGTGAGGAGAATATACCCCCCATATTAGACTGTGTAATCATATATAAATAAAACAACCACATACACAATTGAATACTTAGAAAAGATAAATAAAATTAAACAAAACATGATATAATAAAATAAAGTGCTTTATACATAGTGAACAGTCATGCTTACACATAATAACTGACCACCCATTAGGTTGACAACATATGCAGGAATAAATCAAAGAACATAAATAATAAAATTATAATTATCTACTTCCAACTCTAAGATAAACCTCAATCCCAGTCTCTAGTACTCTCAAATTGAAAGCATAAATATATTTTTCATGCACACCAAGGTTCATGTATTGGCAGTAAGAAATAAATCTCAATAGGCCACACCTAATGATAAACCAATAATCAGCTATTCTAAGTTTATGCTCATGAAATATTACCAACCTAGATGATAAATACCTATAATAAAATAAAAAACACACAATTTATCCTTTGTATCAAGAACTTCCTCAACACAAACCTACTTAGACCATTGCAAAAGTGTCTCTCAGTACGTTATGTGATCAGGCCAACCAAAGTGTTGTATATCACCCCAAATGAGTATTCTATATCAAGTATCACATACCACTAAAAAAGGTGTTTCCTTGATTATCATATACCTCCACTATGGGATGATCCTTTATGATTCATCTTATACCTCCCATTATGGGAGTTTTATTATCCAGGTCAGAAGAACATAAGTATCAAAAACCAAGAACTGGGATCATTCCAATATACCAGATCACTCATGCCTCGGAAGATAGTATCCCCCGGTAGATTGCAGGACACACACACCCATTGAAGGAACCCCACTATGATAGAACATAATGATCCCAACATCTCAGATCAAAACCATGTTAGCCCCAACCAGTATCAAAACCTTCCTTATGGATGTTTTCTTATCCATGGAATAAGAACTATATGCATTTCAACCTTCCCTATGTAAGTATTATAATTTATGAATAATCCATATAATTATTTCATCCCTACCCTATGGGACTATTCTCAACTAGGTATAATACCTATAAGTATATTAGTCACCCCCTATCAAAGTATTAAAATTGGTGAATAATCTAAAAAGTATCACAAACTTGAGGAATTACCCTAGAAAGATCAATCCCAGTAAACCAGATCAACCATATCTTCAAATCCATGGTATCCCAACTAATATAATCATAGATATTCACTATGGGAGTATAAAATAGTCATCATGAACCTGGATCCAATATCACCCTAGTATACCAAACTAGAAATGACTCACTAGATAGAAGCTACCATGCATATTTAAATCCATGGGCCCCATCAAAACACCCTATTCAGGATAGCATTTGACAATCCAATATAATCCTTGATCAACAATACACTTAATAGGCTTATCTAAAAGCATCATTTTACCTTCAAGGAAATTTTCAATAGTTCTGAAAACCAACTCAAAAGAATGAATCCATGGAATGGGATCCTCAACATAATTGAAACCTCATAAAAAATACCAACTTAGGAAAGGCTCATCCAGCCTTCCTAGAATAAAAACTATACTTGGGTTTCACCTCACCCAAAATGGGAATCTAGAGAAACACTATTCCACAAGGGAATTCTCAACAACAAACAATAGAATCCACTAATCACATTTTCATAATACAGCCTATAAGGTAATCCTCATGAGTCCCTTGGACTCATATTAATATCAACTCGATGAAACCTAGCCATAACCTCCATCCCACAACATTAATACATCTTGAAGGATGAACATATCTGACCCTCAAACATCATCTTTAAAACATCAAGTCACTGGATTGAAAACTCAACCACTCAAACCTTGAACATTAGAGACAAAAATCCTTGATCCAGTACGTCGTTGCTTTCCATTTTCAGGATATATCCAAAGTACCTAAGAAAAAACCACCTTAGGATACTCAAGAAAGGTCGATCACCATGCTCACAACCTTAACGTGGGGTTCACAGATCATAAGGATTATGAACACAAACATAAAGGAAAGCCTCTAAAAATTTATCTCCCAAATAAAAGCACCATTAAGACAACCTATAAATGATGAAAGGATATTACCATAATGATATACATAGAAAAAAATCAACATGGACCATGATTTGGTTCAATTATAGCTTTAAGGTGTAAATCACCCAAAACCCTCAATTGAGTAGATAGGGAGTAGTACATGGCTTGTACGTCTGGGAAAACAGTATGTACACTCAAAGACCCACCTAGGCATGTACCTTATAAGTAATTGGAATGTAAAACCAAATTACACCATGTGTTGTCACTATTCGTGGTGTGTACCATACATGGGGTACCTTCCCATACATCACACATGGTATGGATTTGTGTTCTTTCTTGGGTTCTACTTCTATATGCCATGGATCCTTTATGGGGACTAGTTTTTTACCCTAAATGGTCATGTACCCTCACATAGGGTGTTTGTTCGATCACTCGACCACATCCATGATTGACCTGCATGGAATTTCCATAATTAATATATATCGTGTATTCTTATTATTCAATTGTAACTTAAAATAAGAACACATGGAATTTGGTATGAGAGAGCACATAATTTTATAAGTTTTTCATATATAGAAAACCTTACAAATGCCCTAAAACCCATGTTTCTCTTGAAATAACCCAAAATCGACACTTAAGGGATCCACAATAGTCCAATAAAAATTTAAAAATAGTAAATTAATAAAATAAATGGATTGGGGTACAAAAATAAAAAATCGACTAAACTTTAGGTGGAATCAACCAAAGCATCACTCGTAACCTCACTCTATGGCTATCAAATAATGATCTGGCTGACCCTAAGCTCAATAGTGAAACCTCCCTCAAAACCTCCATCAATTTATCTCTTCCTCTATCTCTCCTATACCAACCTAAATGAAGGGAGTTTCATGTGGGAATGAATGAAAATTTCAAAGGAATGAGGAGAAAGGAAAAAATGAAAATAACAAAAAGAAAATGAAGAAAATAAAATGAAATGAAAAGGGAAAGGGGTTTGGACCTAGACTTAATGCCTAACATGAGGTTATGTATTACCTAGGAAAAATCCGTATTCTATACTCAACCACAGATTTGGAATATCAATATAAAAAATTATTCAACAGATATCATCTAACGAATGCACATGAATAATTTAATATTTAATTAATTAAATATTAAATATTCTATAAAAATTTGAAGATCTCAAAATTATATCAAATTCCTTTCCTAGAGTAAAAACTCTATTTAGGGACAAATAGATTGGTCAAAAAATATTTGAGTTTATATTTTAGGGTAAAATTGACCATTTTACCCTTCAAATGCATCTAGAAGACAAAAAAAATCGAATTCCTCTAAATTTCATAGCTTAGAAAGACATGGGTATTCAAAAATGCATTTAATTAAATAATTAAAATTAAATATTATATACTATTAATTATTTAAATAAAAACCTTTTATACTTTTTTCCCTGTTTTTTTATTAATAAACATCATATAAATTACCCTTATAATTTTCATATAAACCTTTAAACTATAAACCTTTTATAAGTGATAACATCTTTCCTAACTATCATAGACTACAATAAGACTTTTCATAGAATAAAATATAGCATATCCAACTATCATGGAATAATATAGGGATGTACATAAGATAATACACACTGTAAAAACTTTTTATCCTACATGTTTAGAATATGTTACGCACCTACATTGAAATAAACCACACAGTGATGTATCAATATAAGTTTAAAACAACACTTTTGTGATTTTAATTTAATTTTGTGGTGATATTAACCTACAATAGGCCACTGTGTGAAAATAAACAAATGAAATACATATTTTACAATTCACATCAATATTATATAAGGGATAAAATACTATATTTCTCTCACATTTAATGATTCCTTCATAGGATATGAATCAACATATAATATTCTATGATATGATGAAACTGAAGAAATATTTTTTTTATTCATTACATTATCATGCATTATATAAAACAATATTAAAATGTATTATAATAGAGAATATCATAAGTAAACCCATATAAAATTTAAAAATAAAATTTTTCACTTTAAAATATAAAAGGCCATACAACTTCATATTCCTTTATTTTAAACATGATTTTAAGAATGAGAGTTCATTCCATAGCTCTGATGTCACTGATGGTGGATGAATCAATATCCCTCATATGAAGAAAATTTAATGTAAAATCTTAATGGACCTATTAATGTACTCCATTTGTTTAAATATTTGGGCTATGAAACTCTTTTCATTAGAAATGGATATCCTAAGTGAAGATACACACTTCATCGTTATTCATGTGTGAGAGTTCCCAAGACTCAATTAAATATTTAACCGTTTTTGTGATATACCTGTTAGTTTTTTAAGGATATTTAAATTTATAAAATAATTATTTAAAAATTTATAAACCCAAAAACCAATAATACCATGCATGAAAATATAAAACCATGAAAACTATAAGATAAATAAATTTCTCATGAATGTCTTTCATCAAATACCACTACTAATACAGTCTTTATCATGCTTAATAAATATCACCATATGGTAGCAAAAATATATACCACCTTTGTGGGGTCATCATAGGTTGTCTGAATAAATCATCGCATGGGAAAGACCCTCTCATATCTCATGAAATGATTGTGCCTCATGGACTAAATATAGAAGAAATATGGGAGTTACATGAGTGGGATAGAATCAGGGAAGGTTCGAGAGAGTTCCAATCCCCACCATCCCATGGTCATAGCCTATATATAGGACTCGAGGACATTCCTTAATCCTATGTAAATTTACTCAAATATTATGTAATTTTTGACAAAATTAAACCACTTTACAAACCATTGGTAAAACATTGAAAAATAATAATATCAGTTTAATTTACTAAAACATCCATATTAATGATGGATTATTAGTGGTATATATTTGAATGTTATAATATAATATTTGGATTTTAAAGAATGTCATAGACTTGTCCTCCAAGGAATTCCATGAAAAGAAAATAGATGAAATATATCAAACCAATGATATAACACAATCACACACTATAATTGGTTGAAGAAAGATGAAATTTATCTTATAACATGCATTATTTTATACGTATATTTTTTTCAAATGATATAGCCTAAAATCCTCACATGCATATAGGATTGAGGACATATAACTTTTACCAATATGCATATATAATTTTGATTTGGTTTATATTTATAATTTCTCCCATTGTATAGTTATTTAGGTATTCCATCATAACAATCATATCACATATTAATCTTATATATTTTAGCGGATAACCCTTTTCACATATCCATTATATGGAAAAACTGAACTCCACTTCTCTTGTATCTTGACTCATACTATATCCAAAATAAGTGTAACCCAAAGCTCACAATGTAAAATTGTCACCTAACTTTTAGTGCTATCTATAACCTTCTTGTAATATCCAAGATAATACATGGGTTTCTAAATTTAAATATTTCCCACAATGAATGATCGTGTTCTAGACATGTGTTATCTTTTTTAATAATATAAAATTAAATATTTATTAGGTTTTCATGGTATATCCAATTCAATATGTATTGAATACATATCTTTTGTAACTATTATATCTCATAAAATCGTTACATCTAATGAAATACCTATAATTATACATCAAAATAATGATTTAGTTTTGAATCACACTTTATCAAGAAAATTAATATATTCAAAACATATTAATGTGTAACACCTTATAAAATTTATTTTTTTTCACTTAACTAAGAATAAAACCAAATTATATCCACATACATCTAAATACATCTTAATAATAAGCTATGTGAAACCTATTTATGTAAATTTTTAGAAACATACAAAACGAAAATCCCCATAGGAGAATATATTGTATGAAAGGTAACCAACCCCCACTTTTCTTATCAAAGGATCATTCATGATTTAGTGATAGGTTTAACACAAATTCCCACAATACAAAATTAAATACTCAATAGATACCATAACTTGAATATAAATTTACCACATACTATATAAATCAAAATTAACCTTTTTATTTAATTCATAAATAAATAAAAAATCATAGTATTGGTTGAATAAAACTAAATATTGTGTCTTACCTAACATGTAAATATTATATAAATTCTATAAAAATTATAAGAACTTATTTAAATAACTTGAACCAATAATTCCAACAATTATAATATAAATATATATATATATATGATAATATTAAATAGGGATTTCATTAAAAAATAAAATTTTTAGATTTTTAATAAGAGATAAGACAACCTCAGAAAAATAAAAAATCAATCAATTTTTTTTAATATATTCTAGAGTCATGTGGATTCAGTGGGGGGAAAAGGGATCATTCCTATGAGAGTTATTGTGAATAATTTTTTAATATTTAGAAAATACACAACCAAGAACCCCGTGGTGTGATTTCAATGTACACTCTATTTTTGATAAACAATTACTTGAAGTTCATAACTTAAAGATTGTCATATTTTCATTTGTAATATATTTTTATTCAAATCCCATACCATAACCCATTATTTTTTAATCTTTTCCACAGCATAGTTTTAATCATGGAAATCTAATTTCTATAAAACATTACTATTTAAATCAAAACAATAATATGAGAATACATATCTTACGATACTTTAATTTTTTATAAGAAATAAAATGACAGGTTTCCAAACTAGGCCATTTGTATAAATGTTTTCATAAACCTTTATCTAGAAATATAAACCATGGTCGTTGTTCTAGAAAAACTTCAAAACAGTTATAAATTTTTGAAACCCATCTTATTGATGTTTTATTAAAAAACATTCTCTAATAAAATTGAAGGGTTTTTTTAGGAAATCATAATTCTTAAAAATAGAATAAAAAATATACAAAACCTATCTACAAGTTTGACTATATGAGAAAATAATAAAATGAAATGAAAAAAATAAATTAATTATGTATTGTTATCTGTTAAATTTCAAAATAAATGGGATTGATTATTATCCCTTTGAAACAATAAAAATAATCATATCTTCAAATGTATCCACCAAATAAAACAGAATCATTGAATGATTTAGTAGTACCCCTTATAATTTAATGGTGTGATAACATATCCTCAATAAAGGTAAGTGAATAGAAGCACATGAGATAGCTTGGTCTTGTAAGACATTAATATATGTGTTTAAAAATATAGTTCATCAACTAAATTATATAAATACATAATAAATGTAGCTAAGGTTGAATTATATCCATTTTATACAATATTAAGTGGATAAATCTATGTTTTATGCCTTTTTAAAAATTACAATTATAATGAACTGGAATGGGATAACACAAAACATCACCCGACTTGGATCGCCACTAGGCCTGAAGAGGTTTCTTGATCCCCAATGGTCGGAAAATAGTTCCTAGGTATCAAACATATACACTTGGGAATGATTTCACACATTAAATAATAATATAAAACTGTATTAGAAACTGTTAAGAATACATCATGTACTATACATATATTTTAGATCTATTCATAACAAATAAGTATATATAATATAATGGAAAATACAAATAGTTGAAAATGAAAATAATCAATTGTAAAAAATAAATAAAAAATTCACATACATAATTAAGAAATAATAAATTAACCTCAAAGATAAATACAATGGATAATCGAAATGGATGATATATCCTCAACCCATAAATAAAACAGTGACCTGAGCCACTGCTCATACATCACTATTTGACACGCAGTCACCTTTGACAACCCTTCATCCTTTATAAAATGCACATGTCAAACCCAAAACAAATCCATAACCCGAACACCTAAAATAAAACATATAATAATTATAAATATCCATACAATGGTGTTTATATGGGCTGTGAGATAAACATTCCCAGTAGGATCTCACCAATGAGCCTACGGAATTCTCTTAAAAAAACATTTCATAAATTCCAATTTTAAAATTATATAAATTTCAATATTCACATAATAAAACATCTGTTATACTTTACCACATTCACATATAAAATGTTCAGGTATATCATTTGTAGAAAAATAATTTATATTCATTTTAAACCAAGAGTTTCAAATATAATAAATAAAAAAATCTTATAAATTTTCTTCTCAAGACATGAAAATATGTCTTTAAAAATTCACAAAACAATATTAAACCTATTTCCCTATATTTAAAAAACATTACATAAATACTATTTTAAAAATAAACATCACATTTCCTTTCTAAGATCACACATTTAAAACTACTTTAACAAAAAAAATTAAAATTAAATAAAAAATATCATTCAACCATAATATAGTAATCAATAGGGGCGAAAATTGAAATCAATGAAGGATAAGGAATATAATCAAGAAATGGTTTCAATAAATAAAACATGGGCTAGGGTATATGACACAATGAAGAAAGGAATCACCTAAAAATCCCCAAAAAGAAACCAAGAATCGTGGTAAACTCCCTAGGACCCATGTAATATTATCATATACCAAGAATATTTGAACCCTAGACTAGACTAAAATAACTAATCAACTTTATTGGTAGTCCAGTTGAACTATCCAAGCCCCATAATCTGTCTTGGTGGATCTCCACATCCATGGTTCACAAAGTCTATTCTGAGATAAATCAATTTATGTGTGGCACAATCTCATATCTAGAGTGTAATATAAATTTGGGAACTATACAATTTGAAAACTAGACTATTTTATCACTCTTATAGTAATTACATATATTCCTAGGATTCCCATGATATAAATCAATAGATGTGAGATAACAAATAGATCATGATATCATCAAAAGAAACAATAATAGTAAAACACTTTGAAATAGGCACCATATCACCTTCTACACCCTCACTTAAAACATCCATTTTAATTACAACAATTAAAAAGTATCCCATAACATAAAAAATATAAATAACTCCCCTCAAGTCCACAATGTGAATAATAAAAACACATAAGGAACTCAAAAGTGGGTCTTTCAAGAATAAAATAATTCATTTATTAAATTTCAAATAATCCTTTCTAAAAATTATTGGAATTTCAAGCCACTTATCATTATTTTAATCTCATTTCAAAGTGTCCCTTGAAATAAAATTATCAAAAAAACATTGAAATTCATTTTCAAATCAACCATTTTATATTAATAATATTTTAAACCACCACAAGAACATTTATTCTTAAAACCATTTAACAAGTTCCACACACACCACATTTTATTAGATATCCCTTTAAAAGTATAAACCTTTCTTTGAAAACCAATTAATTCTATGACCCTCTTTAAAAGTAGATTTTTTTAAAAACACACTTTTTAAATCCTTGAATATATTTGGAAGGGACACATAAAATTTTTAGAAAACACTTGGCACACATAACAATTATATTTCAAAAACATAATTGGTAAAACTATTAAAATCATATTTTATACTAGGTTTAAAAACTATAGAAACTAATTTACAAACCATAATGGGTATACTATATACATATAATCATATAAGTATTTAAATCATTCAAGAACTTCATGAAAAGTTTTATAAAGTAGATTTTATAGAAACACATATCTCACTCAATATAAAAAAGGCCACCTTCGATGGGGAAATAAAAAATAGAGAAAGTTGGTGACTGCTCCAAGACCTAGACATAAAAATACCCAAATAAAACCCTACCTAATCCCTAAATTTCAAACCACATGGTCATTAACGTTTTAGGGAAAAAACAAATAGTAAACAGATTAAGGAATAGAGAAAAGGGGAAAATATTACTCTACCATCCAAATCCACCTGAATTTGAAAAGGAGTGACTTGGAATCGAATGTGAAGAATGAGGTAGTTACCCTTAAGCTCTAAATGGTCAGGTGATGTGAGGATTGTTAATAGGGAGAAAATTACCTAAAAAAATAATTGGGAATAATGGTAAAAAGAAAACAAAATTAAAAAACATGGCATGGAACCACCACTTCATGGCCCCTAAACACCAGGATGTGGTGCACCTCTAGGAATCCTAAAATGATCAAGATTCATAGATAATACTTTAAACCCATAAGTTTTTAGAATGTATATTAACTTTAATTAAATACAATCTTTGATATAGTGTACGACATGGAAAACTCATCTTAAGTGAGTCATGATATTATAAGTAAATATTATTATTTAAATATGGTTGTTATGTCATAGTCATTGGTTTGGTGGGTATGAATAAGAGTAACCACATTATGAAAAATATGATGAAAATTTTCCCTTATTTAAATTTATTTATTATTTCCTAGTAAATAATTAATCAATTTTGAATGATAAGAATTAAATCACACGAGGTTTGGAAAAGCTAAAAATTAAATGGGCCATTACTTCTACAAAGCGTTTTTTCTTTATATGTTTTATTTTTTATTATAAAATATAAATTTATTACTTTATAATTTAAATTTTATAAAATTTCCTTCATTTTTAATTCATTTTATGAAAACTAAATTGAAGTAAATTTTTGAGATTTTTAAGAAATAATTGACTTCTGAGTGAATAGTGGAAAATACTGATTTTACAAATAATGTCACTTTTATGACATTATCATGTCATAAGAATGAATTAAAAGTTTATAAAATAATTATAATATAAAATATATATATTTAATAAGTAATAAAATTCATTTAAAAATAAAATTTTGAACATAGAAATCTATTTTTAACATTTTTGAAATCTAAGTAATGCTTTTATTCAAATAAAAATTATTTTCATCACTCCTCTTCTAATCCGGTTTTCACAGGGTTTATTTTTATTTTGGTTTAGTTTTAAATAAAAATAGGACTCCTTTTATTCAAAATAAATTAATTAATTTAATTTTATTCAACATCTTACATGATTTTGTTATAAAATCATTTCTTATGCTTAAATCGAGCATTTTTCTAAAATTGATTTTTCATTGCATTATAAAAACATATATTAAAAGTAAATTTTAACCCTTATGGAGATTAAATATTATAAATTATTTTCCATATTTGGGATCATAATTGTTTTATTTTAAAATTATATCATTTTTATAATGAATAGTAATCATAATAAAAGGTTTATAACATTGGTAAAGGGTAAAATGGGTTAATGAGGTTTGAAACTATTGGATAAGGTCTCAAAATCAGTCAAACGATTGAATAAAGTTCATTTAAAGAGTTTATTTTTACCAAAATCATCTTATACATTAAAATATGGAAATTTGGTCTTATTTTCCTTATATAATGACATTTATAATATTTTAAGTAATGAATAAGTAAAAAATCTCACTCTTTCTCTATTAATATCTATAATATTATTCATAAGAATAAAAACATATTATGAAAATTTATAAATGGTAGTTATAAATATTAATAAATTTTTTTATTATATTAAATTTTAAAAAAATGTTATAATTACTTAAAAATATTATACATCATTGATGTAGCGCTTGTGCAAGTGAGAGAAAAATTAAATTAAATAGTTATAAAATATTACAAGTTATTTTTTTGTATAATTTAATGTATTTCATGGTTTATGGATAAAAAATAATGTTTAGTAATTTTTTAAATATAAAAATTAGAACCCCATTGTGTTATTGATGTTTGAAAGTCAGATTATGTGAATAGTCCCAAAAATAACATGAAGGATATTTTATATTTGAAAATAATTATTTAATTTTTCAAAAAATAATAAAAATATTAGATTTTGAAAAATTAATAGTAAATTTTCAATAAAATCATCCATTTTACACTTATGGTCCACCTTCCATTTTAGAAAGAAATTATTGTCCCTTAAAAAATAAGTATCTTATCACCACGGTAAGGGTTAAAAGGGATAATGATGTGTTATTCTAAATAGATAAGGGTAAAATAACCTAAGTCCTATATGAAACCTATTTTTTGAATTAATTTATACCATATCTCATTCCAAATTATAAAATGATATAATTTGGAGCTACTTGTCTCAGAAATAACCTTATATTATTTTAATGTCCCGAATAATTACATGTGTGCCACTCCCTTAACTTATAAAAGATAACCACCACACCTCTCTTCCCCACAGCTTATTGAGCCACTTTTCACAACCAAAACCTGACCAAATATTTCATTAACATCCTTGTCCATGTTATTTAGGTTATTTTCTTCATAGAAGCCTAATCCAAGTGTCCTTAAGAAGAGATCCAAAGGATATTTCTAAAAAAGGTGGGAATCTTCTTCACCGAATCCTTTTAAGTTTATTTATTATTATATCTCCTACATGTATTATTTGACCATATTAACATAGATAAATTATTTAAATTTTTTTACTAAAATTTTATTCAGTTATTATAATAACCATTATTTATTTATCATCTATTCTAATGGAAGATAAAAACTTCATAGTGTGTACGTACGAACTACCGTCTCCATAACCGACATATTTTATTTTTCAACATCTTCTATAATGTATGGTTATATTGTATGGTTTAAGGAATAAATATGAATTTTATGACATTATTATGATTTTTTAAATATAGAATATTTTCAACATTCTTACCCTCCCATCAGTTGCGTGATAATAATGTCGCGCATGCATATGTGTTGACTGCCACATCAACGAAGCAATATGATTCATTTTTCATATATTTTTTAAAAGGATAATTATAAGGTTATATTTAATGAATATATAAGATATATATGATATTGTTTTGATTATATAATGTTTAATGGTAATTTAACTTTATTTCAGTCCATCAATCAAAAATTGAAAACATCATAAGTGCATACATGCAGACTACATCCTCTATGAAGTGTTGTGATTCATTTTTCAACGCTACCTTATATGAATGGTTATAAAAGTTTATATAAAGAATAAATATTGTACTTATTAAATGATTATGATTGTTGATAATATGAAACCATGACCAAAGTGCGGGTATCAGAACCACCAAACCAAAACAGAAATTAGAAATTGAAAACTGAACCCCCTGAATGATGATTTTAAAGATAAAATATTAATAAATGAGTAATTAGAAATTATAATTGAATAATATCGGGTAATATAAGTATGAATATAGTTCTATTATAAATATATAATAAATATAAATTTACTACACATGATTTTAAGAAAATATATGAATAATGTAAGAACCAGTAGTTAGGTTTTCTTATGAAACATTTATTTCTGTGAGAAATACTTCACATTCACCACATATTTATTTTTGTGGTTTATATTCTACCTATGAATGTATTTTATCAATATTTTAATCAAAATTAATGTAATTTACTAATAATTCTATGTTTCTCAATTTTATTAGGTTCTTATTTAGTGATTACCAAAACTATAAGGGTTCTTTATCTCAATATTAATTCATTGAACATGTTTTATGTTCTGAACATAATTGGGTTTATATAGTGTATATAATACCAATTTTACATATTATATCATTAATATATTCATATTAATTGTATTTGAATTCATATTTTAAATTATTTATTTCAAGGGGTTTATGATTCAAATATAATCAAAGAAGTATGGGTTTATATTGTAATATCATTTTTAATCGAGATTGTTTATACATGAATATCCTTTAAGGTAATTATATATTATTTGTCCCTTAAAACCCATATATTTTTCTCTACTCTAGTTATTTACAGATTTTTTATTTTATCCTTTAAATCTTCTTTCTTTGTTACTTAAAATTATTGAAAAATATTTTTTAAGAAAAGTTAATCTTATTTCCTCTTTGGTCAAAGAACTTTTTCTTCCATGTATTTGTTCTTTAAAATGTTTTCAAGATATTTATTTTCTATGATAAAATAATTGTTTAAATCAATCATCAAAAATATTTCAAATTCTTTTTATATATTTAAAAAAATAAAAAAATTCAAAACATGTTATTTATGAATTTTTACAAAAGGCGTGAATAGAATATTTGTTTTCACATTTTCTGAATGTATGGATTTCCCTAACATCATGAAAATTATTTTCTTTTAAGATTACATTAAATTTTTTCAATGATTATTTTCATATAAAATATTTTCCTCAATATTCTGTAATTTTTTAAGATACATGTGGAAAAAAATTTCCCTATTTTTAAATAATTTTGCAAATATTATTTTAAAGTTATTTTTCATCTATTTCAAAATCCTTTGATGATTATTTTTTTATATTGGAGATGTGTTCTTATAATACATTTCACTTACTTTATTGGGATGTATAATGATTATAATGTTTTAAAAATGTCTTTATGAAACCCATTTCATTCCATAAGACAATTAAACAATATTAAAATAATGAATGTTTTTATGATACCAATCACTTCATTTCTTTGAATATATTATAACTAAGTAATGATGAAATATTTATAAAACTAATTTATTTTCATCATTTAATGACTAATTTTCCTATGATCCTATGGAATAGTTCTATTTGGTTTTCATTACACAACTGGTGGTCCCAGAATTATATATCCCTCCAATGAATTGGGAAAATAATGATATCTCATGTGATAGGAATTGGAATGGGGAGTGAAACAAGTTCAATAAAGAACTGTATCTACAATAATAGTTCCATTAGTGATCCTTGACTAAGGAAATGATGATAATTTGGATTAAACCCAATTCACTATCGGACTTTTTCTACAATGTTAGTTTGGAAGTGTTCCTTAATTGAGGAAATGATTTTTTATTATTACTTATATGAAACAAACTTATGTATTATGTTTATGATATCTCTCATGGTTTATGATTTATTATTTATAATTTCACACTCTTATGTACCATGTATTTTTTTAGGAAAAAACCTTATTCTGTGACTCGTGGTTTATGATCTATGACTAATTAATTATGAATTCTTATCAGTTATGATCATAATCAAATAACCTGATTCTAATATTATTCTTATATATGATCATAGATTGATATCAGTCATGTACATCCTTACTGAGCATCTAATATCACTATTTCTTATGTTTTTATTTCACCAAGTTATAAAAAATAATATTTTTTTAATATATGTTTTGATTCGTATCATGTGTGGATAGTTTTTTTGGGAGATTCTTATGTTTATTATGAAACAAGTAAATCTATGAATAAAGTTAAAATACCCTTATTATAAGAAATACAAGGATTTTATTATGTAAATAGTTATTCCTAACTCTCTAAAACTTAAAACCTAAAAGGTCTATGATATACATTTCACTAAATTTCAAATATTGAAATAATAATTATATATATTTTTGGTTAGGATGATTCGGTTGGTATCGAATCCATTATGTAAAAAATATTAACACTAGTTCCAAGTGTACAAATTCTAGGCCATATCAGTTGGTATCAAAGCAGGGTTTATAAAATTTAATAGGATATAAAGTTATCTGGTGAGGATAATTTTAAGTGTTAAGGATACCATTATATGCTGATAAGTTTAGGGTAATCATAATTTTAAGGCTTAAATACACTAATTTGTTTTTATATAATGATGTTTTAAGGAGATTAATTATATTTTTGGGAAACGTAATAGTTTGTTGAGGTATATATACCCCTCAGGTCCAACATGTGATTTAGTGTAAAGTAATTTGGGAAGAATTTTATTGGGGACACAAGTTAAAAGGAACACATAACACTTAAGGTTAATACATTCTTTGAGGATAAGGTAATTATTGTTAATGGGAATAAAGGGGTTATCATATTTTTTGAATACATGTTTTAAAAACCATGAGATTAAAATGTGATTTATTGATTAAGTGATTAAAATTATTTAATAATATTTGGAACATTATATGATTAAGGTGAATAGAATATTATTTTATAGGGTGGAATTTATTTTGGGAATAAATATTGAGTTTACTTGTGGAAGAATATATGTTTTAATGGTTTTGTGGTGATTTGGGTTATTTTAAGAAATTATTTGTGTACTTTGGAGAAAATATGACTTTGGTATAAAGATTTTTGGTATGTGAATTTATGATCGATTAATAATATTTGGGTATAAATGTCAAGTTTATGTAGAAGAAATATGTTATCAAATATTTTTAATTTTTGGGTTTTGAATTTGGATATATATATTTTGGAATATTTTAAATGTTAATTATTTATGGAATCATTAAAGAAAAAATTTGTGTATAACTTTTTGTTGTTTAAAAATTAATGATATATTTAGGTATATTGAATATTATCTTAACTTATGCTAACCATTTTTTTCTTGTAAGTGGGTTGAACATGATAAATAATTTTTCAACATTTTAGGGGTCTTGTGATCTATTAAAATATAATTTTAGTGCTTCTGGCATGAAAATTTCATCATGGTTATCTATTTTATGACATGAATAAGAGGTGTAAAACTACTTGAAATAAAACCAAAGGATCAAATTATAGGAAGAAATAAAGTATGTATATTCTCTCACATTTTTTATCTCGATGGTAAAATAATTCCTCAATCTCAATAAAGATGAAGATAAATCTATCAAGTCCTATGTAGAAAATATTACTAAACTAAAAAGGTAAGGTTTAGGAAACTCATTCACAAGTATGAGTTTTATAATACATATATTGTTTAAGAATTATTTATGAAATGATAAGATTAATATTATTAATTTAGTAAGTGAATTCATTTTCAATAGAAAATGTAATCAATATGGATTAGAAGGTATTTATTTCTAATTAGGTATATTTATCACCAACTCCTTATAATTGATTCTTAAAATGTTTAAAATCATTTTCCCACAAATATGTGATAAAATTTATAGGGAGGAATTTTATTTAAGGGGATATAATATTACACACTTATATTTTATAATGTATTAATATTTTAAATAAATATTGGGTTTGATATAATTTACCACACCAATACTAAGCTTAAATGAACTATGATATATCAAGGAAATATTATTATTTAAATATGTATATTATAAACTAGTCCTTGGTTTAGAGGTTATGAATCAAATTAAAAAATTATAAAATATATGTTGAAGACTTTTCTTTATTTAGATTTATTAATTAGTTCCTAAAATATAAGTAATAAAGTTTTAATAATAAAAATTAATACATATAAAGTTAATAACAAATAAGGTTTAAAAGGGTAGTTTTTCTATAAAAGTGGGTTTTCATTATAATTTTTATTTTTCATTTTAAAGATATATTTATGAATTTATGAGTTTTAATTTTATGAAATTGCCATCATCTTTGGATTCATCCTATAAAAATTATATTAGAGTGTATTTTTTAGATTTTTCAGATATAGTTTATTTTTAGGTGAGTATTGAAAAATACTTATTATAAAAATAATGTCACTTTTATGAAATTTTATGTAACACCCCAGGTAAATAAAGAGTATGACATTTTCACATTTATCTATATTTGTGAATAAAATATTAATATTACTTTAAAGGGAATGCTATGCTCGATGGGGTACCCAATACGCAACAATGAGTTTCTTGGGAATCTTGCATTGCACTCTAATAATAAAATAATATTATTTTAAATGGTAGTTAACGCCTAGCCGTTGTAATGGCGGGAATGAACAGAACTAACTAAAAAATGATTATATATTTTTGTCAAATATTTATACTCTTTAAAATAAATGTTATAGGATTAAAAATACGAATGAATCTAATTTTAAGCGTAAACATTTCAATATTCTTTAAAAGGTCGATTAACCGCCTTTTAATGGCGAACCTCTTTTAAATCCACTTTTTGAAAATTTTATGTGTTATATTTTAAAAAATAAAATTCTTTTTTAGAATCGAGACATCAAAATTTACCTTGTGTAAATGTTTGGTATTTTTCCGAAAAAGTTCAATTTTTAATGAATAGTGAAAATGTTGTATTTTAAATCAAAACACCTTTTTAATATGATTTATTTATATAATTAGATTATCTTTTTAATTGGTTTTAAATTTAAATTACAATATATTTTTACCATTTAATCCAATAGTGTTCATTGGAATTAATTTCACTTTGAAATCGGACTTAAACTAGTGTCAATCTTTTGATACATTTTGTTTCATAAAAACACGCTATTTGTTTTGACAGCGAGAATTAATTATTAAATTAATTAATGCAACTTATATGTTTTTAATTTTGTAAAATATAAATTATTTTTGAATTAGGAATATCAAATATAACTTAGGGTGAATTTTTGGTAATTTTTTGAAAAACTTCAATTTTTTGATGAATAGTGAAACCACTAAGTGGTACTTATAAAAACTGATTTTTCCGTTTAAATGAAATTTTTCCATCTTTTTGTTTTGAATTTCAAAAATCCTACATGAATGGTTGTCATTAATAAGTAAAATGTGGTTCAATGGGATTATAATAATTTTTTGGTAAATAGTAACTTATTAAGTTTTTAATCGCGATTAGAGGTAATTAGTGTGGTTTAAGGTAAGAATAATGTTTTAATAAAATTAAATGACCTATACACATGTCCTACCCTCATTTTATGTGTTATGGCCGACCAAGAAAATCCATGGGTCAACTTGGGGACCCCATGGAGCCACTTTTGTTGGAAAATGACATAAATACCTTTTTATTTAATGTTAAAGTAACAATGACATAAACATGAGATGTTTTACTAAAATAATTTTTACATGGGGTTATACAAGTATTATTTTTGACTATAAATAGTCATTGGAAATATAAAAAGATTTCCTACATCATAGAAGTTTTTTTATAATTTTTAGACATTAAATAAATTAAATTATTTATGATATCATGATGATGCAGCGATGACCTCATTATTTAATGGTTTAAATAAAATGGAAATATAATGTAAATTCTAAGCCCTACACATGTCCAAAACCTATTGGATGGGTGGATTTCTAACCCTTATCACCTTATACTCGAAAAACATCAATTTGGGACCATTAAAATCCGAAACTCATTCTAAAATAAAGTAACATTTCTTTACTTTCCAAGAGTGCCCCTCCACTCCTCTTATAAAAGGACCCCACCTCTACCTCCTTACCCACACTTAAAAAGCCTTTGGCTCAGCCAAAACCTGCCCATTTTATCTCTCAACATCCCTTTATAACTCCTTGAAGCCTCACTTTGGGGAGAAGTCTTCCCAAGGAAGCCTTTTAGCTCAAACCAAAGGGAGTTACCCGATTTTAAGGTAATGTCTTCACTTGTGTCCTTTTGTTTTATTTTGCTTCTCCAACACCCTAAACTCTTTTTATTCATTTATTTTGTAACAAATATTCTATCTTAAATATACTAGGATGTTTTTATAAGAGTTTTTAGAGCTACACTTACACACACTTACATCTAATGGTTAAAGAACATACTGTTTCTGTGGATTGCGAATTTCTGCCACACGAAACGATGATTGTTCAACATTCTTCTAACACATTCAAAGGTGGCCATTAAGATGACACTATATTTATATATGATATATAATATGTTTATGTTTTACTTAATCTTATATATTTTTCATTTATGTCATACCTTTATGGTTTCCATTATGGGTAAACGTGATATCTTCATTTAAGGAAGTGCGGACTACCGCCCCCTCAAAGTGATTTGATTCGTTAATACCATATGTGGTACATATAAAGGATATATTTAATGATATTATATGTGATACCATACTGGAATTAAAATACTATTATGTATCATTATGTTTTAATTACATTAAATATGAAATAGAAATGGAAGTAGCGTTCATGCGTACGTACGGCTTACCGTCTCCATGAACGGTACATTTCATTTCTTATCTCAAATGTTATGTACTATTATAAGTACATATATATAATGTATATATATGTAATATATTAAACATAAATTATTGATATCATTCTGTAATTATAACATATATATATATATATCATTTTGTTTCAATTCCATTAATATGACAAAAAATGAATATAGCGTTCATGCGTACGTACGGCCTACCGTCTCCATGAACGGTGCTTTTAATTTTTATCTCCAAATGATATGGAATATTATAAAATGAATATATACTGGATATATATGATATTTAAAACATCAATACTTTTCTGGATACGATGTACCTATAACTACATGGAAAATTATTTTCCAACAAGTTCAATTTTTGACTCATGTACCAAACATCGACAAAAGCGTTTGATATGAAATCATATTATTAACCAATTATTATAACATTAAAATATGTGATATGAACTGAATAATAATATTTATAGGAGGTCATTAGGAAATTATAAATTGACCAAAGTTTATTATTCATGAATATAAAGAAACGAACAAGACAAGTCGGACTCGAGGTAAGGGATCCTACTCCTCTCTTTTTAAGTACACCCTTTTATGTCATTCCTTTTAAGCTCATATTTCTTGGGATTGGGATGTTCTTTTATATTAATCTTACTATAATTTTTATGTTCATATGATGAGAGACCGTATTTCCTCTCATCAATCCATTTTGGAAGTTTTAAGTGGCGCCGTTAGGCTGCTGAGTTTCCGTAAGGGATTTTTCATCTCACTTTTATTCCCGTGAGATTTATGCTACATTTGCCAAAATTTCCTTTGAGTGGTGTATGTACTGCCCATTATTATAAAATTTGTGTAGTATAATTTCATTTATGGTTATTCACATCTTCATTGTATGACCCTTCTTCCATTGGGTGTACGTTTCGAAAGTTACCCAACTTGGTAAGGGGACCTTTCACCCTCCTCTTTTTAAAAGACTTATTTTGTTATGTCTTTTAATTCACATACTATTATGTTGGGATATGTTATTTTATATCCTTATTGATGTAAATTTTATGTCCAAGTTATGAGATGCCCTTTTTATATCTCATCAACTCATTTTCTGAATTTTGAAGTGATGTCGTTAGGCTGTCAACTTTTACCAAGGAAACTTTTTAACCCAATTTCGATTTCTTTGGGTTCAACATGTAGTTATTGAATATTTCATATTTTGAATATTTTTGAATGAACTTTTATTGTTTTACACTTAATATCCACTTATATTGGGTGTATTTATATTTGTCACACATAATTTTGAGATTGAATTATCCTTAATTTAAGGATACCTTCTTTATAAGGGAATTCATCACATTTGACATTTCTATTGAGACTTCATTGTTGTTATGAACCAATTCACTCTTATATGGTTTATATACTTTCCTTTGGAATATTATATCATGAATCCATTTATTCTCATGATATTATAAAGTTCTGGCTAAATGTTATTCCTCAATTATTGTATTCAAGTGTCTCTAATTTTGGTAGAACCCCTTTAACCAAAATATCGCTTTAAATGTTTTAATTATTTGTTCTTATTAATATCCATGTTTTAAAAATTGTTTTAAGGATTTATTTATATGGATATTAATGTTTTAAAATTTTAAAAGCTTCAAGGTGGTATGGGACACTTTGATTCAAAAATCTCTTTATTAAATGTTTTAAATGGTTTTGGAAATGGTTTCTTTTTGAATGGATTCATTATTTCAATATACTAAAATGTTATATTGTGATTGAAATGTGGAAATGTTATGTTTCCTTTATGCATGTTTTATATGATACGTTTATGTCATGGTTCTTGGGCATTGTTATGAAAACGGGTGGTTCCGTGATAAACTAAGGGTGGGTGAGCCCGATATAGCTCTCCAATGCATTAGGTAACGCGAAGGAGTGAAACTTTAAGGTTTATCTAAAGAGATTTAGGGAATATACTGTGGTGGGTATTCCAAACGTAACCAATAGGGTTACTCCCTACGTAAGAATGGTATGAATGCCTCAAGTTACCTTTTATGTCTTATGATTTCTATGATTTATTCATGATTTGATGAGGTATGTTAAAGTGACTATGTTTTATGGGTAAAGTATGATTTCATTCTTATGTATATATGAACTCATGTTTCCTTTCCATATTTTTATAACCCTTACTGAGCTTTTTATGATCATCCCAAGTTTTTTTTTGAAATGTTTTTCATAGGTCAAGGGAAAGGGACATGATATGATGATAGTGTCAAGGAAGTGTCAAGAAAGAATCCATGTTTTATTTTAAATATCTTTTCATTGATGGAAAAAATGAATACTATCTTTATGTAACCACTTTGTTTAAATGTGAAATGTAATGCAAGTTTTATGATCTAATTCTCTAAAACTCTAAACCTGAAAAGATCCTCAATGTGTAATCTTGTATTAAATCAAGATTAAGTAAGGTTTAAGGATGGGGCCTTATAGTTGGTATCAAAGGTCAGTTTAGATAAATTTAGAGGTTAGGTTATTCTTTAAGCATAAGTGACATTACCATAATGGTTAGGATTTCATAAAGAGTCATAGTTTTTAGATAAAGTGAATGAGTAAGTATATCGTCCTCATTAGTACATGATGGTTTTGTTGATATACTCACACTGACATTTCTATTTTTAGTGAATGGATGGATCTAGCAGGCACCAAAGTGACAATAGGTTTGAAGGAAACTGTGGTGGTTCTCTGATTAAGAGACTGGATGAAATGGGGTATTCAATGAGGAAACTCATGGTTGTTCTAAATAAACTATCAAGGAGTCATGATCATCCACTTGAACCTTGCTATGTTCTATAATGCATCATGTATGAGATGACCAATCGATGGAAGTTCAGGTAATAATTATAAAGGTAACCATTAGGGTTTATATGATCATTACTTTTGAAGTAATTATGGGTTATTATATGTTATGATTGAAAATGAAAGGCATGAGATGAAATTGAGGTTAAAATATTTTTATGATTTTTTTTGAAGATTTTATCTCGTTTTGGGGAATGTTTTAAGAATTATATAGTTTTTGAAAAAGGACAACACGCAGACCATGTGACAACCCGCCGCGTCGGACAAAGCTACGGGAATCGAACCCACAACCAAAGTGCGACTGGTATTTATCGCCTACCACTGGACTACGTGAAGTCCCTGGTTATTTTGACTGATTCTTTTTAGTTATATGATTTTATGAATTAAGAGTAAGTTGATTTTGGGTTATCTATGGAAATTTATTAACCTATCATGGAGGATATGTGATTAGGTTAATTACTTTTCAATACGAGACATTAAGAGCAACTGATGTTGTTTGGAGATAAATGTTACGATTTAACTTGGAAGACTATGTGACTAAATCCTTCAAATATTTGGGTTTCAATCTTAGTTTGGTTTACCTTGAATAATTTCATGGACAATTTGTTTATTGAATGGTCTTTTTTGAACTTTGGGTATTGTTTGAGAAATTTTAGAGATTAAGAATAGATTTGTTTTTTTTTAAGGATTACCCTTTTTGGGTATTATCTGATCTTGTACTAACCTTTTTGGTTTTGGTTTTGGTTGAGGTCTAAAGATATGGGAAGTATATAGTTCTCTTTTTTGGATTAGGTGATCCTCTAGAAGTTGATTATAGTACTCTTAATGTGAACAAGTCTTCCTAAATACTCATCTTTAGGAGAAAATAAGGGTTTGTGTAAGAAATCTAGTAAAAGTTGAAAGTCAACATGACAAGTAAGTATGTTTCCTTAAGATCAAAAATAAATTCCTCAATGAAGAGTAACTTAAAACAAAAATGTTGTCTGTTAACTTTTCATACCGAGGAATCGAATACCATTTAACCCATCACAAGTTTGTGATTTTCTTATAGTTAACTTTCTCCTATACATGTTTACTATCACTCCACATTAGAACATGACCCTTTGTTTTTTCCTCCATGTCCATATTTTCATACTTGGAATCCTAGTATGGGTTAACTCGGGTGACCTTTGTACTTATCTTTCTTTATTTTAAAGTGATTGTTTTACCGACTCTTGTTCCAATGTGGGACGTTCAAGGATGTTTCCAAGATCAATTTTAAAATTGCGAGGACGCAATTCCCAAAAGGGGGGAAGGATGTAACACCCCAGGTAAATAAAGAGTATGAAATTTTCACATTTATCCATATTTGTGAATAAAATATTAATATTACTTTAAAGGGAATGCTATGCTCGATGGCGTACCGAATATGCAACAATGTGTTTTTTGGGAATCTTGCATTGCACTCTAATAATAAAATAATATTATTTTAAATGGTAGTTAACACTTAGCCGTTGTAATGGCGGGAATGAACAAAACTAACTAAAAACTGATTATATATGTTTGTCAAATATTTTTACTCTTTCAAATAAATTTTATAGGATTAATAATGCGAATGAATCCAATTTTAAGCGTAAACATTCCAATATTCTTTAAAAGGCAGATTAACCGCCTTTTGATGGAGAACCTATTTTAAATCCACTTTTTGACAATTTTATGTGTTATATTTTACAAAATAAAATTCTTTTTTAGAATAGGGACATCAAAAATTACTTTGTGTAAATTTTTGGTATTTTTCCGAAAAAGTTCAATTTTTAATTAATAGTGAAAATGTTGTATTTTAATTCAAAACCTCTTTTTAATATGATTTATTTATATGACTATATTATCTTTGTAATTTTTTTTAAAGTGAAATTAGAATATATTTTTACCATTTAATCCAATAATGTTCGTTGGAATTAATTTCACTTTGAAATCGGACTTAAACTAGTGTCAATCTTTTGATACATTTTGTTTCATAAAAACACGCTATTTGTTTTGATAGTGGGAATTAATTATTAAATAAATTAATGAAACTTATATGTTTTGAATTTTGTAAAATAGAAATCATTTTTGAATTTGGAATATCAAATATAGCTTAGGGTGAATTTTTGGTAATTTTCTAAAAAACTTCAATTTTTGATGAATAGTGAAACCACTAAGTGGTACTTATAAAAACTGATTTTTCCGTTTAAATGAAAATTTTCCATCTTTGTGTTTTGAATTTAAAAAATCTGACATACATGGTTGTCATTAAGAAGTAAAATTTGGTTCAATGGGATTAGAATAATTTTTTGGTGAATAGTAACTTATTAAGTTTTTAATCGCGATTAGAGGTAATTAGTGTGGTTTAAGGTAAGAAAAATGTTTTAATAAAATGAAATGACCTAGACACATGTCCTAACCTCATTTTATGTGTGATGGCAGACCAATAAAATCCATGGGTCAACTTGGGGACCCCATTGAGCCACTTTGGTTGGAAAATGACATAAATACCTTTTTATTTAATGTTAAAGTAAAAATGACACAAACATGAGATGTTTTACTAAAAAAAATTTAAATGGAGTTATACAAGTCCGATTTTTTACTATAAATAGTCATTGGAAAGATAAAAATATTCCCCACATCATAGTATTTTTTTATAATTTTTAGACATTAAATAAGTTAAATTATTTATGACATCATAATAATGCAGTGATGACCTCATTATTTAACGATTTAAATAAAATGGAAAGATAATGTAAATTCTAAGACCTAAACATGTACAAAACCTATTGGATGGGTGGATTTAAAACCCTTATCACCTTAACCTCGAAACAAATCAATGTGGGACCATTAAAATCTGGAACTCATTCTAAAATAAAGTAACATTTCTTTACTTTCCAAGAGTGCCCATCCCCTCCTCTTATAAAAGGCCCCCACCTCTACCTCCTTGCCCACACATACAAAGCCTATGGCTCGGCCAACCCCTGCCCATTTTGTCTCTAAACATCCCTATATAACTCCTTGAAGCCTCACTTTGCACATAATTCTTCCCAAGGAAGCCTTTTAGCTCAAACAAATGAGAGTTACCCGATTTTAAGATAATGTCTTCACTTGTGTCCTTTTGTTTTACTTTGCTTCTCCAACCCCTAAACTCTTTTTATTAATTTATTTTGTAAAAAATAAATTATCTTCAATATACTAGAATTTTTTTATAATATGGTTTCGAGCTACACTTACACACACCTACATCTAATGGTTAAAGAACATACTGTTTCTGTGGATTGCGAATTTCTGCCTCAGGAAACGATGATTGTTCAACATTCTTATAACACCTTCAAAGGTGGACATTAAGATGACACTATATTTATATATGATATATAATATTTTTATGTTTTACTTAAGCTTCTGTATTTTTCATTTATGTCATACTTTTATGGTTTCCATTATAGGTAAACGCGATATCTTCATTTAAGGAAGTGCGGACTACCGCCCCCTCAAAGTGATTTGATTCGTTAATACCATATGTGGTATGTATAAAGGATATATATAATTATATTATATATGATACCATACTGGAATTAAAATACTATTATGTATCATTATGTTTTAATTCCATTAAATATGAAATAGAAATGGAAGTAGCGTTCATGCGTACGTACGGCTTACCGTCTCCATGAACGGTACATTTCATTTCTTATCTCAAATGTTATGTACTATTATAAGTACATATATATAATGGATATATATGTAATATATTACATCTAAATTATGGATATAATTCTGGAATTATAACATATATATATATATATATATATATATCATTTTGTTTTAATTCCATTAATATGACAAAAAATGAATGTAGTGTTCATGCGTACGTACGGCCTACCGTCTCCATGAACGGTGCTTTTAAATTTTATCTCCAAATGCTATGTAATAGTATAAAATGAATATATACTGGATATATATGATATTTAAAACTTAAATACTATTTTGGATATGATTTACCTATAACTACATGGAAAATTATTTTCCAACAAATTCAATTTTTGACTCATGTACCAAACATCGACAAAAACGTCTGATATGAACTCATATTATTAACCAATTATTATAACATTAAAATATGTTATATGAACTGAATAATAATATTTATAGGAGGTCCTTAGGAAATTATAAATTGACCAAAGTTTATTATTCAGGAATATAAAGAAATGAACAAGACAAGTCAGACTTGAGGTAAGGGATCCTACTCCTCTCTTTCTTTTTAAGTACACCCTTTTATGTCATTCCTTTTAAGATCATATTTCTTGTGATTGGGATGCTCTTTTATATTACTCTTACTATAATTTTTATTTTCATATGATGAGAGACCCTATTTCCTCTCATCAATCCATTTTGGAAGTTTTAAGTGGCGTCGTTAGGCTGCCAAGTTTTCGTAAGGGATTTTTCATCTCACTTTTATTCCTGTGAGATTTATGCTACATTTGCCACAATTTCCATTGAGTGGTGTATGTACTGCCCATTATTATACACTTTGTGTAGTATAATTTCATTTATGGGTATTCACATCTTCATTGTATAACCCTTCTTCCAAGGGGTGTACGTTTCAAAAGTTACCCAACTCGGTAAGGGGACCTTTCACCCTCCTCTTTTTAAAAGACTTCTTTTGTTATGTCTTTTAATTCACATAATATTATATTGGGATGTGTTCTTTTATATCCTTATTTATGTAAATTTTATGTCCAAGTGATGAGATTCCCTTTTTATCTCTCATCAAATCATTTTCTGAATTTTGAAGTGATGTCGTTAGGCTATCGAATTTTACCAACGGAACTTTTTAACCCAATTTCGATTTCTTTGGGTTCAACATATAGTTATTGAATATATAATCTTTTAAATATGTGTGAATGACCTTTTATTTTTTTACACTTAATATCCACTTATATTGGGTGTATTTATATTTTACATACATAATTTTGAGATTGAATTATCCTTAATTTAAGGATACCTTCTTTATAAGGGAATTCATCACATTTGAAATTTCTATTGAGACTTCATTATTGTTATGCACCAATTCACTCTTATATAGTGTATATACTGTCCTTTGGAATATTATATCATGAATCCATTTATTCTCATGATATAATAAAGTTCTGGATAAATGTTATTCCTCAATTATTGTATTCAAGTGTCTCTAATTTTGGTAGAACCCCTTTAACCAAAATATCGCTTTAAATGTTTTAATTATTTGTTATTTTTAATATCCAGGTTTTCAAAATGGTTTTAATGATTTATTTATATGTATATTAATGGTTTAAAATTTTAAAATCTTCAAGGTGGTATGGGACACTTTGATTCAAAAATCTCTTTATTAAATGTTTTAAATGGTTTTGGAAATGGTTTCTTTTTGAATGGATTCCTTATTTCAATATACTAAAATGTTATATTGTGATTGAAATGTGGAAATGTTATGTTTCCTTTATTCATGTTTTATGTGATACGTTTATGTTATGGTTCCTGGGCATTGTTATGAAAACGGGTGGTTCCGTGATAAACTAAGGGTGGGTGAGCCCGATACAGCTCTCCAATGCATTGGGTAATGTGAAGGAGTGAAACGTTAAGGTTTCTCTGAAAATATTTAGGGAATATACTGTGGTGGGTATTCCAAACGGAACCAAGAGGGTTATTCCCTACGTAAGAATGTTATGAATGCCTCATGTTACCTTTTATGTCTTATGATTTCTATGATTTATTGATAATTTGATGAGGTATGTTAAAGTGCCTATGTTTTATGGGTAAAGTATGATTTCATTCTTATATATATATGAACTCATGTTTCCTTTCCATATTTTTATAACCCTTACTAAGATTTTTATGCTCATCCCAAGTTTTTTTTTTGAAATGTTTTTCACAGGACAAGGGAAAGGTACATGATATGATGATAGTGTCAATGAAGTGTCAAGAAAGAATCCATGTTTTATTTTAAATATGTTTCCGTTGATGGAAAAAAATGAATACTATATTTATTTAACCACTTTGTTTAAATGTGGAATGTAATGAAATGTTTATGATGTAATTCTCTAAAACTCTAAACCTGAAAAGATCCTCAATGTGTAATCTTGTATTAACTCAAGATTAAGTAAGGTTTAAGGCTGGGGCCTTATATTTTCATTATATAAAAATTAATTGAAATTTTATTAAAAAAATTTAATAGACTAAATATATGTTTAATAATAAACATAATGCATTTAAAAATATAATTTTGAACTTATAAATCTATGTTTGATATTTTGGAAATCTAAGTGTTGATTTTATTCTAATAAAAACTACTTTCAGTACTTCTATTTTAATCATGTTTTTACAAGGTTAATTTATGTTTTTTATAACTTAAATAAGTCTCATTTTATTTTTCATAATTCAATTAATTTAATGGGAATAAACATTTTACATAACTTTGGATTAAAACCATTTCTTGTATGTAAGATTCCCATTTTAAAAAAACATTTTTCCTTTCATTTTTTAAAGATATATTAAAGTTAATTTTTATGAAATATTGAAATTAAATAATATAAAATGGATTCCAAATTTATGATCAGTGTGTTCTAATTTGGTAATGAGGTCAATTTCATTATTGGTTATTATGTATAGAAAGCATGGTAAAAGTTTATTAATATAGTAAATGGTAAAATGGGATAATTAAGCTTAAAAATATTGGTTAATGCCTAAAAATATCTCAAAAAACATTCATTTATTTCACTTTATTAGTTTATTTTTTCCAAAAACATACTATATTCAATAATATGGAAATTTGGTTCCATTTTCCTTTGATAATGACATCTATATTATCTAAAGTAAAGAATAAATAAAAAATGAAAATCTCGTTATTTTAATATATCTTGTATGTTTTCATAAGAATAAAAGGATGTTATGAATGCTTAAAAATGGTTCTTTTAAATAAAAATAAATTATTTTTACTATTTTAATTGATTTTAACATTTTTCTAATGGTATAATTACCTAAAAGTTTTACACATCAATTATGTAGTGCTTATTCAAGCGGGTTACAAATATAAGTATATAGTTTTAAAATTTTAAATGTGATGTGTTTATTATAATTTCAAGTATTTCATGATATTTATTGATCGAAATAAAAAGGTAATTATAATTTTTATTATTGAAATTTTAACTCCATGATAATATTGAAATTTTTTAATTCAAATTAAGTAAATAGTCCCAAAAATGAATTGAAGATTATTTTATGTTAAACAATATGTAATAAATTGTTTTAAAAATCCTGGAAAATTTATATTTTGTAAAATTAATAGGAAATGGTTGATAATATAAAAAAATCCCTTATTATTTTCTTTCCCAATTATAATTACATTATCTTCCCTTAAAGAATAAGTATATTATTACCAAACTAAGGGATAAAAGTGTTAATAAAGGGTCAAACTAATTATATAAAGGCTAAAATATCATAAAAACTTTTCTAAATACTATTTATTGATTTTATTTAGGCCCTATATTATCCCATCTCCTAATTTTAGATAATTTTGAGGGAATTTCCCATGAAATATAGGTTATATTATTTTAAAGTTTAGAATAATCCCAAGGGTTTCATTTCCCTCACATATAAAAGGACACCTCATCTCTTAAACTATAAACACATATTTGAGCCACATATCTTATAAGACCATAAATATTATCTTATAAAATTTTATATCCATGTTCTAGATTTTCAAGTCCTATTAAAAGAGTAATAAAATAATCAATAAAAAGAGATCTCAAGGAGGTTTCTCAAGGAAACAGTAATCATCTTCACTGAATACTTTTAAGTTTCTTTCTTCTATAACCTCCTTGAAATATTATTTTACCATATTAAAAAAGTTACATAAAAAAATTATCTTACTAAAATTTTATCATTATAATATAATGGCCATCATCTATTTATCATCAATCCTAATGAAAATTGAAAACATCATTGTGTGTATGTATGAACTATTGTCTCCATTATTGGCATATTTTTTCATTATCCCCTCTAATGGATAATTATATATATTTATTTAATGAATATATATTATTTTTATGATATTATTATAACGACGAAATGATAAAATTGTATATACCTTTTGACCATCTCATCTATTGGAAGATAATAGCATCGCCCATCCGTACATGTGGACTACAACCTTCATGAAGCAATGTAGTTAATTTTTCTTTTACCCTTTATATATAGGGTAATGAAGTTATATTTAATGAATATATAGGATTAATATGATATACTTATTATTCTAAAATGGTGAATTATTACTTACCATTTCATTTCAACCATCGAAAAGTGAAAGCATCACTCATGTGTACGTATGGACTAATGTATTCATGAAGTAATGATTTTTTTCAAAACGAAATTATATGAATTTTTATAAAATAGTATATAAAGAATAAATATGATACTTATAATATTATAATAATTTTGGATATGACAAACCAAAAACCAGGGTATAAGGATTAAAACCACCAAACCAAAACATGCATCAGAAATAGAACAATGAACATCTAGATTGATGATTTTAAGAAGGAATTATTAATAAATGAGTGATTAGGAATTATAATTAAATCATATATAGTAACATGAGTATGAATATTTTTTTATAACTGTATAATAAATCTAAATTTATTATATAGATTTTGAAAAGAATGTATGAATAAATTCATGGCCTAAGGTCAGGTTTCTCATCTAACTTTTATTTTTGCAAGATATATTCCATACTATACACATATTTATTTTGTGTGGAGAATATATTCCTCGTGATTTTATTTTACGGTGTTTTTATATAAATTATTTGGATTTAATAATCCATATAAGGTTCACTCTTTGATGATTTTTTTATATAGATATCACCAAAACTCTAAGGGTTCTTCATCTCAATATTGTTTCCTTGAGACATGTTTCATGTTATGAATCTATTTTTAATTATATGATGTATATACTAACCTTTTAATATATTATATCATTGATATGTTCATAATATTTTAATTTAAAGTCAAATATATTGTTATTTGTTTCAAATGGTTTATGATTCAAAATCTACGAAAGCTCTATGGATTTAGGTTGTAATCTAATTTATAATTTAAATTATTTGTTCTTGAATATACTTTAGGGAAATTATATGAACTTAATCTCTTAAACCCCATATATTTTCATCATATATATATATTTATTTGGTTTTAATATTTTAATTTCATTCTCATCTCTTTGGTACTAAAAACTAACAATAAAATGTTTTTTAAGAAAAGTCAGTCTTATTTCTTCTTCGGTTAGAAAACTTTTTCATCTATATCCATGTTCATCAAAATGATTTAAAGAATTTTCTATTCTTGGATCCAATGATTTTATAAATTAATATTCAACCATATTTTTCTTTATTTTCAATGTTTTTAAAAACTAATTTTTAAACTTTTTTCTAAACATACTATTTATAACTTTCTACAAAAAAATGAATGGAATATTTGTTTATCATCTTCTGAATGATTGGAATTTCCCACTATAATGACCATTCTTTACCTTGAATATTCTTTTATATGTTTCTATGGTTAGTTTAAACGAAACTATTTTTATAAATATTCTATAATATTTTTTTTAAATGATACTCAAGCAAAAGGATGTTTCCCCTATTTTCAAATCAATTTTCTAATACTCTTTTAAAGTTATTTTTCATCAATTTCCGCATCCTTTATTGTTTCTTATGATCCAATGGGGATATATTCGAATGATACTACCCAATTACTTTATCTAGATGGATTATTATGATGATGTTTTATGATTTTTTATATAAAGACTGTTTCTTTGCAGGGGTCAATTATGCTATGATGAAATAATAAATGTTTTTTATTACCATCTACTTCTTCTCACTGGATGGATTATGATTATTTAATGATAAAATATTTTTAAAGCCCATTTATTTTTCATGGTCTATGATATGATGAAATGATGAATGTTTTTATGATATTTTTAAATTCTTATGTATGGTTTCTATTATTTGATGATTGGGCCGAAAATTATATATCCCTCCAATGAATTGGGTAAATTATGATATTTCATGAGATAATATGAAATATAATTGGGAGTGAACCCAGTTTAGCAAGGTACTTTGTCTACTATGATTATCGTAGTAGTGATTATTGACAATGTAATTGATGTGAATAGGGTGTGAACCCAATCCACTATGATTGTCTTGTAAGTGATACTTAACTTTGGAAATGGTTTTTTATATTTATGAGTGTTCCAAAAAATTATAGATTATGTTTATGATATGGACTCATGGATAATGATTGATTATTTTTGTTTAAACACTCATATGACTCGTTTCTTTTTTTTTATGAAAAAGTCTTAAACTATGAATCATGATTTACGATCTACGACTCATTGGGTAAGAATTTCATAAGTCAGGATCATTCTCCCATACCCTTATGGTTATCTTATTATTATATATGATCATCAATTGATATCTCCTATAATTACCCTTATTGAGCATCTGGGATCACTCTTTCATATATTTTCATAATCCTAAGATATAAATAATTATATTATGTAAGATATGTCTAGAAATCTATCATGTGTCGAGAATTTTTTGGGAGGTTTTGATGTCTTCTTATGGAATAAGTAAATCTGAGTATAATATGAAAAATACCCATATAATGAGAAAGAGATGAGTTTTATTACATAAATATTTTTTACTAACTCTCAAAATCATTAAACCTAATAGGTTTTGGGTATGTATGTGACTCAATATTGGCTATTGATATTGTAATTATGGATAGTTAAATTAGGGTCACTTATATTAGTATCAAAACCAGCATGTTAAAAATAAAACCAAATCCAGGTGTATGGGTTCAAGGCTATCTCAAAGCCGCTCCCAACTCACCATTTCAAATAGTGATCTCATCCACCCACCATGGCATACACCACAACATGGTGATACCCATTTCCTTCTCAAAACACCCAGAAAAAATGGACCATAGTGTTTTGGATCTTAGAGTTTACCAAATGGAAACCCTAGACCAAAATGCTCAATGGTAACTCCCACCTCCTGGGGTACACTCCCCATTTCACAACCCAAATGGGCACCACGCACTACTAAAAAACTAGGTTTATCTATCTTTGGGATTTATCAGCACTATCTAAAATCGCTAATAAATGGGGGGTCATTATCAGTACTAAAAAATCCTTGATAAAGGGGACTCTTTATTAGTGATAATAAAAAATAACTGATAAAGGGGGCCTTTATCAACTCTAATAAAAAATCACTGATTAAGGGGGCTCTTTTCCACACTTAAAAAATAAATGATAAAGGGGGGATTTATCAGATCTAGTAAAAATGGGTTGATAAAGGCACCCCTTTATCGGTGATTTTTTTACACTGATAAAGGATATATTTGAAAAAAATTATATTTCATTATAAATAACATATTTATATATTTATATTGATATAAATAAAATATAATTTTTATAAATATGTTTTAGATAATGCTAAATAGGCATTTACACTTAATATATATGATATTTAGTGAAAATGGATTAAAAAATAATTAATAATTTTATTAATTAATAATTTTCTAATTATTGTCTAGTAATAGTCATTTAGTAATAGTTGTATGACATAAATATTTAAAACGAATTAATTAATGGGGTATTATAACTTGAAAACATGACATGAACTTCAGATGGACATAATTTTGGATCTGGTTCTCCGTTTGGGCTCTACCACCTACCAAATTGAATCCTTATATGCTCTCTATGCACTATTAACTAGGTAAAACTCCCAATCAGATTTTTTGAGGCCAAAAAAGGCCTAGAATGCCTCCAATACTGTGTTTTTAGTCCCAGTGTCCTAATGTTTTAACATTCTATGGAATTTAAACCTCGTTTAGGGAGTATTTTTTCCCCTTTTTAGTGGGGACTAAATTTATTCACCGGTCTTACATTCATATTAATATTATGTTTTTGGAATTTTATCATCTTTCATAAAGTAGAATTATTTATAACTAAATATATATATACATATTTTCTTATATTTACTTATAATAAATCATTTGTATAAATACATATTCCAACATATTTATATAAAAATGTCTTTTTAAATACAAAAAGTAAATATTTACTATTAATTTTATTTAAATTAAAAAATTAACAAATTTATTTACCTTAAAAAAATGGATTATTATATATATATATACCTATACAATTGATGTTCATATATAAACGTGTGTATGTCAATAAATAAATTTATATATATATAAATATATATATTCTAATATATGTAAATAAATACACATTTCTAAAAATATATTTAAAATAATATCTAAATAATTTTTACATTATAAAAATATATGAATATATATATACATATAAAAATATATATAATGTTTATATATACATATATGAGTGTATTAAAAAATAGATATATATTTATATTATATTTTAGTATATGTAAATTAGTATAATATATAATTTATTTGTTGAAATATAAGTATATATATATCCCACACACACAAACATATATTTTATAGATTTATTTAAATAGGCTTATATAAATATATTAATAATATATATATATATATATGTAAATATATATATATATATATATGTAAATATATATATAAATAAATAGATATATCATTTAATATACAATAAAACATTCTAGTGTAGTGGTAAAGGTGTTCAAGTTCCAAAGGAGATGTACAGGGATCAAATCTTGGCACATGCAGGGGACTGTAATTTCAAAAAGCACTGATAAAGGGGGTGGGGAAGTGCTGATAGGGGGGATCGATGATAAAGGGGGGTTAGGGGTGGGGTCAAATTGGTCTGAAAATAATTCCTCCTTTATCAGTTCTCCCTTTATAAGAACTTTTTTAGTGTTGATAAACCCTTCCCTTTAACCTATCTTTAGTATTCAGTGATTTATAAGTGATGATAACGTCTCTTTACTAGTGCTATTAAAATTTAATTTTATAGTGGTGAAAGCATGGTTCATTCTCCACCATGGCATTGTAAGGTCATCCAAACCTCAAAAACTCAAAAATTTCCCAAAAATACAAAATACCCAAATTTTAAATTAACATTTATTATGCTAGTTACATGGGTGTATTAATATTCTCACCAAAATGATACTTTATACTCCAAAAAAATCATTAATAGAGGTATAGGTAAGGAAAAATAAAAACATATACAACTGAAAAGAAATTTACAATCATTCTACCTTTCTAAAAAATTATCGAATGAATCCTCAATCAACACCAAACAACCTTAAGGAAGATCCTTATATAAAAACATTCAACAAGAATCTCTAAATAAATAAAGACCTAACATTTTTCTACACACTATTTAGAATTCATCTAAAATGGTGGAACTATGGGAAAAATATTTTATTAAATGAACATTACCAAAGAAAATAGGTTTTCCCAAATCAAGCATTATTTCTCAAATCAACATCAAGGGAACTAGGAAATTATTTAAAATTCTACCAAACATAACCAAACACTATGAAGATTGCATAAAACCCATAAAGAAACACCCTATATCACAAAATCAATTCAGAAAAACCATTAAATCACAAATAAACCATTGAACACAACATTCTAAAACATACTTCAGTTAGAAAAAAAAGGTTCTAACATTAGGTTACAAAATGAATCAAAGGGTAACGTGGGCTAAGATAGTCAAACACCATCTCATAGAGACCCAATTGAAATTAAAAACCAAGTATCTATCATAGTCTAACCAGAAACAAACAAACTTCTTATTTACCCATGCACATTCCCTAGGTTTCCACATGTTCAACTAATGAAACCAAATTCACATTCATATCACTCTCTATAAAGATTGTATCATAAATTTACAGAAAATCAAAAATAATAAAAAAAGAATGATCATGGAAAAATAATAATTTATTAAAAAATATAAACCCAATGGAATAAAAATAACACACTAATAGAATTATCCCAAAAAACAACACATTATCTAAACTCATTGATAAAAATCCCCACCCAGATTATCAATCCAAATCATAAAATACACAGAAACTCAAAGAATATTGGTCAACTTCAATTTAATCATATAAAAAATCTCATAATATTAACCTAACCATAAAAATTTATATAGTTTTTAAATAAACCTACAAGGAAAACACCATCTTGTATAACTACAAGACTTATGACTTCCTCATTGGGAGAGGAAAACAACACCCACCACTCCATTCAATGTTTGGGAAATGCCATAAACAAGAAAGGGGTTGACCCTAAATATAAACACTCTACCTTTAATCAATTTCTTTTTGGGAGTCTTACTATAAATAACATGAGATATGAACCCAAATCGTTCATTTCTATTGAACTACATCAAACGGTCTTAACATGACTTATGGAAAAAATCCAAAATCTTAATTCTAAAAAAAACAGAAAATCACATTTAGAATTATCAAATGATTTAAAAATCCCAATTTCACCAATATAGTTTCAAATTCACCATCCATATAAAAACTATTCACCTTTATAAAACGATTTTAAAAATTCAACTATTTAAACTCCCATTGAGGTTAAAGAAACTATAAATCTGGTTTTGAAAACCAGAAAATTTCATTAAAATAAACAACTAACTAAAACTAGTTATTTTCTTATTTATTTTAAAACACATTTTCCCATTAAATTACATTAAAACACTTTCAAATTTTAATTTTAAAACCGGTTCTTCTTGATAACAGACTCCAAGATATTGAAAACCTTAATAAATAACTTTTCAAATGGTTTTAAAATAAAAAAATTTATGAATTCCATGAAATAAAACACTTAAATGAAAATATTTCTTAAAATTTAAATTAATTTTATAAATATCCCTAAGTCCTCATTTCAATCTAGAAAATGTTTTCATGAAAACCCTCTTTCACACACAAAAAAAATACAAGAATCGCATAAGAAAACACATCAAAATTTTAACCAAAATCTAATCCAACCTCACCAACATATTAGAGGACCATACTTGATTATTTATCCCATTATCAAAAAAACTCATAAAACTAAAATATAAATTGTTCTAAATAAAACAAATAATGTGATTTAGAACTATGTTTAACATGGTCTCATGGCTTGATAGTCTATTTTCTAATATTTCAATACTTTTTAGAATGTTTTTAAAATTAAGTTTTTGGTCATTATATGCTTTTTTAGCCCATGTATACAAAGCATGCATCTCAAATTATCTCACCATTATTAACCAAAAATACTAAGAACAACACACAAGGTAACTCATACAATAAAAATGAGGGCCAAAATGACACTATCACAAACCTCAATCCTTTTAGAATAATTAAAATATATTTTAAATCCCAATAACCCATGGGAAATTGAGGTTTAGGGTGAAAATATATAGATATAATCTTCTATCCCATACCTTTATGGTTCTAATGGTCCTATCTCTATCATAATATACTTCCCAAAAAACTAGATATTGTTTCTAAAATCTAAACCCTATTGAGAACCTAGGATTCCGCCGTATTTTTAAAAAACATGCATAGGATGACCTGACTTGTCACCTGACTTTGTTTTCCACTAATCCAAATTTTCATTTTCAATCTCCATGGAATGGAAACTAGTTATTTGGTACTAAAGCTACATAATTGGGAATATTTTAGCACTTTTAATGAAAATAAATCCATAGTGAAAACTACCATTAATTTAGCATGACCTATCCCTACAATAGAAATCCATTCATAATAGATAATTAGCTATAAGATAACAAACAAGCCAAACAATTCATAGTATAAATAAACAACCAAAAATATATATATTACATCCGTATATGTAACAAGTCTACAGAAAAATAAATCCAAATAAAAATACAATGGTTGGTTGAAATGGTTGATACATCCTTGACCTAGAAATAGAACAGGACTTGAGCCACTACTCAAATATCTCTATGTGAGGCATTGTCACCCACTACAACCTTTCATCCCTCATTGGTCTCAACAATCAATCACAAACTAAATGAATGGGTTGGTAACCTAAAAGGAAACAAATAATCTATATACACATCCATAAAATGGTGTATATTCAAGGTGTGGGATAAAAATTCCTAGTAAGATATCGTTATGGATTTTATGCAATTAACTTACTAAAATTGTTTATAAATACTAGTTTTAACCTAATATAGAAGATAAGTTTTTATTTCACACATCACATAAAAACATTAATTATAATTTATTACTTTCACTTCCAAAACCATAAGGTAAAACCATTTCATAAAAATGAGGAACATTTAGTTTTAAACCATAAACTTCAAATCTAAGAAATAAAACAGAATTTGTTTTAAAATTCTCTTTCAATACATGGTAATTGGGATTTAAAAATACAATAAATAATATTATGCCTATTTTAAATCTTATTCCCAAGAATTTCACAAATACCTATTTCAAAATAAAAAACACTTTTCCTTTCAAAAATCACACAATCAAAACCTCATAATAAAATAATTTTAAAAATAAATCAAAAACATCATCAAACCATAATATAGTTATTAATTGGAAAATAGATATTAATGAGGGGTAAGTAATATAATCAAGAAATGGTGTCACGAACTAAAACATGGGCTAGGGTGTAAAACTAAATAAATAAATGAATCCCCTAAAAATCCTCATAAAGGAACTAGGAATCATGAGAAAATACTTAGGACTCAAGTAATAAAATATTATAACAAGCATCTCATAACCCAAAGGTGGCCAAAAAGAACCCATCTATCATCCCAATATTCTAGTTATACTAGCCGGTCCACATAATCTATTTCAAGATAACACATTATCTATCAGCCACATACTCCATCCTAAGAGCGATTCGCATCCATGGGCCACAATCCCCTCACCAAAGCACAACATGAACTTGGGTACTGGCCAATTCACAAACTAAAATAGTGGGAAAATCATCTTGTACTTACTTATATTATTAGGATTCCCATGATATAATTTAATGTAGGTGAGAAAAAAATATAGTATTAGATTATTAAAAGAATCATCAATAGTAATACACTTTCAAAAAAACCTTATCTCACTTCCTCAACCCTCGTAAGAAATGTCCCATTTCATTTGAGCCAAGAAACATCATCACATAATAGAAGTAAAATATGAAAAATTTACCTCAACCCCAAAATTTCTATCATAAAAACACTAAGGGTCTCCAAATAGGGTCAACCAATCATAAAATAATTTTTTTATAAAATTAAAAATGCACATTTCCAAACAATATTAGAATTTAAAGAGACTTCTCATTTTCTGAAATATCATTTCAAAACATACCTTAAAACTAAGTTATGAAAACAAAATTTGAAATTAATTTATAGATCAACATTTTCTTTGGAAACAATATTTAACCAACACAATATCATTTGGTCATCACAACATTTCACATTAGATGAAAACTCCCCACTTTATCAAACACCACTTCAAAAATATAAAATCTTTATTTCAAAACCAATCGATGTAAAAACATATTTAAAATACCAAAACAGTGTAATACACTCAATTTAAATCCTTGAATCCATTTAGAAGATCCAACAGGATTTCTTAGAAAATTCTTTTTACACAAAAACATTTTATTTAAAAAAATAGTTTTGAAACACATCAAAATACCTTTTTATACCAAGTGAAAAAAACATAAAAAATTACAACCCATCTCTTGTATACTATATATATTTATAATTATATAATAAATAATTTAAAAAACTCAATAATTTCATGACATGTTTTAGAAGGGATATTTTGTAGAAACGCCTACCTCATTCAAGTGAAAACAGGTCACATTTTTTAATGAAGGAAAAATCGAGTCAGGTTACAACCTCTCAAAGTCTTATACATTCAAATTCCAACATTAATCCCAACCCAAAACCAAAATTTTTATCCAATTTAATATTAGAATTATGAGAAAAAAATAAACTAAGATAAAATGGTAAGAATAAAATTAATATGGGGAAAAGATTACTCTTACATCCAAATATCATTGAAACTATTGATGAATAGATTAATATATAAGGAGAAGAAGGATAAATTTCCAATTTTACTATCCATAGTTGGGAAACATGAGTGATTATTTAGAAGAGGGATAAAATTCCATTAAATTTTAATGGAATAAAAATGGGAAAAAAATAATAGATAGGGAACCACCATGATATGGACCTTTGGCACCACTAAATAGTTTATATTTAGGTATCTCAAAACACCTGGGAACCACAATAAATCCCATACCTAAATTACTTCTTGTATAGAGATCTTGATCACCTATGATTTTGTGTTTCTACCCATGGCATACCAAAAAAACTAAAAAAAAGATTGCAGCATGTTGGGTATTGTTGTTTACCATAGGGAGTCCCCATGACTAAAATACCCAAAAAAATACAACCTCTAAGAAACACTCCCCATTTCACAACCATGAATAGAAAAATGTCTTTCTATATCCTCCACCATGGCATGATGAGTAACTCATGCCTAAAAAATCTAAAAATTCCCAAAATTCAAAATAAAAAAAATTATAATTATAATTTAATATAGTAGTGTATTAGTGGTGTTATAATAATGGTAATATCAATAATTAAGTGGGTTTTTAAATATATTTTAGCATTAAAATAATCTTCATATAAATATATTATGTGTAAAAATAATCAAATAGAATGATACTGTGATTAATGACTTGTTTTATCAAGGAAAACACATCCCTTCCCCTTATCCTTGTAACACCCAGAGATTTTATGAGATATATTATTTTAATGTCTTTGATGACTTGTGTTTTAAGCTACACCCATATTAGATTTCACTATACTCAACACAGTATTATCTTGTAGTATACGCAACACTATTCTTGGCTTGTGTTGTACACAATTTCAAGTTCCTTTGATGGAATTCATTTCACGCAACACTGAGTATATATTTTTTCAATGTATAAATGAACTAAGTTTATATTATGTTATACACAACACCAAAGGAAGGTTTCACTACACGCAACACTATCTTGGCTTGCGTTACTTACAAGAGCAACCTTCCTCGATAGCTTGCATTGTATGCAATACCAAGTTTCACTAAACAATGATATATTACTTAAATACTATATAAATAGCCATTATGAAAAGTATTAACCACATTTTTAATTTTATATAACATTATCATTCATTTTACACATTTTACATAACATGATATGAGAACAAAAATCAATTATTTGGATAAAAGAAGTATTTTTCAAAAAAATGTAGTTTTACCGCCTTTTGATGGCACAACCACTTTATATCTTGAATCTGAAACTTTTATAAGTTCAATTTTACAAAATAAAATTCTTCTCTCAAAAAGTTACATAACAATTTTCTTTTGTCTAATTTTTAGTATGTTTTTAATAAAATTAAAATTTTAATGAATAGTGAAAAATACTGCATTTTAACTAGAAACTGTCTTTTTATCTAATTTATTTATATAGTTAGATTATCTTTTTAATTGGTTAAAAAGATTAATTGGATTATATTATTAAAATTTAATCCATTTTTGGTCATTTTAAGTAATTTAAATTTTAAATTGGACATAAACATATGTCAATCTTTTGATAGTTATTACTTCTTAAAAACCCACTTTTTAGTTTTGACAACGGAAATTGATTTTAAATTAATTACTACAGCTTCTATTTTTTGAGTTTGGAAAAATGTATTACATATTTTCAATAATAAGGTTTAAATTTTTTTAATTAGGTACCATTTATTTTTGGACATTATGAATAGTAACTTTAGTGATTATTTTATTTACCACGGTTAAAGGGTAAATCTGGAAAATAAGGGTAAAAATAATTTTATAATAATAGTTAAATACCCTAAAACATGTCCTAATACTATTATATGAGATATTTATGACCGTGGGTATCCTTGGGGAGATTTTGGGACTCTGTGGATTCCCTTGGATGTGAAAATGACTTTTTATAAGAAATAATTTAAAGTAAAGATAATAATAACCTAAACAAATATCTTTTACTAAATCAACTTAAATATATGGTTATACAACTGATCTATATGTATATATAGTCATTATAAATCTAAGTATATTTCTTACATCATAGTATTTTATTTATAATTATTTACATTTGATAAATATATTTATTTATGACACAATTATGTTGTCATGATTACCTCATTAATGAATGATTCAAATAAAGGAATTTATAAATATTAAAATAAATTTAATTTGAAAATTTTGATGCCATCCAATAATTTTTTGGATTCAATTGACATATTATGGATGATTTAATTCCTTTTTTTAAAGGAATCTGGTGGTTATAAATTTAAAAAAAATCAAGTATGAATTCTTCCCAAAATTGACATAATTCATAACTTTATACATAAATAGTTTATTAAATAATACTAAATTCTAAAAAATATAATATTTGTAAATATGGTAAATATAAGTCCAAATATGTCATATATAACTTTTTATTGGTCGTTTTACATGATATGGTAATTATATTAACCCACAATGTGTAAATAACATGATATCACGTTAAGATTAAAAAGGGTAAAATAAGGGTTAAACCAGAAAGATGAGGATAAAAAAATATTCAAAACATGTCAAGAAATTATTGTATGATGGGTATTCGAACAAAATCATATTTTCTTCTCATAAAACAAATTTTTGACCATTTTTAATTGAAATTGAATTTATAATAAATTAATATTTTGAGAGTATCCTAAAGTTCCCCCACTCATCTCTTATAAAAGGGGACATCCTCCCTCTTATCTTTGCTCAATTTTGAACATTAAAACTCAGAAAATACCTACACATTTATCTTATAAACTTCCCTCTTTACATTCTATATGTTCTGGTCTTCTTAAAAGACCAACTCTGGTGCCCTAAGAGAAAATTTAAAGGAGGCACGTCCAGAAAGATGTAATCTCTTCTATCGATTCATTCAAATTTATTTCTTCTTATACTTACTCTTCTTTAGTTGTTTCATTATAAAGTAATAAAATCAGTATAATTAATATACTTATATTTTATTATAAATATTAAATAACACTATTTCATCTTCTATCCATCTTATGAAAAATAAATCACCATGTGTGTGTACATATGGCTTACCGTCCCCACGCTATGGTGTAATCTATTTTTCACCACCACCATACATGTATGGGTATAATTGTGGAAATAATAACTATATATTATAATTATAACATGATACTAATTCTGATATATTATAGACCATCCACTTCAATACCATTCAACAACTATGGGAATGGTATCGTCACTCATGTGAACGTACGACTTACCGTCTCCACGACACTATGAAATTCATTCTCCTTGTTAACAATTCAAGAATGATTAAATAGTATATATAATAAATATTCATGAAATATATGAAATAATAGTATAAATATATTTATGTATATGTATGTTTCATTTACTTCCATCCTATTTAATAAGGAAACAAAAAACAGTATTCATGCATACGTACGGCCTACCATCTCCATGAACTATGTATTCCATTTCATTTATCTATATATTATATATATATATAATGAATATATATGATATATAAATCATTTTTTAAATTATTTAAGTATGTAAATCATGATCTATGTAATAATATCAATAATAAAAAGTCCAAGAAAGTATGATAAAGAAAACAATTATTGCCCAAAACGTTACATTAACATAGAATTGAAAAATGAACAGGTAATATAAAGTTATAAGTGAATTCTATATGATATAATAAATATTATTATGGTTATTTTACTATATAATAATAACTGAAAACCAACTATACATAATTTTTGGACACATACATAAGAAATCGGACTGAAGGTAAGGGATAATTTTGCAATCTCATTTTTATCCGAGATTGTTTATATGTAAGTATTAACTGGGGTTATATTTATCATCCGTGTCCATTTTTTCTAAAAATGTTTTCATAAAATGTTTAATATTATTCTATGTATGTTGAAATTAATTCTTACCCTTTTTTTACTTTTCCTACATGGTATGGAAGGAATCCTTATTTTTTACCATACGAGGTACTTTTTGACTTTTCCAGCAAAAGTACGCAGAGAGTGTCTTTTTAACTTATACAGCATGAATATATTTTTTTAGTTTCATGACACCTTGTTTCCATGAAGCTTACTATACACTATTTAAATTTTATTTTAAACCAAATTCTTTTATTTTAAAATTGCAAGGCATTTTGAGAAAAGAAAACGTTTTTGAAGAAGAAATGATATTTTCATAAAAAACTAAGTTCATGTGTTTTATCAAAATTATTTTTCATGTAAAATGACACTCTTAAATAGGGTTACGCTTATATCTCTATTATTACTATGATTTGATTGTGTTAATTATGGAATGATCCTTTTATAGATTATGATATTTAAGAAACCCCTTTTATTTCTTGGGTTATGTTATGATGAATGATTTATGTTTTGTGGCACATGTAAGAATGATTTAATTATGAGATGGGTGGGACCTATATCAACCTCTAATTCCTTCGGTAAAGAATTATATCTTATGAGATAGACATGGATAGAATGTAAATTAAATCTGATTTAGTAATACATGGTTGTAATGGCAGGTAAACCCGGTTCAGTAATGGACTTTGTCCACTATGATGGCCTTGGAAGCAATGCCTTAGCTACTATGGAAATAATATTATGTACTTATTAGTTTTTCATAATTACATGTTTATGACGATGCTATTCTATCATGGTTAAGGTCTATTTATGATTCATTCCTTAGGTACTACCAATATTTATATCATGAGTTGAGATTTTGATGTTTAAACGTTATGTTCATGTTTTTATATTAAAATGTTTATGGTTTGTTTTATGTTCTCCATGTTTACCGTTACTGGGCATTTGAGCTCACCCTTTATATGTTTTATTTTCCCCGTGATATAAAGAAAGGTTTTATAAAAAAAACGGGAAGATATTTATGGGTGATGTTGAAGATCTTTCACCATGATTAGAAGATTTTGTTTGATGTTTCAAAAGACACTAAACTGATACGATCTTTGGGCGTCTTTTTGTGTCATGTATTATGTATTCCACAAAAGAAATGTAATTTCCTTGTACGTAAAGGTTGGGTCTCTATAGTTGGTATCATAGAAAAGGTTAGTAAACCTTTTGAAACTTGGATGCAAAAAAACATAGTGAGATCCCTAGAAATATTTTTAAGGTAAGTCTAGGGATGTCTCTAAGGGTAAGTATAACTATATGATACAGTCCTAGAATAATGGTAGCGATCATGATTAACCTAGGATTAAACCTAAGATATAATATATTGATGTATTATAAGTAATTTACCTTACTTATGGGTTTTTTTATCCCTGATATGTATTTCCCACACTTTTCTTTCTGGTCTAAGTCAATCGCCAGAACTACATAGAACATGGTTAACCATGGAATGTTTCAGATGTGGAAATTATGGGAATAATGCAGATAAATTTCATAAGTGGAATATCATTAAGAGAATCATGAAGATGGTATGATTATTGGTCATACTTCTTAGGATAATGATATTTTAAATGACATGTGAATGGTATTTGACGTTCTTCCAGCATTGTTTACATTAAACTTATGAATCTTGAGGTTGAGAAACCTTAAGACATGATTCATATTTTAGGAAATATGAATATGATGGATCATGAGTAATGGTTTAAGAATAATGTTTAATGATTGAGGTGAATATGTTTTAGATTTCAAAGATTATGTTATATGAATCATGAACTATATAATTGTTTTCAGTATGTTAAATAGTTCTAAGGAGACATAAAAATTGATTTAAGGGTAAGGTAATATACTTGGAGAACACATGATTAAGGGTAAGATAACCCTTAATATGTCCCTTATGTTAAGATAATGATTCTTGGATAGAGATATATTGTATTTGAATATGTAAATTGGATTATGCTAGTTTCTTGGGATCTAATTATGGAGTTATAGACAAGACGGTTATTCTATCATGGATGAAGTATACAACTTTTTTGTACTTAAGTAATATATCCAATAAGTTTTGGAATAAGGAAACATGAATATTTTAAATAAAGATATATGGTAATTAAGGTTATTAACACGACTCAATGGAATGCATGAATAAGTCATTCAAATGTTTGGAATGTGATCAAAAAGATATATTTCATAATATATAGGGGATAAATGAAGGTATTCACATGATTGTTATCTGACATTTCTTGTAATTGTTTGGACAGAAGTATTTTTGATAATCCTAAATGTTGGAAGGTATTATGTTGGACATCAGATAGTATTGTTTAAGGCTAAATTTTTTCTTTTATATTACTTATATAATGTTATAATAGTATAGTTTTAGAAAAAGGACAACCCACAGGACAGACGAAAACCCATCATGTCAGACAAGGCTATGGGAATCGAACCCACAACTGAAGTGCAACAGGCCTTTATCACATACCACTGGCATATGGGAAGTCCCTAGTTAGTATAAATTAGTTTTATTTTATTTAATAATTATGATAGATGATGTATAAGTCCATTTTTTGAACTATATATGATTAATCTCTCCATAGATGGACATATGTATATTTGATAACTTGTGCTAACCTTTTCGTGATAGAGATAGATGGAATGACCTATCATTATATTACATGACCCTCCAACACTTCAAGAATGAAAAATTATACTTTATTTATTTAAATGAAATATTAAGTGGAAATTTTTCAAGGCACGAACAAAGTTGAGATAGTACCAAAATCAAGTAAGTGTTTATTCTCATGAAAAATTCTTCAACTTTAGGGAAAGGATCCTAAAAATAAAAAATGGTATCCTAGTACCCTCTTATCTGATGAATCAGATGGTCCCTTAAATAATCACTGATTTTTGTATTTATGGAAGTTAACTTTCTCCAAACCTTTTTCTCTATCACTATATATCAGAACATGATGGTTAGATTTCCATTCCATATCCAAGTTTTCACTTACCACCTACGTTGCGATATGTGGAAACCTAGTGATGAGTTACTTTGGGTAACCATTATATTTATCACTTTCCATTTTAAAATGATGATGTGGGTTTCCATGAATGAAACTTTCAAGTAAAACCATTTATAACCCTGATGAATTTCGAGGGAGAAATTCATTTTAAGGGGGTAGAATGTAACACCCTGAGATTTTGTGAGATATTTTTTTAATATCTTTTATGAATTGTGTTTTATGCTACACCAAGATCATCTTACTCTATACACAACACCATATTAGCTTATAGTATATGCAACACTATTCTTGGCTTTTGTTGCGGACAATTTCAAGTTCCTTTGATAGAATTCATTTCATGCAACACTAAGTATATATTTTGTTCAATGTATAAATAAACTATGTTTGGATTATGTTATATGAAACACTAAAAGAACCTTTTACTACACACAACACTGACTTGGATTGCGTTACACACAAGAGTGACCTTCCTCGATATCTTGCGTTGTACACAATACTGAGTTTCACTAAACAATGATATATTATTAAAATATTATATATAACAAGCCATTATTAATATTTTTAACCAAATTTTGAATTTTATATAACATTATAATTCATCTTAAACATTTTCTAGAACATGATATGGGAATAAAATCAATTTTTTGGATAAAAGAAGTATTTTTCAACAAATACAATTTTACCACCTTTTGATGGTGTACCAATTTTAAATCTAATTTTGACACTTTTATAAGTTAAATTTGAAAAAATAAACTTCTTATTGGGAATTAGGACATAAAATTTAACTTTTTTATATTTTTGGTGTTAATCTAGTAAAATTAAAATTTTAATGAATAGTGAAAAATACTACATTTTAACTCAAAACTGCCTTTTTATCTAATTTATTTATATAGTATGATTATATTTTTAATTGGTTTTAAAGTGTAATTATATTATATTTTTATCATTTAATCTAATTTTGTTCGTTGCAAGTAATTTCACTTTGAAATTGGACATAAAAACATGTCAATCTTTTGATAGTTATTACTTCTTAAAAATCCGTTTTTGGTTTTGACAACAGGAATTAATTTTAAATTAATTACTGGAACTTCTGTGTTTTGAATTTAGAAAAATGGATTCCGTATTAGGAATCATAAGGTTCAAATTTTGTAAACAGGTACCTTTTATTTTTGTATATTATGAATTGTAACTTCAATAATTATTTTATTTACAATGGTTAAAGGGTAAATATGGTAAATAGGGTAAAAAATAACATCATGAAAATATTAAAATACTCTAACACATGTCCTAATCCTCTTGAATGATATATTTCTGACCATGGGTATACTTGAGTCTATTTTGGGACCCCATGGATTCATTTGGATGTAAAAATGACATTTTATAAGAATTACATTAAAGTAAGGCGGTGTTGATGAGAATAATGCCTCCGTTGAGAGCTTCTCCTTCATGATTCCCTAGCTTCATGCCACCGAGATCTGCTCCCCCCTCCCCATAAGAGGGGGGAGATTCACGCCTATTGCAGCCAGCAAGGGAGGATGTTATCCCTTCTATGCCTTTCCATAAGATTTCAATTTCCCAGAAAGTGCCGAGTCTATTCCGGGAGGCGCCTCAGCTATCTCTTCTTCCATCAGAGGTTAATAGCGATGCAGATCTGTGTAAGTTCACCTTGGTGGCCCGTTTTCATCCCCAAAGGCCCTCAGTGGAGGCGTTTGCACAGTTCGTCTCCAAATCATGGGTGTTTTGTGAGAATTTGGTTGTCAGATTGCTTGATAGGCGGCACCTCATGGTTCAATTTGGCTTGGAGGAGGACATGATCATTTCCTGGTCAAGTTCTCTAAGAAGGTGTGGTGCTTCTTTCTTTTATTTCTTCCGCTGGAGCTTTGAGTTTCATATGCAGCGTGACCCCTCTTTGATTGCGGCATGGGTAAGCCTCCCCGGCCTTCCTCTTTCATTTCAAAATACCTTAATTCTCTGTGCAATTGGTATCATGGTTGGTTGATTTCTTTGTTCTGATCAATGAACGGAATATGTGTCTCATCCAATTTGCCTGAGGATTTGCATTGAGGTTGATTTTGCGAGGCCTCCAGTGCGCTGTGTTTGGATTACTGATGAGAAAAAGTTTCGCTGGAGTCAGGAGGTTGTTTTTGAGTCTTGGATGAAGTTCTATATGCACTGCTAGAGGTTTGGGCATCTGGAATCTGTATGTCGTAATGGAGGGAGGAGTGGTGGACCGCGGGTGATGGAAGGGTTGTGTGAAGAAGGATTTTTTGTCTGTGGTGCTTTGAAGCCGATTTAAGAGGTAGTGATTAATGGATGTACATGTGTTTTCATGAGTGACGATGCTGCATCTGAGGTGTGTTTTAGGGCCGAAGGTGTTTCTGGATAGGGAGGCCAGATGGGTGCCTCTTGCAGTGAGGATAGTCTGGTCGACGTTGTACCAAAACCGAATTGTGGTGTGAAGGAAACTCATACACCCTTGAACCCATCGGTGTTGCAAGTGTTTGACAGGTTGAAACATGATCTTGCAGTGGAGTCTCGGCCTACTACGGAGGGGAGTGCTTGTCATCTGCAGGAGGTTACTTCCACAAAGGAGAAGTCGGTCACTATGGTGGGAGATCAGAGGGTTTTTTACCAGTGTATTGTAGGTGATGAGGAAGAGGTTTTGGAGAAGGGTGCTGCTGAGGTGAATAAATGCTCTTCTGTGGAATTACTGGACATTCAAGAGAGGGATACTAGTCTAGTTGTGGTGGAGGAGCACCAGGAACCAATCCCTTTGCAGGGGGTGAGTTGTGATTCTACTGCTTTGGTGCCCTCTGGATAGTCTGTGGCTGAAGATGTGGGTTTTTCTAGTCAGCGGACCCATTTGTAGGAGGTGGATTTCAACTCAGTGCAGCCAGAGTTGGAGTTTGGTTCTGTTTTGGATTCGGATGCCCATGTTTCGGGGTCTATGGAGGTTTGTGTTCCAGAAAGGCCGATTGGTGATAATTGGGGAGTGGAGATCATGATCTCCACTGGTAATAGTTTTCTGGAATTGGAAAATAAGGAGCTACTATGGGGCAAATAAACAGATGTGGGGTAGAAAATTGGTCTCTTGCGGACTGCGGTTGATCCCCTAGATGCTACAAATGGGGGAGGTGTGATGGACCTGATGGATCGGCCACAATGTCTTGATATATCTGTCAACAGTTCGGTCAAGATGGATTGTGGTTTGGAAGCTAGATTTCAAGATGTGAAAATACTGGGAGAGTGGGGTGATATCTCAGAGAGTGATAGGGAAAAGGATAGTGGTGTGGTCTAGCCTTCTTACAGTAATGTTGTTCAGGGTGCAAGGATGAAAGTGCAAGAGGATGACGGTAATAAGACTGCCCCACCACGGAGAAGAGCGAAGAAGGAATATTCTTATCTTCCAAGGCCAGTGTCCACTAGATCTTCTGTCGGGAGGGACAGTTAGGTTATGCAGTCCTCAGAGGAATTTCTGGCCTTGGAGAAGTTGAATCATAGAAGGAAATATGCCAAGGTTCTTAAGCCTTATGAAAGCTCAGAGTGGGAGACAGATAAATTAGAGCACTTAATCTCCAAAGGGGGTGGTGATGAGTATGATTTCTATGATATGTAGTTGTTCTGGACCTCTTGTAACTTCTTTTCTTTTCTTTTATTTATAAATGGTCAGAGGCTTGCCTCTGGCTGAGTGTTTCTGGTAAATTAAAGTAAAGATAATTATAACCTAAACATATATCTTTTACTAAATAGACTAAATATAGGGTTATATAACTAGTATATATGTATATATATATATAGTCATTATAAAGATATAAATATTTCATACATCATTGTATTTTATTTAAAAATTTTAGACATTAGATAAATATATTTATTTATGACACAATTATGATGTAGTCATTCCCTCATTAATGAAAGATTCAAATAAATGAATTTATAAATTTTAAAATAAATTTAATTTGAACATTTTTAGGCAATCTTCGAATTTTTTGGATGACATTGAAATATTCTAGATGAATTAATGCCTTTTTTTCTAAGTAATAAAGTTGTCATAAATTTTTAAAAAAAATTCATGTATGAATAGTGTCCAAAGTTGACATAATTCATAACTTAAAACAGACCATAGTTTATTAAATGATATTAAATTATAAAAAATCTAATATTCATAAAAAATTAAAATAATTCTAAATATGTCATAAATAACTTTTTGGGGTCCTTTTACATGATATGGTAATTACATTAACACACAATTTGTAAATAACATGATATCACGGTAAGATTAAAAAGGGTAAAATAAGGGTTAAACCAAAAATATATAGATAAAAAATATTCAAAAATTGTCTAAAACTTATTGTATGATGTTTATTAGAAACAAAATCATATTATATTATAATTAAATAATTTTTGAACCATTTTTAATCAAAACTGAATTTATAATAAATTGATATTTTGAGAGTATCCTAGAGTGCCCTTCTCCGCTCCTATAAAAGGGCACCTCCTCCCTCTCCTATTCACTCAATTTTGATCCCTTAAACTAATAAAAACCCTACAAATTTCTCTTATAAACATACCTAGTTATATTCTATATGTTCTTCTCTTCTCAAAATACCAACTCTAGTGCCCAAAGATGAAATTTAAAGGAGGCACGTCGAGGAAGAGGAAATCTCTTCTACTGATTCATTAAAAAAATTCTTTTTCTACTTAATCTTATTTATTTTTTTCATTATAAAGTAATAAAATAAGTACAAATAATATACTTATATGTTATTATAAATTTTAAACAAACCTATTTCACCTTTTATCCATCCTATGAAATAAGAAATCACATTGTGTGTGTACGTACGGTTTACCGTCTCCATGTCGGGGTGTAATCTGTTTTTTCCCACCACCTTACATGGATGGGTATAATGGTGAAAATAATAACTATATATGATTATTATAACATTAAGATAATTCTGAGATATTATAGACCATCCACTTGAATACCATTCAATAATGATGGGAACGATATCGTCGCTCATGCGTACGTAAGACTTACCATCTCCATGACATGATGAGATTCATTCTCTACATTGACCATTCTAGAATGGTTATAAAATATATATAATAAATATTCATGAAATATATGAAATAATAATTCTAATGGAATTATTTATATATATGTTTCATTTACTTACTTCCATTCAATTCAATAAGGAAATAAAAACAGTGTTCATGCAAACGTACGGCCTACCATCTCTATGAATGTTGTATTACATTTCATTTATCTATCTATTATATATATATATATATATACTGAATATATATGACATATAAATCATATTTTACATTCAAAAAGTTATTAAATCAATATATAAGTAATAATATCAAAAATAAAAAGTCCAAACACGTATGATAATGAAAACAATTATTAACTAAAACGTTGCTTTAACATGGAATTGATAAATAAACGGGTAAAATAAAGTCATAAGTGAATCATACATGATATCATAAATATTATTATGGTTTTGTTACTAGTTAATAATATGTTTAAACCCACTATACAGGAGTTTCGAACACATACATAAGAAACAAACCTAATATAGGGGATAATTTTTCAATCTCATTTTTATCCGAGATTGTTTATACGTAAGTATTTACTTGGGTTGTATTTATCATCCAGGTCCATGTATTCTAAAAATGTTTTCATAAATTTTTTAATATTATCTATTTAAGTTGAAATTCATTTTTACCCATTTTTTACTTTTACTACATGGTATGGAAGAATCCTTCTTTTGTTTACCATACAAGGTACTTTTTGACTTTTCCAGTAAAAGTACGAGGAGAATGTATTTTTAACTTATACGGCATGAATTTATTTTTACAGTTTCATAACACATTATTTCTACAAAGCTTACACTACACTATTTCAAGTTTATTTTCAACTAAATTCTTTTATTTTAATATTTCATGTCATTTTGAGGAAAGAAAATTTTTTTGAAGAAGAAATGATATTTTCCTCATGAACTAAGTTCAAGTGTTTTATCAAAATTATTTTACATCTAAGATGATTCTCTTAAATAGAGTAATATTTATATCCTTATTTTTACTATGGTTTGATTGTGTTAATGATGGAATGATCTTTTTATGGATTATGATTTTTAAAAAAACCCATTTTGTTTCTTGTGTTATGCTATTATGAATGATTTATGTTTTGTGGAACATGTAAAAATGATTTCATTATGAGATGGGTGGTACCAATATCTCCCTACAATGCATTGGGTAAAGATTTATATCTCATGAGATAGACATGGCTAGAAGGGCAAGTAAATCTAGTTCAGTAATACATGACTGGAATGGCAGGTAAACCCGATTCAGAAATGGACTTTGTCCACTATAATGGTATTGGAACCAATGCCTTGGCTACTATGGAAATCATATTATGTGATTATTTGTTTTCCACGATTACATGTTTTATGCCAATTATATTATATCATGGTTAATTTTACATTATGATCCATTCCTTACGTACTTCCAAGATTTACTTCATGACTCGATATTTTTATGTTTAATCTTTATGTTCATGTTTTAAATTCAAATGTTTGTGGTTTGTTTTATATTCTCCATGTTTACCCTTACTGAGAATTTTAGCTCACCCTTTCTATGTTTTCTTTTCCCGAGGATATAAAAAAGGTTTGAGGTAGGAAAACAAAAGGGTAAGATCTTTATGGGATATGTTGAATATCTTTCACTGTGATTAAAAGATTTTGTTCCTAGTATCCAAAGACACTAAACTAATACAATATTTGAGGTCTATTTATGTAATGAATTAAGTATTCCGTAAAATAAATGTAATGTACATGTATGTCCAGATTGGGTCTCTACAATCCTCTTCTCCCATTTTATTTCTCCTTAGTATCTTATCTAGTGGTTCACAAGGGAGGTAGTTATTTTTTCACTTTTCTTTCCATCTCATGTGTGCCTACATCATTTCATGTTATTTATTTTTTCCTTTCATCAATCCCTTATCATTATCCTTCTCTTACCCTCCACTAGTTTCTTTATGAACTGGCCCATAAAATTAGTTCTTTATAATTCCCAATTTATTTGAATTTCTTCCCATTGTGGAGACTACATTTTAGGTTGAATTGGGTCCTGATTCTTGTGATTACTATTAGGTTAGTATGTGGTTCTCCCAGCCCAGGGTGATGTAGAAATTATTTTTTTCCTTTTAGGTATCTTTCTCATTAATAGTTTCACAGTGTTACAGTTTTAGGCTAGGATCATTGATGGGTCAAGACAAAGAGTAAACCTTGATTTTTTTTGTTTTAGTTTAATCTTGATATGTCAGTAGTGTTTGGTTGTGCCCCTAGTTAGTCATAGTCCCCTCTTAGTCATATAGGGGATGTTGTTATTGATGATTTCCCCCTAGGTATTTCCCTACCTCTTTAATTGTTATTGTTTTTATCTCATTTTAGGGATTATATGAGATGGGTTAAATCAATGTTTTTTTATTGGAGGTGTCAATGTGATTTCTTTATGATGGTTTCCTCACAAGGAGTTGACACTATGTGTTCTGTAACTTGGTAGGTTATATTGGTTGATCTTTATTCAAAAGAATTTTGTTTCCAACAGTCTATGTTGTGACTGGATTATAGTGTGTTCTTTTTCATTGTATGTGTTTCAAAGAAGAATTTTAGGTGTCTCTGGGATTGATGAAATTGGTAACTCAAGTGGGAAGGGGTTTTCATCAGATATAGTGAGAAAAAAATATAAATTGGATCTCTTTTATAGTTATTTTTTATTAGTTATTAAGTAATATCCAATTTACATGGCACATCTAGATCTTAAGGGGATGAGATTTCTCTGAATGGTATCCTATTACCCATTTGGTTCTATGATAGATAGGGTTCGAGCTAAGTTAGGGTTGTCCCAACCTTGGGTGCTATGTTGGGAAAGGATTGAAATAATTTTTATATGGAATGTCCAAGATTTAATGTATCCTTTATTTTTGTATATATAATTTATGAGTATTGTTAGTGGAATGATTCCTTGTTTTGGGTCCTGCTATACCTGGTTTCCACCTAAACATAAAGTGTTGTTTTAAAAATAAAAAAAAACTTTAGAGAGAATATATTCATACATTTATTATCGTTATAACATAGTGTTCATTCTTCTATATAACATTAATATAATAATTTCCATATATTATTTCTTACTTTAAAGGGTTATATAATTTTTCCACCATCATGAGGACCTGGAGATACCAGGATAAATTACTTAAATAGTATGTTATATGGTCTAGATAAATCATATTTATAGGACATAGATGATTCTTTTATATCTAGTGTTGGGTAATTAGAATAATTAATTATTATTCATATAAATTTCACACTTATTTATTCCCAAGAAGGTAGGTTAGAGGGATGGAACTTCCAATTGGTATTTTATTTATTTTATATATCACTAATATTCCTATCTCTAAATAGGTGTTTGGTTATTTGATTTGATATAATTATTTTTTCAATTATATATTATGTGTTGGATGTTTTTCAATTAAATGTATATATGTTGGTGATGATGGATAGATTTAAAAGATAAATTGGTTTAAAATCATATTTAACAAGAAGGTAATGTGTTGAATGTGAATGTGAATATGGAGAACATAATAAAATCCAATGGGGGAGAATATTATCTATTTTTATCAAGATATTTTTTAGATATATTGTTGATCCCATAAAGAATAAAGTGACATGAACAAGTAATTGAGGCCTTTAAGAGATTTCTAAGACCCAAGGTAAGTTTTATAACATATGTATTTTAGCTAGTATCCTCTACCCAGAGGCATTTTTTGTAGAGAATTATAATTTAATAAGAATAAGATAAAGAAGAAGAAGAAGTGTATAAGTTTTTTTATTAATTTTCAACACACAAATCATGTTCAAACTCAATTGTTACATTGTGTTCCATTTTTGGTAAAGTTCATTCCATGGTTTCATAGTGTTTCAACGTGTTTAGAAGAATTTTAGAGGTGTTTGAAGTTATTTAGAAGTGTTTTGGGAGTTAATTATAATAAGGTATTGAATATAGAAACATTGGGAACTCATAAGGTTTTTTTAGAAGATATTAAAATTTTAAAAAGGGAAAAACCTAAGGAGATGTGTAATGTTTTTATGCAGAATAAAAAATAACATACTTTAATACATAAAGTTTTTATATACATAGGATTTGAAGACACGGAAATGAAAATAACTTAATATCATAAGTATGGTTTTATATTCTATAAATATGATATTTTTTAAGAATATAAATGTGGAAAAATAGAAGTCTCCCTGATATGCATAATAACTTTATTGATGTGTAAGTTCTTTTTTGGTATTATAAAAATAGAAAAGTCCTTGAATATAAGGTGATTAAATCATATTTGAATATATTTAATATTTTCATATGAAAGCAATTTTATATGTGAGATTTTTATATCTATGGCATCAGGATTTTATTTGATGTGTAAGATTCCAAAAATGGAAAAAAAATATAATCACATGGACTCCCAAAAACTACCATAGGTGTTTTCGAATGAAATATTTCTAAAAGTTAAGGATAATTCTATAGAATAAGTGTGATGATATTGAATTTTTTTATTTAAGGATTAATTATAATTGTAGGAATTCATGATTCTGAAAGATGAATAATATTATCCATATCATGAATATTATTACCACACTATGATGAAATCCATGGGTTTACGATTTAAAAAAGGTGACTCCTTGATGAGTATCCATGAGAATTACTATTTTCATTGTTTTAAATATGTTATAAGTATCACACTACAATTCATGGTGTCACACCATGATTTGAAAACCACAAGAAATATATAATAGGATATTTCTATATAAATAGATATTTAAGTTCATGAAATGAATTAGTATTTTTTTAGGTCAGTCACTCTATAACATGTGTGCAGTCATTTCGTGATGACCTGGACAGTTCAAGTAACTAAACAAGGAAGTTGAGTTTATCTTAAGTGTTGAAGAGGTAAAATAATTTCTCACCAAGGAGAATAAGATGTTTTATTTCTTCAAATATAATATTCTTCCATTAGATAAATATCTTGAATCTCTTCAGGTATATTTTCTAGAGAAATACGATTATGTTAAAAAAAAATTAGGTATGATTTTTCTTATTCCAAGTAGGAAGTGGGATATTTCTCAAGGAAAGAGAGAATTATTGTGGATTTAGTGAGACTTTAATATGTTTCCAATAAATCAATATCTTAACCAATGATCTATAAAAATTATGGAATCAATTTATAAAAGGTTTTTTCTAACTAAATACATTATATATTAAGGAAAGAAAAAATAAATGATTATTCAAATATTTTTTATCCTTTAAATTCTACGTTTAATAAAAAATATATTATTGTTTCGGAATAATAAAAATATATACATTAAATAGTAAAAACATTAGATTATCCAACTGCTCTATTATATCTAATATATGTTCAAAAGTCTTTTAAAATAATGAATTTATGAGAAGAACAACTTCTTGAAAGACTAGTGTTTTAGGAAGAATATTAAACTTTTATTATTTAGAGGACATAGTAATTTGATGAAATTTTTCTATGTTAAATTTAGTACATTTTTTCAATAAATATTTATTAAAGGAACATGTGTTGGAGGGGATAACCATTATAATCAAACAAAGTCAAATAAAATTTTATTTAACAATAAAATTAGAAGTTGAATAACCATTGCTATGACATAAATGAACTGTGAGGGAAATTTGATAAATAAGTTGCTATCACAAAAGAGTATATCATGATCCTAATAGTTAAATATCATTTTATAACAAAATACTTAATGATTTCAAGATAGATACAAGATAAAGTAAAATTTAAGAAGTTTCCTTGGAAGATGAAAAAAGTAAATATATAGATTATATTAGAGATTTTTTACTCAAACAATGATTGGAAAAACAAGTCTAATAAAAAAATAAGGCTTAAATAGTGATCTAGGGTAGAAGAGATCATAAAATTATGGATAGAGAGGGTGATTACATTTTAGGATAATTATGTAATTATTCTAAAAATGAATATGTCAATAGTACTATGAAGAAAGAATCATTAGCATGTCATATTACATAAGGAAGAATATGTGAACTCCTTATATAAAATGGGAGTTAATGAATATATTAGATAATCAAAGTGTTTGTCAGCAAAAGGGTAGGTTGAATATTAAGCCTTGTAGGTTGAATAAAAACTATACTCTATCATTAATCAATTAGTAAGGTATGATGATTCATTCCCCTCTCCCATTTTTCCTTTGAATTATTTTTGTTTTAGGGATATAAAACCATCATAAATACCATTTTCTTTATCCCTTTATGTATTTATAAAGTGAAAAAAAACTAAATAGTGGGAATGTATGAAGATATTTGTTTAACATAATGGGGGATAGATCTATTTTTAGGGGGAGAATATATTTATAAATGGTTTTTTAAAATCAGTAATATATTAATTTAGTGTGTAAACTATTCTAACATGTTTGGTGAGCATTCATGTAGTATATTTTTATAAATGTATTCAATGGATAATTTTGAGAAAATAGAAAATAATTTTTTCTTAGTTTGTATAAAGTGGTATCAAAGGATATGGAGAAGCGTATGTATGTCACTTTAATGGAAAACATGATATTATTATTCAATTTTATTATTTATTTCACCAAAAAAGCTCGATTAGGATTATAATTATTTAATAATGATTTATTTATAAGTTTGATGAGTTTTAAAATGATTTGTATTCCTTGGTTGAAAAAAAAATCTAAATGGGGATATTATTGAGAATAAGATATTTTTTGGAGAGATTATTGATCCCATGAAGAGGAGGTTAATTCAAATAAGTAGGTGTGGCCTTGGGGATATTTCTAAGACTTTGGGGAAGTTTTATAAGATATAATGTTGAATATGTATCTTCCGGAAATTTTTATTTATATAGAGAATAATAATTGAATAATAATAAGGGGATATGGTTTTTTGTTGTATTTTTTTATTAAAAAATTAATCACGATCAAAATCAAGTGGTATATTGTGTTTCAGTTGAGTTGAAGTGAATTCCAATTTTATAGAGTTTTTGAAGATGTTTAGGGGATGTTTGGGGAAGTTTTAAGTGATTTTGAAATGTTTTTTGGATTTAACAAGAATCATGTATGAAATAAGAAAAAATATGGAATTTATAAGGTTTTTCTTACTATAATGCATAAGTTTTTTGTTTAGAATATTTGAAAACTTTTAAAAGAAAAAAACCTACTAAAATGAATAGGGTTTTTATTTAGAATACCTAAGACTGAAAAAGGAAATAACCTAATATAATGCATGTGTTTTCTTGTATACTGAGGAGTTGAAGAACCAAAAAAGGAAAAAACTTACTCTGATATTTTGTTTTTTATATTCAATATATAAAATATTTTCTATGAAAAGAATTGTGGACAAATAAAAGTATCCTTAAGATGCGTAATATTTTTTTTAGATGTAAGTATTTTTTTATGATTAAAAAATGGAAAAGTACTTGAACGTAAGGTTTATATATAAGATTCTATATGTAATAAATTTCTCATGTAAGATATGTATATCTAATGTGTAAGTATTTTCCATATTTTCTAGTATTTTTTATATTATCATGTATTTCAAATTTTTATATAATATGATAATAAGGATTTATAGAAATTACTAGAGTTTTTTTCTTAATTAATTATTTCAAAAATTTATGGATAATTCAAGTAAATAAATATGATAATTTTTCATCGCTTCATTTAAGGATTCATTTTAAGAAAAGGAAAATTATGATACAAATAGAAGGAGAGGAAGGTCCATACTGTGAATATAACATAATTTCATGATTTAGACCTATGATTCTTAGGTTCGATGTTGTTTTGATGTGGTCTTATATATCACTCCATGATGTATATTGTCACACCATAATATCCAAACCAATGTAAAAAAAAAATTATTGTTTAACCATAAAAAATAATATCATGATCTGAATGAAGAATTAGTTTTAAAATCAATTACTATAACTAACTTGTTATGATATAGTGAATGAATACACACCAATAATTTTTCTAGTGTACACCCAGGAATTTACTAGGATTGAATAAATAAGTTAGATAATAGGAACAAGAAGTTTTAAGTAGTTAGTGTAAGTTATTAACATGAATCTAAATTTTAAATTCAAATTTCAACTTGAAGAAAGATAAGCTACTATGAAAGATAAAATATGAACAGTGAATTTTATGTATTAATGATGTATTAATATGTGTTGTATCAAAGAGAGAGAGTGAATCATGTAAGATTAGTGTGTTCAATATATTTCACACAAGAAGAAGTGAGATGAGGAATAGAATACTTGTAGTAGTGAAAGTATAAGAAGAAAAATAATATAAAGAACACAGTAGTTTGTGTGTAATCATTATAATTATATCATGTGGTTAAGAGATAAAAATACAAACCTATTATAAATAGTGAAAAAGTATAGGATAAGAATAATATTGTCAAGATACAATCATTAGTGGAAAAAGGATAATCCCTAACACAAAAAAGTACAAGATAGTAGTAAAAATTTTCTAAATTTTTTTTAAAAATATAAAGTTTGATTATCTAGAAATATGAATTAAAGTTTTTTCCTTACTCATTTTTATCAATTATGGTAATTATATAGGATTGTATGGTCTCAGGTGTGTTTGTATAATGCCAAAGATTAGATACTTATTGTGATTAGTGAACCTTGTACATTGAGTGTCTTTTATTTATTTACATCCTTAATTTGTATGAGATAAGTAGTAAGATCACACAATTTAAAAGTTGTTGAGGAATGTTTCATAAGAAATCATAAAAGTAACCAATGAACTATTTTTCACTGATTCACCTCCCCCATCATAGGGAACCTATTGTGTTTAGGTCCGAAAAATAGAAACACAATGTTTATATAATGACTCCCATATCATGGAAACACTGTTACTCCATTCACAACATAATTGTCCATACTCCTATAATCCTAGAAATATAATGTATTTGGGAAATTAAGTATATAAATTAAAAAATCTAAAATTATAAAATAGTCTTTTATTTTCATATTTATGATTTTCTCCTCAAGATAACCATACACTTATTATTATATGGGATAACCTTGAGATATAAATAAAAGAAAGGGGTGAGTTATAAATCTTAGTTAGGGTGTAAAATAAAATCTAAATTGAGTGAGAAAACAGGATATTCAATAATACTAACAAAGAATCAATAAAGGTAAAGATCATAAACTATCACATATAAACCTGGAATAAAAATAAAGACATCAAAAGAGGATGGTAATAATGAAAATCATAATTATTTACAAAAGAAAAAGGTATTTAATAATAAATATAGGTAATGGATCACTACCAAGAAATACTACTATTATAGACAAGGATAACTACACCTAACCGAAGCATAACATTATAAATGATGCTAACTGAACTACATCCAAGAATAACACTATAGAAAAGGCTAACTACACTGGGACCACATATTATTATATGATGAGATATAAATAATTTCCCAATCAATTGACTGGATATATAGTTTCAGGCCCAATTATCATCAAAATAAATTGTGTATATGTGTTACTCAAATAAAGGTATCAAATATAAATCATAAACATGAAATAAACCAATGATAAAGAAATGGGTAACAGAATAAGTCCATAAATATTTAAACATCAAGGTATAGTATAGGATCCCATGAAAATAAAGGATTAAAGAATTTTATAAATTCATTGTTGAAAAATTATTATTGATTATGAAGATAAATTTAAAATTGAAGTAAAAATCATAAGAAAATATGAATAAGGATTGATGAAAAAAAATTTATTGAACCTTTATGAAAATAGAGAAATTCAAATAGTGTAAGATCATAAAGTGTCTATAAAATAATAAATAAAAAATATTTTTTATGTCAAAACAAGTAGGGTTTTATTTTAAAATAATATAGAGAAACAAACCTTTATAAGATCATAAATACATAATAAAAAATTAGGAAAATGAAAAAGAAACATGAAAACTTCTTTTATAAGATTTTAATTTTTGACTTATGAAAACAATAAAAATGTAAATATAATGGTTAGAATATCCCCAATAAAATGAAGAAAGATAAAAAAATAAGATAAATTAAGGTAATAATGTAATAAAGTTAAAAATATTTTTACATAGAGATATGAGTATAGTTTGCTAAAGAATATATCTTCCAAAATAATATAGAACGATAAATAATGATAAAGGAACCCATTGCTTGAATCCTGACCTAGTTCAGATGCTCTATTAATTTCTAGGATAGTGGGGATTTATACATTAATTACTTTATTCATAATCTTCTTTATTTTTCATCTTTTTTCAACATTTTTATAATTTTTATTCATTTATTAAATTTATATATCGATGTTAGTCATTTCAAAATTGTTCAATTCATCGTTCCAAAATCACTTTGATTTAGTGGTAGCATCCGAAGGTAACTTTCCAATATTTCTATAACCTTCACATGCTTCATGTAATATGGTTCATATCATTCTATGATTAATTCATTTAAATAAACCAATAAAGAGATATAATTCAAGGAATATTCCTCAATAATCTTGTCTTTGACTGTTAAAAATGACTACGATTATTCATATTTAATGTCTTTATACTGATGTCTATTTATAATACTATAATTTTAAAATTGATTTTATCTTATTTTCAAAAAAATAAATATTTTACGAAAACCATGTGATACATAAGTGAAAAGTAAAATATCATTATTCACTTAGGAAGTGTGAAATTTCCAGGGGTGAAACAATGTTTTAAAGTGGATTCTAAATAAAATAGGTAAACTAGTTGATCTTATTGCTTTATAAAAATATTAAATTGTATTAAATAATATATTTTAATTTTAATTTTATTGATTTTTTTTAAAGATCGGGAAATGGAATAATTGAAATGGAAACATTGGATTTGAAACCCTTACCTTGCAACTTGAGTTGCTTCCATTAGATTATTCCAAAATCATCTGAATGAAATTTTGGTCACATAATGGGATTAGGGATGTGGATAGGGAAGTTTAGAGAGGGGTTTGGGAAGATCTTTCAAAAATGAAATAATTTTGGAAGTGATGAGAAATGGGTAGAGGAGGGGTTTTTATTTAGCTATGGTAATTTTAGAATAAAGTATTGATTATTTTATCATTTAGATAAAATACTATAAATAGTATTTATTATTATGAATTTTATTGGATTATTATTTAAATAAGGTAGTTTATTTGAAATTAAAACCAATATAAAACTTAATGGAATCTTGGAAAAACTAATTAAAGGTAATGAATCAGGAATAGTTTTTTATCCAAATAAAATATAATATAGGATTCAAAATTTCAAATATAAGTTTTTATATTCAACTTATTACTTTTAAAAAATTATTTAACCCCATAAATATATTTTAGGTCGTGAAAAATATTTTATAAATTTTTTAGACATATTTATATAAGGAATATGTTATAAATCTTATGGTATTCGTTAAAAATTCATTTTTACTATTCAAAAAAATCTAATTTTTAAGAAAAAACCGCAAAAACATACCCTAAGAAAATTTTATTGTATTAATTCCTAAAATTAATTTCATTTAATAAAATAAAATTTTAAATTATCTAGAGTAAATATTGTTTCTTTTTATAAAAGTTGTTCCATTTATGTTTGTTTGAATTTCTAATTATTATTTGATTTATAAAAAATTAATATATTTTTATAAAAAAAATAAGTTTAAAAATTAGATAATTAAATTTTAAAATATTAATTAATAATTTATAAAATAAGTGAAGACATACATTATTAAAATTTAAATTTATTTTTCTTTGAATTTATATGATTTGAGAATTCATTTTATGGAATTATAATATTTATATTTACTTATTTATTTACTCACTAAAAATACTAATTTTTAGGCATTTTACTTTTCTAATTGGTATAGTTACAATTTCAACAACAAGTTATTATTCTCAGTGGTCATATACTATTCCAGTGGTTATATAATCATTGCACTTCCTATAAATACTTTTAATTTCCTTCAATATTCATTCACTCTTTTTTATCAATGTTATTTATATTTCATTTTAAAATGACAATATTATTTCTAAGAGTATCTTTTATTCTAATAGTGTTGTTCTTATACATGAAATTTTATAGGATCACAAAATACCAGAATATAAATTTATATTTTTATTAATTACTTGTGTTTATTTCTGCATTATGCTATATTCAATAATATGGATTATATTCAAGAATCTCATATAAAGTTTTATATATAAGAAATAAAATAATGTTCTTTATGTGTATTATTTATAGTATACATTATATCAAAAATATGTTAGAGTAAAATTTTAAATATATAAAAATTCTAGGTTATTAAATTCTTCCCCCTTTTAAAAAATAAACTTTGAAATTTAAAATAAACCCCTAATATATAAATAGATGGGTTTATTTTTTCATCAAATCCTTAGGTTCCTATATTTACTATTCATACTTATAATTTTTCCATAGTTATTTTAAAAGAAGAATTTAATTGTTTCATATAATATTATCTATATAATAAGATATTTTTATTATTTATTCCTCATATAAAAGATTATGCTCTAAATAGGCCACCAATATATTTAGTATATGTGAATGATTAGTACATATTCTTGAGTGATATATGGAAAACATTATACACTTCATATATGTTTTGCGGATGGGAATGTAGATAGACCATAGTCCCACTATGATCAAGATTTTCAAATGGGACAATGCAAGTTGGATATATTTTTTAATTCTTCTCAAACCACATAACTCTCTCCCATGGATATATTATAAGGAATAATTTATCCCCAATCTCAAATTTAAATTCATGTAAATGATTTTTAAAAAATATATTTTGACAACTCTGAGCTTATTTGATGTTTTATTGAATGGAATGGATTTTTTCATCTCTTCCACTAGTTTTGGTCCAAATAGATTCTTTTATCCATATTTATCCCAACATGTTTGAGTTATATATTTATTCTCATAAATGGATTCATAAGATCCATATAAATTTTTAATTGGAAGATAATATTGAATAAAAACTCTACTAAATTAATGTGTTGACCCCAAAATCTTATAAAGTTAATCTAGTAGGATATTATAATTCCTTCCATAGTTTGAATTATTATTTTAGAATAGCCATATATCTAATGATGATATAGTTTACTGAAGGTCAACTCATTATTGAATTATTTATAAAGGATGCTCCAAAACATTTAGATTAACCTTATATCTCAATTATATACAATTGATGGTGGAATTCCATGAAACCTCAACACTTATCAGATATATATTTTAATAATTAGGTCATGTGATAAGTCTTATTGAATGGAAATTAAGTGTAAATTCTTTATATGATGATCGAACACAACCCATATGTAATTTTTTCCCTTAAATGTATTTGGAAGGTTCTTATAAAAGTCTATTGTTATATTATCACATTTACATATTGGTATGGGTACTAGTTTCATCATTCCTTTAAACTTATATCATTCTGACTTGACTTATTAGTATACCATGAACTTGGATATATATTTAACAATCTACTTCTCCATATTATTCCAAAAAATATATCAGATGTCATTATATATCTGGGTACTTCCTAAGTGGATGGATAATTTCGATCTATGAGTATCATCTAATATATCCTTCTTTATCTTAGGCTCGTATGGTATAAATATTCATGTACCATACCTAGAAACTTCATCTTTATAAATGTTGAACTTTAAATATTTCCCATTAATTATTTATTCCACCTTTTCTATATCTACAAAACATTTTTTATACCATATTACTATTCTATAAGATAGATGGTTGAACAATCATTGTAGTAAGGTATAATGTTTTTCATTCATTTATGGTTCACATATCCACCCTTTATATGACCACGAATTTTGAATCCTTATCAATCATAATCATTGATAAGGTTAAAGGGTAATTTGATCTTATAGGATCATCCACATTATTTAATTTTCCTGTATAGTAATGAATTTAGAAGAATTTTTTATCATATCTAACCATATTTGTTAGTGCATGTTGATCTCTTTCTTGTGAGTGTATATTTTAGAATTTTAAAATTAGTATATATGTCACACTTTTCTCCACATATATAATTACTCAAAATATTCCAGGAAAATATTCTTAAATTAAACTCTGGATCATTATTTGGGTAATTTTTCTATGTTCCATCAACATTCATGAGGAAAAGTCTATAACATTATAATTTTTCATGAGTTCAAAACCAAAGACGTTCTTTGAAGCATTATTGTATATCAAAAAACCTTCCTCGCTTGAGGGCTGTGTGAGTACATGTGTTGTGACTATACTTTTCTCTAAATCTTTGAATATCTCTTCACATTCCCTTGTCCAACAAAACATTAAAGATTTATAAGTTATCTTGTTCAATGGTTTTGAAAATATTTATAAATTTCTCACAAATCATCACTAATAGCCAGCTAATGCAAGGAATCTAAATATCACTAGCACATTTTTGGGTTTAGTCCATTCATCATTTCCTTAGTCTTTGAGGGATCTAAAAATATCCCGTAAATTTTGATAATATTCCCTGGGATATACATCTAGAATTTACATTTAGTGTGCTTTGCGTACAACATATCCTTTCATAAATTATTTCACACAATGCATAATTATTATTCATTATCTTCATTGATTTTTGGAATATATGACAATATAATCTATAAATAACACCATAAATTTTTAATCTAATCTCTAAGTACTCCATTAATCAAGTCTAAAAAAATTATTGTTCATTAGTAAGTCTGAATAGAATCACTATGAATCATAGTTTCTATATATAGTATTGAAGGTAGTCATAGGAATATCTCCATTTTCACTTTCAAATGATGGTATCCTGGTCAAAAATAAATATTTTGTAAATATTGAACTTTATATAGCTTATAAAACACGTCATTAATCCATGTTAGATGATTTTTTTTCTTTATAATGATCTTTTTACTCACATCATAATCAATCCATGGACACATTTAACCATCCTTCATCTTTAAAAAGAAGACTTAGTCTCCAAATGGAGAGGCACTAGGGTGTATAAAACATTTTTCCAAGTCTTCATATTGTTTCTTATTCAACTATTCTAGTTTAGTAGGGGTTATTATCTTGGAACTATTTGATATGGGAAGACATCCAAAATAAGTTCTATAGTGAACTTGACCCATTATTCATGATTAAGACCAGGAAACCCTTTAGGGAATACCTCTATATATTCTCTCCAAATAGACATGTCTTAAAGGATATACATATAATATTATTCTTTTAATTCTTGGTTTAAATATATTTTATCTTGATAATAAACCTCTAGTTATTAATCTCTACGATCTCTCCCTTTTCTTTTTTGTGTAAAAACTTCAATTTTACATAACAAGTTCGGAATAATTAGAATTTTAAATTTTAAATTAAAACAATCATAACTCCTCAAATTCATATCCTTTTATCTTAACCATGCGATAATATTTTATTTAATATCATATAGTTAATTATGAAATTTTTGTTGAGAGATTTCAAAAAACTACCAAATCTCTACAAAAATCCAAGTTGGAATTTCTATGAAAAACTACCAAGTCTCTAAGTCTTTCATTGTGGGACTATGATTTGCACTGTATTATATAGGTTTTTCAGTAGGAAATTTGAAAACATTATTAAGCCTTATGGCATAGCTTATGAATTTTTATGTGACACCCATTGATTTTATAGATCTATTGAAACTTGAGTACTAAAATATTTTTGGCATAAAAGTCTTTCACGGTGAAAAATCTAGAAGCTCACAATAATCCCTATATAAAAAATGGGCTTTGTATTGTGGACACCTATAGATACTCAAAAACAAAAAACTCTTGTATTTTCATTAATCAATTTAATCCCAAACCTCCAAAATATAATCTAATTCTATACTGTGGAGTAATTCATTCTATACATACTACAGTGTAGTTTATTCCTATAATATGGACATCATCAAATCTCCAAAAGCTATTAAAATACTCATATTGAGTTCCAATGGTGTAACCTCAACTCCATAGTGAAGATAAAAAAATTAACCCTTCTACTGTAAGAAAAATTGTCTACACCAAATGAACAACCCCTTATACAACATTTACAGTGGTCTACACCTTACATTTACACGTTTTTTTTATCTAAATCCACTATTTTTTAAATCAATATCAGATGTACTAAATACATTTTGAGGGACATAAAATCCTTCAACACACCTTTAAATCTTATAAACATTAAAAAAAATACAATCAATAAATACATACTTGTGGTTCCAATATTCCCCCTATTTATATTTTTTTCAATTCAATCAGTCCAATTCACAAGGTTATTTATTTCATAACCCTTTATCAATTAAATGCACAGGCTCATATAATTTTTCATTCCTTAAAAACCAAAAAAATATTTTTTAATAATTTCTCTAAGACTATGTGAGATAAATATCATTATAGGAAACTAGAGGAAGTATCAAATACACAATGTGGTTAATTATCTTTTAGACAAGCCTTTCTCATTTCAAAACTCCCCCTGAAAAGTATCTCCTCTTTTCTTTTACACCCATTAAAATATATAAACTTGAAAAAACAAAAAAATAGATATATCATTATATTTAATAGGGAGAGGGGTACCTCTAAATCTTCTTAGTTTGAGTAAATTGGTTAAACTCTAAAATTCAACCAATAAATTTAAAATACTTGAGATTATAATGGTTTTTTATAGATATCAGCCACTTGATCTTGAGTTCCAATGAACTCAAACTTTACTATGTTAATCCCCACATTCTCCTTTATTAAATTGTATTATATCTGGATGTACTTCATAAGAGAGTGTTAAACTGTATTTTTATACAACTCAATAGATCTTTTTTGTACCATTTAATCATCATTGGTTATTTCACTCCTTTCACAATATCCTCAAAAAATTTCTTTATCCTAATAAGTTATGTCCAATATTTGGTGATTGAAACATATTTCACCTTTTTAGTTCCTAATTAAACACAATCGTATTTCTTTCTTAACCAACCTACACAATTATTCCCAATGCAGAAACTCATTACTTGTGGATTTTCTGTCCATAATGTCACTAACCCAATGAGAATATGAGTTTGTTAATAAATCAATATTCATTCTAGGTATAAATAAAAAACCATAATCCAAAGTTATTAGAACATACCACATTAATCTTCTCCCCTCTATGAGGTGTTCCTTCATAGGACAACTTAAAAACCATGCTACCATGTATGTAGAATAGAACATATCAATTATTGTTGTAGTAAGGTATAGTAAACTACCAATGATTTTTTTATATAAAGTTGAGTCTGCCCCCAAACTATGATCATGTGAACCAATTTAGTTTCAACTATGGTTAGAGTTAAAATAATCCTTCACTCTCCCATTACGAATTTCTCTATGGCTTACCTTTCATACTTAATTTATGAAACGAATGTTTTTCCTTTATTTTGATCAATTTATAACCCAAAAAAATATATTAATTCAATAATAATTCACATTTAAAACTACAAACTCATCAATTTTTCATATATATAAATATAATTAAACTTGGTTCCATTGGAAAAAATGTCGTTAACATACACTAATACAATTTCAGGATTGGCCTCTGAGTGGCAGCTTCTCTCTCAGCCCACGGCGCTAGGGTTTCTTCTGGGTTTACCTCCTCTCCTCCTCCAGAGCAGCTCAGAGTTGCTCAATGGATATCATCAGCCTCCTCAGATCTCAGTTGGCATCGAAGTGTGTAGGTTCCTTGGGTTTCAGTTTGGTCCTCGTCTTGGCTTCACGGGCATCGTTCCTTCAACATCGGCTTTCAGAGTGGTCTTGGTCCAGATCTTAGCTCGTCTCTGCATGTGGTGATTTCTTTGTTCTCCCTTGAGTGTTATCGACATTGGTGGCTCCTTTGGCAGTGGTTTCCTAGATCGACTCGGTGTAGGTGTGTGGCGTTGTCTTCATCCTCCTCAGATTCAGGTCAAATTAGCGTGCGGAGGTTCTTCTGGTCTCTATTTAGTCCTCGGACTAGTTACGCATGTGGTTCTCATACATTGTCATATGAAGTGGTCTTGGTTCGGATCTCGGATCTCCTCCGCATGTGGTGTAGAGTCTATCTTCCCAGGAGCTCAATCGGTGTCGACAAATTCATCGGACAGCTTGGACCCCGGTGTCGGCTCTAGAGTGGCCAGAGGGGGAGGAACTTGTTCTCTGTTTTTGGTTTTCCATGTGGTATTATGGTGGCGTTAAGTTCTGGTGACTTCAATGGTTCTCTTCCCGCTGTCCTCTCCCCCTGTGGGCTTCTGTAGCTATAGTGGTGGAATTAAGTGAATCAGCGGGGGTTTTTTTCATTATTGTCTTCAGTGTAATTGTAAATGACTTGTGAAAGCCTATGGATTTGATGAATTTTTTAACTGCGTGGAATCCTTTTGTGGCGTGTTTGATTGTTGTTGGATTGGCTCAGACTTTCTTCCATAATTTTCTTCAGATGAGGGTTTAGAGAAGGTTTCTCTCAGCTTGTGTGATTATTCATATTTGGATGTTTGAGAGGGTATGGCATTTCCATCGTTACTAGGCTCGTACATTTTTGTATGGGACAATTTGCTGAGAAGTCATGCGCATGTGGAGGCACCATACAGACATTGATTTTGGGGAGGGGTATCTTTGTGGAGTCTATTTTGTGATGATCTTAGCACTTTCAGATATTTTTTTGTTGCTAAGTCTTGAAGTCTTGTGAGGTTTTCCCCTTTATCCTTAAAAGTGGGCTTATCCAAAAATCAATAAAAATTACAGCCTTCAGTCCATTCAGTCAATATACACTAATACCATGATCTTATATTCTTAATAAAATTTCCAAAATAAGTTTTGATAAACCCCTCCTCTCTTGAATTCCATCTTTCTCTGAGAATAATCCAACCATTCATACCAACGATAATGTTCTTTATTCGATGCATACAAATATTTTCTCAACCTAATTACTTTAAAATCATAATTTATAAGAATAAATACAATAAATTATTCTATATATACATCTTTATTTAAGACTCTATTCAGAAATTTTGTCTTCACATCCATATGAAACACTTTGAACATTCTTTGAACAATTTTTATTAAGAGAAATCTAATGTGATTCTTCCTTTATATTAAAGAAAATGTCTATTCAACATCAATGCCTTCAACATGATAATATCCATTACAACCCATTCTTTCTTTATTATGGATAAAATTCCCATTTTCATCTATAATTTTCTTGAACACCCTTTTTCTACCGATTACAATGTGATTTTTAATTATATACACAAGATTCTATGTCATTTTTTATCAATTTTATCTACATATTTGTCTATCGATTTCACCCATGAATCCACCTTTGTCACATCTTTAAATGAAGTAGGTTCAATCTCAGAAAATAGAACAATATGTTCAAATCTTTTCATTCTTTATGTGTGGGTTGGAGAATATTTTTCTCATATTTCATTACATGGATCAACTCCAACCCTTTTCAAAGATTATTTAATACTCTATTTTTTAGTATAGAAGGCCACTTAAACCGCCTATTTTTTTTACTTTCTTGAGATTTCACTATCTATCGACAATGTTTTTATATATTATTGACCATGTAATTTCTTCTTTACAAAACCATATTTTGTTGAGGGGTAATCATTGATGAAATGTCATATTTAATACCATGTTTTTCAAGGTAATTTTTAATCTTATAAGATGTGAATTCCATTTTATTATACGATCAAAGAATTTTCATATTATTCATAGATTTTTTTCAAATAATCTTGAAAAACTATTTACATAATCCACCATTTATTCTTTTTAACATTATAACAGAGAAAATACCATCCAAATATAATTATCTAAAAATATGATGCAATACCTCTCAACATAGGTACCTACCGGACCAATCAAACCACAAAAATTAATATGAATCAATTTTATCAAGTCCGTTATGCACTTATTCTTTATATGATATAGATTCCAAAATATTTTTTCCTCTTATCAATTAATATAAAATATTTTCCTGATATATCATTTAATTTATAATATTTGTTGCTACTCTGAATCTTGAGAGGGTCTCTATAAATATTTTTATTAAAATAGACTGTCCTTTGGGAGCACAACCTATTTTCATCTTCCATTAATAATAGAAATTTTTTTTCCTAATTATCAACTTGATAAAAATTTCCATTCATTATCTATTTATTCATCAAAGAACATCTATATTTAACTTTGAAGTAAAATTCATTCTTACTAAATGTTACCACCAAACCAAAGTCACAAAGTTGATTAACACTTAATAAATTATAACTTAAACCAAATATATAAATTACATCAATGTGTCTCACCTTATATCCATTCAATAATGTTTTTATACTTCTTATTATTTTCAATTATCCATCATTTCCAAAATTTATAGTTCAATCAATTCTTCCTTTAAAATTATTAATAAAATTCATATTTGTGTTTATATCTGATGAACACCCACTATCTAAAATCCATTGGATAATATTATTTGTTTTTTTTAAATTTGCACCAAATTTACCGTTTAAATATTTCTCCATTTCTTAAATGAAATTCATTAATAATTTGAGGCATTTATTTCTCTCTTTAATCATTTTCAACCCAAGAAACTATGTAAAATGTTTCTTCTTCAAGAGGGTAATATATGTTCATCAAAGAAACTAGATAAGATTTTCTTGTATCCAGATTATGTTGCATTTCAAATGCATATCTTCCTCTTATTTTCCTATAATTAAATTATTTATGTATAAATATTTATCAATTAAAACATTAAATATAGAAATAATTTATTCCCTAATATGAAGATTTTATCCCAAATCTTTTTTATGGGATTCCAATATTTTCTTCTCTTTGATAGTTTCTTTCTTATCTATAATATGAAATTTTTTCCCAAATAAAACCATAAAAATGAAATTTTATCAATGAAAAAAATTCATGTTTTCATCTTCTCTCCTTATATCTCCAACTTTTGAATAATTCTTTGATTGTTGATAAGTTATCATTTTTTCAAAACTTTTTGCATTCAACTATATATCTATGTTATTTATTGTTATATATGTTTTATTTAATGTTTCTCCATAAAACAAATTCCAAATTATCTCATAATATTTGGAATTTGATAATACAAAATTGTTGGTCGAAGAAAAACTGCACTAAGACTCAAGAGGGAAGAATTAACTTCCTGAAATATTTGTGGCTCAGAAATCACCCACTTTAAGGTATGATAACTTCTAATATTTTCTTAGAACATGAATTTAGTTGAAATAAAATCACAAATAAAATAGATCAGACACCAAATACTTATAGTTGTTAGGGTAATATAAATACCCTAGTCCACTCCTCTAATGCTCAGTTCCTCGAGCTTGTTGATTTTCACTAGACTATTCCTTTTATCAGGGACAGCAAGTCCATTTTCAAAGGACAACATAACTAATTGCAAGTATTCAACACTTGGAATAATACATAGGGATTTTATTGGGCTTCAATAAATCTTTACAAACACTATCCTTCAAGGTTAGTTTACCGGGAACATTCACACTTCCAAGAGATGGAAATAATATGAAATTTTAGAGATTAAGCTCATAGTTGCAACATAAAACTAATTGAAGAGAATAAATCTATATGATAGAATATTAGAATGAAAATTATCTCATGGAGAGTCCTCTAAAACATATAAATAATGATTTTGATATAACATTTAGAGATAATTTGTATCTTTTGCTTCTTCTTTAGCTCAAAATAGAGTAGCAGCATGAAATCTTCAATGGAGAGAGTGAGAGTATAAGTGCATTATTCTACTTTTATGTATGTTCTATATATTTTTCTTCTTCACCACACTTAAAAATTCATGAAAATACTATCTTTTAATTCAATAGAATGAGATCCATAAAATTCATTCTTGGAATTAAATTCCATATATCCTTTTCTTGAAAATACATCAATAATGAGATTGAGTATTACATTATCCTTATTCTATTTTTTTCTCTCAATACTGGAAAAACAATTATAATTTATTTAACCAAAATGGTAATTCATCATTTAATACATTCATGGAAGCATTAATTTCCACTAAAAGTATACCAATGATAATAAATTGCATGTTAATGATTGATATATCTGATTCTGAATTAGCACATAGCTGAATTTCATTGATTTGAATTCATATAGCCAAATTGATCCATGTGTTCCTTCATCACAAACCTTATTTATTCACACATCTAAATTACATTGGTTTTTTCACTTAGTTGAATAAATAATTTATCCTTATTTATCACTTAGACAGAACTAAAATTGTCGAATGAATTACAAATCTAATTGGAACTACATAGCCAATTTCAACACGTATCCAAATCACATATAAAATTTCACCATATAGACGGTTTATATAGCTATCTCATTGATTTAGTTCACTACTCACAAATTTGATTCATCAAAATCGATGATTTCAACATAGATAATTTTTTGATGTAGATATTTCACATAGGCATTTCTTTTATAGAGCTGGCTAACGTAGCCAATATTCCAAACATGGTAAAATTTCAGAAATCTTATTGAATTTGTAAAACAAATTATAGAATAGCTTAAATAATGATAAAACTTGATGAAAAAACTTAAAATAAAATAATTAATAACATATGAATGGTTCTTGAGATTATTGGAACCTAAAGTGCATGGGATATATTTAAAGAACATTAGTAGTCCGAAAATATCCCCATTTTTATAATCACCAAAACAATTAAATAATACCAATAAAATTAAAAGGGATTTAAAAAATTTGGTTAAAAATCCATGTAATATATATATGTTTCTTTTTAAAATGTTTTGTTTATCCTTTTGTCTCATACTTAAATAGACATTTATCTCAAAAAGTTCACTTTATCCCAACAAGTTCACTTTACCCCCTTGGGTATAATTCTCCCCTTTTGTTTCATTAAAAATTATGGCTAAGGGAGAAAAAAACAACAATTTATCACTAAAAATGATGAATTGTTTAAGTATAGTGCAGAAATAAGATGAAAATTTTGGAATGAATAAATTTCAGAACATGTATCAAGATAAAAACATTTACAATTATATAAAAAATTAAATGAAAAAAATAAGAAACACATTAAACAAAATAAATCACTATGAAAGGCACAATTATTGAAAAAAATAACTAAGAAAGACATTGTAATGGGATAAAGAAGAATGGTATAAATGATTAAAATTTTTATAAAAATGAAATGACTCAACACCCACAAAAAATAAATATATAGGCCTCATTTAATCTAACCAATCTTATGGATAGGCTCTAACTTTAAAGGAGGTTTGGGTGAAGGTTTCTTGAAGGTAAGAGAGGATAAAGAGGTGGATAGAGGTTTCATCACTGGTGGTAGAATAGTAATCCCAACTTCCACAATGGAATTATCTAGAGATAAAATTGATGATTTATCTCTTGGATTCTGAAAAGGTTGAATATTCACTTTTTCATGATTCCCAGAATCCACACTAAAATCATAAGATCCTATAAGGAAAATTTCTAGTTTCTTTCATTGTCATAAAGGTTAATATTTTTTTCATGACCATTCAGTAGTAATGGTAGCATCAACCTTGGATTTTTTTATTATATAGATCTTTCATGTGTAAAAAAACTATATATTCTCTCTATTGGGTACCTCTAAAGGTTCCTGGAGGGGTTTTTCTGAGATTTCTTCTACATATAGGAAAAAATTTATCATCTACACAAATATCAATTCTCTTGGTGATATCTAATTTTTAGAAATCTGGAATAGAAATGGATTCTTTTTAGTTAATTTTTTCACCTATTTATAAACCATTGTTCATATTTCCTTTAAAATATTCAATATAACCAGTAAAAAACTCTAAGGAGAAGTAATCATGGAAGTAAGAATAGAACTACAAGAAGAAATTTAATGCTCTAAATATACATTCTTTTTAGTCTGGTCTTCTAAAACATTCAAACTGGTCAATCTTACTTGCAAATATTTCATCTTGTGATCCACATTGTCTATTTGATCTATTATAACATGATAAACCTCATAAATTGGACTATAAGGATCTTGGGGAACTAAGGTACTAGCAGCAGAATGTAAAATATGATTAGGTGTAGTTAGGGTAGTATCATTTGTTTGCATTAAAGAAATGATCTTAAGAGGAGTGTAGATAATAAGCTCTCTTCTTATAATAAAAACTAGAATATCTTGTGTTTCCTCAAAATCTATGGAACTATAATCCTCTTCTAGAAAGCCTGTGTATATTCCTCTAACTTTTATATAATGAATTGCTAGAAAATTGTTAAATCACTAAAAATTTCTCATTACAAGACCAATAAAATGACAAATCATACATTGAACATCCTAAGATACTACCAAGATTGTTTCAGCTTACCATCAATGAGTTCTTAAACTTATCCAACTATGTTATTCAAATTAATATCATCCCCAAAAAAACTTTATAACAACATATCATGTATACTAAAACATAAGTAATGGGTCATTTTTAAACTATTTCAATAGTAATGGTGTGAATATATCACACAATAAATATTAGATCGAAGAGGATATATAATTAAAGTCTGAATATAGCTTGTCGAACTGATTTTTAATGTTTGGAACCACTAAATGTTCTTATATGGTTATGGAAGAGGGATTAAACCTTTTTATAAACTCAAACTAGATTAATGCTATACTTTTTAATGTTTGTAAGTTGGACTGCAACTCTATATGAAAATTATTAATCTCATTAATTGTATCTTGAGATATATCATATTAATCTTTGTGAATATTCTAAATCATTTTCCTTTGATATTATATAAGAACACATAGCTCATTCATCTTAGACTTGGCATCATAGACTTTTCTAAGTTAATATACATGATCTTTCACGACATTAACATCCAAAGTACTCACTCCAAAAGACACAGGTTTTACAGGATGAAGATCTTTGATCAAGACAATTTGAGTGGCCGGCATCCCAATCAACTTTTTTAAATATGATCTTGAAATTTAATTCTATTTGAACATTTTGAATTCATCCTTGAGGATACTATTTTTTTCAACCCATCATAATATAAGATGATATTATCAAATTCATTAATAATAAAAGAGGTAAAGGATTTCATACAATAACTTTTAAAACGTTTACTAACTGATGTTGCATCCCCTTTCACAAGATTAGGTGATGGAGAAACCTTTGGATTATGGGAGAGAACTATAGTTTCATCAAGTAATTTATCCCTATATTTGTTTGTTTCAGTAAGTAATATAAGAGGGATTGGATAAGATATTTTATGATCAACCTCATCTTATACTCTTTATAATGTTATTTTACATAAGGATCATCCTCAACTAGCCTCTCCACATGAGCTATATCAGTTGTCTCAACATGATAAACTGATTTAGCAGGTCCAATAACTTCAACATCCTAGATATAGACTGTATCTTCTATAGTAGTTCTAATCTATCAATCTTGAGTCTCTGGTCATGAAACTACTAACTCTTACACCTCCCTAATAGGAACTTTCACAATAGGTTATAAATCCCTAGGGGATGTGGTTTCAGATGTAATCCTCTGTTCCGGTGTAGGAGGTGGTATAACCACATATGAAACACCTTCCTATCCAACAGACCTCTAGGAATTTGAAGAAGCATCCCAATTATAGTAAAAGGCCTTCAAGAGAACTGTTTAATGGGTATTACTCATATTAAATTTCATAGCATCTCCCTCATTCAAGTCTACTTCAATATTCTTTAGTTCAAGGTATATGAGTCTTCCATAGTGATAGTAATTTAAATTCTCTTTCCCTTGATAAAAATGATTCATAATCCACATCATATACTAATACAAATTCAGATTAAATTTGTTAATCAAGACATATAATAGGTACATGTCCTAAAACTACACCTTTACCATCTCTCTAGATCTTTGGTAAAACCTACTCTAAACAAATATACTAAGAACTTTAACATAATTTTCAAGATATTTTACATATTTCTTTATGAAATTAGTTGTTCCAAACAGGAACTTGAAAACCTCAATTAGTCCCACTGCACTTGTACCAGCTAGAGTCTGACTAAATCCAAACTCACTCTCATTAGGAAAATGAAAGAATTTGTTCATTTCCATTAATGAAAAAAGCATGTATTTCTCATTCACATTTTATTTCATCACATCCTCTACTTTACCAAAATGAAATTCTACATTCCTCTAGAACTCATTAACCTCCTCCTCAAATAGGAAACATGACTTATTCTCTTATAAAACGATCTCCCATACTTGAAACTGTAGTACGTTCTTCATCAGAATTTTGGTTCTTATTAGCCATTCCCTATCCAAATAGTTCCTAGCTAATACTCTATGAAACACACTGCATAACATATATTTATTGGAAGAACTGAAAATACCATAATCACTTTTTTTAGACTTTCTCATTGCAAAAGGTTAGTAGAATGTTGAGAGGGGATAAAGAGAGATAAAGGAGACAAAGGGTGACGGTTTTGATTATAGAGAATGGAATGTAGGCAAAGGGTGAAAGATTCAATGGTTGGTTTGGGATTTTAGGACATGTATCTAATTTTAAAAAGGGATACATATCCAATTTTGCATTTAGGGTCAATTATAACTAAAAAAAATAAAAAAAACTAAAAAACCATTTAAATAATAAATAAATTTTATAATAAATTTAAATGATTAAGAATTTGATAGTAAATACTAATATTAAAACACAATAAAGATGAGATAAATTTAACTAAACTAAAAAAATTAAATAAAAATAACCCCAATTATCTTATAAAAATTTCAAAAGGTTCACATGAAAGTGTATTAATAACCCGAATAGCCCGAAGGCCTTCTTTTTTTATTGATTTTTGATAACCCCCCCCCCCCCCCCCTTCAAGGGATGAGGGGGACCTTACAAGGCCCTTAAGATTAGATATTACATAACCCATAGTTCTTAGGAATTATACATATTATAATTGGAACTCCTCCTACCAGCTTCTTCATCATGATATCATCTCTCCACCTTCACATGGTTATTCGGCTAGGCTTCCTGTGCAAGAATAGGCTAGTCCCAATGGCAATGTCATACACTCTTTCTGTGAAATCTGCTTAGCTTTTACTCGGTTCTATATGATTTATTATAAAATTATTTATTAGATTTATAAAAATGTTGATAGCACATTTATTTCATGTTTTAGAAAGAAATGATTATAATTGAATCCAAATTCCATTAAGGTGTGATTCCTCCATAATACCTATTCAAAAAAACTGCCATCAACTATATATTCTTCTTTATCAGTGGATAATTTGACAAACTGTTTTTTCTTCGTTGACTATGATGTTAGAGACTTACTAAAAAAATGGAAGATTCATGAAGTTATCTTTTATATAGTCTAAAACCACTAATTTAATCATTGAAATATAAAGGAAAATTAAAATTAGAAGTTTTTGGAAAAAGAGAAGAAAAATTTTTCCTTTTAAATACCTAAAAATTCTTTTAGAAACTTTCAGATTTGATTCATTAGGATATTCATGGAATCTATCAAAAAATAATAGTACAAACAAAATATATAGTCAAATTAAAGTAAAATACAATGGACTCTCAATTATACCTCTATATAACTTACTTTAAACTATTTTTCTTTCTTTATATGCATATATATTTTCATTAGAACTCATATTAGTTGTGTTTACTTTTCCACTTTTGAGCCCAAGCCTTTTAATTAAGTCAAATATGTGTTTAGTTTGATTCAACACATTCCTAATGTATTTTCGATAAATCTAAAAACCTAGAAAATAATTTAACTCACCCAACCTGCTCATTTCAAAAAAAATCATTAGTTTTATAAATTCTTTATATAATATTTTCTTTATATAACAAAAAAACACATCATCAACATATATCTGAACTAACAAAATATCTAAAGATAAATTTTTATTGAAAATATTAGGATTTACCACTCCTACTCATAATCCAATTGATAAAATAAAAGAATATAAATGTTCATAAAAATACATATTTGTTTGTTTAAGGATATAATGAACTTTGGTAATATTTAATTAGAATTTAGAAAATGGAAATTTTCAAAATAAAGAGGTTGCTCAACATAAAATTACTCTATAATAAAATAATTTTAAAAGTTGATTTTACATCTCTTTGATATAATTTTAAATTCATAAGTGATGCCTAGGCTAGGAGAATAATAAGGGATTCTATTATAGTAATAGGTGAAAAGTTATCTTCATAATGTATACCTTCCTCTTGGTTATACACATTAGCTACTTGTCTAAGCTTGTTTTTAGTGATCACACCATGATAATATTGTTTATTCTTAAAAACCCATTTTGTTCCTATAACTCGATAGTCATAGGATATATCAACTAATTACCATACCTTTTAATCTTAAACAAATTTAATTCTACCTGTTTTTTTAATCCATATCACATCCACTAATGCTTCTTTTTTAGTTTTTGGTTCTATTTGGGATAAAAATGTAAAAAATTATACAAGGTTTCCTATATTACTTTTATTACTAATACCTTTATATAAACTTCCTATAATAATTTAAAATAGATTATTCTTAAATGTTCTTGGTTATCTACATAAAACACTATATAGTTCACTAGAATACACCCTTTTTGGATCTGGTTCAATAAAAGAATGTTCCAAAACATCATCCATCTTATTCTAAAATATATTTTCAAGTATCTTGATTCTAAAAGAATTTGTTAACTCATTAACTTGATTTATTTTGTGATAAAAAGGATAAATTTCATAAAAATTCACATGATTTGATTATTTCACAATATTTGACCTTTTTTCAAAACTCTATATTCCTTGGAATAAATGGAATATCCATTGAGGATTCCATTATTATCATTTTGATCAAATTTATGATGATTATCCATGGTATTTTGAATGTAAACTTTTCATCCAAAAACTTTTAAAAATAATAGTTCTAAATTTATGTTATTACATATTCCATAAGGTTTTTTATTCAAAAATAGGCCTAATTAGATCTTTTTTTATAACATAAAATGTTTTATTAATATCTTCAACCCAAAAATGAGTGGGAAATAAATATTCTCATAACATTTTCTGGGAAATTTATTACAATTTTTATTTATCCTCTCAATGACTCCATTATATTGAGGTTTCGTGGGGTCAAAACAATTATGTTTGATTCTATATTTTGAATAGTAATAATTGAACTCATGGTTTACAAATCCTCCTCCCTGGTCACTTTTTATGGAAATAATTTTGGAAACCTTCTCTTTTTGGACCAATTTATAAAAATTTATAAAAACCAAACATGCTTCACTCTAAACACATAAAAAGGAACACCCAGGTAAATATAGATAAATCATCAACTAACACATAAAAAAAATATTTTTCTCTGAGTATTTATATTCTAAATGACCCAAACAAATCCATTTGTATATGTTCTATAGGCCTATATAGAGAAACCTCCAAAATTAGTTTGAAATAATATTATTTCCCCTTTCCCAATTGGAATGCATCAAATAGTTTCTTTTTGTTTAATTGAAGTTGAGGTAAATCTAAAACAAAAAACCTTTTATAAAATTTTCTCAAATACTAGACATTAAAATTTCTAAGTCTTTCGTAAAAAATAAAAGATTCATCGGTTTCAATATTTAAACAATTCATCTTTTTCGGTTCAAATGATTATGATCTAGAGTATAAAAATTCTATGTTCTTTATTCCTTAAACATAAGAATATAATATTCGAAAACAAAACATGCATTAATTTAAATAAATAAAAAATAAAATTCATCACAATTTTTAAATACTTATTATATTGTGATTAAATCCTTCAACAAAAATAACTTTGTTGATTAGGAATGAACTTTAATTACCAACTGATTCAACTCCCATAAAATTTCCTTTGTCATTATCACCAAATATAACATGGCCTCTATCATTTTCTGATAAGGAATAGAAGTTAGTGGAATTTCTACTCATATGATTTAAGCATCCACTATCCATATACAATTTCCCATTGATTCTGTAATAAATTTTCCCATATAAATAAGAATATAAAAACCAATTATTTTGGTACCCATATTATCTTGGGTTCAAAATTTTTAGAAAATGAATACTTAGGAATCCAAATCTGTTTATCTTGTCCAAAAAATACTACACTAAATTATGAAAAAAAAATTGAAAAAGATTTTTTAGCTCCAAAAAATTGAGGATTTCTTAAAATATAATTATTATCATAGTTCCCAAATTCTCTATAGTGAGAACAAGTAACTTTTGAAAATATTTTATTCTTAAAACAAGGAAAAAATAGTTTTTATAAAACTGTGGTTTTTAACCTTTAGTTCCAAGTCAAAATTTAGTATTTCTAGTCTTTAATATTTCCAAGGATTTTATTTAAATAATTTTTACATTTTTTAAAACACATTCAGTATATTTAATATCTAGAAATTATTTTTGTAAGCTATAAATTTTGTTACCATGTTAAAAATATAAAACAAAATAATTTTCCATTTTTGTTTCCAAATATAATATTTTTTTTATTAAATTCATTTGTTCAATTGCAAAATTATCATAGAAATTTTTTCAGAGTTTTATTTTTCTTTAAAAAGATTTCATATTTTTTCGAGAATGGTATAGTATTAATTTAATTGTTTAAAATAAAAATTTTTATTTTCTAATTCAGATTCATGTTCTGAAGAATAAAAGTAATGTACCACATTATAGTGTTCTATAAAACACATCTGATCCTTTTGATTAGAAAATTCATCTTTTGAATCTGAAGATGTATCAGCACTTGAGTCTTTAGAATTTCCTAATTTTTATTTCATTATTTTATTAGATTTATTCTTATAGTCAACCATCTTGAAATAATTTTTCTATGATTTCTTATTGTTTGGAAATTGAGGGAATTATTTATTGATATGCCTAAGTTTCATACACTCATAGCATCTAAATTCATTAGAGTTTTCCTCATAGATATTATAATTCTTGAATGGTCTTTTGAAATCCATTAACTTGTTATAAATATTTTTAAAATTTCTTGAAAATTGTTCAATTTCATCATTAGATCTTGGATTTCTTAACATATCTTATTCCTCAAATGATTTATACATTTGTATACCCTTGTTCATCTTTTCATCTTTAGATGTTGAAACCTTGAATGCAAAATTTTCCTTCTTAATCAATCTATTCTCTCCAACTTCATCTTCCATCTTAACCTCATACATCATAAGAGTTCCAATAATATATTTTATTTTCAAATATTTAATTTATGTATATTTCATAATGGTAGTAGAGATTACACTCCATTTAGATGTTAGTACTCAGAGAACTATCATATCTTGATCAGGTTAAGGAATTTTTTCTCTATGAGAAGAAATGTTGTTTACGATATATATAAATTGTCCATTAATTTTAGTTATATTTTCTCCATAAACCATCCAAAACATGTAAAATTTAATCTTGGTAGTATTGTACCTAATATGTATTACATTTTTAGTACCTTTGTATTCCAACTAATATAAGTTTCTAAATTTCATGAGTTGTTTCAGATTTTGAGACTTTATATAACTCATCGTAAACTAGTCCACATATTAAAACATTCATTACTTTAGATTCTAAGTCATATCTAGCTTTAGTATCAACATACAGTGTTTTAGATTCTATCTTGGTGATTTTATCAGGCTTCATGGCTTTTAAATAAACCTTGAGACCCATATTTTTCAGGTAAATAACATTTTATTCATTCTAACATCCATAGTTTTTTCTATTTAAGTGGGGAACTATTATAATAGACATACCTTTTATGTTATCATGCATATCGACCATTTTTAAGATGATATTAATACTTTAACTTCTTAAATATAAGAAATCAAAATTCACCACCTCTAATACCTATTTTTGGTCAGATAACGACTTCACTAAGACTCACGAGGGGGTGAATTTAGTTTTTGAAAAATTATTAACTTATAAAACTGCCCTATCTAAGGTATGATAAATTTAGATCTTTTCTTAGCACATGAAAAAAGGAAAACAAAGAAAAAAAATAGATTAGACATTATAGATTTATAGTGTTTTAGGTAATATAAATCCCATATTCAACTCCACCAACACTCAACTCTTAGAACTTGGTTATTTTCACTAGAATGGTCCTTTACAGTCCATTTCATAGGGACTGAATGATTCTGTTCAATAAGTCAACACTTGGTATAATACCAGCAGATTTTACTCGTATATAACAAGGCTTTATAGATAACGACCTTCAAGTTTATTTTACAAGAAACCTTCACAATACTAATAGAATTAGATAATATTAATTTTTATAGAATAAATTTTTTGATTCAAGGTGCAACTGATATAAGAGAATAAATCTCTATGAGAGAATATAAGAATGAAAAGAAACTTTAGAAGATTATTTTAAAACATAAAAATAATTATCTTGATAGAATAGCTACAAATATTTCAAGACTTATTCTTATTTATCTCTAAATAGAGTAGAAACATAAAAGATTCAGTAGAGAGAGTGAGGGTGTAAGTGATTTCATCTATTATTTCATATGATATCTATATTTATATTCTTCAACACAATCAAAAAATACATGTAAATATTCTATATTAATTACACAACATGCGATCTATAAAATATGGACTTATAATTATATTCTAGATTTCATTTTCTAGATAATACCTCATCAATAAGAATGAGAATTAAATTATCCATATATTGTTTTCTTCACTTGATACATAAAAACTTTTTATAATTTATTTTACCAAAAAGAGATAATATAATATTTAATTCATGAAAAACAACATAAATTTCCACTAAAAGTACACCAATGATAATAAATAGTAGGTTGTATAATGACGTAGATAATTTTGGATCACCATGTAGCTGGATTCCACATATTTGAATTCACATAGCTGAATTGATCCACATAGTCATTCTTAAAATATAAAATTTGTTCATGTAGACAAATTACATAGTTGAATTAATCACATATTCTTATTACTCACATATCTGAATTTGATGTTTCTAAATGAATTACACAGCCATTTAGAACCATGTATCTGAAATCACCACATATCAAACTCATGTAGATAATTTCACCACATATCCAATATAAGTAGTTGTTTGATTAACTTAGTCAACTACTCATATAGGATATTCAACGATGTTGGAAATTTCTACATAGTTTATTTCACAACAAAGTCATTTCACATAAACATTTCCCTTACATAGACGATTGATGTAGCTATTTTTTTATACTAAATAAATTTTCAATAAACATCCATAATTTATAGAACTAATAGTAGAATGGATTAAATATTGATAAAACATAGAGAAAACATTAAAAATTCATCATTAACATATGAATGGTTTTTTACATCATCAAAACGTAAAGTACATGGGATATATTGTAACATCATTAACAGTCTAAAAAATATTTATATAAACATTCTTAAAACCCATTCATGACTTTCTTTCAAAACTGCATCTATAAATTTTTCAAACTAATGTTTTTTATTTGAACCATATTTTTTTATGGTTCAGTCTTATTTCTTAAATATACAACTTCTTCTTCATGAAGTTAAATCTTTTAAAATTTATCTTGAATAAATAAGTTAAGATTGTCAATTATTACATACTATTCATAAAATATAAACCTATAATTCACCATTTATTCTAGTTTTATATGATTCTTCTCAAAATCATCCACAGTTTTCTCAAAATGATCATCTTCGTATTCAATTTCACCAAAAAATACAAAAGGCTCTATTAGAAAAACTCCATTTTAGATGTTATTATTTATTTTTAAATCATTACCTTTTATATATCCTTCTAACTCCACTTAGAGATCAGAAAATAATTCTTATTATAAATACAATTTAATATCTAATTTTAGTTTTTATATAGTCATTTTTATAAGGAATCGGCCTTATTACATTACATAATCTGAAATTTAGTCAAGAAATCACTTCCTTTTACATTAAAGATATTTTAAAGTTTAGATATTTAGAAAATTGGTACATAATACATTCATAAAATTACACATTATTATAGAGTGGATACCCTGAAACGGTATTCATTTCTTACAAAATATAAAAATTTTCAAATAAAAATATGATTTATTTGAAAACTCTTCAAACATTTAACTTGGATTCTTTCTTTTTCTTACATGTCTTTATAACCTATGAAAATCATTTGAAAACCTAGGATGAGCACAAAAAGATCAATAAGGGATATAAAAAGAAGGAAGGAGAACATTAGTCCATGAATACTTGTAACTTATGATATCATTTTATAACGATAAACTTGTCACCCATATATACTTACTTGTAAAACACGAGATTTCCATAAGATTACCATAATAAATAAGAACATTAATATAACCATAAATTTATCTTGGGGAATTACTTACATAATCTTGTAACCCTCTTAGTTACCTTATAATTTGTAACTCTTACGACTACCTTACAATTTTTGTAACCATCATAGTTACACATGGAGTAACCATATGTCTGACCTCCAACTTACACATACCCAATTTATTGGAGAGAGATATAGGTCCCACAAATAATCATAAAAAATTCCCAAGAACCATATCATAATCATATAACATGAATAATTTTATAAAAACATTCACTTGGAATTTTGAAAAACTAGAAGTTTAAAAGAGGATTTTATAGGAAAAGTCAATTAAAAATAATATATAATCGACATGAGATTTATTATAATTAAATGAATTTGTGTATATAATATAAGTACACATAGTAAAACATAATATAAACAAAAATTAATTACACAAATTATCTTAAAATTACACAATTAATGAAGTATAAAGTAAACCCCAAAGAATTAAAATTGGGTTAAGAACTCCCTTACCTTGGGTTCATCTTACATAAAAATTATTTAAACCTTCTGTATAATGATTAAAATAGTGTTATTATTATTTTAAAGAAAAAATTTCATGTTTATTACATCTTATATTATCATTTCATAACCTCATTTCACCCTTTATTTATTAGTATTTTGTTCCTTCCATTGTTTTTGGGTGCGTTCTTTACATGATTTCCATGATCAGTTCATGATGGATATTCTTGTTGATTGGAAGTGAAACACCAGAATTTTAATGGGATGGTATTTAAATATTTAAATAACCATAAATTATACCTTTTATCATTTTTAATTCTGACATGAGGATGATTCATAAGTTTAATCATTATTGATATTTGTTTAGGTCATTTTGGTGATTCTTCGATCGTAATAAACTCATTTGTTTTATAAATTAATAACTTGTGTATAAAATGATTCCAAAACCTTATGTAATATATAATACATAAATTATAATATGGTTCAACCATAAAAATTGTTTCATGACCAGTATTGAAGAAATTAAATGAAATTGAAATCACATCGTCCACAATGTCGGTAAATCGATACATCACAGAAGGTGTTTTAATTTCTTGAATTAGATGGAAAGGAGAATAAATATAATGTTGAATATTCCATAAACATGATGAAATATAGAATATTTAAGATACTGGATCTTTCATGCCTCTTGGATAAGGGGAGGTGAGTAAGGAAAAATAAAATAAAAGAATCTCTAAATAAAAGAAAAGTTGAGAAATCCCTTATGAAAATTCGGCAGCCTAACGGTGTAGCTTAAAATTTCATAAAATATTTTATTGAGAGAAAAGGGGTCTCTCAAAATTATTAAATAATATGGGAAGTAAGAGGGATGTGTAATGACATATCCCAACATAAAAAATTAAATTAAAAAGAATAACAAAAAATGAAGGAAAATAAAGAAACCAAAAGAGGATGTTTACCTCTTGATCTCTTCTCCTTGAGATCCTTCATAAGGCCTTAGGTTTTGGTCTTCTGGTGAGACCAGAATCTCTAGGATGTAGAGAAGAGCCTTGGGAGGAGTATTGGATAGAACATAGGTATGGATAAAGGTTTGAGAGGTGTGGGAGGAAGAGGGTAATGATGGTGATATTTCTAGTGGAGGAGAATAGGTATTTTACATTATTTTAATCATTTTTATAATAGTTTTTCTCAAGACTATGAATAGTATTAATTCATGTGACCCCAAACAGTAATAATGGAATGTGAGTTTAAACCAAGTTCTCTTAAATCACTTATGATGTCATAAATATTGTATTAACCTAATAATTTGAATATACTGTATTTTACCGTATTTCACTATTCATAAAAAATTATAGAATTTCATAAAATTCTCAAAAATACACAGTTACCATTTTTTGATGTGTAGAATTAAAAAATGAACTCCATTTTTAGAAAATAATTTTATAAATATTAGTAATTTAATTTTTAAATAAAATCATACTTTTTTCAAAAATTAACAATTTTAAAACTATTACTCTTTTTATATCACAATGAAAAATTTACCAAAATGCCATTATCTTAAATCCTTAAGAAAATAAAATAATAATACAATTTACTATTCATTAGTATCATATTACTATTCATAAGGGCATTATACTATTCACCAAAAATTAAGTTGGTTCCATTAGACTCCAAATAACTTAATGAACACAATTGTAGATGAATATTTTTCGAAATTCAAATTGTAGAAGTGGAAAACTTATGTTTAAATGATAGTTATAAATATCTACTTAAAACAAAGTTTCATGCATTTCAATTTATTTTTAAAAACATGGGGTGTTTCATTATCCCCACCTTCTGGAAATTGCGTCCTCCCCATTTTCTTTACTTATTAAACAGATAAGGGTACCTTTCCCTCATATAATTTTCAGACACACATGTTTCTTTTTAAACCTTGTGGTTTCTCCACAAAACCATTACCTGGTGAATTACCTTATTTCGCAGTACCTGTTCCCTTTGATCAATAATCTGAACTGGTTTCTCTTCATAAGAAAGGTTCTTTTCCTGCTGAACTACTTCTGGGATCAAGACATGAGTTGAATCTGGGACATAATTTTTCAACATCAAAACTCGAAAAACATTATGTACCTGAGACAAACTCTGAAACAAAGCTACTCAATATGAAATTGGTCCAACTTTCTCTAATACTTCAAAAGGACCAATGAACCATGGACTTAGCTTTCCTTTCTTACCAAAACGCATCACACTTTTCCAAGGAGAGATTTTAAGAAAAACACAGTCACCTACTTCGAAAGAGAAGTCTTTCCGTCTGTTATTTGCATAACTTTTTTTACTTCTTTGAGCTATCCTCATGTGCTGCTAAATTATCTTCACTTTCTTATCAACTTCCTCTACTAATTCTAGCTCCATTCATTTTATTTCACCGACTTCATCCCAAAATATTGATGTCTGACACGTATTCCCATACAGTTCCTCAAAAGATGCCATCTGTATACTAGAATGAAAACTATTATTATAATAAAACTCAACTAAAGAAAGATGTTGATCCTAAATTCCTTGGTAGTCTATTGAACAAGACCTAACCATTTCCTCCAAAGTCTGAATTGTTCGTTCTGACTGCCCATCTGATTGAGGATGAAAAGTTGTGCTGAATTTTAATTTTGTTCCCATTGACTTCAGAATCCCCTTAAAAAAGTTATAAATGAACCTTGGATCCTGGTCAGATACAATTGAAAAAAGTAACTCAATGTAACCTAACAATCTCTTTGAGATACAGTAAATAAAGTTGATCCAAAGACATTTTATCTCAATTAGAAAGTAAATGAGCATATTTTTTCAACCGATCTACAATAACCCAAATCACATTGTTACCTCAAGAAGTCTCAAGTAGTCCCACCATGAATTCAATGGATATATTCTCCCACTTCTACTCTGGAATGGGAAATGTTGAAGCATCCCCTAACGTAACTACCTCTCTAATTTAACATGTTGACATGTCAAACATTTCATAGTAAATTATGCAATATCTCCTTTCATTCCATCCCACCAATAATACTCTAGAAGGTCTCTATACATCTTATTATTGCTAGGATGAACTGAAAATGGAGAACTATGAGCTTCACACAACAAATATTTATTCAAATGAGAATTAAAAGGCATACAAAACCTTTTTACAAAGCTTAACACACAATATTTATCAATGTTAAATTATGGAAACTTACCCATTTTAGCCAATTCTACCTTTTTCTGTAGCTCACGGTCTTCCATCTGTGCTTTCTTAATTCTGGCAAACAATGATGATTACATTGAAACCTGAAACAAAATAGAGGTATTTCCTACACAAAAAACTTCTAAGCCAAAATTCATAAAATCATTAATCAAGGGATCATGTTCCAAACATATCATGTTCAATGATGCATAATGTTTTTCACTAAAGGCATCTGCCACTAAGTTTTCATTTCATGGATGGTAATTGATTATGAAATAATAATCCTTTATCAGTTCAAGACATCTTCTCTACCTCGTGTTTAATTTTTTATGAGTGAATATATACTTGAAACTTTTATGGTCAGTATAAATTTGACATTTGGCCTCATATAAATGATGCCTCAAAATTTTTAAAGCAAAAAACCCCAATTGCCAACTCCAAGTCATGTGTGGGATAATTTAACTCAATAAGTTTTAGTTGTCTTGAATCATAAGAAATTACGTGATCATTCTACATCAAAACACAACCAAGTCCTTTCAAAGAATCATCACTATTGATAGAAAACTCACCATTTCGGGAAGTCAAGGTCAAAACTGTAGCATTCGTCAATATCTTCTTCAGTTATTGAAAACAAACATCACATTCTTCTATCCAAATAAATTTAACCCTTTTCATGTTAACTTAGTTATCGGGCTAGATAACTGTGCAAGTTTTTTAATAAACCGTCGGTAATAACCTACTAATCCAAGAAAACTACGAATATATATAACTTTTATAGGTCTTGGCCATTAATCAGCCACTTTTTTGGCAGGATCAACTATTATTCCATCCTTATTTACAGTGTTCCCAATAAAAGAAATCGGTTGCATCCAAAAATCACACTTTCTAAATTTTCCATATAGTTTCTTTTCTTTCAATGTTTTTAAAGCTACCCCTATATGTTTTTCATAATCCTCTTTTTTTAGAAAAAAACCAGAATATCATCAGTAAAAACAACTAAAAACATATCCAAGAACTCATGAAATATTATATTCATAAGATTTATGAATACATCATGTGAATTAGTTAGCTCAAATGGAATAATAAAAAATTAATAATTCCTATATCGAGTATGTAAAACTTTTTTTGGGATGTCATCCACCTTCACCTTCAGCTGATGGTATCTAGATATCAATTCGATCTTGGAAAAGTACTGAGCTCCCTAGAGCTGATCAAACAAGTCATCAATGTGAGGAAAAGGACACTTGTTTTTAACAGTAATGTTATTAAAAGATCTATAATCAATGAAAAGTATCATGGAACCATCTTTCCTTTTATAGAAAAAAAGGATCACCCCATAGTGAAGTACTAGGACAAATGAATCCATTATCAAGAAAATCATGCACCTGATTTTTCAATTCAAATAGTTCTATTTTATCCATACGATATGGGGGTTTTGAAGTTGTCTTAGCATCAGGAACTAAGTCAATTGTAAATTCAACATCCCGATCAGGTATGACACAGGGTAACTCATTAGGAAAACATCAAGGTATTAATTTGCCACTAGAACATCATTAATCTGAAAAGTTCCCTTATTTTCAAAGATATGAGCAAGATAACTTTCATTTCCATATTTTAATAGTTTCTCAGCTTCCTGATATGTTATCATTTGTATGGGTTAATTATTGTATAAAAATGGAAACTTAATCTGAAAAAAAACTTCTTTGCCTCTACAGTCAATCATAGCATGATAAATATAAATTCAATCCCTTCCCAGAATAACATCAAACTCAACTAAGGGAAAAAACAACAAGGTTTTCAGGTAAAGTCTTTCTATAGACCATAGAAGAATGATTCTTATAATTCCTTTTTTCTATAATATTTCCCCCTTCTATTTTAATAATAAGTTCTTGAAATCATTTTTTGAGTTTATTTTTCCAATTTACCATAAAAATTTTTAGAAATGAAGTAATGTGTAGACCCCATATCGAACATAACTTTAGAAAAATCTAAGTAAAAAACAAACTACCCGATACAACTTCATTGGATGGCTTGGAATATGCTGATGTAGTCGCAAAAATATCTCACAACACCTTTCTTTTTATAGTTTGGCTTCTTTGTATCATTTGAATGTCTCTTTGGGTAGGCATTTGAATAATTACCCATATCACCACATTTAAAACACTTTACAGTTTACTTATCAAGATTAGTATTAAGATCATTTTCATTATAATATCATGCCATATTTCCAAACTTACCACATCAAAAACACTTCCTAGATTTAGTAATGCATTCCCCAGGGTGATTCAAGCCACACTTTTCACAAACTAGAAACTAGATTTTCTTACCATAATATTTCTTTTTTTGATTCTTACCCATCAATTTCTATCTGGCCATATTCTTATCTTTCTTGTCAAATTACAAGTGATCATCACCAAACTCCATCTCTACCCTCTCAGTACATCAGACAAGTTCCTAAAAACTTTTTAATTCATGGGAGGCCAACAGCCTTTGATATCTTGGCTTCAATCCTAAGAAAAATGGTTGATCTTGCTATCAAAATATAGAATAATATTTGGAGCATACCTCGCCAGTCTGGTGAAGTTCACTTCATACACAACCACTGAGTATTCCTCCTTTTTCTTCAATTCAAGGAATTGCTTCTCCATCCTACGTCACACCACCTTAGGAAAATATTTTTCAAGGAAAATAATTTTAAATTCATCCCACTCTAAGGCATCAATATCCTCTCTATCCCTGATATTCCTTACAATTGACCACCACTAATCAACTTCACCTTCAATATGATAAATAGAAATAATTTCATTTTGATTATCTGAATATCCCATAACATTGAATATATTTCAAGGGCTTTAATCCATCCTTATACAACTACCGGTTCAGAAGATCCATTGAAATAAGGAGGGTGTTTTCTCATAAATTGTTTCACTATTATTATGTTCTGTTGTGGTACATCTAGTTGTTCCCTTGCATTGATGTCACCACCATTTATTTCATGTGTTAGCTGATCCATTACTATCACAAATTGCTCGGTTCCAATCCCAACCATTCAGGGCTATAGATTTAGAAGGATATTATTCTGTCAGTGCATCTCTTTTTCATATTCCCTATTTCTTCTACGGACAACCATTCTGAAAAAACATATCTTAGTCGAATCAATACGGTAATATTTAAATTATATAACATTTAAAATTAACCATAGATTAAAAAAACATTTATGTTATTATATTAACATCATCCAAACCCCTAAAGTTATCTAAACCATCCTCTGATACCAACTATAAGGACTCTGTCTTATTACATTACATAATCTTTAATTTTGTCAAGAAATAACTTCCTTTTACATTAAGGATCTTTTCAAGTTTATATCTTTATAGAATTGGGAAATAATACATTCATAAAATTATACATTATTATAGAGTAGATACCATGAAACAATATTCATTTCTTCCAAAATATAAATCTTTCTCCAATAAAACATGATTTCTTTGAAAACTCTTCCAACATTTAACTTAGCTTCATTATTTGTCTTACACATCCTTATAACTTGTGAAAATCATTTAAAAACTTTTTATGAGCACAAAAATCTCGGTAAGGGATATAAAAAGAAGGAATGAGTGCATTAGTTCATGAATACTTGTAACTTATGAAATCATTTTCAAAAGATACACTTGTAACCCATATATACTTACTTGTAAATCATGAGATTTCCACAGGATTCCCAAAATATATAATAACATAAAAATAACCATAAAGGTATCTTGGGGAATTACTTAAATAATCTTTTAACCCTCTTTGATACCTTGTAATTTGTAACCCTCGTGGCTACCATACAATTTGTGTAACCATCACAGTTACACTTGGAGTAACCATACGGCCAACCTCCAACATATAAATACCTGATGAATTGGAGAGAGATATAAGTACCACCCTTCATCATAAATAGTTCCCAAGAACCATAACATAATAATACATCATGAAAAATTTCATAAAAACATTCACTTTGAATTTTCAAAAACTAGAATTTTAAAATAGGATTTTATAAGAAAAGTCACAAACAAATAACATATAATTGACATGAGACTCATTAGAATGAATGTTATATGTGTATATACTATAAGTACACATAATAAAACATAATATAAAAATAATAATTACACAAATTATCTTAAAACCACAGAATTAATGAAGTATAAAGTTAACCCCAAATAATGGAAATTGGGTTAACAACTCTCTTACCTTGGGTTCGTCTTACATCAAAAAAATTTAAACCTTCTGTTAATGGTTAAAATAGTGTTATTAGTATTTATAGAAAAATTTTAATGTTTTGTTAAATCTTAAATGATCATTTAATAACCTTATTTAACCCTTTAATTATTATTATTTTTTTCCTTCCATTGTTTTTGGGTAAGTTTTTTACATGATTTCCATGATCGCTTTAGGATTGATATTCTTGTTGATTGGAAAGGAGAATCCAAAATTTGAGTGGAGTGGTATTTACATATTTAAATAACATTAAATTATACCTTTTATAATTTTTAATTATTACATGAGGATGATTCATAAGTTAAATCATTATTGATATTTATTTACGTCATTTTAGAAATTCTTCGATCATAATGAACTCATTTGTTTTATAAATTAATAAAATGTTATTAAAATGATTCCAGAACCTTATATAAGATATAATACATAAATTATAATATTTTTCAACCATAAAAATTGTTTTAGGAAAATTCTTGAATAAATTAAAAGAAATTTAAATCACATCGTCCACGATGTCGGTAAATCGACACATCAGAGATGGTGTTTTAATTTCTGGAATAAGTGGGAGAGGAGAAGAAATGTAATGGTGATTATTCCATAAACATGATGAAATAAATAATTTTTAAGATAATGGATCATTCATGCCTCTTGGATGATTGTATGTGAGGAAAGAAATATAAAAGGAAGGAATCTCAAAATAAATGAAAAGTTGAGAAATCCCTTACAAATATTTAGTAGCCTAACGACGTCGCTTAAAATTTCATAAAATATTTTGATGAGAGAAAATGGGTCTCCCATCATTATTAAATAATATGGAAATTAAGGGGGATATTAAATTACATATCCCAACATAATACAGATTAAATTAAAAAGAATAACATAAAATGAAAGAGACGAAAGAAAACAAAATAGGATGTTTACCTCTTGATCTCTTCTCCTTGAGATCCTTCTTAAGGCCTTTGGTTCTGGCCTTTTGGTGAGACCAGAATATCTAGAACATGGGTAAGATTCTTGGGAGGAGTATTTTGAATAACTTAGGTATGGATAAAGTCTTGAGATGTGTGTGGGGAAGAGGATAATGAGTGTGGTATTTGTAGTGGAGGAGAGTAGGTATTTTACATTATTTTAATCATTATTATAATAGTTTTGCTCAAGACTATGAGTAGTCTTAATTAATGTGACCCAAAATAGTAATAATGGCTTTTTAGTTTGAACCAAGTGGTCTTACATCACTTATAATGTCATAAATAGTCTGTTTAACTAAATAATTTGAATATACGGTACTTTACTGTATTTCACTATTCATCAAAAATTCTAGAATTTCAGAAAATTCCCAAAAATTCATCCTTTCCATTTTTTGACAAGTATATTTCAAAAAATAACTCCATTTTTTCAAAATAATTTCTAAATATTATTAATTTACTTTTTAAATAAAATAATACTTTATTCAAAAATTAACAATTTTAAAACTATAACTGTTTTTATATCACATTGAAAAATTAACCAAAATGTCGTTATCTTAAATACATAATAAAATAAAATAATAATACAATTTAATATTAATTAAGGTCATATTACTATTCATAAGGGTATGTTACTATTCACCAAAAATTAAGTTGGTTCCATTATACTCCAAATAACTTACTAAACACATTTTTAGTTGACTGTTTTTGAAATTAAAAACATAGAAGTGGAAAAATTATGTTTAAAGGCTAGTAATAAATATCTACTTAAAATAAAGTTTCATGCATTTAAATATATTTTTAAAAACATGGGGTGTTACAATTTACATAGAATCTTCCATATCTAAAATAAATTTAGTTTCAATAACTTCTAATGGATCTTCTTTAGGATCCTCTTCCACCTTTCTTACAAGTACTTTTCTATGAAATTTCCTTCTAGTCGAATTTAAAAAATTTAAGTTCCTTATAGACATAATTCAATTTTTTGTGATAAAACATACTTATCAAACACTTCATAAAATTTATTTTGGTATATATAATAAATATTTACAATCTTTCTACACTGAAACAAGATATAGGTAGTGTGACTTCAAATATTACCTTTCCACTTTTAAACTTCATTGTAAATAGATATAGTAGATCATCACTTATATTATATTCATTTCCATTTACCTAAAACTCCTACATCTCCAAATAATTGAATAATTTTCCATTATATTAATAATCAAAATTGAATAATGGATTTACACTCATTTCGTAAGAAACCGGTTTTCTCTTATAGACTTCAAAATATCATTCACCAAGATTATTTTCTTCAAGATCTAATACCTTTAAATTTTATATGTAAGGTAATAATCTAATATTTTTCTTTACAATGTAATAATTTTTTATTTTCCAACCAATATCTTAAATAGAACAAAAAATATAAGTAAGAAGATCTAAGAAAGCATTAATATTTTCATTTGAACTCATTATCGGATCATGAAACCCATTTTATATGGCCTAAATATTTTTATTCATTTAATTTTGTTTCACCTTCAAATATATTAGAAATTTTATCCCAAATATCTTTTTCTATTAAGAAATCTATCACTTTCAAAGTAAATCTAACTAGAAAGTGCTCAAGATAATTAATGATGTTCCTTAGAATCATTATTCAATAATATCTTATCATATTATATCATTGAACTTTATTTGGAATAACTTACTTACATATCATGATATGTAGTAAAAAAGGCATCCTAACCAAGATATATATGGTGAGATATCATTCTTTTTTCACGATCTGATAATAACATCCATTGAAAAAAAATCTTCTTGCATTAACAATGTCTTCCATGTCAGCAAAAATATTTATATAGAGTAAAGAAATAATTTATGGCTTTTATACCACTTATTTTACCTTATTCCCATAGTATACCTTAAAAGAGGGTTGAATTAGAGTGACAAAAAATCTTTTGATTCTTTACTTCAAATTGTATCTTGTCTTCTCATTAAAAAATATAAAATAAATAGGATTATTAATCTTAATAAAATGTATAAATTTACGGATCATGAGAAGTCTAGTTATAATGGGTTTAACTATAAAAGGATACTCCAAGGTGAACATACCAATAGTGTGTTGATATGATAAATAATCACTACCTCATTATTATATGATTACAACTATATAAAAAATCACACTTCTCATCCAAGGTTTATGTTTGCTTCCTCTCTTCCACACTACCTTTCATGAGGGAGACATATAGAGATGGCTAAGAGGTTGATCTAATAAAATATTTCTAATAAAGATAAATAACACTCAAAATTAAGGGTGTTCTTCCATTATTATTTAATAATTAAATTCCATATATTCAAGGATATACATATTAGATTATTCTTTTAATAATTTTCCTCAATATATTTCATATTTATCACACTCTCTGGTTTCCTATCCTTTAATATCTCTCTCTTTTTTTGATGTATATTATACTTCCTATTTTATACTTTTGTTTTATCTTATTTAAAAAATCTTGAATTTCAAATTTTAAATTAAAATATTTAAAAAAAATTAAACATATTATCCTATAATTTTATCCTTTAGATCATAATATGTGTAATCTCGTCCATTTAAATTCAAAATGATAGTTAATATATGTCATAAAAACTACCAAACTCACCATATAAATCCAAGTCAGCACTATTGTTTGAACTACATAGTTTCAAAGTCTTGTGGTGTGGTGCTATGATTTATAGAATACCCTATATGTTTTAAGTTGTTACTTTCCAAATTTTATAAATCTTTATGGTGTAGCTTATAACTTTTGGCATGAGACCCGTTGATTTTCAAAGGTGAACAAAACTTTATTACTCAACTATTTCTGGAAAAAAATCATTTTCAATGTAAACTCCATTGGCTCACTAGAATATTTATATAAAAAATGGCCTCTATATTATTGAAACCTATAGACACTAAGATAAAATAAAATCCTATATTTTCTTTGATCTGTTAAATCTAAACCATCTATAACATAATCCAATTTTTTGGCATGTGGTAACACATACCATTCACACTATGATGTGGACCGTAACTGTGATGTGGAAATAAAAAAATATCCAAGAGATATTAAAGTAATATTTATATAACCTACGATGTATCCTCATTTCAACAATTAATATATAAGAATTTTTAACCCTTATGTCACATGATAAATTGTATATTTCATAGAAACACCCCATTATACAATGTGATCAATAGTCTGAACCATATATTTAACCCCTTTTACTCTTGAATTCTAGATTTTCAAAACTTTATTAGATACACCGATTACCTTTAGAGGACCTTCAAGTTATTCAAAACATATTTAATATTTTTAAACATTGATAAAAATTTCATTCAATATATACATTCCTTTGCTTCTAACATTTCACCACTTGGCGTATTCACCACTATCTTGAACTCCACATCTAGGGGTGGTAATTCAATTATATTAAACTAATTTTATAATAATAATGAATTAATATAGGCATAATCGAGTAGGAAATTTATATTCCTAAATGAATAATAAGTGTTCATATCAGTACTTTATTCTTATGGTCTACCTCAACGGTAGTTATAGCATAATCCCTTCCTTATTCCTTTGGCATTAGAGATTTTGGTTTCTATTTATCCCCAAAAAAACTTATATTAGTGCACTAATTTGAATAGTTTCCATGTTATTTATAGTTGAATCATTGGCCCATGGGGGGGATGAATGAATATAACATTATTTTGATCCATCATATAGACTATTATTCATTAGATGACTATATAACTCATTAGAATTATTCACTTATTTTTTAATATTCTGTCATATCCACATTTCTTTGAGGTGTGTTCTATGGTTGTTTCTTCGAAATCCTTTGACATATAGAAAATTAAATATTCTTCATTCTATAAGATATATCATTTGAACACCTAGGGTTGAAATCTATTATTCCTTTATTTATCTCTAGTCCCATGGGTCTATTGGGATTCACCAATCTCGATCCCCACCGTGAGGTTCATAGTAGACTATATCCTCATAGCTATAAAAGTATCAAATCACTATATATTTTTAAGGATTTGGTTTTTCACCCCAAAATAAATAGCTAACCTTGATTTCAGGTTCAATGATAAATCCAAAAGGTGTATCAGGAAAGTCTTGTGAATTTTTCTTTATATAACCAAATAGACTCATCTTCCTTTTTCTAAATTCCAAGAAATTATCTGTCGACTTTAGTATAGACAATGAGATGAAAATATATATTGAAAAATATTTTTTTGAATTCTTCCCATTCTATTGTGTTTATGTATTCCTTGGACTTTTTATTCTTGATCATTGTCCCTCACTAATTAGATTCTTCCTCTGTGATAAATATCCATGATCTCTTTCTATTTCCTAGATCATTGAAGCACAAAAAATATTTTCTCACCAGATTTCATCCATTCCTCTATCATTAAAGGGTAAAAAGAAACACACAAAAATGTGGTCACTAACATATAAATGTATCAAAAGTAACACGATTCTTATTTAGATTATCTTTTCACTTCACATAGTTCATGATTTCATTCATGACATTAGTTAATTGATAAATCACTGCTATTAGTTTTTTATCTCCTACACCCCTCAAATTAGGCATCTAATTCATGAAATAATAACATTATCCATCACATTAGTTTTTAACGTGACTAATCCTATTTATATGTATTCACTAAAATAAAGAATAGTTTGGGATTATAATACTTGAATTAATAAACCCACATAATTTATGTACAAATAAATAACAACTTAAATGTCAAATGTAAATCCCACCTTATGACTTACTAAGTCTTGATATAAGATATTTAGGGTGAATTTATTATTATGTTATCTAAAAATCTTTAAAAATATATATATATTTGTATTATATCTACTATAATGATTCATATCTAATTAAAATAATAATTCAAAAACTATTTAAATAAATCTAAAGGGTCATAATCTTTGGTAAATTAGTCACATCGTAAAACATCTCTAGAATAATAAAATGTTGTTTTATTTCTATCTTCTTACCTTTATCCAAGATCTCACCATACTATTATTACTACATGGGGTAACATAGATACTTAAATAAAATAAAGTAGTGATCCATAAATCCTAATAAGGTAATAAAATAAGACATACATGGTGTGAGATAGAAATAGAGTCAATAATCATGACTTGTAATCAACAAAAGGACAGATTGTATACCATAATATATAAACACAATACTTAATATAAGATGTCAACAGTGTATTATAATTAGGAGAATAATAAAATGTAGCAAAAACACAAGGCATTCCATCATAAAAATAATTAAAGGATAACTTTGAAAAAAACTATAACATTGAGGATGAAGCTAACTACATTTGGCCCATGAATAAAATTATAGATGAGGCTAACTAAACCTAGACTATGAATAACATTATAGATGAGGTTAAAAACATCAATATCGGGCATAATGATCTCATGTTATATAAATAATTATCTAATAGCCAGGGGAAATATAATTTTAGTACCACCCAAGATCATAATAAATCTCGCATATGTGTTCCACATTGAAAAAAACATACATAAATCTAATCATAAAATATAACCATGATAATAAATGTTTAACATAATAAGTCCATAAATCATTAAACGTAATGTTATAATGTAGTATCCCATAAAAATAATATATTAAATAATATTTTAAGTTAATTATTATGTAACGTATCATTGGTCATGAAAATATATTTCAAAGTGCAGGAAAAATCATAAGAAAATATGAATAAGAAATTGTTAAATCAAACTTTTTTATTAATCTTTTGAAAAAATAGAAAATATTCATTAAATAGGTAAGATAATAGAGTTTAAATAAAAAATAAAATATTTTATATTAATATAATAAGGTTTTTGTTTGTAAATCATAGAGATAATAATTATTATGAGAGCATAGCAACATAACAGGAATTTTGGAGATGGAAATAGAAACTTGAAAAGCTTATATTACAATACATGTATAATTCAACATAAAAAAATAAATAGGGAAACATAATGGAATAAATATTATCAGAAAAGGGAAGAAATTTTAAGCATAAAGGAAATAAGGTAATCATATTTGAAATTTAGAAATCAGTTGAGAGAGGGATAGAGAGTGACAGATAACATATCTTTAAAAATGAGAAATAATTGGAAACAATAAAAAAGGAACCCTTACTTAGAGAGATGACTTGATTTGGATACTCCAATGTATTTATAAATTGAAAAAATTTTATTTATTAATTACTTTATTCATAAAATTTTTTATTTGTTTTATACCTCACAATATATTTTTATCATTTTCATTCATTAATAAAATTTTTATGACCATGTTGACTATTTAGATATTGTTCGGTTCATAGTTACAAATTTGATTTGATATAGTGGTAATAATAAAATCAAATATCTAATGGTTCCAAAAATAAACATAAGTTCCATGTAATATGGTTCAAATAATTCCAAAAAAATTAGAGTTCAATAGATGAGTATATAGTTATAATTCATGGATTGTTTCTCGGTAATATTGTCTTTGATGGTTAAAAATGATTGTGATTATTTATATTTAATATCTTTATTACCACGCATGTTTTGTCATTAAGTAATATTAGAAATGATTTTATTTTTATATTATGTTATATTAAATTATATAAACAATTTTTATGAATATCCATGAATGGAATAAGTGAAAAAATAAAATATTAGGTAACTTAAAATTATCATGTGTGAAATGATGTTTTTAAGAGAGTTTTAAAAAGACTAAGTAAAATATTTGATCTTAAAACTTAAAAAACAATATTAATAACATTATTTAAGATAAATATTATTGATTAATACTTTTATATAATGTGTAATGGAATAATTGAAATGGAAACGTGGGTTTTGAAACCCTTACCTTGCAACTTTAGTTGTTATCTTCAGATTGGGCCTATAAACATGGTTGGAAGGAATTTTTCCCAAACCAAGGACATTATGAAATGGATATGAGATATTATAGAGTTATTTGTGAATATATTTGGAAAACTAAAAAAATTATGTGAGGAGAGGTGTGGGGTTTGATTGTTTATATAGGTAAGAGGGGGGGATTTTTAGACTGAAGTATTGATTATTTGATCATTTAGGACAAATACTACGAATATTTTTTATTATTATGACTTTTACAAGTTTAAGATAAACAAAAGGATTTTTATTTAACATTTAAACAAATACATAATATATATAAATTTTTTAAACACTTAATTAAATGTAAAGAATAAAAAATATTTTATTATTAGAATACAATATAACTCATGCTTCAAAATTTTAAATATAGGTTTATGAATTCAACTAACTAATTATGAATGTAAAATTTTACTCCATAAATACTTATTCTATCACGAAAAATAATTTATAAATTTTTTAATTCTATTTATATCATGATGATTTCATAAATCTTACAGGATTTGTAAAAAATATATTTATACAATTTACCAAAAAAACTACTTTTTCAAAAAAATACCAAAAAACTCCTTGCATAATTTCAATGTGCTGGTTCTAAAAATAAATTCAAATTCATAAAATTAAATTATAATTATTATAAATTTAATTTTTAAGAAAAATCATATAATGAATGGAGAAAATTTTATCTTGAATAAAGATTGTTTCTTTTTTCAAGAGTGATTTCATTTTTATGTATTGTAATTTATAATTATTATATGATTTCTCTTTAATTTATATTTTTATTTTTAATAATAAGTTTCAAAATTAGATAATTTAATTATAACATAATAATTAATATTTTACTAAATAAGATAAAACATAAAATAAATAAAATTTTAAACATATTTTTCTCTTAAGTTATATAATTTGAGAAATAATTTTATAGAATTACAATATTTTATTTTATTTTTATTATTTATTGTAAATTCTATTTTTTATAATTTTACTATTCTCATTCATTAGTATACCATTTCAATGTTCATATACTATTATAAATGTCTATATTCATTTCTAATGGTTATATAATCACTATGCTTTCTATAAATTCTCCACATTTCCTTCATAATTCATTCACGCATTTTTCTATCATGGTTATTTATATATAATTTTAAAATAAAAATATTAATTATAATAATTTTTTTCTTTTACATTATTGTTCATGTATTTTATAATATTAGGGGTCTGTAATATACTAAAATATCAAGTTGTTTTTTATTATTTACTTGTGTTTATCACACAATTGTATTGTTTTCAATTTTATGGAGTATATTCATACTTTGTAGGTAATCTTTTATATTAAAGTAATAGAATTATATTTTTCTTTTATATGATTTATACTATACATTATTCCACACATATGTTAAACATGGTTATTTATCATATTCTGAAATTTTTGGGTCGCAATAGGTTATATGATTGGGAGATTATGTAATGTAAATATTTACTAGCATGTTAATCCAAAAGACGAATTGAAAATATTGAGCGTTATTGAATATCAATGATTGATTCATCTTATTCAGATGTTTTGATAAGGTAAATGTAGTCTATTATGGTTTACTATGGTATTGGAGGAAATATAAGAATCATTAAAGGAATATCAAGAATACTGAATAGATTTTTAGAAATATTTAGAGATATGTATGGTTAAAATGGATTTTTTAAAGGTGATGCATGATTAACTTAAAGATTCAATAGGTTGTGTGTGATAAAAAATATGGAAAATGTTCTACTTGAGATTAATCTGGAGTTTCATCAGGCTATGTAAAATTATGTCAAGGGTTGATTTGGATTCATGATATTAATTTGGTAATTAAACTAGTATTTTAGGAATAAAATTCTATCAATGGAGTTATGTAATAATTAATCGGATTAATTAAATTCCACAATATACTAACTTAAAAATCTAACTAGACATGTAATATTTTTGCAAACTCATATAGGGTTTTATAGTTTTGGTGTCATGGAAAATTTTGTGGTGAAGTCTAGATAATAAGTTTAAATTCAATCATGGAGAATTGAATAAAGTATAAATAAAGAGTCCTTATTAGTGCTTAATTGAATGGACATCATGGGATTGAAGGTAGAACTGGAAAAGGGGAGTAGATTTTAGCTATGTTGCAATACATTTCATGTTAGTTTTAAAAATCCATAACCCAAAAAAGAATATCCGTTTATGTGTGTAATAGCTATCATCGCTCTCATGTATGACTAACTAATACAGGGAGATAGAGTTATGGAAACATTATATAATAAGGAAGTTTGAGTATCAATTTTTGTTGGAATGAACTTTAAATTGGAAGGTCATCATGGTTCAATATTCATATCAAGTGTTTCATCTAGAGAGATGCATTCAATGTTTAGGATATTTTTATTTCATAGAGGTTTGAGATATTGACAATTTTTAAATTCAAAATAGGTTAGTTTTTTGGGACATGGAGTTAATGATATTATGGTTATCAAAGTTAAATTATAAATAAAATAAATATATTTTTATTGAAATTTTTGAAGAGAAGGAATAAAATAGAAATATCTAGTTTTGGGAGAAAAATAAGATATTTTGATCCCAGAACAAGGGATTAATTTATATATACATCTATCAGATTTATGGAATACTTCTAAAGATAGAGTTCCATTAATATTTTTGATTATTGAAGAAGATACGGGGCACAATAAGAATAATTCTAGTGTGAAATTAGTCTTCATTTGCAGTTTCTATCATTAATATAGTGATTATGTGGAATTTATTGATCTAAATCACTCACTGGGAAGTATATCTCAACTACCTTAATGAAGAATAATAATAAAAAGGTGGATATAAATGTCTTATTATATCTATAATTGATGTTACAAATATAATGAGTTTCACATAATGATCCTAAAGAGACCTTCATGTCTATAAGTTATGGAAGAATTCCCTAAAGTAATACATGAGATAAGAGAAATAGATATCAACCCTTGAGAGTTACTCAGTTATACCTAAAATAAAGTGAAGTCTTCTTTATCATGGTGTGACCACAACTAAAATCTTGTATCCACAAAAACAATGATTTGATAGTTGATTTTGGTACACAAACATATTTCTTTGTGTATTCTCCTTATACATGGATCAGTATAGGTGAACCTAGTAAAATATTTTGTGTTCATGTTCTTTACTTTCTATAACGATTTTATATTTTCATTGTGATTTTGTTTGAGGGAAACATATATTGAATTTGGTTCCTTAACATGAAGGAACAATATCTAATGACGGGTGGTTGTTCTTTGATGAAAATTTTAATTTGGTTAGCACCCTAAAAGTACCCCACTAAGGATGCCTTGGGATATATATCATAACCATATACTTTTGAAAATTGGTACCATATCCAAAGTTTTGTAATTATAGTTTAATCTATTGCATATGTTTTCATATTTTTTAAACACATGATCTCATACATGAAGCCTCTTATTTTTAGTGGAACTAAATTTTAGAGTTAGAGAAATGAGATGTTTTGGTTTTTAAAAGACTGTCATGGGGATATTTTGGAATTAATAATTAATCCCAGTGATTTGATAAACCATGGTAAAATATTATGTGATTAAATGATAGAAAATATATTTATTAATTGAATATCTAGTGAGTTATTCAAAAAAATATTTCAAATTAGTAAATTCTAAGGGTTTTTGTGGAGCTAATATTGAATAAAATATTGTAAATATGGTGGTGATTAATGATTAGTGAAAAATAAAAACAAACTTTATTAATGGAAAAATGTGAGAATAGAAGTATTTGGAAGAAAAATACACTTGATAATATTTTCATGACCATTGAATAAATTTTTATTGTTTTTAATGATAAATCTATATCTAATGTTGTTAGAAAAAGATTTTGTAAATTTTAGGATAATAATTTCTATAAATAGTTTAAATAAGGTTTTTATTTTAGTGAGTAAGTTTTAATTATATCTATTTAACAATCTAGATAATGTTCTTATAATGACCAATATGTGATCCAATCCTTTTTTGAGAATGTTGATCAATTAAGGATTATTCATGGACTGAATTATGTTTATATAAAAAATTTGTTAAGTGAAATAGAAGTTTAAAGGAAGAATATTTTTCCTTGAATTAATTCATTACAATAATGGGTGAAAATAATAAATAACAAAGGAATTTAATTGGATAATATGCGCATTAGTTATAGGATCAAATAGTTACAGACAAGAATCTTAAAAAAACATGATTATGCTCAAAAATAAAACTTGAAGAGATTATAAAATATAGAAAATAATATTGTTAATGGATAGAAAACATGGACTACCAAATTAAGTATAGGTACTATAAAATCAAGGATATGGAAATATGGAGACTCTTCCCATAGTATCATCAATAAGGGAAGTTTTAAATGTTCTAAATATTAAATATATGATAAAATAGTAATTTATTTTTAAATCTTGAAGTCAAGGTCTTAAAATAATGATCTAATTCAAGTGAAATTACTACGGGGTTGTGGGACACACCATTTAAGAGTGTCTTGAATCCAAAGTGCTCAAAAGTAGAAGAAAAATTGTAGCAACATATAAAATGATACATGAATACATAAGGTATGAATTTTTCAAGATATTTTTTATATGTGAAAATTGTATTTATATGGAAATACATTATAGAGAAAAAATATTTTCCAAGAATAAAACCCAAATTCACATTGTAAGGTCGAGACGTGAATCGAAAGAATAAGAGCCTGTTACAATGAATAAATATTTCACTATGCTGAAGAATAATGGTGATGGATAAAAATGGAAGGTTTATCAAGTAAAAAAGGTAGATTACCCACATAAACTATCATAAAAATAAAGAATACACATGTTTAGGATGGAGGATAAAATTATTCTCATCAAACAAGAAAAGGTAGAATGTTTGAAAAGTTACTCACAAATGATGGAGATTTCAAAGCACTCCAAATGGCTATCGAGGATGAAAAACCCAAATAAGGTCTAAGTTCCTTTATAAATCATAGCATAAGTTAACAGGATAATATGGTGTAAAATACCTTATATGTTAAAGTAAACCAGATGAATGATGCAACAAAGAAGTATCTATGGAGAAGACATGTACAGGTGGGATTTTTCTCACAATTAAGATAGATATCAAATCAAAGAAGATGAAGGATGTAAAAAACAAATATATTGGATAAAGTTTGTACAAGTATTATCACTCAAAGGATGAACACTAATAAGGTCTAAAGATAATATGGAAGAAAAGGGTTGGTTAAATATTGACAACCAAATTATTTTACTTGAGAACGTCCAAGATGTACCCTTATTACTATGTATTTAATTTTCATAATTTTTATTGAAGTTCTGTGGGTTTAAGTGTGATATATGATCAATGGTGTGATTATATTAAAAAATGTGAATGAATTACAAGTATTTACTAATCCTTATTAATAATTAAAAATTATTGGTGTTAGGGAAATTCTAATTGGTATCAAAGCCTAATTTAAAAATTCAAGTGTTATCATATTTAATATGGAATTAAAAAAGGTATGAAAATAAGCAAATTTTATGGGACATAAACTAAAATTATTGAGGTTCTAAAGAATAATATAACTTATCATGTGGTATCAATAAAAACATAGTTATCAACAATTGGTATGTATCTATATCAAGTGGCTTAAAACCCCAAATAAAAATAAGGACAACATGATGAAGATTTAGAATCATTCATAGAAAAGATTTCTTTGATCTAACAACGTTTTATCATTTGATTGTTTTTATGATACTAAAATATACTTAAAGGATAAAAAAATATTGTGTATTGATTATTTAATTGGTTTCAGATATTAATAATTAAAGTTGAGTTTGTGGTGAAAATTTAGAGTCTATACGCATTATCTAACTTAAGAACGAATCCATATAAAAAGAGGAGAATTATTTTAAAAAATTATTATCAATGGGTATGAATTAAAATATTTATGATTTATTAAATATTCACCAAAACATTTTTAGTTTTTTTATGAAATCACAGGGAGTTTGATGATAGACTAATTCAAATATCAAGTGTTATGTCATTATAAAATTAAGTAAGTGTAATTTAAAACATTGAGATTATTGAATTATAATCATATTTCCATCACTGAGTCTAGAATCAGTGGTTTTAGAGGATTTTTTATGACACTTTTAAAATTTTCATCTCCACTTTCTAAAATTAAATAAGATTGATTCTATAGAAAAAAAAAGTTTTTTAATCTTGAAATTTAAATCTATAATTTTTTTAAACAATTGATATAAAAAATATATGAATAATTATCATGTGATAAATTAGATCTAAAGAAAAGTTATAATTTTTTGATATAACCTAAATGTTTTGAATGTTTCATATGTTATAAAGGGAGAGTTTTGTCTCTCTAAATATGGATTTATAGATAATTTATTGACACCTCTCAAGGTTTATCTTAAATAATGGGTGAGAATAAATAAATATGAGCTTAAAATGATTAGAGCCTTGAATTTAATATCATAGTTTGAGTTTAAACACTCTAAGTATAGATATTATTATTACCTCAAAGGGGTTAGAAAATTGATAGAATATGAGATAAAGATATCCTTGTGAATTTTATTGAAAAATGAGGACTATAAAGATCTAAAATTTATTATAAACACATTTTAAAATAAAATTATATATAAGGAAAGACTTCACTATAAATATATACATTTATATATTTATTTTTAGAGATTTAATAATGAGATTAATTGAAAAAAAATCTATAGGGGATATTGTTCCAACAAAAAAAATTGAGTTATATTTTATAAATTATAGGTGGATATGATGGAGATGATGGATGGTTTACAAAGATAATGAGGATGACAATAATAGTTAACCAAGATATTGTGTGTCTAATGTGAAAAAGTTTATATAGGGTAGAATAAAATAACATCGGGATTGTAGTAACCTAAGGTTTGTATGATTAGAATATTAAAGAAAAAGAAGATGGATGGTATAGTAAACTCCAAGAAGAATTAAATAGATGGATATTTCTTGAATAGTGACGACTTATTTGACTTTGATAGATGTTTTTTTAGGTAAATATTATATATTCTATATTAATATGGTACTAAAGTAAATATGATCATGATTTAAGGGACATAGTGAAATTTTAAGATATTATTATAAAGTCCTAGACATATATATGATTAAACTATCTTTTTTAAATGTTATGTGTGATTAGATTAAATACTTAATAGGTTATGTATGGTTAAAAATCCAAAAAAGTGCTATGTGAGATTAATCTTCATTTTCATCAATCTATGTATGATTAACTTTAATGAAAAATAATATGTTTGAGGTTAATATATGATTTCAAACTAAAATATAATTATAAATTTATTATAGTAGAGCAGTGTAAGAATAATGTGGCTTCTTAAATGGTTATATCATGGTAACCTATAAATTTAATTTGTTATGTGATTTTCCTAAAAATTGCATGATAGGGTTTTCAGTTCAAGTGTTAGGGATTATGTCATGGTGAAGTCTTGAGTTCTAGTCATAGTGTAGTCATAAAATACAAGATAATGTTTGAATATGAAGTCAGTTATACTAGTGGCTAGAATAAACTTCATGGTCCCAAAGGTATAATTATAAATATAGGGGAGATATTGGATATGCCATAGTACATATCATGGTGGTTTCAAAAATCCCTTACAGAAATTGGATGCTCGTTTATATGAAAAATGGAAGGTGTGGTTATCATGTACGATTAACTAAAATTGAGAGCTTGAGTTGTGTCCACATCATAAAACAAGGAATTTTTAGTATTGGGTTTTGATGGAATGAACTAGAAATGGTAATTTCATCATGGTTCAAGCCACAATGGAAATTGCTTCATCTTGAGAGTCATTATTCTAGGTTTAGGAGATATTTTTTCCTAATATGTTTAAGATCAATCTAACATTAAAATCTATAATCTGTTAGTTTATTAGGATATGGAGTTAAGGATATAGTGTTCTTTGGGGGTAAAGGATGGTATGGAATGGTATATATACTAACAGCCAAGTATTTATATTTTGTTGTGCCGAGATTTATAAAATTAAAATATTGTTACTGAAATTTGGATCTAGAAGATGTGGATAGAGTTCATAGAGGTTGAATCAACTTTCTGGGGCATGCTTAACCCTATTTAAATTTTTTTAACACTTGAAATTATATTAAAACATAATACATTGAATATTTTGTGATAATAATTGATCAAATATTTTTATATTTGGAATGAATTATAAAAAATAGTATTTTAGGAAGAGAAATAATGAAAATAATATTTCTATTTTTAGAATAAGGAGAATATAGATAGAGTCAAGAAGAAGAGAATATTTCATAAATACATCATTCTTACTGAATGAAGTATTGTGAATATGTAGTTATATTAATATATCCAGATATTGAATAATAGATGTAGTGAAATAAGAATAATTCTAATACATAATATTTCTTTATCTTTAGGTGATATCATTTTTGTTGTGATTATATGGAATACATCAATTTAACTCACTCCTTGAGGAGATAATATAATCTATCTTAACAAATATAAAGTATAGAAAAGTGAAGATAAATGTCATATTATATCTAAAATTGATAATTCAAGGAGAATTAGTTTTGCATTTTAAACATAAATATGATTTCATATATATAAACTAAGGAAGACTTTCTCAAAGAAGTGTGAAAAGAATAAAGAATAGGGAGTGACTGTTGAAAGGATGTTTTTCATCCCTAAAACAATTTTAAATTCATCATGTTATATCATGTAATTATAATGACTAAAACCTTGTATCCACTGAAACAGTGGTTCGGTATTTTATTTGGAACACTAGAACATCATCATGTGTATGATCCTTAGACGTATCCTAGTGTATTTGAACAAAGTAAAATTATTAATCTTCATTCACTTTACTTTTTATATATGATTTATATATTATATATGATTTAATTTAAGATAAAGATATATTTAAGTGAGTTCCTTCCAATTATGGATAAATATAGATTAAGTCCTATCAAAATTAATGAACGTTGATGCATGATGAAAGCCGTAATATATTTACTTAGGGAAAAGTAGAATGTGTTAGGTGAATATTGGATGGTATAGAACTAAGTGACTGGAAAAGATAGAATTTATTAATCTTGAGTCAATGAAATAATATATCTTTTTTATATTGATTAAATAAAAATTTATGAATAAATACTAGATCCATTTTTATCTCAAACATCTAATTTCATAAAGTCAAAGAAAGATAGGCCAACCGTATAGGATGTTAAAATGTGTATATATCATGTTCGATGAGATATCAGTTAAAAATGAATTATATTTCATAGTATTATTCATTGTAGGTTTATGTTTTGATAAATCATGTATTCATTATAGGGGTCATGATGTGTTTCTAGAAACCACCCTTGGTTAGTTGATTTTTCCTACTGGAATTAGTAAATAATCCTTAAGGGTCACAAACTAAGTCTATTCAGAAGATCATTAGGTTAACTTCAATATAAGGTTTAAGAATTAATTTTTTCCATGTTTAGAGAATAATTTTTACTCAAGTAATATTGATCATAAATTTAATCCTGGTATTATTCAAGAAAATAATAAATGGTTTAAATTTTTATCTCTTATTTATTCATGAGATAAATAAATATACTATTTATTTATTCATGAGAATAATGATCAGAATATTTATTTATTTATAATTTTAGTGAATAAAATAAAAAATTATTTACTAGTTATGTTAATACAAAATTTATCTTATCAACCGAACATAATTTTATTATTCAATGTTCAATAATTGTATAAGAGGATTAAAATAAAATCAATTATCTAATGGATTGTTAGAGTGGGTTTCCCAGAACTAACACCTTGATATACTTTTGATTACCATTACATTTATACATTTTGATATATATGTGTATTTTCACTTAAAATGATCGTATAATTACTTCGATAAGTACTATATAAATTTTAATTTTCGTAGATTACACATTGTATAAAAAGTATATAAATTTTTTTAATCTATAATGACAACCTAAATATACTATAAATATAATACTAATTATATGCTTAATGGTTTAAATACTTCATATTTACAAGACAGAAATGATTTTAACTATCAGGTTTTTTGGGCTCATAATCATTGAGAATTATTCTATTAAAGTTAATACATGGTGATCTAGAGTAGAGGAGATCATGTGCACTAGCCTTCCAGTTAAAACATCACATGTATTGGGTGTCATTAGATGTTCCTATCTACGAGAATCTGTATTGGTCTCAGGACATCAGATCATTATTAGTGTTTTTCATGACAGCCTAGGTAATTTTAATAATAATTCAATTTTATGTATTATTAATATTCATGATTATATTTTATTGATTCAAATTACCTAAAATAATTTTATATAACTTTTTCAATCAAATAAATAAATGGTTTTATTCTAACTAAAGTGTTTTATATGTATTATAATGTTTACATTGAAATATAAAATTGATAAAATTGAATTCATTTTTCATCAGTTTATGAAATATAGCTTAAGGTTATTTTTTGGGATTTTTCTATAAAGATTTACTTTTAGGTTAATGGTGGGAAAAACAAATTTTTATAAAAAGATCATTTATTTTCATGTATTTAAAAAGAACCATTATTTTTTAGATTATATTTGAAATTAAATTAGTTCCATTTTATTAAAAATCCAATTAATTCCATTCTAATCAACATTATTCTGGACTTTGGTATAAAATCATTTTTAAGATTAAAAATTCATTTTCCAAAAAAAAATCATCATGTTTTGAAAAATTATTTTAAAAATAATATCTACCACTTATAAAAAAATTATTTTAAAAATATTATTTCATATTTGGAATTATGTTGTTAAAACTTAGTAATTAGGTTAATTTTATTTTTGGTTAATATTAATAGTTAACCTGGTAAAAAATCACAACAAAAAATGGTAAAACTTGTTAATTAAGGGTAAAAATTCATGATAAGGTCAAAAAAATATCATATTAAATATTATTGTATAATATTATTTCAATCCTTATCACCTTATCCTCTAAACTATATAGATTTAGTTTTTCTTTCCTATGAATAAATGGGAACCCCCATACTCTCTTATTTATATAAATTTTTCCATTTATCTCAACCAATATCAACCCAAATACCTTCCCCATATTTATCCCAATGTCCAAGAGGTACTAGTTTTACCAAAAGACCAACTTAGAAGGTTTAATGTGTAAGTTAAAGGATGTTTTTTGAAGAATCTGTATAACTCTTAACAGAGTGTTTTCATGTTTATTTCTTATTCCACCTCATTAAATATTATATAAATATATTGATATAATAACATCAATATCTTCCTTATATTTAAATTTTTTTATGTTTATCTAACAATAATTTTTCATCTTATTTTCCATCCTATGTGAAATAAAAATGCCGCTTGTGTGTTTGTGTAGACTTCCACATTCCAAATGTGGTGGGTTTATTTTTTATTCAATTCCCCACAAGGATGGTTATTATGATAAATTTAATGAATATATATGATATTTAGAATATAGTTATTTTTTTAAGTATAATATATTACATACCTTCTTACGCTTCCATCTATTGGAAAATGAGAACCTCGCTCATGTATATGTGTGGACTGCCACCTTCATGCAGTGATGTGATTCATTTTTCATGTATGATTTTCATTTATGGTTTTAAAATTTTATATAATATATAAACATGAAAATTATTTCATGATTAATACTTTATAGATTATATAACCATAACCCCTTTGACCATGTTTAATCAATCAAATATGTTTTGGTATTATGAAGCGAACATCCTCAAAATGTCCAATATGAACTTAGTAGATTTAGTTACTATAAACATATGGAAATAAAAAAAAAGGGTATTTGATAATGTAATAAACCTAAAATAGTTTTTTAGGAAAGTAAAAAAATTAATATAAGTTTATTATATGGTATTTAAAAATGTATAAGGTGATTCAGACTCAAGGTAAGAGATTATTTCATTGAAAACTTGTTTAAAATGTTTTAAAGTTTTATTAATGAAACTTTTTCCTCCATATTCATGTTTCTTAAAAAATTAAAGAAATATGTTATTATACTAAAACTATTTTTTAAATAAATTTTAAACAATCTTTTATATTCCTTAGAGTGTTTTTAAAAAGTTTCTTTTAACATTTACTATTTGGGTTATTTTTTAAAAGGTGTGAAATGAATGTTTTTTAACGCATATTGCATGAAAAAATTTATCACTATCATAAAAATTATTCTTTAAGAATATTCATCTATAATTTATCATTTTTTTTAAAAAATATTATATTTATTGTTCTATTGGTAATTTTTTTAGCAGTTTTTGACAGAAAACAATATTTTTATTCTTATTTATATGTAAATATTGAAAGTGCTTCTGTATATGTGTTCAAAATTATATTTTATGGTATTTTTTGATGAAAATTAAATATTTTATGTGCTTTATGTATTTTATGGTCCTTTTAAATTGTTTATAATGATGTGTGATCTTGATATATCTCATAAATGTATTGGCTAATGATTTTGATCTCATGAGAATTATGTTGGAATCAACCAAATAGATTATTCCATTTTTAAGGGTTCTTATAAGGTTTATTGTTTGGTTTATATAAACAATATAACCCAAGGAATATATATGAATTTTATATTCTTGAAAAAAAAATTTTATGGAAATATCTTTATTTAAGTTAAGGAAACAAACTTTATGTTTTAAAAAATCTTATAACCAATTCTATGGTGAAAGGTATACTTTTCAAGAAGAAATTTTTCATGGGTTATCATGTTTTCTAAAAAAACATTATGATTATGGTTTTTTATATATTATTTATTATGAAATTTTTTATAAAAATATTTTGGGAAATAAATTTTACTTTGTGAGTAAGTAAATTAATATTTTAGCTTAGTGTTTTTTATTTAAAAGGGATAAATTTCTTAGGGATTTCCCAGTTTTTTTATGATGCAATAATGGTTTAATTTAATTTTTTATCTCTTAATGAGATTTGTATGCTCATAAAAAGTTTTCAAATATTTTTTATAGGGCCTAATGATGGGTAGGAATTATATAAAGGTCTATATTTTTGTTATGGTATTATTCTTAAAATAAACAAATGTGTTTTAAATAAACTATAAATTTAAATTTCAGTATCATATTTTTATGGAAAATTGGATATTTAGTAGAAGTGACCACTTTTTTTAGGGTTTAATATGTAATAGTTTTTTCCAATTATAAAAATATATAGACAAAAATATAATGGGGATGTAAGAATGTTAAACCCTTGTAACTAAACTCATAATTATGGGTTGTTACAAGCATGGTTCCTTACAATTAGTATTAGAGTAAGTTTTACATAACATTAGTGATTAGTTTGTTATTAATAAAATTAATTTAATATATGTTAATATATGGAATATATAATTATTAGAAACAATTAAGGGTTTCCATGTTTCTTCATATAATCTATATTTTTTTCACAATTGTTTTTTATAGTGGAAAAAGGGTGAATCAAGTGGAAAGGAATCAAGAGGATAATATCCTTCTGAATTAGCAACCAAGAATAGTTGAATTAAAAAATTTTAGTTTGTAGTTGTGTTATCTTAGTTGAAACCAACTATTAATGGTGGTACACAAGCTAGAGAGTAATCAAACACTCTGTAAAGTAACTTATCCATAGTAAATAATTTCATTAAGTAACACCCACTAGAATCTGGCATAACCTCATACCCAGTGGTAGAATAAAGATTGATTTATTATCTAGAAAATTTATTAAAAATTTTGAGTGGTTTTTAATATAAAAAGGTAATTATTTCCGTTTATTATTTTAAAGTGAATTCGATCAGTGGTGGTCATTGGATAAAAATACCAAGGAAAGAGATGAGATTGATTCTATAGAGTGGTTAGTATTTAAAGATCCATTCCTTGATAAATATTTTTCAAAGGTTATTTAACATATGATGGAAAGGAAATTTTTGGAATTGAAGTAAAAGGGGGACTCTATTTCCACCTATGAATCTAATTTTACTATATTTTCCATGTACGCACCAACTTTGTTTTAGAACATGATAGTAAAATTGATAGGTTTCACTCTAGATTGATACCAATATTTTGAAGAGATTTTCCCGCTTGTGAATTTAAAATCTACGAGAAAGCTATGTAGTGTTCTAAGAAGGTCGATAAGGAGTTTATTATCTTTTATAATAATAAGTAGAATAATTGGTCCATGAGTAAATCCATGGATAATAACCCATTAATGAAATATAAAGGTAATAGGGGTAAATTTGTTTCTTGTGATAAGTATGGTAAGTAAAATCATAGAGAGTGTCTCATTAAATCTGGGTAGTTTTTTCGGTGTGGTAATTTATAATATATCTATTATGAATAAATTTGAAAAGGTAATTATATTTTTTTGAGTAATAATGATAATTTGGTGATAAGTTGTTATGATTATAATGAGATGGTCCATTATGAACATTATTGTTTAGAGATAAACATAAAGGATTAAAATCATCCAGAATGTAAGAAGAATGGTGGGGAAAATTTATTTGAGACTACCTTCGTAATTATAAGACCATAAAATGAAGTGGTTAAAGGTAAAGTACTTATTTATTAAGATTGTTACAATGTTTTTTTTATTTTGGATTTATGATTCTATTATTTCTAGGAAATTTTATAAAAAACTGAAAATATAACCGTTGAAATGGAGATAAAACTTTTGGTAAAAACTATTCCTGGAAGTATTGAAGCTATATAGATTTATATGAATCTTATTATGATTATATATGAAATGTTTTTTCTATTAAATATTGTTTTCTTTACCAAATTTGATTTTGACATTACCTTGGGTAGGGACTGGATTTTAGTGTTTCATGCAAAGACATATTTTGGGTCTAAGTAAATTATATTCAATTTTTATAGTGTTTTTGAATTTTTATATAATAATGATTTTGTATATATGATAACATATTAAGAATCTAATAAAAAATAATGTTTTAAGTGAATGTTATCTTAATAATATATTGAAAGAAAATAAATTAGAATGATTAATGATGTTCTAGTTGTAAATGAATATGTGTGTGTGTGTGTGTTTGGATTAGTTTCCTAGTGTTATTCCAAATCAAGAGGTTGAATTAATTGTTTAATGAATTCTTGAATATCATCCAATTTTATGACCCATTATCGAATGGATCCATCAGAGTAATTATAATTGAAAAATTAGTTACATGAGTTTCTTGATAATGGTTTCATTCACTATAGCACTTCACCTTAGGGTTATCTTTTTTTTGTTAAAAAAATAATAGTTCTATGATTCCTTTATTTGATTATAGATCACCCAATAACATCACTTTTAATAACAAGTATCTATTTCCAAATCTAGATGAATTTTTTGATCATCTTCTAGGAGTGTAGTATTTTTGAAATATTAATCTTGGGTCTATAAATCATCCACTAAAAGTGAAGGATGAATAAATTTAAAATATATAATTTTTTACTAATTATTGATATTATGATTTTTTTTGTTATGCTTTTTGGGTTAAGGAATGCACCCACTATATTTATGGTTCTTATGAATAGATTTTTCCCTGAGTATTTGGATAAATTAATAGTGATTTTTATTTATTACATTCTAGTTTATTCTAAAAGTTATGAGGAACATGAGAAACATAGAAGGAATTTTTTGAATACATTAAAAGAGAATAAGTTGTATGGAAAATTTAGAAAATTTTAATTTTAGTTACAGTAGATTTCTTTCCCAGGAAATATTATTTCTAAAGACGATATAATTATTGATCCTTCTGAAAATAAGGTTGTGTAATACTATCCAAAAACCTAAAAATGTCCATGAGATTCAAATATTTCTTGGATTATTGAGTTACTGTAGTCGGTATGTTGAAAATATTTCTCAGTTATCTATCCAACTATGTTAAATAAAAAATTAATTAAATTCATTTGAACAAATGAGTGTTATGAATATATCCATGAATTAAAAAGAATATTGGTCAATGATCTAGTGTTAACCTTTCCAATGATAAATGGTTAATTTTTCATTTCAAGTTATTTTTTTTTCAAGTGACTAATTTTTTTTATGGACAATAATTTGATAATTTAATATATTTACCCTACATTGAATCTCCTAGAGTATAATTACCATACATAGGATATTGATCTTGAAGTTGGTGTTTTTTATTTTAAAATTTTAGTATCAATTTTAATATGGTATAAATGAGAAATATATAATGACCATAAAGTTTAAATTATATATTCGCTCAAAAATAGTTGAACATGAGGTATAGAAGATGTTTGGAACTAATAAATTTTTATGATTTCAAAATTCACTATCATCCAGGTAAAGAAAATAGAGTAACTGATGCATTGAGCTAAAAAGATAATGCATTATTAGATATAATACATTTGGAACATAATCCTTTATTTAATGATTTAATGTATATTAGCCTAGAAATTTTATATGCAGTAACTCCCTCTATTTTGGTTTGGGTTTCAGTTCAGCTATCATTGATATAAATATTTAAACATGAATAGAATGAAGACTATGGGTTTAAGAAAGAATAAAGTTTTTTAAGAAGGTTAAGTTTCATGAATTTAAAATTTATAAATAATGTATTAAAATATTTGGAAATATGTTTTTTGTACCAATTAATGCCTAGTTGGAGAAAGATTTTTTATTGAAGATCGTAACTCCCCATTTTTTCATCCTAGAAACACTAACATATATTAAGACCGCTGAGAATATTACTGGTTGGAAAGAATAAAAAATAGATAATATTAATTTAACCATGTAATGTTTTTCCTGTAAATAGTTTAAATAGGAGTGACAACTACAAGAGGGGATGATTAAACCTTTTCTAGTGACTAAAGAGAAATTAGAGAATATATCCATGTATTTTTTAATAGGATTGATAAATACATCTTCAGTTAATAATATGATTTGAGTTATTATTTATCGATTAACAAAATAAATTCATTTTCTTCCTATTTGAGATTCCATTTATTTGTGTCAAATTTACTGACTTTATCTTAAGAGATAGTCAGGTTACAAGGAGTTCATCTCTATTATATGAGAAAATAATTCTATATTTACCAATAATGTTTGGAAAATACTTAAATCATCATTGGATAATGAATTAATTTGCAGTACAAGTTTTCATCCACAATTTTATAGATATAAATATTGTATGGTTCACACAATGGAATATATTCGTTATGTTTTTTCATTTGATTAATAGGGTTTTTGTTTTTATAATATTTCATTTATTTAATTTTTTGATAAATTTCCATTCTGATATACAGATGGAACCTTTTGAGAATATATATATATATATAGGCTTCAAGCTCTATCATATTGGGAAGAAGTTGGTGAGAGAAATTTTTTAGGAAATGAACTTATAGATGAAATGGTTGAGAGGGTAAATATGATTCAATAGCATGTGAAGGTAACTCATATAAAGCTTAATTATTATTCATATTATAAGAGTAAAGACCTTTCATTTGATTTGAGTGATCATGTATTTATTAATATATCTTTTTGTAAATGTTTTAGGTGATTTGGTAAAAATGGAAATGTATGTAAGAGGTTTATTAGACCTTGTGAAATTCTATAAAATGAGGCATCAATTGTTTATCTAGTAGCTTTGCCTTTGAGTTTCTCTTACATGCATAATGTGTTTCATATTTCACTATTAAAGAAATATGTACCTAATGCCAATCATGTTTTAAGCCTTGAGTTAGTAAAACTGTAAGAAAATATTTCTTATGAGGAAAATACAATGCATATTACAGATTATAAAGAGAAAGTGTTGTGGAATAAGGTTACTCACCTAGTTAAAGTTTTGTGGAAGAACCACATGTTTGAGAAAGCAACATGGAAATCGGAAAAATAGATGAGTGGGAAAATGTCCCGAACTATTTAATGGATGAATAAAATTGTGAGGAAGAAATTTTTTGAAGAAGGGAAAAATATGACAACCCATTTAATTTTAATATTAAATAAATTTAGTTCCTTATTAATATTCATGATCAAATTTTATTTATTCACATTTATTATAATAATTTTATATGATTTTTCAAACTGAAGAAAGAAATAGTTTTATTCTAACTAAAAAAAACTTCCATTAATTATAAGGTTTTATTTAAAAGTTAAATTTAATAAAATGTAATTTATTTTTTATATAATCATATCAAATATAGTTTATAGTTAATTTTTGGTATTTTTTGGAAAAAATTTATTTTTTGGTGCATGGTGAAAAATATTGATTTTTATAAGAACTATCATTTCTTTTATAGTATTTAAAAAGACCCTTTATATTTTGGATTGTTTTTAAAGTAAAATTAGTGACCATTAATTAAACATAGTTCAATTAATTTCATAGGAATCAACACTATGATTTGGTATAAATTAATTTTTCGAAATAAAATGTTTTTTTTCAAAAAAATGTTTCCCATTCCATTTTGTGAACTTATATTAAAATTAATTTCTACCAAAATTATAAATTTATTTTTTAAAAATATATTTAATTTTTTTGATCAAAGATTTTAAATTTATTAATGATTTCAGTTTTACTATTAATCATTGTGAATGGTAACTTTGGTAAAAAAATTCTCACCATGGTAAAAGGTAAAATAGGTTAATTACAGTTATAAATTTCAGATAAGGTTGCAAGATATCATATTAGATATTATTATATGATACTATTTATACCCTTAACCTCTTAACATCAAAATGGCATAGATTTAGTGCCACTTCTTCATGAATATGATATTTTATTATTTTAATACTTTGTAAAAATTACAAGAGTGACACTCTCAACACTATTTAAAGAGCACCCCCTCTCACCTATGTTTCACATACTTCGAGAAATATAGATTGAATAATACAATCTCAAATAGCTTCAAAAATTTATACCCAAGTCTTATAAGTCATGGTTTTACCAAAAAAAACAACCTAGAAGGCATAAGGTGTAGTCTAATGGAGGTTTTCCAAAGAAGAGGTACAACTCTTAACTGAGTTTTTTAATGTTTATTTCTTCTTCCACCTCCTTAAAATATGGTATAAACATGATTATTTTATAGCATAAATATATTATATATACTAAAATTATAATATTTTTATGGTACAACCCTTTTTATTCTCCTTTAGTATCCAATTGAAAATGAAAATGTCACTCATGCATAGGTATGGACTACCCCCCCCCCAATGAAGTGATGTGTTTCATTTTTCATCATATCCTCAAAAGGGTGGTTATTATGATAAATTTAATTAATATATATGATATTTTTCAAATAAATATTATTATTCAAATATAACATATCACTTACCTTCCTAACCTTCCATTCATTGGAGAATGATAATATTGATGGTGCATATATATGGACTACCAACACCATGAAGTGATGTGATTATTTTTTCATATCTAAATTTAATCGATGATTTAAATATTGTATTTAATGTATAAAAATGATAATTATATCATTATTAATATCCTTTAGATGGTAAAACCATGACCCTATTTACCATGGTCGCCCAACTGATGTTTTTTTGTGATTATGAACCAAACATCTTCAAAACGTCTAATTTGAAATTAATCGATTTAGTAACTATATATGACATGGTAAAGGAAATTAAATGAATTATGATAAGAAAATAAACCTAAAAAAAGTATTTTAAAAAAATAATTGATAGAAGTTTATTTTATATAGGAGTTAAATAATGTATGTGGTGAGTCAGACTAGAGGTAAAAGATTTTTCATTTAAATATTTTTAAAAATATTTTAAAATTTTCTTTTCAAAAATTTTTAACCCATATATATGTTTCTTAAACTATTTCAATAATTTTATTTTTATAATAAAATTATTATTTGAATTCATTTTAAACCATATTTTAAATTCTATATATTGTTTTAAAAAATGTATCTTTTAATAATTTCTATAAGTGTTTTTTAAGTGTGAAAGTAATTTTTTTAACATATGCGGGAAAAGTGAAATTTCCAAACATCAATTTTGTTACTCATTAAGAATATTCCTTTATAAGATTAAATGGTTTTTAAAATAATATTTTATTTCTCATCCTTCTAGTAATTTTTCATTTTAATAGTTTTCAAGGGAAAATATATTTTTATCATTATTTTTAAATGAATCCACAAAGTGATTTTGTATATGTGTTAAAAAATATATTTTATAAGATTTAATGATATAATGGAAAATATCTATGTGTATTGTGAATGTTATTTTCCTTGTAAATTTTTTATATGGATGGGTGAGTCTAATAGAAATCTACTTTACAATTGGTAATGATTTTTTTTATTTGATATTTATGTTGAAATTAACTGAGTATGTTTTTTCATTTGTAAGGGTTATTATAAGGGTTTTATGAATATGATAACCTAAGGCATAAATATGAATATTTTATGTTTGAAAAAAAAATTATGGAAATATTTTGATTTCAAAATGTAAGAAAACAATCTTATGTTATAATAAAATTTATGACCCTTTTTAGGGTGAAAGGTATGATTTTCAAGAAAAAAACATTCATGGGTTGCCATGTTTAATAAGAAAATATCATGATTATGGTATTTAATTCATTATTACTTAAAGGAATTTATTCAAATATTTGGGAAATAAAGCCGATTTCATGAGTATGTAAATGAATATTTAAGATCAAAGTTTATTATGTAAAAGGGAAAATTTTCTTATGGATTTAATAGTTTTTAATAATGGACTAATGGGTTACATTAAATTAAATATCCCTTAATAATATTTCTATGCTCATAAAAAGTTTTCAAATGTCTTTTTTGGGGATTAGGAAAGAGTATAAACTATTTAAATATTTATCTTTCAACATTGGGATTAATTTTAAAATAAATTAATATGTTTAAAATAAAATGGGAGTTTAAATGTAATAATCATGTTTTTGTGGAAAATGGATATTTGGAAGAACTTTCTACTGCTTTTTAATATTTTTATTTGTCAAATTTTTTCATAATTCTGTAAAACTATAAACATAAAGAATCATGGGAATGTAAATAAATTCAATCTTTACTATTAAATTCAAAATTATAGGTACTTAAATGCATGGGTAATTATAGTATCATTTAATATTTGTATTTTGATATAAGATGAAAACAATGAAATTTATGTTTTTGGTGTGGTAACTTGTTTAAAGTATATCATTGATGGTAAGTCATTGGTTGAATGATCAATAAATTATTTTTCACTTATGAGTATAGGAAGCGATATCTTGGGCCTAGTTAACAAAGATGGTAGTACCTCCATTAAATCCATGGTGAGAGTAAAATAAAGGTAAGTCCATATAGTATAGTCATTGAAATAATAAATAAATCATGTAATCATGAGAAAAAAATTTATGTATCCAACTATATGAGATATCATAACTCCAAGAGATTATATTACACAATATAGGTTTATAGGAGGGGATATCATTAGTGTAACTAAACCTTATCTCCTTATGTACCTTATGTATATCTAGACAACACTCCTTGTATGTGAGTACCACTAATACCTATCAATAACAGGGTTTAAATGTTTACAAACTAATCATATTCAAAATTCTGACCAATTATAATGAATTACAGTTTAGGACATGGTGGTCTCTACCGTGGGGTCAGGTAATGTCCAAGTTTGAATGATTAGAAGAAATAAATAAATTAAATATTATTTCAGTTTAAAATAATATTTTTTGGATTTTTTACACATTTTATTCCTCAATTATTAAGATAATACATGAAAAAATATTTTATGAATGAATATTATTATTATGGGTTTGCTAAATATTTGTGGGAGAGTTGAGTCAAGTTAATGACTTGGATATTATCAAATCATATTATTTTAGATGTTTAAATTATCTAAAATAATAATATATTGTTATATAAATGTTCTCTAGGTCATAAATATTATTTTAGATAGTAAATATATTTGGGGGAAGTTAGATATTCAAGATTTAACCCTTCCTATTTAAGCCGAGAGAATCTTAAATTCAGGGGAACTATTAATTATATGATTTTGGGAGAATATATCTCTTATATCCCAAATCCTAGTGTGATAAGGAGTTAATACAAGCACCTGATCCAAGTTCTCGTTACCAGGTTAAAGGAACAATGCTACAATGATCATTGGTACATTGATGTCACGACCCGTCCTCGGGGCCCGTGCCGTGACTACCCCAAGCCCGCCTTCCATAGGCCAGGGGTTGGCGACTAGCACCAAAGGCGTAAATCCCGATAACTGGGAAGGCATTTCCTTTATAAAAGTAAACAAACACGACAGAGTATAAGCGGAAGTAAACACTAAGTACAAAGAGAAGTGCAAAAAGGAAAAAAATGGGCCAGAACACAAACCCAAAAGAAATTACAACTACAACTAAACAAAGTACAACAGAAAAAGACAACAGCTGGTGGGACGGAAGCGGCTCCTGGGTCGTCCTCCTCGGATCCTACCTGAAGGGTAGGTACAGTTGGCACAGCTCCTGGATCGTCCACCACGGATCCTACCTAAAGGGTATGTACAGATAGCCTCCTCCACGCTCTCGTCCGTCAACCTCCTCAGTGAGTCGTCACGTCATGTAGTCCACCTCCGGGTACTGACTCGTCGTGTAGTCCACCTCCAGGTACCGTCCAGTCCTCGAACACTCGGTCGCCGTCAGCACTGCTCGTCGTCTGCAACCAACACAATGAGGTGCGGGCATAGCCCGTGCAGGGGTGAGTATAACGATACTCAGTAGGGACCCCGAGACCCTCAAGGTCTCACTAAAGCGACAAGGATAACCACAAAGAAAATCTCAACAGATAACCTCTACTTAGGTATATGAACATACATATACCTAAGTTATCAAGTAACACATCTCAATCATGAGGAAACACAAGGATTTTGAAATCAATGGATATCCACTACCCAGGTATATGCTCATACATATACCTAAGTTAGCAAGTGACCCATCTCAATCATGAGGTAAACACAAGGTCAAAAGTCTCAGCTCAAACCAGGATTTTCATTATCGAAACCGTAACTGCTGAAGATCTCCATCTCTGGAGTGTACAGTGGTCCTGTCACGACTCCGAGGTACTACTCACTAACATAAGACTGCTGAAGTACTCCTCCTGTCGAGTACCGCGGGTCAGCCACCCTGACACAGTAGTGCTTCCCACCGAGGTATATCACCCAAACACAGTAGTGCACACCACCTAGTAGCCTGCTGAGGTACTCTCCGGACGAGTACCGCGGGTCTGCACTGTCACACTGGTAGTGCTCCGTCCTCCATGGGTCTGCACCTCAGAAAGTAGTGCTCCGTCCACTGGGCTAGTCGACTCACTCCAAGTCAAGTCGGTCAAGCAGTCGTCAGGTCTCAGCTAGTTACACGGTCTCCGTACTCCGCACGCTCGTCACTGGGAGGGTCCGCTCCAAGAGCTACCGGTCGATACTCCATGTATCTCAAAGTCCCACGAAGAAGTATCTCAAAGGACCGCCTCCTCATAGGGGTCTCAACACAACAGACGGCGCGTCAATCGGACGCCCGGTCTGTGAGTTATTAGCATTTTTGTCCTAGGGGCCCGGTTGGTTTCGTGAGCGAACCAAACCCGGTCGTATCTCAACTGTACCTCGAACTCTCATAGGGTATACTCATAGGGACCGTTTCTCAACGAGATCACCAACGCCGCTGACGGTTCGTCAAACAGACGTTCTGTCAGAAAGATATCAGCTTTTATGTTCTAGGGGCCTGGTTGGATTTCGGTGCGATCCAACCCGGCCACTATCCATCTACATCTAATTCTCGGGCAGAGGATTCCAAAAGTTCCGTATCGTCAACAGGAACTCAACGCAACAGACGACGCGTCAATCGGACGCCCGGTCTGAGAGTAATTGGCTTTTCCGTCTCACACCCACCCTGGGAAACTTCCCAGGAGGTCACCCATCCTGATCACTACTCTAGGTCAAGCACGCTTAACTATGGAGTTTTAACCACGTAGGCTCCCGAAAAGAAAGGTGTACCTTGAGTATAGTATACCGAAACGACCGTCTCGATCCAAGGATCGCGTTGCCGCTGACGGTGAGTCGTTTGGAGGCTCGTAGCCCAAGATGCGGGCATTTGACCAAAAGTGGTCTGAAACTGTGGGTTTGGGTCTGGGCCGACCCCCCCCCCCCCCCGTTGGGTCGGCCGAACCGGGTCGACCAGGCCCGACGACCCGGCCCGGCTCGGAAAACCCGGCCCTGCCGGCGGTGCGGGCCGGTGCGGCGGCGCGGTCCGACGCAACGGCGCGGTCCGGCACGGCGGCGCGGACCGGCACGGCGGCACGGCCTGGTAGCAGTTCGGGTGCCACGCGCGGGGGGCAAAGCCCCCCCTCCCCCCCCCCCCCTTTTGAGAACTGTGACCCCTTAATTGGGGCCGCTTTTGAGACCCGGCCGGGGGAAATTAATTCCCCCGGTCTCCACTGCCCGGTCGGCCCGGTGCCGGCCGCCGGTCATCTTGCTCCGCCGCGGCCCGGAATCGGCCGCGGCCTATGCCGTTCGGCGCGATGCGGCGGCATTGCTTCCCTCCGCCGCGGCCCCGCTCCGGTCGCGGCGCCTTTGACATTCTTCAACGCGACGCGACGACGTCGCGTTCTTGGATTTCTTTCCACGGCGCGGCGCGACGGCGCCGCGCATATCTTCCGCAATAAATCGCGTGGTGCGACGGCACCACGTTTTCTCGTATCATCCTCAAGAAACCATCACGAAAACAAAGGAGGAGGGTCGGTCGTGTTTGTGCGGTCCAACCCCCTCGCGTTATTCGATAACAAAAAGGGTTTTAAACCATGATCATCACCATGTTTGTATTCACGAACAATTAAATAAATAAAAACCCTCAATCATCAACCGCTTGATCGGACGATCCGCGGATCAACCCGGTATTGGTTGGTCGGCGCTCGTCGTTTTTTTTTTCTCAAAAGATAAGAGAATTCCAAAATAAATTCCTCTACCTCGGCTTCAAGAACGGAGTTCTTCAACGACCCGCGGAAGACAAGCATCGCAGAGGTCAGGAGTCGTTCCGTCTAGGTTGGTGGGAGAAGAGCTCGGTGAAGTCGAGTCGAGACGTCACCCTCTATATACTTTGTAGGCAGCGGTGCTTCCCTTCCTTACTACGGTTGAAGATGGTCGGAGGTGTTGCTTCACGTTCTTCGGAAACGTGGAACGTTCTTCCTCGAGAGGTTGGTGATCTTCCAAGAGTTCTTCTTCTCTCCTTAGTTCTCCCCACAAGGTTTATGCCAGCCCAAAAAGAAGAATATAATCTCTCTTTTTAATATTGGCAAAATGAATTCAAAAGAATTCTAACACTCAAAATAATTAATTAAGTTGGTTTAATTAATTAATTGCAAAGTGTTGGCAAGAATTTCAAAATATTGAAATTCAAATAAACCATACTTAACTCACCTCATTAATTAATCAAGTTGTCAAATATTAAAGAATGTGAGTTAATGGGGAGTTGGAATGTGAGGGGTTAAGAGGGTTAGGGAGTTTAAGGAATTTGAAAAGGTGGGGGGGTTCGTGTGGGCCCCACCCTTTCAAATATCCACACATGGGAAGTTGGATGGATGTGGGCCCACCACCAACTTCCCATGGGAGAAGTTAACCACTTAACATTGTTAAAATTTGATTTAACAATTTTATTCACTTTTTAATTAAACCCCAAAAATTAACTTCTCCTCCCGCACAAACGCAAATACGGTAAAGGTTCTCTTAAGCGATTACCGGCGTTGCGAGTTCATCGGTGCAATCGGATTTCAATTCCGACCACCGGTTCAAAAGATAGAAAATCACGCTCGCTCGTTCACTGAACGTACCCGAGCCAAACTTCGGAAATTAATTCCGGGCACATCGGGCCTCGAAATCAGGCGCCGTCAGAAACTGCGTTCTTGTAAAATTCCAAAGAAAATTAGAAAAAACTTTCCTTGAAATTTCCGGGTCTTTACATTACTCCCAACTCAGGGCATTACGTCCCCGTAAAGCTTCAACACAAACTAGGGTCACAAAAGCGGTACAGAGCACGCATCTGAGCCTTCCTCTCCCATGTGCTTACCTGGAGGTTCCGTACTGCCAAAGAAAGTGCACCAGAGTAATCGATCATCCTCGTAGGATCTTCTCCTGTCGATCCTCAATCCCCACTGGAATCTCCGTGAAAGACACCCCATCACCATCGTCCAGCTCCTCATGGTCGATGGTATGCGAAGGGTCGAGCACGTATCTCCTCAGTTGAGATACGTGGAAGTCATGGTGCACCTGGTGAAACTGCGGTGAATGGGTCAAGCGGTAAACCACCCCGCCTACCCAGCTGGGGACCTAAGAAGGTCCGATGAACCTCGGAGATAACTTTCCGCCTTGGCCATATCTCCGTAAACCTCGTCGAGGTGAGACCCGTATAAGGACATGATCGTCATCCTCGAACTCCAGAGGTCTCCATTTTCTGTTAGAATTGAAACTCAAAAGGTTGCTCCCACGAGGGTAGGGTTGACTGACTCAAGAGTGATCGGTCGCACCCTCCTGTGAAAGAGTTTGTCCTGTGCTGCCTAGGGTTTTCTTTTCGCCGACCAAGGAAAACCCATCCCGACGTTTGCCTAAAACCGTCAATTTGAGTATGAATAGTTATTGTCATTCCATACTCAAACTAACGTCGTAAGGCCTCGACGCTGCCACCAAGAGATTCCAACCAAAACTCTCGCCTCGAGGGTCTGACCACACCGTCGGCGTAAGTGTGATTATCGAGTCTCCTCCCAAGGTATCTCCAGACGTGAGGGTCAAGTCCACGGCTTACCGGAAACTCTAGGTCTGGAACAAGATTTGTGAAAGCGAGGAATGATTCATATCGACGTCTGTTACTATAGCAGCTAGTAGTGGACACAGACTGTCCATTTAATCATTTCTAGAGCCATTGGGTCACACTCCTTGGCCGCATGCAGACGCATTCTTCCACCGCCCTCCAGCTCCCTGATCTTGGCGGGGATAACTAAGGCGGGTGGTTGTACAATGTTAAGATGTACACCACCTCATGCTGCTCTCCTGGCTCTGCCTCCATGTCTGTTGCTCTGTAGACTCATCTCTCCTTTAAGCTTCCTATTCTTTAACACGCCCGAGTCTCTAAGTCTGGCACTGGTTTCCTGTTTCTTACTGCACTGTGCAGTCTTCATCCTCTCTTGGATGTCCTGGACCTCCTTTAGTCTCACAAGAGCTACTATGATTTCTTCTTTGCCGATAAGAGAAATCTGGTCTCATCTCCTGGATGAACCACATTCGTTTCCTAATACAGTCAATCCTGACATGAATGATGCATTCATTCCATGGATGACGTCGTAAGGCCTTGACGTAACTACTAAGAGATCCAACTGTCACTCTCGCCTCCAAGGGTCGAGTCACACTGTCGGCATCCGTGTGAGGTCACTGGGTCCCCTCCAGTAGAAATCTCGAAAATGAGGGTCAAGTCAACAGTTTAACCGAGACCACTCAGTATCAACCAAACAAAAGGATAGGAAAGAAAACATCTCAAAGATAAGTGTCTTTTTATTATTTCAGCTCATAGTACCAAACACGAATACAACAGCAAAATGGAACTAGAAGTACAAGGGACGTATCCACTAGTTCCTCTCCGGTCCACCTGTTCCCGGAGCTCTACTGACTTATCCACTGCTCGGCTGTTGCTCAAGCACCAGTCGCTAATTCTGTCTCAGTGGCTCCTCCAACACCCGCTGATCAACCGTAAGAGGAGTCAGACAGTCACGTGCCAGTTGACCCTTCCCGCCGCAGGAGTAACACAACTTGCTTCTGGCACGCCTAGCTCTATTCCCACCACGGGTGCCCCGCACCACCGGTCCTAAAACCCGAGATCGTCCAACTGCTAGCCTGGTCCTCCTGGACCTCTGCATCATCTGTCTACTTCCCACAGATGACTCGGTTGCTGATCGAAAAACACGCGGCAAAGGCAGAATCTCCTGTACACACTCGGGGTGTAGAGCTACTGGCAGAAACTCCACCCTGAAGAAGGTCTCGAACTCTTCCCATGTGAAGGTCATCCCATCGTAAAACTGAAACAAGTGGCTCCACCACCTGCCTGCTGCTTCCTAAAGGAGGCTGGCAGCAAAGATCACCATGAAGTCTGTCAGCGTCCCCACTAGCCTGAAGACTCTCACCACAAACTCTAGCCAAACCTCAGTCGCCTGCGGGTCCGTCTCTCCCCGGAACCTGGGTGGCCTCTGGCGCTAGAACTCGTGCAGTGCGCTCAAGCGTCGTGCATCGCCTACTGCTGGGGCTGGTGGCATCGGTGGCCCAACGTATGGTAGTACCGTTGGTGCCTCCGCTGGTGCCTCAACTGCAAGAGGGCCCTGCACTGAAGCCTCATCGCTCGACAGGCTATCAGCACGCACATCCCTCTGGGCTCTAGCTGGTCGTTCGTGAAAATGCATCCTGAAAGAAACATCATGACACGGTCAAACATTTATACCTGGTGAGATGACCTGGTTTGAGCTGTTTTAAGGTAAAACCTTTGAAAACACACACGCAATCTGTGTTTTCGTGCACAAAGTCGGAAATCAGTTGTCAGGGTCCTGGTGTATGGATACGTCGGCTGCCCGCACCAACACTGGACTCCCTAATCTGAAGACCACACTCAGTACCTTTAACACTATTGCTTCACAGAAAGAAAATTTCAGAGTTATAAGTTCTGCAGTAGAACCGACTCCTTTGATACCAATTTGTCACGACCCATCCTCGGGGCCCGTGCCGTGACTACCCCAAGCCCGCCTTCCATAGGCCAGGGGCTGGCGACTAGCACCAAAGGCACAAATCCCAATAAATGGGAAGGCATTGCCTTTATAAAAGTAAACAAACACGACAGAGTATAAGAGGAAGTAAACACTAAGTACAAAGAGAAGTGCAAAAAGGAAAAAAATGGGCCAGAAGACAAACCCAAAAGAAAGTACAACTACAACTGAACAAAGTACAACAGAAAAATACAACAGCTGGTGGGACGGAAGCGGCTCCTGGGTCGTCCTCCTCGGATCCTACCTGAAGGGTAGGTACAGTTGGCGCAGCTCCTGGATCGTCCACCATGGATCCTACCTGAAGGGTAGGTACAGATAGCCTCCTTCACGCTATCGTCCTTCAACCTCCTCAGTGAGTCGTCACGTCATGTAGTACACCTCCGGGTACTGACTCGTCATGTAGTCCACCTCCGGGTACCGTCCAGTCCTCGAACACTCGGCCTCCGTCAGCACTGCCCGTCGTTTGCAACCAACACAACAAGGTGCGGGCATAGCCCGTGCATGGGTGAGTATAACGATACTCAGTAGGGACCCCGAGACCCTCAAGGTCCCACTAAACCGACAAGGATAACCACAAAGAAAATCTCAACAGATAACCTCTACATAGGTATATGCCCATACATATACCTAAGTTATAAAGTAACACATCTCAATCATGAGGAAACACAAGGATTGTGAAATCAACGGATATCCACTACCCCGGTATATGCTCATACATATACCTAAGTTAGCAAGTGACCCATCTCAATCATGAGGTAAACACAAGGTCAAAAGTCTCAGCTCAAACTAGGATTTTCATTATCGAAACTGTAACTGCTGAAGAGCTCCATCTCTGGAGTGTACAGTGGTCCTGTCACAACTCTGAGGTACTGCTCACTAACCTAAGACTACTGAAGTACTCCTCCTGTCGAGTACCGCGGGTCAGCCACCCAGACACAATAGTGCTTCCCGCCGAGGTATATCACCCAAACACAGTAGTGCACACCACCTAGTAGTCCGCTGAGGTACTCTCCGAACGAGTATCGCGGGTCTGCACTGTCACACAGGTAGTGCTCCGTCCGACATGGGTCTGCACCTCAGAAAGTAGTGCTCCGTCCACTGGGCTAGTCGACTCACTCCAAGTCGAGTCGGTCAAGCAGTCTTCAGGCCTCAGCCAGTTACATGGTCTCCGTACTCTGCACGCTCGTCACTGGGAGGGTCCGCTCCACGAGCTACAGGTCGATACTCCATGTATCTCAAATTCCCACGAAAAAAGTATCTCAAAGGACGGCCTCGTCATAGGGGTCTCAGCACAACAGACGGCGCGTCAATCAGACGCTCGGTCTGTGAGTTATTAGCCTTTTCGTCCTAGGGGCCCGGTTGGTTTCGTGAGCGAACCAAACCCGGCCGTATCTCAACTGTACCCCGAACTCTCATAAGGTATACTCATAGGGACCGTTTCTCAACGAGATCACCAACGCCGCTGACGGTTCGTCAAACGGACGTTCTGTCAGAAAGATCTCAGCTTTTCCATTCCAGGGGCCCGGTTGGATTTCGTTGCGATCCAACCCGGCCACTATCCATCTACATCTAATTCTCGGGCGGAGGATGCCAAAAGTTCTGTATCATCAACAGGAACTCAACGCAATAGACGACGCGTCAATCGGACGCCCGGTCTGAGAGTTATTGGCTTTTCCGTCTCACACTCACCCTGGGAAACTTCCCAGGAGGTCACCCATCCTGATCACTACTCTAGGCCAAGCACGCTTAACTATGGAGTTTTAACCACTTAGGCTCCCGAAAAGGAAGGTGTACCTTGAGTATAGTATACCGAAATGACCGTCTCGATCCAAGGATCGCGTTGCCGCTGACGGCGAGTCGTTTGGAGGCTCGTAGCCCAAGATACGGGCATTTGACCAAAAGTGGTCCGAAACTGGGGGTTTGGGCATGGGCCGACCCGGGCCGACCCCCCCTTGGGTCGGCCGAACCGGGTCGACCCGCCCCGGGCGGGGACCCGGCACGACGACCCGGCCTGGCCCGGACGGCGGCGCGGCGGCGCTGGCCGCTATGGCGGCGCGGGCCGCTATGGCGGCGCGGCGGCGCGGTCCGGCGCGGTGGCGCGGACCGGCACGGCGGCGCGGACCGGCACGGCTGCGCGGCCTGGGCGCAGTTCGGGTGCCGCGCGCGGCGGGCAAAGCCCCCCCCCCCCCCCCTTTGAGAACCGCGGCCCCTTAATTGGGGCCTCTTTTGAGACCCGGCCGGGGGAAATTAATTCCCCCGGTCTCCACTGCACGGCCGGCCCGCACTGGCCGGCCGATTTCGCCAGTAAGGACTGGCGACGGCCGGTCCTTCCTTCGCCGACACCGGCCGCCCGGTGCCGGCCGCCGGTCATCTTGCTCCTCCGCGGCCCGAAACCGGCCGCGGCCTATGCCGTTCGGCGCGATGAGGCGGCATCGCTTCCCTCCGCCGCGGCCCCGCTCCGGCCGCGGCGCCTTTGACTTTCTTCGACGCGACGTGATGGCGTCGCGTTCTTGGATTTCTTTCCACGGCGCAGCGTAACGGTGTCGCGCGTATCTTCCGCAATAAATCGCGTGGTGTGACGGCACCACGTTTTCTCGTATCTTCCTCAAGAAACCATCACGAAAACAAAGGAGGAGGGTCGGTCGTGTTTGTGTGGTCCGACCCCCTCGCGTTATTCAATAACAAAAAGTGTTTTTAACCATGATTATCACCATGTTTGTATTCACGAACAATTAAATAAATAGAAACCCTCAATCATCAACCGCTTGATCGGACGATCCGCGGATCAACCCGGTATTGGTTGGTCGGCGCTAGTCGTTTTTTTCTCAAAAGATAAGAGAATTCCAAAATAAATTCGCCTACCTCGGCTTCAAGAACGGAGTTCTTCAACGACCCGCGGAAGACAAGCGTCGCGGAGGTCGAGCGTCGTTCCGTCTAGGTTGGTGGGAGAAGAGCTCGGTGAAGTCAAGCCGAGACGTCACCCTCTGTATACTTTGTAGGCGGCGGTGCTTCCCTTCCTTACTACGGTTGAAGATGGTCGGAGGTGTTGCTTCACGTTCTTCGGAAACGTGGAACGTTCTTCCTCGAGAGGTTGGTGATCTTCCAAGAGTTCTTCTCCTCTCCTTAGTTCTCCCCACAAGGTTTATGCCAACCCAAAAAGAAGAATATAATCTCTCTTTTTAATGTTGGAAAAATGAATTCAAAAGAATTCAAACACTCAAAATAATTAATTAAGTTGGTTTAATTAATTAATTTCAAAGTGTTGGAAAGAATTTCAAAAGATTGAAATTCAAATAAACCATACTTAACTCACCTCATTAATTAATCAAGTTGTCAAATATTAAAGAATGTGAGTTAATGAAGAGTTGGAATGTGAGGGGTTAGGAGGGTTAGGGAGTTTAAGGAATTTGAAAAGGTGGGGGGGTTCATGTGGGTCCCACCCTTTCAAATATCCACACATGGGAAGTTGGATGGTTGTGGGCCCACCACCAACTTCCCATGGGAGAAGTTAACCACTTAACATTGTTAAAATTTGATTTAACAATTTTATTCACTTATTAATTAAACCCCAAAAATTAACTCCTCCTCCCGCACAAACGCAACTACGGTAAATGTTCTCTTAAGCGATTACCGGTGTTGCGAGTTCATCGGTGCAATTGGATTTCAATTCCGACCACCGGTTCAAAAGATAGAAATTCCCGCTCGCTCGTTCACTGAACGTACCCGAGCCAAACTTCGGAAATTAATTCCGGGCACACCGGGCCTCGGAATCAGGCGCCGTCAGAAACTGCGTTCTTGTAAAATTCCAAAGAAAATTAGAAAAAAATTTCCTTGAAATTTCCGGGTCTTTACAATTGAAGGCTTTAATGACCCTTTGTTCTTGCACCTGAAAATTGATTATTGATGAACCATATGACTTCAAATGTTTTTGGGGATGATCTAGAGGGTTATGAATTCATATCCTTTAACTTATGATCACCAAAAATGATATAACTATAACAAACCATCCTAGATTAACCTAACATGTCACCCAAACAAGCTCTCTATAAGGCCAAAATTGAATTCTCGATCACCACGAGATGGTGATAAGTACATGGGTATCAATATACATATCCATGGGAATTATTTTAGACTAAAATCATAATACAACATGTCCCATGTATACCATGATAAGATAAATAATCATATTACATCAAGGAACAATGTGTATATAACCATGATACATAACAAAATAAAGTCGATGGACGGTCTTGGAAACAAACCAAAACCATGTCTCCACGTGACTGTCTATCATCGCCATCCTAAAACACCAGTAATAAACACAACGAATATAAGTATTCAAGATGCATGAAAACCTTCACGATACTTTTATTCTATAAACCCAAGCCTGTATATTCCCAAATTTATATTTGGGGTGTGAGGAAAATGCCTAGTGGGATACTTCCATGAATGTATACAATGTTTCTCCCAATGAAACCATTAGTTCTATATTTAAAATAAAACATCTTTTATTAATATATTTCATTTAGGAATATCACTCATAAAACAACATTTTGTTTCCTTCAAAACATACAACATTTTAATAAAACAATAATATGGAAAATGAACATGAAGATTAATAGAAGGAAATAATAAAACCATCCATAAGATAAACAATGTTTGCTTCCAAGAATAAAACATCAGACTCGTGAGTAAAACCAAGAATGATTCACAAAGAAAAAATTATATATATCCTATAGGAATACATAACTATAACACAAAGGAACATTATCCATTTAAAATTTCAATTCTATGATATCGAGTCCTGCCATAGTTAATCAGTATCACAACCATAATCTCTATTGGTTCCACACTAACTAAGGTTTGAATATTCTTATAACTAAATATACCCAAGGTTACCATATGATATGTTTTCACAAAACAATAAAGTAAACCATTCTCATAGTTTAATAAATAATTTCTACAAGTAAATAATTACTACTCCCATACTTAAGAAACCATTTTAGAGTTAAAACCATATTTGATTCATTTCATCAAACACATGGAGTGTGTAAAATTATTTTTTAAGAAACCCCTCTTTGAAACCATTTTACATTCCACTAATGATACAATTACACAAAAAAATACCTCATAAATATAAAATAAATCTTTATTATAATCAAAACCAATGTGAAACTCAAGAATAGTAAGGTATTCCATCAGAAAAAACCACTATATAAAGACACCTACCTCGCCAATAGAGGAAACTTAGATGCCTTAAAATAGTGATTGAAAATGAAAATTTTGGGTCATATCAATACTATATCAATAAGAAAAATCAAGAATTATCCATCCAAACATCTAGATCCAACCATGAAATCCCTTAATAGTTTCAACACTTAAAGGGTAAGAGAGGTTAAGGAGAGATCAAGAAAGAAGAGTAAAACCAGTGGATATTGTAACATAACTCAAAGATATAAACTGAGAATGAATAATAATTACCAAAGAAAAATAGAGATAAACTCTGAGAACATTAATAAATGGCTATGTAAATTTAATGATAGATTTTGGTGAGACTTGGGTTTAAATGAGAAAGGGTATTTAGTTAATATTCCATTTTAATGAAATTTGTATGGGTCTCACTGTTAGACAAACCATGAACTAACCATTCGATCCATTTTTCACCTTGAAAACCAAATGCATTAATTAACTAGGAAATCCACATTGTTATTCAAACCATTCATAAGCTTTGCAACTGCCTCTGAACATAAACCCAACCTCACGTATGGTTCTACAAACTATTCTCAAACCATACAAAACACCACTAAAATCAAAAAATCCATGTAGTATGGTTATCACACATTTATTACTAATAGTACATAGACCATGAACTAATCCTATTTCTCCAAAAACTCTAAAATCTTGACCCCTGACTCCTAAAAATATTCATAACTATAAGAGAAAGTAAAAAATCTAAAAATAAAACATGAATATAAACCACAGGGTGTCACCATTATCCCAACCATTCCACTTCCTATACCCAAAAATCACTCAAGATTATAGATGCACAAATATATAAGTCCACTACCGCATCATTAGTGCTTCAAACGTCCACATATCCTAATTATTCCATCTACAATTCCAAATTACATAAACTAATGGAATCATTTTACTATGTAGTAACTTATTATTAAGATACATAAACTAAAATGGATTCTTAACCACTGAGGTTTTCGGATTAAGATCAACATCTTCCCATTCTAACATGTGAGAAGAGTTTTTATTTAACCTCCTTAGTTGGGGAATATGAAACACATCAAGAATCAACATCAAGTGAGATGATAAGTCCAACCGATATTCCACTTTTCCAAGATGTTTGATAATATTGAAAGGAGCAATAGACCTGAGTGGTATATTGCCCTGTCTTCCCAAACGATGATATAAAAAACATGTAAAAACCATGAGAAATACCTGATCACCAACCACAAACTTCAATAAGTGAATTTGATGGTCTACACTGGATTTATGGTTACTCTGAGCTATCACTAATATCTTTCTTATATATTATACTTTCTCTATTTTCTCTTGATAAATACTTGTCTCAATAAAATACCATTCACCCAAATCCATCCAATATAATTGATATTTACATCATTGTCTATACATAACTTCAATCATACATTCCCAAAGCATATCCTTAATAATTTGAATGGTGTTCTTAGTATGTCCATCCATCAGAGGGTGATACATCATTCTTAACTACAAATGCGTACCTATTTCCTGTTATAAATCATTCCAAATAATATATATATATATATAACAAAAATATATATTAGAAACAATATTAAATGGAAGTTCATGGAGCTTCATGATCTCTCACACATACATGTTTCTGATCTATTCCACCCCCATCTTCTTATTAATAAAAATAAAATGATCTAAGTTCATGAGTCAATTAATGATCACCCAAATAACATATTTCCTGCTAGGATTCCATAGTAAAATGACTATAAATTCCATTTATATATCATCCCACTTTCATTTTGGAATGGGTAAAGGATACAACAAACTGATAGGTCTCTAGTGACCCAACTTAATCTTCTATAAAGAAAGGAATCATGATAAAAAGTAAGTAATCGACCGCCTCAACCTCAAATACTAATAAAAATTCCTATAATCATGATACATCATAGTATATAAATGGTGTATGGACCATTTATATTTATTTACTCTATACATCAACTCTTTTCTAAAAGTTATTATAATAGCCAATCATCCTTGAAAATGAAAAACGCCATTAGGATACCAAGACCAGTCAACTGAGGTCTCCCCACCATAAAGGATTTCACTAAAATACTTCCAATTATTGTATGTTTCTTGTCCAACTTGAATTTGATCATCAAATAAAGAATAATATTTCACACAATCTAAGCACACATACTCATCTTTTTCTTCTACATCCAAGAACATCTTAGTATACAAACTCATCAAAGATTATTTTTCCATTAATTCCTTTGAGGCTTGAGTTGGTAACTCCCTACTCAATACATCTTTGACCACATTCCATTTTTTCAGGTGTGACTACAATATCAATATCAAAATTATAAAGATAATCAAACCATTATATATTTCATAGGTTTATATCCATATGGGTAAAAATATATTCCTAGCTCTTATGATTAAAATATAGAGTAAACCACTCTCCAAAGAGATAGTTATTCTAATTCATGAGATAATTAATCACCGCATCCAAGTTGATATTATAGGTAATATAATTCTTATCATGAGGTCATAGTTTCTAAGAGATGTAAACCACAAGGTGTTTCCCTTTCATCAAAACACATCATAATCCCATACCTGAGGCGTCGTAAAAAAATCATAACCCAAAAATAATTATGTAAGAACCAAAATAGAAGATGAAGTCAATCTTAACTTCAGTTCCTCAAATACTATTTGACACTTATTATTTCATTCAAACTTAATACCCTTCTAGTTAAACTCTATTATAGGAGATGCAAGCTTGGAGAAATCTTGGATGAAGTGCCTATAATAACTAGACCAACCAAATAAGCTTCATATATCAAACAAATTCATTGGTTTATCCAAAGGAATCATTTCCTGAATCATTTTAGGATCCACAGATATTACCCTTTTAGATGTATCATGTCCTAGAAATGTCACCTCATGGATCCAAAATTGAAATTTATAAATATTCCCATATAAATGATGTTCTTTCAAATTTCTAATAACTGACTCTAAATGATCCTTGTTTTCTTCCTATATCTTGGAAAATGCTAATATATCATCTATAAAAACAACCATGAAAGATTCCAAGAACCGATGAAATATCTGATTCATCAAAATCCACAAACACTATAGGAGAATTAGTAAGACCAAATGGAATAACCAAATACTTATTCTTCCAATACCTAATCATAAATATTATTTTAGGAATATCCTTCTCTCAAACAATTAGTTACAGTACCCCATTCTCACATAAATATTATAAAACTAATGGTATCCCTTAAGTGGATCAAATAGATCATCAATACTAGGAAAATGATATTTTTTCTAAATCATCAACTGATTAAGATTTTGATAATCAAAATAAATTTTGAGGATCCTATATTCCTTATTTTCGAAGAGAATGGGTGAAGACCAAGGTGACACACTCATTTGAATACCAAATTCTCAATGTCCTCAAGATAAACATTATGTTCCTTCAGCTCAATAGGTTCCATATAGTAAAATAGAAATGATATGGTATTCATCCCTAAGAGGAGGTCAATAGTAAACTCAATCTCTCTCTTGGGTAGTAACCCAAAAATCATCAATAAATGACTCATGGTACTCATTAAATAATATGAAAATTGATCAATTAAATTTTAGTTGATGACATCAGGAAACATCTCTGACAATTAGCTTGAGATCATTTTCACCTTAGGAATAATAAGCTCCAATCTCCTAGATCAAGTATCCCACTCACCTTGAAATATGTGAGTAACCCCATAAATATATAAAAGTACAACCAAAAAATGATAAAAATTGATTTGGGACTCAAAAATAACCATCTAATAAATTTCAATGATGAGTTATATGATATCAAGATAAATAACCCAGAAATCCCAGACAACCTCATTGTTGTTGATCAAAAATAGAAACTCAAAACATTTAAAACCTTGTGCCATACTCCTTCGCAAAGGAGTGGAAAGATCCATCACAAATGAAATAAGCACTAAGCACTATTACAAAATAGACCTTTCACAGCACTGGACTTTTAAGCACTTGAAAAATTCACTGATAAAGGTTCCCTTTATTAGTGCTAAAAAGTGATGATAAAATGTACCCTTTATTAGTGTTTTTTAGCACTAATAAGGATAAACTTTTTCAGCACTTTTTTCACTAATTAAAGATACCCTTTATCAGCATTGATAAAGGTTACCCTTTATCTGCACTTTATTTTTAGAATTGATAAATGCTATCCTTTATTAGTACTTTTTTAATGCTGATAAAGGTTTGGAATAAAATGAAATAATTAAACAAATAAATATTAAAAATGAGTAAATAAGAAAAATATTAAACTTTCTTTTTGTAAAATAATTAATGATAAAAATAAATAAATTTATTATACATATATATAAATTATAAATATTAATAAATAGTATATTATATATATATATATATACATGTAAATTGAATAAAATAAAATCATTAAATAAATAAAAACTAAAAATGAGTAAATTAAGGAAAATAATAAACATTTTATTAATTAAATAATTATTAATAAAGATGAATAGATTTAATGGATATATATATAGATAATATGTAACCTCCCCAACTTGGAAGCCATTAATCAGTTCCCCGAGTCGAGTCTCCAGGTGACATCAAGAACACCTCCCCATATGCCATAGGTTGTTGACTAGAATTGAGGGTATAAATAAACACGTGGGGCAAATATACCATATTCATCAATGTCTTCCATAGAAAATAACAATAAATAATAAATTAAACAACAACAATTACCAAAAAAACATGCATTACCAACCATTTTCCCAAAACTGGGTACAGACCAAAACCAAACAATTAATATATCATGTCATGATAACAATTCCAAAACTGAAGGTAACATAAAATAATGACCAATGGAAACATCCCCAAATGGGTCCTAACTCCAAGTCCAAATCCTCATCTATAGGCATCCCAATTCCAACTCAACTCCCTAGCATAGCGCCTTTTCCATTATCATGTTCTGTAACTATAAAATCTACTTGGGTAACCAATGGAATCCCAAGAAGAGTGTGAGTATGACTCAGTATGCCACTACAAATGGTGTCTACAAAATATCCAATCTAAATAGATAGTTCATTTGACTACTAAGTAAATGACAAGATAATAAAATCATAAGTCATGCATCATTTGTTAATAATATTTACTTTAACCATTTTCATCATTTGTTCTATTTTAATCACTAAATACATTTTCATTAGGAAATAAATTTTCATCACTAAATTCATGGGTTGGCTATTTACATAATTTTTATTTCGTCCAATGCTGGTCAAATACTATTCATAAGGGAATATGTAAAATTTCCTAACTCACTAGGTAAAACCGTTCACAATCAAATTATATCACACTTACATTGGAGCATCATTATAGGTAGTCTCATCTAATGGAACCATTAGAGGAATAGAGCCTCAGTCTAACTCCCTTACTCATGTATTCTAGGGGTGGGGTTTAGAGCCTTAGTCCAACCTAACCCATGGTCATAAAACTGCATGACAATACCCCAAATATAACCAAAACTTGTGCACATGATTATTTATCCATTAACTACATAAACCACATCATAAATCATGGATAAAAATAAACATAACATTCTGATTTTATAATTCATTCAATATATATATCATGTTCATGCCTCAAATCAACAGCACATTTACCATTTTCATTGCATAACCCATTTAACCCATTTATATTTTTTACATCTTAGCACATTTATCATAATCAACAATTCTCATTCAATAGATTGTTTAAAATTTTCATCAATTTCCTCACATTAACCAATTCAACCCATTCATAAATTCTTTTTCTTTAGTCAATTTATGCGTTTCCATTATAATTTCGTAAGCCACGTGACCTATTAACATTAATCCATTTAACCCTTTTTAAACTCATGTCAAACATTCTCTTATGCCTTTTCCATCAACTAGAAACAACTACCATTGGTTCCTATTATTAATTTCAACTAACATGTCAATATAATTATCATGGGATTTATTTCAACATAAAGTCACTCTATGCTTAACATTGCAATTTTCCATGTTTTGGAAAACTTAGTGCACCCCATAGGTGGCCCTAAACCAGTCAAATAAATCTAAATGATTTCCACGGGGATCATTAGGGGTCTAAATCATCATTTGGCCAACCATTTTATCAAATCATACAAAAGAAATCAAATTCACATCAAGAGGGAAGTAATAAAACAACCACACATGAACAAATTGATAATAAAACTATAGAAATAACTTGTAGACCACCTACCTCAAAACAAAATATGAACGAACACTTAACCTTATCCATAGATCTAGATTAAAGAATGCTTGTAATCCTTAACCTAAGATCCACTTTAAAAGGAGGGTTTTAGACGTTCAGAAAAAGAAAAATGAAACCACGTTCCCTAACTCATAAAAAAGGAGTGTTAGACTCACATGAAGCTTCAATCTGCAACAAATGGAACTCCAAATGGCCTAGAATCGAAGTCGATTGACCCTTGGGAATATTTGGGGGTTTAGGTTCGTCACAATGGCTATAGGAAAAATATATGGGGAGAAAATTGGGTGAGGAACTTAAAATCACTAGGGGGAATGATAAATTCTCACTTTTTGATGGAGTGCTTGGTTTGGCCGCATGGTTTTCCAAACCATGTGCCAACTGTGTGTTATTATCTATTCAAGAGGGATCCATGTCGCCCGGTTTGACAAACCATGCACCAACCAAGCGGAATGCCTCTATCCAAGTCTTTATGGTTTGGCTTTCCCCCAACATGATTTTTCTAAATTGTGCACCCCCTCCTTCTGTCTAGAACAGTTTGGGGGCACTGTTATCTCAAACCATGCACCAACTGTGCAACATGCACTGGATGTCTAAATTTACTTTTCTTTCAAGTCCTAAAACCCCAAAATACCCTCGAACCTTCTCATACATCTATAAACATTATATTAAAAAAAGAAGATATTTAAACCAAAATTTAAACAAGTACATACCTCTAAAAGTCTGGGATCTTATAACCTCCACACGATATAATAGGTCGTCCTTGATCTACACTTCCAATCATCACTCAGCTTCCAAATAAAAGAGACTAGCCCACTAGACCTACACATCCAACTCCTTTTCCCGAGTTTCTTCATGAACATTACCATGCTTCTCAAGTTGTGAATATTAAAGACATTATGCATACCACTATACCACTATGGAATATCTAATCAGTACACCACTAGTCTAATCATCTCCAAAATATAAAACTGTCCCACATACTCATGTGCCAACTTGCCCTATTTCAAACTCTGTTGTTGACCCAAGCTTGGTGACACCTGAAGAAACACATAATAACCTACCATAAACTCAATAGGTCTAAAATTATAATCTGCATATGAATTTTTTCTACTCTAAGTTGTTTTTATTTTATTTTGGATCAACAGAATCTATTCTGACGTCTCCAGCATGAGACTTGGTCCAAACAACTCTGACTCCCCAGCCTCTAACCAACACAACAGATATCTACATGGTCTACCATAGAGCTCCTCAAACAGTACCATCTAAATCGTACTCTGTTTACTATTGTTGTAAGAAAAATCAAAGAGTGACAAATTCATTTACCATAATCCACCAAAATCCAGAACATGAGCCCTCAACTTGTCCTCTTGTACCTAAATAATATTCTCTGACTTCTCGTCCATCTGCAGGTGGAAGTCATACTCAAAAACACTTGGGTACTAGGAGCCTTCTATAATCCCTGCTATAAGGGTAATGTAAAACATAGGTCACAATCCAAAACTATAGTCCTCATTACCCCCATGAAACCTCACTACCTCTCAAACATACAACTCACCCAACTAATCCATGGTGGAAGTCTCTCCAATTGGTAAGAAATGAGCCACCTTATTCAACTGATCCACAACAACCCAAATTACAGCATACATTCGAGGAATTGTTAGGATACCCACCAAAAAATCCATCATTATTTTATAGAATTTTCATTCTAGAATGGGAAATGTCTATAACAAACCACCTAGATGATAATGATCAACATTCACCTTCTGGAAGGTAAGGCATCGCGCTATGAAACCTGCTACCTTCTTCTTCATCCTTGGCCACCAATACTTCCTAAGAAGATCACGATGAATTTGTTTCAATCCAAGATTCACTTTCCAATTTGATTCAGGAAACTCAAACATCATCGCTTCCTGAAACCATAATAACACAACAAAACAAACACGGACATAAATGATGCCATCCCCGCCAATAACCCAATCAGAAGGTGACTCCCCACCTTTAAGACTTTCCCTTGAAGCTAAGCATTCTGGATCCTAATGCAGACTTTCCATGATCTAGCTCATAAGTGAGGAATCAACTTCCAATGATGCAAGGGTCATCTACCCTTGACCATCTTCCACCTGCAGATGCATCTCAACAAACATCATCATCATCCTCCACTCATAACTAGATTCTTGAATAGCCTAATTTTGAGTCTTCTAGATCAAATAATATATAATGTTGTTTCCCTTTACTTTTGTATAAACTAGATAAAAATAAAATTATTTCATGTACTCAACCCATATTTACTGCCGAATATTCAAATCACGTTGGTAGAAAATGTATTTAAGGTTCTTATGGTTGGTATACACTATGAACTGTTCTCCCAATAAGTAGTGTCTCCAACACTTCAATTCATATACCACCGTGACCAATACAAGATCATGTGTATGATAGTTTATTTCACGAGGCCTCAACTTTTATGAACCATATGTGACAACCTGATCTTCTTGCATTAACGCAATCATGACCCGACCCAACGGGGCCCGATCTGTAACTCCCCAAGCCCACCTCCATAGGCCAGGGGCTGGTGACCAGTGCCGAGTTGGATATCACACACAAGGAGGCCTTATCCTAAAGTACTTGTACACATGCACCCACATACACCTCCATGCAATAGTTCAGATATATATATATATATAACCTACAAACTATAATGCATGCATACATATATCCCAAAACAGAGTACAAAAGAAGTAAAAAAAGGGAAAATACAGTGCCCACCAAAAGAAATATGAAAAAGCACCCAACCTTCTCTAAAGGAGGGGATCACTATAAAACATCCTCCAGTAATCTCCTCATCCAAGCTTCGGTGAAAACCCTAGTCAGTCTAGCTATTATGCTCTACTAGCTCCAGGTCCAACTGGGAATTCATCAAAGAATCTATGGTCTTCACAACACACAAGACATGTGTGGGAAAAGTCCGTGCAAGGGTGAGTATAAGAATACTCAGTAGGCAGCCTAAAAACCTCAAACCAAAATGTGAGTAAATGATAGGCATCAGTTAACTTGACCCATCCTGAGGGAACCCAATGAGAGAGAAACTCCATCTCGAGACCTTCCTCAGCTATACCCGAATAGTAAGCTCGACATCCCTATCATTTCAAAGAAACAACACATGCCACAAGGAATCCTAGATCACACCCATATATAATCAGCTACAAGTATTATGGTCCTAAATATAGACTATTCGCATTAAAAATCTATGGGTTCCAATGAAACACTCTCAATTATCTCATGAGGCACTAACCTCATAGACAACAAAAAAAATCCAATCTGTCCCTGATAAATCTCAAGATGAAAATGGGGAAGTATCGACAAATCAAAGTCGATGAGACAATGTCACCATCCCATATGGAAGTCCACTGAGAGATGACATGCCATCGATAAAAAGAGAACAAACATCACACTCATCCATCCCTCGTGATACCAGTCTGTGTGGGTACACTAGATGGAGAGCGTCATTGAATAAGTCACCCAGTGACTAAACTAACCCAACTCCTCAGGTAGAGGATCCCACCCAGGGTCCATTGGGGGACACAAAACCTCATCTGAAAACACCAAAAACATAAATGGGTACCGTGTAACAATCCAAATTTGGAACAACTCACCAAGAAGAGGATCAACACCCTTGTAGAGTTGGTCACACTGATTCTGAGAACTCTATCGAGCAAAACACCACGATAGATTATAGGAGAAAGACAATAATATTGATACACAGATAGGTAGTCTGTGCCCAAGGATCATTAGGGATACATACATTACAAGAACATCCAGGGTATATGATCATTTCCCGAGTAAATATTGGTTATTCCGACACCAAAAAACCTACCCTAGAAACACGAAGGTATGTGAGGATCGTGTTGGGCCTCTCGGGGTGACACATGCTCCAAATCCACTGAGTCTTCTATTGAAGCGAAATGAGAAAACTCACTCCACAAAGTGGGAAAGCAGCCACATTGCACGTACACAAAGCAACTGAAGAGGGGTCACAGACCGTTGAAGGTGATTTGATACCGAAAACCCCCGTAATAACCGAAGAGGGCTCATAGTCTAGTGAAGAGGACATGATACCAAAAACCTTTATAGTGAAAGGAATAGTGGAACCCACTCAACCCAACTAGTCGTAACATCACCATCCAAGACTAGGGGTAACCGCTCAACCCAGATATTAGTAACATCGCCAATGAGACTGGAGGGTCCCACAAAACCTCATTCGTCAACATCGCCAACCCAAGTGACCCACAAGACATATCTTGTAGACCATGTCTCTTAGTCCCAAATCGTGGATACCATCACATTCTACATGGAAAAACATGCCGGATAGGATATTTACTCACCCAAAATGGAAAACCCGTGAAACAATTACTATTCACCACAATGAGTCATCATGGGGCCCATGCTTTGATCCCAGAATATATCAAATGGATCACACTATTGAGATCCTCTTAGAAAACCACATGGGATTGACTAATCATTCATCCAAAATAGAAACTTGGTGAAAAAGTCACATTTCACCCCAAAATCCAAAACTGTACCTCATGGGTCCCGCTCTATGATTTCGGTTTAAGCACCCAATATCTATATTGAAACATCTGCCTTAAATTCAGGGTATCAACGCCATCGACAGTGCAAAAATCAGATGTCAGACACATAATATACATCCAATTCAAGGACCTCTAAATAATAATAAATATATTATTATTATTAATGTTAATATTATTATTATTATTAATGTATGTTACATGCCACCAATCATCAAGCCTGCCTCAAAAAGTATTCAAAGTGTCCTCAAAAGGTCCATCTTTAGGAAAGGGCCATGTTTCCAGATAAGGTCTATAAAACAGACCCCTGGTTCACGATATATGGGGTTTTTAATTATCATCCCGGATCAAACCACCTAGACTGGACCAAACCACCTAAATTGTCCTGCTATGTCACCAAATAGCCTCTGTCGGCTCCTGGTCATGCCTTCGCCCGGTGCTCCACACCACCATCCTAGACCACCACACTGTCACCCACCAGTCGGCCTCCACCGCGTGGCCACCAGTGTTCATTGTGCCACTATGACCTCCGGCCCACTCCATCGAAAACCACTGTCTTCCATCCCTAGAACCTACCGGAACCACCCCTCACTGTCACCACCTTCAGCGGAAAACTAAGAACAATATGGTGGTCCAAAAATTAATTCATTTCAAGTTATGAAAACCTCAGAACCTGATCTATACAGATAGGGCCTCTAAACAACGATCCAACATCAAAAATGAAGCATTAACGGGGATGGGGCTTAAAACTCAAAATCATCTACTTCTTGGCGGATCACTGAATCTTATGGTGAATAATGGTGTCTATAATGTGATGAAGCTCAATCTACCAACGATTGGCATCAAAAACGGAAACTTGTGGCACTATGGCTCATCTAAGGAAATGGGTTGAGGGGGTTACTGCTTTGCCTGTGCACGTGGAGGGAGGATGTGGATGAGGATTTTTGTTTTAATTATGTTAAAAAAAATCCTCTTAACACCCCATCATCAACACCGGATTCTTACCTGGCACCCGATGCTGAAAAAACTATGTCGTACCTAGGGTAAACACAGTGCTCTAGACTCAACTGTGATATCAGAAATTCGATCTAAGACACTTTTCAAGAGTTATTTGTGGAAAAGTCCAAAATAAATTAATTTATTTTATTTACAGAAACTCCCAAGATAACTTTTTATACATAATCCCCACATCGACAAAACGTATACCCCACCTAGGGTAAATGGAACACTCTGGACGCAACCATGTCCTCAGATTTCTGATTTGAGTTACCTTTTGAAAGATAGCCCTTTTTTTCTATGTGCATAGTATAAAATTTTTTAATATTTTTATAAAATATTATTACGAGCACCCCAAGACATATAATTGAATTCCATCTCTACACCTAACTCTATAATTATTCTTAGTAATATTTGAAAGTCTAACTGGGAAAAACCCGAGTCGCTACATCCTCCAGACCTTAAGGCTTTTCATCCCTGAAAACTAAAAGCCTTAGAACAAGGGCAAGGACCTGAGCTCTCCACTGGGACTCCCACACCAGCAAGCTCACCAAAGGTTCCTATGTTGTAACAAACAGACACATGAAATAACAACAACACCAGTAAATGAAGAGAGAGTTTATAAACCTTAGAGGTATCCTTCCTCTCCAGCTAACACTCTAAACTCTCAATGAGATCCAACCAAACACAATACATCATCACCAAATGCACAATGTTACCCTATTCAGTTTACATACACATCTAACGAGCCCTAAAAACCCTCAAACAGCTTTTAAAGGTCTATTCTAACACCAACAGGATGCCAAGGAAAATACCACCTCCGCACCACGTCTCACCCCATGACTGGTGGCCAACGCCCAAACCTCAGAAGGTTGACGCACTCCTCACCTTAAGGAAATTCCATCGAGAATGTGCCCTCTGGATATCCCGTCATACAAAACCTCGCAAAAAAACCTCAACACCTCATGAGAAATGATTCTACCACTTAGAGAATAAACAAGGTCTTCCAAGTGTACACACTGGGTCTTACAAGCCCTTACAAAGCCACCTCTATCACACAGAACCAACCTCGAACTCACAGGTCAAAAGAACTCATCCACCGCACCTCAACACTATCTAATTTGGAGAGCATTGACTCACCCGTATGGTTTTGGGTTGTGATAAAGGATGCATCTTAGTGGGGGGAAGTGTCTTTCCTTCATGAGAATTTGAAGCCACATCAAACAACACCAAAACCTCTTCGAGCGTCCTGCGTACAAGCTGTTGCCAAGCACACAAGGGTAATAACGAACAACAAATTCCTTCCCAGACACTAACACTGGGTATTCCTAGTCCTCGTCTACCAAAAAAATATCAAGTATCATGTACACAAGTCAAAGGTACTCAACCACCACACCTTGATATTGTCTACTTTGGGTGGAACTGAATTGCCCACATAGTATTCATCCCATAAAAAACACATCTCAGTGGGGGAAAGATCCCTCTTAATCAGGTAGTCGAAGCTATATCGAACAACACCAACTCCAAAAAAGCCATCCATGGCTCGGTCTAACAAGCTCCATCCACATAAACCCTTGGAGGCGGATCAAAACACTGCTCAACATGTGGTGGATCCACCAACTGTACAACTAGAGGGGAACCTATCTCATGACTAGTCCCCTAAAAGGCAAACTCATCACTCATTGGGTCGTACAATAAACCAATATATGGAACCCTAAAAGTCTACCATTGTGGAAATATCTTGAACAAATTCAAGAGGCACCAATGTTAAAGACTATAGCTAGAGAACTGACTCAAGAAGGACAAGAAAAAAACTCAAAACCCAATCCTATATGATGCATGTACCCTTATTTATGTGGAACTAGTGTCCTATAGAACTGAGTTAAAAAGTTGGTTATTAGAGTTTGGTTATATAGATACGTCGGCCGTCCATACCAATACTAGAGTCCCTAGACTGAAATTCATATTTTAAACATCATAACATTGATGCAATGAAACCAAAACCAAACTCATGACTAGAAAAAATACATTCTGACATCCTAAATGTGGAAACTGCTCTAATAACACTCTGTCATAATCTGACCCAATGGGGCTCGTGCCATGAATCCCCAAGCCCACCTCCATAGGCTAAGGGCTGGCGACCAGCACCGATTAGGCTATCACACACAATGAGGCCTTATCCTAAAGTACCTGTAAGCATGCACCCACATAAAACTCCATGAAACAGTGCAGAGATATATATGAAAACTAAAAATTACAATTCATTCATACATCTATCCCAAACTAGAGAATAGGAAAAGTAAAAAAATGGAAAATATAGGGCCCACCAAAAGAAAGCTACAAAAGAGTCCAACCTGCTCTGAAGGAGGGGATCATTGTCAAACATCTTCCGATAAGACCCGTGACCAAGATCTGATGAAAACCCTAGTTGTTCTAGATACTATGCTCAACATTTCTGGGTCCAACTGGGATTCCGTAGAAGAACCTATGCTCTTCCTAAGACAAAAGACAAATTCAGGAAAATCTCGTACATGGGTGAGTATAATAATACTCAGTAGGCTCCCCAAAAACCCAAAATCAAAATGGCAATAACCGATAGGCATCAGTTAACTCGACCCAACCTGAGGGAACCCAGTGAGAGAGAAACTCCATCTCGAGACCATCCTCGGCTATACCTGACTAGTCAGCTTGATGTCCCTCACTTTTCAACAAAACAAAACATGTCATAGGGACTCCCAGATCAAACCCAGATATACTCAACTCCATGTCTTATGGTCCTGACCATATATTATCCATACTAAACATCTTAAGGTTCCCATGCAACACTCGCAATGATCTCATGAGGTACCAACCTCAAAGACAACAAATAAATCCATTCCATCCCCTGTAGCTTGCAAAAAGAAAGAGGAGAAGCATTGATAACTCTAATTTGATGATCCAACCTCACCATCCTATATGGAACTCCACCAAGAGATTCCACTCCATCTATAAAACGAAAAAACAGAACACCCTTCCATCCCTCGTGATACTTGTCCATGAGGGCACACTTGAAGGATAGCATCACGAAAGAAGTCACTCAGTGACTAAACTAACCCAACACCTTAGGTAGGGGATCCCATCCAAGGTATGATGGGTGAAAAAAAACCCTAGCTGGAAACACCAAAAACATAAAGGGGTATTGTGTAACAACCCAAATATGGAACAACTCACCTAGTAGAGGAGAAACACCCATGTAGAGTTGGTCACTCTGATTCTGAGAACTCTGATGAGGAAAATGCCACAATAGATCGCAGAAGGAAGAAACAAATCTCGATACACAAATAGGGTGTCTTCACCCAGGGCTCACTAGGGCTCCATACCCTACTAGAACATCCTGGGTAAAGGATCAGTGCATGTGTAAATATTGACCATACTGACACTAAAAACCCTACCAGTTAAACATGAATGGATGTGAGGATCGTGTCAGGCCTCTCGGGGCAACACATGATCCAAATCCACTGAGTCTGACATCAAAGTGGATTGAGACAACTCACTCCAGAAAGAAAGAATGTACCCGTACTACACATACGCAAAGTAGCCAAAGAGGGGTCACAGTCCCATAAAGGGGACATGATACTAAAAACCCTCATAGTAGTCAAAGAGAGGTCACAATCCAGTGAATAAGATGAGATACTAAAAACACTCATATCGGAAGGACCAGGGTTCCCACTCAACCTAGCTAATCGTAACGTTGCCATCAAAGACTAGGGGGAACTGCTCAACCCAGCTAGTAGAAACATCACTAAGGAGACCATGGGGTCCCACACAACCCTACTAGTCAGTGTCTCTAACCCTAGTGACCCACACAACATCGCCTACGCACCACATCTCTTAGGCCCAAACTGTGGTCACCATCACGTTGTACAAAAAAAATGTTGGATAGGATATTTACTCACCAAAAATAGAAAACCAGTGAAAAAGGTAAAATTCACCACAATGAGTTCTCATGGGTCCCATGACTCAATCCCAGAACACATCAAACATATCACACCTTTGATATCCTCTTGGAAAAACACACGGGATCGACTACCCATTTTTCTAAAACGGACACCCAGTGAAAAAGTCACATTTCACCGCAAACGCCCAAACTGGGCCTCATGGGACCCACACCACAATTTCGGTTTAAGCACATAAAATTAGTATTGAAACATATGACTTAAATTCAGGGTTGCAACAATTCTGAATATGTATCAATCGGACATTGGACACAGAAGATACATCAAATTCAAGGAGCTCAAAATAATAATAAATATATTATTATTATTATTATTATTATTATTATTATTATTATTATTATTATTATTATTATTATTAATGGACGTTCTGTGCCACCAAGCATCAATTATGACTCAAAAAGTCCTAAAATCATCCTCAAAAGGTCCTCCTCAAAGCAAGGGTCGTGTTTCCATAGACGATGTGAAATATGGAACCCTAGTTCATGAGATACGGGGTTTTAAATTAAAAATTGAGATCAAGCTGCCCGGACCGGCCCAAACTACCTGGACCGGCTGAACCAGCCGGTCCGGCTCAGAGTCATCGGCCCATGCTAGCCCACTGTGTCACCCACTGCCTCCCAACCACGCCAAGTAATATTCCTCTATGTCACCGCCATGGATCCCCGCACAGCCACCCATTGGCCGGCCTCCATCGTGCCGCCACAACCTCCACCCCACTCCATCAAAAACCACATCCCACCATCCCCAAAACCTTCCGGAACCACACCAAATTTCCACCACCTTCATAAAACCACTGGGAACAATTCTTTGGTCGAAAGATTAACCTAAGACTAGTTCTCAAAATCTCGGAACCTAATCTACGCAGACAGGGCCTCTAAAAAGTGATCAGATGAAAAAAAAAGTATAAATGTGTATCGAGCTTAAAACAAAAAATCACCTACCTTTTGGAATATCACCGAAACTTCAGGAGTAGAAAAATGCATGTGATGCGCTGAATCTCGATCTACTGATGATCGGTATCTAAAACAGCCTACTACGACACCTTGGTTCGTCCAAGTAAGAGGGGGAAGGGGGATGCTGCTTTGCCTGTGCACAAGGAGGGAGGAGGGGTATGGGTATTTTTGTTTTAATTTTATTAAAACAAATCGTCTTAACACCCCATCCTCAATGCTCACCTCAGACCTTTCTCCTAATGCTGAAATAATTATGTCATGCATAGGGGAAACATGGTGTTCCAAACTCAACCACGATCTGAGAAATTCAATCTGAGACTCAATTCAGGTGTTATTCAAGGAGACGTCTAAAATAAATTAATTTAATTTATTTATGGAAACGCCCCCAAAAAAATTTATACCAAAGGCCTGCACTGAAAAAACATATACCCCTACTAGGGTAAATGGAATGCTCAGGATGCAACTGTGCCCTCAGATTTTTTATCTAAGCTATCGTTTGAGAGAAATCTCATTTCATCCATGTGCATAGTATAAAAACACATAATATTTTTAAAAAAAGTTATTCTGGGCACACCAGAACTCAGAATACCATGCCATATTTGTGCCTAGCTCTAGAATTATTTCTAGGAATATCTTAAAGTCTATAAGGTAAAAACCCGAGTCACTACATCCTCCCCACCTTAAGGCTTTTATTCCCCGAAAACCAAAATCACGGGAACAAAGGAAACAACCAAAGCTCTCTACTGGGACTCCCACAACATCAATCTCACCAAAGGTTCTTGTGGTGTAACAAACACACCCCATAAAGAACCACAACATCGACAACAGAAGAGAGAGTTTACAAACCTCAGAGGTAGCCTGACGCTCCAGCTAACACTCTGAACTCTCAATAAGATACAACCAAATAGAAGACCTCATCACCGAACACACAATGATACCCTCATCGGACTACATCCACCAAGAACGATCCCTAAAATACCTCAACCGGATTTGAATGGTCTGTTCCAAAACCAACATGATGTTGAGGAAAATAACACCTCACCACCACATATCACCCCATGATTGGTGCCAACACCCAAACCTCTGAAGGTTGGTGCACTCCCCACCTTAAGTAAAATCCATCGTAAACACATCCTCTGGATATCCAATCATGCGAGACCTCTCAAATAAATCCTCAAAACCTCACAAGAAATTCCTCTACCACTTGGAGAACAAACAGGGTTGCCCAAGTGTACACACTGGGTCTTATAAGCCCTTAAGAAACCACCTCAATCTCACAGAACCAACCTCAAACTCATAGGTCGAAGGAACTCATCCACTTCACCTCAACACTATCTACTTTGGGTGGCACTGACTTGCCTGCATGTTTTTGGGTCATACCTCATGGACTCCTCTTAGTGGGGGAAGGTTCCATCCGTTTTGTGAATTCGAAGCCACAAAAAACCACACCAAATCCTCCTCAAGCATCCCGCGTACAAGCTAACGCCGAGCACGCGAGGGTACCAACGATCAAAAAAGTCCTGCCCAGACACAAACATTGGGTATTCCTGACCCTCAGATACCAACACACTATCAAGACTCGTGTACACAAGTCAACGGGACTTAACCACCGCACCTTGATACTGTCTGCTTTGGGCGGCACTGACTCGCCTACATGGTTTTAATCATTTCACAAAAAAACATCTCAATGGGGGAAGGATCCATATTACTCTTGTAGTCAAAGATTTATAGAACAACACCAACCCCAATAGAGCCATACATGGCTCGGTTTGACCGATTCCATCCACCTGAACCCTCGGAGGTAGGTCAATGCACTATTGGATGGGTTATGGCGCCACCAACTGTACAACTAGAGTAGAACCTACCTCGTGACCAGTCCCCTACAAGGAAACTTCCACACTCATCAGGACATACACCAAACCCATATATGGAACCCACAAAATTATACAGTTGTGGAAACATCTTGAACAAATTGAAGACGCACCATGGTCAAAAAGTATGGCTGGTGAGCTTACTCATGAAGGATGGGAAAAAAACTCAAAACCCAATCCTATATGATGCATGTACCATTATTTCCTAGTAACCAGTGTCCTAATGTACCAAGTCAAAAAGTAGGTTATCAGAGTCCTTTTGTATGGATACATCGGCCTCCAGTACCAACATTGGAGTCTCTAGCCTGAAATCTAAACTCGAAACATCCTAACGCTGACGCTATGAAACCCAAACCATACTCACAGATAGAAAAACTAAAATATGAGGTCCCAAAGGTGGAACCTTCTCTAATACAACTCTTTCACAACCTGACCCAATGGGGATTGATCTGCGACACCCCAAGCCCTCCTCTATAGGCTAGGGGCTGGTGACCAGTGTCGAGTAGGCTATCAAACACAAGGATGCCTTAACCTAAAGTACATGTATGCACACACCCACATACACCTCAATGCAATAATGTAGAGATATAAATATAAACTGAAAACCACAATGCATGCATACATCTATCCTAAACTAGAGTACAGTAAAAGTACAAAAAGGGAAAATATGGGGCCCATCAAAAGAAAACTATAAAACCATCCAACCTGAGCTGATGGAGGGGATCGTTTTCAAACATCTTCTAGTAAGATCCTTGGCCAATCTCCCATGAAAACCCTGGTCAGTACAACTACTACGCTTTGCCTTCTTTGAGTCTAACTCAGACTCCATTGAAGAATTTTTGGTTTGCACAAGACATAAGACATGTACGGGAAAATCCCATACAGGGTTGAGTATAAGAGTACTCTGTAGGAACCCCAAAAACTCCAAACCAAAATGGGAGTAACTGATAGGAATTAGTTAACTCAAATCTTCCAGAGGGAGCCTAATTATAGAGAACCTCCATCTCAAGACCATCCTCATCTATACCTAACTAGTCAGTTGGATGTCCCTGGCATGTCAACGAAACGACACATGCCATAGGGACTCCCAGATCACACCCAGATATACTCAGCTCCAAGTATTATAGTCACGATCATATAATATCCACAGTAATTGTCATGAGGTTACAACACAATACTCACAAAGATCTCAGGAGGTACCAACCTCATAGAGAGCAACAAAAGCAAAGACATCTTTGATAGATCGCAAAACAAAAGGGGGAAAGAATAGACAAATCAAACTCGATGATCCAAAATCACCATCCCAGATGGAATTCCACCAAGAAGTGCCACTCCATCGGTAAAAAGAACAAACGAAACACCCGACCATCCCTCCTGATACATGCCCATGACGGTACGCTCGATGGATAACATCACAGTAGAAGTCACCCGGTGACTAAACTAACCCAACTCCTTAGGTAGGGGATCCCACCCAGGGTCTGCTGGGGAACACAAAACCCTAGTCAAAAATACCAAACACATAAATGGGTACCACGTAACAACCCAAATCTAGAACTACTCACCTAGTATAGGATTAACGTCTGTATGGAGTTGGTTACACCAATTCGGAAAACTTGACCGAGGAAAATGCCACGATATATCACAAATGGAAGAAACACATCTCGATAAAAATATAGGGAGTCTGTGCCTAGGGCTTACAGGGGCATTATACCCTACTAGAACATCCTGGGTATAGGATCAGTGCTCGGGTAAATATTGTCCATGCCAACAATAAAATCCCTACCAGGAAAACAAGAAAGTATGTGAGGATCACATCGGGACACTTGGGGTGACTTATGCTTCAAATCCACTAAGTATACTGTCAAAGAGGATTGATACAACTCACTCCAGAAAGTGGGAACGCACTCACACTGCATGTATGCAAAGCAGCTAAAGAGGGGTCACAAGACTGTGAAGGGGACATGATACTGAAAACCCTCATAGTAGCTGAAGAGAGGTCACGGTCTAGTGAAGAGGATATAATACCGAAAATACTCAGAGTGAAAGGAGTAGGGGGACCCACTCAACCCATCTAGTCATCACGTTGTCATCCAATACTAGGGGGAACCGCTCAACCCAGCTAGTAGTAACATCCCCAAAAAGACTAGGGGGTCCCACACAACCCTGCTGGTCCGCATTGCTTACCCAAACGACCTATATGAAATCACCTTCACACCACGTCTCTTAGGACCAAACCATGTCCATCATCACGTTCTATGTGTTAAAACACACAAGATGGGCTGTTTACTAGCCCAAAACATACAACCGGTGAAAAAGGTACTATTCACCTCAATGAGTCCTCATGAGGCCCATGTCGTGATCTCAGAACACATCAAAGAGATATTCCCATTGAGATTCTATCCTAAAAACACACGGGATCAACTACTCATTTGTCTAAAATGGACACCCAGTGAAAAAGTCACATTTCACCGCAAATTCCCAAACCGGGCCACTTGGGATCTACACCATGATTTTGGTTTAAGCACCCAAAATTGATAGTGAAATTTCCTATTTAAATTCAGGGTCTAAATACCACTGATAATACGTAGATCGGACATAGGAAATAGAGGATATGTCCAATTCAAGGAGCTCCAAATAATGATAAATATAAATATATTATTATTATTATTATTATTATTATTATTAATGGAAGTTCTATTCCACCAAGCATCGGGATTGACAAAAAAGTCCTCGAAGTGGCCTAAAAAGGTTTGCCTTAAATAAAGGGATGTGTTTCCATAGACGGTGTGCAAAACAGACCCCTGGTTCATGAGATACGGGTTTTTTAATTAAAAACCTTAGATCAAAACATATTATAAAATACCCTTTACCAATGGTTTTGAGAAAACTGTTGGTATCGATGACCTATCCCAATGGTTTTATAAAACTTTTGGGATAGGGGCATTAGTATAGATCATCATTCCAGTAGTGACTCCAAGTTTTTCTTTTTATTTAAAATTGAAATCAATTTTAGTAAAATGGATAACTGACCTACTCAAAACTAATAAAATGCATTTAGATTGTTTTTATACTTTAGATAAAATATCCATAAGTAATTTCAGACATGTAGGAATCATCTTCACCTCAATATAACACATGGTGTGACCAGTATGACTCCAAGTGTGCCTTTTTATTTAAAATTGACATCAATTTTAGTAAAATGGACAACTTACCAACTCAAAACTGAGAAAACATATTTTGATTGTTTTATACTTTAAAAAAATAATCTATAAGTCATTTGTAATATGTAGGAATCCGCTAAACATCAATATGATACATGATGTTCCTAGTATGACTCAATGTGTCTGTTATTGGTTTAAAATAGACATTTTAATTCAAAAATTGTCACTCACATAACCACTAGGCTGATCCCATGGGCATTTTTTATACTTATTTAATTAATTTTCACAGATTTAATTCTTAAATATGAATAAAAAATGGTGTGACTTGTAAGAATCAACCACAACTCAATCTAATACACAATTTTCTTGGTATGAATTAAAGTTTAGTTTAAAATAAACACTTTCTGTTAATTTATTTATTTATATTATTACTAACAAAATAATTTCTTTCTTATACAAGTGAATTATTTTTCTAAATATGGGTTGGTTTGTTCAGCAATAGTATGAGTCAGGGTTATGATCAAAAGAAAAAGGAACATTGATGTTTTTTAATGTATATAATAATTTATAGTTATGTAATTGTACAAAAAAATTGAAATGTCTATAATATAGTGTTTTTTCTTTTATTTGTGTTATAAATTTAATTTCATTTAAATTCTTTATTGGTACTTGATTTTTTTGATATCTTGTGGTGTTTTTGGTGCTACAGTGTGTTGTTACAGCACATTGCACTAGTGTCTCATTGTTATGCTACAGTACACTATAGTATGGCACTTTATCAATTCTTCCAAAATCACTGATAAATGGGTCCTTTATCAATGATATTGAAAGATATGATAAATTCGTCGTTTATTAGTGCTTTTTAAAGCATTGATAAATGTATACATTATCATCACTTTTAAAAATGCTGATAAATGTACACTTTATCGATGCTAAATAAAAGCACTAATAAAGTGGTCTTTTATCAATGTGAAAAAAATCACTGATAAAGGTATCCTTTATCAGTTCATTTTTTATAATTGATAAAGGAGCCATTTATCAGTTCTTTTTTAGTTCTAATAAAAGAAAAGGGATTTTAATCTCACTCTGGTAGTCAGTGCTACTCTAGGACTGATAAAATCCATTTTTAGTAATGTAAAGGACTATTTTGTAGTAGTTTATATTGGAAAATAGTATATAGGTTATTACTGACACATTAAATAACTAAACCAATTTCTTTTTTAGAACCAATATCATTTATCAATTTCCTATATTTTCCTACTAAGGGTCACTATATATACCTTAAATAGGGAGGAATTTGTAGTTTTCATCAAGGAGCATCTCACTATAAGATTCACATGACCTGTAATCAGAATAAATTTATATTGTGGTATGACTATGTATAATTCTCCCATAAATTTATATGATAAAACACTATATAAGTTATTGACACTTTAAATAACTAGAACCCATGTCTCCAGGGATATCAATCACACATGGGAATGAATATTTCATGTGAATCCTTATGCCAAATCTGATGCATGTACATGATCTCTTGCTACTGGTCTAAGAACAAAATCCATAATAAATCACAACACAATAAAAAAAAGTTTGTAACATTAGATGAACTCATACAACTTTTAAATAAGAAACTAAGAAAAATAATTTCATATACCTAGTAACCTGTAATTTATATCAAGAATAGTGTTTGTAATTCACTAGTCTGATATCCATCACAAGCTCTAACACATTTTTATATAACCTATCTACCATATCCTCAAACAGAAAGAAAAAACAAACACTAATGCATTTTTTTGATATCAATCGCATAAATGATCATATACCACTTTGTAACATCTCTCTATGTCTAGTTCCACTGAAAGATGCTTCAAATGAAGAAGTCACCATTGGAACCTCAAGAATACCTCCACAAATATTAAAGGTCATCAACTATCAATGGGGGTTTGGGTTGTTACCATGGGGATACAATACCCCCATTTTAGAGTGCACAAACCCAAAAAAACAATAATCATCAATACAAAAAAATATAGCATATAGATATAATAATCATAACAATATATACCAAATTAAAACATATAAGGGAGTATTCATATAGAAATCGATCACCCACTAGGCCAAAAAAATAATCTAAATAAATAAAATAAAACATTTTATGATCTTATAATATTTTTAAGCCATACCTCATCCAATATTCTGACTCTACCCAAGCTATCATACTCAATCATGAAACTTTGCGTCTCTTCCCAACCTAAACCTGCAAATAATTAAATATTCTTGGGTACCCAAGTGACATGATCTCCAAATAAATTTGTAAGTAAAACTCAATAGGGAACCAAAAATGTAGTCCCACACATAATTAGTAACTGAATTTTAACCATGTGATGGGATGATAATATAAATAAAACAATTTTGGAAGCATAAATAAATAACCATTGTTGATCCTCATAATCTACCATGAAACTATGTAATAACCCAAACCTAATTCAGCCAGTGCTAAGGTGTCAGTGAGCTCATATTATAATTGGGATACCCAATACCACTACCTAGAGCTAAGGGGTGTGTCTCTCCTCTTCTAGTAATCCACCACCTAAAGCCATGGTGTACCCTTCTATGAAATCTTCATCTAGGGCCAGGGAATTTCCTCATGAGAATCCATCATCTGGAGATAGGGGTGTTCCTCTCCCATGCCAAGAATCCATCACCTATCTATAAAAAAAATATTTCAAGTCTAGGGATGTGGTTCACCCCTTCAATAAATCCCATATTCAGAATCTCGGAGTGAAATTCCCCCTTCCTTTTATCACATCATATGGGTCCAAGGGTGTGGATCCCCATGCCTAAAATCACATCATCTAGTTCTAAGGCTATAACTCTCACAAAAAAATATCACCAAATCCAAATCCAAGGATCATGTCCAAGTCACCTAAACTATAGTATTTTTGGATCTAAGGATCGTATCCAGAGCATCCCAAAATGTACGTCATAATTATCAGTGGGAAGTATGCCCCCACCCAAATAATATCGTATAACTCATATGGATGGGTCAAACATCTACCCAAAACCATTCCAAAATTTTTATTTTATCCTCTAAAATTAACAACCTACTATATTTCACATAGTAACATCAGGCACATTTTTTATTCAGAATATAAGGTGGACCCACAATCATCTCTACCCATTCTCATCTAACACCCTTTCTAGGGTCAAAATATCATTGGGAACCCCCCCCCCCCAAGGTTCCCTAGGTCACATCATATCACAACATTATTCATAGATTCCTTTATCTCAACTCATAATATATGTCTACACTAATCACTCAGATATCCTAGCGTCCCTCGACATCATCAAATTCATGCCATGGCCTCACTATCCTCATAGGTAATCATGTATCTATGTCATATAAGGTAAATGGCCTCAAAATTATCCCACTTACAATTCACCTGGGGTTGGTCCTCACACCCAACCAATCTATCGATCTCTATAGGGTTTACCCACCCGGTAATCACATTCTAGTAGAGGAGGATCACTTGCACCAAGGTCATCTCACAAGAAAAATTGCTCTAAGTCATACTAAGAGTCCATTAAGGAATACTAGGGTCCCTCATTCTCAGCTCATTACCAATCCCTGCACAATGATTCTAAGGGAACCAATCTAGGGCCACTAAAATAATTATGTTCATTTCAGTATCAACACTCAAGGTCTGTATATCATAGGTCATATAATTATAATCAGGGACTCATCCATTGGTGACTGAGGAAATAAACATAGTGACTAAGGTCTCTCATGGATTTGGAAATTTTTTTATTTCAATTTTAGGCATTTCATTTAATTAAAAACAATTCATTTAAATTAAAAAGGTTTTTTCCACTTGGTAGTGATATCACATATCACATTCTAATTATAAATAAATATAATTCATATGACAAAGGGTTATGTGTGTGGGACCACATACATTAATAATGGTGTTTTACCTTTGATCACATCCCATAAACTCTCACCCAAGCTCATCCAAGTCCAATAATCCAGAACCAATCAACATTTGGACATATCTCAAGACAAAGAATCCAAAACTAATTAATTATAATTAACTGAACAATTATAATTAATTTTATAAATGATTAAAATATGATTGAATGAATAATAACTCACTGGGAATCATCCTCTCATTAAAATCACAATCAATGAGGTGTGAACAACTCCTAACACACCCCCAAACCTATTCCATGTAAAATCCCCAATTTAATCACCCATTTTAATGGGAAATATAATTTAATTTCACCAAAAAAATTCAAATAACTTCACATGGTGATTTACCTTCATCTAAAAGTTGGGTGATGATATGAGATCAACATCTAGGAACATAATCCACCCATTTTATATAAAATCTCAACATAATCACTATATTCCACCATTATCCAATATATTTGGAGAAAAAAACTAATCTTGGTCAATAAAATCAAAATTAATAAAGAATAAAACAAAAAAATAATTGGTAATGGAGGAATAACTCAAAATGAATAATCAAAGGAAACACACTAAAATACACTCCATTTACATGAGGAATAGATAGATATATTAGATGGTAGGTCGGTTGGATCAAGTATGTGCAAGAAGGAAGAGATGATGGTCTAAGAAACTAAATAATTGAAGGGTAAAATGGGTTTTTCTTTATTTTAAAAACACATTGTATGGAAACATGACATGCACTGTGTCTTTCACCATTTTGTGGTGCACCTCCTAGTAGCCCCTTAGAAGATCGACTCACCCAAGGGATCCTCACAACTCACCATTTTGTATTGAATCCTTGGTCACCCAAAATAGCCACTGCCAACCATAGTCCCCTCCCTATTCATATTTTCCCACTATTTCTCTTTTTGAGTGAAATACCAAGTAAGTGAGGACTATATTGTACTCAGTTCCCAGTTCTCTATACCTCAGGATGCTTCCATAGCATAAACATTCTCCAATGATTGGGTGTTATGGATTGGTGGGTTTCTTATGCACCATGCCCAGCCAAGGGCTCTACTTCCCAGTCCCGGTCATTTTTTTCCTAAACCATAGAGATATATATGTCATTGTGTTCCCCATTTTGGATATAGATAGGCCCCAGGTTCCACGCACTAACCTGAATTTACCTTGAAGTCCACTCGATCACCTGAATCACACTTTAATCCTTGTTCCACACTAAAAAACTTCTCTTAAATATGTACAAATACTTAAAACTCTGATCTAATCATCAATTCTAAAAACAATCCTCACTCCAAGGTTAAAAATTCAAATTATCTTGAAATTTTCCAACACATACAGACATGGGGTTTTACACAAGAATCATACCTTGCTTCACATGGCCCTATCAATAATGATTCATGAAACTCTACCATTATCCTTTTGGGGATATACACTACAAACTATGGAATATAAATTAAACTAAATACTAACTAGAGAGGTATATGAGATTTCATATGATTTATGGTATAGAAATAAAACTATTTTTCCATATTTACATGTCTAGGGATATGACATATTTTTCAAGACAATACCTAATGAGAAACTAGAATCTCATAGCACAAATTAAATATTTATAGGGAATATTAAATGAAAAAAGGACACTACTTATATAACCCATCAGATATAAAGGTGATTATTTCCATAAATTCCAAATTTATAGAAAGGGAACATATTTCTGATAGAAATAGTGGGAGTAAGATTGAATTTTATGAATTTTATGATACATATGCACAAGATTTGGTACAAGAAAAATCTCTACAAGATAAAGTGGGATATGAAGACCTTCCCCCATGAACAAGTACAATGTAGGTCTATAAGAGTGGTTAGAGAACTAGAGAGATATGTTTTTCTTATCACTAGTTAAGGTGACACATTAATCTTTGAGGCTAATGAACCTATAAACTATAGGAAATAAGTATACAATAATGACACTTCTAAATGGAATGAATCCATTCATTTAAAAATTAATTCTATGTACCAAAGTCAATTTTGTACTGTAGTATACCCACTAGAAAATATAAACCCATTAGGTGTAAATGGGTATTCAATAAAAATATAGACATATATAGTAAATTAAGTACCTATAAATCACGATTGGTTATAAAGGAATTTAGGAATCCTTAAGGAATTGACTATGAAAAGACATTTTTATCGGTCACAATACTAAAATATATTATAATGTTACTTTTCATAGCATCCTTTCTTGATTAAGAAATTTAAAAAATGGATGTGAAAAATTCTTTTCTAAATGGGAATTTATTAGAAAATGTCTACATGATATAGCCTGAAGGGTTTATAATGCCAATGAGTACCAATAAATTATGTAAGAAACAATGATCCATTTATGGATTAAAGCTAGAGTCATGATCATGGAATGTTTATTTTGATGAGGATATAAGAAAATTTGATTTCATTAAGAATGAAATTTATCAATGTGTATATAAATAGGTTAATGATAATTCTATTGGTTTCCTAGTATATATGTTGAGGAAATGTTGTTAATGGGAAATTAAGTGTAATTTTTATAGTCAGTGACGAAATGGTTAAATAAATACTTCTCTATGAAATCCTTATGAAAGGAAGTATAAATTATAGAGATTTAAAATAATCTACATAGATCTCAAAGGATTCTCTGGTTAAGTCAAAGTATATACATTTACAATGTACTAAAAAGTTATAATATGGAACAATCCAATATAGGATTTTTACCATTGTAACATGGATTTAATCTCTCCATGAAACTTTTTCCACAAACATGGTATGATATTGAAGGAATGATTAGCGTCTACTATTATTTGGTAGTGGGATCTATCATATATTCTATGTTATGTACTAGGTTTGATATTACCTTTTCTTTAAGCATGGTGGGAAGATGTCATTCTAATCTAGGAGATCTATACTATATATTAATTAAAACTATCATAAAGTATTTGATACATACAAGGGATATTTTATCAATGTATTTATAAAATTAGGAGCTAGTAATGATGGTATACACTAATTATAGCTTACAAAAAGATCATGATGATATGGAACTATAGTCAGTAAATTCATTTTTTCTAAATGGTGGGGTCATGAGTTGGAGGATCTCAAAGAAACTAGTAGTTATTGATTCTACAGAAGAATCCAATTATATTATAGTTTTCGATGTAGTAAAGAAAGCATCATCAATATGAAGCTTTGTCTTAGATATTGGAATTATTCCAAGTAGTAAAGACCCTATTACAATATATTAGCATAGTAATATATTGTAAGTACTGGATAAAGATCCCAAATCACACTAGAGGAAAAAGAATATAATTCAAAATTTTCATCTCTTAAGGGATTTTACTCAGAGAGTTGAAGTTGAAATTAGTAGAGTAGTCATGAAGGATATCATGGAAGACCCATTACTATATTCATATCTTAGAAATAGTATGATTTTCATGTGAGAGATATCAGATTAAGATTTTTTGGAAATTATATATAGTGAAAGTGGTAGTATTTTTATATTGGGTGCCCTAGACCTAACTCCTTGATATACTTTTGATTCCCATTTCATGTATACAATTATATATATATATATACTCTCTTACCATGATAGTAAAATTACATCAACATATACTATATAAATGGTAATTCCCTTAGATAATAATTTGAATAAAAAAGGATATATAAAATCATATATATAAATAGAACCTTGATATACTGTTATGGGAATTTTAAATATATGTTATATGGTATAAATACATCATACTGGTAGGACACATATGTTATTTGACTATTAGGTATCAAGGAATAATAATCACTTAGACTTATTCTCATGAAGTTTGTGATTGGTGGTCTTGAGTGGAGGAGATCATGAGGTATGACCTAACAATAGGAATAATATATGTATTAGGTGTCCTTGGATGTTCATATCTACAAGAATGTATACTGATCTCATCACTTGAAACCATTATCAGTGTGTATCATTTTATTTTGTTCTTTTATACAAGATTATAATGATAAAATTTAAGTTTTTGGTGAGTTGTATTATGTTAGGTATATCATTATTGGTATGAAATTGGTTGAATGATCAAGAAAGGATTTTTTCACTTTTGGGTATAGGAATAGATATCTCAAGCCTAATTGACCAGGATGGTAGTATCTTCATTGAATCCATGTTCATATTATAAGAAATTTGATTCCATCATGTAAGTTCATTGAAAGAAGAAATAAACTAGTTAAGGATGGTGACACACTTTATGAATCATGTTTTATGAAATATCATGAGAAAAAGATATTATATTACATAGTGTATGTTTTTAGGAGAGGTTTTCATTACTATGATTAAACCTTATCTCCTTCAAGACCCTGATTTGTTACTAGACACCACTTGTAGTCTATTATTAGTACTCACTATTATCAAGATAAGGTCTTATATGGTAACACAATAATTATATTCAAAATTCAAAGAAATTATAAGGAATTGGATTTTAGTAAATAGTAAGCCTCACCATAAGGGCTAGGTAATTCCTGTGTTTGGATAATCACTAGAAATAAATTAATTAATTACTAATCAAATTTAGAATAATTATTTTTGAATTTATTTACTCAATGTATTTGAAAGTTATTAAGGGAATAAAAGGAAAAATATTTTCTAAAAAAATTATTATTTAAGGGTCATTAAATAATTTTGGGAGATTATACTCAAGTTAACGACTCATATTTTATCATGTAAAATTATTTTAGATGTTTCAAGTTCATGGAAAAAATTTATATCAATATAAAAACATTAACTAAGTAATAAATATTATCTTATTTAGGAGGTTAAATATATTTGGGGGGCCTAAGTGAAATTTTCGAGACTTAACTCTAACTATTTATGTTGGGAGAAGATAAAATTCTGGGGAACTATTCATCTAAGGAATTTGAGAGAATATCTATTTTTATCCCACATCCTAGAGTGAGGAGGAGTCAATACAAACACTCCATTCTAATTTCTCCATCCCGAATCGAAGAAATTGTGTATCAGTGATCATTAGTACATCTATGGATTCATTGATTCTATGTTCTAACACCTAGAAATAAAATAAAATGCATCATTAGACTTTTAAAGTGAATTTGGATGATCTAGAGGCTTATAAATTTGGTTCCTTCAAGTAATTATCACCAAAAACAATTAGAACATGCATTCAATCAAAATCTAATGAGGTATCATTTATATTTTATTTTATATAATTTAATTATTTTATGTGATATAATAGGGTTGATAACTGGGTTCTTCTTTCCCAGATACGGCATTATAACATTGGTCTAGAGATAAAAAAAATAATTTATCTTCCTTTTAGACTTTTTTATGTGCCTGATACCAACACCAATAATTATATTTTTTTAAGGGCATTTAAATAAATAATTATTTTTTTAGAAAAAGATATTAAATAATTAATAGTATCTTAAAATAATAATTATTATTATTTAAGAATGGTTAAATCTGTATTTTATTTTAATATTGTTCATATAAATATTAATTTATATAAGAAATGATATTTAAATAATACATGTCACCTTAAAATAATAATAATTATTTTATTATTATTTTAGAAATAGGTGACACGGGTTTTTATTTGAATATTTCATGTACATAAAAATAATAATTAATGACGCATGTAATGAGGCCTGGTGAGAACCTCATAGTATTTTTGGATTTGAGGTAGTGGCCCATACCATGGCACCACGAGATTGGGTGTTTTGGCCCTAGGCATTTCCCTATTAGAAATACAGGTGGATGAAATACCCAAGTTGATTATTTTGGTGGTTTTTTAGCATGGTTCATAGGTAAATGGTGTTTTTATAGTTTATAGAGAAACTCCCAAGTGATAGAATTCATGTTATGGATCATGTCCATTTTTTCCAGACCACAGGGATCCCTGCACTGTGGAGAGTGTCTTAAAAGAAAGTATTCAAGTCATTATTCATTGGTTACCATTTGGTGAATCATCCTATGAATTTAATTAAGGTTTTTGGATTAAATTAAATTCTTTTTCCTATATAATCTATGTTTTGTGATAGTTATTTTTCTTAGAATAATTTAGGTAGTGTGTTATGGACCTTCCCATTGTGGTTAATCATAGTTTTGGTGTGTTGGGATTACTCAATGAGACATTAGGTGTTTATACTGATTAGAATTAATTTTATTTATTTTTAAACTGATTGATAATGATTATAAATAAATTTAATAATTGATTATAAATGTTTTAAATTTAATTATTGGGTTTCATAGCTTTAAATAGGTACCTGAGAGTCGAGTCGAGGCTTATAGAATCATAGTCAATGATTATCAAGTTGTGCTTAAAGTAAATAACTCCTTGAATGAGGTAGGAAGACTTGAATTTAATGGAGTCAATTTCTCATTTGATATTTATTATTTATATACCATAATTTTGATTATTTTCTACATGTTTCAATACTTGTGTGATTCCACCATAAATTGCGACAGGCTCTTTCCATCATAAGAGTCAACATTGACTGTATATCTTACTAAACAGTTTGATAGTGGCACCTTGGTCAAATGAGTGTATGTGGCCCTCTTTATATATTTTATACTGATGTGTGTTGTATCTTAAATAACAAGTGGTTTCCTTTGAGAATGTTAATTTTAAAAGATTGTTTGGTTCAAATTAAATTTTAAGGTAAAATGTGGTTGGTTTTGAGAATTAGTTTTGGAATGACATTTCAATTTGTGGGGTTTTCCCAAAGAGTGTTTTTAAGGGATTTTGTCCATGTCATAAAGTGATTAATATGGTGAGTGATTCCATTTTTAAATTATTTTAAAAGAGTTTTCTTACTTCAATTTCAATAAAACGTGGAAGGGATTTATTAGGATAGTTTTAGCCTATTTGGACGCTTGAGGATGATGCATTGTTTTTTAAATCATGATTGATAATATATGTTCCCTATTTAGGTAATTTCCTTATGTTTTACAATTTGTATAAATATGTATATTATTTTTGTTGTTCTATATTGGTTTCTTTAAATATTAAAGTGTTGGGTTGATCTAGATGGATGTGACAGACCCCTTAGAGGGTAAGATAGGTCTGAAGGACCAAAAGAGATGTTGAGGGATGTTATATTTGGAATGACAGGTTGGGTCCAGGAGATAGAAATTTGATTAAGGAACCCATTTAGGGTTTTTGTGTTATTATTTAACCTAGGGTACCTATATAGATTCTTTCGTATCATTTTGTCCCTAGAGAGGATTGGTGTTCATTTTGGGTAGTAATGGTTTCAGGTGTCACCTTAAAACCTAAATTGTAGAGTGATCCTAATATGGACATAGTGATAAGGATAGGTTGGGAACTAGAGAAATAGTCTTTGATTAAATTACTTTGGTTTTGGTGGATGTTAATCCCTTATGTTATTTTTTATATGATATATTAAAAGAGAGACTCTATTCCCTTGAGTTTTATAACCAAATTTCATATGATGTGTGGAATTACTTGGTCATGTAAACTAGGATTTAGAAAATTAATATATGGATTAAATGATTGGTTACCCAGGAATCATACTTATGGACTATGTGGAATACCTGGGAGACATCATAGGATTTTGATTTATGGGTATATGAGGATTTCCTATGTGTTTACCCAGGAATTGGTTGTTATGCCTATTGAATTTCCCAGGATAACTTGGAATCAACCATGTATCCTAATACTAATAAATTTCCAATAGGGCCTTATAATCAGTCATGGATCCTAATACTATTTGATTGCCTAGGATACCTAAAAATATAATTTATCCCTAATACTATTCATTTTCTAGGATCACCTTCAAGGAATCAGCTGATGATCATGATAATATTTAGCCTAATGATAATATATACTCAAAGTCACCTGACACTGACCTAATTAGGTATAATGTTGGGTAATAATTATGAGTTAGGACCTGGTGATGTGAATTATTTAGAGATACATTTTACTGGTCTAAGTAGGTACATTCTGGGTTTTAAATGACCAGTTGGAACCTGTTGACCCAAAATGTATGTTTTTCATGTATTGCATGTTATTTTTATGAGTGGGTGTGTTTCAGGAACATGATTGAAAATTATATTTATGTATTTCATGCATAGACACTTGATCAGAGAATCACTAAGTATTATTAATGTATTGTGGATTCCTACTAGGCCATTGGACTTTCTCCCTACCCGTGTACCTCACATGGGTTTCGATGTATATGGGAAAACCTATTTATTTTATCTTATAGAATAGGTATTTCTAGATCTATAAATTTGTTAAATATCTAGTTATCTATAGAGGTTGAGGTTTTCACTGGTTGGGTTATGTGAGATGGGTTATAGGTCAGTTCATTTTTATTTATTTTCCAACATATACTGGATATTATTCTATAGTATATTTATTTATGTTGTAATTTTTATTTATTTCTATACATTTTTTTCTAATACATAATTTATATTATTTACTACATTCTATTCTATAATGTGAGAACTATACAGATCATTTTTTATCTATCAACCAATTTTTTAGATTTCTATTTTATATATGTGTGATGAATTGTTTTTACTAGATCCAGGCATAACCATCCGATTATTTTAGAGGGGATTGTCTCCCTATGACTATTTTAGGCCCTCGCCACTTGTAAAAAGCCCCTGGTATACTGGGAAACACACATGAGATCATGTTTCATCCCTGCCTAGGAACCATTTGGGTGATCTTGGTTGGGTAATTAGAGAGTGTTATTAAAACATCTTTTTTGATGGGGTAGCATAGTCGGATATGGAGATAGGTTGTTAGAACATGAGAGGTAGATAAATTTCATTCTTAGATAGAATGAAATCAATTAAAACCCAAGTCTCTAGAGGAAGTAAAGTGTTGGGACTATGAACTCTAGAATGAGTGAGTTGTTGGTTTGGACTAAGAGAACGATTTATGAGACTTAGGAAGATTCATAGGAATTAGCTGGGAGCTAGTGATTTGTTCATGCATCATGATAGAAGCATGATCAGGTCATGATAAATGTGCTTATGGGTGGTGTTTTTTGAATAATTTATTTATCAAAATCCATTATAAATTAAAGAAAATAACAATATCATAAAAAAAATCTTGAATATAGTATAAGGGGTGGAAATATTAATATAGATTCAAGGGGTTTATTTAATTAATTGTGATTGTGATTATTTTTCCTCTCTAAAGAAATGGTTTTTTATAGTGGTGGTTTTTTTATAAAACTATTTCTGAGAATAAATCTTGTTACATCACATGGGGTATGTAAGAGATGGTTTTATTAGTTGGTTTTATTGAAATGGATCATAGAGATGTTGATTTTGAAATGTTTTAGGATTTTTATATTTTAAGAAAATATAATGAATATGTTTGAAATTATATTTCCAAATGAATTTTAGAAGCCATATCAGTTTTGGGGAAATGACCTACTAGGCTGGGTATTTTGGGGGAATTTAGTTTGTGGTGAAAACCCTTAGATGGAAAGGGGTGTTTTGAAAAACTTGGGTGAGTTTTAGTGTGTTTAAATTGATTTAATTGAGTTTCTATAAATAATAAATTGATTTCATGTAAACTAGACTACTTTGAAATATTTTTTTGGTCAGTATTAACCTATATATTTGAATAGTGTTCTTGTTGTATGTGTCATATTGTTGGAAAACCACCATGTGAGGTTGGTGGGTGTGTTTGAATTTTTTTGGCATTTGGGAAATATTTATTAGTGCCTGTGTAGACAATTTTGGATTATTTTTAGTGGTTGGATGGGAGTAACTTGGTTAGTTCATTTATGTGATGGTATGGGTATTGAAATTATTTAGGGAGATTTGTGTGTGGTGATCACATAAGATAGATGATTCTACTGGGATCGAGCAGTGGGAGATGAGTTGAATTCAAGGATATTACCCCCATAGTGTTTTTTTATGCTATCATGGCTTGGACCACATGGTGTATGTTTTTGGTGGGTGATCCCTATGGTGGGGAGAATCATTTGGGGGATTCAGACCTTATGAGTGGAATCATATGGTAGATAAAACCAAAATGTGATAGATATACTTTTTGTTATTTTTTCATTATGGGATCAATGGATTTGGTTGAGAACCATCTTGGTATTTAGTGATCAATGATTTTTTTTTAATTATAAGTTATGAGTAGGGAGGAAACAACTTGTCATTACTATAGGTAATGTATAGAATACAAATGGTTGAGATAGTGGAAAGATATTGGTGAGTGGATAGACATAGATAGGGATTTTAGTTCAGTGTTGGATGGAGTATTTGTATTGGTAATGGGATCGAAATAGTGGTAATGTGTTTTGGGAGTAGGTTGAATTAGTGACACATTGGTTATTGTTGGAAAATCATGATAGTTTGATCGGTCGATTGAGGATCCAACTATGTAAATTCTACTTAGGTTCAGATTCAAAATATAGTGTGGGTGTTTGAATAGTTCAGTGATTCTTTTAGGAGTTAAGGCATCATTATTGTCTTGAGTGGTGAGGTGATGCATCAATAGGTGTGGTCAATAATTTTACAAGAAATCCCACCTGATAAGGAATAACAATTTTATTGCATGGAATTATATATTATGAGGTTGAAACCTCATTAGGCATGTTTCTCAGAATGTGGTTGAGGTGGTTCTAGTATTGGGTTGGGATTTTGGTGGAAATTCGGTGTATCTAGGTGTGGTGGTTAGAGTTTCATTATGGAAGTATGTTCAGTTTTGGGTGATAGAACATAGATATTTGATAAATAATTTAGGACTAGGATAGGTTTGGATTTATTTTTAAGGATATTTTGGTATCCTAAAGGATGATAAGTGATATGGGATAGGCTGTAAAACCTTGTGTCCTTGATTTATAAAATTTAGGGAGAATTTTAATTTTTTTTTATTGCATGTTTTTGGAAATATTTTGAAGGTGGGTTAGCCTTAGCATAAGGCCAAGTGAGCATTAAGAGGGTTTCAGGAACCCTAAAGTGTTTTTGTCCATGAGGCAATTGAACACTCTATGAAACCATAGGCGTGGGTGTTTTGGTGGGTATTTTATCCACTAGTGTTTCTATAAGAAAAAATAGGGTAGAAGAAATTCCTAGGCTAGGTGTTTCATTACCCGTTGAGCATGGTGCATTGGGAAGGGTTGTAACCATGGTGGGGATTGTGACAACCCTATGAGGGCATGAAAATCATGGAGCCTAGCCATATAATGTTGGAGGGTGTATGGCCTTTTTTTGTATACCATTGGGATCCCTACATCATGGAAATACTTATAGAATATTGGGTTTTTACCTATTCAAAATGGATAGGAAGAACCATGCCATAGTGTGACCATGGTCTTCATCTCAGTTGGTGTGGCCCCATTATTCAAAAAACGTAGGTCACACCATGTTGTGGTGAGCCTTGGGTCACCATTTTGGATGATGTAACTCATTTTCTGAAATAGCTAGGATGCATCACTCCATGGTGTGGCCTCAGTGATCATTCTTGTTGGACAACAAAGAGGTCACCACACCATGGAAAAGTCCATTCATACCATATTGTGATCCTTCTTGGTTTTTTCTTTAAAAAAAGGTATTCCTTTATTTTTACTGATTGACCCCCTTTCTTGATAGTCTATTTTTTACAATGAGAGTTCATTCTTAGTTGAATCTCCCACCTCTATTTATCCTCTCTCAATCCATTGTGTTCTTTGATTTTTTTGTTGTTTATAGTATATTATCATTATATTATCTTTTATTTTTGGGTTTCCCCATATTTAGCACTAATTTTGGTATGAACTATCTAATTTTATTGATATGATTTCACTGGAGTATGGTGGAATTATCTTGATTTGATGGGGCTTTCATATACATCTTGTGGAGGGTGTCTGATAAGGAGGAATTCAATTCTTTTTATATCTCTTACCTTAAGGTACATCACCTTACAAATTAAGTTATTTTTTTGTATTAAATAAATTTGTGTTTCCTATTAAATTTACATCATTTTATGGGTATTTTTTCAATAATGGTTTCGGAATTGTGTCCCAGACCTTTCGAGTGTAGTTTCTCACAATTTTAGTTCACTAGGATGACACTAGAAGATTTTAGGTATTTATACCTATTGGAATAAATTTTATTAAATTTTATATTGATTGATAATGATTATAAATTAATAGGATAATTAATTATATATTTTTTATATTTAATTATTGGTTTTCATGGTTTGAGATAGGTACTCAGGAGTTGAGGCAGGGCTTACACAATCCTAGGTAGTGATTGCCATGTTGCACTTAAAGGAAATTACTCCATGATTCAGGTAGGTGGACTTGATATTAATTGAGTCCCTTGTTCATTTGGTATCTATTATTTGGATACCATTATTATTATTATTATATTAATATTTTTTACTTGAATTATTATTCCATAAATTGGGATGGGCTTCCATCGAATAATACTCAACATTGACCAAATAGCTTTCTAAACAATTTAGTGGTGGCACCTTGGTTGAATGAGTGTTAATGTTTCTCTATATGGACTATATGGATGTGTGTATTGGATCTTAAGGAGCATGATGTTTTCCATTCAAAATTTTAATTTTAAAGAGAGAGTGGATTAAAGTAGAATTTTAATGTAAAATATGGGTCGTTTCAAGAATGGGTTTTGGAATTAAATTCCAAACTGTGTGGTTTCAACAAAGAATATTTTGAAGGGATTTTTTCCATGGGATTTGTGTGAGTAATATGTTTGGTGATGTCTTTTTTATATAGTTTTGAAAATAGGATTTTGGATTCATTTTAAAGTAAAACTAGAAGTTATTGATTGATCTAGTTTTAGTCTATTTTACATTGTGTGGGAAATTCCATTTTTTCAAAATCATGAGGACTTATTTATATGCCCCATTTTTTAAATTATCTTATGTGTTGATTATTGTAGTATGGTGTATATTAATCATGTTGGATGATGATGCTTTATTTTGGAATCAAAGTGTCTAATCGATCTATATGGGTGTGATAAACCCCTTAGAGGGTAGAGATGGGTATAAAGAACCCTATTGGATGTTAATGGATGTTATAGATAGAATGATGAGCTTAGTATAAGAGATGGAAATGTGTTCGAGAAACCCATTTTGGGTTTCTGTGTTATGATTTGTCCTAGGGGACCTCAGTAGGTTTTCTAGTATCATGTTCAACCTAGAAAGGATTGGTTCTAATTTTGGTAATGATGGTTACAGGTGTCACTTTAAAACTCAAATCATGTTGTGGTCCTGAAAAGGATACAGTGAAAAGGATATGTTATGAACTTGACAAATAGACTTTGATTACATGATATGGGTTTGGGTGGATATAAAACCCTTATAAAATGTGTTTTATGAGATATTATAGGAATTATTTAATGTCATGAGGTCTTATAACTAAATTCTTGATAATGTGTGAAATGTCTGGTTGTGTTACATAGGATTTGGCATATGCCTATGTGGATTTTCTAGGTAGTTACCTATGAATTTTACTTCTGATATATTTGTAATATGGAGAGATTTATTGTGATTTTTTTAATGCATCTATATATATTTTTTGGGTGGTTACCCAAGAATTTGTTGTTGTGCCTACTAGATTACTCAGGATGCCTAAGAATATTCCATTGAGCCTAATACTACTAGATTACCCAGGATTCCTAGGAATCAACTGTGGAGTCTAATACTATTATATTTCCCAATATTCCTAGGAATAAACTTTTTCCCTAATACTATTGATTTCCTAGGATCACCTCTTAGGGGTTAACCAATGATCCTAATTCTTTTTGGCATGATGATGGCATGTGCATAGATACATCCAGCACTTATCGAAGCAAGTACGATATTGGCTTTTGATTCTGGGGTAAGAACAAGTTCCATGGGTGGTACATGAGACATATTCAAAGACACTCTAGCATTGGATGAAGTAGGTATGGTTAGAGTTCTAGGTGGTCATTTGGCACCTGATGACCTGACTTGTTTGTTTTTAGTGAATTGCATGTTATGTTTTTTTGTGGGTGTGTTGAATGAGCATGACTAAACTTTATATTTTTATATTACATGTGCACCCACTTGATCATAAAAGAAAATAGTATTTTTGAGGCATTATGGATTCATAAAAGGTTGTTGGACTTTCCCCTACCCACATTTACAGTGTGGGTTTTGATGTATATGGGTAGACCTTTAAGTTTTTTATCAAGGAACAAGCACTACTATGTATATAAATGTGGGATAGGTCTAGTTGTTTATGAAGGTTGATGTTTAAATATGTTGTATTATGTGAGTTTGTCCAGATTCTAGTTTACTTCTAGTTATTATTCTATATGTGCTGGTCAGTAATACATAGTTTATTTTTTTATGATTCCATTTTTACTTATTCTACTCTGTTTTATTTTTTTGAATCATATAGATTGTTTACTGCTTTCTTTCTGGACAGTGGGGGATCTATAGCTCCATTTTTATTTTTTCATAGGTTTTTGGGTTATCTTTTATATAGACTGATAATGCATAATTTTTGGTAGATCAAGGAATAACCATAAAAAAATTATATTGAATAGTATCCATAGTATTATTTTAAGCTCTCATTACTAGTAGTCAACCTCTAGTATATAGGTAGGCATACTTGATTTCACATGACATCCCCACTCAGGCACTATTCGGGTGACCCAAGTTGGGCAGTTATAATTTTTTTTAGATATGGAAAAACAAATATTTTCCATAATTTTACTTTTAATTTCAATGTTTTTAATCCCACGAAAGTTTAACTTTAAGGTAAATTATCTCATTTTATGATTTTAGTGGTATTTTGAGCTCAATCAAAAAAATGGCCTATTTTAAATTTTAAATTTTAAATTATTTAAATTATTTTTTATTTAGGCCATAAAATATTCTATAAATATAAAAATCAGTAATTTCTTTCTTTTTAGGATTATATACATATTTTTACTTATTTCATTCTTCTAAACCCAAGCTAAATCCATCATTTGGAAGCCCAAAACTAGATCACTAGTTGGGACTTCAAAACTGTTTATAGATCTGGTGAGTTTTGATTGTGGAACCATATCTTCTTGTTAGACTTCCCAAATGAGATGAAATTCAGAGTACATAGGTGAAATAAATTTCTTAACTTTCTTGAAGGCAGACACATGTGAATTGACCTTTTTAAAGTCCATTAATGCATGGGAAACCATAGACATGGGATATGGAGTGTCTATCTAGGAAGGTTAAATTCCCAGAGTAAAATGGGTATAAATCTTTCTACATATGGCCAAATATGATAAAATATGTAATATAGATGTGGAATACATTACATAACTACTTTCATGATGGATTATATGTGGGAATTATCTATTTAATGAGTCAAAATGAGAAAATGTTTTTAGGACATATTCTAGAACCATAAATATTTATTCTAATTTACAAAAGGACGTGAACCCCTCCTTTCCAAACCATAAAGGGCAACAACGAGAAGATCTCCACTAAGAGAGGTTGGCTACAGCAACCATCTCCCACATTTCTTTTTCTTCTTCATTTTTTTCATTTATTTTTTTTTATTTTTCAATTTTAATTTATATTTCTAATAAAATCATGCATTATTAATTTTGTTCCACTGTTTTATTATTCATTTTTTCATTCTTCTTCTTTAATTATAATAGTAATTATTATTATTATTATTATTACTATTATTACTATAAAATTATTTATAAATTATATATTTCTTTTATTTTATTTTTTTTATTTTCTCTCTCTTATTCTTCTCTTATTTATCATCTTAACATCATGACATCTTACCATCAAAAATGATGGTCTACCCTAAGGCTTGGAACGGGGGAGGATAGTGTAAATTCTATTCAATTTGTGCATAATTTCTTGTCTTTATTAATTTTTTGATGGGAAATATTAGCAGTGCATAGGTGTGGTGATCGTCCACTAGGACACTAAACTCAAACTCATTTCTATTCTTTTATTAAATCTTTTCCCTCCTATCCACAAGACACAAGATCTTCATATGATTGAGTTGAGCCATTATGTAGATGAAATGACATACGATGGATCCAGGTCTTGGAATATGTCACACTATTGATCAAGGTGTAACATTAAACTCAATTATAGGAGTAGGTGGAATTAATATTGACAAATACATTTGATATTTCACACTACTAAATAAAATAATAGTAATTCATGAATGAGATCTCATAATTAAATTATGAAACTTAACTTAAACACCAACTAGAAGAATGATGGAACCCACAAACCAAACCATAAAGGCCATATTCTTTCTTCACTAATTACATTTTGTCATTTCATGTTAGTTATATCTTTTATTTCATTTAAATTACATTAATTTACTAGATTAAATAAAAACAACCAAAACACATTACTTTAGGTGATTTATATTGAGTGAGTAAACAACTAAGAAAGCTCCTCAAGTGATATAACCCTGGTCAACCTCTATGCTGCATTAGGAAAATAATTTTATTTTTCCATGCCCTATGATAGATGTGAGTTAAAACAGGAACCATTTGTGAGGAGATAATTTATTGTTTACTTTACTTTTTCAATTTTAAATTTTAGATAGTTTTTAATTTTTTCTAAATTATAAAAAAACCATAAAAAATTATTCTTCCATGATGTTTTCAAGTGAACATTTCTTCAATACAAGTAATAATTACTCAAATGTCTAATAAGAATGAACATATTATACTCAGAAGGCACTCTAATGAAGGGTTGGTGCTCTTATGATAATGATCAAGTGGAAGAAAAGAGTCATAACAACATGGATCCCACTTAAAGATTTGATACCCATGTTTAATAATCTCTAAACTGAAATACACATATTCAAGGCCAAGAAGGAAATACAACTAGTTTTTCCCAATTTTATTAAATACATCCAATAAGTTGACGATAAACTCATGGAATAACAATATTCCAATCACTTTATGAACCAGATTCAAGCTGACCATGATGAGCTAGAGTGGATTCATAATGAGGGAGAATTATCTGCTAAGCTATGTAAGGGATATCAATAAGATCTAGAATAATTTTGGAATGAGTATGAGGCCAAAAAGTATCTTCCCATTCTATACACAGTATAATATTCAGCACCACTCTACTTGTATCTATAAATGGAAGAGGAGGAATCTATCCAAATGGTATAATTTTAAGAAAAGATGGAGGATCCTGACTACCAGCCTCTATCCATTGACATCAAACTTCAAGAGGCACTTACCACTGGAGAAGTGATTACACTAGAACCAACTTAGAGATATGATCTTTCTTTGAACTCTTTATTTTTTATCTAATTTGAGCATCACTTCTTATGGTTTGGAATTTTCAAATTCGGAAAATTCTTGTTTTTCCTTATAAGAAGACGAAGAAACTGAACATGAACCTGTTAAGGAACACATGGAGATCTCTGACATTATTGAACATGAATTTGAGGAGGACCATGAAGGCATACAAGTATATTGAGCTTGTGGAAATCAAGATAGAGGATGGTCATTATGAAAGGGATAATTTTTTTGATTATTAAAATTTAAATTCTATTCATGTAGAAATAACTACTTACTTTCCATTTAATAATTTCATCCATGCATCCCATGTTGAGCTAGAAATAGAATAAAAAGAGGAGGTTTCAGAAGTATCAAACAAGGAATATAATGTTTCATAATTCATCCTACCCCTTACATGAAAGTTGTAACACATTATAAAGGCGGTGGATCCAGTGTACTCGATACATAGAATTATCCTCAACAATATAAAATAAGTGGATGGTGGTAAAATATACATGTGGTGATTCAAGTCAAATAATCCCTAACTGCCATCATAGTTTTGATAATAGTTGGTACATCCCTCTGGAGGTAGTAAAAGTTCAGGGCCCACTTAATAGATTATACCAAGATTTATCTATACATGATTTCTAGGAATTTAGATTTCATTTTCATTTTTTGGATTACTCCAACATGTATCCCACTCCCTCTTATCTTTTTGAACTTAAATGACATGATCTTTGTGCTTAATTGTATAATTTTATTTTATAGGTTCATGACGGAATAACAAATCACTAAATAGACAAGGAGGAAAGAGGATTAATCTTTATTTCAAAAGGGAGTTCACTTTTAATTTTTATCTTTTAAACTATTTACATTTTTTCCCAATCATGATTTTAGTATTAGACTTAAATTTCATTCCCATGCTTTAATTTATGCTTTACTTAACATATATCTAGGAGACATCAGTTTCTTAGTAATCTAGTGATGCCAGGTTTTAGATTTCAATGTCAATGAAATTGAATGAGTAAAATGGAGAATTTAATGTTTAAAGTTAATCAAGGATATTGAAATGAGGACTCATGATTTGAGGTAATTAGTTGATTCATGTAAACGAAATTTCCCTACCATATTTAATGCTTTGAATTTCTGAAATTCATGTAAATTGATTTTTTATTATTAGTCATGCCATGAATGATTGTTCCAAATAATATTTCCCATTCATGAGAGGGTTTCTAGACCAATTCTTTCCAATTTATTCTTGAGAAAATTTCTTGAGATATCTTGGGACATGAAACTAACCAGAACTTATGTTTTAACTTGTTAAAGCTATAACTATACAAAAACACATTTAAAATTATTGAGGCATGTTTTGAAAACCCCTTATCCTTAAATATCACCTTTACATTAATCCTTATTTAACACATAGAGACCATGAATGACTTTTATAGGAATGATCCATGTTTTAATCTATTCTTATCCATTCCTTCCCTACTCATAGTAATTCCATCATATTTTAAAGTTGAATTGTGGGTGTAAAGGTAATCATGGTAAATGGGATGATTTAAATTGTAAGAAATAAGTGTGGGGTGATTATTTTGGTAATATTAAATGGTTTTGAAATCATTAATTGTACGCTATTTTCTCACCACTTGAATATAAAAAAATGAAAATGAAAAAAAGAACCAAAAAATAAGAAAAATGGCTTGTGATTTCGGTAAATCAAAAATCACCATTACTATACCTATGATTTTTATCATACATAGTTATGTGGTGGATGTGAGTTTTATTCTAATCATAAACATTAGAAAAAAATAAAAAAAATTGAAAGGTTATTTAAAAAATAAAAAAATTAAAACATATATATATATATATATATATTCAAGAGAGGTAAAATCATTTATTATGCTTTAACTAATCACAATCTTTACTTTGGAATTTTGGGGATGTTGGGAGTTTATATTAATTGAATGGGATATTGTCATTAAACATTTACTTTGATTGTCATGATTTATGCTTTAATAGATAAACCTCTTATTTGAGATTTAATGTTTAAAATCAAGTCTTAAAAACCTCAATCCTCAGATATATTTGAACCTTTATTACAATCCCTCATGATTTTATGTGATTTATATCTTTTCAAAGTGGAGAAATTATTTATTTTAAAATATTATGGATAAGTAGAATGTTCTCAGGATATGATAATAACTCTAGTTGAATTGTATCATGATTAATGAGATAAAATATTGAAAAAAATGAGTTAGAACATGATTTGACATGTTTATTAATAATGAATTGAGGAGCTTGAATTAATGAAAGGAGAAGTTTCATCATTTTTCATAGGAGAAAAGTAAAATACATGAATTGAATGTTTTATTGAGAAATGGGGAATGTAATTGATATTTTATGTTTAATTTGAAAATTCTATTTGATATTGATAATTTTATAATTTATTACATTGAAATTTTAATATTGATAACTTATGTGCCCTCTGATTTTCAATGTTGAGATTTTATGCTTGAGGAAATAAATTATTTAAGAGTAGAGGAATTTATTTAAAAAATATTATCCATAAATTTACATTTAGCTTCAATGTTTTTAATCCCAAAAAAGTCTTTTTTTAGGTAAATTATCACATTTTATGATTTTAGTGGTATTTTGAGCTCAATGGGGAAAATAGCCTATTTTGAATTTTAACTATTTTTAATTATTTTTGTATTTAGACCATAAAATATTATATAATTATTCAAATATATAATTTATTTCTTTTTGTTATTATATAATTCGTAGTTTAAATTTCATTCTTCTAGACCAAAAGCTAATTCCACCATTTGGATGCCCAAAACAAGCTCACAAGTTTTCCCTTCAAAACTATTCATAAATATGGAAAGTTTTGATAGTTGGCCAATATCTCTTGATTTTACTTCCCAAACGAGATTAAATTTAGAGTGGATATTATAAATACATTTATTAAAAACTTACATGAAGTCTTACACACATTAATTTACCATTTTCCACACCGTTAATGCATGGGAAACTAGAGACATGGTATATGGAGAGTCTATCTGGCCAGATTAGATTATCTTAGTAAAACAGGTATAACTCTCACTAATCATGGAAAAATACTATAAAATTTTTAGTATGGATGAAAAATACATTACTTAATAACTTTAATTAAGTTTTTTATACATGAATTGTCCATTTAATGGTTCAAAAATGTGCTAACTTTTTTAGGATAGATTCTAGAAACAAAATCTCCCTCCTCAACTATAAAAGGATGTGGAACCCTCCTTTCCAACCTATCTAGGGCACCAAGGAGTACATCTCCACTAAGTTATTTTGGATATTTCAACCCTCTCCCACATTTATTATTTATCTACATTTTTTTCCTATCTTTATTTTTTTTAATTTTCAATTGTATTTTAGATTTCTAATAAATTCATGCATTCTTAACTTTGTTCCCCCGTTTTATTCTTCTTATTTTCATTTTTATTATTTAATTATAATATTAATAATAATAATTAAAATTATTATTATTATTGTTGTTATTATTATTTTAAAATTCTTTATAAATTATATATTTCTTTTCTTTTCTTATTTTCTTTTATTTTCTCTCTCTTCTTCTTTTCTTATTTATCATCTTAACATTGTGACATCTTACCCTAAAAATGATGGGCTAACTAAATGCTTAGACTGAGGGAGGTTAGTGTAAATTCCATTAATTTTGTGCTTAATTTATTATATTTATTAAGTTTATTATGGGAAAGAGTAACCGTGTATGGGTGTAGCGATCACCCAGCACAACACTGAACTCAAACTCATTTCTACTCTTTTGTTAAATCTTTTCCCACCTTTCTATTAGATACAATATCCTAATATAATGTAGTTGAGCCAATAACTAGATGAAATGTTATATGATAGAGCCAGGTCCTAGAATATTTCACACTCTTGATCAAGGAGTAACATTGACCTCTATTATAGTAGGAGGTGGAATTAAGATTATTAAATGCATTTGAGATTTCACACCACTAAATAAAATAATAGTAATTAATGAATGGTATATCATAATTGAATTATCAAATTTTATTTAAACACCGACAAGGATAATTATTGAACCCACAAAACAAACCCTAAAGGCCTAGTTATTTCTTCACTAATTAAATTTTTCATTACATGTTAGTTTTATCATTTATATCATTTAAATTCCATTAATTTACTAGATTAAATAAAAACAACTGAAAATATGTATTTTATGTGAATTAGATTAAGTGAGTAAACAACTGATAAATCTCCTCCGGTGATACGACTCTGGTCAACCTATATGTTACAATCGGAAAAAAATTCTTTTGACATGCCCTATGACAGGCGTGCATCAAGAGACACAACATACTATGCAGTTCAGTTAAGAATGTTAGAGAACCAAAGCGATATTATTTTCTTTTCACAGTGGAAGGTAACATTTTGTTCACTAATAATAATGAACTCTTATCCTTTAATGAGGTATAAAATATATGTGTCTATATAAATATTAGTGGGAGTTCCAAAGTTTTCCAAGTAATATATGTCAAGAAAATATTATTAATGAAAACAATATGTTAGTCTTATAGTTAGTTAAAAATTATTTAAATAAATTATTCTTTAGGAAACTATTGGATAAAGAAACCTATGCTCTAGGGATAATGATATAAAGGTATAGATTCAATAGGTTTTTTAAACTAAACTATATTATATTCATTGATAAGTTTTTAAAAGATACAATATAGATAAATAAATAGAAGATTATTACCTATGTCACATGATATAAGGAATGATTGGTTTTCCTATCACATCAATGATTGTATCTATCCTTGATTCCATAATATGTTCTTGTAAACTCATGATAACTGTATTTAGAAGAAATTAAAACTATCATAAAGTAATATAATTGTAAAAATGATATGTTCCTCATATATGAAGAAAATAATAAACTTTTTTTGAGAGTTTACATAACTAGTTTCCATAATAATCATTTTAATATAATTTATAGATAAGATAATTATAGTTCAATGAATAAGAAAATATCAAAGTAACTTATGTTTTTAAATTCTAAAAAATCCATATATATCACATATTCTAATGAAACTAAATTAGTATTATATATATTTTTTACATATCATATCCTGATACATTTTTATCAAAAATATGAAGTCATAGTTATAAGTGTAGGCACAAAATTAATGTTTCTAACCTAGTGACTAAATTAATACCTAAAAATAAGCATGAATATCATGTGAGAGCTAACAAGTTGAGAAATGTTTGATGTTTGATCTAGTGAAAGTGAATGTTTGGTAAAGTTAGTTCCAAATAAATGAATTATTTTTTCCTTTTAATTATTGATTCAGGTATTTATACATGCCTTATCCTAATCAAATAGTGATTATAATTTTTTGAAACATTAACTTGATAATTTCCTTAAAGTATTTTTAATATCAAAAAACTATATGTGTTCACTACTATAATGAAAAGTTGGAAATATCATGAAAATATTCATAAATAATATATCCAATGGTTGAGATACATTATATAGATAAGACGTAGATGATGTAAAACTATGAGGTGTTGGGAGCTTATAAGAATTGATAAGTTTTCTCATGGACTTATAACTTGGTGATCTAAAAAAAGGGAGTTCGGGATGATGGACCCACTAATAGAAATTTCATGTATTATATGTGTCACTTCAATTTTTATATTTGAGCATGTTCAATGGTTATTTGACTTGAGATCAGTATTAATGTGGATCATGATTCATGTATTTTGATTCATGATAAAACTTTTATTTATTTACTAATGAAAAAATATTTTATGCTAGTAGCATCATGAAATGTAAGGAATTAATTGAATGGTCAAGATATAATTTGTCTCTTTCAAGTTAATAAAATAAGATATCTCTAACCTATTGATAATATGAAAGGTTTTTAATAATTTCAATGGATATGGTGATCTCCGACAACTCATTTTAGAAATTTAATGAATGATAGGTTAAATATATAGTCTTATTTCACATTTATGCATTATATCTGATAAGATATGAGTTGAAAAAGAGAATATTATATACAATAGTGATCATGGGAGTTTGTCATTGTTACATGTCATCTTTTCATTATTGGGGTAAAGTGACCAAGATTTTAATTAGTTTAAAATAATATGGGTGTAAAATCAATGTCAATAGTGTTTTATAATTTTTTTAACTTAAACTATGTGACTTTTTAAGGTAAATATTCTCTCAAAATATAAAACATATCATCACATGAATGTAATTAATTTAAAATAATTGAAAGCATACAATATTTTTACAGGGTTTTATCCCAATGTGGGTATAAATTTTCTTGTTGTGTTTGAATTGATTTTAAGATAGATATGTATCAAAAATTTGATAAAGTGATTACAAATGGGAAGGTATCATTCTTAACCAAATTTTATCTCCAAAAACTCAATCTCTTGACTATTATTTGTACTAAATCCATATAGTTTATAAAATATGTTCCAACTATAATGAAAACATCCTTTTTTATCAAGAATACTCTATATCCAAATAAAAGGTCTTCTTGTGATCCTTATAAATATTAAGAATTAATATAATCTGCCTCTTTCTACAAGAACATTAAGATCCTAATGATTCTTTAGGTAGCAGCAAAATGTTATTTTTTCTTTATTAATATTTTTCTCATTTAATTCCTAAATTAATTCTTATCACATCATACATCAACTCATTTTATTCTTTTTATAATTTAAATATAAAAATATTTCCATTAGTTGATTTTGGAAAACCCCATAAAAAAATTAATCATGATATCCATTTTTAAAATTATTCAAATATATTTTCAAAAATACATCCCAAATTTAATATTTATAAATGGTTTTTAAATAATAAAATCTTCAAATTTCAAATTATGACACATAATTTAGCATTTAATTATCATTTAAATATCTATGAACTTTATCATTTAATTAATCACTAATATCCTCCATTTAATTATTTATATTACTCAGCCTCTTTTTTCCTTTGAATTTCAAAAAAATCATTTTTTTCAGATTCATTAATGAAAGCTCATGTGCTCAAATAATTTAGGTGCTAAGAATATCATCACAGCACAATATCCTTCTCTATAACGTGAACACGCAACTTAAAACACAACATAAAAAAATAATTATGATATTTAAATATATAAAGATCATTAAATATACCATCTGAATTAAATTTCCTTCACCTTAGAAATCAGACATTTAATCCTAAATTTCATATAATCCTAAAATTTATTTTTATATATTCTATGAACCTAAAAATATAATATTATATTTCATAGTGAACATATTGATTAATTCTTATATATACTCAAATAATTCTTATACATCATCAAAATGATTCCTACATTACATCACAGGATTCTTATGTATCAACGGACCCTCAAACTGATTTATATATACCAACCAAAATATTATTATTATTTTATCAAATGAATACTTATCTATCATAGGGTAAACTTAAAATTACTGATCCAATTCATAAAATTTAATCCATAATTAATCTTACATGTGACTTTACCAATTTTTGAAAACCCAAAATATCTTCTCCTCAACTTGAATACTTTTTTACACTTTCTCATCCTTCTTAAATTATGTCAAAAAAATCCCAATTACTTTACAAATACCCTAACATATTGTTTAAAATAAATAAAACAAACCTTAAACAATTTCAAGGGTTCTTTAATATCCCCCTTTGGATTTGTTTTAAACTTCAACAGCTCTAATATTTTAATCAAATTATATATTTTATAAAAATTAAATATCTTAAAACCAAAATACTAGGAAAAAAAGATTTTTTTTGTAAATTTATCCCTTTTGGTAATAAATTTCAGTCTTGGGACTTTTATGACACCCCCCCCCCCCATAAACTCCCTCATTTATCCCCCTTTTAATAATAAAACCATCTTTGGGTTCCTCAAACAAATTTCAATTTGTATAAATATCTACCATTAATAATATAATACAAATTAATGTGGGTTAAGCTATAACTCCTCTAGAAATAGATATAGGTTGAACATTATTTTTTAGCCTCAACTCATCAAATATATCCCTATGCATATCATTGGTAAAAATATCCATTTTTATCATTTATAGAGATATATTATATAATCAAATTTACATTAAAAACCTTCAATTTAATGTAATTATATTTGAAATCAATATGATTGGTTCTAAATTATTTCATTGGATTATTATAAATATTAATTTTACTTTGGTTATCACATGAAACTCTCAATGGATTCTTAACTATCACCTTTAAGTCTTCTGATTTCCCAATTATCCAAATCATCTATGTGTTATCAAGTATAGTGGCCACATAATCATCCTCAACCATGATCTAAGTCACAAAATTATTATTCTTATAATTCCAACCTATGAAAATTTCTCTTAAAAATAATTTACCACTTGATGTTAATTTTATATCATCATAGTCAAAAGCCCAGGCAGTATTAGTGTACCCATATAAATTTAGTTACTCGTGTCTTATATATATCAAACAATAACACATAATTCCATTTATGTATCTAAGAACTATCTTGATAGCCTTCATGTATGATTATTTTATATCACTTTGGTATCTTTTATATAACTTTATTGTATACAAAGTGTCAATTTTTGATGTAGTGAGATAAATGAGGCTTCTAATTAGATTTATGAATTCCTTTAGATTCATAATTTTCCTTTAAGCATCCTTTATCAACTTCATGACAACATTCATGGATGTGGATACTTCTTGAGTTCCTTACATGATAAATTTATTCAATAATTATAAGTAATATCTCTTCTAAGATATGAAAATATATTTTCTATTCAGCAAAACCTGTAATCCTAAAAAAATACACATTTCTCCATGCATAGATATTTTAAAATGCAACTTTATTTTCTTCAAAAACTCTTAAAAATAATAATATTTTCCACATATAAATATAATATTATCAACATAAATAATTATAATAACAGTATCTATGTTCAAATATTTCACAATAATTTTGTTATCCACCTTTCATTTAATGAAATTCATTCCTTTAAAATAGTTTTCTAGCTTACAATATCAAGTTCTATGAACCTATTTTAACCCATAAAAAGATTTATTAAACCATTATACCATTTTTTCATCATTTTAAATGAAAAACCTTTAGGTTTCACAATAAATGCTTCCTCTTTAAGAGATATTTAGTTAATATAGCTTTGTATTATTCTATTCTTAACCGGTGTATTCAAATTTGTAATTATATTTTTAGTTTCAACATGCTTTTTAAGCCTTTAGTACTTCAATTTTTCATTCCCTATAATACAATAATATAAAATAGTCTGAATGGAGTCAATAACAATATTATTTTATTCATTTATTATTTTTTATTCACTCACTTTTCTAGAATTCCATACACTATTTTCTTTAAATTTTTTAAAATATGAATCATGTAACTTACTCATATTTATTTTATCTTCAATGATATGTACATAATATAAATATACCATATTTTTTATCCTTATGTTCTATATTTTATATCCTTTACTGTTGGATAATCATCCCATGAACACACCTTCCTTAGCTTTTTCATTAAAATTTCCCAAATCTGAATTGTTAACTTTCATTAAGTATAGACTACCAAAAACATTAAAGTACATCACAATGGGATTCTTCTTATAAAAAAGTTCATAGAAATTTATTTTACCTCCATTCCTCAATAAACATTTATTTTTAATTTCCATATATGTACTTACAACCTCTTTGTAAAATAGTTTTGATCTTTTTAATTCAGAAAGTATGGTTCTTAAAATTTATACAAATCTTATATTCATTATTTCTACAAATCTATTTTGCTAGGTTTTATAATGAGAACTAAATTGATGTTTAATCCCATGCTTAGAAAGATGGGATTTAAATTAATTACTAGTTAAATCCCATTCATTATCTGATCTCATTATCTTACTTTAAACTCCCAACTCTTTCTATACTTCTCTTTTGAAAATTTTGAACACCTTCATAGCTTCAGAAGTGTGCTTCATAAAAATCACATTATTAAACCTGGTTAAATAATAAATAAATAAAATAAAATAAATATCACATATAGTTTATTTATGTCTCATGGATCCATATGAATTAGAATATATTAATTCAAGTGTCTTGGTGGAATGAATTTCTACTCTCTTATGACTTCCTTAAACTATTTTCACCATTTGACATTCTTTACAAATAACATATATTTCCTTTAAAAATATAAGTAGGCCTCTTGCCACATTTTATTTTGAAATATTTCATATACTTCTTTGAAAAAGATAGAAAATACATATATACCATAGTTTTTTCTTATATTTTTAACCCATATAACAAGAGTCACGTAAATTTACAATTTAGAATAGGTTACTACTGGTTCTTTCTACCTTAGTGATAGCTCTTACAAACACTAAATATTTGGTGATGTAATAATTAATTATTAAAATAAATTCATTTCCATAATAATATATTTGGATAACAATCGATAGATTTTTTTAAACCCTTCAACAAATAACACCTCCTTATATTTCAATTTCTAAGATTTAATTTCAACTGTATAAACTCTTCTGATATTTCTGAAAATTTCATTTCCCAAGTTAGTTCCTCCTCTATCTTAATCTTCTATTTTATTCAATATCTTAGTGTATCCAATCATGTAGGGTGAAAAATAATTATCCAGAATTTACATTTTTTTCTTTTTATAGGATTTAATACCCACCTCAACAAAAATATATTTTCTCCATTTTCTCTTTTTTGAAATATTTTACCACAAATATATTATTGTGATTATCCTAAAAGTGTAATCATTAATTATTCATCATAGTGAAATTATTGTTAAAATATTTTATATATTCAATCATGATAATAAAATTTCTTTTTATTGTATACACTTGGGGAAATGTTTTATGGCTTTCTCATGCACAAGATTACTACTCATCTTCTCAGAAATTTTCCCCCTAAATTCATGCATTATTTGAATTTAAGGAAATGACATGTTATACAAATAGGAATAGACTATATGCCCAAAAACTAAAGGGATAAAATAGGGTATAATAAAAACTATTAGATATAATATAAGTGATTAAATACCTTTTCCAAGGATCTCCATGCAAGAAATATGAAAATGGTGTAAAAACTGGATATTAAGAATTTTGAACCTTCTTACCTTACACTAATGATACCTATAAAAAATTTTATCTTCATCTAATATACTAGATAAAAATCAGATGAGTGTAAGTATAAATATGCATTACCATTTATTGGTATCCACATGTTGTTCTTAAATCTTTCATCATAGGAATGGGACTCTCCTTCACTCAGAGTGTACTAGCACCTCAATGTGCTAAAGATGAATAAAGAGAGAGATTTGGGTTTTATAATGTCTCGACCAAGTATAAATAATCACACACATACTATCCTCACATGGAAATTTATTTCCATATCCATGATAATTATCCTTGGTGCTAATGAATTTATTCATGAGTTGTAATACATGAGTAAATTTCACATCCAGTTCTTGCATCACATACATAACTACAACTACCCATATTTTTCACCTTATTAAATAGTTCCTTTAATGATATCAAATGTGAGATAGGTTATTCATCCATGTCATTTAAGTTATTGGTATAATATTCCATGAAATATTATATAGTTTTGCACCACATGAAAGTTGTGGCTCATATGACCCACCCATTTGTATCATGTACAAAATATTCTTTAGGGTATATGTCTCCTTAAATATCTCACTTTCACTAAAGCCTAAAAAACTTTGTTCTATATCACCTTTTATTGAATAATATAAAAAAACTTGTTAAATCATATCCAAAAAACATTTTTAATATCATCTAAAATGCTTTTGGAAAGTAATCATCAGCTTAACCTTGTATCACTTCATATGTAATACCTTTTGAATATCCATAAAAATACATATAATTAAATCTAAAACACCTTTAGAATATATTTATGAGTCAAAATAAATCCCCATTCATTCAACCACAATGTTTTTTTTCATGGGCCTTTATAGAATTGATAAAAAATATATAAATCACTGAATCCGTAAATGTAAGAAAGGAGCAGCAACTGGGAAAGCATCAATTCTACTCAAGCTATAAAGGGAACTAGATTGATCTATATAATACACATGTATATATATATATTTATGCCAACTGGTATTCATCATATGCATATATAAATTCTCATATTTTCTATTTTCTAGGACATTGAGTGACTGTGGGACATAAATTATGTCAATCCTATATATCCAACTCAAACATTCTAAATTATCTAACTATATACTAACTTGGTTGATGAATACAACACATGTCATTAATCTACATGGATTAAAACATTACATATCACTCACACAAATACATAATAACAACATATGTACTTACTTGGTGTGGATGCACATGCCATGGTCTATCTCAATCAAGGTAATATATGTAATAATCTTCATACGTGGGGAAAAATACCATATCTAGTTGAGCTCCAACCAATGAAATTATCAAAAACATACCCAAAAACCTAATGATTATATTAGACAATATATATGCTTTTGTATGTAGTGTGTAAAATTATGAATTTTCTCATTCTAGTTATCTCGCCAACCATAATAATTGGGGACCCAAATATAATTCTTTCACCCCTAGTATACAAAAGACATTTTGTGTGACACTCCACATGGTATACTTAGTAGGTCATCCGGTGAATAAAAAACACCTTTATTTGTATCATGAATATATTTTTAATCTCAATAAAATAATTCTACTCATGATAACAACAACATTTCTTCATATCATATAATAATCCATAACAAAAATTAGTTATGGATAACTCAAAGTCTCACTTTGATAGTTAAATTATCATTACACGTGATAACATGTATATCAATATATACATTTATACATCAAACATTAAAGAATAATAAAGTGGGAATTGCCTCAAATATTATAAATTTTATATCCAAAAAACTCTTTTAAGAATATTTAACAAACTCAACATGAGCACCTATCTATCATATCATATATTAAAAAGTAACAGATCAACCTTATGTATGATGCACTTTCATGGGTTTTGTTAACTCATTAAATCATATTAAATCCTTATCACATATCTATGTGACCATTTGATAAAACCCTCCCAAAAACTCTTTTAGTTAATACCAACTTATTAAGAAATCAAGTTTTAATAATGTCAAGATTTAAGAATCATATTCCTAATATTCAACTACTTGAACATATTCAAACTCCTTAAATTCACAACAATAAATTTTACAGTGTAAACTTATATTTTTTACTCATAAATCTTTCTAGGTTTATCATCATTATCCTTTGAACCCTATTCCATCAAAATTTTCCCTATAATAATGTAACAACATACATTATTGTTTACTAGTACATCCTAAACCTTTTTTAGGAAAAAGTGACATCCATTTTGTTATGTTAAATAATGTAATTATTTATATATATTTTTACCAATATGCCCTAAACTATTTTAATATATAAAGATTAATTCACTATTTAATATTATACTACTATACTTTTTTTATTTTTTACCTTTAAACTAATTTAAGTTCAAATAAACTACCACAAGATTATAAACCATTTAGTTCCTTTAAAAATATATTTCTAAGATACAAAAATTTATTTTTCTATAAATAAAATTTATTTACTTTTAGTACAAATAATTATAAAATGAACTATAGCCTCTATATGGTATTCTATATTCTTAAATATTATTTCTTTTGAAAAATAAATTTATTAAAATATACCACCTATGGGAGGTAGGAACACATTCCCTTATATTTTAACAAACATCTTGATAAACACTTTATCCTAGGTAAAACATTTTTATCCTTATATCCTTTTAAAAATATGTTATAGAATTAAATGAATCACAAACCATGTGTATTAAATTAATCATATTAATATTGTTCATAAGGAATATTTATAAACTAAAAAGATCCCTTATCTCATAAAAGAAATTAGATTCAAGAAAACATCCTTTAAATAGGTCCATTTATGCATGAAAGTATATTTTATATTCCAATATTTGATGTATTAACTATTTTAATTCATCAAATGAGTATAAACTACAAGTTAATTCAATTCCTTGTTTGATTTTTAACTTCTATATATTTATAATTCTTGTAAAATATACATTTGGTATAATATACCCATTAAAATTAAAGAATTAATTTCTATAAAACCTATGTTTAAATAGATATTCCATGGAGTTTCCTAAACTAATTCATGCATTTAGGATAATCTGACCAAATAGAATTTGTATTCATCCTTCCTAAAAAACCTAGGATTCAATGTTCTTTACTAGATCTTTAAAGAAACATTGTTGAATTTATAAACTAAATTTTTTTCTTTTGGTTATAACTTTCACCCACTTATTCTCTTTGTAAAGAACTTAGAACCTAGACATCATATACCCAATCTATATATTCTCAACATATTTGGGGGATATTAAGTAAACATTCATAAATTCATTAAATTTATTGAAATATTTCTATAAATTACACTATGATAAATTCCCTCAAAAAAATAATTTTTTTTCTCCATTAAATAATGTTATATAATTGAACATATCATAAAATATGTGTATTAAAAACACCCATATCATTTTATTAAACATAAATTATTTACATTCTCTTTTTAAGAGGAAAATGATATAAAAATAGACATTCTAAGATATTTTTATATAATACAAAAACCCCTTTTCTCCATTACTTTGAAAAAATTTATGCTTAAATAATTAATTATTTCTCATCATATTTCCCCTATATATTTAAAACTTTTTTAAAACATAAATTCAATATCGTATATATTTCAGAATAATAGAGTTTAACTTTATAGTATTTATACCCGATGTTTACTCTAACTATGAATTTTGTATCCCTTCATGTAATCTTGAAAATTTATTCTCCAATAGATAATTTTTTCATAATGGAAGCATTTCCCCCATTTATTTTTCTTTAGCTTAACAAGTAGTGTGGACTCACCGTGACCTATTTTCTTCCCCTATTAGACAAACCATGTACCTTTCTCATTATGTACCATCAATATGGTTCTTTAACCTGGACCACCCATGTTAGATCAATAATCATCAACATATTTATGATATCTAGTAAAGGTTTATAGAATTAGTTTATATTATAATTTAAAAAAAACCGTATGACACTTTTTTATCGTGATTGAATAACGAAATTTGTGACCATTTCAAGCTTATTAAGTGACCCAATCCTCTCCAATTCATTGATGTGCCTAACCGTATTGATTATATGAGTGGAAATTGAGTTCCCTTCAATAATATTATACCAAAAAAAAAGATCTTTATAAACATTATATTGTTCATGTATATCCTTCTTCAGATAGATCAATTTTAGGTTATCTATCATTTGATAGGCATATAGGGTCTCATGTTACTTTTGAAATTTAGAATCTGTAGTAAGAAACATGAGATTATAGACTTTTTTTGAATAATTTATATGTTTATCATAGACATATAAATCCTTTTTTAACAACTTCATTGGTGGATTACTTAGGAAGAGGATGTTCTAATACATTGAGTTTTCCTTACTGTTTGAGAAAAAATTCAAATTCTAATACCAGTCGAGGATGTTTCTACCATTTAGAATCTCCTTTCCCAAGATCGATATCATAGTCAAGATAGATGATGATGATTTCATTTATTTAAAATAGAATCTTTATTTAGATAAGTACCATGATTTATTAAACATTTAATGAAGAATTATATTAAATGTGATCCTACTTAAATGATAAACCATTTTTCATTTCATCGTATCCTTTTAGTGAGCCAATATCCATATTTATCCATGAATTACACTTGTTTGTTCATGTAAATAAGTTATGATTATTTAGGTATGGAATTATTACAATCTAAACTATTATTATTCTTGGAAATTTTAGAGGATAATCCTTTTCCAAATCCATAATATGGATATATGCACATGAGCCTCAGCCCAGTTGGTGAGGACTTGGAAAGTGCATCCAAGAGACCCAAGATCAAATCCAGGCGGACACATAATTATGGGGGTACTATAGCAGGTAATATTTGGTACTGTAGTAGGTACTATTTCGTACTGTAGCAGCTAGAACTATTCATCCATCTGGGCCTTTGGGCCACCGGTTTGGTCTTCGGGTCCTGCAAGGCTTTTTCCCCACCAAAGGCCTTCAAGTCAGTTGCTTATCAAGGCCTTAGGTCCACTGCAAGGCCATTGGGCCACCCAAAGGCCTTTGGACCACATGAATATGTATATTTACCTATCAATCTACAAAGGAAAAGGCTCCAAATGAGGATTCAGAGTAGCCACATTCACCAGAGCAGGGATAACTAGATTCGGAAGAATGAAAGGGTGTGGAATTTCCATCGGTACTAGGCATGTTTATCTCTGCATAGGATATCTAGCTGACCAGTCTTGTGAAGTTAGAGTGTTGATATCATGACATTTTCTGTAGAGGATTGGTTCTAAGTTGTCTTCTCAAGGTTATTTCATCTAACATCTACTGGTCATGAAACTGTCTCTAAGACTTAGGGCCTTGTAAGGGTTCCACCTCACCTTTTGAAAGTTGGATTATAAAAAAAATAAGGCCTTAGGACCATTTAGGTAGGCATTATATGGATATACTCAACTATATTCCTCTACAATCCTAACAATTTGGGTTTCCTGGCTATTTTAACCCAAATCCAAAACTAATAATAATCTAAAAAGGGATAATCAAGGGATATTTGTGCTAATATTGACATGTCCAATAAGATAATATAGACTCACTTATAGATTTTTACCCTTTCATAAGGTAATATAGACCTTTGGACCACGTGAATATGTAGATTTACCCGTCAAACTACAAAGTAAAAGGCTCCAGATGATGATTCAGAGTATCCAAATTCACAAGAGCAGAGCTAACTAGATTTGGAAGAATGAGAGGGTATGGAATTTCCATCGGTACTAAGCATGTGTATCTCTGCACAGGAAAACTAGATGACTAGACTTGTGAAGTTGGAGTATTGATATCATGACATTTGTTGTAGAGTAGTAGTTCTAAGTTGTCTTTACTAGGTGATTTCCTCTAACATCTACTGTTCATGTAATTGTCTCTAATCCTTCGGGCCATGTAAGGGATCCACCTCACCCCTTGAAAGTTGGATTATAAACAATAAGGCCTTCAGACCATTCAGGTAGGCATTATATGGATATACTCAACTATATTCCTCTACAATCCTAAAAATTTTGGTTGCCTAGCTATTTTAACCCAAATCCAAAACTAATAAAAATCTAAAAAGGGATAATCAAGGGATATTTGGGATAAGATTGACCTGTCCAATAAGATAATATAGACTCACTTATATCTTTTTACCCTTGCATAAGGAAATATAGGATTACTTTTTATGAGCTCAATAATATTTAGTTGGATAATATAGGTCTCAAAAAGTGATTCTTTAGAATAAATCTAACCATTAGTATTTGAAGGGATTTTAATCTCACCATCTTATCTCATGTTTATTTAGTTATGTATGTATGATTCTAAAAATATATTTTTGGAATAATATAACCTCAACTAAGTCAATATTTTTAGTCCATATTAATGTTTATCTATTTACACAACCCACAAGTTTCTATTACTCATAGAAAAATTGGATCCAAACATCTTCATATGTATGTAAATACATTGTATGTATATAGTATATGAAAACTTAATATAAAGGTTTAGAGTTATATGATATTGATAATATTTATATAAGTAATCTTGGAGAAACAAATAACTAACTCTATTCACCTTTCTATGTAAAGAATATTCCTCTAAGCTGATAAGTAGTCCAACCGCAAATCCCTCTCCTCAGGGAGACTTTACTCATGAGATAATTAAATTTAGGATATCTCTAACACTTAATTTCCAAAAAAATATATTCAAAAAAAATTCATTCTCATAAATATAATTAAAACCCATGGTCAAGGTAGATGAAAAAATAAATATTATGGAGTCATACCTAGCATGTAATTCATGGATCTATCTCTTATATGTGGTTTAACTGCTAACAAAGCATAAAAATTCATAATATAAAAAATTTATAACTATGAATAAAGCAAGGAATATTCATTAAATAAATGAAAAATTAAAACATTTAAACATGAAAACCATTTACAAACAATTCAAAAATAAAATCTAAATATAAACCTTTTATCATTTAGCCAACATGTTATGTACATTCTATAATTTTGAATATAAACAATTTACATACATTTTAATATAAACTCTTTCATATTCATTAAATGGAATTTCATTTAAATATATGATATATTATGAATTATAAAAAATTATAATTTAATTTCTATTATTTAAACATTTTACATAATCTAAATATCACATATTTAAATAATCCAAATAAGACCCCATAAATTTGAGCATTTCAAAATAATTAAATATGAAATAGTCATAAATTCAAATAAAAACAATTTTACATTTTATCTTTATTTATGTAATTTAAAAATACTTTAAAATCACATATTTTGATTACAAATAAACCATTTTATTTATAATATATAAATATTTTCATATAAATTTATTAAATGGTATTTTAAATATTAACATTTAATATTTAATGAATAATTAATAATAAATGTTCCATAAACATTTATTAATTAATTATGAACCCTTTATAATTAATTTATTAATTAACTATTTATTACTCAATAAATATCCCCAAAATACCTTTAATAATTGTTTATAAATAATTTATAAATAATTCAATTCAATTCACAATTGAATTTTTTTTCTATTTATCCTTATGCAGTTGGGGTTACCTGCACTAGGGTGAAACCTAGTACCATTACGCTACCCTATTGTGTAAAGTTAATATTGAGGTTAAATTTACATATGCTAGTTATATAAAGGTTAAATTGAAGTTACCTTTATGCAGCCTAGATGTGTATAGGTAATAGATCTGACCACGTCATGCTACACACTATAGTGAACTTTTTTGTGGCTATTTTGAGTAACCATGGGAGACATTATGGCATAGAGAAGACCAAGGTACATGGAAGAAATGTGATTTGTAATATATCAAAAATATATCGTCCCCATTTTTTGGTGTAGTAAATTTTTTTTTATTTGTGTTAACACTTAAGGAAATGGTCTAAAATGGTTTATACCACATTGTTGTGAAAACCTAGTGAGTTTTTTGGCTTGAAGCACAGTACTCTATTTTTCCTATGTTCATAATTTCATGCCCAATTTCATAAATCTAAATACATGGGATAGATCTAATACAACTGATGGGTAGGAATTGCATTCCCTCACATGGCCACATTACATGTGACATCTATATCAACCTATCAAATCACTCCATAACCACAACTCTCTGGGCAGGGAACTCTTTGCATCATAATGGAGTACTCAAGTACAGATACTCACTTCATAAAAACTCCATGAATGGGTGTTCTAATGAATCTTATAACCCTTTACCCTATACTTTTATACCATTAAATGGATTCTATAGTGCCTAATAACAATTATTACCTATAGTTAAAGTGATTAAATCCATTATGCACATGAGCCTCAGCCGAGTTGGTGAGGTATCCTTAAGCACATCCACAAGACCTAGGTTCAAAACCAGGTAGAGGCATATTTCTGGGTACTGCAGTAGCACTATAGCAGGTATTGTAGTTGACTATACACTGTGCCGGTACTGTAGGAGAACTATATACTGTGTCGGTACTATAGCAGAACCATACACTGTGTGGGTACTGTAGCAGGCACTATTGCAGTTACTGTAGAAGGTTTTGTTCGGTACTATAGCAGTTGGAACTATTCACCTTGGGCCACCGGTTTGGGCATGGAGTCCTTAAGGATTTCAGGCCACGCAAGCCTTTAGGCCAGTAGGGATTTTGGGCCACCTTTAAGGCCTTTAGACCACCTCAAGGCATTCAGGACACATGCAGTTTCCCCAAACAGACTCTGCAAAAAAGGGTCATCCCCAGAAGAGGATTCAGAGCAGGTGAACTCACAAGTTTAGAGCCAAATGGATTTGTCAGAATGAGAGGGTATGGCTATGCCATTGGGACCATCCTATGCCAACATGGGAAGCCTTTCCAGATAGCCATGCGAAGGTGGAGAGATACTATCACGATGCAGATGCTAGGGAGGGGTAGTTCCTTGTAGATAGTCTAGTTGAATTTCCTAAGACCTTCAGGTCATGTAATATCTTAAGCCTACGGGCCATGTAATCTCTGATCCTATGGGCCTTGTAAGGGTTTCCCCTCATCCCTTGTAATGGGGGTTATCAAAAATCAATAAAAATGACGATCTTTGAGCCATCCATAGGTTAAATCCATTATCCAAGGATCTCCGTGCAAGAAATATGAAAATAGAATATATTGGAAAAGTAAGAATACTATAAAATGGAATACCTTATACTAATGCTTCCTCTAAATACATTTTTTATACATCCAATATGATTGATAAATATCATAAGAGTGGTAGTCTAAGGTAATCCCACCTCAGGAGGTATCCACATGTTTCACCTAAATCATTAGTCATACAAACAGGGCCCTCCTTTACTCACATTGTGCTAGAACCTCAATGTGAAAAGAATGAAGAAGAATAGGGCTTCAGAACTTAGATATTTTTGACTGAATATAAATAATCACACACAAACTATCATCATAAGTAAATGGATTTGTATAGCCATGATGACACTCCTTGGTGCTAATGCATTTACTCATGCATTGTAACGCATGAGTAATTTCCATTGAAAATTCATGTATCGCATACATTAATAAACCTACACATACAATTCATCTTATAAAATGGTTTCTTTATTGATATATAATGTAGTATACTCCGTCCATCAATGTCAGAGAAGTCTGTGGAATAATATTCCATACAATATGATATAGCCATGCAGCACCTGTAGGTTACAGCTAATATGGAACCCTCATTTATATAATATAAAAAATAGGATTTAAGGAATATATCCCATCAATAAACTATATAGCACCAACAGTATCCTTTAAAACATGGTCTTATATAAAAAAGCCTCTCTAAAAAAATATGGTTTTAATTTTTCTATATCATGAGATTATATTTTTCTTTCCCATTGGGGCCTATGCCTTGTCACATCATTATCATCTCCATTTGATATAGTATAAAATTTATGATGAATTTTATATCTCAGAACTTGTATAGCTTTGGATTTAAAACCAACATTATTAGTAAAAAATAGTTTTATCATTTTTTCAAGGGAAAATTTCACAAATTTTTTTTAGCAAACATCCTCAACAACTTGATTATTTATGGTATTTTAATTAATGAGAAACCATAATTTTTCCATGTTTAACATGTCTTCCTTTATGATATATTTTTATTCAAAAAATTAAAAAATTTAACTATTTTTCTCATTCTCACCTTGAGAACCTTCAGTTCTTCAAATTAATTATCTTCTTTCTTGAGTAAATTGTTTTCCCTTTATTTTTTCCTTTTAGCCACTTTCTTTAAAAATATAATTTCATTATTGAGTTTATTATTGTATTCAAGACATTAATCAAGTTAATATTTCAACATATGTTCACTATAACTCTCTTCTTCTTACTCATCACTATTTTAACTAACTTCATGATTTTTAACATGTTCCATGAATATTTTGTTTTTTTTAGTTATATATTCATCTTCTGAATCAGTTATTTGTGATGACTATTAATCTTATTCTTATTTATTCATCAAATTTATTCTCTTCCTTATTAGTAAATTATTATTTCCTTTATCAGACTTTTTAGTTTTACCCCATTTATTTCTGGTAATAACTTCTTCTTTATCATTATCCTTGGTATCACCATTCTTTTTATTTGGAAAACCATCTAAAAATATAATATTCCACTATAATTAAAGCATTTATAAAGGGAAAAACTAATGTATTTACCTCTAATGATTTTAAATTTATCTTAATAAGTGATATAATGTTTTTTACTCTTTATTTGATTCATAATCACAAGAGTCTTCAGAAATTTCTTCTTCATTATCTTTAATTTATAGATTCTAAATTTCCTTGAATTCCATATACATCCCTTCCTTGATCTTATTCTTGAAAATATGATCTCTTCACAACTCATAAGTAATATGAATATTTAAAACTCTTTAAGAGACAAATCATTAAATTATCCATGTTTTAAAGATGTAATTTTTATATCAAATCTATCAAAAAAAATTCCCTATATTTTTGTGCAATGGTATAATCTTCCAATGTGTCTTTAAAACCTCTCATATTACTAAAAATGTTATTCACTTGTGTGGTAGTCATAAAAATTCTCATCATCATAAATTATAACATATTTAAACTTTATATATAGATTTAATTCTTGGATTCATTCACTTTAACATTACCTTTAAATATATTTTCAATCATATTCCATATTTCTTTAGAAGTTTTGTTCATAGAACCTTTCAATACTATTTTTTAGATAAGGGAATCCTAATTTCATTCAATACCATATCATAAACTTCACAATTCTCCTTATTATTATATATCATGTGAGAATATTTCATAATTGGAATAAACATAACAGTCACTGCATCAATAACCTTTAGGCTGATAGAAATGAGATATAGAATCGTCATGTTCTTCATACCACAATAGTTATTACTATCAAATATAGGTATACATATATTATTAACATAATTGAGATTATCTATATATTATTTATCAAATGTATAATCTTTAATAGGGAAACTATATTTTTTTTATACCAGCTGAGATTTTGTAAGGAGGAAAAAGAAGGTGCCTATCAAATCACCCCATGATGGATACAGTTTTACTATAGAGAAACACATAGGGAAGGTATCATCCACTTACCTAGGGGAATTATTGGATAGGTATCATCCATGAAATCTTTTTTCTATCCAATCATGAATCCCTTGGGTAGAGGCACATGATTCACCTCACACTCATGTATGAGAGCTCCCAAGGATCGATTATCTCTTACATTTATCTAATACCACTTGTTGTTCTCAATTGATTGACTGGTTGATAATGAGAAAGGTTTTTAATCACTATAAATGATGTCTTACAATATTATTCAAATTAAAATTTGTGGAATTTTAAGGACATAATTATTGGTTTTAGAACCTCCCAACTGATAGTAAACCATTGGAACTTACATAGTAGAAATAAGAATCGGTACCACCGAATCAGAACGAACCCACACACATGATGTAATGGAACTTAAAACACAATTCATATATAATTCACCACACCAAAATTTACATTAAAAACTAGATAATAACTTATAAAATAAATATGGGAGGAAAACGTAAAATAACAATATAATTTTTACATTGTTTGGACATATTCTTACTCCATATAGGGAACACTGTAATACTTTTATAAAAGGAATAAAATATAATTAAAATTTCAAAACCATCATCACAAAAAGTATCTACACCATAAAAAAATATAGTAGAACCCATTTTTTGAAATTGGTTTAACCACATTCAAATATTTATAGAGAGTATTTCCATGTGGATACTATATTCCTGGGAATCCATTCAATTAGTCAAAGATATCCACTACCTTAACTCCTCCTTATAGTGAATAGTGCACGCATCCAGAAACTCCTTGAGTTTAATCTTATGTATTATCTAAATAACCATTGTATAACCTTATTGAAATTATAGTGACTCTTAAAAAACAGTATAATGACTCTTACACAAGTTCTTTAGGCCTCCACACTTCCCATTTGTACTTGTAGAGGTAGATTCCAATTTCCTACTTCCAACTTTATACTTCCAATATTCCTCCTTCAAAACTTCCATACATTGGTTGATGTCGCTCTAATCAATTAGTTAGAAATATTTTTGACATAGATGAACATAAAAATATCCCACTTGAGAATAATTTTAAACATTTTACCTCCATTTCTCCTATAAGTGTCAACAATCCTATTCTACACTCAATATTTCTTTTCAGTATCATGGTCCTCCCATGATTCTGGTTATCCCAACATGATTGAGACACAACACAACCTTAGAAAATCCTAGATAGAAACTTTGGTCATAATATTTTCTTGATTACAAACTCCATTCACCTATTGTGGATCTAGAATTTTAACCTCTAATAACTTCCAAATAAAATGATACTTCAGCTAAATATGCTATTTATTGGAATGTAATGTTGAATTATTAGTAAAATGAATCATACTTTAAGAGTCACAAAATATTTTTTCAACCCCCTACCTTCTTCTAGGAACTTCCATCACACTCTTCATCCAAATAAACTCCTTCCCAGATTTCATTTATGTAATTTACTCTACTTATATTATTGAATATGCAACTGCTTGTTGAATATTTGATATATAACTCACAGTTTTGCCTCTGAAATTGTATATGATACCTATGATTCTATGTTAAGTGTCTAAATCTCCACCAAATTATAAATATGAAAACACCGGAAATGATTCATCTATTCTAAAAAAAAGAGACAATATTTTGGAACCTTTGAGATAATAGAGGATCCATTTTATTGCTTCTTCATTCTCTCTTTTAGTATTTCCCATAAACCTACTAATTATTCCCACAACATGTAAAATGTTCAACCGTTTTCAAACCATGGAATACATATTTCTTATTATTACTAATTTATAAGGAACACTAGAATTATAATCAACCTATGCATGTATTGTTGGTGACTTCTCCTTTATTATATTTAAATGTCTAGCCATAGGAGTGGTAACTAATTTCTTCTCGCTCATTCAAAAACATTCCACCATCTTCTGGGTATAGTCAAATTGAGTCAAGAATAAATTTTTATACTTTAGGTGACTTATAATATATATCCCTTAAATTTATTTTTCTCATTTTGAAACTAATATGGAACTACATGTGTCCTTTTTTACTCGTCCATAAAATTCATACATAAACCCACATCATTAAGATACCACACTAAAATCAACTTCTTATTTAACCATGATATTTTTTTCACACCATAAAATTCCCAAAAAAACTTATATTCCTTTTTTAGATTGAAGCAATACCCTTACCCATAACCTCAAGAGCACTATTGTCCTCAATATTCTCCTTGTTGAACCTTTTTGAAGTATAATTTCTTATACCCCCTCTCTTTGATGTTGAGAGGAAAGAAACTCTAGAGACAATAATCTAAGACTTAAGGAAATTGGTAGAACATAGTAGAAAACCACTCATATCTTCTAAAAAAGAATTTTCATATGCACTTATAGAATTATATCTTCAAGAATTGAATCTTCACTCACAATAATGGTTATTCACTTAGACTTTATTCCCATAATTCCAACATATGGGGCCACCCCAAACTAAGCTACAATAATACTAACTTATTATTTCTTTTACATTCTTTTGATCCTTAAATGCAATGTAAATTCACCTACCTCTTACACCATAAGTGTTTCTGATAGATTCATGGATCTCCTTATACCAAATATCATTATTCAAAATTAGATCTCTAAAATCAGTAAATACCAAGACCATATTACCATATGAATTACTCACCATGACAACAATCACATCCCATTATTTTGGGAGTGATAAAAGTAATGATAACAAACTCTATGGATATACAAAGTTAAAATTCACTAATTTTAACTAACTCTAAATCACGGTGAATTCATTAACATGATCATCCACCTGCATTCCTTCTAAATTTTTCATATTTAATAACCATTTCAAAAGGAACACTTTTTTCATTGTATTTGGTTTCTCATACATATCAGTTAGAATATTCATGTGTTCTAAAGTTGTCTTCACCTCATAGATGTTATAAGACACATTTCAGGATAATTAAATCTAGAATAACCTTAGTGATTTTTTATCCAAACTTTCTCATTATTCATTATTCATTACATCCAGTTTGGTTCTAGTCAATAAAAGATCAAGATCCTTTAATAAAAAAATCATTTATGTGCATTTTCTATAATCGAAACCCAAAACATAAAACTTCTCCACCCAGAACTTACCCTCATCTAATTCCATTGCTTCAATAATTAATTAAATCTCATTAAATTATAGAACTTAAAAAGAACTATTGATTATACTTATCCAATAATTACAAGCATAGAATGATTCTATTTATCTAATCTCTAAAACACTTTTTCCAGGGTCTGGTTATCCAAAACCTTGTAACTGGTTATCTACTACCACTTGTTGGGTCTGTAACCTATTCAAAGGATGTTAACCATTATAACTTACACAACACAAACAAGAACCAAAACCACTAAATCAATACCATAACATATAATACAAGCCACACTTAAATGACCACATCGAAACACACATGACCAATATAGGTAAGAACATATGAAATAAAAATTAAGTGAAAAAGGGATGAAAACTCAAAATTTTTGTGGTTAGGATTTAATCTTGATTAATGGAGAGAACACTATATTAATTTTATTCAAGAAATAGATAATGATTAAAATGTTAAAATAATTATTGTAACAAGTGTCATTACCATAAAATATTTAGTAAAACGTAGTCTGTGCAACCGGTTTCACCACCTTTTGATCTTCATGAAGATTATTCCCACATATATATAATCTTCATGGGCATCCCTTTAGTTATTCAAAGACATATACCATCTTAATTACTCTTTAAATTGAATATTGTATTCATTAATAAACTCTATGAGTTTAATCTTATATATCATATAAAGAAACCTTATAAAACCTTTATAAAATATAAGGGAATCTTACATAATTATAGAATGGATCTTATAAAATCCCTTTTCAACTTCGCACTTCCCTTTTGGAAATGTAATGGTAGTTTCCAATTTATTAATTTTGAGTTCCATATTTAGATCAACATGCTTCCAAAATTTTAGACATCATTTTCAACCTCTCCACAATCTCTATCCTATTTTAGAAAATAAAATTTTAGAATCACTCCTTCAATTAGTTCCAATAACTTTGCTAAAAATAGTTACCACATTCCTAAACCTAACGAAGATTTACTCAGTATCTAAAACTCATATTTACTGATATTTAATGAATATAAATAGAAATTAAATATTTTATAGTATATTTATTGGGATCAATCATTTCTTTTTTTAGTTTTAGTTAATGACATGTATGTATAACTAATATGAGAAAGTGATTAAAAATGGAATATTGACCTATTTAACCCAAAGTTATCTCCCAATAGCACAACCTCCCGACTATTATTTATACAAGAACCCTCTAGTTTACAAAACAAAATCCAACTAAAATGAAAATATATTTTGTATTCTCTAGGATTATTTATCACCAAATAAAATATCTTCTTTCCATAATTCTAAATATTCATAATGAATATAATCTCCCTCCTTTAAGAACTTTTATGTCCAGATGTTTCATTCAAAAGTAAAATATCATCAATATTTCTCTCTCAATATTTTCCTCTTTGTATTCCTCAATTAATTCTTATCACAGCATGTAGTAACTAATCCTTTTATTTTTAACATTTTAGAATAAAAATATTTCTAATATTTGAATTTGGAAACTCCTATAAAAAGTGATATATCATGATATTCCTTTTAAAATTGGTGAAACATATTTTCAGAACATATCCAAGATTTATACTTGTTAAATGATTTTAAAATAATGAAATTTAAAACTCAAAAGTTATCAATCCTAAGAAATTATAATTTAATTATACATTAACTATCACTAAATTTTTTTATTTAATTATTTATAAAAATTTATCCTTTAATTATATAGAATACTCAACATATTATTTTCTTTAAATTTCTACAAAATATACATTTTCAAATCCATGAAAACGTGATCAAATGCATAGATAGTTTAAGTTTTAATAATATCATCATGGAATAGTCTTCTTATCAACATTTCAACCACCCAACTTAACTAAAAAAAGTTTTATATTTAAATCTTGAATGATTAGAAAAAAAAACATTGTATGGATTAAATCACCTAGTCTTGAGAACTCAAATATTTAATCTTACATTTCATAGAATCCTAAAATTTATTCTTAGGTATGATCTAAACCTCTATATTGAATATTATGTATCATATTAAAAACTTTAATTAATTTTTACATATCCTCAATTGATTCTTACACATCATCAAAATAATTCCTATGTGACAATACATGATTCTTATGTATCAACGGAACCTCAAAGTGATTCAAATGAATAATCCAAATGAATATTATGTATATATGTAAACATATAATGATTATTATATATTCATTAATTAAATAATATATATCATAGTGTAAAATCACCATTATATAGTTATTTCATCAACATCAACTAATATTTAATCAGATGCATGAATTTACCAATTTTTTAAAAATTAGAACATCTTCATCTCAAATTGAATATTTCATCACACTTCCTCAAAATTAAAAAATAACCTACAAAACATTCTCAAGAACTTTCAAATGAACATCATTGTAGGTATCCCAACGGTGAAGTTGAATTGTTGGATTTAATGAAAACAAATTTTTTATTTTTTTAATTACAAAACTAATGAAGTGATGTTGGATTTAGTGTCATCATGGTGTTTTTAAAGCTATCTGGAAGTGGTTATATATAAGTAAAAAGGTTAATTTGATATCTCAGAATCTATGTAGGGTATCCAAAGGATCTTATCTATTCATGAGAAAGATCATAGGAGTTTTGAAATAATTTAAATAAGATAGAGGATTTTCTCCCCAAAGTACAGGTACCACGTCATGGTGAACATTGGTCTTGTTGTGGTGGGGGTTTGATGTGAGGTAAAAATGGAAAAGAAATACAAAAATAGTTTCTATTAAATATATTATATAACTATGATCATGGTGTTTTAACAATAGGGAAAAGTTTTTCCGGCACTTTGGAGTGTGTAATTTTGAGTTCGAGGAATCCTTTTGTAAATGAGGAGCATCTTGTTAATTAAAGAATCCATGGTTGAAGGTGGTTCATTGAAATGGGGAGAAGTTTTTCACCACACTATGGATGATGGAGTTTTGATTTAGGAGTTCACTCCTATAAAATGAGGAGTCCCACTATGGTAATTTGGAGAGGATGGATCAAGGCATGTTGAATTTCATGGTCTTTATAGATGAATTAAAATGGGAAGGTGGAAGAGACCACTCCATAGTGGATTACAGAGTATTTTTTGTAAAGGAGAGGCCTAATACATGTGTTTTAGTCATCTTGGAAGACGTGTGAGTACAAATTACTATTTTTCTGAGGTTGAAGATAAAATATGAAGTGATCATGGTTCCAAACATTTTCAAGGATTTTTTCAAAGATAATACACTATTCTATGTTGTAGTACCTTGTTTAAGAGAATTTTGAAGTGATTTCCACCTTTATAATAACTAAGCTATGTTTTCCAATTTCACCATGTCATGGTGGTGATGTCTATGCTAAGAAGTATGATTTTATGTCAATTAAGATATAGTCGAGTCATAACGGTCCATGAATGAATATTGTGTGCCACTGATTTGGGTATTTCTAGATCATGTTAAAAGATTAAATTGAAAAATAAAAGTGCATATTTTTCAAGGAGTTGACCTGACCAACTTAGAAAACTTTACATATTTATCGCCTATCGCAGTGTTGGGTGTAAAAATAAGATATGGATTTCTTCCAAAAATATAAATAATTTGAATCATGGAATATGAATTCAAAAAAGGATATTTTTATATAGTTCTAATAAAAGACATCTAGGAAATTATAGAAAAATATATTTTCATTGAAAGATATTCTTGAGAAGAAGGAGGAGGGTAGAGGGATATTGATGTTTTGCATCAAAGTGAGGATCAATTCCATTTCAAATTTAGTGATAAGAAGTTAAATTATTCAAGAGTTTTTATGGAAGGAGAAAAATATGAATCCATTGTTGTTTTTTTTCAAAGAAGATTCAATATGGACATATAGAGGGAAAATATAGGAGAAGAATATGGAGTCATTATCACTCATTGAATATATTTCCAAATTATAAGAAAGTGATTCCATGATAGCTCATGAAAATAATGATGAAACTATTCATATTGAACTCCATAACCCATCTTTGAAGGAGATCAAAGTGGACATCAATGAAACCCATCTATTTCTAGTGCAAAAACAAATAGTGGTGACACTATTTTGTTTTACCAGGTGCTACCAAAGTCGTAATCCTTTCTAAAGTAGTTATAATAGGAGATAAGTGCAAGGAGTGAATGATGTGTGATAGTGATCTAAACCCAAACCATTGTAATGTGGGATACCCAAATCAGGAGTGACCAATATGAGACCCACCATTAATTAGTGTAGTGAAAGTATTTTGATGCATTATCACATTTTCAATTGAAATCTCAATGGATTATCTGGATGCAAGTTAACCAAAAAAATAATTGTCTTATATTCTAAATTTTTTATACTCTAAATAAAAAAGATTGATGAGTAAGGTTTAATAAATCATTCATTATATCTAGTTATGATAATTTAACTATGGTTTACAATTGTATCATAATTCTAAGAAAAAATAGAAAATGGGTGACCCTACTAATTATGAGGTCAATACTATCTTAGGAAGTGGTCTTTTAATGAAAAGTAGATTAATTTGGAAAAAAATTACATAACATAATTCTCTCCCGCCACCCTTTAGATTATCACTCACATTAGTCCCTTTTGGGACTAATAAGTGGTATTAGAGTATATGTTACTTTTATTGGATTATTTTTATCTGAATTGAACTGATTGGTTTTTGGAGAAAAATTTTATTATACTCACATATTCTATTGGTGTAATGGAAAAGAAAAAGAAATTTAAGGATAAAAGAAACTCAAAAAGGATTCTATATTGTGGGATGTTTTTTGGAAAAAGTTTACTTTCAATAAAAAATCATAGAAACTCTCAAAAGGATGGTATAGATATTTCTAATTATGAATCTATTAACTCATACAATGATGTTCTTTGTTTATCTAAGGATATTGACATCCCAAATGAAGATGGATTTACTGATCATAAATAGATACTAATAAATCCAAAGGTGGAAGCTATATATTTATCTGAGGAGCTAGATCAGAGTCTTAAAGAGGATAACATATAGGGACCCATCTTTAAAACATTACATAATTTTGAATTTTTAATTAGTAATTCACTTTCTTATATTTAAATGATATTCATGGTTTAGAGTTTTATAAAATTAGTTAATAAATCTTATATAACAAACCCATATATTAAAATTTAGAAGCTTTCACTCAGTATCCATTTTTCTCACAATATAAAACTTATAAAATTAAAAAAAAATCTTTTCATAAAAAATATTCATGACTTCCTGTTTGAATTATTGTTTGTTTCTAATCATATTTAAACCCTATGTAAAACATTTAAAAGCATGGGATGAGAAAAAAAATTGATAAGGGATATAATTAAAAGAAATCCATTAGTATAGTAAAAATTATGAAAACCCATAAAAGTTTTACCTTTTCACATTATTAGTTGATAATATAGAATAAATCATATACATATGTAAACCATAATTTTTTCTCAATGAAAAACTTTAAAACTCATATAAATCAAATATAAACTCTTGTAGGAATATTATAGAATTATATTCATAACCCATGTCCACTCATGTAAAAAATAAACAGATCCTAGTTAAATCCATAGTAGAAACCACCCTAGTTAATTCCATCCTTCTTTCCTTTTAAGACAAGTAACATTACCCAATTAATTGGAGATATATTTAGGGCTTACATATCATATAAAATGTATTAAGTTAACCTGTCATATAAGTTTTATCAAGCTCACCCTACATCATATATAATGATCAATTACTATATCATGATTAAAAAATAATCTTGCCCCTTTTCAACATAAATCCCTTGAAACACTTTTCAACCTATAAGAAAAGAACTTTCCATTTTCATATAAATATATGAAGAAATATATTATTCTTTTTATTATTCTTTAAAATAAAAAATTCTCAAAATATTGTGCAAATTATTTCATTTGAAAATAACTAGGGAAAATTTCAAATGAATCTTTAAATCAATGAAAATTAATGATGGTGTGAAATTATATTTATGTCTTAAATATTAAAATAATGATTCCTTTCATGACACCTTTAATAAATTACCTCGATCAGAAAATTTAGCACCCTTGATCTCAAGTAAATAAGCATTTCTTTATTCTTTTTAAGAATGTAAAGTGTTAGGGTGAAGTTTCAGAGGGTTTGGAACACTTTTGGAATGTTTTGGGATTTTATAAAGGTGCATGGTTGGTGCATAGTTTATGAAAACTATAAAACTCCTATAAGAAACTATAAAAAGTGAGGAAGGGGATAAGAGGAAGGAACATGGTTAGGTACATGATTTTTCTAAACCGTGCATCCACCCAAGTGAAAATGTGAAAAGTGGGATAGTGATATTTTGCATGGTTGGTGGATAGTTTTTCTAAACATGTAGGCCAACCATGAAAGGTTCTCCTTGAGGTATATGTTGGTGTGTGGTTATAATATAGTTTTTCCTAACCATGTGACAAACTATGCATGGTTTAAAAAAAACATCCTTAAAATTTGGGTCCTAGTGAGGATTAACTTTAAACCCCTCTTTTTTGCTCCATTTTGGTCCTAATTTGACATTTCTTCCTCCCAATGGCTATGAAACCTTTCCCCATTGAATGAGAAGAGATATAAAGGTGTTTCTTGGTGCATTGAAGCCCAATTACCTTGGAAAGTCCTCAATTGTGGCCTTTTTTCATTGTTTTTCTGAGATCTAATTTCTTCCCTCTCTTAGATTCTTTGATCTAGTCTTTTTTGAATGGATATAAGATTTTTTAGGTCAATTGTGGTTATATTTAGAGTTTTTTGTATTACAGTAAGAGACCCAAGGTGGGTTTTTGGATATTCAACCCATTTTTGTGAGAATTTTCATGTCATCCTTTATCTTCACTATAAATCATGGGGTAGGTGGCTTCAATATTGACTCCTATTATTAAAACAATAAGTCTCAGTTTCAAATTTATTTTTTTTCTTAAAATTTATTTTGAAATAATTTTTAAATTCATTTAAGGAAACCTTCTTTGGTGACGATTTAGGGAATTGTGAAAATTGTGTGTTTTTGTAAAAAGATAATTTGGTAACATGATTTTAAAATGATGATTTTAAAAAGGTTATTTGTTTTTATGAATGGAAAAGTGTTTTCAATAAAAGTATGCTTTTATTGAAATAGTTTGGAAAATATGGTTTTTTCATGTGATGGATTAATTTATTAATTGTGGGTTGAATGGGATAGATATTGTTCATTAAGTACCCCCATCAAAGGGATTGGTTATGGATATGAAGTTACACTATCAAAGGTAACACAAAGATTGTATGGTATTGTGGTTGAAAGTGTAAGGGGGTGTTCATGAGAAATGGAATGAATTATTCCAATATGGAAATTGAGAAAGGGGTAAATTCCATTTTTGATTTTTGTCATTGGACACTGTTTTATTATAGAAAAATATTTTGATGTAAAACTTCTTCTCATTGATATAAAATTTTTTAAATTGTTTTATAAAAAAATTATATAAATTTGCTAACAAGTTATTTCCTAGTGGCATGAGTAGGGAATTCATTTGGGGAAATATTATTGAGTTTTATTACTCACCCCTACTTTAGCACTTTCGTGATTTTACATATATCATTTATCAAGACACATGAAAAGGTAAAGTATCACACTTATTTAGTGATGCTTCATGATACATGGTTTGTTTTACAATGTTATCATGAATCATTTAGTGTTATTTTTTATGGAATTTATGGTTGGGTTGTTTTATTTAAAAGGGGGAAATAATCCCCCATTTCTTAATGAAGCAATTAGAATTTATTGCTATCCTTTGATTAATTGGGTATGTCACTTAAGTCCAAGTAGTAATTCCACCTCAAATCAAGCCAATGAGGAGGGGTGAGATGTTAAAAGTGGAATCATATTGTTCAGTCCTTGAATTGAAAATGATATTAGTCTTGGTTGATCTTTGACTTGGTCATCAGTTCTTTCAGTCTTGGATTTGAAATTCATTCTAGGTTGGTACTTAAGTTGGGATCATAGAAAGGGGTAGTACTATTGGGACTTGAAATGTAGAGCATAAAAAAGACATAGCTAACTTTTTTATGCTAAACTTCAAGTTACTAGGGATTTAGGTACATAATTATTTTGGAGACACTTATAGGAATTATAATCTCATTGTCATGGGTTAAACAATGAGACTAGCATGACATTAATTTTAGAAATTACTTCCCATTATAAGTGCATATTTCATTTTCAGTAATGATTTATGATTAGTTGAAAAACTATTGATTTTTGAAAAATGTTAAATTTGTTTTCAAATTTGAGATTTTGAAAAAGGTTATTGTTGTGGTATTTTGAAAATGTGTTTATTTTCAAAGTCATTATGGAATTTTAGAAAATAGGTTCAAATATAAAGTGATGAATTTTGGGAAAGCAATGTTATGATATATTATTTGTTATAATTTGAAATTTTTAAGCCTTAGATTGCTAGAGAGTGATACTTATAGAGTTTTTTATGTTTATAGAAAATGGTACCCAATAAGAATCATAGAAAACAACCAGAAAAACTACTGAGAATGTGATTGCACCTAAGACATGAGTGAACCAATAGTTAGTTTAGAATATAGTCCACAATTTTTAAGCTATGGAAAGAGGGAATAGTAGGGATGAACCAAGGAAAGTTGATCATTTTTTTCCTGTTCTAAAAGAATAATCCACTCATCTTTTGATGTTATTCAGAACTACAAAAGGCATAGGTATGGATGAATAAAATTAATAAAATCTTCAATTTGTTTAGCACACCAATAAAGATTAAATTCAAAATTCTTATGTATGTTCTAGAATATCTTACATGAAAATTTTGGGATTTAGTAGTTTAGGCTAAATTAGATCAATTCCTTTTATGGGAGTATTTTGAATAATTTTTTAACAAACAATTCTATCCTCATACATTCAGAATCACAAGAACAATAGACTTATTTATCTTGAAATAAAAGAGCCTCACAGTGATAGAGTGCACGGATAAATTTATGAATTATGTCTTCTTTACATCTAAAGTTCCTGCTAGTGCATCCTTGATGGTTCCCATTTTTTTAATAGGGGATGGGGTAGAAGATTCTCTCAAATATTTTTGTGCTCTGTATTACGGATTATACGAAGATGGTTAATAGAGAGATAGTGGTAGAAAGGGATATCCTAGGAGATATGGGTGGAGGGGGTATATTGACACCTATGGGAAATTTTGGTAAATATAATATTGGGGGAAAGAAGAAGAGGGACACATATTTCCAAGGTAGTTGAATGGATTAGAATCAGATGGATAGATCAGTAAATATTCCTCCAAGACCCAAGAGAAATCCAGGATGATTCCAATGTGGTTATTTGGACCACATGAAATGATATTGTATGGAACAACCAAGATCATACCACAATTTCAACCAGATGGGGAATCTTATGTGATATTATCACAGTGCTCCAAGGTCAGGTGTTTGGGACACTTCTCAGGTACCATAGACGTCATGTGATTTGATGGGATGAGGGTAGCAGAATACCTCTTATCAGAATAACAGATCTATCCATGATGATTCTATGAATACCATGACTCCTTAACAAGTTCAATCTTAAAAATTAAATAAAGATAAATGTTCCATGAGCAAGAAATTATATGGATCTGATCAAGTTATTATAGATGATCAGTCTGGACCATCTACAATGAGAGGTACGATTCGTCTGAATTACATCCTTATTCAAGATTCTTTTGATATGGGTGCATCCCATTCCTTTATTTCCTCTTGTTTTACTGATTTATGGGTTTAAATTTTGAAATGATTCATTTAGTGTTGAAACAGAAAACACCTCTTAGTTAAAGAGAATGTCAAGTCTTTTTGAGTAGAGTGTGTTCTATAACTATTGATGGAGCTGAGTTAACATGTGATTTCTCTATGCTTGAGATGGATATCTATGATATAATCATGAGTATGGATTATTTTACAATGTTCAAGTCTCACATCAACTTTTTTACCCAATGAGTCAGTTTTACGACTGAAGATGGTGTCAAGCATCTCTTTAGAGGAGAAAAGAATGTAAAGGTAGGTGCAACGGGCTTGTTGGAACCAAAAGTTGGAACAATTTCATATGAATTAGTAGCCTTGACTGTGTAATCTATGGAAGATATCAAGAATATAGGTTTTTGAACAGTTTTTGAATACTTTCATGATGTTTTCCCTAAAAATTTCTCTAGGTCTCTACCCATAAGAGAAGTGGACTGTATGATTGATCTCATTCTGGAGACAATTACTATTTCACTTATTTATTATCATATAGAACCAATAGAATTAATGGATCTAAATGTTAAGTTAGAATATTTAGAAATAAAAGGGTTCATTTTCCCTATCACATCTTCATGGGCACCACCGACCCTGTTTTTTAAAGAGGCAGATGAAACTCTAAGGTTTTGTGTGAATTATCATAATCTTTACCAAGTTACGATAAAGAACTGATATCTACTTCCATGCATTGATGATCATTCAGATAAATTAATGGTATTTCAGTGGTTCTCTAAAATTGACCTATGATCAGGATATCACCAATTGTGGGTTCAGAAAATGATATTCCAAAAACATCTTTTAGGAGTAGATATATAAATTATGAGTACGTGGTAACTTTTTTTTGGCATTACAAATGCACTAGTAATCTTTATAGTTTTGATGAATCAGATATTTTAGAGGTATTTGGATTATTTTGTGGTGGATTTTGTGGATGACATATTGGTGTATTAAAGGAGAAGTTATGTGCTTGAGAAAAACTTGGGTGTGTGGTGTATTGTGCTGCATTTTGATCTGGGTTGGGATGTGTTCTCATGTAAGGAGATCATGTTGTTTCTTATGGCTCAAGGTAGTTACATTTTCATGAGAAGAGAAACCCAGAGCATGATTTTTGTTTATATTCCAGGGTCCATACTTTGAATGCTTAGTGTAATTACCTATTTGGTGAGAAATTTACATTGTTTGTAGATCATAATAGCTTGAAACATATTTTCTCACAAAGAGATTTTAACATAATACAAAGAAGATGGATAGAGTATCTCTAAATTTTTGAATTTGACTTACTGTATACACTGGGTAAAGGTAATTTAGTGGTAGATGTATTAATCATAAATTCATATTCTCAATTGGACAAAGAGCCTTCAAATAAGTGGCAGTCGATATCGGTGCTAGCCAACATGAACTTGGAATGTGAATACCAAGTTTAAGTTATAGTTTTCCTTCCAATTTCATTCATTCCTAATTTATTTGAGATAGTTAAATAGGCAAAAACATCTGATTCAGAATGTTTTGATATAAAGTCAAAACTCAATGGTGGGGAGACTATTGGGGGGTGGAAACTGAATAAGAGTTCAGTGTTGTGGTTCAGAAATCAGATGGGTTTACCTGTGGATTTTTAGAAAAAACTTATTCATGCTTACCAGAATTCAAGATGGGTTATTCATCTTAGACTATAGAAAATGTATAAGGCAATCAAATCATAGTTTTGGTGGATCAGTATGAAAATTAAGGTGTCTGAGTTTGTTTAAATATTCTTAACTTGTAAGTAGGTTAAGGAATAGCATCAATGACTAGTAGGTGTGTTTCAGTATTTACCTATTATTTTTTAGAAATGGGAGAAGATAGCCATGGATTTTGTAACATTTCTACCAATAATAGTTCAAAAACATGATACTATAGGGGTGATAGTGGATCATCTCACAAATTCATATCATTTCATCCCTATTCATGAATCTCATATGGTGGAGGACTTATCAAAAATCTATATCATAGAATTGGTAAAGATGCATGGTGTACTAGTTTTGATAGTATTAGACAGAGATCTGAGGTTTATGTATTATTTTTATAAATCATTTTAGAAATACATTGGAACTCAGTTGACTATGAATATGGTGTATCATCCACAGATGGATGAGAAATATAAAAGGACGATACAAACATTGTAATACATGTTGAGGTATTTTGTAATAGATTTTGGTGGCTCATGGGAGGATCATATACTGTCAGTGGAGTTCTCATATAAAAATATATATCATGCCTTGATACATATGGATCCTTTTGAAGAATTATATGGGCGTCCTTGTCATTCTCCACTTTTTTGGGTAGAAACTAGTGAGACTTCACTAGTTGGGCCGATCCTTGTCCAAGAGATAATAGAGAAGATTCAATTGATCAGGAAATGGATGGAGACAACTCAATTTCATCATAAATTGTATTTGGATAATCATTGATGTTCGTTGACATTCGAAGTTAGTGATCATGTATTTTTTAGGATCTCTTCAAGGCTTGGTCATTGTCGTTATAGAAATCAGGGCAAGTTGTCTTTTTAATACATAGTCCCTTTTGAGATATTGGAATGGGTTAGTGAGGTGGTATATTGGTTGTCATTTCCACCATGATTCAGTGTATTGGATAATTTGATTCATGTATATCAATTGAAAAAGTACCACAATGATCCTAAAAATTTGATTTGATGGGATCACGTTGACCTAGAGCTTGATAATTTGTTGGTACATGTGCCGGTATGGATTGTGGATAGAAAATAGAAAGTCTTGCATGGGAAAAACATTATTAAAGTGTGAGTTTTTTGGAAACATGTTAAAATTAAGGAAGAGACTTGGGAACATGATAAAGAAATGATTGATAAATAGCCTAAACTCTTTCGGGAAGTCTCTATTTTTCTACTTTCTGAGGACAGAAAGTCCAATGGTAGGGAGAATGTAGCACCCCTTATTTCCATTAAGTAACATTTTATTTATTCTTTTTAAATAATTAAATATTTTGTGTAAAGTTTAGGATGGTTTTTAAGACTTTTGAAATGTTTTTAGGGATTTAATAAAAGTTCACGGATGGTTCATGATTTTGGGAAACCATTCAACTCCTATAAAAAACTATGAACAATTAGATAGGGGCTAAGATGAAGGCACACAGTTAGGCACACGGATTTTCCAAACTATCCAGCCACCTTAGAGAAACCATGAAAAGTGGGGTAGTGAGATTTTTTATGGTTGGTGTATGGTTTGTCTAACCATGTGGTCCAACCATGTGAGGTGCTACTTGAGGCAGAAGTCAGTGCATGGTTAGTGCATGATTTTTTCTAACTGTGTAACTAGCTATGCATTGTTTAAAAAGAAGATCCTTAAAATTTGGATTTGGGTCAGTATTAACTTTAAAATACTAATTTTTTCTCCATTTATGCCCTAATTTGATATTTATTCCTCCCAAAGTTTGTGTAACCTTTCCCAATCAAATTGGAAGTGATTTGAAGGCATTTCTTGGTGCGTTGAATCCTGATTCCCTTGGTAAGTCCTCATTTGTGGTATTTTTTCATGGTTTTTCTTATATCTACTTTCTTTCATCTCCCACTTTCTTAGATATAGTCAATTTTGGATAGATATAAGGTGGTATATTCCAATAATGGTTATATTTAGCCTTTATAATATTAAGGGAAGATATATAAGATGGTTTTTGTTAATTCAACCCAGTTTTGTGAGTTGTTTATGTCGTTCTTCATTTTCACCATAAATCCTAAGGTAGGTTTCTTCACTCTCGACTCCTCTTATTAGAACTTTAAGTATTATCTACAAAATGATTTTTTTCTTAAAATTTATTTTGAAATCATTATGAAATTGATTTATGGAAACCGTCTTCGGTAAAATTTTATGGAATAGTGAAAATTATGTGTGTTGGTAAAAAGTGAATTTGGTAACATGATTTTAAAATGATGATCTTAAAATGTTTTTTGGTTTTGATTCAAGGAAAAAAAATTCAATTAAAGGATGGTTTTATTGAAATGGTTTAAAAAATATGGTTTTGGCATGTTTTGGATTAATTGGTTAAGGATGATTTGAATGGGATGGATATTGGTCATGAAATACCACCAATAAAGGGATTGGTTGTTGATGTGAAGTTCCACCCTCAAAGGTAACACCAATATTGCATGTTTTTGTGGTTTAAAGTGTTCATGTGTGGTTATGTGAAATGGAATGGTTTATTCTAACATTGAAATTTATAAAGGGATAAATGACTTGTTTGATGGTTTTCCTTGGAAACTGCTTTGGTATGGAAAAGAAATTTGGTCTGATACTACTTTTCTTTCATATAAACTATTTTAAATTTTTTTATATAAATGTACTAACATTTTCTATCCTAGTGGTATGAGTAATGAAGTCATTTGAGTAAATCATACTAATTTTTATTACTCATCCCTATTTTGGCACTTTGGTACTTTTGGAGATATTGTTTATCAAGACACAAGAAAAGGTAAAGTATCACACTTACTTAGTGGTGCTTTGTGATACTTGAGATGTTTTGTGGAGTTTTAGAATGGATCATGTAAGGAGGTATGGATTTATATATTGGTGTATTTGATTTTGTGGATTTTTCTTCTAATGTGTACTTCGATATTATTATTCTTTTTATGTGGTACTCTATTGTGTTTTTGTTTTGATATTATTGGTATTACTTTTAGTTGTTTTAAATTGTTATCATGAATCATGTAGTGGTATTTTTTATGGAATGTTTGGTTATGTTGTTTTATTTTAAATGGAAAAAATTCCCCCCATATATTAATTAAGACCTTAGAATTTATTTCTCACTTTTGGTGCCTTGGGGATGTCACTTAAGTCCATGTAGCAATTCCTCCTCAACTCAAGCAAATGAGGAGGGGCAGGATATTACAGAAAATGACAATAATATTCCTTTATAAACATTGTTAAGAAATTAAAAGGTGGTTTAAAATGAACCTTGATATTTCTTGGTGTGTAATTAAGAAAATTATTGAAACATTTTAATGAACATGGATATAGAGGTAAAATATAATAAAAACTTAAAAACTTTTAAATTAATTTTTTAAAGAAATATTCCTTACATTAAATACCATCTAGAATCATACATTCTTTAATACCTAAATAATAAAATTATATTATTTATTTAATTTCATAAAAAAATCATTTTCATTAGATTATCATCATCCATTTATATTTTGTTTATGAACGTACTATATTTAGTTCGTTAATCAGTTAAGTTTACATCGAACATTTTTTAGTACATTTGGTTTATAATCCAAAAAATAGCTTTGGTGTGATGATGTGTTAAAAGGGGTAATTATTCCATCAAATATAGAATATTAATCATGACATGATTATAATTTTTATACATTATATTTAATTTTATAACCATCCATGAAAATTTTACATTAAAAACAAATCACATCTCTTCATGGTTGTGTTTTTCCACACGTATGCACGAACGACACTATAATTTTTTAATGTATGGAAATGTAAGAAGATAGATAATATATTATCTTTATCATCATCATCATGTAATTTTATAAAGAGATAGGGAAAAATACAAAAAGGAGAAGCATGGAAGGAAACCCCTCACCCACCCCCGCCCAAAAAGAAACTATGGGGGCCTAAAATAATGCATCCCTAAACCATCCCCTTTAATAAAGTCAATCCCATTAGGGTTAATACTTTCCACAGAGTGTAAAACACATTCTCCGTGCCATTAAGGACCACCGAGGCCAAGAAGTCATCAACCTTGTTCCCCTGTCTCCAAGTGTGAAGAATTTGGACGTTGTTCTTAATAATGCTTTTACATTTCCTTATGACATAGCATATCGACCAAGGGGCTTCACCATCCTATTCCAAGGTGTTGTAGACAATTAAGGAGTCTGTTTCAATTTCAGATACCTCCAACCCCTGCTACCTGCAAAGTCTGAGTCGAGTAAGCATTGTCATTGCCTCTACTTGTAGGGAAGATCCATGTCTGAGGCTGGCTGATAATGCTAAGAAGACCGATCCTTTTGAGGTGGTGGTGAAAAATGAAACATGTCACTTTGTGGAGGTGGTAATCCACACCTACGCGTGAGTGATGTTTTTATTTCTTGTAGGATAGAAAATGAGATGAAAATGGATTTTTTAACATAATAATAGTAATAACATTTTAGTATATTTAGGAAACTAATGTTATTATTTTTTCATGGTTAAATAATATTTTAAGGATATATAATAATAAATAAACTTTAAATAGGTTGATTAAGACTTTTACCTTCTCCTTAGAAAACCTATTTGGTTTACACCTTAATCCTTCTAGGTTAGGTCTTTTGGTGATATCGAGACCAATAGTATGTGGGTAGGGATATTGGTGATATATTTGAGAAGTTATTTTCTAAACTATATTGCTCAAAGGTGTGAGGGAGGGAGGATAAGTGGTTCCCTTTTATAATTTAAGGGAGGGGAGCCCTTGGAATAACTTATAGTATTAAATTCATATACATTAATTTTCATGATCAAGTGGCACAACATTTTCATATATAAAAGATATGATATTTATGATTTATAAAAATCTCATCCAATAAAATTTAGATAGTTTTAGGTTATTTTTTATCCTTATATTTTATTTTTAACATCCTTGTTAACTCTTTTGAAAATTACCATGATATCAATTTTTTTTACTCTATAGAAGTCAAGAAAGTTAATAAAAATGTTATGTAACCCATGATAGGAAAATTTTTAAAATTATAGACCATATCCCATTCACTTTTCCAAATAAAATATTTTTTTTAAATTTTAAATCATTCTATAAAATATTATTCAACATAATATATCATTAAATTCATTTTCGTGATTATTTACGCATTTTGAATATAAATACATCACAGTGGTAATTTAATTCAAAAAAAATTAAAACATCAATAATATGTTTTATTTATCTAAAAAATAATTGAACAAAATAATTGATCAAAATTTTATTACTTCTAATGTTTTTTAAAAATAATTTACTTGATTTTATATTACTTGAATAGGCTGTATAGGTGTTGCATAGGCACTTAAGGTAATTATTACAACATTGAAAACTAAAAAATAAATTACCATGATAAAAAATAATCTATATTTAAAATAACCATTTATAAATGAACATAACCTCATTTTATCCCTATGAAAATAATTTAGAGATATTAAAATAAAGAGAATGGCATTTTTTTAATCATTACATAAAATCAAATTAAGGTCATTATCAATGGAAAGTGGAAACAAAATTTCTAAATTTAAGAACTTAGACAGTTGTGGTCTAAAAAACTTATATAATAAACTGAATACAAGTTTTGGGGATATTTTTTTGCCTTTATCATAGTATTAACCTTGTTTTACCTGTTTTACACTTACTGAGGTGACAAATATTTACTACAGTTTCTATTCATAATGACTAAAAGTAAAAGTGAACTATTTACAAAATTCGAACCTCATGATTCCAAATTTGAAACCCATTTTTAAATATTAAATTTATATACATTTTAAAAATAAATTTTAATATAAATGTGTAGAATTCAATGAAAACAGCTTTGAGAAAAATGTGTTTTTAAGCCTAAAAATGAACTAACCCCAAAATAAGGTATAATTATGATTCTTATATAATTAATTATATTATTTTTAATTAAATTATACTTGTGTTACTTTAATATCAATTTAAAAATAAAATGGTACTTTTAAATTACTTTATATAAATATAATAAATGATAATTTTATAAAAAACGGTTTCTTTCAAAATTACCTTAAAAATAATTATTTTCATAACTATCCCAAAAAATATATTCTAAGATAATTTTTACATGATGATTTCAAAAATAAAGTTAATTTTTTCAATTAAAATAATAAAATTTATAAATTAATATTTTAAATAAATCCATATAATACATGAAAATGTATTTAATAAGAATAAAACTACTTCCTTTTTTATTAAAAATTCATTAATATTCTTATAATTAATATATATATATATATATATATATATAATTCCTAGATATTAATTAATAATGAATTTGATTTAATTTTACTTGGGTTTTCACGTTCTTCCTCCCTTTTGGAAATTATGTCCTTGTAATTTTATTTTCTACTTAAATAAGTGGGGTTATTTTTTTCATAGAATTTGAGGATTCCCTTTATTGAATATTAAATAATATGGGTTTTTCAAAAAAACTTAACTTAATGAAAAAACTCATTCCAAACCACCTAATATCTATGATTAGTAATCTAAACCGCTTTTTATTTATATGAAAAAATCACTTCCAACTATACTAATTTTGGGATCAAAACAAGAGATGCATCCAAAACATATTTCCTTAATAATGAAACATGAAAAACATTATATATTTGGGATAAACTTAGAGGCAAGGACAACCTGTAAGAAACTGATCTAATTTATCTAAAATTTCATATGGTCTAATGAACCGTAAACTTAACTTTAATTTTTTACCAAAACATTATAACACTTTTACATAGAGATGAATTAAGAAAAATATGATCACCAACCTCAAATTAATGATATTTCCCTTGGTTATCTACAAAAATATTTTTCTACTCTATGTTTCCCTCACATACCATTGAATAGTATTTACCTTTTCATCCATTTCTTCTACCAACTCAGGTCCCAATATTTTTCATTAACCTGCTTTAACCCAATGACACCACCTTCTATATAATGTCCCAAAATATACCATCTATATACCAAAAAGAAAACTGTTATTTTAAGAAAATTAAACTAATGAGAGATGTTGATCCCAACATCCTTAGTAATTCATTAAAAAATATTGAATTATTTATTTTGAAGTTTGAGTTGTTATATTTGACCATCCTTCGTATTAAGGATAAAAATATATACTGAAATTTTATTTAGTACCCAATAACTTTTGAAGGCCTTTGAAGAAATTGAAAATAAACCTTGCATCACGATCAGATATAATAGAGATAAGAACTCTATGTAACCTGACTATCTCCTTAAGATACATTAGATAAATCTAATCTAAATACATAATATCTTTAATAGGAAGTATATATACAAATTTAGTAAATAAATCAATAATAACCCAAATCACATTGTTACCTTGATTTTTATTTGGTAATCCCACCATGAAATCCATATATATATTTCCACATTTCCACTCCAGCACTAGAAAAAGATAAATCATCCCCTTTTGTTATTTTCATTCAGATTTAACCTATTAGAAATTCAATTATTTCATGGTAAAATTTTCAATATATTTCTTCATTCCATCTCATCAATAATACTCTCAAATGTATCTATACATTTTAATACTTTTAGGATGAAAAAAAAAGTTGTGAAATTCACTCAATAAATCTTTTTTCAAGTGGGAGATAGGTGGAACGCACAACCTTTTTCCAAATCTTAAAACCCATTCCTTATCAATATTAAATTCTGGTAACTTACCTTTCTTTACCAATTCTACCTTTCTTTAAAAATCATGATCATCCTTTTGATCTTGCTTAATTCTATCTAAAAATGACAAATGCACTGAAACATGAAACAAAAAATTGGAAATTCTTTGATGAACAATTTCTAGTATATTATTCATTAAATCATTAACCAAAGGATAATGTTCCAAACATATAATTGTTAATGATTTGTTATATTTTTGACTCAAAGAATCAGTTATATTGTTTTATTTTCATATATGATAATAAAACATGAAATTATAATCCTTTATTTGTTCAATCCATCTTTTCTACCTTATATTCAACTATTTATGATTGAATATATACTTTAAAATTTTATGATCAGTATATATATTACAATTCACTCAATATAAATGGTTTATCTATATTTTTAAATTAAAAAACCAAAATAGCTAGTTCCATATCATGTGTCGGTTAATTTATCTCATGATGTTTCAATAGGAATAAATCATAAGCAATTACCAAACTATTTTGTATCATAAAACAACAATGTAAATTAAAATAAGTAATTATGGAGAAGAAAAATTCAAAATATCTAGAGGGTGGATCCAAAACTAGAGAATTAACCAATCTTTTCTAATTTCCTAAAAATATTCATCACACTCTTTCATCCATATGAATTTAACTCCTTTTTTTGTTAACTTATTTAGTGGGCTAGATAACCAAGAAAAGTTTTCAACAAACCTCAGGTAGGAACCCATTATTCCAAGAAAACTATGAATATATATGAAATTTTTAGGTCTTGAACATTCTTCAAACACTATTTTAAGTAAGGTAAATAGCTATGTCATCTCTAAAAACAATATGCTCAAGGAATGAAATCTACTATAGTTGAAATTTATATTTACTAAATTTTCTATATAATTTATCTTTTTTCAAGGTTTAAAAAACAATATTTCAATGTATTTCATGATCCTCATGAATTTTATAATACATAAAAACATCATCAACAAACACAACCACAAACATATCCAAATATTGATGCAAAACTATATTCATAAGATCTTTTAATATAGATGGTGCATTAGATAACCCAAAGGACATAACCACAAACTTATAATTCTCATATCTAGTCTAAAATTCTATATTCAAAATATCTTCCTCCTTTACCTTCAAATGATGGTACCCTGACCAGAGATTAATCTTTGAAAACTATTGTGCTCCCAAGAGTAGATCAGAAAAATCATTGACATGAGGCAAAGGTTACTTGTTCTTAATAGCGATGTTATTAAATGCTCTATAATAAATTAAAATCCACAATTGAATATACTTAATTTTAAAAAATAAAATATGATCCCCCCATGGTGAAGTTATCAGATGAATGAAACCTTTATCAAGAAACTCCTATAACTTTTTTTTTAATTCAAAAAGTTCTATTTGAGCTATTTGATAAGGGGGTCATGAAATTGGCATATCATCGTATACTAAGTAAACTGTAAATTCAACCTCCTATTCAAATAATAATACCATAAAAATAATCATAAAATGCATCCATATATTAATTTACAACTAGCACATCACTAATATGGAAAAAAATTATCAATAGCATATGCTAAGTAACTTTCACTGCCATGTTTAATAAATTTATCTTCTTATTGATATTCTATAAAATATATGAAATCATTGAATATAACTTTAATATCTCTAAAATACATTTTATAATAATAAATTTAAATCCAATCCATACCCAAAAAAAATATCAAACTCTACTATGGTAAGTTAAATAATATTTGTAAAAAAATCATCCCACTGACAGAAATATGAAGTTTCCTATAAATCTTGGATTCTTTAATACTTCCACCATGAGTTTTAACCAAAAGTTCTATCTTATTTTCATGAGGTGATATGACCATTATACATAAAAATTTCCCATAAATGAAGTAATGTGAAGATTCAGAGTCAAATAAGGCATCAGAATAATTCTAATAAACAAGTAATGTACCTGTCACAACTTTATTAAACATACCAACACCAACCATAATAGTAGAAAATGATTTTTCCACAACTTTTTTATTTTGATATAGATGATTTTCCACCCTAAATAACTAAATTAAGACAAATGTTAGCATAATTCCCCAACTCGTTACAATTAAAATATATCACCAATGGTTGGATATTTGTTACCATATTCTTTGATTGATCATGAATCTTTTATTTATAGTCATGAGACATATGACTAAACTTACCACACCAGTAACACTTTCCAGATACTTTCAAACAATCCCTAAAATTTATTTTACCACACTTGTAACATGTTTTGGGGATTACCACCATATTTCTTTAATTATTTCTTTAATTATTTCTTTCTTTAATACTTCCTACTCTTGTCATCACAAGGCCCATAATCGTCAGAAAACTCTATCTCGACTTCCTCATCATAATGAAAACTTTCTCATAAAATTTAAATTATTGTGAGGATAATTATCTTTATAAACATGGTTTTAATCTTAATTAAAATATATTAATTTTACTATCAAGTTACCCAATATAACTATGTGCAAACATGTCCAATCTTATAAAATTTTCTTAATCCACAGCTATTGAATCCTACTCTATTTTCCTCAATTCCAAGAATTATTTCCCCATTCTATATCAAATATCCTTAGGGAAATATTTTTCCAAGAAAATATTCTTAAATATATCTTATTCCATGGAATTAAGCTCATCTCTCTCACTAGTATTCTTAACCAATTACCATCATTGATCAGTTAAACCTTCAAAATGATAAATGGAAAAGTTACCTTTTACATTTTGAATATATCATATATTTTAATATCTTTTCTAGATAACTGATCCATAATTTGGATACCCTATATCTAAGGTTCTATTTAAATCCTAAGGTTTATGTTTCATAAAATGCTCAATAATTTCCAAGTTCCTCTATGAGAAAATTGGTTTCTCTCTAACATGGATGTCACCACTATTTATTTCCTATGTCAACTAATCCATTACTGTAAAAAACTACTTAGTTATAATTTGAAAAAATTTATGTTACTGATTTGGAAATATATTGTCCTCTTGTTATCTTTATACTTTATCTTCCCTATTTTAATTGTGGAAACCCATTCTAAAGCGACATATATTAGATAAAGAAACTTTGTAATCTTAAAATTCTATATCATTTCAATATAACCATACAATATAATCCCTTAAGAGTATTTTATTAACATTATCTTAACCTTGAAATTAATATAAAACTTTCCTTTGATACCAATTATAAGTAATAATCCTTAAAACATTGCATAATCTTGATTTTTTAGTCAAAAATTCACTTCCTTACATTTCAAGGATCATTATAGTTCAGTGTTTTAGATAATTTGGTCACAAATCATACATAAAAATATATATTTTTAAGTGAAAACATCCACTCAATATCAACTTTTCACATGATATAAAACTTTTAAAATGAAACATGGTTTCTTTTCATGAAAAATCTTCATGAAATTAAAATTGAATTTCTATTTTTTCTTAATCATCCTTAAATCCTATGAAAAACATTTAAAAAACTTGGATAAGCACAAAAAAGCACAATAAGGGATATAAATGAAAAATATTTGTTAGTCCAGTGAAAAACATGAAAACCCATAAAATTTTTACCTCTTTCACATTATTATTTGATCATATAAATGAGATCATATCCACATTAAAAATTCACTTTTTATCAAATAAAACATTTAAACCCCATATCAATAAAATAAAAACCATTACAGGAATCTGGGATAATTATATTAATGACTTGTGAACACTCATCTAAAAAATAAATGGAGCCAAGTTAAGTCTATAGGTTAAACCTTCCCAATTATCTCCCAATTTCTTACCTTTAAATACAATTAACATTTTCTAATTTATTTGAGATCTATATTGGGCTAACCCATTATATAAGTTGTATCAATCTTACCCATAGTATAAGTTATTTCAAGATCAATAATCATTATATATAATTTTAAAGTATCATATCAAGAAAAAAATATTTTTAATATTTCGCATTTTCATCATAAATCCCTTAAAACTATTTTTAACCCTTAATAAAATCACTTTTCATTTTCACATAAAAATAGTGATAAACATCCCTTTCTTATTAAAACTTTTTAAAATGAATAATTACCAAAATATTGTGTAAATGGTTTTATTTTAAAGTAAAATGGAAAATTGTAAATAAATATTAAAATAAATTAAATTAATTATAGTTGGAAATTTATTTCATACTATGAAAGTTAAAATAATGATTCCTTTCACACCATTAGTAAAAGTACCTCATTCTAAAAATTATAAGAAGATAATTTTTTAAACCATGAAAATAAATTCAGAGGTATTTTAAAATGAAATTTTATAGTTCTTTATTTTTAAATAATAACATTCTAGAAATATTTTAATGAAAATGGATATCTATGGAAAATAGAATAAAAACTTCAAAACTTTTAAATTATGGTTTTAAAGAAAAATCTATTACCTTAAATACCATAGAGCGTTGTAATTTATTTAAATCCTAAATAAAAAAATTATGTTGGTAATTTTATTGGTTAAAAACCTTTTTATTGATAATATTGTTATCATTATCCCTTTTATATCATTTATTACAATGTTTTATTTAGTTACCTAATTAGTTAAGTTTATGTTGAATGATTTGAGGACGTTCAGTCCATAATTCCAAGATAGCTTTGATAGGATTATCATGGTTAAAGGGTTAATTATTAAATAATATATAGATTATTTATTATGATATTATTATCATTTTTATACATTAAAAAAATTGGAATTGTCCATGAAAAGAGTACTTGAAAAACAAATCGCATCGCCTTGTGGAGGTGGCAGTCCACACGTACGCACAAATAATGTTCTGGTTTTTCAATGGATAGAAAGGTAATAAAATAGATAATATATGATCATTTAAAAATTAAATTTATTTCATTAATATCATATATATATTAATTAAATTAATCATAATAACCATACTTTTTTAGTAGTGATGAAAATTAAAACACATCACTTAATAGAGTCGGTAATCCATGGGTACGCATGTGCGATGTTTTCATTTCCCATAGGATAGAAAGGGATATAAAAATGGTTTTACCAAAATCATAATAAAATTTAAGTATATGTAACATACGTACATTATTATTTCATCACTATTAAATAATATTTTATATAGGTGGAATAAAAAATAAACATGAAATAGGATGGTTATCACTTATACCTTCTTATCTGATAACCTCTATGAATTACACCTTAAAACTTCTAGGATTTCTATTTTGGTGATACTAAGAAATTTAGTTTGTAATTATGGGTTTTGGGGATATATTTGGGTAGGTATTTTCCAACTTATATGTTCAAAAGGTGTGAGTCATATAGGAGAGTAGGTTCCCATTTATAAGTGAGGGGAGGGGCACCCTTAAAATTAATTATAGTATTAAATTAATATAAATTAATTTTCCTATAAAAGTAGCACAAAATTAACATATTTAAAATATATAATGATGAAAAGTCTAAATCTTATCATATAATAAAATTTGGACAATTTTAGATGATTTTTTAACCCTTATCTATTAGTTTTAACCCCCACTAACCCTTTTGACTGTTACCATGATATCAAATTTTTTTACTCTATAGGAGTCATGATAGTTACTAAAAAATGAAAAGTGACCCACGAGTGTAAAATGATTTATATTCTTTACCAAATCCCATTCAAATGTATAATGATAAATTTTTTATGAATTTTAAATCATTAAATATAATATAATCTAATATAATAAACCAGTAAAGTCATTTTCGAGAATATTCACATAGTTTTCCATTAATGGCATCAAGATAGTGATGTAATTTTAATATAAACTTATAAAAAATATCTAATATTTTATAATTATCTTCAAAAAATTTGTAACATAATAATTTATCTAAATTTTATTACTTCTAATGTTTATTAATAATCATTTACTTCTATTACATGAACATACACTACATCGGCATTGTGTAAGAACATAAAGTGATTACTCTATCATTTATAATTAAAAATAAATTTCCATTATAAAAAAATAATTCAACATTAAAATAACCATTTATAACAAAACATAAACTCTTTTTATCCCTTTAAAAAATAGAGATATTAAAATAAGGAGTGTCGTTTTTTATTCTTTACATAAAATCATATTAAGGTCATTATTGAAGGAATGTGTTAATAAATTTCCACATTTTTTGTAACTTTTATTGTTATCATAGAAAAAAACTTTTACAATAAAATAAATATAAATTTTAAGGAGATTTTTAAGCCTTATATCATATTTTTGACCATGTTTTACCCATTTTACCCTTACCGAGGTGACAAATATTAATTATGTTTACTATTATTAATGACCAAAAATAAAATGGAAATATTTAAAAAAATTCAAACTTATAATTGAAATTATTTAATTCATTTTTAAAGATTCTATTTCTAGAAGTTCCAGAAATAAATTTTAATATAAATTCATAAAACGCAATGAAAAATAGTTTTTAGAAAAATGACTCCCTGATTGAGAAATTAAGACATATTTCCTATAAGGTGGATAATCTCCAAGTTGGGTTTGATAAGGACCCTAATTCAAAATAAATTCAAAATTTGGAGGCCAAAACGGATGATCTTACTGCACACCTCGAAAAACTTGAAGAGGGGAAATAAAGGTTGTAATAAGAAAAGATGTGACTTAAAGAGTCCATTTCTCAAATAAACATCAATATAAAGGATCAAAGTGAAATAATGGATAAAATTTCCTATGTATTAGAGTATTATATTTCATGTGGGAAGATTCACAAGAAATATAATAATGATCCACTTGAAATAAGGAGTAAAAAGATTCATAAATTAAAGGAGGGTTTAACCTCTTCTAAGAAGAAGTTGTAGAAATCGAATGACAAGGGTATGATAAAACAAAATGCTTAGTTACATTTATTAATTTATCATTATTTGATAATATATAATGAGATAAATATAAAATATATTATTTTGGAGAAAAATTATGAGAATATTTTATTGTCGCAAATACCACATTCCATGGGAAAATACAGCCTTGACCATGATGAAATACCTTAAAAGTGAGAAAAGAGTAAATCTGAGAGTATTCCCAAGAAAATGGAAAATATTATAGGTGTTATAAATAGATTCAAGAAAGTCCATATAATTATTAAAGATAACTTGATAATATTTAATGAAATATTTTGGGACTTGTGCTTCTACTATAGAATGCATGGACATATCTAGATTTTTTGTTTTTAAGAATTGGAATATATATATTTATATTTATATGAATATGAGGGAAATTTTTCCAAACATAATAACAAATCACAACAAATAATGTATAGTTATAATGATAATAATTCTTACTATGTAAAATTTGTCTCTAGTGTAAAGTTTCATTGAAATTTAGTTATAAAAGCAGAAAATCAGCATGCATCAAAGGATAAATATATTCTCTCTAGAAATAGACTTTAAGGGATGGTTAAAGAATATATATATTCTAAAATTTTCTTCAAAATGAATTCAAAATCTACTGTGGAAACAAGAATGTATTGTAGATATAATAAGGATATTTTGAAATAATAAAGGAGTTCACATGGTGCTGAAACTAGGAAATATCTTATAAAAGGAGTGTCTACACGCAAGGTGGGTATTTAAGAATATAATAATACTTATAGGTAGAAAAAGGTAGTAAGAGTTTTTGAAGAAGAAAACACTAACCTGAGTAGTTCTAGGATATCCTTGTTGGTAAGTCTACCCAAGGAAGAAGATCTTTTGGATGGGGTCATGAAGAGAAGGTCAGTCCTAGGGAAAATGAAGTGAAGTTGGATTTCATAAAAACTCATTAAAATATAGAAATGGATTCTAAATTGAAGGATAATAAAAAGGGTTTAGTCAACCAATACAAACCATATTCCTTAACTTGAGTAAATTATAAAGTTCCCCTCACCCCATGAATTTAAATTTTGGTAACTATTATTGAAGTATCTCGGGATTTTATGGGAGATATGATCAATGGAAAAGTTAAATCAAGAGATTCAAATTGATGTTGTACCAAAATTAGAATTTATAATTGATGAGGTAGTATAATTATAAAAATTTGGTATCATATTGAAGATTTATTTGTGAGTACATGACTACAAAAATAAGTATTGGAGTAATGAAAAGTGGTGTCACAAGTGGTGTTAATTTATTTTTTAATTGGTATTAGGTTTGGTGTCTATATATAATCTAATAAGGAGATTTTTTATGAATCACACACTATATGATTCATTTTTATTCACTAATTTCTTTTTAAAAGTGTCATTGAGTTCATATGAGAAGATCCTTGGTAAAAATTTAAAAAAAATAACCTTGAAACTAAAAGATATAGGTGTGTGAAATGGACAATAGTGATTTTTTTTGTTAATATATTGTTTACTATAGTGAATTCTAACTTGGTAGGATTAAATTATTTATTTTTGAATCATTTAAAAGTGTGAAGGATGCTGAAAAAATATATTTTAGTATGTATCCATGTTTGTAGGAGTTTTTATATCTTGAAAGGAAAATATGAAGTTATATTTCAAAAGAAGTATCTATGATTTAAAACTAGTTGATGCATGAAAAATTGATCTAGAAATTTTAGGTGTATTGAAGTGTTTTAAAAAAAATTGAGTTTAGTATCTCTCAATATGATGCAATAAAAGCACTAACATATGGGTATAAGGTTTATTGATAATTTATCTGGTGTTGTATCCCAAAAAGTGGCATCCTAGAAAGTATTATGAAATAGTATCCCTAAGTAAGCTTCAAGTGAAATCAATTTTAAATTTTGTGTTATTTTATATCAAGAGGATAATTGGAGTATGATAATAAGTGTTAATTACCCATATAAAATACCATGATTTTAATTTTATATCGGGGGAGTGTGAATCATCTTGAATCCATGAACCTACCCAACCCTCAAAAGGAGAGTATTAAATCATGGGAGAAGAAAGTATTATGGGGATGTATGAAGCATCATGGTGATATATTATGAAGGATATTTTTGGATTCATGATGATGTTTCCAAATAATACAAAAGGGGATTATTTTTTATCTTAATTGTGAAGTTGAGGTGTTTGATTTAAAGGTAATATATTTTTAGTTTTTATAGTGACCAAAGTAATGGAATGGCATTGGATTTTTTGTTAGCATAGTGTTTTTGAAGTGATCTATAAGTGGTTATTTGGAAGTCCAAAAATTAATATGGTGTCCTAAAAGTTTTTAATTGTTCCAAAGTATCTTACCTAATTATAAGAAAGCTCATATGAGTTTTGGATGAATTCGAAGAAGATAGAGGATATTCTTCCTAAAGGACATATACCATATGATGGTAAACATTGGGAATTCCATGGTAGAGATTTTATAAGGTTAAAATGATAAAGGTATAGTATAGTTGTGATCATTCTATGAAGTAGTGAACCATTCATGTGGTGTTTGAAAAATGCTGACATGTTTTAAACCACACCATATAGTGTGGAGTTTTGATTAAAATGAATATCTTGGGTGTTTCAGAATCCATTTTCAAATATGGATCAGTGAAATAAGGAGAATATTCTTAACACATCATGGAGGTTTTTGTTTTGATTTGTGAGTTTACCTAGGTAAAATGGGGGGGCCTATTATGGACGTTTTGTCTACCTAGCTCAAGTTTTTTTATCTTGCGGGAGCTTTAGAAGTGAACTCAAAATGGGAAACTAGTGAAAAAATATTCCATGGTGGATTTTGTGGTGCATTTTTTTAGTACCATTTTGAAATAGGGAGACCTAATATGAGAGTTTTAATTTTTGTTGAGGATTCATGAGTATAGAGTGTTGGGTTTCTTAGGTGGAAGACAAAATAACCCATGAGTATGGTGTCAAGAATTTAAAATGGAATTTTTCCTCAGGGATACATTGTGAATTTTCATGGTGCCTAGGGAAAGGGTTTTTTAAAGTTTGTTTTTTATGTAAAATAACCACTCTAAGGTTTTTTAATTCACTATGTTGTGGTGGTGATGTATATGTTGTAAAAGAGGGTGTCACACTACTCGGGTTGGAGTCAAGTCATGGAATTAAATTTAGAAAAGTAGTGTACTATTGATTTGAATATTTTCTAATCAGAGATAAAGTTTTAAATGATAAAGAAAGGGAATGTCATTTTAGGAGTTTAACTAGCGAATTTAGTAGAATTTACACATCTAATTCCTATCATAGTATTGAGTTTAAAAATAATAAATGGATTACTTACTAAAATTGGAAGAAGCTGAATCGTGGAAAAATTGATATAAATGTGGGATTTATAAATTAGTGTTGATGAGTAGTCTCACATAGAGTTGATATAATACATTTATGAAATTAGATAAACACGTAACTATATTAGAAAATCTAATTGAGAAGAAAGAGGACGAGGAGGAGATTATTGTTGTGTAGTAAAGTAAAGATAATTTCCATATCTGATTCTATAGGTATAATACGTAGCATTTCATAGTTATAATAGAAGAAGAAGGAGAATAAGAATCCATTACTATTCTGTAAAAAATATAAAATATAGAAAAATTAATGAAAATAGAGAATAATAAGGAGTCATTGAAACTCATTGAATATTATTACAAAGAATAGGAAGGAGTTTTCATGATAACTCAAATAATTATAATGATGTTTTTCATGTTGAAGTTCCCAACCCATCTTTTAAGGAGAAAATTTTTGAGATAGTAACACCTATCCACATCAAATGAAATAACAAACAATGGTGATACGATTTTGTTTTGGGATGTTCTAAAAAAGACATAATCCTTTCCATATTAATGAGAAAATTAGATGAGTAAAGGGATTGAACAATGGGTGGAATTGAACCCACCCTAAACCATTTTAAGGGGATTTAATTTAGGTAAGAGTGACTGAGCTTAAACCCAACATTAATCGTCGTGTTTAGTGGATTTTGGTGCATCATCACATTTTTAATTTCATTCTTGTTGGATTATACAAGTGTGGGTGAAGCAAGTAAAATAATTATGGCATGTGTTCTTTCTTGTTTATACTCTAAATGAAATGTTTGGTGAGTAAAGGTTAATAAATCGTTGATTATATCTCATTATGGTAATGGAAAGAGGTTTAACAACTAGATCATCATTGCAAGAGAAAAAAATATGTGGCCCTACTAATTATAAGGTCAATATCATCTTGGGAATTGGTAGTTTAAGAAAAATTGATTATGTTAGAATAGGTTTTCATACCCTAATTCACCCTCAGGTTATCTATCACCTATGTATCTTATGGGACAAACACTGACACATAATTAAGAACAAATAAAACAAACCTTAAACAATTCCAAGGGCTCTTTATGGGATCATGATGTGATTCTTGACGCTGCTCTTGGTTTTAGGGTTGTACCTATTTTCATTGATTAAAGTGCCTAAATGGTCACACAATAATTGTATCCATAATCTCATTAGTTATATTTAAATCTAAATTTTATGAATAAATACATTCCATGTTTGGAGAATAACATTTATTCAATTCATATTGATCATAAATTCAATCACAAAATTATTTTTGATAAGAATAAGGGATTTGAATTTTATCTTATATTTATTCACAAGATAGATATATATATTTTTATTTATTCACATGATAAGAGGATATAATATTTATTCATAATTTTAGTGATTAAAATAAATAGTTATTCCCAAGTTATATGGAGATAATATTTATTTTATCAAATGAACATAATATGTTTTTATATGGTTTGATAATTTTATGGGAGGATTCAGATCGAGTTAATAGTCTGATAAATATATTTTTTAAATATTAGTTAAATATATATTTATTTATTTAGGAATTTATATTATATCATTATTGGTCATTTAAAATAATAAATATTATTATTTAATAGTGGTGACATTTATAATGTATTTTAATATCATTCAAATAAATATTAATTTATTTTAGAAATTGTATTTAAATATTACATGTCATATTAAAATACTAATTGTTTTATTGTTATTTAAGATAAGTTTTCAATAAATTTTTTATTACTATTAAATTAAATAATGGGATTTATTGATATTATTTTTATTTTAACCTAATTTATAAAAAAATATTTCCTAGCTTTTGAGATGAGATTAGTCAGTCAATTCTTCTTTATGTTTCTAGAGATAGTGTTAAAGGGAATCCTCCCTATTCTCAAAAGTTTATAGAGATATAAAGTAATAGATATAATCATACAATCAAGTGGAAATTATGTAAATAACTTAACTCTCTCATGATAGCATTTAATATATCAAGAATGGAATTCATATATTTATAAAACATATATGGATACTGTTAGTGGAATTCTCATTTGGATTCTTGTATCAACAATGACACCAAGGTGATTAGAAATAAGGTTAATAAAATAAATGATGGGTAGAAATAAAATCAAAAAATAAAATAATTCAAGTATTTATTTTATTTAAATTATTAATTATAAATAATTTTTTTATCCTATTAAAGTATTTTCATCAATTTCATTGAGTTAAGCTATAAAAATTTTTAAACAAGCACCACATCATGCTGCCCCTTATGTGCTCAGATCCTTTATTATGAGAGATGAATGAATGGTATCCCATATCATTCACCATGAATACCTTGATATAGTATCAAGAACTATGTCAAAATATAAACCATAACATTGTGAATTTCACCCTATTTTGGTTTATGCTTTAGTTTATATATCCAATACCATATTTGTGACTTTTTTATAAAATGAACATCATATATAAATATAAATAGGGGTTAATTTTACTCATTGGAAAAAAAATATGTATCTATAAAAAATAAACATTTATATTGATAGATAATTTAATAATTTCAAAAAATATAATATATATTTAGATAATATAATATATTAGATAAAACAAAAAATATGTTTCCATAAAAATAAAAAGTACATTCTATAAAAGGACAAAACATAATATATTTATGACATTTTTATGTACTAAAATTTTTAATTACAAAATATGAAATAATTTTTTATCATAGAACATAATAATTTTGTATAAAATATAACTTCAACATGATATGAATATTGTTAAAAAATTTAAAAATGCAAAAAAATATTATTATAGAATATAACATATTAGATAAAAGATAACCTATTTTAATATAAAATTTTAAAGAATATGTTATATATATATATATATATATAAAATAATAATATATTTGTGACATTTATATGGACAAGAAATTATATATATACATAAGAGATAATTTTTATAGAAATAACATAACAATTTTCTAGAGAATATAACATATATTTTACATATATATTGATATAACATTTTATTAATTAAAAAATATAATATTTCTGTAGAGAATGTAACATATTAGAAAAAATATAATATTTTTTACATATAAACATTTATCACATGATATACATGGATTGAAAATAATATATTTTGTGACATTAATATGGACTAAAAATTATATATATGGATAAGAGATCATTTTTATTCACACACATAATTAGTTTCTATAGATCATAACACTTATGAAATTAAAATTGAAAAAACATTATATAAATAAACAAAACATGATACATGTTTAAAAAATATAACTTCTTAAACATTACGTAAAATATTTTTAAAAAAAATTCATGAACAATATTATACATGAAAAAATAATTATATAGTTGTGGTACATTTATAAATTTAACATTTTTTCATTTAAAATTATATATATATATTAATAATAGATATTTTTATCTACATAACATTATAATATATTAATCTTAATTGTTTCCAAAAATCCCCCCATTCCCAAAAAACTAATCTCCCTACCTCATCTATTCATTTTTCACATATGTATAGACTCTCTTCTCTCCTCCAAATTTTCTTTATATTCCATATAAACCCTTATAAATTTTTCTTCTTGATTCATTGTTTCCAATGGATTTAACCCCATTATTTATCTACTTCCATTTCTCCACACTTTTGAGTTTGAACCATTTCCCCCACTCTATTGTCTTCACTTTATTTCTCCTCTCGTGTCGCCTCAAACTATTTCCCAAAGTCAACTAAAATAGGGGTGATGATGGTATGAATTTTACAACCTACTTATCTATTCTTTAATTATTATTTCCATTAGAGATTTTTAAAAAAACTTCATCTTTATTTCTAGTTGTGAACAACTCCATTGGAATGAATTTTTAATGTTTTCTAATGGTTCTCATATTTTCAATGTTTGATCAATAAGAAAGATTCCTTTCATTATTTTACTGCAGTTTCAGTTTTATTTTGATTTTGATTTTTATTAGGTCTCCACAATAAAATATTTGATCTTTGTAATGAATGACTACATAAAAAAGTTTCATATCTAATATAGATCTTTTTTACTTTCTCTATTGGAATAATTTTTCAAATTATTTCCTTTTTCTCACTACATTAATAAATTTTATGATTAGTAAGGTTTCTTTCAACATTACTCTCTTTGTCTACAAGTTCCAAATATATTTCCTTTTTTAAAGTATCTAAATCAATTTATTTATTAACCAATAACGTATTTAAAATATAAAATGATACATGGTTTCATTTATACTCAAAGAAACTTTTGGTTGATTTAGTATTTTCTCTATTTTTTATTGTATATATTCACTATTAATTTTTAAATACCCATCTTCATATTTCTATTTTTTCTGTTTCGTTATATAGATTCTATATTTTAGTGTCTATATGTGTGTGTGTGGGAGTTTATTATGTATTCATAAAATTTTGTCCTCCACTTAATACTCAATAAATTGAATTATTTAAATTATTTTATTTGTTATCATATGCTTGATTACAATAACAATATATTTTTCTATTTTACTATTTTTATATAAATAATATTTTTATTTTTCATATATCGTTATAAAGTATTTTAATAAACTTAGCTTTCATTTAAACATCAATTTTGGATCACTAAAAAATGATAGATTTAACATCATATTTCAAGGATATACAAAAAAATATATATTATTATTATTATTATCTCATTAATACAAAGATGAAATTTTATTAGTATCTCAATTATTAATATAGATGTTTCAATATTATATTAAAGTGGATTATATTTTATTATTTGTAAATAATAGAGGTTTTTATAATAATTACATATTACTAATCAATAATAATATTTATAATTGATAGTTATATATTCTTAATATTTATTTTAAGTATACTATTAACTATTTAATATTAAATATCATAATTTATAATGTGTAATGGATTATCTATTAGTCACCAATGGATCATGAAATTCCTTATCAATTGTCATTTTTTATGTGAAATGTTAAGAAAAATCTTTATCATATGATTATAATGATTTCACACTTGACTATAAATTACAGTACAATTTGTAAGGAAATAAGGTTTAAAATAAGATTATATGTTTCCATAGAAAATTTTAAATTTTTAATATCATTTCATATAATTTGTATAATATTTTTTTTATGTTAGAGTAACATTTAATTTTAAAAAATTATTTCCTAATATTTCATATTTAAAATTTATTTCATAGGTTTATAAAATCGTCAATATATTCATCATCTAGTTTTGAAATATCAAGCATACATCAAGTGATAACAATTATTTGTGGTCAAATAACCTTATAAAGTGAAAGTTAGTTTTTTATAAAAGATTCATGTGAATGAATTATATAATAATATTTAATAATATTAACATTATATTTATGTATGATTATATTAAAAGTAATTACTATTTACTAATTTAATTATATTTATTTCTTAATATCTAATTCTTTATAGGTTCTGAAAAAATTCACATATTTTTACGGGTGCTTCTAAAAATATTAATAAATAAAGACATAAATTAAGTATAAAAATATTATATATTCTTTCAATTATAGGTATGTAACTAAAATTTTATTTTTTAGCGTACTAGTCATAATATATTTATAAATAATTATTGTTTCTGTAATTAGGGGCTTGTTTTAGTGGTAAAGTCACCCCATAATTATGTATAGAGCCAGGGTTAAAATTCTTGAAGCATCCCCTAGGGAGTTATGGGACATTTATGGTCAATAACGCATGCATGGGTGTAGAATCAGGTATACACTGGTGCAGCATAGGATGTAAGCAGGGATTTTAGGACAAGATAAAGGGACCTTTAGTCCATCAAATGGTGGTCCTTCGGGCTTTAAAAATTGTAATGGGATATCTATGGAGTTTTTTAACCCTTGGAGGGGTTTTTGATATGTCCTTAATGGCCCAGGGGTGGGTGTGTTGTTTGGTTTTATGTAACATCCAAGACCTTAAATAAAATATTTTCTATCATACTTTTGTTACTTTATATTCAAAAACTTTTTTGATTAAAAATGTTTGTTATTCTTATAATAATACGCTAATTATTTTATCTAACACTCTTTAAATTTATCAACTTAGCATTCAACCAACACAGTCAAAAAAATTACTTAGTTTAACTTATTTAAGATACCTACATTTAAATTCATTAATATAATACTTCTACATTATAATGTTACACACCTTTTTGGATTTTTATTTTTCATCATTAGGGTGTTGGAGGTGTTGGGAGGATATTAGGGGGATATAGGTGATGTTGGAGATGATATTTTACCTATGTGAAGTAGTTTGCAGTGTTTCTATCTAAGTCAGGGTATGAAGAGCTAACTGTAGTGGAGGGCGGTTTTTGGGTGATTGGTCATAATGAAATGAAAGTGATGTTTAGAATTCATCCACAATGTCCTTTCTATATATAGTTAGAAGAAATAATTAGGGAATCACCTATAGGAAACATATTCCATATAGAACTTTCTAATCTTAATGTTCTAGAACATGGAATAAACAGCGTTCACTCAAATCACTACTAATGAGATAAAAAACATTATCCATGATCACTCCAATATATAATAAAAAATTGTACAATGAAATTAAAAATAAGAAAGAAAAGAAAACTTTGGTTTTATATGGTTTGGACTGAATATCCTACATCCAAAGGAGAAGCATTGCAGTATTTCATTCCAGTGGAAAGAAAAATTTACAACTTAGTGACTATTGAGTCACTTTGGATTACTAGCAACAAGTAATCATGGTTTTCACTAAGTGTCAATAACATGAAATAAAGGTGGTCTAGTACTCTATTTATAAAGTGTAACTTCTAGTTATCTGATTACACTAGACTTTGAGAAAACCATGGTTTTATCCATTCCATTGTTCCCACTTCTGATCTTCTATAGAAATACATAATGTGACTATCCCTCAGGTAAACCAGCAACCTCCATATAAATAAAAACATACCCAACATCCATAAGTGAAAGACAAAGTTCCAAAATAAGATCAACTTGCATTGAACTCATCCGAAGAACCTCCTTCTAAACCACCTCTTTCTGGAATACTGAAGGAAAACACAGTCGTTGTCACCACTTCAAAAAACTAAAGATCTTTGAGAACCACTCCTTCTAGTTGAAAAACTTTATTCAACCAAATTAATTTTCACAAATTCCAAAAAATCTCTTATATGAACACAGATACAGATAAAACACCATATAACCACATTCAACATCAACAAAAAATCCTTCTGGTTTCACTACTTACAATGTTTCACCATCTTTTTCAGTTCACCCAAGCCCAACTGAGGATTTATGTTGCCTCATTATTTTTGAACCCAAACCCTCAATAAACATATATGATGTATTTTTTCCTAAATACCTTCTAAAAATCCAACTCACCATATTCCAGTATCTTCTATATATAATGATACTTCTGATCAATGTGTTTAGTTCTTCAATAAAACACTAGGTTCTTATATAAATAAATTCTACTCTATATATCACATAATAACTACCCTTTCCCCAAGTTGTATTCAAGTTCTTCCACTAAATGTATCAACCATTCCACTTATTTACTTTATTCTATAATAGACACATACTCTGTTTCCATTATAGAAAGTAAAATCACTATTTGTGACATAGAAATCCAACCAACCATGATTCTGATGAAAAGTGTAAACATATTCAGTTTTTCTCTTCCAAGAATCAGAATCACACCTAAATTCTACATCTAAAACCCCAAGTAACATATTTTAATCTATGAAATAAATAGTTTCACCTTTAATTCCTTTGAGATATTGAATAATCGACTTAATAGATTCCTAATGAAACTTCCTTGGATTTTCCATAAACTGTCTAATCACTACCACTGCATGAGAAATTTCCAAACACCTACATAGCATAGTATACAAAAAACTTCTAAATATTGAGGCATACAAAAAATTTTCCATGTACTTATTTTCTTCTTCCATTCAGGGTTATTTCTCCTTTGAAAGTTTAAAGTGTCTAGTGAGAGGATTTGAAACTATATTCCATCTACTAATTCCAAATCTCTCCATTATCATTCAAATATAATCCCTCTATAAAAAACCAAACCTATAGATTTCCTATTACATTCAATCCTCATGCCCAAGATCTTATTATAACTCCAACATATTTTATCTCAAACTCTCCAGACAATTTATCCTTAAACTTCCAAATCATATGAATATTCAAACATACCTATAACATATCATCCACATACAATAGTAATATAATGAAATCATTTATGATGAACTCATTTATGTATCATAAATGATCAAAGATACATTGTATGAAACCCTCTATTACATGAAGGAATAAAACTTCTCATTATAACAACATAGTTATTATTTCAAAACATAAATACTCCTTAGTTTAGACATCAAACCATAATTATGATTATCAATAAATCAAATAGTTTTCTTTATATAAATTTTTTACTCCAAAACCCCATAAATAAATTTTTTCTTTATATCCATTTGTTAAAGGTAAAAATTTCTAAAAGTGTCCAAATATAAAATATCTTGTATGGTAGTATGTTTTACTACCAAATACAATTTCTTAAAGAATTAAATACCTCCCTTATACTAAAACACTTTTACAACCAACCTTGTTTTATATCTCTTTTATCCATCGGCCTCTTATTTCAACTAGATTATGGAATTTTATCAGGTACTTTATTTCCAAGTGGTTATTACATTAGCTCACAAGTTTTATTCACTAATAGTGAATCAAACTCATCTTGTATTTCTAAATCCCAATTTTTAGAATTAAAAAGCATATACATTTCTTATGGGATCTCTAGTTCTCCTGCATCCATTAAATGTAAAAAATTCATATTAACTTCATACCTCTACACTGGTCATTTGATCCTTGAATATATCCACAAATTAACCTATGATTCAGGTTCTTATAGAACTATAAATTTTATAACTTCATATTTTGAAACCATAGACTAAACTTCCATAGTTTCTAATCTTTTAGTTATATCTTCTATGGGATAAACTTCTTAACTTTCATTACTACCCTCTGAAATTCCTTCCAAAATATGAGACTTTTCAATAGATTCAAATACAAGTGAATTTTTTGGATAGATGATATTCTAAAACCAATATTCACATCAACATGAATTGAATATGATTATTTATCATCAATATCCTTTTACTTTATATTTTGAACATTCCATAATATCAGATCACTAAAGAGAAAATTAAGACTTCTAAAAACTTTTTTTTTGTAATCCCAAAGTCTTAATCTCCATAACATATAATTAAGCATGGTCAATATTTTTCTTCAAGATTATCTCTTTATTTTTATCCATGTTCATTTAGGAAAAACTTATAAAGACTCTGAGATGAGAAAATTTTTGGAATTTTTCTGGACCAAAATCCTTCTTATAACTATTTTCCAATTAGTGTTGACAAACTTTTATTGATTAAGTAAGATATAATTATCTATAATTCCATCTAAAACTCCTTAATCATTCTAGGATGTAAAATTACACTTCTTGTTATCTCCATCAATTTTTGTTTCATTCTCTTTGATACACCATTTTTTAAGGTGTTCTTAGAATAGTCTTCTCATATAGGATTACTCTTTTCTTACAGTAATTCTAGAAACTCCTTTCGATAAAATCACCACTATTCTCTAATATCATACTTTGAAAATTTATTTTATTTTATATTTCCACCATAGTCTTTATTGTAGAAATATTCCAAACACTTCACTCTTAGATTTCAGAAAGTATATCCATATATTTCTTGTGGAATCATCAATGAAGGTAAAAATTACCAAGATATTCCATAATAATGAATTGGAGAAGGTCCCAAAACATCTTTATAAACCAACTCTAAATACTATAATTTATGTTTTATTCCATTAAAATTGAATGAAATATTTTACTACTTTTCAGGTATACATCTCTCACATATTCTGAAGTCATATTGATTGAGCTTCAGTATAACTCTATCTACTAGAATCTTCATACCTTTTTCATTGAAGTGCCTAAACTAATTATGTAAAAGTTATAAACTTATAAAATATGTAACATTGTGAAGTGTATCTCCCACTACCATTTTATTTAGATAAAATGAAATATCTTTTACATGCCAGGAAATGATAAAATAACTCCAAGTAATCTTCCATACTGTTTACACAAATCTCATTCTAAAACCTACTTCATAGAGCTGATCCACTAAAATCAGGTTCTTCTAGAGACATAGAATGTGGAACTCTTCCTTTAATGAAAAAAAATATCATTATTTAATTGAAATTAAATTCCATATTTAACACAATATAAAGAGCTTCATTATCAATTTGATTCACTCTACCAAATTTTATGAATACATAATTTGATATGCACCCTTTTTCTCTTGTGGAATGGAATGAAGCTTTGGAATCTATGATCCATGATTCTATTTGTCTAGAAATATTAACAAATATATTTAAACTATCCTCTATTTCTATACTTATCTCTTTAAATGAATTCATTCTAGATGTTTTATTCCTATCAGAATAAAATTTCTTAAGGTTATCTCTCTTTCTGTGATGCTAATAAAAAGGCTCGCTTCTGGAATACTTCCCTCTGCTTCTATCTCTTAATTTCCACCCTAATTTCTTCTAATTCCTATGATGAGGAAAGATTATGTTTCCTTCTTTATTTAATACATCATTGGGATATGTTTCACACCCTTTTCATTAAATCTCCTCATTGACTGACTGAAAATTATAAATGTAACATTCATAGACACAAGTTGGATCTAGATTAAGTTGAAATCATTTAGTTTATCTGATGCATATATTCTTTTAAATAACCTCATAATTAATAACCTCCACATTAAGTACACATTATTTAGTATTGTAAGTCTATCATACATGTATTCAATGGATACCATAAACTCTAATATGGTTTTCTTATCATGAATATTTAAATCCACACTTCATACTAAAGACATTTATATCACACAATGATCCTTCTAAATTAGATTTTCTCATTTACCTTTTTCTATTACTTCTGATTTTACACCCTTCAACAAATTCTATAGATATTTCTAAATGATATAGTATTAAATAATAATTCTATAGAAACTAAAATGTATTCCATTTAATTTTTTGATCCAAACCTTTACTTCTCTTAATGCCATAATTCTGAAAAATAATGAATCCCACATAAATTCAAAAAACGTATTAGTAATATAAAACTACCTAAACTGGAAAGTTGAATGATGAGCCTCCTGAGAACCAATCACCATTTGATACCACATGTTGAGAATTCATCTACACTTTCCTTATGATAACCAATTGAAAAAATTCATTCTAGAATCACTTCGTAGAATCAAATTCTGAATGGAAATCTCTTGTCTTAATGTTTTGGAACATAAAATAAATAAATTTCACCCAAATCATGGAAACTAAGTTAAAACATCTTAAGACCTATTCCCCCCAACAGAACACAAAATAGCCAATAAATAAAATTGAAAATAATTAATAAAAAATTTTATTTTTATATGGTTTAGAATGAAATTATTATTCCCAAGGGAGAAACATTATAGTATTTTATTCCTCCAAAAATAAAAATTTACAACTTGGATAATAATGATTCAATTTGGATTACTAGAAATAAGTGATCACAATTTTCAATAAGTTTCAGTTACATGAAACTAAGGTTTCCCAGCCAAATATTTATAGATACTAACTTTTAGTCATCTGACTTCACTGACCTCCAAGAAAAATGGGAGTCCATCAATTCCATTATTCCCACTGCTAATATCCTATAGAAATTATTAATGTGACCTATCCCTTAGTTAAACCAAAATCCACCATAGTAAAATAAACATCTCCAACTTATGTAAGTACAATCCAAAATTTTAAAATAAGATCACCTTGCACTACACTCATCAAAATAACCTCTTTCTGAACTAACTCTATCTGGGAAACTCCTTCTGGAATGCTGAATGAAAATAGAACCACTGCCAATACTTCTACAAATTAAAGATCTTATTGAACCATTCCTACTAATTGATAGACTTCATTCAACTAAATTAGGATTCAAACATTACCAAAAAGTGTACCATGGAACTAAGGGTTTAAAGGAGTTATTTTAGATAAATTGGAAAGTATTTTGTTTCTAGGACTAATCTTTTAGTAATTTAGTGACTCTTATAGAACTCCATTAACTCTTAAAAATTTGGAATTTACCAATTTTTGGGTCATGGCATGGTAGTTTGGTTTATAGTGAAAGAATGAATTTGGGAGTTTTTGGGATTTTCCATGAATAAAATTCATGGTTTGATCATGGTTATCATGATACAAAGACTCAAGGTTTGATTAGTTGAGTTCTTTTAGTTGGATGTCATGGTGCATCTATATCTATCATAACACAAGGACCAGTAGTTATAGTTTTGTGGTTATGTTTTGAGTGACATCATTATGTGGTGACCCTTCTATAGCATAATGCTTCCTTGGTTATATCAAATTAATTATGATGAAAAGGCTTAAGAGAAGATAAATATGGGAGATACATCGTGTGATTTTCATAGGTTTTGTCAAATTCGTCCAATCATGTCCTGACAAAGGCTTATCATTTCATGATGTTTTAGTTTCCATAACCTGTATAAATTTGGAATCCCTTCCAATTTATTCTTTTTTCATTAATTTTCCAAAAATGTTAGGAAAAAATAGGTACCCTTATGGATACCTTTGAGTTACCTTGAATTATTATTGCATCTCGACTTCATGAGATCAATTGATGGTGATATGAGGTGAATTTCCTTTCTTTCCCCTTATTTTCCATCTATTATTCATAAATGGAAGGTTGTAGTAGTGGTATTTCTTTGGTTTGGGTGATTTGGGGATGATTTTTTGATGTGTATTGATTTTATTTAGAATTTTTAGGATTCTCTTTCCTGATTTTGGACTTATAACCATCATTTTATCCTTATACTTATATTGTAGTTATTGAAGCTATGGTTGAAGAAGAGGATTTCATAACACTATTTTATTTTGGGTATAATTTGTAATTAACATATTTGTTCTTACTTTGGGTGGGTGGTGAGGATTAACCTAACAAATATAATTCAATGTACTAAGAGAAAATTAATGGGATAGGGTGGTTTGTGTGTGGTTATATGTTTTCCATGATATTTCTTAAATTAATATTGTTTGGTTATTAATGTTACTAATATTTTTTTCCCTCCTTTTTAACTACGATATTGTTTTTATTTTATTATTATAATCACTATCCATAAAAGGTAAATCAAGTGAATATATTGATAAATAATTTTTATGAAATTGGAAGTTTTTATGTTATCTCCATTTAAGATATATCAAATGAATATGGTGGCATATTTTAAAAAGAAGATTCTGGAAGTGATTTTTGATAGAATTTTCCATTGTGTGTTATTATTATATTTTCTATTATTATTATGAATGTGTGATTGAGGTGGTGTATTTTAATTGGTTGAAAACATTGGAATTTGTTGGGTAGTGAGGCTATCATTGGCTGGCATGGGTGGAAATTGTTTTTAGTATGGGGATAATGTTATAGAAATTATAGGGCCATTGAACTTGGATATGAGGCTATTATGTGAAGGTTAGTTAATTTTGGGCATTAATTATTGTTTACCGATGGTATGGAATGTATGAATGGTATTGATGAACTTAGAAATAAGTTTGAACTAAAATTAAAGAAATTATAGGGTGTAATTGAATTGTTAATGATTGAAATGAATGGATAATGACTGTAAATAAATGTGGATGATGGAAAAAGTAATGGTTCTTTTATTAAATATGGAATTGAATGGGATAATGAAAGTAACATGGATGGTAAATGGTAAATTTTAAATGGTTAGATTAAGTGATTAAAATGGAAAAATATGGTCACTATTATGGTTATTTTGTATTGGAAAATAGGCTGGTTGGTCATCTAAAGGTGGCAGTAGTTGTTAGCAGAAGGTTGTGAGAATGTGGTGATGTTTATGTGTTTTGGTAGTGTTGTTTTATTGAGATTCGTTATGGTTGGTCATTTGTGTGCTAGTATTATATGATTTATTTTTTTTGTGATTACATATACACTCCACCTGATTCAATAACCATGTTGATTCCCAAATGTTTTAGGTTTTAGGTGTCTTCCCCAGACATCTAGGTTTGTGACTGAATGGATGGTTGACTACTCCATTTTCCCCACTCTCTCTTCTAGAAGTGGTATAGTTTTGATCATGGTCAAAGGTGTAATTGATTTAATGATGATGGAATGTCAATGGGTTATATATATCTATATTTTCGGAACATATATTGTAGGATTAAGGAATGAGTTTTATGTACATCACATTCACAAGACCTTATTATGATAGAAATACTATGTATTTTTTGGATGTGGATATGTCTTATATAGATGTTTTTATGGTTAGGATTTAGTGTTAGTTGTAAAAATGAGAACATTAGACCCTATGTGGGTTGGATAAGGTATGACTATAGTTCATCCCACATCAAGTGTAACGTTATTATTATGATTTCATGGATATGGAAGGAATGGGAGTGTGATGATTTTTTCCTATGGGGCATAATAAGGATAAACCAGTGGGGAAGTGGTGTGTGGGACCCTATTTCTATATTTTTAGATATTATTTTATTATAATTTTATGTGATATTTTTTGATTGGTCCTTGGTGATGATGGGTGATAGTTGAATTGATAAGTGATTGTTGTTTATGTTATTTATTAACTAAAGAATTAGTTTGCTTCTTTCAAATTTTAATGATTATTATTGAGGATGGTCCAAATTTGAATACATTTATTATTATCCCTATATATATATATATATTGTTTTTTATGATTCTAGTATCAGTTTAGAGATCATGTTGGACCATACTAGCTCAGATCTTGGAGATGTAGTTAGAGTTGTTACTTTAGGATTTATTATTTCGGTATTTATTTGAAGACTTTTATTTGTTTGAAATTTCATACATTATGGTTATTATGTAACTTGGTTTTACTTTACATTATAAAATTTATTAGTGGATTTTTTTTATATTCCTTGGATATATGATGGTAGTGCCTCCCATTTATATATTTTATACCCTCGGTGTTACCTTCTATTCTGACACCTATTAGAGGAGGGCCTCGGGGGTCACTCTCATCTTCACTATTGGATTATGAGGGGTTCCCAGTGCATGTGGTTCATGAAAAAATGGTATCAAAAATATATATTATAGTTACAATGAAGTTTGGAGTTAGAAAATTCAAAGGATTTCATGGGGATGGTAGTGAAATAATTTTAATCGGACTTATAGCAAGGGGGACTGGATAAGAAACAAGTGATTAGGGCCCATGTGATTTGATGTAATGAAACTAATCTTACTAAACACTCTAGGAAAGATAATTTTGATTCTCGGAAATATAACTAATAGATATGTATACATCATGTTTTTGTATGATAGTTTTGAATTGTGTTGATATTTGGATTATTAAAATGAATCTAATTAAATCAATCTTGAATAAATTATATGCTATAAGGATTAAGAGTTTCCTTTCTAATTTCATAGATACTTATTTCTTTTCCTCTAATTTTGGTTCAAGTTGGAGAGGTACAGTAACATGATCAGGTCATACATCGAAGTATTGACCCATATAACGAGGTTGATCTTTGTAGAGAGATGTTTTTTGAATTATAGTATAAAGTATTGGAAAATTATGAGGATGGAATATTTGATTTATAGACCAAACACTTATTGGAGAAGATTAATATTTCCTTTATTTTGATCAAATATGGGGTGGAGTATCATGTTCCATTGGAAATTAGTCAGATATAGGGAGAAACATCCCAGTTATGGATTTTATATCTTGGGGATTGGAAGAAGGAAAAGGTTTTATGGGATGATTTTTATAGGTATTTTTTTGTTTTTTTGTTTTTGTTTACCATGATTAAAATGAATATGTTGGAAATACTCTCCGTTTATTAAGTTATCCTGAGCATATGGGAGATTGATATAAACTTTAAGTATCACCCTTGTTTTACCCTTAAACTTTTCCAAGACGAGGAGTTCAGATTATAGAATTTAGAGGAGGTAATGCACCTAGTTATTCAATATACAGTCACCCCATTTATGTTGCCTATGTAAATAGAGGTGTAGAAGAAGTTTGAGGTAATTGAGAAGAAGAATTCTTATCTAGGATCATCTTGGGTGTGGATTCATTAAGGTTCCCCAGGTAGAATATTTTTTATTGTAGGATCTTAGATTTTGGGGTAGTTGAGGTTCTATCGAACATGGAGTCAACCCCATACCTCCTATTCTCACTTGTATGGTTCTAAATGTTTTTTTGTATCCACTAGTATATATGTTCCAATGTGATTTATTTATATATTTCATGGCCATCCAATATATCATTTCATGTAGGACACAATATAGTATGGGAGGATATATTTCTTATTAGCCCTAGCAATAGTTTCCAATGAGGCTATATTCGTAGAAAGGATAATAGACTTATCCTCCACTTATAAGATATGTAGTTATTAAAGGTCAGCCTTGTAATTTTCCCAATCCTTAGGTACACAGGGTTGAGCATGGGCTTAGACATAGTCACCAGTAGGAACAATGAGGCAGAGGAGATATATGTGCACAATTTTATGTGATGAAGATATTAGTTCTATGTGGGAAAAAGATTATTAAAGGTTTTATCTAACTATATTAATTTATATTATATCTTATTTTATTCAAAATAATCACATTATTTTATTTCTCCCACCTTGTCCAATGAATTTGGATTCATAGTGGAGAGAATTCTAGTTCCCATGGTGATGACTAAGCCAGTACGAGGTCATTCTAGTTATTTTTTATATTTATAAGGGTAGTGAAAAAATGATGGGGAAACATAAATTATTGAGGGATTTATTTCTACTCTATATACACCCATATGTTTTCATCCATTAAATGGATTGGTTGTACTCAGTGCATGTGATCATTGATTTTTTTTGGAGGAGGGTCATGTTCTATGATGTGGATGGTGAGTGTGCATTATTCATTTGTGAGTTGGATAATGGAATGGGTTTTAAGTGTTAATATATCCTTTTATCTCATTTATCAGTTCTATCAATGTATTTGATAAAGTCATGGGGGTGGATGTCCCTGTAATTTGTCAGAATTTTACATATCTCTTCCCTAAAAAGGTTGTACACATACCTCATCCACATGATATCAAGTTTAGGGTGGATTTTTGAACTAGTTCCTCATTAATATCAGTGAATCCTTACCATATTAAACTATCTAAGTTACAAGATTTGAGGATCCAAATTTTTTACTTTATGGAGAAGGTTTTCATCTAACCTATTGTATCACCATAGGGTGTTCCCTTATTGTTTTTTAAGAATATAGATGGTGGAATGAGGATGTATATATACTACCTATGGTTGGATCAGGTGACGGTCAAGAACCATTATCCATTTTCAATGGTTTATGATTTGTTTGACCAATTAAAGTGATACAGCTATCTTTTAAAGATTTATTTGTTTTCTGGGTATCACCAGATGAGGTATAAATAGAAGTATATCTCAAAGACTAATTTATGATGTCATTATGGGAAGTTAAATTTTTTAGTTATGTTATTCAATTTCATTAATTCCATAGTTATGTTTATGGGACTCGTGAACGTAGAATTCCATGAGTTCCTGGATCATTTCATGGCAGTTCTCATCATAGAAATTCTTATATACTTAAATTCAGAGGAAGAACATTTCAATTATCTTAGGATAGTTTTATGGGTCCTTTGTAACCATTATCTCTATATATATTTATATAAGTCCAAGTTTTGTATATTTAAGGAGAACTTTCTTAGGCATGTGGTGTCCCAATTGGGAGTGTAAATTGATCCTTCGAATTTAGAGGAAGTTGTTTCTTGGGAAGCACCTAAGAATATTTTAGAGGTTCATAGTATCCTTATTCTTGTAGGATACTAAAAAAATTGTATCTAACTTATATCATATTATATCCACATTTATATCCATGAACAAGAAGGACTATAATATTATATGGATTGATTAGTGTCAAGAAGCTTTCAACTACCTGAAGGGGAAGCTAGTAAATTATCTCTCCATTTAGTAACCAAATATGGGAGTGGTGTTCAAGGTTTTTTAGGACACATTTTATCTTGGTTTGGGTTACGTACTAATACAGTAGAGGTCAGTCATCTCATATAGTACTAGTAAGTTATTTCCTCAAAATAATAACTATGTTACCCATGATCTCGAGTTTTCAAAGTTTTTTTCTCTAAATCTAAGATGGAATAACCTCAATGATGATAAATTTATGTAATTTAGAGATTACAAGAACCTATGGTATATTTTATTTTAGTTAGATCTGAATCTATATTAGCAATGGTGGATGGAGTTCTTGGATGATTATGATTTTGATATCTCCTATATATCAGGATAAGGGAATGTAGTTACTAATGTGATAACTAGAAAGTCATAAGGAGATGTTTTTTTTTGATTCTAGGTATTATTTTAGAGTGATTGAGGAGCTTGTGGTGATACATATTGATGAATATGAGGTTTTTGGTACAGTTTTTCTATACCAGATTATAGTGAAATCCTCCTTTTTTCAAATTTGGAGTCTTAGTGGGTATACAAAGTTGTAAAGGTGATTAAGTATCTCATTTCCCATTGTGACACTACTAAGGTATGGGTGAAGGATAATATACATCAAATATTATTTTAATGGATATTTCTTGTTCCATCATTGATGTGTGGGGATGTTGTTAAAGAGTTTCATCACTCATCCTTGGTAGTTCATCCTAGTGTATCCATGATTTATCATTCCCTGAGGATTCATCTTTGGTTTTCTATTAGAAATCAATTAGTAGTGGAGTTTATATCAAGATTTTTGGTCTACCAATAATTAATGGTATGGAATAATACTCTTGGTTGTTTTTTTATCCATTGGATGTCCTTGAGTGGATGTGGGAGGACATATAAATGGATCCGGTCACTAGTGTACCTATATTAAAATGAGGGTATGAAGTTATTTTTCTGATCATTTATTATTTAATGAAGTCATCTAAGTTCATGGGTATTAGAGAGTTGGGTATTATGGATTTTTGATCGATCTATTATATGGATAAGATAATAAGGTTTCATGGGTTACTGAGTACCATTTTCTATGATCAATGTCCTTTCTTTACCACATGGATTTAGGGAGTTATTAATCATGATTTTGGTGCATATTTATTCCTTATCATTTCATTCCATCCTTATATAGAAAGTTAAAAAAAATAAGACTATTTAGAAACTGGAGGATATATAACAAGAATGTGTCTTGGATTTCAGTGGATCATGGTTAAATCACCTACCTTTGGTTGAGTATTTCTATAATAACAGTAATCACTAATCCATTAGCATGGATTTATTTGAGTTGTGTCATTAGTGACCTTGTATATCAAAAACTTTCTAGACCGAGGTTGGAAAGTCAACATTCTTTAGTCTAGATATGTTATAGATCATGATAGAGAAGATTCAGATTATTTGGGAGTGGATGAAGTTAACATATATCCATCATAGGTCTTATGTTGATTGGAGGAGGAGGCTTCTGAAGTTCTAGGTTGGAGTAAATGGGTTTCTAAAGGTTTTACCTCATCACGGGAAGTAAATATTCAATTATGGGAGTAATAATTTTCCATGTTTTATCATTCCCTTTGATGTGTTAGGGAATATTGGTGAGGTGTAATATCATTTGGAATTGTCCCCATATCAATACTAGATCCATGATGTATTTCATGCATCGTGTCTTTCTTGGTATCTTCATTATGACTCTCATATCAAAAATTTCAAAAAGTTGTATATAAAGGATGATGATACAATCATGGATAGGTTAGTTGAAATATTGGATTGGTGGAATAAAGTGTTTTGTGGGTGTATTATCCCTTTGGGTCATGTTCTATAGATGCATGTTGTCATGGAGGAAAGTTCATAGTGATGTGATTCATAAATGTGTTCCCAGTATCTCAAGTTATTTTGAACCATAGTATGTTAAAATGTTTGAGATGTTTCAGTTTGGTGATGGATTGATTGATATGGTTCCTTATGGGTTTTTTAATTAAAGTTTATTATACCTAGTGAAACTTTTGGTTTCTTGAAGTGTTCTTCCATTTGAGTGTCATCTCATGGTGATTTTTGGGTTTAGTGGAGGTCATTTGTCTTTTTTGGGTTGGTTTTGATTCTCTGGGATGAGAATCATTGAAGAGGTATCTAATGTAATATAGTAGACTTTTCAGGTCTATTACTTTGATTGATTCATTTTTTGAAGATTTTGGAATTATACTGTATAGAGAGATGTGTTGTTTAAGCTAAGATTCCAACTTGGGGAAGGAGGTCTTAGAAAGGTTATCTGATTTTTAGCACGAAGAGCAAGTTAAAGTGGAGGGTAGTTTTATAGGTGATTTTTCATGTCAAAAAAAGTGTGTCATGGAAAAAAGTTTGTCATGGAAAAAAGTGTTAAAAATAAAGATTTTTAGAAAAGTAATAAATATTGTGTTTCTGTAATGAATCTTATGTGAATGTTATGACTATTATGGAACTCCCTTGACTCTTATGAATTTTTCCTTTGCCAATTTTTTAGGTTGAAGTATACAGGATTGGTTCATGGTATAAGAATTCCTAAGGTAGTTTTTTGGATTTCCCATTAATGTGATTCATGGTTGTATTGGTTCAATGTATTTGGGGTTTATTAATAAAGTTTTTTTAGTTATATTTCATAACTCAACCATCACTATTGCAGTATGAGGACCTAAAGGTTGAGTTTTAGTGGTTCTATTTAGAGTGACTTTACAACATGGTGAACTTGGTCACATCATGACACTACCTAAGTTGTATCAAATTAAGGGTGATTAATAAGTATAATAAGGGAGATATATATGAGACGACCAACTCAATTTATAGAGGTTTGGTGGAATTAGCCTCATCCGACCTGACCAAGGCCTATTATGATGTGATTTTGTAGTCACTAGTACCTATATAAATTTAGAAACCCATAAAAATTATTCGATTTACTTTGTTTTACATGAGTCATAGGAAACCATAGGCAATTATTTAGATACCATTGACTACCAATGAATTAGTCTTGTCTCATGAATTCATGAGATCAATTAGTGGTGATTTTGAGGTGAGTATCCCTTATTTATACTTGGTTTTCTCACTATTCTTTATTTGGGGATGGTATAAAATTAGTGGGGTTTTTTGGGTGATTTTTGGATGATTTGTTTATGGGTATTGATGTTATTTAGGTTATTTAGGACTCTCTTGCATGATTTTGACTTTGTGATCATCCCTTTCACCATGTCCTTATGTAGTGGATAATGAAGCTCTGGTTGAGGTAGAGGATTTTATAACTCTTTTTTATTTTGTATATAATGTTGTATTAATATATTTTTTCTTACTTTGGGTGGATGTTAAGGATTAACCTAATGAATATAATGGAATAGACTAAGATAAAATCAATGGAAAGGGGTGGTTCACATGTGGTTATATGTATTCCATGATATTTCTTATATGATTGTTGGTTGTTTATTGATGGTACCATGATTTTTGTGTTTTTATATCAATTTTTATATTAATGTGATTTTATTATTGTAAAAATTATCCACAAAATGTTAATCAAATAAATACGATAATGAAATGGTTGTATGAAATATAAAATTATTGTGTTATTTCCACTAGAGGAGAATTTAAAAGAATATGATAACATGTTTTAGAAATATAATTTTGGAATTGTTGGTTTCTAGAATTAGATGTTGTGTAATATTAGTATATTTGATATTTTTATTGTTAATGTGTGGTTGTGGTGGTGGATTTAAATCGGTTTTAGGCATTGGAATGTGTTGGGGCGTGGGGTTGTGTTTGGTTGGAATGGGTAGAAATAGTTATTAGTATAGGATGATGTTATGGAAATTGTGGGGGGTATTGGCCCGTGATATGGGGTGATTATGTAGGCATTGGTTGATGGTTATAGGGATGTGTTATAGTTTCCCGGTGGTATGGAATTTATAAATAGTAATGATAAACTCAGAAATGGGTGTGGTCTAGAATTGAATAAATTATGGATTGTAAAATAATTGTTAATGATTAATATGAATGGGTAACGATAGTAAATAAATTATGTTTATGGACAACAAATGGTTTTTTGTTAAATATATAATTGAATTCTATAATGAAAGTAACATGGATGGTAAATAATAAATCTAAAATGGTTTGATGTTGTGATTAAAAGGGGGGAATATGGGCACTATTGTGACTATTTTGTGTGGGAAAGTGGGATGGTTGGTGATCTAAAGTTGGATGTATTTTTTAACGGATGGTTGTGAGAATGTGGTGATGGTTATGGGTTGCGGTATCACAATTTTGGTTAGAACCTTTTTGGTTTTCCTTGTGTGTTCTTTTATTAAATTAATTATTGTATTATGATTTCATATTCACCCCACCAAAGTTGGATAACCTTATCAACACAAAAATATGTTGGGTTATGGTTTCCTTCTACAAACATCTAGGTTAGTGAGGGAATGGATGAATAACTACTCCCTATTTCTCACTATCTCTTCAAGATGTGGTATGGTTATGATGGTTAAAGGTTAGAGGTTGGGTTTATATGATGATGATGCAATGATGATGATGTACATATATATAGTTGGGGTCATTCATGATAAGATGAGGGCAGAAGTTTGATATCCTTCATGTTCATGATACCTTACTGTGATATAAATATAATCTGTGGATGGGGTGTGGATACATGGTATATGGAAGCAGTTATGCTTAAGATTAGTTGTTACCGGTTCCAATGAGCATGTAAGACCCTATGTGGGTTAGGGATAGTAGGGTCCTGGTTCATCCCACATGAGGTGTGGCATGATTTGTAGCACCCCAAACATTTTATGGTATGTTTCCATTAAATAAATTTTATTCATCACTATGTTCCTTTGAAACAAAATTGTGTTATTTAGGAGACAGTCAAAACCTAGCCATTAAATATAATTTTTCCACTTCTATGTTTTGAATTTCAAAAAATGGTCATCTAGAGTTATGATTAAAAAGTCATTTGGAGTCTGATAGAACAAAATTGATTTTTGGTGAATAGTAACATACCGTTATGAATAGTAATATGACCCTTATGAATAGTAAATAATAAAATTATTTTATTTTCTTAAAGTAATAAGATAATGAGATCTTAACTAGATTTTTAATGAGAAATAAAACTAATTTCACCTTTAAGATTGTAATTTTTCAAATTAACTATGACTTTATTTTAAAATTAAATTAATAATATTTAGAAAATTAATTTTGAAAAATTGAGTTCATTTTTTAATTCTACATGTCGAAAAATGGTAGAGGTGAATTTTTGGTATTTTTCTGAAATTCATGAATTTTTTATGAATAGTGAAACACGGTAAAATACCGTATATTCAATTTATCAGTTAAATACGCTATTTATGACATCATAAGTGATGTAAGGCCACTCAATTTTAACTCACATGATCTTATTACTATTAGGGGTCACATGAAACAATACTATTGGTTGTATTGATGGAAATAATAAAATAATGAAATTAAATATTCAAAATTTACCCCTCTCCTCCACTATAAAAACCCCCCACCACTACCTATTCTCTTCACTTCTCTAAGCCCTGAAGCTCCTCAAATTTCTGCCCAATAATCCTACCAAGTCTCTTCCCCACGTCCTAGAGCTACTTCTCACACCAAAAGACCAAAACCAAAGCCCTTAAGAAGGATCTCAAGGAGAAGAGATCAAGAGGTAAACAACCTCTTTTATTTTCTTTGTTTTCATTCAGTTTATGTTATTCTCTTCCATTCCATTTGGCTTGTGTTGGAATATTTCATTAAATATTCCCCCTTAAATTCCATATTATTTATTAATGATGAGATATTCCATTCCTCTCGTCAAACTATTTTTATGAAATTTTAAGAGACGCTGTTAGGCTGCCAAATTTTTGTGAGAAATTTATCAAGTTTTCTTTCGTTTTAAGATTCCTTTCTTTTCTTCTTCTTTCCTCACCTCATCTTAAAAAAGAGGCATGTATGCTCCAGAATCTTGTATATTCTGGATTTTCTAATGTTTATGGAAAATTCTTCATCATTATTATTCTCCTCTCTCACTTATTTAAGGAATAAAAACATTGTCCGTGATGTGTTGAATTACCAACATCGTGGACGTTGTAATTTCAATTTCCATTACTTCTTTCAAGTATGGTCATGAAACCAAATATATGGGTTAAAAAAGTCATAATATATGTGTTTTATCTTGATTAACATTCTGGAATCTTTATACGTTCATAATATGGAATAATAATACAAAACAAGTTTATTGAGCACAAAACTACCAAGCCAAATTCAAGTGTTTTTTTAAACTCATCGAATGAGTCATCCTCATGGTATATAACCAGAATCACTATAAGATCATTTATGTCTCTTTCATTTCATTAATAATATATATTAACAATTCTGGATGTTTAACCATATTTAAAACCAACTTTTATTCATGAATACAAGTAAACAAAGCATGAAACCAAGTAAAAAAATGTTTCCAAAACAATAAAATTGAATCTCTTAAATCAAACAAAAAGTCCATTAATGAACTTAATAAGGTTATACCATATCAATTACATATAAAATAGGTTCTGGATTTATGAATTAATAATCCTAATTTGTTTATTCAGGTTTTTAATAACAAGTCAAGAACACCTTCAAGCATAAGGTAAGGGATTGCTTAAATCAATTTTCATTCTTTGAGTTATACATCTATTTCCAAGAATATGTGTGAATGTCATTTTATTGTTTTATACTGTATATCCACTTATATTTTGTAGATTTTCATTTCTCACACATAAATATTTCATTTACTTATCTTCACTCTAATGACACAATCTTCATAAGGGATCCTCTCTCTCACTTTGTTGAAGAATACCCCCTTTGTTGTGACTAACTTTGTATTGTGCACCTAATAATCCTTATGCGGTTTACCTACTACCCAATTGAGATCACTTTACATTTAAAATTTTATTTATATTAAACATCCATAATCTCATGTCATGGATATGATTGTTGTCTAAACCGTATACCATTTTACATATGTTGTTTATTTGGAAAGTTATTATGGTGAATCTGTATACTATACTCTATATGGATATTGAAAAGAAATATTTCTATTTTATTGAATCATTTTATAAATAATTCTTGGACATAAAGTGGTAGGTGGGGCCTTCTATAGACCCTCTATGCATCGGTAGGTCTCATGAGACAAAACAGTTTGGCGAAAAACCCTTTGAGTTTGTTTCTAAAAATCAGAAGGGTTTCTACCCACAGAGCTAAATCGTTTCAACTGTATTATGGTTTCATGTTCCAGATACATGACATCCAATTAATAAGAATTATATTTATTCATTATCAGTTATTATTATCCATGAGGTTTTCACTATGACCAAATCTATGGATGCAGTTACATTCTCAGTTTGTTAATGGCATTAGTATTTCATTTATTCAGCATGCCATATTGATTATGTCAGATTGTATATGATTCACTTGTTATTGTATTCATGATTCCACTATTTTTAACCCTTACTGAGCATTTTATCTCACCCCTTTAATTTTCTATCTTCAACAGGTGATGAAAATAAGTCCTTTTATTGAGTTCTTGTGGATGTAGTTTTTAGTTTTTATTTTTTATTGTATTTTGTAACCTTTTCCAATGTAATTTGAGTTACATAAGTGTATCTAGTTTCTTCAAGACTAATAAACTGATCATTCCTTCGGGATTTTCATTCATTCTAACCATGCCAATATCATAAGTAATGAACCGCTCCAGCCTAGTGGAGTCGGGGTGTTACAGTTGGTATCAGAGGAAGTTTATTAGAAAACTTGGAAACTAGAGTAGGAAATGTATAGTAGGGAACAAAGCCCTAAGGTGGTATCTGAGGATTAACATACAAGAACATACTATTATTTTGGTAAGGAGTAGATTATGTGGATATTTTAATCAATACATCCTTGTCTGGATACGAGCAGGTAGAGGCGCCTCTGGCACAGATTATCTAGGGGTAAAACCCAAAAACATCCCTTTGAGCTAGACTTGAATGGGAACTGGTGCACGAAAATGGGTCTTGCTGCACTCTTGGTTACGACACTCTCAGGGGATATTCTTAGGATAATTCATGTTTTCTTTACAATTCATTATGAATGAGTTAATGTAAATTTTTCCTTAGAGGAACCATGTTTCTAAGATTAGCTATGAATAGAATTTCAATCTATGTTGAGTTCTTTTCTATTTGAGATTCATAAACTAATATACTGTATCCCATTATTTATAAATGGCGTCTAATGGAAGAATTGGAATCAATACTTTTGGGAAAGGTAGGGATCTCCCTACTAAGAAAGTCAACACAGTCAACATTGGAGCAGATCATATCATGGCCATATTGGGACAACTTACTCAAGTTGTAACGAATAACCATTAAACACTTGTGTTTGATCGTTTCATGTGGAAGAAGCCCCCATCTTTCAGTGGGACTACTAATCCAGTGGTTGCTGATCAATGGATCAAGTCCCTTGAAAAGATATTCATGGCATTAAGATGCAATGAAAATGAAAATGTAGTATTGGCAGTATATTGTCTCAAGGGCGACGATGATCAATGGTGGTCCTTGATTCAAAATACCACAGAGGAAGAAGAGATAGAGGATATGGAATGGAGGAATTTTAAGGAAATATTCTATAAAAAATATTTCCCTCATGAGCAATGAATTGAAATGAATAGGAAATTCCTTGGCTTGAAACAAAGGTAAGAAGACAGTGTTGCAGAGTATGAGGCTACCTTTACAAGGCTAGCTAGGTATACATTGGATTACGTTTGTGACTCAGCGGACAAGATTGATCATTTCTTTTAAGGTCTTAAGCCAAGCCTTCGAAGGGCACTAGCTTCTCAATCATTTTCATCATATGATGAAATTGTATCAAGTGCCATCAAAACAGAGATGGAATTTTCTAGATCAATTTTTTTTAAAGGGAACCAAGATAAGAAGTGGCATTCTGATAACAAAGGAAAAGGAGAAGCACCAAAGAAGAGCAAGGGAACGAATAGTTTCCCATTATGTGAGAACTGTGGAAAGAATCATCCTAGGAAATGCTTGAAAGGCAAGGGAGTCTGCTATAACTACGGAGAAAAGGGTCATCAATCAGATGAATTCAAAGGGAATAAGGAATTAAATGATGTTAAATTCTACAATTGTAGAGAGATGGGACACTATGAAAATGAGTTTCCTAAGAGCCAAGGAAACATGCCTCAGAAAAATCCAAGAGAGAAAGGGAGAGCCTATGCGATTACAACCGCGGAGGTTGATGTTCCTAGTGAAGTGGTGGTAGGTACTTTAATTGTTTCCTCAAACTTAGCCAACACTTTATTTGATTCTGGATCATCGCATTCATTTATATCCTCTCAGTTTTCAAATAAAATTAGATATGTCCAATTTGATTTAAGAAAGGAGTTGTCAGTCAAAACTCCCAAGGGATGTATCATTGCAACAAAGGAATGTTGACTAGTCCCCCTCCAAACACCAAAACGTTCTTTAGTTGCTAGACTTATCATCATACCCATTACTGAGTTTGATATAATTCATGGTATGTATTGGCTATCAAATTATGATGTGAGGATTTATTGCAAGAAAAAGGAAGTTACAATTTTTGTAAATGGTATAGAATCCCTTGTCTTTAGGTCAGAAACGTCTCCACCTGATTCTTATCTAGAACCACCCCCAGCAGCTCTATTGAATGTAATACTTGGAGAGGAAGATAAACCAATATCTATGGGATAGGAAAGAAATATTCAAATTGAATATGTACACATAGTGAAAGAGTACATTGATGTGTTTCTAGAGGATTTACCTGTATATCCTCCAGAGCGGGAAGTTGAGTTATATATTGATTTAATTCCTGATGAAAGACCTATATCAAAGACCCCATATAGAATGGCCACTATGGAGTTGGTGGAGCTGAAGAAACAACTAGAAGATCTGAGTGACAAAGGATTTATTCGACCTAGTGTTTCTCCATGGGGATCCTTGGTCTTGTTTATAAAGAATAAATATGGATCCATGAGGCTTTACATTGATTACCAAGAAATCAATGCTATTATAATAAAGAATAAGTATCCTCTACCCTGGATTGATGATTTATTTGACCAACTTCATGGAGCTCAATACTTTTCAAAGATTGACCTTCGATCCGGATATCATTAACTACGTGTGAGGAAGGAACATATTCCGAAGAAAGCATTTCGAACAAGGTATGGGCATTACGAGTTTACAGTTATTCCTTTTGGACTGACAAATGCACCCTCTATTTTCATGGATTTAATGAATATAGTTTTCAAGAAATATCTTGATAACTTTTTTGTCGTATTCATTGATGATATCCCGGTATACTCAAAAAGCTATGAAGACCATGTGGATCATTTCTGAACTATTCTGAAAACTCTGAGAACAAATCAATTATATGGGAAGTTTAGCAAGTGCAAATTCTGGCTTCAGTCAGTTTCTTTTGTAGGCCATATAGTCTCTAAGGATTTAATCCAAGTTGATCCTTCAAATACAAAGGCAATCCAAGAATTTCCCACGCCAACAAACATAACTGAGGTATGCAGTTTTATTGGATTATAAGGTTATTATCGACATTTTGTTCAGAATTTTGCCTGACTGGCTAACCCTCTAACCAAGCTCACACGTAAAGGAGTTAAGTTTGTGTGGAATAATGAATGTATAGAATGCTTCGATGAATTGAAAAGAAGATTGGTCAATGCTCCAATTTTGACTCTTCCATCTGGAAGTGATGGATTTGTAATATACAGCGATGCATCAAATAATAGACTGGGTTGCATCCTTATAAAAAATGATAAAGTTATTTCTTACGCATCAAGGTAGTTTAAGACTCATGAGAAAAATTATCCAACTCATGATCTTGAGTTAGCAGCCATAATCATTGCTCTGAAAATATGAAGGCATTATCTCTACGGAGAGAGATGTGAGATTTATACGGACCAAAAAGAGTTTGAAATATATTTTCACACAAAAAGAACTCAATATGAGGCAAAGAAGATGGCTTGAGTTACTCAATGATTACGATTGTTCAATACACTACAACCCAGGAAATGCGAATAAGGTGGAAGATGCATTAAGCAGGAAAGATCATGGCCTTCTGACTCAAATTAGGATTGAAATAGATCTTATGTTTATGGATCTACTGAAGATTGATATGGTAATTGTTAAGGAATGGGAAACATCACTCCTTTTTCAAATGATTTCTAAACCATCTTTACTAGAGAAGATAAAAATTTCTCAATCTGATGATGAGAATCTGCACAAGAAAATTAATGTAGTTAAGGATGGAAGACTGGCTGACTTCATGTATGAAGAAAGATTTCTAAAGTTTGGAAAGAGGTTATGCATTCCATCAGTACCTGAGCTAAAAAGGGAACTATTAGACGATGCTCATAGCTAAAATTATTCTATACACCTGAGTAGCACCAAGATGTATCGAGATCTGAAGGAATATTTTTGGTGGGATAATATGAAGCAAGAAATTTCTGACTACGTGTCAAGGTGTCTAGTTTGTCCACAAGTGAAGGCAGAGAGACAACATTCCAAAGAAGTGCTATAACCTCTTCCAATTCCTATGTAGAAGTGGGATAACATTACAATGTATTTTTTCACCAGACTACCAAGGACACCTAGAAGGAATGATGCAATATGGGTAATTGTTGATCATCTCACTAAAACATCACATTTCCTTCCAATAAGAGAGGACTTACCACTTGCGCACTTGGAAAGACTATATATTAATGAAGTTGTGAGACTTCATGGTGCACCTCTATAAATTGTCTCTGATCAAGATCCCCGGTTTACATCAAAATTCTGGAAAATTCTCCAGAGGGCTTTGAATACTAAGCTTCATATGAGTACTGCATATCACCCTCAAACCGATGGACAATCTAAAAAGACTATTCAAACTCTAGATGATATGATGAGGTCATGTTCTCTTGACTTCCAAGGTATGTGGGATCAATACTTTCCTTTGGTGGAATTTTCATACAACAATTGTTTCCATTCTAGTATTCAAATGTCTCCATATGAAGCATTATATGGAAATAGATGTTGAACTCCAACTTGTTGGGATGAAGTTGGTGAGAGGAAACTTATAGGCCCAGAACATATTGAAGAGACAATGACAAAGGTGAAGAAAATACAAGCCCATATTAAATCAGCCCAAAGTAGGCAGAAGGGTTATGGTGACAACTGGAGAAAAGACTTGGAATTTTAAGTGGGAGATAATGTATTTCTGAAAGTATCTCCATGGAAGGGCGTCTTAAGGTTTGGTAAGAAAAGGAAACTGAGCCCCAGGTATATAGGACCATTTGAAATTTTGGGAAGAATCGGAGTTTTAGCTTACCGTTTAGCGATGCCGCCAAATCTCTCTAGAGTTCATGATGTGTTCCACATATCGTTTTTAAAGAAATACATGCCAGACTCAACGCATGTACTCACATATGAAGAAATAGAATTGGAACCTGATTTATCATACTGTGAAAACCCTATTAGGATTCTTGACACAAGGGAGCAGGTATTGAAAAATCGAACAACTCACCTGGTAAAGGTTCTTTGGAGAAATCAGAATATGGAGGAAGCAACATGGGAACCAGATAATTTCATGAAGAAGAACCACCCACATCTTTTTAGTGGGCTTTATTCATAAAATTTCGAGGATGAAATTTTTGAAGGAGGGAATAATGTAGCACCCCAAACATTTTATGGTATGTTTCCATTAAATACATTCTATTCATCATTGTGTTCCTTTGAAACAAAACTATGTTATTTAGGAGATAGTCAAAACCTAGATATTAAATATAATTTTTCCACTTCTATATTTTGAATTTTGAAAAATGGTCGTCTAGAGTTGTGATTAAAAAGTCATTTGGAGTCTTATAGAACAAACTTGATTTTTAGTGAATAGTAACATACCCTTATGAATAGTAATATGACCCTTATGAATAGTAAATAATAAAATTATTTTATTTTCTTAAAGCAATAAGATAATGAGATCTTAATTAAATTTTTAATGAGAAATAAAACTAATTGCACCTTTACGATTGTTATTTTTCGAATTAACTATGAATTTATTTAAAAATTAAATTAATAATATTTAGAAAATTAATTTTGAAAAATGGAGTTCATTTTTTAATTTTACATGGCGAAAAATGGTATGGTTAATTTTTGGGATTTTTCTGAAATTTTTGATGAATAGTGAAACACGGTAAAATACCTTATATTAAATTTATCAGTTAAATACACTATTTATGACATCATAAGTGACATAAAGCCACTTGATACGAACTCACATGATCTTATTACTATTATGGGTCACATGAAACAATACTATTAGTTGTCTTGATGGAAATAATAAAATAATGAAATTAAATATTCAAAATTTACCCCTCTCCTCTACTATAAAAACCCCCCACCACTACCTCTTCTCTTCACTTCTCTAAGACTTGAAGCTCCTCCATGTTCTTCCCAATAATCCTCTGAAGTCTCTTCCCCACGTCCTAGAGATTCTGGTCTCACCAAAATACCAAAACCAAAGCCCTTAATAAGGATCTCAAGGAGAAGAGATCAAGAGGTAAACAACCTCTTTTATTTTCTTTCTTTTCTTTCATTTTATGTTATTCTCTTCCATTCCCTTTGGCTTGTGATGGGATATTTAATTAAATATTCCCCCTTACTTTCCATATTATGTATGAATTATGAGATATTCCATTCCTCTCATCAAACTATTTTTATGAAATTTTAAGAGGCGTCGTTAGGCTACCAAATTTTCGTGAGAAATTTATCAAGTTTTCTTTCATTTTAAGATTCCTTTCTTTTCTTCTTCTTTCCTCACATCATATTAACCAAGAGGCATGTATGCTCCAGAATCTTGTATATTCAGGATTTTATAATGTTTAATTAAAATTATTCATCATTATTCCTCTCCTCTCCCACTTATTTAAGGAATAAAAACATTGTCTGTGATGTGTCGAATTACCGACATCGTGGACGTTGTAATTTCAATTTACATTAATTATTTCAAGTCTGGTCATGAAACCAAATATATGGTTGAACCACGTCATAATATATGTTTTTTATCTTGATTAATGTTTGGTAATATTTATACGTTCATAATATGTAATAATAATACAAAACAAGTTTATTGAGCACAAAACTGCCAAGCCAAATTCAAGTGTTTTTTTTAAACTCATCGAATGAGTCATCCTCATTGTATATAACCAAAATCACTATAAGACCATTTATGTCTCTTTAATTTTACAAATAATCTATATTAACAATTCTGGATGTTTAACCATATTTCAAACCAACTTCCATTCATGAATACAAGTAAACAAAGCATGAAACCAAGTAAAAAAATGCTTCCAAAACAATAAAATTGAATCTCTTAAATCCAACAAAAAGTCCATTAATGAACTTAATAAAGTTATACCATATCAATTACATATAAAATAGGTTCTGTATTTATGAATTAATAATCCTAATTTGTTTATTCAGTTCTTTAATAACAAGTCAAGAACACCTTCAAGCATAAGGTAAGGGATTGGTTAACTCAATTTTCATTCTTTGAGTTATAGATCTATTTCCAAGAATATGTGTGAATGTAATTTTATTGTTTTATACATTATATTCACTTATATTTTGTGGATTTTCATTTGTCACACATAAATATTTCATTTAATTATCTTCACTCAAATGACACAATCTTCATAAGGGATCCTCTCTCTCACTTTGTTGAAGAATATCCCCTTTGTTGTGACTAACTTTGTATTGTGCACCTAATAATCCTTATGTGGTGTACCTACTACCCAATTGATATCACTTTCCATTTGAAATTGTATTTATATTAAATATCCACAATCTCATGTCATGGATATGATTGTTGTCTAAATCGTATACCATTTTACATACAGTGTTTATTTGGAAAGTTATTATGGTGAATCTGTATACTCTACTCTATACGGATATTGAAAAGGCATATTTCTCTTGTATTGAATCAATGTTTAAAGAATTCTTGGACATAAAGTGGTGGGTGGGGCCCTCTATAGCCCCTCGATGCATCGGTAGGTCTGATTAGACAAAACAGTTTGGTGACAAACCCTTTGAGTTTTTTTCTAAAAATCAGAAGGGTTTCTACCCACAGAGCTAAACCGTTTCAACGGTATTATGGTTTCATGTTCCAGATACATGACGTCCAATTAATAAGAATTCTCTTTATTAATTATCAGTTATTATTATCCATGAGGTTTTCACTATGACAAAATCTATGGATGCAGTTACATTTTCATTTTGTTAATGGCATTAGTATTTCATTTATTCAGCATGCCATATTGATTATATCAGATTGTCTATGATTCACATATTATTGTATTCATGCTTCCGATATTTTTAACCCTTACTGAGTATTTGAGCTCACCCCTTTCATTTTCTATCTTCAACAGGTGATGAAGAGAAGGCCTTTTATTGAGTTCCTATGGATGCAGTTTTTTGTTTTTATTATGTATTGTATTTTGTATCCTTTTCCAATGTAATTTGAGTTACATCAGTGTATCTAATTTCTTCAAGACTACTAAACTGATAGTTCCTTCTAGATTTTCATTCCTTCTAACCATGTCAATATCATAGGTAATGCACCGGCTCTAGCCTAGTGGATTCGGGGTGTTACGTGATTGGTATTATTGCATGAATTTGAAATTTATGGGAGTTTCAAGACATTTTCCACTAGGGTATGAGAGATACAAATGAGTGGGAAAGTGATCTAAGGTAACTAATTACTATATTGTTTGATATTATTTTATTACACTTGGATGTGGAATTTAGTGAATGAGGCTAGGTGATAGTTGACCAGATAGGTACATAATAGCTCTATTGTTTATTCACTAAATCATTAGTATGCTTCTTCCATATTTTCAAAAGTGGTCTTGAGGAGGATCTGACTGAGTGTACATGTATTTATAACCCTGTATATAAACTTTTTTTAGGTTTCTTGGGAGAGTTTAGAGATTGAGATGTAATGTACTGGGTCAAATTTTGTATCTTTGGTTGGAGTTACAGCCTTAAGAGTTTTATTTTGATATTTATTTAGATATTTGTATTTTTATGATATTTCATGCATTATGGTTATTATGTAATATTCATTTTATTTTTTATTATGTCATCAATTATTGGATTTATTATTATGTTCTAGGGATATATGAGAGTAATATCACCCATTTTAATATTGTGTACCCTTGGTACTAGTGATCAACCCAAGGCCTATTGAGGACGATCCTTTGGGTGACTTTCATCCTCACTACAGGCCCAATAAGGGTTCATGATGTAAGTGGGTTGTGAAATATATTAATTTTGTTAATAATATGTTTACAATATTCTAAAATTATTATTAAACTTATTTATTTTTAAATACAAGAGCATGCTATCAAAAAAACATAATATATAGGTTCAATTCAGTATCTACAACATGTGTATTTTATTTTTTATTAAATATGTTATTTAATATACAATGTTTTCTTTTTTTTAGTTTCATTTAATGACTTAAAATTTATTAACTCTTTCTATATCACTATGCATAATACTTTAACATACTAATACATAAGAATTTTTTTAGTGGAAAATCTTTTATCCCCACTACTAATATATCATTTCCAAATACTTATTTTCTCAAAAACCATATATAATATAAGTAATATGTAATATAAAATGGATGTATCCAAACATAATTAAATCCTCAAAGTATGCATTACAATTATTCCTCTAAATTCACACACACAATGGGGTATTCATTTTCATATTATGATACATTTTTAATTCATGATATGATAAATGCACATATATTACCCACTTTGAAATGTGTTAGTAATTTTCTCATTTATTTTTCCCCAATGACAACTTTTTTATTTCATAAATTCGATGAGACTAATTATTTTTTTCATATAATATCTAGATATTTGTAATCCTAACTATATATGTGGATATTATGGTGATAAATTTTAATTTTATGAAATGGTAAAATGATTCAAAGGTGTATACTATCCAAGAATCTCTTTGTGTTTTTATGTTGATAATATGAAGTTAAAAGAACTTTCTAGATATAGTGAATATTTGAGATATTCTATTTTTAATAGTGATTATTCTAATGAAAAAATGTTATGTGATAATATAAAAAAATTATAAAAAAATAATCTCTTTAACTTATATTGGAGAAACGATAGAAAAATAAGTCAACAATGGATGAGATCCTTATTTTTTTAGAATTAATTATAAAAACACTAACCTTATTGATAGTTGTATACCTTTGAATGGTTAATCAAAAAAATTATGAAACTATATACTTATGATACTAAAAATAAAGTTTGTAACTAAATTGAAACAATGAATTATTTTTAATTCTATTAATTTTAATAATGTAAGTTTAATTTTTTAAGATATTGATATTGATATTTTATTTTCAATGTTTTTGTGGAGATATTCATCATAAACCTTCTATCAATATATTGATTATTGAAAACCTATAGTCAATGTAGGATGAGTAAAATCATCAAGAATAATAATTAAAAATAATTATAGATTTATTAAAATAACATAATTATTCAAACATGAATTATTTTCTACTTATACATATAGGATATAATTAAAATACATGAAACTTAATAACCATGTTTGAAATTTTTAAGCTTATAGTTGATGGTATTGGTTATTTGAATGAAAAAAAAGATATAATTATACAAAGAAAAACTAGGCAACTAGAATATATACATGAATCTCATCCTCTGTATCTTCTATTTCAATACTAATAATTTTTTATAGTTTTAGTATATGGGTATAATGAAAATGTTTTTCACTAGTTAATGTTTTCCAACGTATCCATTTAGTTTCATAAAGTGACAATGAGGGAGTATTTTTCTTACTATATTAAATTTCTTAATAGTAAACAGTCTATTCTTTTACAATTAATATGTCTTTTTCAATAATTTATTATATATCATTATAAAATTGTTGATTTTCAAGGATTATATTTAATCTTTTATAATTATAAAAACCTAGGAGCCAAAATTTATAATGGTTTTAAATATTCTTTTTTAAGAGGTGAGAATGAGGGGTATTTTTGTTGAATGAATATTATTATACCTTGTAAATTTTCTAGTGGTCCTATATATGATACAAAATTATCAAGATGCAATGTAAATTTGAAATTGGTCCAGATATCCAGATTTATTTATAACTTTTACATGTAATCCAAAGTGACCCAGGATAGATCGATTTGTAAGTAGTCACAACCTTTGATATCAAGACAATCCACAATTACTTTTTAGGGTTTTTAATGTATATTTTCATTATCTTATTAATTATTAAAATAATTTAATTTCTTTATAAAATACATATTGGGTAATTAAAATATTTTTATGATTTAAATTTCTTAAAACAACATGTTACTTTTATAATTTTATAATTTTCTATATTCATGTTTTATAGTTTGATAAATTGGTTTATACTATTGAATTATAGAATTATTCTCTTCCTCATGTTCTTAAACATATTTTCATTAGTCTAGATTAAAAAATTATTACATATTTCGACATTAATAAAACAATTATGCTTAAATTCAAGATCAGTACATATAATTTAGATTTAATGTGGTAGTGAAAAACTTTATGGTATATGGGTCATGTTTTAATGATAACCCTGAGTCCCTATGTATAAATAATAATAATTTTTTTCCAAAAAAACCACTATAATAACAACTATTGATGAGGAAGTGTATATTATCTTTCGAAGAATAGACATTGGTAACATTGCAGTGAAAATGGTGTTTTGATAGAAAATTATTTAATTATTCCTTATAACCCACATTTACTAATGAAATTTTACGATCATATCAACATAAAGAGATATCAGTAATCATGATCAATAAAATATTTATTTAAATACATAAATCTTAGTTATAATTGAGTGATTATATCTCTTTATAAATAAACAAATCAACATGATGATATTCAAGTTGATGATTTCAAAATATGTTATGAATATTTATTTATATACCCCTATCAATAATTATAGAGAACATTTTCTATGATATTCATTCTAGAATCCCTCTTATAGAGATATTCCAATTCCAATTACATTTGAAAAAAATATAAGATACAAAAATGGTTCATCAATTGAAGAACTTTTAATAAGTCATAGAGTTTATAAAAATATATTAACTTCTTGGCTTGAAGTTAATTACAAATATCTAGAATCTATAAGTATAATCTATAAATTTCCTTATAAATTTTTCTACCATTAAAAAGATTGAATTTGGAATCCCCAAAAAATAAGTTTTTCTATTGGTTAGTTTTATTTTGTACTATATTTTTTGTGAATACTTCTTACTAAAGTCAAATCGCCAACTTATTTTCAAGACTTTTGATTATAAATCATAGAGTACATTATACCTACTACCATGGATATTACTCATTATGTTTTCTTCTAGATGATAATGAATTTATTGTAACTATTAAATCGGATTCTTTATGGGGTGGTGTAGATTATTTACTCATGATATTTGCTAAAATATTCTTCCCAAACACAATTTCAAAATATCATAATGTATATAGTATTACTTGGAAATATATTCCTAAATATATTAAATAAATTTACTGATAAAATAAATAAATATTATAGTTAAAGTTAACATTTTATTTTTTCTTCATATGACATATGATAAAAAAATTATTTTAAAAAATAGAGTCCCAAGTTTTGATATTTTGTATCTATCTCTTTACTGTATTATTAAATGCTTTTTTATTAATTTTCATAATGTTACTCTATAAAGATATTATTTTCATATATATATATATATATATATTATTAAAATAAATTCATGTTCACATGAACAGTTTCCTTTCTTATAGATATGAATATTAAAATAATTTCAATTTAAAAAATTGATAATATATATATATATATATAATATGTTTAAAGAAATTAATTTCTCATGGAAATATAAGAAATGAATTTTAGCCTTTATATATATTTCTTATATCAATAAATTATTTATATAATTTAATAATATATTTATAAATTTTATATCTTATATAAATTCATTTACTATATAAATTAATTTCTTAAATAAGTTTTTTAATTATAGAATTGTATTTCTAATAGATTATTTAAAATAAATTTATTAAAATCTTATATATTTATATTTAGAAAAAATTAATTTCTTTAAAAAAAATCATGTTAACTTGTATAATAACATAATATTATTTATGAACTTCATGTTAACATGAAAAATTTTATTCCTAGTATAGATTTATTAAAAACAGATGACCAGAAACAAATTTATACATTAAAAGTAATTGATAACATATTATGGGTAAATTTAAATTCATTGAAATGTTATCCTCCTATTCTGATACTAGATTCATTTTCATTATACCAATAATATGGTTTACTTTTAAAAGATTTAACTATAATAAAGAACATTAACAAGAATAATTTTTTCAATTGGAAGATAACAAGTTACCAGAAAAATCTATACTACTTATTGAAATATAATCAAAACAAATTTCTAATGGGAATATTTTATTTCTTTATGGTTATGTTGGGACATAAAAAACTTATATATGGTGATATTTAAGTTCATTAATATGATCCAAAGTAGAAATAATGCTTCAATTTATTTTAGGTGGAATCACTTCCCTTTTCCTTCTAGATGGGAGAATAACACACTCTAGATTCTATATTCTAATAAATTTTGATGAAAATTTTACATATAATATTAAACAAGAAGTGATTTCTCATAAATCTAACAAAAAACCAGATTTATTATATGGGATGAAGCACTTATGTTCCATAATAATTATTCTGAATATCTTTATTAAACCTTGGGAGATATCATAACACCTAAAATTGAAAATGAATCTAATTTACCTTTTAGTGGTGAAAAAAATTCCTTTGGTGGTGATTTTTAGAAAATTATTCTTCTAGTGGGTAGTGGGAACAAAAGTGGCATAGTATTTTCCATTATAAATTCCTTTTAAATACGGAAATCCTTTAAAGTTATAATTTTTACAAAAAAGTGATATTTCTTTCAAATGATTCCACTATTGAATCAATGAAATTTTAGTTTTTATTAGATTGGATTTTGAAAATGGGTAATGGAAAACTTATTGATTTAAATGATGGTGAGTCTGAAATTCAAATTTTTCATTATTTGTTGATTACTTTTATTGGAAACCTTCTTGAATCCATTATAAATTACACATACCTAGGTATTTATTTTAATTATTATTATGTAGATTATGTAAAAATGTAGAAATTTTAGTGCCTACTTGTTATACTATTTAAAAAAGTGACTATATGTTGACCTTGATTCCAATAGTAAAAAAGGTATAATATAGTTCAAATAACATCAACAAACCATGTTTATATTTATATTTAAAAGAAAACGTTTATGCACATGAAATTTTAAATGGTGTTAATGTATATGGGTTTCCATTTCATATAATTACATTAAAAATAAGGGTTCCAATTATATTTTTATGAAATTTTGATCAATAATTTGGTTTATGTAATGGTACCCATTTAATTATAATGTGTTTGGAAGAATATTTCATATGATATATAATTTTAACTGTAGGTCATTTTATCTAAAATAATTTGTTCTATGAATAAATATGATACACTATGCTTTAAGATGGACCTTTGTACTTCAGTGAAAACAATATACTCTAATTGTTTAATAAACTATAACTATTAATAAGAATCAAGGTTAATCTATTTTATATATTGGTTTATATCTTAATAATCTATTTTTTCATAGTTATATTTATATTTTTGTGTCTAGAGTTAGAAAACACATTTTTAAAATAATGATGAAAAATATTGATAATTTTTCTTTTATCACAACAATAAATATTATATTTAAGGGAATAATTCAAAACTTGAACTAGTTATACTATTGTTAAGTTCCTTACATAACATAATCTATTAATAATTAAATGGTTTTAAATATTTTTTATCCTAAAAAATAACCATATATAACTATATTGTAATGACTATGACCCAATTACCTGAACAGCATTGGGTCATGTCTCTACAACTCCTCCAGTGCACCTCCCAATAACCAAATATTATCATAAAAATGAGGGATTAATGACATATATGTGGGAGATGATTTAAATCATGATATAATTTGAAAAATAAAATAATGTACACACCCATATTCAGGTCTACCTAGTAATTTACACACCCATATTTGGGTCCTCTTACATAGAATCTTATTGATAATAATGAATAGAAATGAAAATAGGTGACAATATACATTAATAATTACATTAATATAATCTGAAACATCCATAGAATCAATAAAATGTGTAAAATTAAGAAAAATGAAATATAAAAAAGGTAATCCAACCAAACATGTCCTAAGGAACTAAAATGTGAGATATATAGGTACATAACCTCAAGTGAACATATATAGGTATACCTCACATGTCAATATTTATCATCCACCAAAAAGGATCAAAGAACTCTGGTCAGACTCTATACTCCATATAGAACTATATCCTATTATTTGGAGCATTTATATTACATGAATCATGGAAAATAGGATCTTAACACTTCTGATCGGGTCATTTTTAGGGTGTGAGTATAATATACCTAGTAATAATTCACCACTCTATACCTATTTTACTATCATAAACTCAAGTTCATGTTTCAACAATACAGTCATAGGTGAAAGAAAAGTAGTGTAAGATATATGTGTTATATTTTCATAAAACATATTCATTTGTAGTTAAATCAAGTAACTCCCTATACTAGGAGGATCCAAACCTATACTAACTTACTCCAAGACTTTCCTAGCATATATTTTGTCGCTAAATATAGGGAAATAATGCATATCATCCCATCTAAAGGGGTATTAATACTATATTCATAGCATAAATCCCATCTCTTGGGAATGGGGAATTTGTATACAAGAATCAAAGAAATATTTTTTCTCATACCATGGAATGAAGGGAGGGGTATATGATTTCATCGAATTGTGATCCTATCGCATTAATCTAACTTTAAACCAATTTTTATATGTTTAATTGTTTATATGGAATATATGTACCCCTTTTAACTTATTTATCAATTAATAAACAATGTATAAAATGTTTACTATCACAATAAAACATTATATAAAGAAATTATTCAAATTACTTCTAAAGAAGTCATATAAAAAGTTAAATTTTCAATTATAATAATTAAAGGATAATAGAAAATATTCTAATTAAACAATATTTTTCATTATCAAATTTAAGTAAACATCTACAATTTTACTATTAAAAAAAATCAGAAAGGATTTATAAACATATCTAAATTTATTCTTGTAAATAAAATATAAATTTAATCATACCATAAAAGCCTTTGTTTTTTTGGTAAAGTGTTTTAAGAGTTTTTTATTTTGGGAAACATTTTTTTGGATTAAATCCTTCAACTCTATACAATTTTTCTCCAACTCCTTAATGTTATGAGGGAAAATAGGGGTTACTTACCAAAAATATATATTGAACTATCCTTGAGGACTAGGGGAAGAATTCATACCACCACTTAGAGGAAATAACCAATGTATGTTAAGAGGGGATTATGTTTTTTAGTTGCTAATATTAAATGAGAACCATCCAAAAAAGAAAAACCCCATGTTTACCTTTGATTTTCTAAATATAAGCCACCACAATAGATTGACCAAGAGGAATATAAAGGTTTTGAATGTCTATAAAATCCCTAGACTATAAAGACATAATATTTTTCCTACTACCAGTAGGATTAAAGATAAAATATAATATTAGGGAAATATCATGGTCTTACCTTAACAAATACTAGTTTCTATAACCAATCATGGTGATATAAACTAAATTTGAGGATGGATGCATGAGATATAAGAAGGAATATAATGTGAGAACCTAAATGTATTTACAAACTAATAATATAAAGAAATTCCCAATAAGGGATCACGATAGGGGTTCATTTAACAGGTAAAATTACAAAACCATCTTCTATATAAAAAACAAACAATGGTGCCATCAAGTACCTAGTCTAGGTCTACTGAGTTATTAGTGGTGCTTAAAGTGTTGTTTAAACTCTTCAAATTCCACTAGACACCCATTACCAGTACACCTGGTACTCGATGTTATCCACCACCTTGGTTTCCACCCCTTCTCCTTGAATTTCTCCCCCAAATACTCATAACTTCTTCTTAATTTAGAATTAAACCCAAAAAGTAATTTAAATACAAAAATTAATGGGTGTAACTAACTTGAGATGGTCAGGGTCTTTATAACCTTTCCACTGTTAATCTTCTAATCCCTAAGAAGCTTCAACTATCTTCCCAACAAAACAAGTTTGGCCATTGTATCTTCCTCTTAGATTATCCCTCCAAAATAACATCTTGGAGTTTTCCATGTTTCCATCCTACTTGAACAATAGGTATTTCTTTTACCAACAATAACTTCTAACTATATCTGATGATACATATTGGATTATTCATATAGGATGTATCATATCCTATATTTATATCATCTCCCTAACTCAACCCAAAATTTTTAATGGATTGAAAAACCTTGGAATCATTTTCCATTTCTTACCCATCCATCGGTGACCCAAACATAGAGAAAATAAAAGAAATATGTGATCACCAAAATCAATCTCAAGGGTTCATATGTGAAAATATGAAAAGGTTTTTTTCAGATTTTATTAGTCATGTGATTCTTATGAATCAGCTTCACATGTTCCATTGTTTTCTAAATAATAATATGATTGATCACCAATGTCTCTCCAATTTTAGTCTAGTAGAGACGTGAATGAAAATGTCTTCCACATATCACCTCATAAGGATCTATTTTAATATATTAGTGATTGATTTTATTGGTAGGTAATTCCGTTAATGCAAGGTGGTTTTTTATGAGACATAAAAATTAAGAATGAAATCCTTAAATATATATTCTATAATATGAATGGTTCACTCAAACTATACATTAGTTTTTCGGTGGAAAGCGGTAGCCAATTTCACTTGAGAACCTAAATATCAGGGAATTCCTTCATAGAACCAAGATTAAAACCTTTTATACCTATCATAAAATGTACTATTCAAAAAATCATTCATATTTATGATCTACTTGATATATAATTTCCTAATTTCATCAATAGAAGGAGCATTTTTATAGGAAAAAGTGAGTCATCTTGGTCATATGATCCAAAATTACTCACATTGTATCCCAGCCTCTCAATGATTTTGGGAGAATTTTCAATAATTCAATCATAATATCATCCCATTTTCATGTAAAAAAATAAATTTTATAAAGAGTACCCTCAGATAATTTATGCTCTTCCTTTACATACTGATATGTGAGGCATCTAGTAACGAACCCTATGATATCTTTCTCCATGACTGGACACAAAAATTTGAACTAAATATCATGATACATATTTATGATACCAGGATACCCAACCCATCAAGAAACATAATAATCATTTACCACCACCTCTCTCATTTTAGTTGGAATGAATAGTCTTCCATGGGAACATAATTAATAAGATGTATCTTGGAACTATCTTTCAAAGATCTTCCAAATATTGAGTCTCTCAAATAATGTTACAATCATTATAGGAGGTCTAAGAATATTTTACACAATCCATAATAGATTATATAAGATTTATGTGATATAAATATCTTCTACTATGATCCTTAATCACATCCAAGTATATTTTATTCATCAACAAATTCAATCACCATTTATCTTTTTCCTCTTGCACTTTATAAGGGATAACCTTCCTACTGAGGGAATAGAAAACCACATTAACTTTACTAAGAGTATACTAGATATTTAAATTTAAATACTATAGATATTATACCCAAAATATTTATCTAATATTCAATTCCATATATAATATATATACTTCAAGATATTGTGGTATATATACACCACAAAGTTGTCACTGAATTCAAAATGTATCCATCACTTTAGAGCATAAAAATTATGACTAAATCTAAGTCAAGGATAATATAGTTATATTTATATGGTTATAGTTATCTAGAACTATATTCAACTACCCATTGATATTTAATAAGAACATATATGAGACTAACTTAGGATAAATCATAATAAACCTCAAAATATTCTCCTAGATGAAGTAAAATAAGTACAGGAGTCAAGTTCAACCATTTCTTCAACTCTTGTGAAGTTTATTCACATTTTTAATAAAATATAAAATTATTTGATCTAATTGTTAAATTTTTAATTGGATTATCTATCTTAGATAAATCATGAATAATGAATAAATAATAAGGAACTTTCCAAGAAATCATTGAATCTTCTTTTTATGGATCAATAGAGATATCTATTTTAGAAATCGCATACCTAAGGAACTTGTATTTTTGAATATATAAAAATATTTTTTATATATTTTATTATAGTTTATGTTCATTTATGATATCTAATTAAATCTAAATATTTTTACTATTCTCATATTGAGACTTATAATAAACATGGATTTTATTCAAAAAGAATAAAAAAATATAAGAATGAATAGAATATCCTAATCATCGATTCCATGAATACCACTTGAGCATTGGTTAAGAAAAAAGGCATCACTAGGTACTGAAAATTCCCATATTGGATTCAAAAGGTAGTTTTTGGATGTATTTTTTCCTTAATCAGTGTTGATGATGACCTAGTCATAGGTCAATTTTATAAAACCACCTTGACCCCTTTATATGATCAAACATATCATAAATTATAGGAAAGTCATAATGATTCTTAATTATTACTTTGTTCAATTTTAGATAGTCCATACAGAGGCATATAATTCCATTAGATTTCTTTTTAAAAATAAATGGATCACCCCAAGGTGAATTTCTTAGTATGATAAACCCATTTTCTCTAAGCCCTTCTAAATAAATTTTTAATTCCATAAATTTAGTAGGGTACAAATGATTTGGTGGAACTAAAATAGGTTTAGTTCCAAGAAAGTGAATAATAGTGAACTCCACTTCTAGTTTATGAGGAAAACAGAAAAATCTTTAGAAAATACATCATGATACATATTCATCATTGATTAAATGTCATGTACAATGCATGACCAAATCATCATATAGCATGGACTTAATTAGCCTCTTGTACACCTAGGTTGAATTATTCTAGAAATATGTGAGTCCCATATAGGGTTTGGGAGATCCTAGTGTAAGACTGATAATAAGGGCATAGACCTCACCCAATCATGAGGCCTTTTATATTGAATAGTTGGGATACCCTAGGGGAAGAAAACCATGAGGTGGGATTCTAAAGTAGATAGTATCATGACATAGATAAATGGTTGTTGGATACAACTTGTGTGGATTTAGGATAATACATAGACACACATACCCTGATAACTAGTATCAAAGTAAGTCTCAAGATTATATTTATTGGGTCAAGTTATGAGGGGATGATTAAAATTCCATGTGTAGTGCATGACCTAATAGACCCATGGAATAACCTTAATCGATGTCATATACACCTAGGGTGAATGATTTTAATAAGTTAAAAATATTACATGGAACATGGGAGGTCTTAATGTGTGCCTAATATTAAGGGTGTGGACCTCACCCAGTCATGAGACCTTTATAATTGAATGGGTGGGATTCATTAGTAGAAGAAAACCAAGAGGTAGGATGTGAAAGATGACATTATCATGACATAGAGAACTAGTGGGAGGCTTCACTCAGTGTGTATTTAGGATTTTTCATGGTTTCACATACCCAAAAACATCCCATAATATGAATAATTTGAGTTTATTTGAGAATGGTATCATATTATAGTATGGTTATGGAGAATTTTGATATCCTTGGTTAAACCAGTCTTCTTTTATACACTAGGTTAGCCAATGTATACTTAGAGTTTATTCTCTAAAATTTAATATTTTTATTTTCAATAAAATCCACTTTTAGGGGTATCTTAGGAACCCTGATAAAATAAAAAAAATTAAAGTAATAAATACATGAAAAAAATCCTTATTGATAATAAATAATAGTTGCGCAGGAAAAAAAATATTCAACTAAAAATACCAACTTGATGCATCATCTTTCTTGATAATCCACCCATTCCCTATTTCATCTCACATCAAGATGAATATTGAATCTCATTGAGTTTTGAATCAAAGGGTCCACTCTGGTAAATCTAGGATAGGTCCCCGATGTCATGTTCAAATTAAAGTCGGAGTTTTCCTTTAATATTAGCAATGATGAGTTCCACTACCTCCATGTAGTCATAAATCTATAAGAGTTCAACATCAAATTCCTAAAAAATAAAATCATGTTGTAATCCCAACCAATATTTTAATTCCTCATTGAGATCCAAAGTCCATTTATCCTTTTCTAGTCTAGAAAAATCTTCCAAATTCAGTTTGGTGTTGATGTAAGTTATAGATCATTAGTTGGTTGAAGGATTTCCAAATTCTTAGTAGGAATATACCATTTTCTTAGAAAAATTTTGGGAGAAAGGACCAACCCCTTATTAATTATCTTCCACCATCTCCAAATATGTTGGGAGATTGTATCTAATATCCTTCACTTTTCCTTCACCACCTCCCCCCCACCTCCCCATCTTCAGGATGAAGTAGGTTTCATGAGACCTTGTATGCTTCCTTTAGACCTGTATCCTGATTGTGTTGTCCCTTATAGGCATCTGACTTAGGTTCTTTGAAATTGTTATTAGACTCCGTAAGAAAATTGGGATCAGTGGTTTCTTATACCATCTTTTTTTGACTTTCATTTTTTGTATGATGTAGTTTAGGGAGTTCCTTTACTAATTTTCCCTCTTACTAATAGGATTAGTGAGCACCATGGATTCAAAATCCTTACCCACCGATCTAGTATTCATCAGTATTAGTTTCATAGATTAGTCTCTTTGATTTTTATCTTTCTTCCCATTATTAACCCAATATCCCCTATATTAATAAAAAAATTATTACACTTTTTCTTACATGAATTAAAATAGTATTCTTACTAAGAGTCTTCCTTCTAGTATGAAGGAACTTGGGATAGATCAAAAACTCCATAAAAATTATCTACGAGATCAGCTGGCCCCTCTACTCATAGAAAAATATCCTCTAATCCTGACTTTTTTTTCTTTCCCTCATCTTGCTTCCTCTTCCACCTAAGTACTAACTTTTTTCATTTTCATGTTCATTATTTCCAAAACCAGTGTTACCTAATCCTTTAAACTAGTTATGAAACTCTATACCCGATGAGAACTCATGTGTAACAAACACTGGGGGACATAAAATAATGATACTTAGGGTCCTTTTAAATTCTCTATTAGTTGTTTCCTCCTCCATCAATACCAAATTATTACTATAATTTTAAGCACCTTCACTTGGGCTAGCAACATCTTGGGTTGGTAGATCATGTAACACCTCACCCACATCTACCAATGAGTTTTTCTCAATTACTAGAGTAAAATATGAAATCCGCCACTAATAAGTGGATGGTGTAGCTCTATCATCCGCCATGATGTAATTCCCCTATTAGTAGAGGCTATCTCATTATGCTCACATATCACAATCTAGGTTTTCCTTGTTAAATATTCGAGTTCCTAATTGATCAATAATTCATATCACAATTCAAGCCTAAAGATCCTACCTTTAACCTCTTCTTAAGGGTCAGTTTATCTCTATTAATATAAGAAGAACCCAAATAATACTTATTGTAATATTCATATCTAGGTCTCATTTCTTGTTTTCACATTATAAATCTCTATGTTACCTACAGGAAGACAGCATACACAACAATGACTTCTCTAAAAATAATTACCTTATAGATAGAAAACTAGATATAACCCTGACAATTATTCATACTGAACCTTTGTCATGTACTAATACTATACATCTATTTAAATATAGATAAAATTAAGGGGTTCTATAAAAACATCTAATTCCACATATATGTTAGGGGTAACTGGGTGACTCAAAGATTGGGTTCTCTAATATAATCAAAGTTAGTGACCAAAAATATTATTGATCATCTTGAGGATAACTGAGTTTTACAATGATATAGGTAAACTAATAAGAATAACCCAAATCACCAAGGATAATCATGATTAATATGGAAATCAAAAGTCCATTTGATCAGAAGTAAGAAATGGGATTTGAAAAATCAATGTTCACTATAACACATGTGAATTATTTCATTCTCAAACTATAAATGAATAATAATTTTCCATGTGTTCAGAAAACTCACCATATAATAATTTTGAAGACCCCAAGATTCGTTGATGTACCTATCTGACTCATCAATGGAAGTTCAATTCCAACTAAAGTATGCAATCCATTAAAAGTAAAAGAGAAAATAAATGTTTGAGAAATCTGATAGAGTGAGTGGGAGTGAAAAAATACTATTGTAGAAGCTGATGGTCTTAAGGAAAATCTATATGGCTTGGAAAAGGTAAAAATAGTTAGGGTTGGTGAAGGGTATGAACTCGTGAGGTGGAGTCATGTGAGTCAATGGAGGATATTTAGGTATCCCCCCCCTTCCTCTTGTGGAGGGGAAACACTAGACATTCAACACCCAATATTGATCTCAATTTGATTGATGGAAATATAAGTGGATCAATATTTTATTTTACATGAAAGGGGGTAAGAATATGTTTGAAAGTAATGAGAAGAAAATGTGATGAGAAGACCCATACATATCCTTTATATTAATTGTAAATAATGGGGATAAATAAAATCACACATATTAATATGAGAAGTGTTAAGTAGTATTGACAACAAATACAAAGGGGAATATTGAAGATACTATTGGATGAACAATATTTATTGTCAATAAGGAAAGTTTCCTTGATGTTGATGAATATTTCAATATGTGTTGAGTAGTTATAAATAGTCAATGAAGGTGCTTCCATGGTTAATGGAAAAGGATTTTGAGGTTGTAACTTAGAAATCTATGTTTAAGATTCATGAAAAGGAATAAATTTATATGTTATGATTTTTGGGGAGTTTTTCATTAATGTAAAAGGTAATTGTATTTAAATAACCACTATCTACAATAATTTAGTATGTGTTTTGAAAGAATCTAGATTATTTTGAGATTGAAGACAATGTTTGGATTATGTTTTGAGTTAATTTATAGTGATTGAGTTAGTTCTTTCAAGTTTGGAAGTTGTTATGAGTTTTTTTGAGAGAATTAGATTTTTTCTATACTAAGATGGAAATTTGGATAAGGTATTAATCATACACATCTTCATATGGTATATTGGAAATCATCGTAGGTTAAAACATTGTTAAGAATAAGAAGTTAAAATGGAAATGGCGTGAACCCTGTGATGAACTTCATAGGGTACATTCCAACCTTATAAGGTGCATCATAGTACCTTTTTATTTTACAATCCAACTTCATAGGGTACAAGACTTTGTGAAAATTTGAGAATATTGTAAGGTAATAGACAGCATAATAGGATACATAAACCCTCTGTTGGAAACTTTGTAAGGTCGAAGGACTGTGTAGGCTACAATAGTATGGTGAAACTTTATAAGGTTCAAATGAACCATATTAAGAATCATATAATTCATAAGAACCTATAAATAATGATAATTAAAGTTGAAAATACTTTGTAAGGTTACATAGGGACTTCTTAGGGTACATTTTTGGAGAACCATATAAAATGAGAAGAATATAAATTTCAAATGGAAAAAATAGAATAAAATATTCTAATAAATGGTGAATGAAATTATTCAATGATTTTGTAGTGATATTAAAGGAATGAAATAACAAAAAGGTATTATGATTCTAATTGAGATTGAAGGAGGACCATCTGAGAGTAAAATCTAATAAAGAATTCCATTTTCTAGGAGGGAAGTGAAATATGGAAATGGTGTATGATTACATGCATGTATGGAGAGATTTTAAAAGATTTAAAGTATGGTATTTGTAGATATTTTTATATCATGATATTTAAATGTCATTTGGAAAGAAATAGGATCAATTTTATCAGAGTTGGTGCCCTAGAAACAACTTATGTGTACTTTATGATGACTTTTATTCATTATTTTTAATACTAATAAACTTTTTATCACATCATGATTATTCCTATTCATAACATAGTATGTGATAATGTCCTAATATTATATATCATAATGAAAGTGCATAGAAGTTCCTTGTTATGATGAGAACCTAGAAGTGTCATGAAAGTATTCTTAAATATATATTTTATAGCCGAATGAAATCATTTGAGGGACACAAATGATACAGGATATCAAAGGTGGGACTCATAGGATTTTTTGGAACCTTATCATAGTATAAAACCTTGGTAATATCTAGTGTAGGATATTATGAGAATGAGACCCACCGTTAGAAAATATAAATTTATATGTGTCATTGGATGTTCTTATCTACAGACATGTGTACTCATCCTTATATAATAAAATTATTATTAATATGTATTATAAGTTATATAATTTGATATATTGATAAAAACCATGATGAAATATATTCACTATGAGGTAGGATACATTGGGTGTGTCACAAGTAATACTTTATTAATTAATAATGCAAGAATGTATTTTTCCTTATATTACTTAACGGAAGTTGATATCTCAGGCCCTTTGATAGAAATGATATGGCCTAAATAAATATATTTCCATGGAGTTCTATAGTAAAGTTTAATTTATTGAAATTCAAAGAAATATACATTGAGCATATTGATTTATGGAACCAGTATACAACCTGCTTGATTAGAGATATCGTGATATAGAGATTATATTACACAGTAAGTGTCTGTATGTGGTATTATGTCATTATAGAATTAAATTCATTCTCTATGAGTTCTTTGGCATGTTTCTAGATTCTAACCTTGGAATTTAGGCTTCTTCGCCTAATGTCACTGATAAATAGTCCTAGAGGGTCACACACTAAGTGTATCCAAATTTTAGTTAAATAATATATTATTATTTATTATTTAACAATTTTAATAAATATTATTCACACATGTGGTTTAATAATTAGAATTTTTTTCTTGATCTCATATATTCCTTCAGTAGTTACTCGAGATAATAGTATGTGAGTGGAATATTTAATAAATATTTATTTTTTATTTAGTGAATATAATATTTAATTATTTATTGGTGAATAATGCATTGAAATTTATTTACTCAATAAATATTCATTATTCAAGGAATGATAAATATTATATAGGAATAGAGGACTGAGTTTAATGATACTGTGAGAAATAATATATATTAAATATTATCTGAATAATAATATTTAATTTAATTCATGATTTTAGTGCATATAAAAAATAATACTAATAATAATAATAATATTATTATTATTATTATTATTATTATAGACATGGGGTTCTGTAGGAATTACAAAAATAATAGGGGTGCATGTGAAATTATTATTTTCTAACCCTAGCGGTATATAAACTCAATTATACTATTTTATTAAGAGAGACAATTCATTTTATGTTGTGCACAATGAGATCTATATATAATCCTCCTAAATACCTATAGAGATTCCTATCCAAGAATTCTCTCAATCATGGAGCGCAATCCTCCTCCATCACCACTCTCAAGTCTAGAGAGATCGAAGAGAACCCTTGAAGAAGTTCTCAGGCTGATTGATGGAAATTTGTGAAAGCATTAGGATCTTCCATGCTAGCAACTAAAGATTTCTATAGAGACCTTCAGAGGTTCATGGAACATGTGTGGATAACCACTAAAGGGGATCTATTCTTTATTCTTACAATGTAATGATGGTATGACGTTGTGATGTTTTTAGATCCATCAATGAAGTAAGAAATTATCATGAGGTAATTACTTAATTAATTAAATTAATTATAAATAATATGTAATGATCCTTCACTTTGGTTCTATCATTTATCTATTGTCTAAATTCATTGATTCAATTTTTTCGATCAGGATGTTTATCTTCATGTAAATATTAAATTAATAATCAATCATGACAAAAATATGATTTGGGAATGTCCCATATTATGCTTCAATGCTGCTCAGAACCTATAGATGGTATTGGAGTGGGTCACATAATTATTTATAATTATTTAAAGATCATTTATTGATTTACACATTTTTATTATTTTTCAATTATAGTTTAATCATTCTTTAATCTGAATTGTGATATCTTCTTTTTTCCTCTTCATTTCTCAAAAATATAATCAAAACTATTAGTTTTATGAACAAAATAAATTTGAAGATCTCATATGAAGGTTCTGAGTTTTCTGACTGGACAATACAAGAGTACATTTCATGTAACCTGGAGGTACACACTATGTACTAGGGTTTAATTCACCCTAAATTAATTCAAAATTAATTCAATCCATGTGTATTTATTACATGTGGTGAATTTAATTTTACGTCATGTGTTGACTAAGCTATTTTGGTGCACGATCAGTCAGAGTACACACCATGTAACTTTCGTACATTATGTGTAGTCATTTAGTCATGGATGGACCATGTCTCTTATTACATGGCCGACGTGATTGGTGTCTATGTAACTTGAAAACCACACACTATGTAGCCCATGTAAACACTATGTACTCCAATATTTTTCATGGCATAGTTACACGTCATGTCCCTAGGCATGTGTCATGGATAGATGGTGAGAATAATACATGATGTGTAGCTTCAATGTATACACCGTGTACTTTTACCAAATTAAATAGAATTAAAATTTAATTTTTTATATTGGTCAAACCTTATAAACATGTGTTTTGTGTGGACATTAATTTTATAGTACGCTCCATGTGTTGTCTTTTATATTTATAAATGTAAAATTAATATCTATGTAATGTTTGGATCTATATATCATGTATAAGTCTTATTACATTTATTAATCAATGTGCATTGAAGTATAATATGCTACATAAATACCATGTGTTTTATGTGGTCATTAAATTTATAATACATTCCATGAAATTATGTGATAAGTCTTTTATGAAACATGTCACAAGAGTAATCATTATATTTGTATAATACAGGTGGGGTAGTTTAGATGGGTACTCACCATGTTTCCTCCAAGGTATATTTTTTTGTGCATAGTTAATTTTAAATAAATTTATTTAATTTATTTAAAATTATGATGGATGAGAATATCAAGAAAATTCATGTGAGAATTAAGATAAAATAATTGATTAATTAAATGTGGTAATTAATAAATTCGATCGAGATTTATCTTAAATAAGAATTATTAAAATTGGATGCTAATTAAATGCATAATTTGTTTCATTCATATAGATGGTCATGAACCTGGACTAGCCCTTTGTATTTGATTAGTTTATTTTAATTTATTATTAAATTAAATATTTGGCCTATGCATCATCCTTCCTCTCATTATGTAAGGGTCTGCATGCTCATGGTTTATTTTATGTAAACACCTTAACCAATCCTTTTGTTCCCCTCACCTGCATGTGAGTAAAAGAATATGTAATGGATGAATCACCCAAGCTAGTGGAGGCAGTTCAAGTTTGGAGCTAAGGTGGAACCAATCCAAGAGAGGTACATAAGTACATAGGTGGAAAGCTGCAACAAGAACCATAAATGGTTCCAGTTGTTTTCCCACTATGTCAACAATTATTTTATCATATACTACATAAACTAACCATTAGTAAAATCTTATGATCATACCACTTTATTATTTTATTTTTTTCAAGTTTCATGGCTATTTCATTATGGATGTTTTATCATGATAACAAGAATTAAACAATTATCAAGTATGAAATATATAACTAATATAAATTGACTTGTGCGTAAACATTATCTAAGAAATGGTTAATCACTTAAGTAACTACATTTAATATTAACAAGTATGTAATAAAGATAATAATTAGTAATTTACACATAAAGATAAAATCCCTCAATTATATATATTAAGTTTTTATAGTCTTCCAATACTTCATTTTTAATTGAACCATAGTTCAAAGTGCTTGACCACCAAAGTTGGAGTGATTTCAATTATCATGAAATTCTAACTTGAAGTTTTGGGTTGAGTTAACTTAGTTCACATCAAGGGTTGAATGAAAAATGAGTACTTGGTGTAACTGAGAGGAAAAGGTTCAGAAAATACAATTTTAGGATTTTAGGATTGTGGAGTCCACTCTACTGATCAAGGAACTATGAGTTAATGCAGTTTTCATTTGGAATGACTACCTAAAACCCTCCAAAATACTTAACTATCCAAATTTAGTGTGATAAAAAATATATTATGGATCCCTTGCACTGTAATTCCAAATAAACATGATATTCTGAAGCTAATGGTGTGGGATATTGGGTTTCTATAAAATAGTGGGAGATTAATAAATATAATTTTTTTATTTGTCTAAATTTTATCAGATAAAGTACTAATACTAAGCACATCTTATTTATAAAAATGATAATAAACATGACTTCATAAATATCTTTATGATCCATACTCAAGAAAGATAAAATTATTTCTAGAACAAATTTCCAAGAGTGGCAAAGGTGCTTACGTGTTACCCTATGCCGTGAAAGGAAATTGTATGTGCTGGAAGAACTTATTCCTAAAGTGCCTAGTCAATAGGATAGTGATGAAGAATTATCTCTCTATGAGAAATATTTTAATGATTATATAGGTGTTTAGAGTTTAATTCTATCTACCATAATAAATAATATTTTAAAGAAACATGAGGACATGGATGCATATATCATGATGTCTCACCTTCAGGATCTCTATCAAGAGAAGGAGAGACAAGAGAGATATAAGATATACTATGATTTATTTATAACTAATATTGGAGAGACATTATCATATGATCCTCATATATTCAATATTATTGGATACATTGATTTCTTAGACGTATTAAGTATTAAATTCCCAGATGAGTTGCACATATATCTCATACTTTCCTCACCGCCCAAGTTCTTCTCTTGTTTTATTGTTAATTATAACATGATTAATACTGGGAAGAGTATTTTGAAACTTCTTAGTCTTATTCACCAAGTGGACAAGGACATGGGACATGAAAAACACATAGTTCAAATGGTGAATAAGAAAAGGAATAATAAGGAGAAGGGTCCCAAGACTCAAAAAAATTATAAATATCCCAATAATCATCCTTCGAAGAAGAGGAAGATCTAGAGGTAGTGAAAGTAAAAGAAAGCAGCAAGTTTTTCATATGAAAAGCAAGGCCACTGGAAGAAGAATTGCACCCTAAATCAAGAGGAAGCTAAATGTACATTTGTTATCAGGTTTAATATTTCAATATATACACATTAGGTATTAGATATAGATTTGGTTTCACACATATATATCCAAATGTTGGAACTAAGTATATTCTAAAATATTTATAGAGGAGAGGTAGATTTATGAGATGCCAATGGTGTAAGGTTAAAAAATCTACCCATTAGAGACTAACACCTTTAATTTTCACAAGTAATGATATTGGTTTTAATATATTGTTATTAATTACCCAATGTTACCAAGATCAGAATTTATGTATCTTACCGAAATACAAATTTTTTTATTTTCAAGTATGTAAATAAAGTTATTTTTTTATAGAGACAACATATATTATGGTATGGTATATTTAAATAATGGTATTTATGTATTAAATTATGAAAACCAAGTATTGAAAATATATAATGAATCATGTTCACATGACTCATATAACACCCATCTATAGAATCACTATCTTGGTCATGTAAACGAGAAGCATTTGAAAAAGCTCTATCAAGATGGTTATTTAGACTCTTTTGGTCTAAAATCACTTGAAATATGTCATTCTTGTTTATAAGTAAAATTACCAAGCCTACATTCAGTGGACAAGATGAAAGGGCCATAGATATTTTAGTATTGGTACAAACTGATGTGTATAGACCATTTCCAGTAGAATCTATTGGTGGTTATTCTTACTTCATAAATTTTACTTATGAATTTAGTGGAAATTGTTGTGTCTAATTAATGAGGTATAATTCTAGGTTCTTTAAAAAAATCAACGAATTGAAGAATAAAGTAGATAATAAAAATGGAAATAAGATAAAAAAATATTCAATCTGATCGATGTCATGAATATCTTAACCAGTAGTTTTTCAAATTTTTATAGGATTTTGGGATTCTATCTCAACTCACTTCACCTTACACACCACAGTGTAATGGTGTTAGTGAATGGAGTAACCATGAATTGTTATACAAGTTAAGGTTGATGATGAGTCATGCAGATATTTCATTATCCTTTTGAGGATATGAATTGAAAACTATGGAACATATATTAAACTGAGTACCAAATAAAGTGGAAAATGGAATTCCATTCAATTTATAGAGTGGAAATAAACTATTTTTGTTTCATAAAAATGTATGGGGTTTTGAGGCATTTGTTAAAGCCTTCTCATGGAACAAAATAGTACGTCGGGGAACAAAGTGTATCTTTATAGGCTATCCTAAGGGGAAAAAGGGATAATACCTTAAAACCCCTCAGAAAAGAAAGTGGTTGTTACCAAACAAGATTTCTTTCATGAGAGGGATTACATACTCAAAAAGGATAGTGGGATAAATATTGACTTCAATGATATTGATTATCAAGATACACTATAGTTGGTATAAGAATATATTCTATAGGTCCCTTTGAAGTAAGTAGTTCCTAAAACACAAGTATTGTGTAGGATCACTAAAGATGAAAGAGGGGAAGATATATATGGTTTTCTAGTCACCAATGATGGTGACTCATTATTGGTTGAAAATGATGAACTTCTCTCCTATAAAGAGGAAATACATAGATCAGAAGATACAAGATGGAAATAATCCATGAATTAAAAATGGATTCAATGTATCAAAACCAAGTTTATGTTCTGGTCAATACACCAATTGATGTAAAGCCCATAGTGTCCAAATGGGTATTCAAGAGAAAAGATGATATAAAAGGTAAAGTAAATACATATATAGTAAGGCTAATGGATAAAGGGTTTAAACGGTATCAAGGAATTAACTATGATGAAAAAATTTCACAAGTTGAAATTTTTAAATCCATCAGAATTATACATTATATAGAAATTTACCATTACTATGAAATTTGGCATATAGATGTCAAAATAACTTTTCTTAATGTGAACCTTTAAGAAGATTTCTACGTGACACAAACAGAAGGATTTGTGACTCGAGGTGATTCCAAAAAGATTTCAAAGTTGCAAAGATCCATTTATGGATTTAAGCAAGCATCCAGGTCATGAAACATTCAATTCGATGAAGCTATAAAATAATTTTGTTTCATTAATAATGAATGTGATAAATGTTTTTACAATAGGTTTAGTAGGAATGAGTTTTTTATCATAGTAGTATATGTTGATGGAATATTACTTATTGAAAATTAAATACCTATCTTACAGTATGTTAAGGATTGGTTAAACAAATGTCTCTCTATGAAGGACTTAGGTGAAGTAGCCTATAGTCTAAGGATCAATATTATTTGTGATAAATCTAATAGGATACTTGTAATAAGTCAAATTAAATACATTGACCAGTTAATAAATATATTTAGTATAGAACAATCCAAGATATGTTTCATTCCAGTACCACATGGTATAAATATTTCTAAGAAAATGTATCCTCAAACACAATAGGAGAAAGAGATAATGAGTAAGATATCATATGCTTCAGTGATAGAATCAATCATGTATGTCATGTCAAGTACTAGACATTATGTTGCTTATGCATCAATCATGGTAGGATGATATCAAGCTGATCTAGGAGAATAGTATTGGTCAACTATTAAGTCTATCCTTAAGTGTCTAAGAAGAACTAAGGATATGATCTTGTTGTATAGAGGAGATGAGGATCTAGTCATCATGGGTTATAATTATGATAGTTTCAAATAGATTATAATGATATGAAGTCACATTCAAGATATGTTTTCTATCTCAAAGGAGGAGCTATGAGCTGGAAGAGTCTAAAGAAACCATTTTTTTTCTAATTCTACAGTGGAGTCTGAGTATATATAGGCTTATCATGCATCTGAGGAATCCATTTGGATAAAAAAACTCTGTTTAGGATCTTGATGTGGTACCTAGAAATAAATACCATGTCACATTTTATTGTGATAATAATACAGCGGTGGATCTTAAAAAAAGAGAAAAGGTCACACAAATGAACAAATCACATACTCTAAAAGTATCACCTCTAGATGGATTTTTCTCAGAGGGGTGAAGTTTTAGTAATTAGAGTTCACACAGTAGAAAATGTGGTGGACCCATTTACTAAAGTTCTATCTCAATAGAAGCATGAGCATCATGTGAGAGATAGTGGACTAAATGATGTTAGCAGTTGACTCTAGTGCAAGTGGGAGTATGTTATAATTGGTTCCCTAGAACAAACTTTTGTATAATTTAAGATAATATGTATTCATTTTTTTTAATATTAATAAAATCTTTATCAAATCATAATTATACTTATGTGTACCATAGTATATGATAATGTCCTAAGAGTATATATTTTACTGAAAGGACATATCAGTTCCTTACTATGATGAGATCCTAGAAGTTCCATGATAGTATTCTTAAATCTATGTTCTATATTCAGATGTAATCATTTGAGGGACACAAATGATATAGTATATTAGTGGTGGAGACTCATAGGTATTTGAGGCTACTTCTCATGGTGTACACCCTTGGTAATATCCAGTGTAGGATATTATGAGAATGAGGCCCTCTAATAGGAAATCCATATGTATATGTGTCATTGGATATTCTTATCTATGGACATGTTTATTGATCCATAGACTTTCATATTTTATTAATGATTATTATAAGTCACATACTCTGATGTATTGATGAAACCCATGATGAAATATGTTCATTAAAAGGTAGGATATGTTGAGTGTGTCATGAGTAATATTTCATTAATGAGTAATTCAAGATATGATTTATCACTTATATTATTTAATAGAAATTGATATCTCAGGACCTTCGATGGAAATGATATAGCCTAAATAAATCCATGGTCATGGATTTTTATAGGAAATTTTGATTTCTGGAAGTTCAAAGAAAGATATATTGGGAAAATAGGTTGATGGAACTAGCGTCCAACCTACTTGATTATAGATATCATGATAACTGGATTATATCATATAGTAGGCATCTGTATGTGGTATTATTTCATTGTGGCATTAACTTATTTTTCTATGGGTGTCTTGATGTGCTGCTAGACACTAAACTTGGACTTTAGGTTGCTTCACTAAATGACTATAAGAAAGATGCATAGAGGGAAACATATTAAGTGTATCCAGAATCTCATTTAATTAATATATTGTTTTTTATTATTTAATAATTTTAATAAATACTATTCTCATATTTGGCATAATAAATATTTTTGTTTTCTTGATTACATATATTCTTTCGCTGGTTTTTCTAAATAATATTATGTGAGTAGAATATTTAATAAATATTTATTTGATATTTAGTGAATATAATATTTTATTTATTTACTAAAGAATAATTTAGTGAAATTTATTTATTATAGAAATACTCATTATTCAAGACCAGATAAATATTATGGAGGAATGGAGGACTGATTTTAATAGTCTAGTGTAAAATAATATATATTGAATATTATTTGAATAAATAATATTTAATTTAATTTTTGAGTTTAGTTCTTATCAGGAAATAATAATAATAATAATAATAATAATAATAATAATAATAATATAGAAATGGGGTTCGACATGGATTACAGAAATAATAAGGGCATGTGTGCAATTATTATTTTCTAAGCCTAGCGATATATAAACACAATTATATTATTTTCTTAATAGATCCAATTCATTTGGGTTGTGAAAAATGAGATTCAGAGAGAATCCTCTCAAATTCCTAGATTGATACCTCTCTAAGAAAACTCTCAAGAACGGAGAGAGATCCTCCTCTCTACTACTCTCAACTCTAGTGAGATCGAATATAACACTTCCTTAAAGTGGTTCTTAAGGTGAAAAAAAGAAAATGATGCAGTCATTAAGATCTATTATAAAATCATGTTAATATTATCAGGTGCTCCTCAACCCCTCTTTTTTTCATGCTTCGGTTAGGTCTATTTTAGGGGTGCTTTAGGTAAGAAGTTAAAAATTTTGGAAGTTTTCTAAGTTGTGCACGATTGTTGCACAGTTTTCCCAAACTGTGTGCCCTCCCATTTGAAACTATGCAAACACAAACATTAGGGATTACCTGTCTAGAGCACAATTTGACAAACTATGCACCCACCTAGTATAAACCATTAACATTGGAAAAAAGGGGCACATAGTTTGGGTGCACAGTTTGAAAAATCGTGCGGTCGTGCCCAGTTAACCATGCACGTATAATTATTTTATTCCAAAAAAAAATTTAAAAATCCCAAGCCCCTTTTTAGACCCCCCACTCAAGCCTAACTCCCCATATTATGTTCTCCTAGGTTGGGAGAGCTCCCAAGAACCAATTTTGTATCCTCCAAGCCCTATATAATGTGGATAAAAGCTAAGAGATATTTTTTTGGTCCCTTCTTAGTAGGATTCTACTCATATTCCTTCTCACTTAATACCTTCCTCTATTCTCCTTAGGGGTTTATTAGATATCCATTTTTTTGGAGGATCTAATCTATATTGTTTTAAATCTTGAATCTAAGGTTGATTCTCAAATCTCTATTTCTGATGTTCTTCATTGGAGTTTCCCATTGTGGGTATTGTGATATGTGATCTTGTTATTTTGATAGGTTATTCCTTTTATGATTGGACAATTTATTTAACCCTAAATTACATGATTTAAATTAAATTGATTTCTATTGGAAATTGTGGAATTTGATTATTATGAAATTGAGTTATGAAAAAACCAATTCTAATGAATTGGGATTTGAATGTGATTTGGCATGAAAATTGGGGAAAGCCCCCAATTCCCATGAATTGGAGTGTGATTTAGAATTGATGGAATTTATGGAATTTATGGAATTTATGGAATTGTGGAATTCATTTGGAAATAATTTTTTAAATTTTTTATCTGATAAAATGGCTTAGAATTGTATTAATAGATACCCATTGGTTTTATCTTGGAAAAATTCATGATTTGATTAAAAACTAGTGTATTCATTTTTAAATGGAAATTGATATATTTGAATGGAAAGGTGGGTTAATTGAATTTTGAAAAATTTTGAGATAAATTTCCCATTATTTTTTGTTGATAGATAACATACAAGCCAAGGTAGTTAGTGAGTTATTAGCAAAACACTCTATTGATGATTTATAAATCTAAAAAACATAGTGTGTCATGTCACGTCCCTAATGGGATGGTGATGGGTCCTCTTTAACCAATGTATGAGGGTTGTTTTTACACATATTTTCATCATTAACTTATTCAAGTGTGTGAGGATCCAATAATATGGAACTATCGTACCACTTGAAAGATGGTCATGCTTCTCATTCATGATGATTTTATATATATTCCATTGTTTGTAAACTATTTTAAAAATGCCTTATGAATTTATATAAAGTGTTTTATATAAAAAAAAATTAATCCATTGTTTGAAATATTTCCATAAATTGAAATGTAAAGCATGATTATTTTTAAATATTCTTTTGTACTGCTATCCTTGTTTATCTAAAACTAAAATCCTTATTTGTTTAATTAATTTTGCATCTTATTATGGAATCCTTGGTGAGACCCTACTGGGCTTTTAGATCACACGTTACCTGTGCCTTTGGGTGTTTTTATATTATCTTCTTCTAGGTTCGAACAAAGGTAAAGTTCCACTTGGATGTGGTTCTTATTATTGATGCTTGGGGCTTGGAGAGATGTTTTTATTGGGGTTTGGTTTGTTATCTTTCTATTTTATGGTACTTTTTTATTTTACTTTGGGTTTTTATACCTATTTGAATTCTAGTATGTGTTCTCCCTATAGATTTTCCTTTTGATCATATTGAATTATAGTTGTTTCTTCTATTGTTTATGTGGAAAAATCATTCCCTATTTATCTTATATGATTCCAGATAATTTTCATCAACCTGTGGGTATTGGGAATGCCCTTTGAGTAATGTGAGGACCAGCTTAGTTATCAGGGTGTCAGGGTATCTATAATGGTTCATGAAATCTACCTTGATAGAACCCATAGATTCCTACAGTGATATTTTGAGGTTAATAGAATACATGTGGATCACCGTTGGAGGGAATCTACTCTTGATTCTACAACACAATGATGGTACAATATATAGATGTTTTCGGATCCATCAATGAAGTAAGAATTTCTCACAAGGTATTTCTTTAATTGTTTAAAATAATTATAAATAATATATCATGATCCAGTGCTTTGATTTTTGTGTTTATTTACTATATAAAATATTTAATTCAATTATATTAATAACGAAATTTGTTTCTATGTAAATATCATATTAATCATCGATCATAACAAAAATCTGGGTTGGGCATGTATCATATGATGCTTCTGCTACTCCTAGAACCTACAAAGTCTTCGGGAAATTTAAAAGATAAGACTTATCTAAGATTAAATGTTATTTTAGATGTTTTATAATATGATATCATTACTAATACTAAAGATTAAGGAGTTTCCAAAATACCATTTTGGAAACTTTTAATCATGATATTATTCTATGAATATATATGTGCAATTTAAAAATATGGAAGGAGGGTTCTCATGAATACTATGTGAGTTTTGAGTGATGAGAAATACTAAGAGAGATTAATGCACTATAGAATCATAGCGAGGATATGATATTGAAGTTGAGATCCATTCAAGGTAGAAGGAACCTATTGTGCCTGAGTATTTGAGTTGCTGAGAAGACTAGGATCATCAAATATCTTGACTGAGTTTTAAGACCAATAGATCTATTTATTCTTTTTTGAATATCTTCAAGATATAATAAATGGTCTCACTAGTTTATCCAATATGTTTATGGAGGATGATCAATATAACTTAGTGAAAAAGTGTCATGAAGAATAAAGAGGTATTTTTCACTATGGTTCATGAATTATAGTGAGAATTTATACTCTACAGTGGGAATCTAGAGTATATGTACACTGGAAATTTGTGTTAATAATACTAGGATAGTCCTTAGTGTAACCACTTGATTATATAGAGTAAGAATATAGGATTTGGTGGGACTAACTAATAACGTAAAGGAGTTTTATTTTCTAGATAAACCTTGTAAATCCTTGTGTATTGTTCCTTCATTATTTTAGTTTCATATGAGTTGAGGTTTCATAATTAAGATCAAAAGGATTAATAATTTAACCATTCTAGGAGGATGAATTAAAAATATGATTCATAAAAAAGAGACCACCAATTCACCCCCCCCCCCTCCAGTGGTCCAACTGAACCTGGGATCTACGACTAATGATGATGATTTTTTATTTTTAACTTACACTTATTCAAGTAAAATACTATCTATTGCTATAATTATTTAAATCATTTTATCTATATCTAGATATACTCAACCAACCTAGAATTCCCACTCTCTATAGAGAATATATGGAATGCTAGTAGGTGTAAAAAAAATTACTTTCTGATTATAGTAGTAAATACTGACTCAAAAATAGTTTAACCAATCTATTTCAATAATAACATAAAATAAGTTCATATTCAGTACTACAAGATCCCAAAAAAAGTTTATATAAAGACACTAAAGAGGAATAAGAAAAACACTTCCTTATTGGCTTTATTATCTTCCTTAGAGGGGTATGAAGACTCATATAGTCAAGTGATACTTTCACTTTTAGATCAAGAAGAGAAACTAGTTTCTCATAAATAAAAGAGTTCAATGAACCTATATTGAATAAAGAAAAAGATAATGTATAGGACTCTAGAATAGAACATATAATAATATAAGGCCCCACTTCTTTTTCAGTAGTTGACAAGACCATAGTATACACCCTTCTTAAACTCCCATGCTTACTTTGAGGTGAAATTACCTTTATATAGGAATACAAAGATAATAAGTGTCCCTAACCACCACGTTTTCCTCCTTAACTTAGTCTTCTAAAGGGTGGTTGACTACCCTCTGTATATTATGTAGTTCACCAATCCCACGATGTCTAAGTCAGTTGAGGTATCTTCCTAATGATCTTCAATACACATCATTGGAAAAACCTTTAAAGATGGCTATATTGACTACGAGAATGAAACTACTTTGCATTAAAGGTTCAATTTAAATTTATATTCCCTATATGCATAAACTGATGGCACTACATATGAGGTCTTTCCAAACTAGGTGATGAAGGTACCCAACTTACCTAACTTCCCTAGTGAGAGGACCCTTTCTCACTGCCTCTTATCATCATTTCTTCCCATTGTAAGAAGAATAAATTTTAGTCCATCTAGGTAGTGAGACACCTTATCCTACACCTTCTTTAGATCATATCACATATAGGGTGAATTTATTTACTAATTAGAATAAAGTTACCAGATTGATGAGATTCACTTGAGTGTGTAATGGATCATTCAAGACCATCTCAAAACACCTTCCCTTTGATTCCACATGTCTTCTCATATATGAATAAAGGTACAGTTAGATAGAGAATTTAGATATATATTCCATAATAGACATATATATTTGCTAAATATTCCTAAAATCATTATCCATTACCTGATGTTAAGTGTCTAGGTAAAATTTCTTGGAGAATGGTTCTTTGAAATTTTTCCAAGGCCTTGGTCTTTCTTCACCTTAAGCATAACATCCCCCTACCAATGAGTTTCCCATTCTATTATGAAGGAATAAAACTTGACTCTATGTTTATATAGTGTCTCTATGATCTCAAATATAAGGTGGATATTGAAAATCCGCTCATCATATTCTTATGGAGATATATACCTTGAAAGGTTAGAGAATGATGAAATTGAAAGTATCACATAACAACAGAGGTCTTAGGATCCTTGTGTGGATCACCTTAACTAGTATCTTGAAGTAATTGAGAAAACCCCTATAATACATGGAGATAAACTATAATTAATTTTGGTTCTACATGATTACCTTCCCCCTTTTTTCCAGTAATAGATGGTATTCTAGGATGCATACTCTATAATAAGGTAGGGAATAATATCAAATTATTTCCCCACGAATAACGTCTCAAAATATAGAACTATAGTAATAAGGTTAGGTCTAAAACCCATTCTTATCTCCTTTATATCATATTATTGAATAGTACTTTCATTTTAAAAAAACTATTCAATAAACTTTAAAACTAGTATTACATGATTCCAACCTTATTTTAATAACATTTAGTACATGCATTAAAAATAATAAGGAAAATATATCTATCAACATATATAAAGAAAGATTTTCATATCAAGGAATAAATTTTAAATCTATATTAAATGAATCATTAACAATAACTATATATGAAAACACTATGTATTTATTGATAATGTTTTATTTAATACAAACCTTCAATTAATTTCATCTATACTATAAAAAAACACAAGAAAGTATGTCAGATGACTTATTTTCCTACCAGTTCCTACCTAGATATTCTTAGCATGATGCATGATATAAGTCCCTTTTTGAAGCACTTGAAGTATTTTTTGATATGTAGGGGTGGTGAGTAGTTTTGGGAATGAAATTTTTTATTTTTGTAAATTTTTTGGGTTGTTCATGGTTGATTCATGGTCCCAAGAACCATGCATAATCCCTTAGAAAACCATGCATATGTTTTTCTTAAATAGGGAAAGATTCATATTCAACACACAACCACTTGAGATCATGTGGTTTATCCATGCATACCTCAAATACTATGAGGTAGTGACCTCCACATGATAATTGGATGGTCATAAAGACTGTGTAGTCAGACCATTAATTCACTTAAAGTATCTCATTAAAATTAATTTTTAATCAATTATTTAGGGTTTTAGTCTAATTATTCTCCTTTTACATATCCATCTTAAGCCTATAGTGATTTTTGGGAAATTATATGTGATCTTATCCTTTTGTAACTTATCATACTTATATCTTTATAAAATTGAAGTTTGTATTTCATGAACCACTCCCTATAAAGATGCCCCCCATAGGATGGAAATGAAGAAAGGGAGATAATGATCCCCGAGTCCCACCTCCAGTAGGTCCTGGGTTGGTGACTTGCACCAAGGGTACAAAGATCTCAAAACATATGAGGCATTCCCCTTTATAAGAAAACATGATCAGGAGATAAGATGAATCAATCATAAAAAACTCCATGATATAATATAAAATAAAGACAAACCATCCCACAATTCATGTATAAATCAAAACTGGTACATATAAAGTCTCTAAAAGAAAGACCAAAATAATAAAAGATAAGGCAGTGACACTGCAACAGCTCCAAAGGTCCAAACTAGAAATGTCCACCATTGTCCACAAGGTCCTCCTAGAATCCTGAAAACATTTTTTATATATGTAGGGTGATCATGCAAGTATACTCAGTAGGAAAACCAAAGACTATCGTGCACATGTGAAAAAAATCATATTAATGCACCTACATGAAAACAACATAACCAAACGGAACCTAAATATGTATACAAACCAAACCCAACCTCACCAAGTCACACTCAACAAATAATTCAAGTCAATTAATATAATAAAACATGATCACATAAATGATAGGGTACCTCACACCACTTTTCCACTGATTAGCCACTCCCACACCCCAATGGAAAACATTATGTTTCTCCCACCTCTTCTGAATATACCACATCACATCCTACCCACAAAAACCTAGGCCACATACCACTACACATCTCCTCACACACACCTAGTCCACATACCATAAAATATACCACCCACACACACCTAGGTCACATACCACAACACATCACATCACATCTCAACCCGAAGACACCTGGGAAAGCACATCACAACTCACCCCAAAGACACCTAGACACCATATCTCAACTCAAAACGAAGACACCTAGTTCACCACATCATAACTGATCCCAAATAAATGTGGGACCACACATCACAACTCTCTCGAAGACACTTGGGCCACTATCTCCTGGAAGAGGGAGAAGGGAAGAGCAGGTAGCCAGTCATCCATCCTCCCACCAGGATGTTAGGATACACCCCTCAGATGACTATGTCGGTGTTCGGAACATAGTTCTCAATGTGGGTGGGGTGTGTATTGAAATTACAAGGAAAATACAAGATATATACACATATTATTAAATCTCACAATCCCATCCTATGGGTTTACAACCAAGGAAAAAACCAACTCACATGATCCAATACCTCCGCTGCTCAAGATATATGAAAGACACCATACAAGTATAACACAAGCCACAATTCACATTATAATTTTAATCCACATTTAGCTGATTAACATATTTCACAATTTTCAAATAATACCATATTAACATAACATTGGTTAATTATATTCTAGCCTTTTATTATTCATTAATTTTTTTTTACATTCCATATTCTATTTCAAATAAACATGTTTTCCATATTCTTCCTAAGAAAAGGATATTCTATTTTAGTTCCATACTTTCTAGGAAACTAGAATAAATTCAAAAAATATAATAACCAATAAAAAGAAATCATCATAACACAAAAAACTCATTATTCCTCTTAATAATAATCTTGTATAATCACCAATTTACATCCACATCCACTTTTACAGCCTTACTGCACATCCAAACCATAACCATTATTATAGCCCTACTGTATAAACATACCACGCCCATCACAGCCCCATTGTACAACCACATGTCATCAACTTCCCCAAAACATGTAACAATATAGCTACTTCACATTACATTAGTCCCACACCCACAAACTACAGAACTTCTACACATCATATCATATATCACAAAAAAACAGATTTTATATTTTAGAAAGGAAACGGTAACTTATTAAATTTCACTTCTTTATTTAAGGGTGCTATTATAGAATCCATTGAATCATGGAAAATCAATTCCATTAACCTAATATACTTGGTTAACCAGTTTATTATTTATAATGACACCATTAAATCACAAAAATAGTGGATTTCAAAAGGAAGTTGTTGCAGGATAATCGTGACACAAACATACACAATTTTTATCAATGAATTACACCCATATGATCATAATATCAAATCAAATCAAATAAAATAAAAAAAGTATGTAACATCATAATTCACAGTCTCCCACCCTTTTAAATTCAATTTAAACTGATTTATTGTCTTTATTAATTCAGATGAAACCATGTTCATAAAAGGTGACAATAATAATCCCATCCCACATGATGCACATAAAGAGAAATGAAGGAAAAACCTACTTGGAAGGAAGATGATTGAGACAACCTTGTTGCACCAAAACTAGGGGAGTGTGTACAGCAGGAGACTCTCCAGGGAAAACAAACCAACCATGGAAACTAGGTTACATGAATCCTATGGGAAGAAGGATTAGGGGTGTGGTATCAAGATAAATGAGAAGGAATGAATAAAGTGAAGGCCCCTAGCTTAGAAGGATTAGATCTGAGACTCGTGGGATATAAAAAGGTTTTAAATTGAAATTAAAGACAAATATCAACAAAACCATGTGGTTTTACTATTTAGAAGGTTCCATGGATTTTAATAAAATATAGATATGATTTATATCCCTTGAAATGGCTTCAAATCCACTTAAATATGGCATTAAACTCATTTTATGTCAAAAAAATATATCGAAAGGGAAAACTAGAAAAACTAGAAAATTCTAGAAAAATATAAAACTACTAAAATGAATCATCATTATAATGATTCGCCTTTAAAAAACTATAAAATTTGGAAAACTATTAAAACAACTCACCATTGGAATGATTCACTATTGGAAAATTAAAAAAATAGAAAACTGTAGAAATGACTCACTGTTGGAATGATCCACTGTTGGAAAATTAGAAATTTGGGAAATGAATCACCATTATAATGAGTCTCCATTGGAAAAATGGAAATTTGGAAAAGTGTTGAAATGACTCACCATTGGAATGATTCACCGTTGGAAAACTGGAAATTTGGAAAAGTGTTGAAATGACTCACCATTGGAATAAGTCACCATTGGAAAACTGAAAATTTGGGAAACTATTGAAATGGATCACCATTGGAATGATTCACCATTAGAAATTTGGAAATTTGGAAAAATGTTTAAATTACTCACTGTTAGAATGAGTATCCATTAGAGAACTGAAAATTTGGAAAACTGTTCAAATGGATCACCATTAAAACATCACACATGTCCCAAAAACACCCCAGTTTTCCCTTAGACAACTAAATTAACTAATTTTTGAAAAATTAATGTGCCATAAGGTCTATGTTATTACATCAGATACCTATCAAACTATTATCACCCTTGATAATTTAAAACCAAATGGGAAGAAAAGAGAGGAGGGGTCTGAACAACCATCCCTCGAGATACATCTCAAGGATCTACTTATATTTGGAACATAGCAACCATAAGATAAAATATGTGTAAATCTACATAATACATTAAAACAATCTCTCGTGGGAGATACCTCTGAAACAGAACGAGGTCGCATAGATAGTTATAATAGACATATCAAACAAAACATACTTAATAATTATGAGTAAAACATTGCTTTCAAAACAATTCATCATTCACAATTTTAATAAAGTACATACCATTCAAAAACACCCTTCATTTAAAATCAAATCACTTTTTTTCTCATACATTTTTCTTCCACCCTATACTTTCAATTCCTTTAAAAGTTTTATTTCAAAATCCCATGCCCTTTATTTCAAAAAAAATATAAATTATTATTTTTGAAATCCCATGCCACTCATTTCAAATCATCCCAACTCAAATCATAAAACATTTCACTCCCTTTTTATTTTATCAATATTATACTTAAAATCATTATTTCAACTCAAGAACATTTTTATGAAAAATAAGTATTTTTTGTTTTTTCATTAAATCACTATCAAAGGATTTCATCACACACACCATGTCCTTTAAAATATTTTTTTACATGTCTTAAATTTGATATATGTCATGTAATAAAATGTCAAAACATAAGGTTGTAATCATCAATTTTATCAAATTGTAAAAAAATTTATGTTTTCTAATGAAACATTATTCACTTGGAGTATTTTAATGAAAAAAAAAATCATAATATTTTCTAACTAGAATAAGAACTCATATTAATATAGGAATATTTGATACAAGCATAAAAATTAATGGAACTCATCCACCATACAATTATATTTTATACTTTGGGCGGCACTAACTCACCCACACAGTTTTAAAATGTATCATAATATAATGCATATTGATGTCGGAAATAATTCCCCTTTATTCATATATTTGAGTTCATAACACATGTCATCAATATAGAATCAATCACAACAAACCCAACCAACAAGAATTTAGTCTAACATTCCCATAAATTCCTTTATAAAATGATTTATGCATGGGAGGCAAGACCATATTTATTAGTTTTATGATTTTCAAAATAGCCCATTTATTTTATTATCGACTTTATATTATTAACCATTTTATGAGAGGTGAGGGATTCCATCAATACAATCACAACACAAAGCAAAAAAACCATCTTACCACAACAACCACACATCTCTACCACCAAAAATCACTACCACTACACAGCACAACCACTGGCCAAACTTACTATCCGACAAAAAATTTCCCCAGACATTTTGCACAACCACATAACCATACCACTTTACCATCCACAATAAACCACCCTCTTTCACATAACAAATTTTTTACCTTATCATTCACACTTCCCCAACTAACGATCATAATTATCATCACACACAAATCCCCAAGCACATAAATGAAGAAATACCCTATCATGTGTTGAGATATTATCCGTTTTGGGTGGCACTGACTCACCCACATGATTTCCATCACGTCAAAGTATGAGGAATATTGATTAGGGATGAGGTTTCACCCTCTTAATATACTTTAAGTTTTTAATCACACATCACACAAGGAAACATAACAAGAAAAATTATACATAGCATTATCACATAGCATCTTTCATTATTATTCAAGGGCTTACATTATTTCATCTCATTATTCAGAATGGGTAATTTCACACAATTTAAATTTTTTCTTGTAAAACAAGTTCATTAACCATATATAAGTTATTATACTTTTAATACATGGTGAGTTTAATCATGAAGTAACGTCAAGGTTATCATAATCTTTAATAATCATAGCACAGACAAAGTTTCCAACAACTTCTATTTTCATCAAGTCATATCAACACATCAATGTAATGATAACAATTCAACCACAAACAATACTTAACATTTCCAGGTTATTTCTACTGAAAAATCATGCCTTGTATTTAAATATTTCTTACATGCATCCAAGTCAAAGACAAAATTGCACACAAGTTATCTCACTCACCATGTTTAATATGGTTAATCAAGACATTCTGGGTTCATATTATTATCATTTAAATGCACTTACAACTTCATTTGAAAATAAATCTACATGGTATGTTCTTATGTTAAATTCAAATAGTACATTACATAAACAACATGATGTCATAATCATAAAATTAAAACATGCTTTCTGAAAAAAAAACTATGAATATTGTATTACTATATTTAATTCTTTATCATGATCAAGTTAAACATTCATTAATCATTTCATTACTCAAGGAATCATGCTTTCTGATAAAAAAAATAAAATTGAACATGTTGTATTAATATGTTATATACTTTATCATGCTTGGACTAAACATTCCTTACTCATTTCATTGCTCTGAAGAACATGCTTATATGATGTAATAAGGATAACATGATTATTCTTCTATATTTAAATACAACATATTAAACATGATACATGATCAAGTTTCTCATGCTTGAACTTCCCTAATCACCACACATATGATTTTAACTTTAGACACGTTTCCCATAACAAACGAATCATGACTTAATATCTGACATAAATTCATTTCTAAAATAAAAATTCTTATTATTCATAGAAAGAATAAATTTCATCATTTAAGAAGTTTTTAAGTCTCAATTGGTTACTACAAAGCATGTTTATCATTTTCCAAAATTTAGAAATAAAGGTCATAAAAATTTCTACCCTGAAACATGATTACAACGTATGGTAATATCAATACTTCAGAACTGGAATCATGATAAATAAAGAGAAAATTATTCTTTTCAAGGTTTCAAAATTCAAAGGAATTTTCAATTATTTAAGATGGAAATTATCAGTAATTTCAAAAATTAAATCTCTAAAACTAAGTTTTACAATAATTCAATAACACGTGATCATGATAAATTGTAATAGAAAGCAACAAAAGACATATTATCTCACATGGAAGCTGGAATAATTCTAAGCATAGTTTCAAAATAATTTATTTTATCATGGTAGTGTGAAATCTACTTCAAGGTTACATGATTCATAAGGGTTTTCAAAATTTAAACAGTTGATCACAACAAGATACACTAATCATGCTTCTCTAACAATTTCAAAAATTAGGGAAAACTAGATGGAATGTTTTAAATTTATAATAAAGGAATCAAAATTCAATTCATTAAGATTCATGCTATAACAGTAAAGGAAAAAATATATTCAAACATCAAGAAGGTTTCAAAAAAATAGCACAGTCCAATTAGGTATAATTTTACTCCTTCCTTTTAGTTTATATGAATAATTTATCAAAAAATAATAACTTATTAGAAATAATAGCATGAGAGAAAGTAAAATAAATAGATATAAAATTTCATGATTCATTTAATTCATTTTAACTTCACAACATCAACCAATTAAAATAAGAACACAAGTCATCATGATGCATGTATATCTCCTATGTCTCTACCCAGAAAGTAGTGCCACCTCACTGGGTCATTAGGTAGGCTCAGAGTCTATGTACTGGATCATATGGGGCCCTAAAATCCCATGTACTAGCTGGTCTACCTGGCCTCTATCATGCACCAATGTCAAATGACATTGTTTCTATACCAACCCATGCTTTCCTCACTGTACCTAATTCCAAACTCCGCCCTATCTCTCAAACACATGGCTCTCATACCATTCTATCATGACCCACTCCCTCCAAAGATACCCCCATGGGATAAAAATGAAGAAAGATAGATAATGACCCCCAAGTCCCACCTCTAATAGATCCCAGGTTGGTGGCTAACACCAAGGTTATAAAGATATCAAAATATGGGAGGCATTATCCTTTATTAGAAAACAAGATCAGGAGATATGATGAATCAACTACAAACAACTCCATGACATAATATAAAATAAATCCAAATCATCCCACAATGAATGTATAAATAAAAACTAATACATATAAAGTCTCCAAAAAATTCCCAAAATAATAAAATCTAACATAGTGGCACAGAAAAACATCTAAAGGTCTGAACAAGAAATGTCCAGCATAGTCCACAAGGTCCTCCTGGAATCCTGAAAATAGTTTTTATATAAATAGGGTGAGCATAAATGTATACTCAGTAGGAAAACCAAGGTATCTCATGCACATGTGAAAAAATCATACTAATGAACCTGTGAGAAAACATCAAAACCAAACAACACCTAAACTGGTATACTAACCAAACCCAACCTAACTAATGCATGCTCTCCAAATAACGTAATTCAAGTAATATAATATAACATGATCGCATTGATGATAGGGTACCTTGCACCACTTCACCACTATTTATCTGCTCTCACACCTCAATGGTAAACATCCTGGCACTCCCACTTCTTTTGAATATACCACATCATGTCCCACCCGAACACACCTGGGCCACATACCACAACACATCCAACCCTCACACACCTGGTCCACATACCACAATACATCCCACCCACACATACCTGGGTCACATACCAAAACACATCACATCACATATCATCCCAAATACACTTGTTAAATCACATCACAACTCATCTTGAAGACATCTGGGACACCATATCTCATCTCATCCCGAAGACACATGAGACACCACATCACAACTCATCTTGAAGACACCTAGGACCACACATCACAACTCACCCGAAGACACTTGGGCCACTATCACCTGGAAGAGGGAGTAGGGAAGATAGGTTTTCTAGTCATCCATCCTCCCATTAGGATGTTCGTAAAGACACACCTCACATGACTATGCGGGTGTTCATCACGTAGTGCTCAATGTGGGTGGGGTATGTATTGAAATCACAAGGAAAATACAAGATATATAGATCACAATCCCATCCTACATATTTACAACCAAGGAACGAACAAACATAGAAGGTTCAATACCACCACTTACAAAGATCTATGAAAGACACCATACATGCAGAACACAAACCATAAGTCGCATTATACTTTTAATCCATAATTAGCTGATTAAAAGATTTCAAAAATTTTGAATAATTCCATATTAACATAATAATGGTTTGTTAAATTCCATCATGTTATTATTCATTAATTTATTATTCACATTCCACATTCTATTTCAAATAAACTATTTTTCTAGATTCTTTCCAAGAAAATGATATTCCATTTTAGTTCCATAATTTTTAGGAAACTAGAATAAATTCACATAATACAATATCCAATACATAGAAATCATCACAAAAAAAATAACCCATTATTCCTCTTACCAATAATCCTACATCATCACCAATTTACATCCACATCCACTTTTACAACATTACTTTACATCCACACCATAACCATTATTACAGCCCCACTGTATAGCCATACCACACCAATCACATCCCCACTATACAACCACATGTCGTCAACTTCCCCCAAACACATAAAAATATAGCTAGTACACATTACATTAGTCCCACACCAAAAAAACACAGCAATTATACACATCACATCATATATCACAAAAAACACATTTTCTGTTTTAGAAAGGAAAGGGGGACTTATTCAATTTCACTTCTTTATTTAAGGGTGTCATCATAGAAGCCATTGAATCTTGGGGAACATATTCTATTAACCAAATATTTGGGGTTAACTAGTTCTTTATTTATGATGATACCATTAAATCACAAAAATAGATGATTTCAAAAGTATTTTATTACAGCATAATCATTCCATAAATAGATATGGTTTTTATCAAGTCATTACACCCATACAATCATAATATCAAATCAAATAAAATCAAATAAACAAAGGTTATAACATCATAATTCACATTCCCCCACCCCTTTAAATTCAATTTAAACTGATTTATTATCTTTATTAATTATGATACAACCATGTTCACAAGAGGTGAAAATAATAATCTCATCCCACATGATACACATAAAGATAAATAAAAGAAAAAACTACTTGGAAGGAAGATGATCGAGACAACCTTGTTGCACAAAAAATAGTGGCGTGCATACAGCAGGAGACTCTCTAGGTAAACACAAACCAACCGCAATAACAAGGTTAAACGAATTCTACTATAAGAAGGATTAGGGATGTACGATATCAAGATAACAGAGAAGGAATTAATGAAGGGAAGGGCCCTATATTAGAAGGATTAGATCTGATACTCACGGGATATGAAATAGTTTTGAATTTCCATTAAAGTCAGATCTCTAAAAAACCATGTGGTATGACTATTTAGAAGGATCTCAAGATTTTATAAAATTAATGATATGATTTATATCCCCTTAAACTGCTTCAAACCCACCAAAATATGGCATTAAACTCATTTTACATCAAATAAAGATGTCAAAATGGAAAAACTAGAAAAACTATAAAAATGGAAAAGTGTTGAAATAACTCACCATTGAAAAGATTCACCATTGAAAACTGGAAAATTTGTAAAACTATTGAAATGAATTTCCATTGGAATGATTCACTATTGGAAAACTGAAAAAATGGAAAACTGTTGAAATAGATCATTGCTGGAATGAGTCACCTTTGAAAAACTCAAAATTTGGAAAACTGTTGAAATGACTCGTCATTGGAATGAGTCACCATTAGAAAACTAGAAATTTGGAAAACTATTAAAATGACTCACTGTTGGAATGAGTTTCCATTTTAAAACCACAAATTTGGAAAACTTTTGAAATGAATCACCATTGGAATGATTCACCATTGGAAAACTGGAAATTTGGAAAAGTGTTGAAATGGATCACAGTTTGAATGATTCACCATTGGAAAACTGGAAATTTGGAAAACTATTAAAATGACTCACCATTGGAATGATTCACCATTGGAAAACTATAATTTTGGAAAACTATTGAAATGACACACCATTGCAACATATCACATGTCCCAAAAATACCCAAGTTTTCCCGCGAACATCTCAACTATCTAATTTTTTAAAAATTGATGGGATGGAATGTCTGGGCCATTACACTAGATATAAGATAAAACCCTCTAGATCTCTTACTCTCATATTATTATTGATTTATCTTAATGAAATGCTAAAAAAATAGGTTTTAGGTGATTTTGGGTGTTTATGGTAGATTTAATTTATGGATTTTGGTTTTATAATTTTGAGGAAGGAAAGAGAGTAGTGGATTTTAGATTTAGAGGAATAGTTTTGCAGTATCTTCTAGTTGAGGTAGGTAGCTTCTTCTTTACTCTATTTTGTGAGAAATTTTTTATGAATGAATTTAATATTTTTATTTGGTTGTTTTATACATTAGAAAATGGTTTATTTATCATGGTTCTTTATTCATAAAAAATTATTTTTGTGTGAGCATGGTTTTATTAAAAAAACCAAAAAAAGTGTTTTTATGAGTGTTTGAATATTTTCTAAAAATAGGGTGAAAGGGATTAAATTTATGTTTAATAGTTATGGTTGATGAATTTTTATGTTTTTAATGAGTGTGTAATTGAGTTTAAAACTATTTATAATTATGATTCATTGATCAGGGTGGTTGGGTGAGGGCTCAACCATGGGTTTTAGAAAATCCTACTTGAGTGTAGGTGACTCAATTAGTTTTGACAAGTTTTTAAATATAATTTCAGTGTGGATCCCTCATTATGGTTGAAGGGGATTTAAAATATTGGTTGGGTAGTGGTTTTATCATAATTAAAAGTTTACCTTGGCTTGGTTGATGATGGAACCCATTTTTTTTCATGTCCCTCAGGTTTGGTTGAGCTTTTAATTTATTCATGCATGGTTTTGGGAAAAAATATGGATCGGAATTGTTAATATGTTTTATGTTGAAGTTGTATATGTATATAATTATAAGTTACTATTTTTTTGTTTTTATAAAATGTAATAGGTGTGGAATGTTTTCTAAGAAAACATTTATATCTTGGTAATTTTCTATATATAGGGGTTATATGTGAAGAATTGGGGATATCCTATTAGTTCTAGCACTCACCCCTTATTTGTCTATCTTGGTGGGGTAGGAATATTATATGAAGTGTGACACAAGTAAAAGAAAGGAATCCTACTTCACTGGTGGTGGACAATATCCATGTAATTAGATCTATAGTGGAGGAGAGGTTTCATTGATATGATGAATTGTAAAGTTTCTGGGGAGGTATGGAGAAGCCAGTGCATCTCTGTTTTGGGGTGTTACGTTTTGTGGCCCCATAAGCCTTGTTTTTTATTTGTATACACTAAAATTATTTTCATTTTTTATTTAATTAAATTATTATCAAAGTGTTTTATCATACATAATATGATCCTAGTTACATATTTTCACTAAATTTTTTATCCAACTGTATGTTAGTAATGTACAAGCTATGTACACCTTGTATTGAAATTTCAGTAATTGGTTAGAATGTGGTATTTGTTTCATATAATGGTAAACCATCCGCAGTGGTATTTTATAATCCCTTGGAATTTATTTTCAACCTTTGGTGATCAGAGGGACACACTTAAGGCCTAATAAAATTCTAAATTGACATGGGTGAGTTTGAGGGGGGATGAGTCGGGTCAAGATATTACAAATGGTAACATTTTGTCTTTTTGTTTTGTAGTAATGGAGATTGGTTGAGTTAGGAATCCTGAAATTATTATAAAAATTAATATCTAACCCCTTTATAAGAAACCATGAGACACTGGGATTTATGGTTAGTTTAAGTTGCTAATGAATCACTTATATAATGGTTGTGGTCCTTGTTGTAATTTTTTGTGTGTCATGAAAAATGATTTTCTCCATAAATCGAGTGGGGATTAATGACTAGGGAAATTCCTCAAGACTATATGGTTTTTACAAATCATTGATTTTGACTAATAATTGAATTTAAAAAATGGGTTACTTGAAAAATGTTTCTTTCAATTCAATCTTCAAAATAATTTTATTTGGGAAAAGATTGAATTTATTAATTATTTTTGTGACTTGGAAAGAAAAACTTAGTGTTAAGGTACCCTATGGGGTGGGTGGATTAATGAATTATGGTTATGCCCGATTGGAATGGAAATCAATTTTAAAGCCTCATGATGATCATAGTCGTTCTTTTTATAGTTGAAATTGATAATTTTTCCTTGAAAATTGTAGAAAGATGCTTACAAGGAGACCTCTTACTAATCAGCGTGTAAAAGCTATTTAGAATGTAGTGAAAAATGAGCCTTCATTAGATAAAACGTTTTTATAGGATTGGGTGTGAGACAATCTGATTTTTAGTGGGGTCATGCTACCTCAATAAGCTATAGTGGATATATAATTATAGTTTTAAAGTAAATACTCTTTGGTCTTTTTAAGGGATTCAATACCCCAAGAGGTGGAACATTGTTTAAAGAAGATTAATAAAGTCTTAATTTTCTTGGATACACTTCTGAATATTAAAGTTAAATTAGCAATGTTCTTGTTCAAATGGCTCATAACTGAATGGTGATATTTGGTTGATAAATATAGTCTGCATGATGGGTTTAATTAGGAAGGTTTTGAGAATATTTTTAACCAAAAAATATACCCATATACATATTAAGTATGAAATATGATTCATTTCTTTGATTTAGAGTTGGGAAATATGATGGTCTTTGAATATGCTGTTAGGTTTACCAAATTGGCTCATTTTGTACATAAAATAGCTCCTAGAGACTCTCTTATGGATTGAAGGATTGAGTTGGGATTGTGACCAAATATATTTTCCTAAGTGGTGTTTTTTACTCTAAACTCATATATTGAGTATGTAAAAAAACATCTATTGTCAAGAAGAATTTTTTGGGAAACCATCTGGTTGAAAGTATCTACACTCCATTAAGTGTAGATAGTAGTTCAATTGGTGGGTAAAAGTGTAGGAAAGAGGATGTTTTTCATGAAATAAGTGTTTCATGTATCCAAGATACATTATGTAATTCCTATATAATATAGAGGGATGTTACATCAGGATGCTTCCAATGCGTTTCCTTTGACCACTAGAAGAAGAATTGTACTCAACAACCTCAAAACTATTTTATACTTGAAAGGATAAAACACCAAAAGCAGTATTATAGGAACACACCGAGTGCATCTAAAATGGAAGGATCAAATCAGAAAAAACAAGTATCCTTATCCCATTCCAACATATCTTAATAGGATAGTTCACATCAGTAGTCTCTCCATGTGGGGACTAACTCTATAACAATTCATGTATCTTAATAGTCACAACAAGGTGGATGACCCCGGTTGAATAATACACAGGTAACTTATTTTATATAGAGTATGATCCACTTGAGGTAAATGTTATACCTTCTATAATTAGATCTACCTTGTTTCTAAACTCTACTCCCATTTTTGAATATATTGATATTGATGCTACACATTCATTTATTATGAAATTAGTGGTAGAATAATTGGAGTTTTGGGTAGAGATGATGTCACAAGTCATGATAATTCAAAAACCTCTAGGAGAGTAGGATACTTGGGGATTTAAGTGAACATCATGAACTATAACAATAGGTAATTTTAATTTCTCATGGGACTTTACCATACTTAACATGAGCATGTTCAATATCATCATGGGTGTTGATTTGTTGATTGCACATAATGCTCACATCAATTATTATGAATGGAAAGTGACTTTATACACTTCCAAGGGGGAAAGTAATATATATAAGGGATAATGGGATGTTAATTATAGTATATTCAAATCAATGAAAATAGGTTTTTGTAGTATCTCAGTCCAATTAGTGGAAAACATATTAGGGAAACAGAAATGGTTGGTAATCTTGGGTAACCAGTTGCAGTTAGATGATATATATACATATTTATAGATTATTTTTATAGACTAAACCAAGATATTGAGGTATATTTTTATATTGTATTTTTGGTAGGTATTATTCCTATATATATTACTTCATATATATGGAACCATCTGAGCCGAGGGAGCTCAAAGTTCATTTAGAATGTTTTGGAAACTAAGGTTTCATCTGGTTGAGTACCTTTCCTTGGGTGGCACTAATACTCTTTGTGGAAAAATCATATGGATAATTTTGATTATGTATCAATTATAATAATTTGAATAAAGTCACTATCAATAATATATATCAACTTCCTATAATGTAATATCTCTTTAACCAATTAAATGATGCTCAATGGTTTTCCAAGATTGACATGAGGTTGGGACACCATCAACTCAAGGTAAGGAAAATAGTACATACCAAATACCGTTTTTAGAATTGGTATGTACATTATTATTATTTGTTTATGCCATTTAGCCTTAATAATACTCTAGTTTTATTCATATAATTAATGAATTACAAATTTCCTTGATATCTTGACTCTTGTATCATGGTATTTATCAATTATATACTTTTGTACTCATGATTGAGGGTTGGTCATAAATTAAACTTATAGATTATTTTGATCAAATTATAGGATTATATGATTTATGAAAAATTATCCAAGTGCATATTTTAGATTCATAAGGTGAAATTCCTCTGGCATGTAATCTTGGAAAACATTTTTCGAGTCGATCTTGAGAATATCGAGGAGTGGTATCATGGAAGGTACTGGAAATGCCTTTGAGGTGTGTAGTTTTTTTGGGATATAGAGATAATATCGATGATTTTATTATTATTTTCCATGCCTATCCTTTCTAATTATGGATTTAATTAGAAAATATATTCCATTTATATGGACTCTGGAATATTATAAGTCCTTTAAGGAGTTTAAGCATAGCTTGAAAATGACACCCATCCTAGTATTTCCTAAAATAGGAAATGGGTATGTTGTTTGTTGAGATTCCTAGGGTATAGGAATTGGGTGTGTATTGATGAAAGTTAATAATTTAATTTTTTATGGCACAATCATATTGTGGATGCATCAAATAAATTACCCAACACATGACCTATATCTCATTGTAGTTGTGCATGAATTGAAAATATAACATCACTGCCTATTTGAAAGGAAGTTTACATTGTATATGAATCAGAAGGGCATGAAGTATATCTTCTCAAAATGTGATCAAAATATTTGGTAGTGGAATTTGATGGAGTATTTGTAAGTTTTTTTCATTGAGCTATCATACACACCAAGGAAAGGAAATATGGTATTCGATTCATTAAGTCAGAATATGCATGGAGATGCCATTCAGGAAGTTAAGGTGGATTGGAAACTAATGAGTTTATTCATAAAGATTTGATTGTAAATTTTTTTAGTAGGTTGAACACATGGTATTATAAAGTATTATACTAACACTGGCCTTAAGGGATAATTTCTATGAAGCCTAGTTTAAATATTAATGATTTCTATCCCTGAGGGATTCCCTAAATAGTATGGAGACCCCAAATTAGGGGTCTAAATATCTAAATTCAGTATTTTATTTTTAGAATAAGTTGGTTGTTACTACATCTTCATGATTTTTGGGACCATGAATTGGGACCATTCAATCACTTAAATAATCTATTAAAATGTTATTTTCAACCAGTTTTTAGGGTTTTAGTCCCATTATTCACCTTTCACTCAACACTCTCATCCCTTGAGTTATTTTTGGATAATTCATGGCAGTATTATCCCTTCAAAACTCATCCAACTTAGATCTTGGTTAAATTGAAGTCTAGATCTATGGTAAGACCCTCCGGATATCCTTATCTCCTCTTGTTCTTGGTTTCTCTCAGTGAAACCCTAACCATGGTAGGGTTTTGAAGATTTTGGGTCTTGATGTTTGATTTAATTTAGGTAATTTTTTATAGAGGCTTTATAAAGGAAAGATGGTATTGGATTTCATATTTGGTAGTACAGTTTCGCAATATTGTCAGGTTGAGGTAGATAACTTATTTTTCACTTGATTTGGTGAAAATTTTATTAAAATTGAATGCAATTTTTTCTTTTATGAGTTTTAAAAATTACAAAATAGTTTATTTATGATGGTGTTTTTTTCATAAAAAATGGTTTTAATGTGAGTGTGGTTTTAGGAAAACAACAAAAATAGTGCCTTTTGGGTCTGTGATTGTTTTCTATAAATAGTGTTAAAGGGTTGAAATTTATGTAAAATTGTTATAGTTGATGAATTTTTATGTTATTTATGAGTGTGTTTTTGAGTTTCAAATTATTTATTATTATGATTCTTTGAATGTGGTTGGTGGGTGAGGGCTTGATCATGGTTTTTGGAAAATCCTACTTTGGTGTGTTGTAAAAGTGGGTGCCCTAGACCAAACTTTAAAAGTAATTTTCAATTAAAAAAACATGTATACAAAGATTTATGAATGATTCATACATACCATAATAGTTTTGAAACTTTTACATCCAATTTTTACATGGTAATGTCCTTATATTATTTTTTATATCATCATGTTATAAAAGTTCTCAGCTACAATGAGAACCTCAAGGTACTATGAGACTATTCTTAAGCATGTTCCATATGTTATAAATACATTATACTAATTGGAAACAGATGATATATTACTATTAGGTTTTTGTGGATCATAATCATTGATATTTATTCTCATTAAGTTCACACTTGGTGATCTCATGTAGAGGAGATCATGAGGACTGGCCTGTCAATAAGAACACCACATGTTTTTAAGTTTCATTAGTTATTTTTATTTACAATAATATTTATTGGTCTTTAAATTGATATCATTATCATTATATACCATTTAATAATGTAATTTTATTCAAGATGAAAAACATGAAATTTATGTCGCGGGGAGGTAACTTGTTTTGGGTGCGTCATTGATGGAATGGCATTAGTTGAATGTTCAAGAAAGTTTTTGTCTCTTATGAAAGGATGATATTTCTTGAAACCATTTGATAAGGATGGTAGTACTTTTATTAATTCAATTTATATGGTGAATAAAGGTAATTCTATCTAATAGGTTCATGAATAAATAAATCAATAAAGGATGATGACACAAAGTGTACATAATGCTTTCTGAGATATCATAAGACAAAGATATTATAATATAATACTTGTGTTCATATGATATTTTTGTTGATATGAATAAACCTTATCTCCTTAGGGTCCTTGATGGGTTTCTAGACTCTATTCCTGGTTTTTGAGTATCACTAATAACTATTGAGATAAGGGTTTATAGGGTCACACACAAATCATATTCAAAAGCTTGGCCAATTCTATTAAATTAGAGTTCTAGGACATTGTGGGGCTCATAGAGGGGGTTGGGTAATGCCTAAGTTTAAATGATTTTATGGAAATAAATAAATTAAATATTTTTCAATTTTGGAATAATATCTATTGAATTTTTTTTACTTATTATATTCATGAGTTATTTAGTGAATATTAAAAAAAATATTTTGCAAATTAATATTGAATATTTAGTATTTGAGGTTCGTTAAATATATATATGGGATAAATGAGTCAAGTTAATGAATCTTATTTTATCATATAACATTATTTTAGTGTTAAAATTTATTTGATAATTTACTTATGACTTTTATGACACATTATCTAGGTCATAAGTGTTGTTTAGGGTATATTTGGAAGGTTAAAATATTGATGAGATAAATTGAAAATTTTAATAAGTTTCATCTACCTATAAAAGAAAAAATGTGTTTTGGGGGTATTCATTCCCATGAATTTGAGTGGTTCTCTCACCTCTCTATATAAAGTTCTACAGAGAGAGATGGAGGTTTGGGGCATCCCAATCCAAGTTCTCCCACCCGAATCAACGAAATAAAGATCTCAAAATCATATCAATGTTGAAATCACTTTGTATCATTGTGTTATCACTCGGATATCAAATATTGATGGTCTAGAAAGCTTATAATATGAATGCATATGATCTAGAGGGATTCATTTTTGGTTCCTTCAAGTGATGATCACTGATGATGAACAAAATACAATTCTAATCGAAATCAAAAGAGGTACAATATTTATTTACTTTTTTATTTCTCTTTATTCATGTTTAATTAATCTGAACATGATTTTTGGATGAATCTAGGTTGATGTATACTATATTTTATGTTTTGAAATAAATCCAGACCCAAAAATTTTAAAATAACATTTTCCACACTTACACAAAGCCCTAGGTTACTTTAATTGGTATCAGATTGATAATGAATTTAATTGAGTTTAATTAAAAATTAAATTTTCATTTATTTGAGAATAGTGTTTCATTATAGTCCAACTACCATAATTAGCACATCGATCAGATATCGGATGATTGAGTTATGGTTATCTGAATATAAAAATAATAATTATCCAGGAATAAAACCAAGAATAAATATATATTTCACTCATGTGGGTTTATTTCACTAATGACTAGTGAGTTTGGGTTGGAGGTGATGGTCAGAACTCTACCTCTATGGGTTCTTTCAACTAATCCATATTACTGAGGATGTCTGAGTCAATAAAAACTTTATTAAAAAAATAAATTGTAATAGACACACACACACACAAATATATATATATATATATATATAATATTATATCATATATATGTAAGTTTCATAATAGGTAGGAGGGTATATTCCTTCTGCGGATGAATTTTTTTAAGATAATTTTTTTTCTCACGCCTAAGTTATAGGCATGAATTTAAAAAAAACTACAAAAAAATGAGACTTGGGGTGGCTTAGCCACCATATGTGTAGAAAACAGAATCACCCACCCACCCCCCATTTTTGGGGGAGTAATAGGATTGTTGGAAGTAATTACTTTTATAAAATATAGAGAGAGAAATATAGATATGGTGTGCCTCACCCCCCCCCCCCATGTTTCACCCGTAGAGGCATCACCATCAATTATCCCAGTGGGTTAGTCAGGTTGGCCCAACCAAGGGTAGACTAGGTTCAGTTATTCCTAACCGCCCACCCCATCTAGGTTTTCCCCTCAACCCAAAAAACCTTCTTGGAGTTTAAAAATACACAGAAATGTCAGCTAAATCTAGAAATAAATCTAAAGTATTTTTTTAAAATTAAATTTAATTAAACAATTATTGGGATCCTAAAACAAGTTTTTTGTCAATTAAAATTAATTTAATTTATTTAAATTCATAAAAAATACCATCAAGTTTGATTCATCACAAATTTTATTTATTTATGTGAGTTTAATGTGTATTTACTGGTCATAAGCTTTAGATCATCCAATGCATATTTTTTATTTATTTATTTATTTATTTATTGAAATTCATGGTCTGTAATAATTATTTAATAAATAATGATTTGTGTATCATATTTTTCATCATTATATGTATATGGGATTGTGCACCCTGATAAAAATTATGTAACTATATTCTGCTTTCCCAAGATCCCCTCATCTGCATGTGAGTATTTTTGTATAATGATGATAATGAAAAGTGATGTAGTTCATGATATTATTTGGTGATGTACTAGATTGGAGTTTGATTCATTGGGTAGGGTGAGTTTCATGACTCGATTTAGGCATGACACGACTTAAGGATTTATACCTAGGGTTTGGGTTGATCCACTATTTGTTGAATGGATCAACCATTAGAATTGGTTCATTATCATGTTGTTAATTTTTATTTATGCATGGTTTATTATTTTTATGTTTGTTCAATTTATACATGTGATCACATAAAATAATAAATAATAATGCGCAGATAAAATTAACACATGTAGTGAATGTTTTTCTATTTATAGAATTGTAAATATGTTAGTGAAATCAAATAGAACAAGTAATTGTAAATTGAAATAGATTACATTTTCTGAGAAAAACCAAAAACCCCTCAAAGAAAATATTAATTAATAAAGGCTTTCCATCGCTTAAATTTGGACAAATTTGGTGTATCAGGTGCTCATCATCCCTATTTAAGGTTTCCTCCTACTACTGGGGAATTCACAAGTGATAGGTGGGTTGACTTAACTAAATTTTTCTGTAAATAAATATCCATATCTAGATTGTTTTAACTTTTGAGGTAAATAGTTGAGAAATGAAATGTTATCCTTTTCAATATATGGGAATTCACTCAATAAAACAAGGAACTATGATTTAATTTGGTTTTCTACCTTAAGACACTCTGATTAGTGGAATAGTCATAGCTTAGACTATGACAAGAGGTTTTAAGGATCCTTTCCACTATAATACTCAAGTGACTGAGTATTATGAATTTAGTGTTTGAGATATACTAAAATTTTATAAAATAGTGGGAGATATTTCAGATAATAAAATCCATAATGTTTAATATTTGGTAATCAAGATAAAAGTACTAATCTATATAAGTTTTATTTTTGTATAATAATGGCTATTAATACCACAAGTTCATTGTGATTGATTATGGAAAAAGAATATGTCTTAACTGGTATAGATTTATAAGTGTCATATAGGTGATTTGAAAAAGTATAATGATGTGAAAGGAAATTATATTTGTTAGATTCCCCACTACCTATTGATACACCTCATGATGTGAGGGTGAAAAATAATCTTATAGGAGGGACATGGATGATTCAATTGATATTTACATCAAAATGTTATCACCAATGTCTAATTTGTTATGAAAACAACATTAGTACATTAATGGTTTTACATGTTGTATAAACTCTGAGAAGTTTTCAAGGATAAAGTGAAGCAAGAAATGAATTATATGATTATTCCAATGTGCATGTATAAATTCAAATATGTATCATGATCTTTCAATACAGACCTTTTTAATTTCTTTATCAGCCAATTAATTCGATTTCATTTAGGATTATAAAAAATGTATAATATGGATAAAAATCTTCCTTATCTTTTTAGTAAGGTTTTCCAAGTATATAAGAACTTAAATAAAAATTAATATTTAGTTCTTATAGTGAACAAATTGAAATACAAGGTGAAAAAGGCCAATGAAAATTGTGATACCAAATGAAACATCATATTATCCTTTAAAGAAAAGAGGAAAAGCATTATACATGAGTTTATTTTCTTTTCATATCACAATATATGTCTATGGAAGATAAAATGCAATGAGTTTAAGTAGAATTAAGTATAGGATTCAACTTGGTGTATATTCATCATTGTATGTGATGATTCTATTTTACTTTTTGGGTATTAGATACTGAATTTGTCTCACACATTCGCATCCAAATACCATAACCAAGTAAGTATAGAAATTTTATAAGAAGTAAGGTGAGTTATCCAAGTAGATAAGGAAGGGTTATTCCTAAGTTGGTGGTGAAAAGTTCACAACTTATAATTTCTAAGTTTATTAATTCTAATTTAATTTTTATTAAGTATTAGTGAAACATTTATCTCATGTGTTCATTGTACACAAGGATATATTATTCTATTTTGGAATGAATGTTGTTTGTGGTGTCTTATACTCAATTAATAGTTCAGTAATGCTTAAATCATTGGAAATATTTTATGAATATAAAATATAATACTTAAATACCCATTTGTGGAAAGATGATTCTTTGTATGTCAAGAATGAAATAAGTTGTCATGGATATACCCAATATGGTCTTTATACTCTTTCATGATAAAAACCATAGGTATCACTGACACATTTACTTATCTATTTTTTGAAAAATAAACCTTTAGAAATAAATTTAAGCCATAAATAATTCATAATTAGTTTATTTAGAGAAGGTGTATTCCAAAGAGAATCTTGAGGTAAATTCATATACTTAATGAGATTCCTTTAAGATTTTTAAGGAATGTAAAAGTGAATAAATGAACATTCTTTGTTAGAATATATGAGTTTCTTTAGGCCTGTGAGCTAAAGAATATCTTGACCAAACAATCATCGATCATGAAAATGGAGAGTGAATTTATTCCTAAACTCACATGTCCTCATACACATCAAATCCATGATGTTAGTAAAATGAGTATCAATGATGATTCTTATATGCATATATTTATCATTAAAATGTGGAATGGATTAATTCCTAAACTAACTTTTCATTATACACATCAAAGTTATGATGTAAGTAAAACTAGGATCAATGATGAGTTTTATTAGTCATGAAAAATATTATATTATCTTTTTGATACATGCTTTCTAAATAGTAGTGTTAAACCATAACCATATTCCAAATATAATGAAAAATAGATATCATGTGAGTCATAATATTAAGGAGATCCATTATTTCACAAATCAATGTGTTTAGATGTAGAGAGTTTGTTAAGGCTAAATCATTAGGCAAAATTTCATCAAGAAAAATGAATTGTGCATCTCAATAGTCTATCCTAAAAGTTTTCCTAGGATATTACAAAAAAAATACTAAGATAGAAAAGTTATAGTCAATTGTTAGACTATATTTCTATAGAAAGGTTCACATCTCAGTTTGAGATAGTGGGAGCATATTTACTAGTAAAAGTCATGGATTGAAATTCATAAGTAGTTGGAAGGGGAATAAATTCTACAAGAGTTAATTCCAAAGACACTTACTGTGTAGGATGATTAAAACCAAGAAATGGATTTATATTCATTGCAATGGGTGATATATTATTCATTTTATGTGGAATTTGTAAATTAAAACAATCTATGATTGACAAGTTCATATGAATTTAGAAAATGGATACCATGTAACAAAATCATGTTTATATTTTGGTATTGTCTACAATTGATTTAAATCTATTGGTAGGTATTAAAGAGAAAATATACATGGGTGGTAAAAGAATGGTACCAATAGAGGTCGATTGGTTATACTAAATATTCATTCTTAAATCAATTTGAATCACTTATCATGAAATTTTCTATGATCATCATGTTAGGAATTTGATGTTAAGACCATCAATATTGGAAGTTTTTTATACAACACAACCAGAAAGGGTTGGTGACACCATAAAATTCCATTAAGAAATTAAAGTTCTAGAGATCCAGTTTCTGATTAATTCAAGCATTATGTTATAGAATATTCATTGGGAATGAAATTATACCATGTGTCTCTAGGAGTTTAGTCAGAGCACCATAGCTTTTCAAGTAAATATATCATTAACATATGGAAAGTAGTTGATTTTCTTACAGTTAGTTAAGTCTATAATAAAATAAAATATCTGAATATTGACTTAAACCCAAGTTTTAGAGAATGAGATCTACTGAGGTAGATCTAAGGGTTTCTTATTCCAAGTTAAAAATTAATATACTAAAAAGGTATTGAAAAATACCATTTAGAATAATATAAGAGAGAATTTTTACTAAAAGTTTCTTGGAATAAATCTCCCAAATAAAACATGTATGAGACATAGGTGGAGATTAAAATAGTGAGTAAAACTCTAAAACCATTAGAAATGGATCTACCACATATACCATTCCATATACTGGATAAGATATCTAGAACATACTTGAGAAAGTATAGGGGATATCTACCAAGTAATCAGATAGAATTGAACTCTGGATTTAAGGGGATAAAATTGATCTTTCTAAAAAACAAAATGATATAATATAACAGATTGGCTAAGGAAATAAGAAAAATAAGCTCGTTAAATCTAGAGGTATCCATATCTACAAATACTGAGTATTTTTTGGATTCTTTTTTTCAAATAATAAAATATGAAATGATTCATTCCAATTCTTGGAATCTTACTTTAAGTACTAACCAAGATGTTAAGATTATGACAGAGGAAAAAAAGGTTATACTTGGTGATATTATCCCCTAGGAATATTTACACAAGGATTTGAAGTCACTGATAATAGAGCATCCATGTAAGAAAATGTGGTTGGCCCAATGACTAAATCCATAACTCAGCATAAGTATGTTCACATCATGTGAGAGATAACAAATTGATAGTAAGCAAGTTGGATCTAGTGCAAGTGTGAGTGTTGCAAAAGTAGGTTCCCTGGAACCAAATTTAAAAGTAATTTTGATTACCAAATAATGTATACAAATAGTTATTCATGATGTATACTTACAATAATAGTTTCAACATTTCTACATCCACTATTTACATGGTAATGTCCTTAGATTATTTGTCATGTCAATGGGTTAAAGTAGTTCCCTACTATAATGAGAACTTTGAGATATTATGAAATTAATCTTAAATACATATCCTATGGTCTAGATACATCATACTGACTGAAAACATATGATATTTGACTATTAGGTATTGTGGGATCATAATCATTGATACTTCCTCTCATGAATTTTTCACTTTGTGATCTCAAGTAAAGAAGATTATGAGGATTGGCCCACCAATAGGAACACCGCATGTTTTAAGTGTCATTGGTTGTTACTATTTATGATCATGTTTATTAGTCTTTAAACTTGATATTATTATCATTGTTTACCATTTTATCACATACTTTTATTTTAAAAGAAAATAATGACATTGATTCTTTGGTGAGATATCTTGTATTGGGTGCATAGTTGATGGTATGTCATTGGTTGAATGTTCAAGAAAGTTTTTTTCACTTCTGAAAGGATGAGATGTCTCAGGACTAATTGATCAAGATGGTAGTACCTTTATTAAATCCATTTACATGGTGATTAAACTTAAGTCTATCTATTAAGGTCATGAATAAATAAATCAAGAAAGGATGATGACACAAAGTGTGTGTCCTGCTTTATGAGATATCACAAGATAAAGAGATTATATTACAGGGCACGTGTTCATAGGAGGTTATGATTTTAGTGATTAAACCTTATCTCCTTAGGGGACTTGATAGGTTGCTAGACTCCACTTCTGGTCCATGTGTATCACTCACTATTATCGATATAAGGTCCTAGAGGATCACATACAAAGCATATTCAAAATCTTATCCAATTATATTGAATTGAATTTTTAGGATATTGTGGGCTATGTGGAAGGGGTCGGGTGATGTTTGAGTTTAAACGATCACATGGAAATAAATAAATTCAATATTATTTAAGTTTTTAATAATATCTATTGATTTTTTTAACTATTATATTCATTATTTATTTAATTAATATTAAGAAATATATTTTTTAATAGATATTAAATATTTAATGTTCAAGGTTTATTAAATATTTATATAGAATAAATAAGACAATTTAATAACTTGTATTTCATCACGAAACATTATTTTAGTGTTACAAGTATGTGATAATTTACTTGTGGAATTTTTGACATGTTCGTTTGGTCATAAGTGTTTTTTGGGTATATTTGGAAGGTTAAACTTATTAATAGGATAAAGTAAGAATTTTAATGAGTTTAACATTCATATAAAAGAAAAAATATACCCAAATTCATGGGACTATTCATTACCATGAATTTAAGGTGTTCTCTCACCTCTATCTCAAGTTATATAGAGAGAGATAAAGGTTTGGGGCATCCTGATCCAAGTTCTCCCACTCTGATCAAAGAAAATACAATCATGTGATCGTATCAACATTTAAATTTCTTTATCTCTCTACTCTAGCACCCAAAGATCAAAGGTCAATGATCAAGAAATATTATGATATGTGTGTGGCAAATCTAAAGGGATCTTTCTTCGATTCCTTTAAGTAAAGATCACCAACAATCAGTGAAACATGATTCCAATCAAAATAAGAAGAGGTGTGATTTCGATTTAATTTTTAATTTCTAGTTCTTAATGCTTAATTAGTTTTCACATGATGCATGGATTAATTCGGGCCGGGGTATATCAGATTTTATGTTTCAACATAAATTCAAACCAAAAAAAATTGAAATACCATTTTTGAAACTTCCACAAAGCCTTAGCTTCCTTCGGAGTGTTGGTTCCTCAGTCAATTTTGACAAGGTAATAATTCCCACATAAGTGTGTGTAACACCCCAAGATTCCATGGTATTCTTCTCTTTGAATAATACAGCAGTGTGTCTTGTACGCAACTTCGAGTTCTAACACACCACAACCAATCAAACTAGCTGTTGTGAATAGTAATACCCACTTTTTAAAATTTTATAAATTTTATCTTTCAAAAAGGACTTTATTTTTGGATTCATAATATCGAAATTATCTTAGGGTGAATTTTTGGTACTTTTCTGATGACTTTCATAATTTGATGAATAGTGAAAATTACTAAATTTTAATTAAAAACAACTTTTTTAATCGAAATAATTAATAGTGATAAATTATTAATTTGAGTGATTTTAAAGTATAATTAGATTATATTTTTACCATTTAATCCAATGTTGGTAATTGGACATAATTTCACATTTAAACTGGACATAAGCAAGTGTCAATCTTTTAATAGTTATTATTTCTTAAAAACACGTTTTTTGTTTTGACAACGAGAATTAATTTTAAATTAATTTTTGACACTTCTGTGTTTTGAATTTAAAAAAATGGATTCCATATTTAGAATAAGTAGGTCTAAATTTTTTAAATAGGTAACTTTTATTTTTAGACATTTTGAATAATTACTTTGGTAAATATTTTATTTACCATGGTTAAAGGGTAAATCCGGTAAATAAGGGTAAACAAATAATATTATAATAATATTAAATTGCCTTAAAACGTGTCCTAACCCTATTGGTTGACACATGTCTGACCACGGGCATATTTGGGTTCATTTTGGGACCCCATAGAGCCACTTGTAAGTGATAATGACACTTTATATTAATTAAGTTAAAGTAAATACAAAAATGACATAAGCATATATCTTTTAGAAAAACATTTTTTACATAGGGTTATATATGTTATATTTTCTACTATAAATATTCATTAGAGAGATAAAAATATTTCATACATAATGGTATTTTACTTATAATTTTTAGACATTGAATTATTGAATTTATTTATGACACAATGATTATGCATTATTTTCCTTATTAATGAAAGAATCAAATAATTGGTATTATAAATGTTAAAATAAATGTAATTTGAAAGTTTTGGTTCCATAAACTAATTTTATTGGTTAATATGACATGTTAATATTTATTAAATGAATTTGGTTCGAATTAATAAAGTTTTTAATACTTTAACAAAAATCAATTATTTAATAATGTCAAAATTGACATAAAGGAGTTAATAAAACAAATAGTATATTATAAATTAAAATAATATCCCTAAAAATCTAAGGTTCGGCCAAAGAACTTATATAATTATAGGTGTATCATTAATGGACCACCTGGTGGTATCTTGGAATTATATATTAAGTTTATTAACTGTATAATATAAAAATACAAAGAGACATGGTAAATGTCAAACTATTTAACTAAGAGTTAAATAAAAAAGATAAAGTTAATATAGTGACCCAAACCCGTCTAAAACCTATTGTTTGAGTGTTTTTAGACCTATACCCACATTAAACTTTAAATAATCCACTTTTGATCCATTAGAAACCGAATATGAATTTATTATAAAATAATATTTCTAGCTTTTCCAAAGGTGCCCCTCACCCCTCTTATAAAAGGGCACTCACCCTTCTCTTTAATTCACATCTTCAAAGCCTTTTGTCTTGGACAAACCCAGCCCAAATACCCTCTAAACGTCTCTCAATTCATCCTAAAGGCATTCATTTAGTCATAAATCCAACTTAAGGATCCCTTTTGATCAAATCAAAAGGAAGAACTCGAAGAAGAGGTAATAATTTCACCACCCTCTTTCAAGTTCTTTTCTTCTTCCAATTCTTCTTTATTTGTTATTACCATTCTAAAATAATAACTCCAGTATATTCTATATACTATTATGTTATTATGAATATGGTACAACCATATTAATTATTCTATCCATCCTTTGAATGACATGTCACCATACGTGCGTACGTACGGCTTACCGTCTCCACGTCGTGGTGTAATTGTTATTCAATACATTATTATTTGGATGGGTATATTAATTATGTGTAATTGATGTAAATAATTATTATAACATGATAATTATTATTTATATATGATATACCATCCAATTATATATTATTTTAATATCAAAATAATGATATTGTCGCCCGTGCGTACGTACGGACTACCGTCTCCACGAACGAGATGAGATTCATTCCCCATCATATCCATTAAATTATAATTCTCATTTGATTATTAAAAATAATTTTTAAGGACCTGATATCATTCTGGATATGAATAAGATACAACCTATCCATAACAAACACATCTTATGTAACAAAACATATAAAAGAAAACGAGTAAGTTAACACCCGAAACGACGATAATACTAAGATATTATTGACAAAGTAATGTTAAAAGATCATATATGATATCATATTAATGTAAATGATTCTTGTATAATTTAATAAAAATTATTTCACCATTATACATGAGGTTAAACTACCCTCGACCAAGGAAAAGTACAAGGTAAGGGTTAATTTCACAATCTCTTTATTATCCGAGGTTGTTTATACGTAATTATCTACTGGTACCTCTTTATCATTCACATCCATTTTTCTTAAAAATGTATTTCAAATCATTCTTACTATTTTATAGACTATGGTTTAAAGTCATTTATACCCTTTTTGACTTTTTATAAGATGTTTATAAAGGAATCTTTCCATCGTTTTCCAAACAAGGTCCTTTTTAACCTTTTCGACAAAATTAAGGTAAGAATGTATTTTTTTAACTTATACGGCGGGTGTAGCTATTTTCCACCATTATAAAATCATCGAAGCTTCCCTTACAAACTTATAAGAATATTTTCAAAAATAAATGTTTTCTTTATAATTATGTGACTCTTAAATGATTTCAAAATAGAGAGAGATATTTCTCTAAAAAGGGTTTTGATTTCATCTATGTCAACATCCTTTGATGGATTTTAAGTTTATTTGAAATTGATTTATTATGATACAAAACATCCATATTGTATTGAAGGTATTGTGATATGGTTGAATGTGGATGTGCTATTTTTATACCATTCATGTTTTATGGTTAAAGTATTGACATTTCATATGCTAGTTTTAATATGGATCTTTATGATATGTTTAAACCTTTTCATACAAGGAATGTATTGGACTTAGTAAGTGACGGGTGGAGCCCACTATAGCTCCTCTATTCATCAGTAGGTTTTATGAGACAACTAGATGTGGAATTGGATGAGGCCCTTTCCCAATTTGATATGTGGTTTTGGCTGAGTCCTTAATCATTTTTAGACGTCTTGGCCGATGTAACACCCCAGGTAAATAAAGAGTATGACATTTTCACATTTATCCATATTTGTGAATAAAATATTAATATAAAATTAAAGGGGACGCTATGCTCGATGGCGTACCCAACACGCAACAACGAGTTTCTTGGGAATCTTACGTTGCACTCTAATAATAAAATAATATTATTTTAAATGGTAGTTAACGCCTAACTGTTGTGATGGAGGGAATGAATAGAACTAACTAAAAAATGATTATATATGTTTTTCAAATAATTATACTTTTTACAATAAATGTTAGAGGATTAAAAATGCAAATGAATCCAGTTTTTAAGCGTAAACATTCTAATATTCTTTAAAAGGTCGATTAACCGCCTTTTGATGGCGAACCCCTTTTAAATCCACTTTTTGGAAATTTTATAAACTCTATTTTTCAAAATAAACATATAAATTATGATTGGGACATTGAGATTTACCTTGGGTTAATTTTTGGTATTTTTCTGACAATGTTCATTTTTCAATGAATAGTGAAAAATACTGCATTTTACATCATAACTGCTTTTTCATATAATTTAATTATATGGTTATATTATCTTTTTAATTTTTTTTAAAGTTTAATTAGAATATATTTTTACCATTTAATTAAATGATGGTCATTGGGATTAATTTCACTTTGGAATTAGGCATAAACAAGTGCCAAACTTTTCATAAATATTGTTTCTAAAAAACCCGCTATTTGTTTTGACAACGGGAAGTTTATTTAAATTAATTATTGCAATTTATTTGTTTTTAAGTTGGTAAAATGGATTACATATTTGGAATCAGAAGGTCCAAATTAAGTAATTAAGAATCTTTTGTTTTTGGACATTATGAATAGTGACGATGGTAATTATCTTTAATTATCTTGATTAAGGAGTAATCGGGTAGTTAAAGATAATAAGATAATATCATAATAATATAAAATGACCACAAAATATGTCCCAAGTCTACTGGTTGTCTCATTTCCTACCATGTGATGCCTTGTACAAAACTTGGGGGCCCCATGGAATCACTTTTGTGAGAAAGTGACTTTTTATCTTTTTATGTTTAAAGAATGTTAAATGTAACAAAGAATGTATCACCAAAGTAAAATATTTTTAATTTTGTCTACATAAATGATCTTTTGGACTATAAATATTAATTAGAAAGATAAAAATATTTCCTACATCATAGTATTTTTTTTATAATTTTTATACATTAAATAAATTAAATTATTTATGACATCATGATGATGCAGCGATGACCTCATTATTTAACGATTTAAATAAAATGGAAAGATAATGTAAAATCTAAGACCTAAACATGTCCAAAACCTATTGTATGGGTGGATTTCGAACCCTTATCACCTTATCCCCGAAACACATCAATGTTGGGCCATTAAAATCCTAAACTCATTTGAAAATAAAGTTACATTTTACACCTTTCCAAGAGTGACCCTCCTCTCCTCTTATAAAAGGCCCCCACCTCTACCTCCTTACCCACACTTCCAAAGCCTTTGTCTCGACCAAACCCTGCCCATTTTTTCTCTCCACATCCCTCTCTAACTCCTTGAAGCCTCACATTGGGTAGAAGTCTTCCCAAGGAAGCCTTTTTATCTCAAACCAAAGGGAGTTACCCGATTTTAAGGTAATGTCTTCACTTGTGTCCTTTTGTTTTATTTTGCTTCTCCAACCCCCTAAACTCTTTTTATTCATCTCTTTTGTAACAAATACAGTATATTAGATATACTAGAATGTTTTTATAAGAATTATTTGAGCTAAAATTACACACACCTTCGTCTAATGGTTAAGGAACATACTGTTTCTGTGGTTGGCGATTTTCTGCCTCACGAAACGATGATTGTTCAATATTCTTTTAACACCTTTAAAGGTGGCCATTATGATGTCACTGTATTTTATATATGATATATATGGTATTTATTTCTACTATATTCTTCTGTATTTTATATTTAAACCATACCTTTATTCTTTTCATGTTGTGTAAATGCGATAATTTCATATGAGGAAGTGCGGACTACCGCCCCCTCAAGTGATGTGACTCGTACATGCAATACATGGAATGTATAAAGAATGAAATTAATGAAAATATGTGACCTATATAACATATATATTTTACTTTAATTATAATATATATATATATATATCATTTATTTTTTTATTCCATTAATATGAAAAAGAAAAAACATGAAAGTAGCATTCATGCGTACGTATGGCCTACCGTCTCCATGAACGGTGCTTTTCGTTTTTTATCTCCAAATGATATGGAATAGTATAAAATGAATATTTACTGGATATATATGATATATATGATATATAAATCATGATTATAACTCTGGATATAATGGATACATGAACAACTTGTAATTATAAAGAGTATATTTTGACTCAAGTACCAATGATCGTTTAAACGACCGTTATTAACTAAAATAATTACATAGTGTTAATGACATGGTAATAAGTGATATAAAATGAATAATGAACTTGAAAAATGTTCTTAAGGAATTATAAATTAACTCAAGTTTATTATTCAGGAGATTAAAGGACGATCGAGTCAAGTCAGACCCATGGTAAGGGATCCTACTCCTCTCTTTCTTTTTAAGTACACTCTTTTATGTCATTCCTTTTAAGATCATATTTCTTGTGATTGGGATGTTATTTTATATTAATATTACTGTAATTTTTATGTTCATATGATGAGAGACCCTATTTCCTCTCATCAATCCATTTTGGAAGTTTTAAGTGGCGTCGTTAGGCTGCCGAGTTTTCGTAAGGGATTTTTCATCTCACTTTTATTTCCGTGAGATTTATGCTAAATTTGCCACAATTTCCTTTGAGTGTTGTATGTAATTCCCATTATTATACACTTTTTGTAGTATAATTTCATTTATGGGTATTCACATCCTCATTGTATGACCCTTCTTCCATGGGGTGTACGTTTTGAAAGTTACCCAACTCGGTAAGGGGACCTTTCACCCTCCTCTTTTTAAAAGACTTCTTTTGTTATGTCTTTTAATTAACATACTATTATGTTGGGATATGTTATTTTATATCCTTATTGATGTAAATTTTATTTCCAAGTGATGAGATTCCCTTTTTATCTCTCATCAACACATTTTCTAAATTTTGAAGTGATGCCGTTAGGTTGTCGAATTTTACCAAGGGAACTTTTTAACCCAATTTCGATTTCTTTGGGTTCAACATGTAGTTATTGAATATGTCATCCTTTGAATATGTGTTAATTAACATTTATTGTTTTACACTTAATATCCACTTATATTGTGTGTATTTATATTTTTCACACATAATTTTGAGATTGATTTATCCTTAATTTAAGGATACCTTCTTTATAATGGATTTCATCACATTTGACATTTCTATTGAGACTTCATTGTTGTTATGAACCAATTCACTCTTATATGGTGTATGTACTGTACTTAGGAATATTATATCATGAATCCATTTATTCTCATGATATTATAAATTTCTGACTAAATGTTATTCCTCAATTATTGTATTCAAGTGTCTCTAATTTTGGTAAAACCCCTTTAACCAAAATATCGCTTTAAATGTTTTAAATATTTGTTCTTATTAATATCCATGTTTTAAAAATGGTTTTAAGGATTTATTTATATGGATATTAATGGTTTAAAATTTTAAAAGCTTCAAGGTGGTATGGGACACTTTGATTCAAAAAACTCTTTATTAAATGTTTTAAATGGTTTTGGAAATGGTTTCTTTTTGATTGGTTTCATTATTTCAATATACTAAAATGTTATATTGTGATTGAAATGTGGAAATTTTATGTTTCCTTTATTCATGTTTTATGTGATACGTTTATGTTATGGTTCTTGGGCATTGTTATGAAAACGGGTGGTTCCATGATAAACTAAGGGTGGGTGAGCCCGATATAGCTCTCCAATGCATTGGGTAACGTGAAGGAGTGAAACGTTAAGGTTTCTCCGAAGAGATTTAGGGAATATACTGTGGTGGGTATTCCAAACGTAACCAAGAGGTTTACTCCCTACGTAAGAATGTTATGAATGCCTCAAGTTACCTTTTATGTCTTATGATTTCTATGATTTATTCATGATTTGATGAGGTATGTTAAAGTGCCTATGTTTTATGGGTAAAGTATGATTTCATTCTTATGTATATATGAACTCATGTTTCCTTTCCATATTTTTTATAACCCTTACTAAGCTTTTTATGCTCATCCCAAGTTTTTTTTTTGAAATGTTTTTCACAGGTCAAGGGAAAGGTACATGATTTGATGATAGTGTCAAGGAAGTGTCAAGAAAGAATCCATGCTTTATTTTTTTTTTAAATATGTTTCCGTTAATGGGAAAAAATGAATACTATCTTTTATGTAACAACTTTGTTTAAATGTTGAATGTAATGCAAGTTTTATGATCTAATTCTCTAAAAATCTAAACCTGAAAAGATTCTCAATGTGTAATCTTGTAATAACTCAAGATTAAGTAAGGTTTAAGTATGGGGCCTTATAGCCGAGGCCTTGACAAAATGTTTCAGAATGTCCGGCATTATACATTTCCTCATTATGAAAATAATATTGATGGTTAATGTGGTCATTTGACTAATATAATACCAATGATTAGTTTTTATTTTGGCATTACTTACTCAGCTCATATTCCTTACATAAAAGTATTCATGTTTATTATTTTTGAAGGCATGTGGTTTCAATTATTCACCATGCTTAATATTTATGTTAACTTCCACTGTATTTCTTACCCTTACTGAGCATTTGAGCTCACCCCTTTCCTAAGTTTCATTTTCCCAGGATATGAAGAAGTTAGTTATGAGTGACTTGCAGGCATTATTTAGGAGGCTTGGATGCTTTCAATGGAATAAATTCGTGTTGTATTACTTTTCAAGTTGTAAAATTGAACTTATGTATGAATCTTGTTTCCAATAATACTAAACTGATCGGTCTTTCGAGACATGATTTCCTTGTGATCATGCCAATATTATGTAATAATGCACCGACTTTGGGTAACTAGGGTCGGGGCATTACAGTTGGTATCAGAGGGAGGTTTAGTACAAACCTTGGAAGGTGGATTTAGATAAACTCTGATTAGAGCACATAGCCCTAAGATAGACTTTGAGGATTAGTATAGAAGAACTTCCTAGAATATTGGTATTGTAGAGATTTTGTGAGTTTTCCGAGCAATACATCCATGTCTGGATACGAGTAGGTAGAGGTGGATCTAGCATAGATGTACCTAGGGGTGAAACCCAAAAACACCACTTTGAGCTAGACTCAAACGGGAACTGGTGCACGATAACGGGCCTTACTTCACTCTTGGTTACGACACTCTCAGGGGATATGCTTAGGATAATTCTCATTTTCTTTACAAACCATTATGAAGGGTTTATGAGTATATACTTCCTCAAAGAAAAAAATTTTATGATTATGGATTATATCTATAAACTGTTCAATTTCTGTTTAGTGTTTTACAAGTTTGTATTTATGTTTTGCGATTCATAAACTAATCTAGTGTATTCTATTGTTTAGAAATGGCGCCTAGTGGAAGGAATGGAAACTATATCAATGCATGAACTCCATGTAGGGATTACCCTCCTACTCAAGATATTTATAGTGGAGCTGGTGATACAACTGGTGTTGATCAGCTTATCACCATACTGGGACAACTCACTCATGTTATGAATAATAACATTACCCGTATGGAGCACCCAGATCCACAGCATGGAGGATCAATGTTGGATCGCTTCATGAGCAAAAAACCATCGACATTCAATGGGAATAAAAATACATTAGTAACTGAGCAATGGATAAGTTACCTAGAGAAAATATTTCAGGTTTTGGGGAGTAGTTAAATAGAAAAGGTTGTCATGGTAGTTTATCACCTCACTGGAGATGCTGATCAATGGTTTTCATTGAATCAAAACACAAAATAAGATGACGATGTATCAAATATGGAATGGAGGGAGTTTAAAGAGCTTTTCTTAGAGAAATAATTTCCTTGTGACCATCAAGAAGATATGGAAAGAAAATTTCTGAGTCTGAGACAAAAGGAGGATGAGAATTTCGAGAAGTATGAGGCTAACTTTACAAGGATAGCGAGGCATGCAGCAGATTATATATATAACCCAAGGAGTAATATAGGTCGTTTATTTGATGGGTTAAAACCATTTCTTTGTCGAGATTTAGTATCGCAATCCTTCTCATCATACGAAGATATTGTATCATGTGCTATCAAGATAGAAAAGGAATTCTCTAAGTCTTACAACTTTAAAGAAAAGCAAGAGAAGAAGAGATCTGCTGAACACTCTGGGAATGGAAATAAGGAAACAGGGAAAAAGGGAAGAGTTGAATTTCCACCATGTGATAATTGTGGAAGGAATCACCCTAGTGCCTATCTAAAAGGAAAAGGAGTATGCTAAAAATGTGGACATAAAGTCCATCTTGCTGGTGATTTTAAGGGAAAGAAAGACACTACCAATGTTTAATGCTATAATTATAGGGAGATGGGGCATTATGCAAATTAATGTCCTAAGCGTCAGGTAAACTTACCTTAGAAAAGGCCAAGGGATCAAGGTTAAGCTTATGCGATCACTACTGCTGAGGTTGAAGCTCCGAAAGACGTGGTGGTAGGTAATTTAATGGTTTACTCAAGTTTAGAAAATGATTTATTTGATTCTATATCATCACATTGTTTCATATATTTTTAGTTTGCTAAGAAAATTAGATATTTCCAATTTGATTTAACAAGGGAGTTGTCAGTCAAAACTCCTAAGGGAAGTATCATTGTAATAAAGTTTTTTGAATCAGTCCCCATTAGAGCACATAAATGTTCTTTATCTGATGATCTCATCATCATACCCATGAGTGAATTTTGATATAATCCTCGGTATGGATTGGCTTTCAGACCATGATGCGAAGATTTATTGTAAGAAGAATGAGGTTACAATTTTTGATGATGATGATAAAGAACACCTTATTTTTATAGCAGAATCGTCACCACCTGATTCTTATCTAGATCCACCCCCAGTAGCTCAACTAAATTCAATTATTGGGGAGGAACAGAATGAAATAACTGTGGGTGAGTAAAGTAATGTTAAAATAGAGGATGCACCTATTGTGAAATAATATGTAGGTGTGTTTCTGGAAGATTTACCTGGACATCCTCCATAACGAGAAATTGAGTTTTCCATTGATTTAATTCCTAGTTCAAGGCCTATATTGAAGACCCCTTATAGAATGGCCACTGTGGAATTAGTTTAACTAAATAAAAAACTAGAGGAATTGATTAATAAGGGATTTATTCGCACAAGTGTTTCTCCATGTAGAGCACATATTCTTTTTGTTAAAAAGAAAGATGGATCTATGAGGTTATGTATCGACTACAGGGAGATCAATGCTATAACAATAAAGAACAAGTATCCCCTACCTCACATTGATGATTTATTTGACCAACTACATGGAGCTAAATACTTTTCAAAGATTTACCTTCGATCTGGAGATCTTCAGTTGTGTGTTACGAAGGAAGACATTCTGAAAACATCATTTTGAACCAGGTACAGGCATTACGAGTTTACAGTAATGCCTTTTGGGCTGACTAATGCACCCTCTATTTCCATGGATCTAATGAACAAAGTTTTCAAGGAATATCTCAATGATATTTTAGTGGTATTTATTAATGATATCTTATTATACTCAAAAATATACAAAGATCATGAAAATCACTTACCCATTATCCTAAAGACTCTCAGAAGACATGAATTATATGTGAAGTTTAGCAAGAGTGAATTATAGGTTCAGGAGATTTCTTTTCTTGGCCATATAGTCTCTAAGGATGGAATTTCCTTTAATCCTTCTAAGACCAAGGCAATCCAAGAATGGCCAGCACCGATGAGTATAACTGAGGTACGTATTTTTATTGGTTTAACAGGTTATTATCGACGTTTCGTCTAGAATATTTTCCAATTGGATAACTCATTAACAAAGCTCACACGTAAAGGGGTTTAATTTGTTTGGACAAAAGAGTGTGAAGAATGTTTTGAAGAAATTAAGAGAAGATTATTCAATGATTCTATATTGACTCTACCATCGGGGAATGATGGGTTCGTTATTTATAGTGATGCATTGAATAAAGGACTTGGTTGTGTCCTTATGTAGAATGATAGGGTTATTGCCTATGCATCAAGACAGCTGAAAATTCACGAGAAAAACTATCCTACTCATGATATTGAGTTAGCTATTTTAATATTTTCTTTGAAGATATGGAGACATTATCTCTATGGTGAAAAATGTGAGATATATACCGATAACAAGAGTTTGAAGTATATTTTCTCACAGAAGGAACTCAACATGAGGCAAAGGAGATGGCTTGAACTACTCAAGGATTATGATTGCACGATACACTACCACCCGGGAAGGAAATTAGGTGGAAGATGCTTTGAGCATAAAGGATCATGGAGTTTTTAACATGATGAGAATTTAAAGGGATCATATTTTCATGGATCTAGTAAAGATGGAAATGGAAATTACCATGGAAGGTGAAACATCGATACTTTTTAAAATGGTTTCCAAAACATCTTTACTAGAAAGGTTAAAGAGTTCTCAGAACGATGATGAAGAATTTCAAAAGAATATTAAAGCTATGAATGATGGGAGATTGAGTGACTTTGTGTATGAAGGTGGAATTTAGAAATTTGGGAAGAGACTTTGTGTTCTCGACAAACCTGATCTAAAAAGGGAATTGTTGGAAGATTCTCATAGTTCAAATTTCTATATACACCCAGGGAGCACCAAAATGTATAGATATTTGAAGGAATATTTTTGGTGGGACAACATGAAGAGGGATATTTCTGATTTTGTGTCAAGATGTATGGTTTTTCAAAAAGTGAAAGCTGGAAGGCAACAGCCTGGAGGAGTCATGAAACCTCTTCCCATACCAGAGTGGAAATGGGATAATATTATGATGGACTTTGTCATGGGACTACCAAAGACTCCTAGAAGGAACGATGCAATATGGGTCATTTTTTATCGTCTTAGCAAGTCAGTACATTTTCTTGCTATAAGAGAAGATCTACCACTTCAACGTCTATCAAGGATATATATTAATGATGTTGTGAGACTTCATGGAGTACCCCTATTGATTGATTCTGATCATGATCCCCATTTTACTTCAAGATTCTGGAAAAGTCTTCAGAAAGCCCTGGATACTGAACTTCATTTGAGCAGTCCCTACCACCCCCAAACTGATGGACAATCAGAACAGACTATTCAAACCTTAGAAGACATGTTGAGATCTTTCTCACTTGACTTTAAGGGTATGTAGGATCAATATTTACCTCTGATAGAATTTTCCTATAAGAATAGCTTCCATTCAAGTATTTGGATGGCACCGTATGAAGCGTTATATAGAAAGAGATGTCGCACACCAACCTGTTGGGATGATATTGGTGAAAGAAAACTCATAGGCCCAGAACTGGTGGAGGAAATGATGGAAAAGGTGAAGGTAATCCAAAGCCACATCAAAGCATCTCAAAGTAGGCAGAAGAGCTATACTGATAACTGAAAGAAGTATTTTGAATTTCAGGTAGGAGAACATGTTTTCTTGAAGGTATCTCCATGTAAGGGAGTTATACATTTCGGTAAGAAAGGTAAATTGAGTCTCAGGCACATAGGACCGTTCGAAATTATAGAATGAATTGGGGTTGTAGCTTATCGTTTGGAAATGCCACCAAATCTCTCCAAAGTTCACGATGTATTCCACATATCACTATTGAGAAAATACATGCCTGACCCAACGCACGTATTTACCTATGTGGAATTAGAACTGGAACCTGATTTGTCTTATTTCGAATATCCTTTCAAGATTCTTGATATAAGAGAACAAGTGCTGAGAAACCGGACTACTCATCTGGTAAATTTCTATGGAGAAACCATAATATGGAAGAGGCAACATGGGAACCCGAGGAAATTATGATGAAGAACCACCCGAGTCTTTTTATGTAGTAATATTCTAGAAATTTCAAGGCTGAAATTATTTGAAGGAGGGGAGAATGTAACACCTCAAGCTTCCACAGTACGCTTTTCTTTGAATAATACAGTAGTGTGTGTTGTACGCAACTTGGAGTTCTAACACACCACAACCAATCAAACAAGACGTTATGAATAGTAGTACCCACTTTTTGAAATTTTTTAAATTTTATCTTTCAAAATGGACTTCATTTTTGGATTTGTAATATCGAAATTAGCTTAGGGTGAATTTTTGGTACTTTTCTGATGAATTTCATATTTTGATGAATAGTGAAAATTACTAAATTTTAATTAAAAAAAACTTTTTTAATCAAAATAATTAATAGAGATAAATTATGAATTTGAGTGATTTTAAAGTATAATTAGATTATATTTTTACCATTTAATCCAATTTTGGTCATTGGACATAATTTCACAATTAAACTGTACATAAGCAAGTGTCAATCTTTTGATAGTTATTATTTCTTAAAAACACGCTTTTTGTTTTGACAATGGGAATTAATTTTAAATTAATTTCTTCCACTTTTGAGTTTTGAATTTAGGAAAATGGATTCCATATTTATAATCAGGAGGTCCAAATTTTGTAAATAGGTAACTTTTATTTTTAGACATTTTGAATAATTACTTCAGTAAATATTTTATTTACCATGGTTAAAGGGAAAATCCATTAAATAAGGGTAAAAAAATAATATTATAATAATATTAAATTACCCCAAAACGTGTCCTAACCCTATTGGTTGATACATGTCCAACCATGGTCATCTTTGAGTCGATTTTGGGACCCCATGGAGCCACTTGTAAGTGATAATGACACTTAAAATTAATTAAATGTTAAAATAAATGTAATTTGAAAGTTTTGATGTCGTACATGAATTTCATTGGTTAATATGACATGTTAGGATTGATTAAATGAATTTGGTTGGAATAATAAATTTTTTAAGACTTTAACAAAAAAAATTATTAAATAGTGTCAAAATTGACATAAAAGAGTTTTTAAAACAAATATTATATTATAAATTGATATAATATCCCTAAAAATATAAGGTTCAGCCAAAGGACTTATATAATTATAGGTGTATCATTAATGAACCACTTGGGGGTCTCTTGGAATTATATAGTAAGTTTATTAACTATATAATATAAAAATACAAAGAGACAATGTCAAACTATTTAACTAAGAGTTAAATCAAAAAGATAAAGTTAATATAGTGACCCAAACCTGTCTAAAACCTATTGGATGAGTGTTTTTCGACCTATACCCACCTTAACCTTTAAATAATACCCATTGGAGCCATTATAAACCGAATATTAATTTATTATAAAATAATATTTCTAGTATTTCCAAAGGTGCCCCTCAACCCTCTTATAAAAGGGCACTCCCCCTTCTCTCTAATTCACATATTCAAAGCCTTTTGGCTCAGAAAACCCCTGCCCAAATACCCTCTAAACTTCCCTAACATCATCCTAAATCTCTTCCTTTAATCATAAAGCCAACTTAAGGATCCCTTTTGATCAAATTAAAAGGAAGAACCCGAAGAAGAGGTAATAATTTCACCACCCTCTTTCAAGTTCTTTTCTTCTTCGACTTCTTATTTCTTTGTTATTACCATTATAAAATAATAACTCCAGTATCTTCTATATACTATGATATTAATATGAATATGTTACAACAATATTAATTATTCTATCCATCCTTTTAATGACATGTCACCATACATGTGTACGTACGGCTTACCGTCTCCATGTCGTGGTGTAATTGTTATTCAATACATTATTATTTGGATGGGTATAATAATGATGTGTAATTGATGTAAATAATGAGTATAACATGATAATTATTCTGTATATATGATATACCATCCAATTATATATTATTTTAATATCAAAAGAATGATATTTTCGCTCGTGCGTACGTACGGACTACCATCTCCACGAACATGATGAGATTCATTCCCCATCATATCCATTCAAGTCTAATTCTCATTTCATGATTAAAAATAATGTTTAAGGACTTGATATCATTCTGGATATGAATAAGATACAACCTATCCATAACAAACATGGATTATGTAAAAAAACATATAAAATAAAATGAGTAAGTTAACACGCGAAATGATGATAATACTAAGATATTATTAACAAAGCAATATTAAAAGATCATATATGATATCATATTAATGTATATGATTCTTGTATAATTTAATAACAATTATTTCACCATTATACAGGAGGTTAAACTACCCTTGACCAAGGAAAAGTACAAGTTAAGGGTTAATTTCACAATCTCTTTATTATCCGAGGTTGTTTATACGTAATTATCTACTGGGACCTCTTTATCATCCAAATACATGTTTCTTAAAAATGTATTTCAAATAATTCTTGCTATTTTATAGACTATGGGTTAAAGTCATTTATACCCTTTTTTACTTTTTATAAGATTTTTATAAATTAATCTTTCCGTCGTTTTCCAAATAAGGTCCTTTTTTAACCTTTTCGACAAAATTAAGGTAAGAATGTATTTTTTTAACTTATAAGGCGGGTGCGGCTATTTTATGCCATTATAAAATCATCCAAGATTCCCTTACAAGATTATAAGAATATTTTCAAAATAAATTTTTTCTTTATAATTATGTGACTCTTAAATGATTTCAAAATAGAAAGAGATATTTCTCTAAAAAGGGTTTTGATTTCATCTATATCAACATCCTTTTATGTATTTTAAGTTTATTTGAAATTGATTTATTATGATACAAAACATCCATATTGTATTGAAGGTTTTGTGATTTTTTTTGACTATAGATGTGCTATTTTTATACCATTCGGGGTTTATGGTTAAAGTATTGACATTTCGTATGCTAGTTTTAATACAGATGTTTATGATATGTTTAAACCTTTTCATACGAGGAATGTATTGGACTTAGTAAGTGACGAGAAGAGCCCGCTATAGCTCCTCGATGCATCGATAGGTCTCATGAGGCAACTAGATGTGGAATTGGCCGAGGCCCTTTTCCAATTTGATATGTGGTTTTCGCCGAGGCCTTGAAAAAATGTTTCAGAATGTCCGAAATTATACATTTCTTCATTATGAAAATAATATTGATGGTTCATGTGGTCATTCTACTAGTAGAATACCAATGATTATGTTTTATTATGGAATTATTTACTCAACTCATATTCCTGCCATAAGAGTATTCATGTTTTTTATTGGTGAAGGCATGTGGTTTCAATTATTCACCATTCTTAATATTTATGTTATCTTCCTCTGTATTTCATACCCTTACTGAGCATTTGATCTCACCCATTTTTTATGTTTCATTTTCCCAGGATATGAATAAGTTAGTTATGAGTGACTTTCAGGCATTATTTAGGAGTCTTGGATATTTCCAATGGAATAAATTCGTGTTGTATTTATTTTCAAGTTGTAAAGTTGAACTTATGTATGAATCTTGTTTCCAATAATACTAAACTGATCAGTCTTTTGAGACATGATTTCTTTGTGATCATTCCAATGTTATTTAATAATGCATCGACTCTAGGTAATTGGGGTCAGGTCGTTACAGTGTGGGTGCCTCATCTAGGTTGATGGGGATGTAAATCATTGGTTGGATATTCTTCCACTCACAAGTAAGGTTGAGGTTTGTAGTTTTCTAGGTCTATCTAGTTAATATCAATTATTATTTTATGATTTTCCATGCCTATCCGTTCTAATTATGTATTTAATTAGAAAATATGTTCCATTTATATGGACTCTGGAATATCAGAAGTCCTTTAGGGAGTTAAAGCACAGGTTAAAAATGACACCCATCCTAGTATTCCCTAAATAAGGTAATTGGTATGTTGTTTATTAAGATACCTAGTGTATAGGAATTGGGTGTGTATTGATTCATGTTAATCATTTCATTTTTTATGGTGCATGCCTGTTGCAGGTGCATGAAAGAAATTACCCAACACATGATCTAGAGATCATCGTAGTTGTACATGAATTGAAAATATAACATCACTACCTATTTGTAAATAAGTTTATAGTGTATATGAATCATAAGGTCTTGAATTATATCTTAACACAATGTGATCAAAATCATAGGTAGTGGAATTTGATAGAGTATTTGCAAGTTTTTTTCATTGAGATAGCATACACACTAGGGAAAGGCATTATGGTATTCAATTAATTAAGTCAAAATATGTATGGAGATACCATTTAAGAAGCTAAGGTGGATTGGAAACTTATGAGTTTATTTATAGAGATGTGATTATACATTTCTGAGTAGGTTGAACGCGTAGTCTTGTAAAGTATTATAGTAACACTGACCTTACGGGATAAGGTCCACGATGAATATTTTGTAGATTCAGAATTTCTATCCCTGAGGTATTTCCTAAATAGTGAGGATACCCTAAATTAGAGGTCTAAATTTCTAAATTCAGTAATGTATTTTTATAATAAGTTATTTGTTTCTAACTCTTCATGATTTTTGGGATCATGAATTCAGACCATGAAATCACTTAAAGAATCCCTTAAAACGTTATTTTTAACCAAATTTGTAGGGGTTTAGTCCCATTATTCACCTCTCACTTAGAAATCACATCCCTAGGGTGATTTTTGGATAATTCTTGGCAATCTTCTCCCTTTGGAACTCATCCCACTTGGATCTTGGTGAAATTAATGTCTCGATATATGGTAAGACACTCTAGATCTCCTCCTCTCCTATATTTTTTTGGTTTCTCTTAGTGAAAATTTAACCAAGGTAGGGTTTGTGATATTTTGGGTGTTGATGTTTGATTTAACTTTGGTAATTTTGTTCTAGAGTCTTTATAAATAAAATGGGTAATTAGATTTCAGATTTGGTAGTGTTGTTTCATAATATTTCTAGGTTGAGGTAGATAACTAATTTTTCACTTGATTTTGTGATAAATTTATTAAACTTTAATGTAATTTTTTCATTTATGTGTTTTAAAAATTAAAAAATGGTTTATTTATGATGGTTTTTATACATAAAAAATGGTTTTAGTGTGAGTGTGTTTTTGGGAAAATAACAAAAAGGGTGGTTTTTTTGGGTGTGTGGGTGTTTTCAAGAAATTGTGTGGAAGGGTTGAAATTTATGTTAAATTATTATAGTTGATGAATTTTGATGCTATTTATGAGTGTGTTATTCAGTTTCCAATTATTTATTATTATGATTCTTTGAATATGGCTGGTGGGTGAGGGTCTGAGCATGGTTTTTGGAAAATACTAATTTGGTGTGTTGTAAAAGTGGGTGCCCTGGACCCAACTTTAAAAGTACTTTTAGATTACCAAAACATGTATACAAAGAGTTATACATGATACATACATATCATAATAGTGTTGACACTTTTATTTCCACTGTTTAAATGGTAATTTCCTTATATTATTTTTCATATCAACATGTTATAAACGTTCTCAACTACAATGAGAACCTCAAGATACTACGACACTATTCTTAAGCATATGTCATATGGTCTAGATAAATTATAATAACAGTGAAAATATGATATCTAACTATCAGGTGTTGGTGGATCAAAAGCATTGAGACTTATTCTCATGAACTTCACACTTGGTGATCTCATATAGAGGAGATCATGAGGACTGGCCCACTAATAAGAAAACCAAATGTTTAATTGTAATTAGTTATTCCTATTTATGAGAATGTGTATTGGTCTTTAAACTTGAGATCATTGTCATTATGTACAATTTGATAATGTAATTTGATTAAATATGAAAAACATGACATTTATTTTGTGTCAAGGTAGCTTGGGTTGGGTGCATCTTTGATGGTATGGCATTAGTTGAATGTTCAAGAAATTTTTTATCTCTTACAAAAGGATGAGATATATCAAAACCATTTGATAAGGATGGTAGTAATTTTATTAAATCCATTAACATGGTGAATAAAGTTAAGTCTATATAATAGGGTCATGGATAAATAAATTAGGAAAGGATGATGACACAAAGTGTGCATCATGATCTATGATATATCATAAGACAAAGATATTATATTAAACTATTTGTGTTCATATGATATTGATGTTGATATGACTAAACCTTTCCACCTTAGGGGCCTTCATGGGTTGCTAAAGTCTATTCATGGTTGGTGATTATCACTCATTACTATCGAGATAATGTTCTAGAGGGTCACACAAAAATTGTATTCATAAGCTTGTCCAATTCTATTGATTTAGAGTTTTAGGATATTGTGGGACCCACAGCGGGGGTTGGGTAAAGTCTGAGTTTAAATGATTTAATAGAAATAAATAAATTCAATATTGTTATTGTTTTTAATAATATCTATTGAATTTTTTTACATATTATATTCATGAGTTATTTAGTGAATATTAAGAAAAATATTTTTTTAATGAATATTAAATATTTAATATTTGAGGTTCGTTAAATATATATGTCAGATAAATGAGTCAATTTAATGACTCTTAATGTATCACATTACATTATTTTACTGTTAAAATTATGTGATAATTTACTTATGATGTTTACGACATGTTCTTTAGGTCATAAGTGTCGTTTAGGGTATATTTGTAAGGTTAAACAAATTAATGCAATAAAGTAAAAATTTTAATAAGTTTAATCTACATATAAATGAAAAAATATGCCCAAATTTGTGGGAATATTAATTCCAATGAATTTGATTAGTTCTCTCACATCTCTCTTTCAATTTATGGAGAGAGGGATGGAGGTTCGGGGCATCCTGATCCAATTTCTCCCACCCAGATCAAACAAATAAAGATCTTGCAATCGTATCAATGTTGAAATCACTTTTTATCTCTTATCCATCACCCAAATATCAAAACTTTATGTGTAGAAAGCTTTTAATATTCATTCATATGATCTATATGGATTCATATTCAGTTCCTTTAAGTGACAATCACTGATGAAAAACAAAATGAAATTCCGATTGTAAGAACCCGGACCTTCTTTTTAGGTATGGGTTTTCTTTTCTAGTGTTTTTGAGAAAAAGAGGAGAATTTAAAAATTTAAAGAGTACACGCCGTGTACTTTGGAGTACACAACATGTACCTAGTTTCCATGGGTGATCGTGTACTGGCCATGTAATGGATAAGTACATGGTTGTGTGGGGTGACCTGGAGACCACCTAAAACGGGGGTCAGTTAATGCAAGTACATGTTGTATGATTTTAAAGAACATTCCATGTAATTTTCTTTTTAATTGATATATCGGACCGGGGTTGCATCTCGTTCACAGAAAACCCTTCTTCTCATCCTGTCTCATCTAAGAGTGACCGTAGGGTGTGAATATTCTTTGAGCCCTTGACTCGTCATCCGTTCTCTGAATCAACCACCGTTGATTGCGTTGGAATCACCGCTGTGAGATATTCCTTCTTCTATATCCTATTATCTTGATTTTTATATTTCCTGAGATATCCTCGGTTGATCATTTTTGAAATTTTTATAGATCAACTATGTTATAGGTCGATTCAAGGGCCGATGCGAGAGTATATCGATCATAAAATGCTGAGTTAGATGATTTGTGCCTTTCCATAGTTATTCTTTGAATATAATGTGAAAAAGTGACCAATAACCTAGAACAGGGTATTGCGTGTTTAGGGATTCTAAGCCTGTTAATGCCTGTTATGCATTGTGTGTCTTGGTAGATGTTGTTTGATTCTGAATAGGTCTATTTACCATGCTAGGGATGTGTTTCCCATTCTTGTTTTGATATTGACCATTGGTCTAGCTTTTCTTGTTAGGCTGCTTGTCTTTCATTCCTTGTGTTGTTAGGATGGGGTGATTTTATCTGATATTGTTGTATGCTTGTAGCTATTTATCCAAGTAGTTATTGAAAGTTGTTGACCAAGTAGTTCTTAAGGTTTAATTTGGCTGTTGAAAATCATTGTGAATGATTGACTTACACAGGTCTGTGGGAACCTGGTGTAGTTAGACCATAGGGGAAATGGACGTTGAGGGATTTCTGAGAGTGTCTATTTACTTTTTACGTTGCAAGACCATAGGGGGGGATGGACATGAGTGCTCCATCAGAGTGTCTATAGTTCCTCATTGTGAGACCTTGGGGGGAATTGGATGTTGATTGATTCCCCAGAGTGTCTGTAGTTTACCGATAAAAGACCACAGGGGGAATTGATGGTGAGTGCTTACTCAGAGAGTCTTTGCTAAAGCTGAACCAAAGGGGTTAGACTATGAGTACTTATCAGAGGGTTTATTGTGTTTGATTTGGTTGAACCAAAGGGGTTAGGCTGTGAGTAGTACCCATAGGGTTACTTGTTTTTTTATTACCTTCTTACTTGTTAGATGTAAATGAATGCAATTGAAACTGTGGCATTTTTTACTTTTGCTTACTTCATTGTTTACTGCTTCATTTTTTTTATTGCCTGCCATATATATTCACTGACTGTTAGGCATAGATCTTTGGGTGGTTTCCTACTGGGATTCGTCTCACACCCTATTTGGTTCATGCTTTTGGGCCCAAATAGATTATATTGTTGCAGGTTTAGATAAGTGAAAGTGCCCTTCTATGTCAGGTACTTGACTACTGTGGAGCTGGAGAGCATGGGACCAAGATGAGGCTTGCGATGCTACTGGAGTTTATTTGTTTTCTTGTTCTTTGTTTGAGTATTGTATTCCATCATTGTGACTTCTTTGTATTCTTTCCTATACATGTGTATCATGCATCATTTATATATATGTGTGCTCCATTTTTTTATTACTTTCAATCTTCTGTTGTTTACTTATTTCATGTTATTACTACTTCTGATATTTCTATTTGTTTGTTTATTCTATGTTACTCTACCAATGAGGTCATAGTTTCCCCACTATCACACCCAAGTCCCTCACTGCTAGTCGGAATCCTCTGGCATTTGGGGAAATACGCTTGAGGCCATGTGACCAACTGCGTACGGGACACCTCTGGGCGGTGCTTGGAACTGGGATGTTACAAAGTGGTATCAAAGGAATTATTTTCTTTTTGACTTACTGTTTGGAGCCTATAATCAAGGATAGGAAGGAATAGGTAGTTGGTAATAAGTTCTTCCTGGGAGTAGCTAACTCGTGTACAGGGAAAATCTAATTTACCTCGATTATTGAATTTTTTCTAGTTTTTCTATTATTATAGTTGATTTGATTTCACTATTGGGTGATTCACATGTTTTGTGCTGTTAACATTGATAATATTGTGGTTCTATTTCTATTTCAACCCGATGATATGAGGGTATGTCATCTCATGCATCATATAGGCACTTTCTAGAAATCACATGCCATGCATTCTTACCATTCCATTTAGGGTGAATTACTGATTTCATGTTTTTGTGATATATTTTTTGCTAAATATTCATGTTGTTGTGATATATGCCTTAATAGAATACCTGATTTTTGATAGGGTATTGGATTTTGTAAGGTTTCTTTTGAATGAATGCCAAACTTTGGTTCTTGAGGTGTTATGGTCCCTCACGGATCGCAATTTGGTGGATCATTACATTTTTATTCTTGTATGTGACATGTATAAGATGCCAAAATTTGATTTTCAGGGAGTATGGGCCCTCACAGATCAGAATTTGGCACTTTAATATTCATTTTAGTGTTTTTCTAGGTTTCAGAGTAGCTTTTGAGGCTTATTGTCTAGAAAAACATAGAATACATGGTGTGTAATGATAAATACATGCCATATATCCTTCTATTCGGGAAGGAATGGTTTTTCTTAAGTACACTTCGTGTACTGTATGTACACGCCGTGTAGTCTCTATCTATGTCATTGGTTGTGTGGGTAGAGGCATGGGGTTGGTAAATCCTTGGTGGAACACGTTGTGTATCGAAAGAACATGTTGTGTGTATAGACCATGTGTCTAGCTGTGTGACCAATGACACAGGTAGATTATGGGTAGTTAGTACACACCGTGTTTAGAACAAACAGGCCTTGTAGAGTCAACTATGTAACTGGTCCTATGACTAACAACACGGGTTGGTGAAGTTCTTTCTAGTACATGTCGTGTATGGAACAAACACACCATGTAGTCTCATTCTAGGAGAACCGTTTGGGTTATTCGTGTAGAAGAACTCGGGCAAGGGAAGATGATTTAAGAACACGCCATGTCTTTGGAGTAAACGTTGTGTGTATGAGGTGTTACACAACCAGGGTTGGTAGGAGTACACGCCCATTTGAAGTCTTAAAGGAACACATCATGTACCCATGTTTTGAAGAACTTGAATGCTTTCATTATCTTGTTCCCTTCTTGAACTTATAAATTCCAGTCCTTGATAATCTTAAACTTAGGTGTTCATTTGACCTTGTAGAGTCATTCCACCGAGATTTCCTCCAGTTTTATGCCAGTTGTAGGGCAGTGACTAGACACCGGACATGGAAGATCAGGAACTGCCAGCAGATCCTCCAGTTGTTCCCATCTCGGCATCATCCTTTATCCCGGATACAAGTGTTGATGCACAGTTACAAGAGGGATTTATGAGGTTTATGCAGACCTTCCAGGGTGCACCACATCCTACCCCATCTATGGAAGATTTGACATGAATTTTTCAACAGCAGCATCCTCCCACCTTTATAGGGGATGGAGGACCTCAGGCTGTAGAATCATGGTTAGAGGCCATGTTGTCGATCTTCGAGCATTTGGAGACACCTACAGAGAGGAGGGTGAAGCCCGCAACCTATATGCTTAGGGATTACACCAAGAGATGGTGGGATGTGATCTCACATGCAGGACACTAGCAGGGTATGGCTTGGGATGAGTTCCAGCATGCCTTCTATGATTACTTCTACCCGGAGACTTTGAGGGCTGATCGAGCCTGATAGTTTATGAGTCTGGAGCAAGGTACTATTTTAGTCATGGAGTATTCTTCTCACTTCACAGAGTTTTAGCGCTTCACACCCATCCTAGGAGGTGATGAGTTATTCCTGGTGAGGAAGTTTGAGGATGGTCTCAGGCACAACATCTGATCTCAGGTGAACATCTTTAGGTTGACTTCCATCACCTCTATAGTCAACCAAGTTCTGATCATGGAGAAAAATCTGAGGGATTGTGGAGCTATGAGCTAGGGAGGCCCAGCATCCGGAGTTGGTACCCCTTCTAATGATAGAAGGAAGTGTCATAGGGAGACTACGCGTGGGGATCCGAGGAAATGGAATACTTCTTCTGGTATCCAGGTGGTGTGCTACCAGTGTGGGAAGAGCAGCCATACGAGACCAAATTGCCCGAGAGGCCCAGTGGAGTGCCAATATTGTGGCAAGATGGGTCATCTTCAGCGCTTCTGTCAGTTTTTCTCACCAACAGCTGGTGATAGGGGTTCTTCTAGGACTCCTCGTTCAGAAGCAGCACCACCAGTTTCTCATCAGTCAGGGAACTGGAGTTCTTCCAGCCTTTCAGGCCGAGGTGGAGGTCATGTCCAAGGTAGTCAATCAGTAGGCTTTTAGTGACAATTGGTTAGATCAGCTCAGGGTGTTCAGGAAATCTCACAGGGCCATGTTATATTCCATCCTTTTTTAGTGGAGTATACCCAGTAGTAGTAGGATCTCATACCCTCTATAGTTCAAGGTACGATCCTAGTTGTCTCAGTTTTAACTTCATCACTTTTCAATACAAGGGATTCATATAGTTTCATATATGTCACTATTGTGGTGAGCCTTGGGCTTGGTAACTTTACCTCTGGTGATATTTTAATTCTAGACACTCTATTGGGTACTAGAACAGCTAGTGTACATTAGTGCAAGGAGTGCCCTCTTGAGGTTTGTGGGTGTCACGTCTTATGGTACCTTTATATATTGAAGATGACAGGATATGAAGTCATTATCAGAATGTACTGGTTAGTTCCCTTATAGGACGTGGTCTATTTCTATCATCATAGGGTGAGTTTTATGTCACCAGAGGGTGGATTTTTTTTACACAAGGGTGAATGGGATGTCCAGGTGAGCAGAGCAGGACCCGAGCATCATGGGTTGGGAGGAGTTACAGCACAAATTGCTAGTCTATATCTGGATGACCAGGGAACTTCACAGTTGGACTTCCCTCTAGTGTTCAATCGTTTTAGGGATGTATTTCTAGAGGACTTTTCAAGTTTAACTCCAGATAGAGAGGTATAATTTTCTATTGAGCATGTTTCAGGAGTGGCACAGGTGTCCATTCCTCCCTATAAGATGGCTACACCAGAGTTACAGGAGCATATGAAGTAGTTAGAGGAGTTAGAGGAAAAGGGTTTCATCTGACCCAGTACTTCTCCTTGGGGTTAGACTGTACTTTTTTCAAAGAAGGCGGATGGTACCCTCTGACTTTATGTGAATTATCGAAAGATGAACCAGTTGATGGTCAAGAACTGATATCCCTTACTGACGATTGATGATCTATTTGATCAGCTTCGAGGAGCCTAGGTGTTATCAAAGATTGACTTGAGTTTCAGTTATCATCAGTTGTGAGTTAGACCATCTAATATACCTCTTATAACCATTAGGAGCAGTTATGGTCTATACGAGTATGTGATTATATCATTCGGTCTCACGAGTGTGCCTACTGTATTCATGGAACTGATGAACTGAGTATTCCATCTATACATGGATTCTTTCATGGTAGTCTTCATGGACGATATCTTGGTATACTCTCACACTCGACACGACCATGCCATACATCTTGAGAAAATTTTGAGTACACTGAGAGAGCATTGGTTATATGTTAAGCTCTCAAAATGCCACTTTTGTATGGACCAAATTTACTTCTTGGGTCATGTTATCTTAGAGACATGAGTATTAGTAGACCCAAAGAAAGTGATGGCATTAGTTTCCTAGGAATAGTCAAATAAATTCTTTGAGGTATAGAGTTTTATATGGTTGGTTGGTTACTAAAAACGTTTCATACAGGAATTTTCATGCTTAGCAGCGCCACTAACAGGCCTGACTAAGAAGGGTGCAAAGTACTTGTGGTCAGATTCTTGTGAGTCAGCCTTTCAAAAGCTGAAAGGGAGATTGACTTCAGCACCAATACTAGTATTTCTAGAGTTGGGAAAGAGTTATACAGTTTACTATGATGTATCAGGTATTAGGCTGGGAGCAGTGCTTATTTAGGGGGAAGGAGTCGTTACATACTGGTATCGATAGTTGAGGCCACATGAGAGGAATTACCTTACGCATGATCTTGAGTTAGCTGTAGTTTTTTACACTTTATGATGTTGGATACATTACCTATTGGGGGATCATTTTGTGGTTTTCACTGACCACAAAATTCTCAAGTATATCTTCACTCAGCGTGATCTGAATTTGAGATAGAAAATGAGGGTTTAATACCTTAAGTATTTTGATTTTGAGCTTTCCTACATGCCTGGGAAAGGCAACGCAGTGGCTGATGCACTGAGCAGGAGGACTCAGGTATAGGTAGTTCAGGAGGCCATCAATGAGTGGCAACTTATGTCTCTATTCTCTGAGATGCATTTGGAGGTTTATGACAGATAGGGGTATAAATTTCTTTCTTCTATATCTGTTACATCTACTCTACTTGATTGAGTGTAAATGTGGCAGCAATTAGATTCTGAAGGCCTAGTCCTATGGGAGAGTGTGTCAAGAGAGGACCCTATTCCTAGATGGATCATAGGTGAGGATGATATCTTGCGCTTTCAGGGACATGTATGGTTGTCGGCAGATATACACGATGAGTTGATGCGTGACTTTCATTCCTTAGTTTGGTCAGTTCATCCTGGTGTTACCAAGATGTATCGGGATCTACACCATCAGTATTTGTGGCTATGCATGAATAGGGATGTTTTTGTTTTTTTCAGGAGGCGTTCCACCTGTTAGCAGGTGAAGGCGGAGCATCAGAAACCATCAAGGATTTTGTAGCAGTTACCCATTCCCGAGTGGAAGTGTAATGATGTCGCGATGGACTTAGTGATAGGTTTATTGAGGTCACCTTAAGGAATGATGCATTATGGGTTGTCATTTACAGACTCAAAAAGGTTTCTCACTTCTTTCGGATCAAGGAGACCATCAGTGTAGATGATATGGGAAGGCTATACATCTGAGAGATTGTACATCTACATGGGGTTCCACACTCTATTTTTTCATATAGGGATGCACGTTTTACTTCTCGGGTTTGGTAGGGACTACAAAGGGCTTTGGGAACACAGGTACTTCTAAGTACAGCTTACCATACCCAAACAGATGGCTAGTCTGAGCGTACAATTTAGGTGCTAGAGGAAATTCTACGTGCATGAATCCTAGATTTTGGAGGTTCTTGTGAGAATCACATACCTATTTTGTATTTTTCCTACAATAATAGTTTTTAAGAAAATATTCAGATGGAACCTTATGAGGCTTTGTACGGTAGGCCATGTCGATCACCTTTATGTTATCTAGAGGCAGGAGAGGCAGCTATGCTGAGACCTCATCTTGTTCAGGAGACCATGGAGTAGGTAGAGTTGATTTAGAAGAGGATGGCTACTACGCAGTCACAATGGAAGTCTTATGTTGATCGATAGAGACTACCTTTGGAGTTCGAGGTTGGAGATCAGGTTTTCTTACATGTCACACTGAGGTTGGGACATAGGAGTATTAGGAGACTGGGTAAGCTTTAACTGAGGTAGGTTGGGTCATTTGAGGTTTTGGAAAGAGTCGAGTCAGTTGCCTATCGGTTTTTTTTTACCTCAGAGGTATCGGGCTATGCATGACGTCTTCCATGTTTCTCAGCATTGGCATTACTTCTCAGATATGTTTCATGTTTTTGAACCTGAGGAGGTTGAGCTAGAGGTGGACGCATCATTCGAGGAGCATCCTATATGGATTTTTGATCACAGTAAAAAGGCTCTTCGTGGCCAGTTTGTTCCTATGGTACATGTGTTATGGAAGCACGTGTGAGTGTCGGACGATACTTGGGAGAGGGAGGCCGATGTACGATCACAGTAGCCGGAGCTGTTTGAGGATTCTTCTTCTTCTACACTACCTTTCTAGGGAAATTAGGGGATGAATTTATTTAAGTGGGAAAGTTTGTAAGAACCCAAAACTTCTTTTCAGGTATGGGTTTTCTTTTCTAGTATTTTTGAGAAAAAATAAGAGAATTTTTAAATTTAATGAGTACACGTCGCGTACTTTGGAGTACACGTCGTGTACCTGGTTGTTGTGGGTGACCATGTACTGGCCGTGTAATGGTCGAGTACATGGTCGTGTGGGGTGACCTAGAGACCGCCTAAAGCAGGGGTCGGTTAAGGAAATTACATGCTATGTACTTTTAAAGAACACACCATGTACTTTTCTTTTTAATTGATATATCAGACCAGGGTCGCGTCTCATTCACAGAAAACCCTTATTCTAAGTCTGTCTCATCCAGGAGCGATCATAGGGAACGAATCTTCTCTAAGACCTCAACTCATCATCTGTTCTCCAAATCAACCGCCCTTGATTGCATTGGAATCACCACAGTGATCTCTTCCTTCTTCTAGATCCTCTTCTCTTGATTTCTTCTCTTTCTTTAAATATCCTCAGTTGAGAATTTTTGACATTTTTGTGGATCACCCATGTTCTAGGACGATTCAAGGGCTGACGCAAGAGTATATCGATAGTAAAATGCTGAGGTAGGTGTTTTGTGCCTTTCAGTAGTTAGTCTTTGTATATTATGTGAAAAATTTTGAAATACCCAAGAATGGGGTATTACGTGTTTAGAGATTCTAACCCTGTTAATTCCTGTTATGCCTTGTGTGCCTGATTAGAGGTTGTTTGATTGTGAATAGGGTTACTTTCCATGATATGGATGTGTTGCCTATGCTTGTTTTGATATTAACTATTGGTCTAGCTTTTCCTGTTAGGCTGCTTGTCTTCCATGCCTTGTGTTGTTAGGATGGAGTGATTTTATCTAATACTATTGTATTCTTGTAGCTATTTAGCCAAGTAGTTTTTAAGGTTTACTTTGGCTGTTGAACATCGTTGTGCACAATTGACTTACACAGGGCTATGGGAACCTGGTGTAGTTAGACCATAGGGGAAATGGATGCTGAGGGATTTCCCAAAGTGTCTGTTTAATTTTTATATTGCAAGACCATAGGGGGTATGGACATGAGTGCTCCCTTAGAGTGTCTATAGTTCCTTGTTTTGAGACCATAAGTAGAATTAGATGTTGAGTAATTCCCTAAAGTGTCTATAGTTTACCGATAAAAGACCATAGGGGGGATTGACGGTGAGTGCTTCCTCAGAGAGTCTTTGTTAAAACTAAACCAGAGGGGTTAGACTGTGAGTACTTCCCAGAGGGTTGCTTGTGTTTGATTTGGTTAAACCATAGGGGTTAGGTTGTGAGTACTACCCAGAGGGTTACTTAATTTTTTGATTAGCTGCTTACTTGTTATATGTAAATGAATGCAATTGAAACTATAGTATTGTTTACTTTTGAGTAATTCCTTGTTTACTGCTTCATTTTGCTTATTGCCTGACATATATATTCACCGACTGTTAGGCACAGATTTTTGGGTGGTTGCCAACTGGGATTCATCTCACACCCTATTTAGATCATGCTTTTGGGCCCAAATAGATTATATTGTTGTAGGTTTAGATAAGGGAAATCACCCTTCTACATCAAGTACTTGACTGTTGTGGATCTGGAGAGCATGGGACCAAGCTAAGGCTTACGGTGATGCTGGAGTTTATTTGTTTTCTTATTCTTTGGTTTAGTACTATATTCTAGCATTTTGATTTGTTTGGATACTTTCCTAGACATATGTTGATGCACCCGATTTGTGTAAACATTTCCACATAATTTATTGAATATAAGAACAAGTTTTCAAAAAAAATACCTACTAATTAGTGGATAAATACTTTGATTTTGGTGATCTTTTTCCATTTTCAGGTGATTTCTGGAGAAACACACAAAACGGGGGAAAACTGAGCAAAATTTCCAACTATATGGTGTGTGCATATATACACGCAATGTACATTTAGACTCAGACACGGATTGGATAAGACAAGTACATGCCCAAGTTACCAGAAGCATGTACATGCCGTGTAGAGAATATAAATCTCATGTATAGTCCTCTAGAAGTGGTTGGTGGCTGAGAAGAAGTCTACACACCCATGTGGTCGGCTGACCTTTACACACTGTGTACATCATCTATACGTTGTGTCTCCACTTCTAGAAGCGGTTGGTGGCTGATAAAAAAATTACACGTCGTGCATGGTGGCGCTACACATCGTGCATCTCCACCTACCGGGTGGCGCCATGTTTCAAGTCAAATATGGCGTGTTAGGCTACCCACTAGAGGAGAAAAATATGACAAAAGTGCATTTACAAGACTACAAGGCGTGTACTTTTATTTTCTATAAATAGAGGCCTTGGCCTCCAGTTCAAGGAGAGGAGTGAAGATCCTAAGGAAAGAGGTTTTTCCACCCTTCTATCCTACTGTTGTGCTACCATCATTCCACTACTCCGACATTCCACCATTCTACCATAGAACTCATATCTCCTCAAAGTTTCTGTGATGACCACATCCGGTATCGAGGGTTCTTTTTTAATCTTTTCTACTATGTGTAACTAAACATCCAGTGTGTTGGGGCTATGGGTGATGAAAGAGTTGTAATTTGAATTAATTTTTAGGATTATGTTTGTTCTATTTATCCCTTCTTATTCTTATTCAAATAATTTTTTTATCACTAAAAATTCTGAGCCAGAACAAGGACAGAACTTTCAGGGACTCAAAATAATAATTACGATGAATAATTTCATGATCATTGAAAGTATTCACCAAATAAAAAATAGAATAATCTAAATAAAGAACTGTGAAACATTGACTACTGAACCAAGGATTCAGTTTCCTCAGCTCTATACATAAGTTTACCAGACCAAGTAAACCTTGTTACAATTTAAACCTAGAGTGTTGGGTTATCATGAACAACACAACCTCATAAGCAATTTGATTTAATAAACAACCTTTTAAAAATTAACTACCCCGGCACATTTCCCTTCATATTTACATCAAAACCAAATTTACTTGTTTTTCTATATCCTTAAAGTATTTTGTTATGAAATTAAAATCCAATCACTTCTCCATCAAAACATTAAAAATAGACTCTAAATTCAGTACACTTCACTATGTCAAGTAAAAAATAGATAAGCAAGACAAAAATAACTTATTTTCCCTATAGATCGACCCCTTACTGGTACTATAATCGTTAGGGTAAAAAATTTGGGACACCAATAACATACCTTTGGTGAAATGACTACCAAATTTTGGTATCGTTGTCGAGGACTAAAAAGTTAAATTTTTCTTTGTTTTAATTAAGTTTGTATGAAATTTTAGTGGAAATAAAAATCATAAATTCCCAAAAATATCTTGTCTAATATCATTTATGTTTATCTTTATTCTTCCACATTTATGCTTGGTTTGTTTAGTATTGTGAAGATTCATAGGTGTATGAGCGGCTACCTCACTCGTTCCAAGAACGTGAAGTCATCAGATTTTCTCCCAATTGACCCAGAGATTGAACAGATGCTTTTGAGGCGACGAAGAGCACTCATGGATGAGAAAAACCAAAACAATACCATGGCATGAAACAAAGAAGGAGATCCAGTTGTTGTCCAAGGAGCTGGACAGCTGTTTGGTCCAGATGGCAACCAGAACTAGCAAGCTCCACTTGCTCCAGGGTATGGCCTGCAGCTACTCCAACAGTTCCAACCAGAGCAGATGGAATTTTTACAGCCAGGTCAGGGGTCGTACTTCACCCCACAGGAAGAGTAATACATGCCGCCTCAACTCCCTTAGCAGCCACCTCCACGTCGTACTCTCATGGAGTACGGCCTGCCGTCTATTCACGGATCTGACACGAGCATCGTTCATCCACTAGTGTAGGCCCAACACTTTGAGATCAAGCCTGATATTATGCAGCTAATCCAAAACATCGTTCAGTTCGATGGCTTGTCCAGTGAGGACCCTAATGCCCATCTCTCCAATTTTCTGAAGATCTGCGTCACTTTTTGCTACCAAGGGGTGTCTGAGGATTCCATTCGTCTTCACCTCTTCCCCTTCTCTCTAAGTGATAAGGTGAAAGACTGGATTAAAGGGTTGTCACAGCGATTTATCCTCACCTAGGAGGAGCTATCCCAGATGTTCCTGTCAAAATACTTCCCACCCTCGAATACGGTGACTCTGAGGAATGGCATACACAACTTCCAGCAGCACGAATCGGAGTCATTGTATGAGTCATGGGAGAATTTCAAGGAGATGTTGCGCAAATTCCCACACCACGGACTCCCACTTTGGATGCAGTTCTAGACCTTCTATAGAGGACTGACAACGAATACAATGTCCATGGTGGATGCTACTACTAGAGGTATAGTTATGAGGAAGTCCCCAAAGATATTTTCGAACTACTGGAAGACATGTATACCAATAGCTTCCAGTGAAATTCTGAGCAGGGCACACAAAAATGAGGTATGCACAACATCGATGCTACTACTATGCTTGTAGCCCAGTTGGACGTTGTGTCCAAAAAGATCGATGCATTGAATATGAAGGGCACGTACTAAGTACATGTGGAAAACCATCTGACGTGCAGCGAATGTGGTGATAACCACATCATGGGAGAATGCCTGAGACCTACAGTTGGCCCTTCGATGAGCAAGGTGAACAATGTTGCTCAAAACCAAGGGCCAAATCAGTACCAGCAATACCAAAACCTGGCATGGCGTGATCAACAGAACACAGGCTGGGGCCAACAATAGTAGAATCCTCCACCCCATCGGTCGCCCAGCTACAGTCATCCTACTTATCAGAACAAGTACCCAAGGCAACAGCATCCCCAGCAGGGCTCTTATTGGTAGAAAGGGTATCAAAACCCTCACCTACAGCAGCCGTAATAGCCACCGCCTCCACCAGCTGCACAACCACCTCAGTAGGAGAACACCTCAAGGTTAGAGGATTTCATGAACAAGTTTATATCTACTATTGAGAGCAGATTCTAGAATCAGGAGGCTTCAATTAGAGGCCAGGTGTAACACCCCAAGCTTCCACGGTACGTTTCTCTTTGAATAATACAGTAGCGTGTGTTGTACGCAACTTTGAGCTCTAACACACACCACAACCAATCAAACTAGTCGTTATGAATAGTAATACCCACTTTTTGAAATTTAATAAATTTTATATTTCAAAATGGACTTCATTTTTGGATTCGTAATATTGAAATTATCTTAGGGTGAATTTTTGGTACTTTTCTGATAACTTTCATATTTTGATGAATAGTGAAAATTACTAAATTTTAATTAAAAACAACTTTTTTAATCAAAATAATTAATAGAAATAAATTATGAATTTGAGTGATTTAAAAGTATAATTAGATTATATTTTTACCATTTAATCCAATGTTTTTCATTGGACATAATTTCACATTTAAACTAGACATAAACAAATGTAAATCTTTTGATAGTTATTATTTCTTAAAAACACGCTTTTTGTTTTGACAATGGGAATTAGTTTTAAATTAATTTCTTCCACTTCTATGTTTTGAATTTAGAAAAATGGATTCCATATTTAGAATCAGGAGGTCCAAATTGTATAAATAGGTAACTTTTATTTTTATACATTTTGAATAATTACTTTAGTAGATATTTTATTTACCATGGTTAAAGGGTAAATCCGGTAAATAAGGGTAAAAATAATATTATAATAATATTAAATTACCCTAAAATGTGTCCTAACCCTATTTAATGATACATTTCCGAACATGGGAATCTTTGGGTTGATTTTGGGACCCCATGGAGCCACTTTTAAGTGATAATGACACTTTATATTAATTAAGTTAAAGTAAATACAAAAATGACATAAGCATATATCTTTTAGCAAAAAAACTTTTACATAGGGTTATATATGTTATATTTTAGACTATAAATATTCATTAGAAAGATAAAAATATTTCATATATAATGGAATTTTATATATAATTTTTATACTTTGAATAATTAAATTTATTTATGACACAATAATGATGCAGTATTTTATTTATTAATGAAAGAATCAAATAATTGGTATTATAAATGTTAAAATAAATATAATTTGAAAGTTTTGATGACATAAAAAAATTTTATTGGTTAATATTACATGTTGGGATTACTTAAATTAATTTATTTATAATTAATAAATTTTTGAAGACTTTAAAAAAAATCAATTATTAAATAGTGTCAAAATTGACATAAAGGAGTTTTTAAAACAAATATTATTTTATTAATTGATATTCTATTTTTAAAAATCTAAGGTTTGGCCAAAGGACTTATATAATGATAGTTATATAATTAATTGGACACTTGGTGGTCTCTTGGAAGTATATAGTAAGTTTATTAACTATATAATATAAAAATACAAAGAGACATAGTAAATGTCAAACTATTTAACTAAGAGTAAAATCAAAAAGATAAAGTTAATATAGTGACCCAAACCTGTCTAAAACCTATTGTTTGAGTGGATTTCTACCTATCCCCACCTTAACCTTTAAATAATCCACTTTTGAGCCATTATAAACCGAATATGAATTTATTATAAAATAATATTTCTAGCTTTTCAAAGGTACCCATCACCCCTCTTATAAAAGGGCACCCCACCTTCTCTATAATTCACACCTTAAAAGCCTTTTGGCTCGGCCAAAACCTCCCCAAATATTCTCTTAACTTTCCAAAATTCAACCTAGGGGCCTTATTTTGATCATAAAGCCAACCTAAGGATCCCTTTTGATCAAATCAAAAGGAAGAATCCAAAGAAGAGGTAATGATTTCACCACCCTCTTTCAAGTTACTTTCTTCTTCCACTTATTCTTTATTTGTTATTACCATTATAAAATAATAACTCTAGTATCTTCTATATACTATGATGTTATTATAAATATGGTACAACCATATTCAGTATTCTATCCATCCTTTGAATGACATGTCACCATACGTGCGTACGTACAGCTTACCGTCTCCACGTCGCGGTGTAATTGTTATTCAAAACATTATTATTTTGATGGGTATGATAATGATGTGTAATTGATTTAAATAATTAATATAACATGATAATGATTCTGTATATATGATATACCATCCAATTATATATTATTTTAATATCAAAAGAATGATATTGTCGCTTGTGTGTACGTACGGACTATCGTCTCCACGAATGCGATGAGCTTAATTCCCCATCATAACCATTCAAGTATAATTCTCATTTGATGATTAAAAATAATGTTTAAGGACTTGATATCATTATGTACATGAATAAGATACAACATATTCATAACAAACATGGTTTATTTAACAAAACATATAAAAAAACGAGTAAGTTAACACCCGAAACGACGATAATACTAAGATATTATTAACAAAGCAATGTTAAAAGATCATATATGATATCATATGTATATGATTCTTGTATAATTTAATAATAATTATTTCACCATTATACAAGAGTTTAACCTACCCTCGACCAAGTAAAAGTACAAGTTAAGGGTTTATTTCACAATCTCTTCATTATTCGAGGTTGTTTATACGTAATTATCTATTGGGACCTCTTTATCATCCACATCCATGCTTCTTAAAAATGTATTTCAAATCATTCTTAATATTTTATAGACTATGTTTTTAAGTTATTTATACCCTTGTTTGACCTTTTATAAGATGTTTATAAATTAATCTTTCCATCGTTTTCTAAAAAGGTCCTTTTTAACCTTTTCGACAAAATTAAGGTAAGAATGTCTTTTTTTAACTTATACGGTGGGTGATGCTATTTTCAACCATTATAAAACCATTGAAGCTTCCTTTACAATCTTATAAGAATATTTTCAAAGTAAATGTTTTCTTTTATAATTATGTGACTTTTAAATGATTTCAAAAAATGAGATATTTCTCTCATATAGTTTTGATTTCATCTATGTCAACATCCTTTGATGGATTTTAAGCTTATTTGAAGTTGATTTATTATGATACAAAACTTCCATATTGTATTGAAGGTTTTTTTATATGATTGACTGTGGATGTGTTATTTTTATACCATTCGTGGTTTATGGAGAAATTATTGACATTTAGTATGCTAGTTTTAATACGAATGTTTATGTTATGTTTAAACCTGTTCATATGAGGAATGCATTGGACTTAGTAAGTGATGGGTGGAGCCCGCTATAGCTCCTCGATGCATCGATAGGTCTCATGAGAGAAACTAGTGTCTTGGCACAAGGCCTTGACAAAATCTTATTTTTAGTCTTCGCACAAGGCCTTGGCTATGTGGTTATGATATTCTGGCATTATAGATTCCATCATTATGAAAGTGGTTATTGATATTTCATGTGTTTATTAGATTAGTAGAATATCCATATGAATAATTAAATGTCATTATTTCATTTTATTTCTTCCATATTATGCTGAAGTTCAAGTTTAAAAGGCTTTTGTTTTAGTTATACATTGCCTTAAATGTTTATGCTTATTTATGAAAGTTTATGATATATTGTTATCCTTACTGGGAATCTGAGATCACCCCTTTATATATTTTATTTTTCCCAGGATGTGAAGAAGTATTTTATGAATGACCTGCAGGGATAGTATGAGGGGATATGAATGTGGTCTATAGAGACAAGATGTTGTTTTAATTTTTCATTTTATGATGTAATGTAAACTTTATGAATGTATCTAGTGATTCCAAGGATACTAAACTAATCGGTCTTTTGAGACTTTATCTTTTTTGATCATGCCAATGTTATGTAATAAGGCACCGACTCTGGGTAACTGAGGTTGGGGCGTTATAGTTGGTATCAGAGGAAGTTTCGTACAAACATTGGAAGATAGATTTAGATAGACCTAATATAGACTTTGAGGATTAGTATAGAATAACTTCCTAGAATTTTGGTATTGTAGAGATTTTGTGAGTTTTCCGAGCAATACATCCATGTTTGGATACGAGCAGGTAGAGGCGGCTCTAGCACAGATGTACCTAGGGGTAAAACCCGAAAACACCGCTTTGAGCTAGACTCGAATGGGAACTAGTGCATAACAACGGGCCTTGCTGCACTCTTGGTTACGACACTCCCAGGGGATATGCTTAGGATAATTCTCATTTCCTTTACAAACCATTATGAAGGGTTTATGAGTATATACTTCCTCAAATAAAACATTTTTTATGATTATGGATTATATCCATAAACTATTCAATTTATGTTAAGTGTTTTACTGGTTTGGATTTATTTATTATGATTCATAAACTAATCTTGTGTATGCCATTGTTTAGAAATAGCGCCTAGTAGAAGAAATGGAAACCGTATAAATGAACACAGTCCATGCAGGGATTTCCCTCCTACTCAAGATAATTATAGTGTAGCTGGTGATGCAACTGGTGCTGATCAGCTAATCACCATACTGGGACAACTCACTCAGGTTATGAATAATAACCTTACCCGTGTGGAGCACCTAGATCCACAGCATGGAGGATCAATGTTAGATCGCATCATGATGAAACAACCACCAACATTCAATGGGAGTACAAATCCATTAGTATTTGAGAAATGGATAAATTCCTTAGAGAAAATATTCGATGCCTTTGGGAGTAGTGAAAGGGAAAAAGTTACCATGACAGTTTACCGCCTCACTGGAGATGTGGACTAATGGTGGTCATTGATTCAATACACAAAGGAGGATGATGAAGTATCAAATATGGAATGGAGGGAGTTCAAAGAGATTTTATTATAAAAATACTTTCCTCGTGACCATTGAGCAGATATGGAAAGGAAATTTATGAGTCTAAGGCAAAAGGAGGATGAGAATGTCGCAAAGTATGAGGCAAACTTTACAAGGTTAGTGAGGCATGTAGCAGATTATATATGTAACCCAAGGAGTAATATTGATTGTTTCCTTGATGGGTTCAAACCATTTCTCTGCCAAGAATTAGTCTCACAATCCTTCTCATTGTAAGAAGATATTGTCTCATGTTCTATCAAGACAGAAAAGAAATTCTCTAAGTCTTATGACTTTAAAGCAAAGAAAGAGAAGAAGAGATCTTCATATCACTCTAGGAATGGAAATAAGAGGAAAAAGGGGAAAGTTGAATATCCATCCTGCAGTAAATGTGTGTAGAAACACCCTGGTACTTGCTTGAAGGGAATGGGAGTCTATTACATGTGTGGTGAAAAATTCCACCAAGATCATGATTGTAAGGGAAAGAAAGAAGCTACCGATGTTCAATGCTACAATTGTAGGGAGATGGGACATTATGCAAATGAATTTCCTAAGCATCAGGGGAACTTACCTTAGAAAAGGCCAAGGGATCAAGGCCAAGCTTATGCTATCACTACTTCTGAGGTAGAAGCTCTGAAAGACGTGGTGGAAGGTAATTTAATGGTTTCCTCAAGTTTAGCCAATTCCTTATTTGATTTTGGATCATCGAATTATTTCATATCATCCCAGTTTTCTAAGAAAATTAGATATTTCCAATTTGATTTAACAAGGGAGTTTTCAGTTAAAACTCTTAAGGGAATTATCATCACAACAAAGTTTTGTGAATCAATCCCCATTAGAGCATATAAATGTTCTTTATCTATTGATCTCATTGCCATACCCATGATTGAGTTTGATATAATCCTCGATATGGATTGGCTTTCAGACTATGATGTGAATATTTATTGTAAGAATAAGGAGGTTACGATTTTTGATGATGATGATAAAGTACACCTTATCTTTAGAGCAGAATCGTCACCACCTAATTCTTATCTAGATCCACCCCTAGTAGCTCAACTAAATTCAATTATTGGGGAGGAAGATAATGAAATGATTATGGGTGAGTAAATGAATGTTCAAATAGAGGATGTACCTATTGTGAGAGAATATGTTGATGTTTTTCCAGAGGATTTACCTGGATATCCTCCAGAACGAGAAATTGAGTTTTCCATTGATTTAATTCCTGGATCAAGGCCCATATCGAAGACCCCTTATAGAATGGAAACTGTGGAATTAGTGGAACTAAAGAAACAACTAGATAAATTGAGTAATAAGGGATTTATTCGACCTAGTGTTTCTCCATGGGGAGCCCTAGCCCTTTTTTTAAGAAGAAAGATGGATCTATGAGTTTATGTATCGACTATAGGGAAATCAATGCTATAACAATAAAGAACAAGTATCCCCTACCTCGCATTGATGATTTATTTGACCAACTGCATGGATCTCAATACTTTTCAAAGATTGAACTTTGATCTGGATATAATCAGTTGTGTGTGAATAAGAAAGACATTCTGAAAACAGCATTTCGAACCAGGAACGGGCATTACGAGTTTACAGTAATGCCTTTTTGGATGACTAATGCACCCTTTGTTTTCATGGATCTAACGAATAGAGTTTTCAAGAAATATCTTAATGACTTTTTAGTGGTATTTATTGATGATATCTTGGTATACTCCAAAATCTATGAAGATCATGAAAATCACTTGCACATTATCCTGAAGACTCTTAGAAGACATGAATTATATGGGAAGTTTAGAAAGTGTGAATTATGGCTTCAAGAGATTTCTTTTCTTGGCCATATTGTCTCTAAGGATGGAATATATGTTGATCCTTCTAAGACCAAGGCAATCCAAGAATGTCCAGCACCAACGAGTATAACTGAGGTACATAGTTTTATTGGTTTAGCATGTTATTATCGACGTTTCGTCCAGAATTTTTCCCGATTGGCTAACCCATTAACGAAGCTCACATGTAAAGGGGTTAAATTTGTTTGGACAAAAGAGTGTGAAGAATGTTTTGAAGAACTGAAGAGAAGATTATTCAATGATCCTATATTGACTCTACCATTGGGGAATTATGGGTTTGTTATTTATAGTGATGCATCGAAGAAAGGACTTGGTTGTGTTTTTATGCAGAATGATAGGGTTATTGCCTATGCATCACGACAACTGAAAATTCATGAGAAAAACTATCATACTCATGATCTTGAGTTAACATCTATATTCTTTACTTTTGAATATTTGGAGACACTATCTCTATGGTGAAAAATGTGATATTTATACTGATCACAAGAGTTTGAAGTATATTTTCTCACAAAAAGAACTCAACATGAGGCAAAGGAGATGGCTTGAACTACTCAAGGATTATGATTTCACAATACACTACCACCCGGGGAAGGTAAATAATGTGGTAGATGATTTGAGAAGAAAGGATCATGGAGTTTTGAATAAGATGAGAATTTAAAGGGATCCTATTTTCATGGATCTAGTGAAGATGGACATGGGAATAACCATGGAAGGTGAAACATCAATTATTTTTCAAATGGTTGCCAAACCATCTTTACTAGAAAGGATTTATAGTTCTCATACCAATGATGAAGAGTTTCAAAAGAAGACTAAAGTTGTGAATGATGGGAGATTGAATGACTTTGTGTATAAAGAAGGAATTTTGAAATTTGGGAAGAGACTTTGTATTCCCAATATACCTGATCTAAAAAGGTAATTGTTGGATGATTATCATAGTTCCAATTTCTCTATACACCCTGGGAGTACCAAAATGTATAGAGATTTGAAGGAACATTTTTGGTGGGACAACATGAAGAGGGAAATGGATGATTTTGTGTCAAGATATATGGTTTGTCAACAAGTGAAAGCTGGAAGGCAACAGCCTGGAAAAGTCATGAAACCCCTCCCCATACCAGAGTGAAAATGGGATAATATTACGATGTAATTTGTCATGGGACTACCAAAGACTCCTAGAAGGAACGATGCAATATGGTTCATTGTTGATCGTCTTACCAAGTCAGCACATTTTCTTGCTATAAGAGAAGATCTACCACTTGAACGTCTAGCAAGACTATATATTAATGAAGTTGTGAGACCTCATGGAGTACCCATATCAATTGTTTCCGATCGTGATCCTCATTTTACTTCAAGATTCTGGAAAAGTCTTCAGAAATCCCTAGATACTGAACTTCATTTGAGCACTGCCTACCACCCCCAAACTGATGGACAATCATAACGGACTATTCAAACCTTAGAAGACATGTTGATATCTTTCTCACTTGACTTTTAGGGTATGTGGGATAAATATTTACCTCTGGTGGAATTTTATTATAACAATATCTTCCATTCAAGTATTCGGACGGCACCATATGAAGCGTTATACAGAAAAAGATGTCGCACGCCAACCTATTGGGATGATGTTGGTGAAAGAAAACTTATAGGCCCAGAACTTTTTTAGGAAACAATGGAAAAGGTGAAGGTAATCCAAACCCACATCAAAGCAGCTCAATGTAGACAGAAGAGCTATGTCGATAACCGAAGGAAGTATTTGGAATTTCAGGTAGGAGATCAGGTTTTCTTGAAGGTATCTCCATGGAAGGGTGTTATACATTTCGGTAATAAGGTAAAATTGATTCCCAGGTACATAGGACCTTTCGAAATTCTAGAACGAATTGGGGTTGTAGCTTATCATTTGGCAATGCCTCCAAATCTATCCCAAGTTCACGATGTGTTCCACGTATCACTATTGAGAAAATACTTGCCTAACCTAATGCATGTACTCACCTATGAGGAATTAGAACTGAAACCCGATCTGTATTATTTTGAAGAGCATGTCAAGATTCTAGATACGAGAGAACAAGTTCTGAGAAACCAAACGAATCATCTGTTAAAAGTTCTATGGAGAAACCATAAGATGGAAGAGGCAATATGGGAACCTGAGGAACTTATGATGAAGAACCACCCGAGCCTTTTCATGTGGTAGTATTCTAGAAATTTCGAGGATGAAATTATTTGAATGAGGGGAGAATGTAACACCCCAAGCTTCCACGGTACGCTTCTCTTTGAATAATACAGTAGCGTGTGTTGTACGCAAATTCGAGTTCTAACACACACCACAACCAATCAAACTAGCCGTTATGAACAGTTTTACCCACTATTTGAAATTTTATAAATTTTATATTTCAAAATGGACTTTATTTTTGTATTCGGAATATCAAAATTAGCTTAGGGTTAATTTTTGGTACTTTTTTGATAACTTTCATATTTTGATGAATAGTGAAAATTACTAAACTTTAATTAAAAACAACTTTTTTAATTGAAATAATTAATAGTGATAGATTATTAATTTGAGTGATTTTAAAGTATAATTAGATTATATATTTACCATTTAATCCAATTTTGGTCATTGGAAATAATTTTACATTTAAAATAGACATAAACAAATATCAATCTTTTGATAGTTATTATTTCTTAAAAACACGCTTTTTGTTTTGACAACAGGAATTAATTTTAAATTAATTTCTTCCACTTCTGTGTTTTTAATTTAGAGAAATGGATTCCATATTTAGAATTAGGAGGTCCAAATTTTGTAAATATTTAACTTTTATTTTTAGTCATTTTGAATAATTACTTCGGTAAATATTTTATTTACCATGGTTAAAGGGTAAATCCGGTAAATAAGTGTAAAAAATAATATTATAATAATATTAAATAACCCTAAAACGTGTCCTAACCCTATTGGATGATACATTTCCGACCATGGTCATCTTTGGGTCGATTTTGGGACCTCATGGAGCCACTTGTAAGTGATAATGACACTTTATATTAATTAAGTTAAAGTAAATACAAAAATGACATAAGCATATATCTTTTAGCAAAACAACTTTTACATAGGGTTATATATGTTATATTTTCGACTATAAATATTAATTATAAAGATAAAAATATTTCCTACATAATGGTATTTTATTTATAATTTTCATACATTGAATAATTAAATTTATTTTTGACACAATAATGAAGCAGTATTTTCTTTATTAATGGAAGAATCAAATAATTGGTATTATAAATGTTAAAATAAATATAATTTGAAAGTTTTTATGACATCCACAAATTTTATTGGTCAATATGACATGTTAGGATTAATTAAATTAATTTTTTTCTAATTAATAAAGTTTTTAAGACTTTAACAAAAATCAATTATTAAATAGTGTCAAAATTGATATAAAAGAGTTTTTAAAAAAATATTATATTATTAATTGATATTCTATTCCTAAAAATCTATGATTTGTAAAAAGGACTTATATAATGATAGGTGTATCATTAATGGGCCACGTGTGGGTCTCTTGGAAGTATATAGTAATTTTATTAACTATATAATATAAAAATACAAAGAAACAATGTCAAACTATTTAACTAAGAGTTAAATCAAAAAGATAAAGTTAATATAGTGACCCAAACCTGTCTAAAACCTATTGGTTGAGTGTTTTTAGACTCATCCCCACCTTAACCTTTAAATAATCTCATTTGGAGCCATTATAAACCGAATATGAATTTATTATAAAATAATATTTCTAGCTTTTCCAAAGGTTCCCCTCACCCCTCTTATAAAAGGGCACTCCCCCTTCTCTCTAATTCACACCTTCAAAGCCTTTTGGCTCGACCAACCCCTTCCCAAATATTCTCTCAACTTATTTCACTTCAACCTAGAGGCCTTAGTTTGATCATAAATCCAACCTAAGTATCACTTTTGATCAAATCAAAAGGAAGAACCCGAAGAAGAGGTAATGATTTCACCACCCTCTTTCAAGTTCCTTTCTTCTTCCACTTCTTCATTATTTGTTATTCCCATTATAAAATAATAACTACATTATATTATATATACTGTGATGTTATTATAAATATGGTACAACCATATTCATTATTCTATCTGTAACGACCCGGAATTTTGAATAAATCTTGTTTCTTAATTTTGTGTGTTGTTTTATTTTATTTTTATACTCAACAAAAATGTTTCATTTGATAACATGAGTATAATTAAAATGAGACTATTGGGTTTTGACTGTTATATGACCATTGGTCAATATGACCGCTGTAAACTAAACGTTTCGATTATTTTCTCTAAATACAAGTAATCTTGGTTAATTAATTTAGAAAGAAGATTTGATGGCCTCACCCAGTAGTCTTGGACCGATCGAAGCCCATCTAACAGAACTTGGGAAGGAGGTAGCACCACTGGGCTTTGTTCTGGACCAAACCCAAGCTGAACTTCATCGTATGAAGCTAGAACGGGATCGCCTTCGCGAGAAGTTCAAACTGTTAGAAATTACTACTCGTGTGATGTTGGTCGAGCCTCCCTCAGATTCTCTCACCTTAGCACACCTCACACTTAGGTCATATGCTGGTGTGATAAGGGGCTATGTAAGGAGACCGTAACTGCCTTGTGTAATCCTTTTTTTAAATAAAAATTTTGATTTCTTCTTATGATGAAGTTTATGAATTTTCAAATGTCCGGATAAACATAGTATGCATAATTTTGATGAATTTTAGAAAAAATATATTTTAAAAATGTTTAGGTAAACCTTAAATAATTAAAAATGTGTAATGATTTTCAAAAAATGATCTTCTACAATTATGTTCAGTACAAAATTTAGAGTCTAATAAGATCAACTTAATTTTTGATGAATAGTAAATTATGAATAGTGATTTTATGCTTAGGATTAGTAATGTGACCAAATGGATTAGTAATCTCACTTAAAGAAAGTATTAAAATAATCTAGGCACTTTGATTATGTAATGTAATTCAATAAAATGGTTAAATAACGGTTTCATAAATTATTATTCAAGTATTAGTTTTTTCAGATGAATAGTGTTTTTTAATTAGAAATTTAATTAAAAATATTTAAAAAATTATTTTTATAAAATGGATTTCATTTTTGAAATCAGAGCATTGATATTTGGTTAAGGTGAAATTTTGGGATTATTCTGAGAAAGTTGAATTTTCGATGAATAGTGAAAATACAGTTTTTAAGTTGTGGGTGTTTAATGACATCATTAAATAATGTATTAAGTATTTAATCAATATTTTCGACTTATGAATAGTAATATAAGGTATGAGGTGTCCCAAGTGGCCAATATCATGGGCAAATACCACGGGCAAGCCCATGGTTTTGCCAAAACCACTAATGAGGTGTCTCTTGGCCATTAATGCCTTGTCCCCTCACTTTCCCTATAAATACCAAGCCATCCTATCATCCATTCGACTCCCCACTCTTCCCTAATGAAGTTATGGTCTCATTACCTCCCAAGGAGTCCTCCCAAGGTTCCCCCAAGCCCTCAAGGTCCCAACCTTTGAGTTTTAAGAGTTACGTTTTAAGGTAAGGGATCCGACCTCTCTCTTTCTTTTCAAGAAATCTCTTTTATGTAATTTCTTTTATGATACATGTTCTTATGTTAAATAATGTTATTTTATACTCCTCTTACTTACCTTTTCATTTTCATATAATGATAGATCCCCTCTTACTCTCATTATTTTGTTTTATAAAGTTTTAAGTGGCGTCGTTAGGCTGCCGAAATTTTTGTAACGGATTCTTTCTCCCTTCTCATTTTTCAAGATCTATTTTCATGTAAAGTATTTCAAGTTCCTTTTTATTATGTTGGGGTATGATCTCTAAATTTATAATACTTATCTTTTATTTTCATATGATGAGAGACCCCATTTTATCTCTTCAATTCAGTATTTTGAAGTTTTAAGTGGCGCTGTTAGGCTGCCGAATTTTTAAGTGGTTCTTTCACCTTTATCCTTTTTCAAAGTTATAATTCCATATCAAGTCTTGCAAGTTCCTTTTTATTATGTTGGGGTATGATCTCTAAATATATCATACTGATCTTTTATGATCATATGATGAGAGACCCTATTTGATCTCATCAATTCATTTTTTGTTGAAGTTTAAGTGGCGTTGTTAGGCTGCCGAATTTCTAAGGGGTTCTTTCACCCTTAACATTTTCGAGATCTACTTTCATGTCAAGTCTCTCAAGTTCATTTTTATTATTTTGGGGTATGATATCTATATATATCATACTGATCATTTCCGTTCATGTTATGAGAGGCCCCATTTGATCTCGTCAATCCATTTTTGGGAAGTTTTAAGTGACGTCGTTAGGCTGCCAAATTCTCATAAGAGAAATCTTATTTTTGTCTTCCTTTCATGTTCTTCATTTCATATGGTATATTTTCAAATTTCATTAACATTTTCTTAAATACCTTATATTATGCCCCTATACTGTTTTATGGTTCATTTATGAATGTTTGACCCATTTCCCCTCTCCTTTCAATGTTTTATAAAACCCTGTAACATAGTCGTTATGCTGCAGAATTTTCGTCTCAAATTGTCTCTCTATATTTCTCAAAATTATTTTATGTTATTAATTGAATACTAAAAGCTCTTATTTCTACAGGTGTATTCACAAATATATCAAAATTTTCTATTTTAAATTCTGGTATTTACATACATGAAACCCGCTTTCCCTTTTCTGTGGGTTTAAAGTGACATAAAGATCATGTCTTTAAATCAGTTTTTAAAATGTTATGATTATGAAATGAAACCCATTTATTTTATGCTATCTGGGTTGTTTATGAAATGATTGATGATGATATATGTGGCTCACATGATAATAAAGACATTTCAAGGGTGCGCCCAGACAGCGCTCCAATGCATTGGGTAAAGACTTAATCTCTAGAGATGACTTTTAGACTGATACCTTGGTGAATAACCTTGGTAATTTTTAATGACACCTTGGGGATGGAACTTGGTGAAACGAAATGATTGTCAATATTTAATGTTGTAGCCACATCTTCAAGTTATAAAAAAAAAATTATTATGATATTCCACATGATTCTTTCTCATGCCTTAAAGTTCTTTTTCATGACATAGTTGATGTATCTCAAGTTCACATGTTAAATGTTTCTCTTGTTTCCCTTACTGGGCCTTCTGCTCACCCTTTCTTTTGATGTATGTCCCCAGGTTATGAGATGCAGTAATGAACCTAGGATGAACATGAGTATAATCCTTTCAAGTGTTTAAGAAGAATGTTTTATGTTTTCATGTTTTAATTTCCTGGTTTCCAAGACACTAAACCTTAAAGATCCTCGGTTTTGTAAAATGTAATGAGAGTTTATGTGATAAAAAGGTTGGATTCTATAGTTGGTATCAAAGGATGGTTTAGTTATTTGTGGAAATTAGGATATGAAAACTCTAGGAAGAACCCTATAGAAAAGTTTAAATATAGGAAATCTTTCTGGTATTTTGGTGAGTATTGAGTAAGGGGTTGCCAAGAAAATACATCCCTGTGTGGATACGAGCAGGTAGAGGTGGCTCTGGCACAGATGTACATAGGGGTAAAACCCAAAAACACCGCTTTGAGCTAGACTCGAACGGGAACTGGTACACAACAACGGGCCTTGCTGCACTCTTGGTTACGACACTCCCGGGGGATATGCTTTGGTAAATTCATAAGCTTAGTATGAACCATTTTTAAAGGAACAAAGATAAAATAAAATAAATATTCACATAAGAATATATGATCATGGATAACCTAGATGGGAACCTAGGGGATCACAAGTTAGGGTATACTTTTCTTCTACAAATTATCCTTATATGCTTTCAGTTCCTTTTCATGATTATTGGCTAAGTACTTAAGCCCTTAATTATCCTTTATCTTCTTAGTTAATGGTGGTAAATGGAAGAACATGTCCCAACAACCAATGTTATAGGAAATGCGACGATTGTCGTATTAATATGACAGGGATGATTAGGGGATTAAAAGATGATTATTATTTTGGAAGACGTCCACTATTTTGGGGACCCTATATGATCGAGGTAAATGGATTACTATGGTATTTTCATTGAGGAGTAAGGTTGACTTATATTTTGAAGAATCGATGAATTTAAGGTGGACTTATAGTAATTTAGGTTACTTATGGGAATGATTAACCTATCTTGAGTAAAATATGTTTAGGTTAGCTACTTTTGTTATAAGATGTTAGGAGTGGTTGATGTTGTTTGGAGATGAACAATGAAGTTTATTTTGGAAGACTGTTATCAAATCCTTCTTGTATTTGGGTTTCAGTCTTAGTTTGGTTTATTTTGAGTAATTTTAAGGACCATTATTTATGGAATGGTCTATGATGAACTTTGGGTAGTACCATGGAACTTTGAAGATTTAAAAGTAGTTTCCATTCCTATGGGATTCTTTCTTTTTGAAGAGTTGTTTTACCTTAACCTTTCTATTTTTGGGATAATGTTTAAAGATAGAAGAAATAGATAGTTAATATTTTGTGGATTATGTGATTCTATAGAAGATGATTCTTGTGCTTTTTATGAGACCAAGTGTTTTTGAATTCTCATCATTTGGGGAAAAGATTAGTGTTGGTAGGGACTTATTAAAGGATGAAACTCTACTTGAAGGTAGGTATATTTTCTTATGTTTTTGTTCTATGTAGTAAATGAATTCTTCAAAATTATGAAAAGGAACGTAAAACAAAAATGTTTTTGTTTTACGTTTCCTACTAGGTAATCAAAGACCGTTTACACACATCGTAATTTTGGGATTTTATTATGGTTAAATTTCTCCTAATCATGTTTTCTATCACTCTCCCTTATAACGTGACCCTTGGTTTTTTCCTCCAAGTCCATGTTTTCCTACATGGGATCCTAGTATGGGTTAACTCGCGTGACCTTTGTACTTCCCTTTATTTCTTTTAAAGTAATAGTTTTACTGACTCCTTTTTCGATGTGGGGCTTTCAATAAAATTTCAAAACCCAATTTTAAAAATTGCGAGGACGCAATTTCTTAAGGGGGAAGATTGTAACGACCCGGAATTTTGAATAAATATTGTTTCCTAATTTTGTGTGTTGTTTTATTTTATTTTTATACTCAACAAAAATGTTTCATTTGATAACATGAGTATAATTAAAATGAGACCGTTGGGTTTTGACTGTTATATGACCATTGGTCAATATGACCGCTGTAAACTAAACGTTTCGATTATTTTCTCTAAATACAAGTAATCTTGGTTAATTAATATAGAAAGAAGATTCGATGGCCTCACCCAGTAGTCTTGGACCGATCGAAGCCCATCTAACAGAACTTGGGAAGGAGGTAGCACCACTGGGCTTTGCTCTGGACCAAACCCAAGCTGAACTTCATCGTATGAAGCTAGAACGGGATCGCCTTCACGAGAAGTTCAAACTGATAGAAATTACTACTCGTGCGATGTTGGTCGAGCCTCCCTCGGATTCTCTCACCTTAGCACACCTCACACTTAGGTCCTATGCTGGTGTGATAAGGGGCTATGTAAGGAGATCGTAACTGCCTTGTGTAATCCTTTGTTTTAAATAAAAAAATTTATTTCTTCTTATGATGAAGTTTATGAATTTTCAAATGTCCGGATAAACATAGTATGCATAATTTTGATGAATTTTAGAAAAAGGATATTTTAAAAATGTATAGGTAAACCTTAAATAATTAAAAATGTGTAATGATTTTCAAAAAATGATCTTCTATAATTATGTTCAGTACAAAATTTATAGTCTAATAAGATCAACTTAATTTTTGATGAATAGTAAATTATGAATAGTGATTTTATGCTTAGGATTAGTAATGTGACCAAATGGATTAGTAATCTCACTTAAAGAAAGTATTAAAATAAGCTAGGTACTTTGATTAAGTAATGTGATTTAATAAAATGGTTAAATAACGGTTTCATAAATTATTATTCAAGTATTAGTTTTTTCAGATGAATAGTGTTTTTTAATTAAAAATTTAATTAAAAATATTTAGAAAATTATTTTTATAAAATGGATTTCATTTTTGAAATCTGATCATCGATATTTGGTAAAGGTGAAATTTTGGGATTATTCTGAGAAAGTTGAATTTTTGATGAATAGTGAAAATAAAGTTTTTAAGTTATGGGTGTTTAATGACATCATTAAATGATGTATTAAGTATGTAATCAATATGATCGACTTATGAATAGTAATATAAGGTATGAGGTGTACCAAGTAGCCAATACCATGGGCAAATACCATGGTCAAGCCCATGGTTTTTTCCAAAACAACTAATGAGGTGTCCCTTGGCCATTAATTCCTTGTCCCCTCACTTTCCCTATAAATATCAAGCCATCCTCTCATCAATTCGACTCCCCACTCTTAACCAACGAATTTATGGTCTCATTAACTCCCAAGGAGTCCTCTCAAGGTGCCCCCAAGCCCTCAAGGTCCCAAACTTTGAGTTTTAAGAGTTACGTTTTAAGGTAAGGGATCCGACCTCTCTCTTTCTTTTCAAGAAATCTCTTTTATGTAATTTATTTTATGCTCCATGTTCTTATGTTAAAGAATGTTATTTTATACTCCTCTTACTTCCCTTTTCATTTTCATATAATGATATATCCCCTCTTACTCTCATTATTTTGTTTTATGAAGTTTTAAGTGGCGTCGTTAGGCTGCCGAAATTTTTGTAACGGGTTCTTTCTCCCTTCTCATTTTTCAAGATCTCTTTCATGTAAAGTATTTCAAGTACCTTTTTATTATGTTGGGGTATGATCTCTAAATTTATCATACTGATATTTTATGTTCATATGATGAGATACCCCATTTTATCTCTTCAATTCAGTATTTTGAAGTTTTAAGTGGCGTCGTTCGGCTGCCGAATTTTTAAGTGGTTCTTTCACCTTTCTCCTTTTTCAAAGTTCTAATTCCATGTCAAGTCTTGCAAGTTCCTTTTTATTATGTTGGGGTATGATCTCTAAATCTATCATACTGATCTTTTATGATCATATGATTAGAGACCCTATTTTATCTCATCAATTCATTTTTTGTTGAAATTTAAGTGGCACTGTTAGGCTGCCGAATTTCTAAGGGGTTCTTTCACCCTTCTCGTTTTCGAGATCTACTTTCATGTCAAGTCTCTCAAGTTCATTTTTATTATTTTGGGGTATGATATCTATATCTATCATACTGATCATTTCTATTAATGTTATGAGAGACCCCATTTGATCTCGTCAATCCATTTTTGGGAAGTTTTAAGTGACGCCGTTAGGCTGCCAAATTCTCATAAGAGAAATCTTATTTTTGTCTTCCTTTCATGTTCTTCATTTCATATGGTATATTTTCAAATTTCATTAACATATTCTTAAATCCCTTATATTTCTGCCCCTCTACTGTTTTATGGTTCATTTATGAATGTTTGACCCATTTCCCCTCTCCTTTCAATGTTTTCTAAAACCCTGTAACATAGCCGTTATGCTGCAGAATTTTCGTCTCAAATTGTCTCTCTCTTTTTCTAAAAATTATTTTATGTTATTAAGTGAATACTCAAAGATCTTATTTTTACAGGGGTATTCACATATATATCAAAATGTTCTATTTTAAATTCTGTTATTTACATACATGAAACCCACTTTCCCTTATCCGTGGGTTTAAAGTGACATAAAGATCATGTCTTTAAAGCAGTTTTTAAAATTTTATGATTGTGAAATGAAACCCATTTCTTTTATTCTATCTGGGTTGTTTATGAAATGATTGATGATGATATATGTGGCTCACATGATAATAAATACATGTCAAGGGTGCACCCAGATAGTGCTCCAATTCATTGGGTAAAGACTTAATCTCTAGGGATGACTTTTAGACTGATACCTTGGTGAATAACCTTGGTAATTTTTAATGACACCTTGGGGATGGACCTTGGTGAAATGAAATGATTGTCAATATTGAATGTTGTAGCCACATCTTCAAGTTATAAAAAATGTTATTTTTATTATTATATTCCACATGATTCTTTCTCATGCCTTAAAGTTCTTTTTCATGACATAGTTGATGTATCTCAAGTTCACATGTTAAATGTTTCTCTTTTTTCCCTTACTGGGCCTTCTGCTCACCCTTTCTTTTGATGTATGTCCCCAGGTTATGAGATGTAGTAATGAACCTAGGATGAACATGAGGATAATCCTTTCAAGTGTTTAAGAAGAATGTTTTATGTTTTCATGTTTTAAGTTCCTGGTTTCCAAGACACTAAAACTTAAAGATCCTCGGTTTTGTAAAATGTAATGAGAGTTTATGTGATAAAAAGGTGGGATGCTATACTATCCATCCTTTGAATGACATGTCACCATATGTGCGTACGTACGGATTACCGTCTCCACGTCGTGGTGTAATTTTTATTCAAAACATTATTATTTTGATGGGTATGATAATGATGTGTAATTGATGTAAATAATTAATATAACTTGATAATGATTCTGTATATATGATATACCATCCAATTATATGTTATTTTAATATCAAAAGTATGATATTGTCGCTCGTGCGTACGTACAGACTACCGTCTCCACGAATGCGATGAGATTCATTCCCCATCATATCCATTCAAGTATAATTATCATTTGATGATTAAAAATAATGTTTAAGGACTTGATATCATTCTTTATATGAATAAGATACAACCTATCCATAACAAACATGGATTATGTTACAAAACATATAAAAAACGAGTAAGTTAACACCTAAAACGATGATAATACTAAGATATTATTAACAAATCAATGTTAAAAGATCATATATGATATCATATGTATATGATTCTTGAATAATTTAATAACAATTATTTCACCATTATATAGGAGGTTAACCTACCCTCTACCAAGGAAAAGTACAAGGTAAGGGTTTATTTCACAATCTCTTCATTATCCAAGGTTTTTTATACGTAATTATCTACTGGGACCTCTTTATCATCCACATCCATGTTTCTTAAAAATGTATTTCAAATCATTCTTACTATTTTATAGAATATGGTTTAAAGTCATTTATACCCTTGTTTGACGTTTTATAAGATGTTTATAAAGGAATCTTTCCGTTCTTTTCCAAACAGTGTCCTTTTTAACCTTTTCAACAGAATTAAGGTAAGAATGTCTTTTTTTAACTTATACAGCGGGTGCGGCTATTTTCCACCGTTATAAAATCATTTAAGATTCTCTTAAAATCTTATAATAATATTTTAAAAGTAAATGTTTTCTTTTATAATTATGTGACTTTTAAATGATTTCAAAAAATGATATATTTCTCTCAAATAGTTTTGATTTCATCTATGTCAACATTCTTTGATGGATTTTAAGCTTATTTGAAGTTGATTTATTATGATACAAAACTTCCATATTGTATTGAAGGTTTTGTGATATGATTGACTATGGATGTGTTATTTTTATACCATTCATGGTTTATAGAGAAATTATTGACATTTTGTATTCTAGTTTTAATACGAATGTATATGTTATGTTTAAACATGTTCATATGAGGAATGCATTAGACTTAGTAAGTGACGAGTGGAGCCCGTTATAGCTCCTCGATGCATCGGTAGGTCTCATGAGACAAACTAGTGTCTTGGAACAAGGCCGTGACAAAATCTTATTTGAGGCTTGGCATAAGGCCTTGACTATGTGGTTATGATAGTCTGGCATTATGCATTCCATCATTATTAAAGTGGTTATTGATATTGCATGTGATTATTTGATTAGTAGAATATCCATGTCAATAAGTAAATTGAATTATTTCATTTTATTTCTGCCATATTATGTTGGAGTTCAAGTTTAAAAGGATTTTGTTTTAGTTATACATTTCCTTAAATGTTTATACTTATTTATGAAAGTTTCTGCTATGTTGTTATCCTTACTGGGAATCTGAGCTCACCCCTTTCTATGTTTTATTTTTCCCAGGATGTGAAGAAGTATTTTATGAATGACCTACAGGGATAGTATGAGGGGATATGAGTTTGGTATATGGAGACAAGATGTTGTTGTAGTTTTTCATTTTATGATGTAATGTAAACTTTATGAATGTATCTAGTGATTCCAAAGCTACTAAACTAATCGGTTTTTCAAGACTTGATCTTTGTGATCATGTCAATGTTATGTAATAATGCACCAACTCTGGGTAACTGGGGTCAGGGCGTTACACCTGGAGAACCAAATTGGCCATCTGGAAAACTAACTCTCAGGAAGGCAGCCCGGTACACTACCGGGTAACACTGAGAAGAATATGAGGGAGGATGCCCATGTCATCACACTACAAAGTGGAAGGGAGCTACAATAGAAGGAACCAGCACATCCAGGTGCACCTACACCCCCTGCTGATGAATAAGGTACAGTTAAAAATCCCTCCTCATTCAAGGGTCCACTGAAAGAGGATTCATAGAGTAAAGGAAAGAAGGGTGTCAAACCATTCAATCCTTCCTTACCCTTCCCAAAGAGGATAAAGAAGAGAAAGAAAGACCACCAGTTCAGCAAGTTTATAGAAGTATTCAGAAAGTTGCACATCAACATTACATTTGTAGAGGCACTAATGCAGATTCCCACGTATGTGAAATTCATGAAAGTGATCCTCTCCAACAAAAGAAAGATGGGGGATCTGGGCACCATTTCCCTAACTAAGGACTGATCAACATTCATACAACATTCAATTCCTCCCAAGCTTTAGGATCCATGTAGCTTCACTATCTCATGCACTATTGGACCATGTGAGTTTGGGAAGGCCCTCTACGAATTAGGGGCCAGCTTCAACCTCATGCCCCTCGGAGTTTTTAAGAATCTAGGGCTCAATGACCTGAATCCTACCCGATTATCCCCTCAACTTGCTGACTAATCCATCAAATATCTGAAGGGGATACTGGAGGACGTGCTGGTCAAGGTGGGCAGGCTAATCCTCCCCGCAGATTTCATCATCCTCGACATGGAGGAAGACCAGTAGGAACCACTCATTCTGGGAAGTCCTTTCCTAGAAACTGGGAAGGTACTGATCAACATACACCAGGGAGAGCCGATTTTCCGAGTAGGAGATGAAAGAGTCTCATACAATGTCCTCAAATCTGTCAACCATGCATCGTTGTCAGATAATGTGGGTTGTTATGTAGTGACCACTATGGATGATCACCTGAGCATAGAAGGGGGTGATCTGGTATGTTCTTTAACCTCATATGACATGGTTTTTCCAGACATTCCAGTTGATGAAGCACCAAAGGAACTGCAATTCCTAGAAGGCTAGAGCGGCCACTACTGGAAACGTGTTGTTATACCCGATATTCTGGAGTAGAAAAAGATGAAATCACTTGTACCTTCGATTATAAAGGTGCTTGAACTAGAACAGAAGCCTATTATGTCTTCTCTAAAGTATGGGTATTTGGGATACCATCAAAAATTTCTTTTCATGCTTATTGAAGCACTGTCACATGAGTAGGAGGATGCACTTCTACAGGTTTTGAAACAGTAGAAGCATGCTATTGGGTGGACAGTTACAGATTTTAAGGGCATCATCCCTACCATTTTCACCCACAAGGTGCTGCTCAAATAAGGTGTGAAGCAATCTCAGCAACCACAACGACACCTGAACCCCCCCCCCCCCCATGAAGGAAGTTATGAAGAAAGAGGTAATTAAGTTGTTGGATCCAGGCATCATTTATCCCATCTTAGATAGTCTATGGGTGAGTCCCCTGCAATTGGTACCCAAAAAGGGGGGTATCATTGTTATTTCAAATGACAATAATGAGATCATCCCCACACACACTATCACTGGTTGGAGAGTCTGTGTGGACTATAAGAAGCTGAATGACACCACGATGAAATATTATTTCCCCCTACCCTTCATGGATCAAATTCTAGAGAGACTAGTAGGATACAACTTTTACTGCTTCCTAGATGGATATTCTGGCTACAATCATATTTCCAATGCTCCATAGGATCAAGAGAAGAGCACATTTACTTTCCCCTATGGTACTTTTGCTTATTGAAGGATGTCCTTTAGCATGTGCAACGCTCCTGCCACCTTCCAACGATGCATTCTGGCTATCTTCCATGACATGGCGGAACATATCCTGGAGGTATTCATGGATTATTTTTCCATTTACGGAAAATCATTCACCACTTTCTTGCGGAACCTAGAGCTGGTTCTGGAAAGATTTGAGAACACTAAACTGGTTTTGAACTGGAAAGAGTGTCATTTCATGGTGAAAAGAGGCATCATACTTGGCCATATAATCTCAACAAAATGGATAGAGGTGGAACCGGCAAAGATAGAATTCATTTCACGACTTCCAATTCCGACTTCCATCAGAGCCATCCGCAGCTTCCTGGGGCATGCAGGTTTCTACTGGCGATTTGCCCATGACTTCTCGAAGATAGCTCATCCCCTCACCAACCTTCTGACCAAGGATTTTGTTTTTGAGTTTGATGAGCCATGCACCAAAACTTTTGAGCACCTGAATAAGCACCTGGTTGAAGCTATAGGGATGATTTCTCCCAACTGGGAGGAACAATTTGAAGTGATGTGTGATGCCAGTGACTATGCAGTGGGAGCAATTTTGGGCCAGTGGCTTGACCGAATTTTATGACCCATATATTATGCCAACAAGATTCTCAATGAGGAACAAATGAACTACACCACCATAGAAAAGGAGATGATGGCAGTGGTGTTCTCTTTTGACAGGTTCCATTCTTACTTAGTGCTATCTAAAGTTATTGTTTATACTAACCATGCAGCACTCAAGTACCTACTAAATAAGAAGGATGTGAAGCCATGACTGATCTGTTGGGTACTCCTCCTACAAGAATTTGATCTGGATATCTACGATAAGAAAGAGAGTGAGAACGTTCTTGCTGATCATCTCTCCCGCATGGAGCTGCCACATTTGGATAAGGAGGAAGATCGAGAGATCAGGGAGGATTTCCCTGATGAACACCTCTTTTCAGTAAAAGAAACACCTAGACCCTAGTATGCTGATATTGTTAATTTTATGGTTACAGGTTCCCTCCACCCCAACCCCTCCTTCCAGTAGAGGAAGAGGTTTATCTCTGATGTCAAGAGGTACTTCTGAAAAGATCCTCTTCTATTATGATTCTGTGGGGATGGGGTGATCCGTCGTTTCATCCTGAAAACTAAAGTTCATGGAGTACTAGAATTCTTTCATGCCTCACCAGTTGGGGGACATCATGGGCATGACCGTACTATAAAAAAGATCATGCAGTATGGGTTTTTATGGCCCACCATGCATAGAGATGCATGATACTTTGTTTCCCATTGCGATCGATGCCAAAGAATAGGTAATGTGGGATATAGAGCTAAGATTCCCCAGCACCCCATCCTGGAGGTCGAGATCTTCGACGTCTAGGGCATAGATTTCATGGGACCATTCCCCCCATCTTTCGGTAACACTTACATCCTGGTCTACATTGACTATATCTCCAAATGGGTAGAAGTCGCTGCTACAGCACACGACACGGCCAAGGTAGTCATGGGGTTTTTAAAGAAACACATTTTTAGCGGGTTCAGTGTTCCCTATGTACTGATCAGTGAGAGAGGGACCCACTTCGACAACACGTTGATGGAAGGAGTATTGTCAAACTACAGAGTGAAGCATCATATGGAGATGACATATCATCCCCAGTCTAGTAGACAAGTGGAGCTCTCCAACTGTGAGCTCAGGCATATTTTGGAGAAAACAGTGAACACTTTGAGGAAAGACTGGCCCAAGAAGTTAAACGATGCTTTGTGGGCATATCCAACCGCTTTCAAAACAAATCATGTATACCACTGATATAGGTTGTGTACCGTGGCTATAAAGCCCATGACCCACCTAGCTTGATCCCATGTCGCGCGAACCCCCTCCCCCCCCCCCCTCTCCCTGTTTCTTCTCCCGAATTTTGTTCGGGCTCCCCACTTCCAAATCTGTGGATTTATTATGTTTTAGCTTATGATTTCTATTTCATTGTGATCCTTGGTCTAGGTATACCCTTCTACACCCATTATTTAAAGATTTCATAGGTGTTTAGGGTGATTTGTGGATCGGCTGACCGTTTGGATTCCTTAGTACACGAGCACGATACCAATAACACACATCATGTACTCTTGTACATGGACACACACTGGATCATTCGAAATCTGAACCTATATGGTGTGTATGTTCGGTACACACTGTATACCATCCAGCATCTTTCCCAAGTACCTCATACACACGGATAGGCAAACCATGTTTACATACATAGCATGTATGTTCAGTACACATCGTGTATACCATTTCTCTAGGCCATCCCGTGTCTATCCCCAACACAGACAGGAAACCATTAGCCTATACATGGCGTATCTACTATCTACATGTCATGTGTCCTTCCCTAGTCTGTTTCATGCCCACTTGGCATTTCTATCTAGAGAACACAGGATTCTAACCTGCTTCCACTACACGCCGTGTACTATGGATATACACACCATGTACTTTTTACTTTTCTGTTTTCTCAAATTTTCTTATTTTTTTATTTTATTTTTCTTTTGTTTTGTTTTCCTTTATTTTTTAGGATATGGATAATGAAGACCCTTTGCATGGGAAACTTCCTGCCTCCACTAATGAGGGTGAGAGACCCACTTTTTGCTGGATACGACTCCAGCCAGTGACGACACCAGCTCCGAACTTTTCAGTGTACCGACCTCCTCAACTGGCCATCCTTCCACCACCCACCGCCTCGGCAGAGGCTGGACCTAGTGCCTCACCTCCACCATCCCGCATGGAGCCTCCAAGCACCATCATTTATTTGTCATCGGCCGCCCCATCCAGCAGGCCTTCGTCTACTGCATCCACTCCGCATCCAGAGCCAGCCCCTGTTGTTGTACCACCTGGGCTGGCCCCTATGGGTATTCCCTTTCCTTTCATGTTGTTCCTGGTTATAGACCTGGAACACAATAGAGTTTGGTGTTTCTCTCGCCACCCAATCCCGTTGAGCATCCGTTATCTCGACAGCAGCATACCTCAGTAGCTGGGTATCTAGGTAGAGTTGGAGGATCTCCTCAGGCACACACTGTTACTCATGATCTTCCAGGTCAGCACTCCAATTTTCAAAGATTTATTTTTGGAGTTTTCTTCTTCATTCGAGTTCGATGAATTTGATTACTAGGAGACGCCTCGAGATGCGGTCCCAGTGGTCTGATTTCGGCTAGACGGTCGACCTTTCTCTCTTACTATAACTGATTTTGGCCAAGGGTGTGGTTTCTATCCTAATCTAGTCACCCCACCCCTTATTTCCACCCGGACCTTCCCTGAGTGTTATGAGCTCATTTCCATGTGGCGGGATATTACTGGGCTTAACCACCGCTACACCCCTACTTTCTAGAAGAGTACCCTCATCGCTGACCCTATCCTCCGCTTCACCCACTGGTGCTTTAGCACCATCCTTTTTCCCCTCCATGAGGATATGGGGGTTGTGACCGACCGTGACATGGAGCTCCTCACCTGTGTCATCCGGAAGGACTAGTCGGACCTCCCTTACCTTTTCTCCTCCTATTTACATGCCATGTTCACTGGCCATCAGGAAACCCTGAATGGTGGGTTTTATGCCACTCGCCTTTCCCACCACCTCTGCATTTTTGAGCCTTCCCCTCCTCACGACCGGTTAGGTTCCCCCTAGCGGATAGACTTTCTCATGCTTATTCACATGGGATTGGTCCAGAAGTAGGGGCACTTACATCCTTTTCCAAGCCCCACCACCACCCCCTACCAACCCTCCTGCCCCTGAGGTTTCCCCTTCCCCTCCTTCTCCACCCCACCCTCCTTCTTCTAACCTTCCTTCTTCTTCCTCCATCCCTTATTCTTCCATTCCTTTTACTGACCCACCTCCCTCTGCACCCTTAGTTGATCTCTCCTTTTCCCTCAACCTATCCAAGTTGGAGCACTGCCAGGATACTATGGATTAGACTCTTCAATGGCTCGAGCAGATGTTGGGGCTTCTTCTTCAGCATCATGGTATCCCAATACCCCCAGCTCCTACTCCTCCTTTGGCTCCTGGACCTTCTTTAGCAGCTCCACCATCGTTAAACACTCTGGCCAAGGATTCGGTTCTCCTCTCCACTACTGGTCCAGCTACTCCTAATACTATTCCCGATCCGGAGATTTCTGTCAAGCATTCTATCATAAGTCCCACTCTTGCAGCTCTGGCTACTATAGCTTCTCTTCTAAGTGCAGTTTCCAAGCCTCCTACTTCCATTCCTGCCGATCCTTCTATACCAGATGCTTCTGTATAGGATGATGCCTCTTCTGAGGTGACCCCCTGACTGGTTTTTGGGCCCTTTTCTTCCATTATATATATATTTTTGTGCTATATTGTGCTTGTGATCTATTTTGTATGATTACAGTTTTCCCTCTCCACGACCGCCACAGGTTCTCTGGCGTGCTATGGGATGTACTTCTCCACCACTTCCCATCTTTATTTACTTGGACACAAGGGGAGTATTGTTTTTCAGTTTTTATTTGTTTTATTTTTATTTCACATTTTACTTCTTCCATTACTTCCCCTCATCATGGTCCACTTTTGTGTCCCCACATTACCTTCTCCATCTTTTTGTTTCACTTGGTGGGACCATGTGCTCTATTTAGTGTGGGGGAGCTTCTCTAACCTACACTGCTCTTTTTCCCTCAAACTAATCTAGAAGAAATCATTAATAGATAAAATATTTTAAACTATGGAAATTTTTTGATTAATTATAATTGTAAATAATAAAGTCATAGTTGATAATTTTAGAAGTTACATGCTTATTTTAAAATTTTGATAAATTATTTTAAAATGATTGCTGATATGGTTGATTTTATGACTTAAATTCTTGGTTATATACATTTATTAAACTATTCATTTTTTATTCATGCCATGACTTGATTGACCCTTTATCTTTTTCTTCATTCCTGAGAGGTATTATAAACTTTTTTTGACATATTATTTCTTATATACCCTCTTTCTTGAGAGATTCTTAGGATATACATGACTACCAGAACTTTCAAAGTTTTCTTTTCAAAACATGAAGAATTTTCTAATTACATTAAAATGATTGAGGCATTATATTGTTTCAACCCCTTTTATCTTGAGACCTACCCAACATCTGATCTTCATGAAGCCCCTAGAAACCATGAACAGCCTTGATAGGAAGCCCTATTACAAGCCTATTTCCCTTCCTACCCTAATTCTTTTTAACTTTTCATGATTATTCACTTGATCTTTAAAGAGGGAATTGGTAGTATGTGGAAAATTTTTGTGAATCATCATGAAATTAAGTGTGGAGGAGTTCCTCTTGTTCATTTGGGACAAAAAGGGTTCCAAACCCCTATTTGTGGAATTTCTAATTAGTCCCTTTTGTTTTAAAAAATGATACAGACAAGGGGGCCTTATACTCACTTGTTGGTTTGTGAACCCTACCTAACTAAGGGAGATTGTGGTGATGATAGAATTTGACAAAGCTTGTTGAAGATGATTTTACATTGAGCTCTAATATTTGAATATCATGCATTGTTGTTTAAGAATTTAGCCTCCCTTTTTCAAGACTCTGAGATTATTTTTCACATTATTACCTACCAACCCTTATCTTCAGAAATCTTTTTGAAAGTCCTCATGATTTTTGTGATTTAAAATTTCTAAAGTAGATAATTATAACACTTGAAAACCTATGGATAGAGTGTATATACTTAAGATTAAGCAGAAATATAATAAAATGATCTTGAGTGATGAGATTATTATTTTCTGGTGAGGTAAATCATCAAGTGGTGTGTGTAATTGGGAAATGTTGAATGATTTGAATAAAAGAGAATGGAAGTATCATAATTAAACTATAAAGGAGGCATGATTAGAATATTATTTAAAATTGAAATATGTTTTTGTGCCTTTATAAAATCCTTTTCTATGCCTATAGTATTTATAAGTATAATTAAAGTTGCATGTTTCTTTTTTTTTAATATGGATACTATTGATTAATTGTTGAGATTTTGCTTGAGGACAAGCAAATGACTAAGTATGGGGGAGTTTGATGAACCTGATTTGTGTAAAAATTTCCACATACTTTATTAAAAATAAGAACATGTTTTCGGAAAATACCTACTACTTAGTGGACAAATAATTTGATTTTTGTGATTTTGTTCATTTTCAGGTGATTTCTGTCCAAACACACAAACCGGGGGGAAACTAAGAAAAATTTATAACTATACGATGTGTACATATATACACACTATGTACATTCAGACTCAGACACATATTGGATAGAACAAGTACATGCCTAAGTTACCAGAAGAATGTACATGTCGTGTACAGAAGATACACGTCATGTATAGTCTTCTAGAAGCGGTTAGTGGTTGAGAAGAAGTATACAGGACCATGTGGTCGGCTGACCTTTACACGCTGTGTACATCATATATACGTCATGTCACCCCTTCTAGAAGTGGTTGGTGGATGATAAAAAAAATTACATGCCATGTATGGCAGCGCTACATGTTGTGTATCTCCACCTACCAGGCGGCGCCTTGTTAACGGCGTGTTAGGCCACCCACCAGAAGAGAAAAAGATTACAAAAGTGTGTTGACAAGACTACACAGTGTGTAATTTGGCCACACTCCATGTACTTTTTTTTCTATAAATAGAGGCCTTGGCCTCTGGTTCAAGGAGAGGAGTGAAGATCTGAAGGAAAGAGGTTCCACTGCCCTGCTGCCCTGCTGTCGTGCTACCATAATTCCACTACTCCTCCATTCCACCATTCTACCACAGAACTCATCTCTCCTCAAAGTTTTTGTGATGACCACATCAGGCATCGAGGGTTATTTTTTCATCTTTTCTACTATGTGTAACTAAACACCGAGTGTGTTGGGGATGTGGGTGATGAAAGAGTTGTAATTTGAATTAATTGTTATGATTATGTTTGTTCTATTAACCCTTCTTGTTCTTATTCAAATCATTTCTTTTATCACTAAAAATTCTGAGCCAGACCAAGGATATAATTTTTATGGACTCAAAAGAATAATAACTATGAATACTTTCATGATCATTGAAAGTATTAACCGACTCAAAAATGGACTAATCAAAATAACGAACTATGAAACACTGACTACCGGACCAAGGAGTTAGTTTCCTCAGATCTAGACATAAGTTTATCTGACCAAGGAAACCTTGTTACAATTTAAACCCAGAGTGTTGGGTTATCATGAACAACACAAAATCATAAGCAATTTGATTTAATAAACAACCTCTTAAAAATCCACAGCCAAAACACATTTCCCTCCACATTTACATCAAAACCAATTTTCCATGTTTTTCTTTATCCTTAAAGTATTTTGTTAATAAATTACAATCCAATAACTTCTTTATCGAAACATTAAAAATTGACTATAAATTCAGTACACTTCACTAAGTCAAGTTCAAACTAGATAAGAAATGAAAAAATAACTTCTTTTCCCTATGGATCAACCCCTTAATGGTACTATACTTGTTAGGGTAAAACAATTTGGGAAACTGATAACATAAATTCAGTGAAACGATTAACATATGTATCATGCATCATTTATATATATGTGTGCTCCAGTTGTTTGTTACTTTCAGTCTTCCATTGTTTACTTATTTTATGTTATTATTGTTTCCGTTATTTCTCTTTGTTTGTTTATGCGGTGTTACTCTGCCAATGAGAGAATAGTTTCTCCACTATCACACCCAAGACCCTCGCTAATATTTAGTAGCCTCTATAATTTGGGGAAATGGGCTAGAGTCCATGTGACCAACCAGGTATGGGTAACCTCTGGGCGTTGCCTGGAACCAAAACGTTACACCGATCGAAATCAAAAGAGGTGTGATTTTTATTTAATTTTTCATTTATAGTTATTCATGTTTAATTAATATTAACATGATTCGTGGATGAATCTAGTCAAAGGTATACTGTATTTTATGTTTTTACATAAATTTAGAACCGAAAATTTTAAAATACCTGATTCACGCTCAAATTTACCCAAGAGATGAAGGTAGAATGGTCTTTGTAGTTTATATTGGGTTATCGAATCCTCAGAGACTTAATAAGTAACCTACAGACACGTACATTCTATGGATTATTTTTGGATATAAAGTGGACAACTTGGGATGATTTTATATGGTTTTAAGGTATCACTAATAGATTTAAGTTAATTCAAATTATTATAATGATTTGATCCTAGTTTATCGCTTGGGGTGGATTGGATGAATTCCTTTTTTAATGATTTCAATTTCTTATATTTGAGATGGGTTCATTTAAGAAGATCAAACAACATCATCACTTACTGGTTTAATACCTACACCCTTTAATACTAATCACCTATACACTTGAAGGATCAAAGTTTTGATCCCTTCAAGGTAAAGGTTCGTATTATCACTTGAAGTGTGTGGCCTTAAATTCAACATGGACAATAGAGTTTAAAAATAATCAAATAAAAATATCAATTAAAGAAGTGATTAGACATTAATGGTTTGATAAATAACATCCAATACAGCCCCTTCCTACTCCCTTAGATCAAACCATAAGTGGTTTATCCCTCATTGATGACATTTCTTCAACGGAAGTGGGAAGTAGACTTACAAAGATGGAATTGAATAAGTAAAAACAACAACAAAAATCGATCACTCCACCGTTGTGTGATAAATATCAAAAAGTATGGTGTGAATAAATCCACAACTTGAACCAATGGTATCAAAGTGATATGTATAATAATAGAATAAGATTAAAGTAAGAACTTTTATTAAGAAACTAAGGTGAATTAAACAACTTAAATGAGAAAGAAATGTGATTACAAACACAAAGCGGCAGCATAACACTACAATGAAACTAAGCACCAAAGATGAAAAAATCTTACATCACCACTACCTTAAATAGGTATTTTGTGAGCCTTGGGTAGATCCCCTAATAGTATAAATCATCCAACTTGATTATGGTAGGCCTAGGGTGGTGGAAAGCTTGTGGAACTTGGACTTTTCCACTCTTGACCTGAGGTGGAAGCCAGCTTGCAACCACCGAAAAGATGCGCTTATAATACCTTCTAGATGGCCTAATTATAGTGGGACATAGAATATGAAAATGGATCCCCGGATATCTCCTAACCACCTATAATATTTGGACCCATTTGAACTTGTGGATTCCGAGATATGATTATATTTGTAGGATGTTTTCTGTGCCGCAGAATCTAGCCTAGAATTTTATCTCCAAATTGGGTCATCTTAATAACCACTATGGAGGCCTAATTAGCACTATATCCTGAATAATTATTTGTTCCTATACATTTCTTCTAGCATCCCATAAAATTTGGGCTTCATTGGGCCTATATAATGGTCCCCATATTCTCATCAGTGGGCTGGTGTCCAATCTGACTTCTCTAGAATTGTTTGCATGAAATCCCATTTTGGTGGTCTTCCAATATGGATATTCCAACACTCCACAAATATTAAATGTTCCCAATATAATTAGAAACCTTAAAATTAAATATGAAAATAAAATCAAGATCATTGGGTACTTTAAATTATGTTTAAAAATGTATCACATATTAGTGCATTTTAAGAAGGAATTACAATCATAATGTGAAATGATGTTCAAAGTGTAAAATGCACTAAAATAGTGTTTACGAATAATAAATTACATGAATATTATATAAATTAAAAATTAATATTATCCTCATTTAGTGGCTAATCACACTCCCCAACTTGAGTTTTACTAGTCCCGGGTAAAATATATCTCAACAATATGAAATTCGAATTCCCTTTTCCAAAAACATTTTAATATACAATGATCACCAAAAACCCTTATACCAAAAAAATCATGAAACGCGTCAAAATATTTTAATACATGATATTTTCATAAGCATATCTCAATCCCAAGCTCATTCCTTTGTTCAAATTCATTATAATATTTTATCCAATATCAATTAAGAGTGAGGATGTGTTGTGCATTGCATTAGGCATGGGGATTCATCTTTATTCAAGGGGAAATTATGGAAGCGCTAGGTGGAATCACATTTCAATATTAAGATGAGTAAAAAATTATTTTTTTTCAATTTTTTCATGGTAATTGAAATTCCACTCAAAAGAGTCAACCCCTGTAGCAAGACTTTGTCGATGAATCGTAGGCTCAAAGACCTTAGGGAACCAAGTGAATCTCACATACTCAGGCATCATCTCGAGTTAAATCAGTCAAAAAAATCAAATTACCAAAAATAGAGATAAAATTAATAACTCTGGGCCAGACAAATATGGAGTCATGATCCCCAAGTGTTGAAATCCACGCATTAGGTCATCTCATTGCTCTACGTGCAAATTTATTGTTTTTTTTAATTTTTTTATTGAATACTCATATTAAAACTAAAATGATCTCCAAAACTATGCTATTTATTTCGGGGACCCCATGAACTCAAACTAATACCCCACTATCCAAAGTACATGCATTGTGATCTTTTTTTATTTGGATGAAAATATAAACGATGAAATATCACATTGGATAACCACACTTTCTAAAATCTATGCTCATGAAATTATACAAGGATTAAAATCAGAATCAGGGCATGATAAATTATTTGATATTCAATTTCAAAGTGTGCAATGTGTATTACCATGTTCAAGGTTAAAGAAATTTTTCCTTCCAGTAAGGCACACTTTTTTTCAAATCATTCATTTTTTTTAACACTAGAGAATTTTTTATTTTATCTCCCCCCCAACTTAAAATAACACTATCCCCAGTGTTTAAAGAAAATAAAATTTATAAGGGGTAGAGGTAGAGAATGAGAGTTCAAAAAGGAAATTTAAAATGAGGATCATGGAATGAATTCACCTGGTGGTTGAAGTTGAAATTCTTGTTGCTCCCTTTAAATCCCTTTATCACGATGTCACTCTGAGAATTCCCTAGTGGAGAAAAAAAACAAAAAAAACTATATATATATAATAAATAAAGTAAAATATAAGTATATATAATAAAATTATAGAATAAGGAATCACAAAAAGTCATAGGTCAGTGGTAAGCGCGCGCCCCTGTCTCCCTTTGGTCCCGAGTTCGAGTCCCCATAGCTTCACTGGTTTTAACGGGGTTTGACCCACGACCTATGACATGTCCTTTTTTTATTTATTAATATTTTTTTATTTTAGTTTTGTATTTTTATTTTAACCTGCAAAAACATAAAAATAAAACGAACTGATGATACATTGTCTTCTTTTTAAATTTCTGGGTAAGGTATTACTCAAGGATCACACTACATGATACGGATGAATATGGTGCTCCCCTTTCATACCCATCCATACTCATAATAGAAGAACAGGTAAATAGTCTATTTTTTTAATATCAAAATGATTAATTAATCTTATTTGAAAAATAAAGATGATTCCAAAAAGATTGGAAACATGAAAACCACGGGTTTCCTCCCATGCAGTGCTTTGTTTAACATCGTTAGCTCGACATGAACACCCCTAACTTACCCAATACCAACTTTAAACATTTTAAGGACCAAATTTTTCACCACTTCTTCTGGTTTGAGATTGATTCTAGGTTTAGAATTTGTTTCATGCACAAACCTATGTTCTAAAATGAGCAGGTAAATCCAAGGAATATCAAAAATGATGGATTCAGTTTCTTTTTTAGTATTTTCTAATACATTAAGAATTATTACCTTTTTATTGGTTTCAAGATAAGAAATGGAGAAAACTAGAATTTTTTGACTATCCTCAATGAATGGAAACTTGAGGGTGGATGGAAAGTCCTTTTGTTCTTGTTCGGGTAGGCTAAAACTTTCAAACATAGGTTGGGACTTTGAATTGAACTCAATTTCATTTTCAAAATTTATCAATATAATTTTTTCTTTTGGAATAAAATATTCAACCACAAAATTGGAAATATCAGTGTTAGGAATGGGTATGGACTCAGATTTTGTGATTTCTCTTAATGGTTCAGTGATTGGTGTTTTTGAAAAATCATCAATGGAGTTATATTCAGAATACTTGATCCATGATGTTGAATTCTTCACTTTTGAATCCAAAAAATCAATTTCATCTTGATTTAAATACCCTTCAATAATTCCTTTACCTTCTTCATTTATCCCAAATCCAAATGTTGGTTCTTTAATAAATTCATGAGAGGTTTTTGGGAGAAAAGATTCTTCTATCAATGATGAGGAAGGGATAGCATGAGTGGCAATGGGTTCCATAACCGTCTCAAAGTTTTGTAGTTATTATCTCAATTATTAAACCTCAAAATTATTTATCTCCATTTGTTGACACAATTTTTCAAGTAATGAATGTGGATCAGGATGGATAAGGGGTTGAGCCAAATGGTCTATTCTAGGTGGATAATTAAGTTGTTGGAATTGAACAGGAGGGTGTTCATATTGGATTTGTGGGGATTGAAACTCATTATATGTTGGCATGTTTTGTGGATCATAGGAGTTAAAAAATTGTGGCTCAATAGGTTTTTGATTATACCACCAATAGAAATTAGGATGGTCATTGTACATCACACATGGGGTTGGGTGATTGTAGAACCTGTAAAAAGCGTCCCCAAAATTTTCCAAATGCTTCCATACATGATATAAGATTGTATTACTTTTCGCAAGCTTCGATTTTGTGGGTCGCAGGGCCCGAACGGAGTTACGGATTAGGAGTTATGGACATTTGAAGTTGGGATGGAAAACTGGTTCGCGAAGCCCCCTCTGCGATCACGGAGCGCTGCCGTGAAGCAATGAGATGGGACGCTTCGCGACCGCATTTGTTGTTTGTGAACCCGCCGCAAAGAAAAGGAGGTGGGATTCTCCACAAACACATGTGACGTTCGAGAACCCACCGCGAAGCAAGGAGGCGGGATACTCCGTGAACCCCTCTGACGTTCGCGAACCCACAGCAGAGGAAGCTCCGTCTTTGCGTCGAGCGAGCTCTGCTTCACGGTGCCCCTTGCCTATAAATACCCAATTCACCCCCCCCCCTTCTCCAGACATCCACTCCACCCCTTGGATGGCCACTCCACCCCTTGGGCAACCGATCTCCCGGTTCGCGGAGCTCCGCTTTGCGGCTCCACGAGGTCATGCTCCAAGAGCCAATGCTCCGCGATGCTGCTCCGCGAGACCATGCTTCGCGAGTCCATGCTCCACGAGCCAATTATCTTCGATGCTGCTCTACGTGACCATGATACGCGAGCCCATGCTCTAGGAGTCCATGCTTCACGAGACCCCATGCTCACTGAGCCCCTTTGCTTCGCGAAGCTACTTCACGAAGACCTATCCTTTGATAGGATCCTACCTTCGCACCCACCGGTCCATATTGCGGGGGCACAGCCCCCACACCCCCACTAGGGGTCAGTGTCGGGCTCCGGTCCCAGCCCTTCGGGCTGCTCCCTTCACTGCCGTCACAGACCCCCATGAAAAATGGAGAGTTGCATCACGAACTTTCCAGGTCGGAACGTCGGGAAGTTCTATCGCACCCTTATGCGCACCCACCTTCCACCTATAGAATGCCATGATTTGAGATACTCCTATGCACACCATGAATCACCTTGAGTCGACATATTCCACTCGGTCCCTTTCATATGTTGTGAGTTAAGATCCTCATCACCAACTTCCCGGGTACCTTGAGTCGATCCATTCCTCAGGAAACCCCTCCAAACCCCATCACTTGGCTCTTATGCCAGGTTGAACCAGAAAGGGCCGCCCTTGCGTAAGTCCCAGCACCAACCATTTCAGGGGGCCTTATGCCTAATATTCCTATCTACATGACTTTAAACTGTAGCATTCCCTATCATTCAATAATAGGATGTCTCTTTCTCCAAACAAGATATGCCTTACGTGCCTAGCGTAAGATGTCAAGAGTCCTATCTACAAGACTCTAAACTGTAGTGCTCCCTATGTTCCAAACATAGGATGCCTCTTGAACTATATGAGATATGCCTTATGCTCCTAGCATGAGATTCCAATAGTCCTCTCTAAATGACTATAAACTGTAGTACACCCTATGTTCCAATCATAGGATGCCTCTTGCACTAAACAAGAGATGCGTTATGCTCCAAGCATGAGATTCCAATAGTCCTATCTACAAGACTTTAAACTGTAGTAATCCCTATATGATCAATATAGGATGCCTCTTTCCCTATACGAGAGATACCTTATGCTCCAAGAATAATATGCCAACAGTCCTATCTACATGACTATAAACTGTAGTACACCCTATCTGCCAAACATAGGATGCCTCTTGCTCCAAACAAGAGATGCCTTATGCTCCAAGCATGAGATGCCAGAATTCCTCTCTACATGACTATAAACTGTAATACTCCCTATCATTTAATAATAGGATTCCTCTTATTCCAAATAAGAGATGCCTTATGTGAAAATAATAATATGCCTAATGCCATGATTACAGTGGTATAATTTCAAGAGCGTTGGAATCCATTCAAGCATTCCATCACTCCACCTCACGCTTTTTGTTTCCTTCATTCGGATCCTCATCCACTTCCATGTCTGGAGGTACCCCCTAACGGTCTAGTCCCATGCCGCATCGGCTCACCTACCGTCCTGGTCTAACACCCCGGAAGACTTCGAACGACATTTGCGACAGGTCTTGTGTTTCGAACACGGTCAGCAGTCGACCCTCATTTGTTTGTCCCCATTTCAGGCTAATGTGAAGTGGATGTTGCATTTCCTCCATGGTCAACAGTTATCCTCTATCACCATTCCACCCTCATTGCATTCCGAATGTCTTTCATATAATTCACACTTTTCATATCCCTTTGTTCTAACAGATTCCAATGCCCTTGGAACTATCCTTCTTGTGTTCTAGCACATAGGTGAAGGCCTCAACCCACCAGTTAGTTGGGATGCCCTCATGGCCAGACATGAGGAAGATATTATGGGTAGATTCCTAGAATAAGCCCCATCCCCTATCGCTGCTCCATAGCGGCACCCGGGCAGCTTCCTTGCGTAAGCCCCATTCACCGTTGTCGCTTCATAGTGGTACAGGGGCCTCCATCCTGGAGTAAGTCCCAATATCTCTCTCCCTGGGCCTCTCCACATGTAAGCCCCACTCCACATCCCACGGGCGCATCTTTCACGACGTGATCATCAGGTCTCTACTACCTCTTGTTTCTCACACCGAGCACGACTCACATGGGATTAGAGTAAGAACTGACCATGACAACATAATGAACTATGGGGACTTTGATCCATGTCAAGGCATGGTATGTAGGAAGCCTCCCTGAGGTTCAAGCCCACCACCCGGTCATTCCGACCATGTCGGTTCACCAACACCTTGGGCAGCCTATAGTGTAATCCCCACACCCATATCCTAAACTATGTGGTCTTTGATCCATGTCAAGGAATGGTACATAGGAAGCCTCCCTGAGGTTCAATCCCACCATCCACCTGGACCAAGGTCCATCTTCATGTTGGTTCGCCGACACCCATATCCTGAACTACGTGGTCTTTGATCCATGTCAAGTCATGGTACGTAGGAATCCTCACGAGGTTCAAGCCCATCACCAATCGGACCAAGGTCCATCTTCATGTCGGTTCGCTGACGACACCCAACCAGAACTACGGGGACTTTGATCCATGTCAAGGCATGGTATGTAAGAATCCTCACAAGGTTCAATCCCAACACCCATCGGACCCCCGGTCCATCTTCACGTCGGTTCTCCGACCCTCCCCATCCTGAACTATGTGGTCTTTGATCCATGTCAAGGCATAGTACGTAGGAAGCCTCCCTGAGGTTCAATCCCAACACCTTGTCGTTCCGACCCCCTTTACGTTGGATCACCCCCGTCCCACACAACGTTAAACTATGGACCTCCATTCAGCGGTAAGTCGTTGTCACCTCATTCGGTGGTAATCCGTCGTCAGATGAACTACGTGGTATTTGATTCCATGTCACAGGGATACGTAAGAAGCCTCCCTGTGGCTCATGCCCATCACTCATGTCTCATCCTGATATCTCCCTCAAGCCTATGTGTCTCGGGAAGTTCATGCCCCAAACCGGAAGTTCCACTTCCTCTAGGTCCCATCCATGCGTCCATTCTCATAGGCCACCTCCTCAGGTGTCCCATCGTCCCACCAAACTACGTGGACTTTGATTCCCTGCCACGGGAATATGTAGGAAGTCTCTTCGAGGCTCAAGACCAACTTCACAGTCTCCCTTGTGATGGTCCCATTTCATTCCCCCTCTACTTTATTCAACTCTCCATCATACATCCTGATTCTTACCCGGGCCGCCACATCCCAGTGGGATCATGTTCTCCATTTATCTGCTGCTCCTAGCAGTACTTGGGCCGATATCCACGCATAAGCCCCAGCATGTCTCTAGGTCGTTGTCCTCTGTGTACACCCCGATTCATCACCCCTTCAAACTACGTGGGTTTTGATCCCTGTCCTTTATATACGGTACGTAGGAAACCTCCATGAGGTTCAATCCCAGCCAATGGTAATCATTGGTGTCCCCCATTCTCGGGTGCACTCTCCCTGATATGCCCTCAGTGGTGTTCAGATCAGCCATTATGGTGTGACATATCCCCTCCTTGGGGCGCACCACCTCGGATCCATCCTAATTGGGCGTTTTGATCCATTAAACTTCCAGGTGTTCCCTCCTTGGGATGTACCAATCTGATTTGTTTCTATGGGACGTTCTGATCACTCTCATTCTGTCTCCGCAAGACGTTAAACTCGCGGCATACCCTGTGTTAAACATGGTAAGCTGAGGAAAACCTCACATGAATGCCTATGTAATATGATTCCCCGCATTCGGCATGGGATACCTTGGGTTCTTTCCCTTTGAGATGCCCTCTTATAAGGAAGAATACAGGTTCCCTAATTTACACGCACCCAGAGATGCCCCGACATGCCTGATGTTGTCGTCTACTCCGACCGAAGGTCACTACCTTGTCAAGACCCCATGGAATGTCTTGACGGAAGTAGTATAATTAACTGAAATCCATGAAGATATGGCACTGGGAACGAGATTCATGAACCACAATTAAAATCTATGAGGGAGACCCATACTAGGTGACAAGTGCCTAGGAGGAATCCATGGAAGGAAGAACCGACATCCAATCATCCCGTTTCGATCAAGGAGTAAATGCCCCTGAATAAGGAGTGGATGACACCCACCTTTGGAAAGTGGGAATGTGGGGAAACAGTTGCGCGTTCTCACAAAAGGACGTGTGTGCCCCGGAGAAAGTTTCAGAAATAGTGATCAAAGTAGGAATAGGTTCCCCATGTTTGGATTTGTTCAAAATTGTCTTCCATAAGAGTGAGAGAGTGAGAAAAGATAAGTGGGATGGAAAAAAGGATTTTAGTGTCTAAGATAACTTACTTAGGTCCCAGGAAACGATGCCAAAATTTGATTCACGCTCAAATCTACCCAAGAGATGAAGGTAGAACGGTCCTTGTAGTTTATCTTGGGTTATCAAATCCTTAGAGACCTAAGAAGTGACCTATAGACACGTACATTCTATGGATTGTTTTTGGCTATGAAGTGGAAAACTTGGGTTGATTTTATATGGGTTTAAGGTATCACTAACATATTTAAGTTAATTCAAATTAAGATAATGAGTTGATCCTAGATTATCTCTTAGGGTGGATTGGATGAATTCCTTTTTTAATGATTTCAATTTCTTATATTTGATATGGGTTCATTTAAGAAGATAAAACAAAATCATCACTTACTGGTTTAATACCTACACCATTTAATACTAATCACCTATAAACTTTAATGATAAAAGTTTTGATCACTTCAATGTAAAGGTTTGTATTAGCACTTGAAGTGTGTGGCCTTAAATTTAACAAGGACAATGGAGTTTAAAAATCATCAAATAAAAATCTCAATTAAAGAAGTGATTAGACATTAATGGGGTGATAAATAACATCCAATACAGCCCCTTGATACTCCCTTGGATCAACCCGTAAGTTTTTTATCCCTCCATTGATGACATGTCTTCAACAGAAGCAGGAAGTTGACTTATAAAGGTGGAATTGAAGAAGTAAAAACAACAACAAATATCGATCACTCCACCGTTGTGTGATAAATATCACAAAGTATGGGGTGAATAGATTCACACATTGAACCAATGGTATCAACATGATATGTAGAATAACATAATAAGAGTAAATTAAGAACTTTTATTAAGAAACTAAGGTGAATTAAACAACTTACATGAGAAATAAATGCGATTACAAACACAAAGCGGCAGCATAACACTACAATGAAACCAAGCACCAAAGATGAAAAACTTATCCATAACCACTGCCTTAAATAGGTATTTTTGGAGCCTTGGGTAGAGTCTAAAATATTATAAAGCATCCCAATTGATTATGGTAGGCCTAGGGTGGTGGAAAGCTTGTGAGACTTGGACTTTTCCACTCTTGACCTGAGGTGGCATCCAGCTTGCAACCACTAAATAGATTCGCTTAGAAGACCTTCTAGATAGCATAATTAGAGTGGGTTATAGAAGACGAAAATGGATCCCCGGATATATCCTAACTTCCTTTAAAATTTGGAACCATTTGGACTTGTGTATTCAGAGATATTATTATATTGGTAGGATTTTTTCTGAACCGCAGAATCTAGCCAAGAATTTTATCTTCAAATTGGGATGCCTTATTAACCACCATGGAGGCCGAATTAGCACTGGATCCTAAATAATGATTTGTTCCTATACATTTATTATAGTATCCCATGAAGCTTGTGATTCATTGGGCCTATATTATGGGCCCCACATTCTCATCAGTGGGCTGGTGTCCAATCTGACTTCTCTAGAATTGTTTGCATGAAATCCCATTTTGGTGGTCTTCCAATATGGATCTTCCAACACTCCACAAATATGAAATGTTCCCAATATAATTATAAACCTGAAAATTAAATATGAAAATAAAATCATGATCATTGGGTACTTTAAATTATGTTCAAAAATGTACACATAATAGTGCATTTTAAGAAGGAATTACAATCATAATGTGAAATGATGTTCAAAGTGTAAAATGCACTAAAATGGTGTTTATGAATAATAAAGCACATGAATATTATATAAATTAATAATGAATATTAACCTCATTTAGTGACTAATCAATACCATTTTCCACTCATTCGCAAAGTATTAGGTTCCTTCAATTGGTATCAGAGTGAGAATTTGTTTAATTAAGTTTAATTAAAAATTAAATTTTCATTTATTCATGAGTAGTGTTTCATCACGATCCTACTTCCATAAGCGGCGCATCAATTAGATATTGGATGATCGAGTTATGGTCATCTAAATATCTAAATAATAAATGTTCGAGCTTAAAACCAGGAATGAATATATATATATATATATATATATAACTAGTATGGGCTTATTTCACTTGTGAATAGTGAGTTTGGCTTGGAGGTGATGGTAAAAACCTTACCTCTATGGGTTTTCCCAACTGAACCACTGTACTTAAGAAGTCTGAGTCGATACAGAATTTATTAAAGAAATACATTGTAATAGACACACACACACACACAAATATATATATATATATATAATATGATATCATATATATATATAAAGCACATAATAGGTGGGAGGGGAGATTCCTTACACTACTGGATTTTTTTAAGAGAATATTTTTTCTTAAGCCTAAGGTATACGCATGAATTTAAATAAAAGTACAAAAAAGTTGACTTGGGGTGGCTTAGCCACCCATGTATGGAAAAAGGAATTGCCCCCCATTTTGGGGGGAGGAAAGGAGTGTTGAAAGGAATTAATTTTATAATATATATAGATAGAGAGAGAGATAGAGACGGTGTGGCTCACCCCCCCCCCCAATGTTTCACCCATAAGGGTGCCGCCATCAACTAACCTAGTGGGTCATTCAGGTCGTCCCAACCTAGGGTAGACCGGGTCCGGCTATGCCTAACCCACCCACCCCATCTAAGTTTTCCCCTCAACCCAAAACCATTCCAGGGGTTTAAAAGTACCTGGAAATCATAGATAAATCTAAAAATAAATCTAAAATATTTTTTTTAAATGGAATTTAATTAAACAATTATTGAGATATTACAACAAGTGTTTTGTTAATTAAAATTAATTTATTTTATTTTAATTAATAAAAAATACCATCAAGTTGGATTCATCACAAATTTTATTTATTTACGTGAGTTTAATGTGTACAGACTGATCATAAGCCTTAGACCGGATAATTCATATTTGGTATTTACTTACTTATTTATTTAATTATTGCAATGCATGGTTTGTAATAAATATGTAATGAATGAAAATTTGTGTATCATATTTTTCATCATTATATGTATAAGGGCTTGTGAGCCCTGATGAAAATTATGTAACTATGTTCCTCATCCCCAAGATCCCCTCATCTGTATGTGAGCATTTTTGTATAATGACGATGATGAAAAGTGATGTAGTTTGTGCCATGATTTAGTAAAGAACCAGACAGAAGTTCAACACTTTGGGAGGGGTGAGTGTCGCAACTTGATTCAATTGTGACACGACTCAAGGAGTTACCCATAAGGTCTGGGTTGATCCATTATTTTTTCAATAGATCAACCATTATAATTGGCTCATTATCATGTCATTGTTTTTTATTTATGAATGGTTTATTATTTTTATGTTTGTGAAGTTTATACGTGCGATCATATAAAATAATAAATAAGAAGGCATAAATAAAATGAACATACACAGTGAATGTTTTTCTATTTATATCATTTTAAATATGTGATTCCAATAAAATAAAATAAAGTAAGTGTAAATGTAAATGGATTACATTCGCTGAGAAAAACCAAAAAACCCATCAAAGAAAATATTAAGTCATAAACACCTTCCATTGCTTAAATTTTTATAAATTGGGTGTACCAGGTATTTATCATCCCTGGTTAAGGGTTCCTCCTACTATTGGGGCATTCACATGAGATAGGTGGACTGACTTAACTAAATTTTGCAGCAAATAAATATCCATATCTAACTTGTTTCAATTTTTTAGGTAAAAATTTGAGAAATGAAATCTTATCCTTTTCAAGATATGCGACTCCACTCAAAAGAACAAGGAACCATGATTTAATTTGGTTGGATATCTTGAGACACTCTGATTAGTGGAATATCCATAACTTGGACTATGGGGAGAGGTTTTAAAGATACTTTCAACTAAAATACACAAGTGACTGAGTATTATAAATCTCGTTTTTGAGAGATATTAAAATTTGATAAAATAGTGAGATAAATTTAATATACTAAAATCTATAATGTTTATTAATTGGTAATCAAGAAAGAAGTACTAATATACATAAGTTTTATTTTTGTAGAAGAATGGATATTAATACCACAAATTCACTATGATTAATTATGGAAAAAAATATGTATTAACCGGTGTGAATTTTCAAGTTTTGTATAGGTGATTTTAAAAATTATTATGATGTGAAAGGAAATTTTAGGTGTTGGAGTCCCCACTAACTATCGATACACCTCGTGAAGAGATGGTGAAAGGGAATCTTACAGGAGAAACATGGATGATTCAATTGATATTTACATCAAAATGTTTTCATAAATGTATATTGTGTTATGAAAAAAACATCAGTACATGGATGGTATCACATGTTGTCTCAACTATGAGAAGTTTTAAAGGATAAAGTGAAGAAAAAAATGAATGTGATGATGATTACAATGAGCATGTGTAAATTCAAAGATGTATCATGATATTTCAATACAGGCCTTTATAATGTACTTATCACCAAATTACTTTGGTTTCATTTAGTATTATATAAAGTGTCCAATATGGATGAAAAACTTCCTTACCTTTTGGGTAAGGTTTTTCAAGTATATAATAACTTAAAGAAATATTAATCTTTAGTTCTTATATTGAATAAGTTTAAAGACAAGGAGAAAAAGGCCAATGAAAATTGTGGTGCCAAAGTCACCATAATAGCATCCTTTAAATAAAAGAGGAAATCTATTATATAGGAATTTATTTTCTTCACATATCATAATATATGTCTATGGAAGATAAAATGAAATTAATTGAAGTATAAGAAAGAAGAGTCTTCCACTTAGTGTATATTCATCTTGTATGTGATGATTCTATTTTACTTTTTGGGTATTATATATTGAATGTGTGTCACAAATTTGTATCCAAATACCATAACCAAGTAAGTATTGAAATGTTACAAGAAGTAAGTTGAGTTCTCCAAGTGGTTGAGAAAGGGTTATTCCTAATTCAGCGGTGAGAAGTGCACAACTTCTAATTTATAAATTTATAAATTTATAAATTATAATTGAAATTTTATTTAAAATTACTGAAAAATTTATCTCATGTGTCCATTGGACACAAGGAGACATTATTCTATTGTGTAATGAATGTTTTTTGCAGTGAATTATACTCAATTAATAGTTCAGTGGTTCTTGAATCATTAAAAATATTTGATGAATATAAAATATAATACTTAAATACCTAGTTGTGGAAAGATGATCCTTTGTATGTTAATACTAAAAGAAGTTTTCATGGATATACCCAATATGGTCTTTATACTCTTTCATGATAAAAATCATAGGTATTATCAACACGTTTAATTATCTAGTTTTGGAAAAATAAACCTTTAGAAATAAAGTTAAGCCATAAATATTTCAAAATTAGTTCATCTAAATAGGTTGTATTCCAAGGAGAAGCTTGAGGTAAATTCATATACTTCATGATATTTCTTTAAGATTTTTAAGGAATGTGAAAGTGAAGTAATGAACATTCCTGGTTAGAATATATGAGTTTCTTTGGGCCTAAGATTTGAAGAATATCTTGACTAAACATTCATCGATCATGAAAATGTATAGTGAATTTATTCTTAAACTCACATGTCCTCAAACACATCAAATCCATGATGATAGTAAAAGTATGATCTATGATGAGTCTTTTATGGATACATTGATCATTACAAATGTAGAGTGGGTTAATTATTAAACTCACATTTCCTTATACACATCAAAGCTATGATGTAAGTAAAAGGAGGATCAATGATGAGTTTTATAAGTCATGAAAAATCCTCTATTATCTTTTTGATACATGCTTCAAAAATAATAGTACTGACCCATAACCATATGCTAACTATAATGAAAAATAGATATCATTTGAGTCATAATATGAAGTAGATCCATTATGTCACAGATCAATGTGTTTAGATGTAGAGAGTTTGTTAAGCTAAATTAGTAGGAAAACTTTCATTAAGAAAAATTCATAGTGCATCTAGATAGTTTATCCTTGAAGCTTATTAGGATATTACAAAAGAACCTAAGATAGAAAAGTTATAGTCAAGTGAAAGACTATATTTCTATAGAAAGTTTTACATATCGGTTTGAGATGATGGTAGTAGATTTACTTGTAAAAGCCATGGATTGTAATTCATAAGTAGTTGGAAGAGGAATAAATTCCACAAGAGTTCATTCCAGAGACACTTACTGTAGGTTTTGGGCGCAGCGGAAGCATGGGATGGGCATGTACCCAAATTTTAGAATTGTCATAATCGATGATTAATACGAGTTCAATACGATGATGAATGTTAGTATCCATGTAATTGAATCAAAGATAAAATACAAAGGAGAGAACCTGGAACCAAGAAGAGAGAATCAACATATTTTGTTTATAATTAATATAATTAAATTATAAAAATACTTCCAAGATGATTCTTTCTTCGTTGATACATCCGACCACAGGTTCAAGGTGTGGCTTCATTGTGATGTAGAATCTAAGGATAGGAATCCTCTAACAATGATCCACACATACTCCACATATCTTCGGACATCGCTGAAGGAGCCTCTGTGTGGTAGCACAGAAGATCCTTGCACTTGCAATTCCCCTCTTCGATTTCCTTGAGAATCGCTTCTAAATCGTTCTCCTTGATCCGGTGAGGGAGGATCTCTCTTGTTATTGAGATATTTCTTGGAGAAGAAAGAGTTCTATAGGCTCGAGTGCTTTTATCCAATGATTTTGTGCACACAACAATTGGTTAGATAGCCAAATGACCCCTTTTCTAATTTAGAGAATAATAACATAACAGGGAATTTAATTCACCAAGTAATAATAAATAATTAGCACAGGTGTTGTTGCTTAATTTATTATTCCATATAAAACTCAATGTAAAATAATAATATAAATGTTATTATTTACATGAAATGTTCTTAACTTGCACGTTATATTTAAATATTATTTAACCAAATAATATTTAATATTATTTCTCACTGGACCCATAACTTGGTCCGAAAATCCTCCTCAATATTTATTGGGACTTGAATAATGACTATTTATTTATTAAATAAATATAACTACATTATTCATCGATAAATAAATATTCCATCTGTAATATATTCTCTTGAATAACTGGCGATAAAATAAATTCAATCAGGGATACTTGAATAATTATTAAACCACAACCAGGAATCATATTTATTCAAATTGTTAAATAAATAAATTTTTTAACTAAGATACTAACTACACTTTGTGTTTGACCCTCTTGGCCTCCTTCTCATTGGCATTAGGAAAGTTTGCCTAAAGTCCAAGATTACTATCTAGCAATAGGTCAAGGCACCCAAGAGAAAGAATTTGATGTCGCAATGACATGTCACTTCATATGAATGCTTACCGTGTAATATAATCTCATTTTCCTGATATCTCCAATAAAATGGGTTTCATACAAGTTCCATCAACCCATGTGTTTTATTTCTCATTCTTTGATCTCCTGGAATTGAACTTTCCTAGATAACACTGTGTCCATGGATTTAGTTAGGCTATATCATTTCCATAAAAGGGCCTAAGATATCTACTTCCATAGAAGTGACAAATAATTTCTCGCATTATTCCTTAATGTAATATTACTCATGACACACCCAACATATCCTACCTCTCCATGGACATATGTCATCATGGTTTTTGTCAATACATATAAGTGTGCGAGTCATAATAACTATTAATAATAATCTTAAAGTCTAAGGACCAATACACACATCCGCAGATAGGAACATCCAATAACACTTGTGAATGTGGATTTCCTACTGGAAGGTCTTGTTCTCAAAATATTCTCCTAGATATTCCCAAGGGCGTACACCATGAGAAGGTTCCTCAAAGTTTCATGAGTCCCCACCCCTTATAGTGTGTATCATTTGTGTCCCATCAAATGATATCATCTGGCCATAGAACATATATTCAAGAATAGTGTCATGGAACTTCAGGGTTCTCATCATAGTAGGGATCTTATATGATCTTTTAATGTGAAATCTATTCTTAGGAAATTATCACATAATATGTCACGCGGAAGAAAAATCATGATGTGATAAGTAGTTTATTAATATTAATCCAATGAATACATGTTTATCATAAAGTAAAAAGAATTTGGTTTTTAGGGCACCAACTCCAACAGACTCCCACTTTCACTAGATCCAACTACTAAAAACCTTCAGTATGCTAGCTCTCACATGATATTCATGCTTCTACTGAGATAGGCCTTTAATCAAATATCCCTCCAAGTTATATTCCTTAGACAATCTACTAACTACGACTTCACCCCTTTGATAGAAATCCCTCAAGAGGTGATAATTTCAGAGTATGTACTTTGTCTGTCGATTTGACCTTGGCTCTTTTGCAAGAGCCATCATTGCAGTATTATCACAATACAATTTAATGGGATATTTACTGATAGGAACCACATCAAGCTCATGGACAAAGTTATGAATCCAGATGGCTTCCTTGGCTACATCAAAAGCTTATATATATTCGGAATCCACTGTAGAATCAACAAAAACTGGTTGCTTTGAACTCTTCTAGCTCACAACTCCTCCGTTGAAACAGAAGACATATCTTAATTGTGACTTTATATCATTATAATCTATCTGAAAGCCAGTATCATCATACCCTTTAATGACAATATCCTAGTCGCCTACATACACCAGGAATATATCCTAATTTCTTCTCAGATACTTAAGGATAGTATTGACGGCAATTCAATGTTGTTCTTTTAGATATTCTTGATATCTGCCTACTATGTTCAGTGCATAGGCAAAATCAAGTCTAGTACATAACATGGCATACATGATAGATCCTATCACTAAATCGTATGGAATCTTACTCATTCTATATTTCTCATGTTGTGTCTGGGGACACATTTTCTTGGAAAGATGTATACCATTTAAAATTTTAACTAATCCCCTCTTGGATTGTTCCATACTAAATCTCTTTAGTATCTGGTCAATGTATATACTTTAACATAGTTCAAGTAGCATCTTGGATATATCATGAATGATCTTGATCCCTATAATTTAGGCTTCTTCGCCTAAGTCCTTAATAGAGAAGCACTTGTTCAACCAGTCCTTGATTAATTGCAAGACTGATATGTCATTTCCAATAAGCAATATTTCGTCAATATACACTACTAGGATAACAACCACATTCTCATTAAACCACTTGTAAACACATAGATCACATTCATTCTTAATAAAAACAAATTATCTTATGGATTCATAAAATCGAATTTTCCATGATATGGATGCTTTCTTTAATCCATAAATGGATATTTAAAACTTTCATACACTTTTATCATCACCTGGGGTCACAAAACCTTTTGGTTATGTCATATAGACATCTTACTGAAGGTTCCTGTTAAGGAATGTAGTTTTGAAATCCATCTACCAAATCTCATAGTCATGGAAATTTGTTATGGAAAGTATGATTCTTATGTATTTAAACATGGAAATTGGTGGAAAGGTTTTGTCATAGTCAATTCATTGATGCTGTTTAAAACCTTCATCCACTAGCCTTGATTTATAGGTACTAACTTGACCTTCCATGTATAGTTTCTTTTTGAATACCCATTTACACCCAATAGGATTTACATCAACTGGTGCATCGACCAGAACCTAGACTTGGTTTTGATACATGGAATACATCTCATAATTCATATATTATAGTCATCTTTCAACTTCTAAGCTCTCTACTTATTTCTTTTAGGATAGAGGTTCATCAGTGTCCAACAATAATGAGTCACCTTCCTCAGTGTCTAGGAAACCATATCTCTCTGGTTCCCTTAACTCTCTTGTGCTTCTACGCAGTACTTTTGTTTCAGGAACTACCTCTTACATGGGGACCTATGGAACCTGTTTCTATACCAACTCTTGTGTATCTTGAGCATGAACTTCATTGAAGTCGATCATTCTCCCACTATCATTTTTTAGTATGTTCTCCCTCTCAAGAAAGACAGTCTATCTGGAAATAGTCACTTTTTTGTCTGAGGGGTTTTATAGGTAGTATCTCTTTATTTCCTTGGGATACCCTATAAATATACACTTCTTACCCCAGGGTTCTAGTTTGTTTCTTGATAAATCCTTAACAAACACCTTGTATCCCTATACACGTTTATACAACAAAGTGTGTTTCTTTCCACTCCATATCTTTAAGGGAATCTCATTTGTCGCCTTAGTTGGTACTTGGATTAATGTGTATTCCATAGTTTGTAATGAATATCCCCAAAAGGATAATGTAAGATCTGCATGACTCATCGTCGACCATACCATGTCCAACAAGTCTCGTTTCCTCCTTTGACTAACACCATTCCACTATGGTGTATAAGGTGGAGTGAGTTGAGATAGAATCCCGGAATCCTGTAAAAGGTTGATGAACTCTTGGTTAATATATTCTCTACCTAAATCCGATCAAATATTCTTTATCTTCTTACCAATATGATTCTCTACTTCATTCTTGAACTCCTTGAATTTCTCAAAGGACTTGGACGTGTACCACATTAAGTAGACACAACCATATCTACTCAAGTCATCAGTAAAAGTAATGAAGTAAGAATATTCACCTCTAGATTATACTAGAAATGGTCCACACACATTAGTGTGTACCAATCCTAGAATCTCTACGGCCCTTTCACCCTGTCCACCAAATGGTGGTTTGGTCATTTTCCTTTATAAACTAGTGTCACATCTATTAAGTAGTTTTATCTTGGAAGAGTCTAAATAACCATCTTGATAGAGATTTGTTAGGAATTTCTTGTTATATGACCAAGGTGGTGATGCCATAACTGGGTGTTGGATGAGTCATGTGAACTTGGTTCGTTATCAATTGACAACACTTGGTTCTTGTAACTTAATACATACAGACTGTTATTTAAATATTCCATACCATAACATATGTTGTACTTATAAAAGTAACAACATTTATTTCTGAACCTAAAAAATAAATCCATCTATATCTAAACTTGATACAGAAATTATGTTCTTGGTAACACTAGGTACATAATAACAGCCATGTAAATCCAAAATCATTCTCGTCAGAAATGTGAGGTGGTAGTCACCAATGGAAAGAGTAGCTAGCCTCGCACTATTGGAAGATTTTAGATCCACATCTCCTATGGAAATTTTCCAAAATCTACTTGGTTCCTACATTTGAATACAGATGTTAGTCCCACAATATGTATCTAATATCCCATGTGTTGAAATGGAAATATTTCACTCGATAATGAATACACCTTTGGCTTCCCCTTGCCTCTAGGTGTAGTTCCTCTTCCAGTGGCCTAACTTGCCACATGAAAAGCATACTGCCTCCTTTTCCTTTCCCTATATCTGGATATTCTTCTTCTTAGTCAGACGGTGCTTAGAGGCCTTAAATTTTTTATAAATTTTAGTCCCCTTATCCTTGTCCTTCCTCTTCCTATTCATCATGAGGACTATAGGTTTTTCATGCCCCATGTCCTTATCAACTTGGAAAATTAGGGTAAGAAGCTATGATAGACTCTTCTCATTATTTCTCATATTATAATTCAAAATAAAACTAGAGAATGTATTACTAAGTAATGATAGTATGAGATATGTATGCAACTCATCTAGGAATTTAATCCCTAAGATGTCCAAATGCTCAATGTATCTAATAAGCTTGACTACATGTGTTCCAGCTAGCATAGACTCTCCAAGATTAGTAATGAACAAAACTTTGGATATCTCATACCTATCCTATCTTTCCTTCTCTTGATAGAGATCCCAAAGGTGAGACATCATGCTATAAGAATCCACTTCCTCATGTTGCTTCAAGAGATCATTGGTCATGGATGATAGCGTAAGGTACTAAACATTCGTAGCATCATTCAGATGTTTCTCGTACACAGATATTTCTTCATCACTCACCTTATTTCCAGGTGTAACTGGTAAAGGATCTTCCAGCACATAAAGTTTCCTCTCATGGAGAAGGATAACCCAAATGCGCCTTTTCCACTCTTGGAAATTAGTGTCAGTGAGAAGGTTTTCCTTCTCAAGTAAGGATCACAATGATATGTTTGATGTCATTTTGATTATTTTTTCTACAAATTATGATGAAAATATTTTTAGTACTTTATTTTGATAAATATATACAAATAAATAAATTAATATCCATTAGTCTCCCACTATTTTGTTGAAACCCAATAGCTCTCACCATTGGCTTCAGAATATCCTATTTCTTGGAAATTCTAGCGGCAAGGATCCACATTTCCCTTCACATTACCCCAACTAGGGTTGGTTAAGCAACTTGAAAAGTTTTAGGTAGGCATTCCAAATTCCAACTTCATTAACTCACAGCTCCTTGATCTATTGAGTGGACTCCCCAATCCTAAAATCCTTAATTTTGGATTTCCTCAACCTTTGCCTCTCAATTACATCAAGTCCTACTAGGGCAGTCAACCCTTGATGTAAACTAAGTTAATTCAACCCAAAAAATCAAATTAGAATTCCTCAATAATTGAAAGCACCCCAACTAGGGTTGGTCAAGCACTTTGAACTATGGTTCAATTCTAACCGAAGTAATGGAAGGATATACCGACTTAATATTTAATTGAGGGATTTTATCCTTTATGTGTAAATTTCCACTTATTATATTTTCTCATGCTTTTTAATGTTAAGTGGGATGTACTTAAGTTATTAACCATGTATAGATAATATTTACGCATAAGCCATTTTTATTTTAGTTCTATCTTGTATGCTTGTTAGTTTATTAATTATGTGATCGTGTCAAATTTCCATAATGAATAACCATACAAATGAAAAAAATAAAATAAAGGGTGTGATCATGATCTTTACTATTGGTTAGTTTATCTAGCAGTGGATAAACTAACCCTGGCCTAGGGGAGAAACACCTTGAACCATTTAAGGTTCATGTTTATAGCTTTCCACCCATCCACCTTTGTATCTCCTTTGATTGGTTTTACCTCGGCTCCTAACTTGAACCGTCTCTACTAGCTTGGGAGCTCCATCCATTACATATGTTTTTAACTCACATGCAGGTGAGGGTTAAAATGAGGTTTACATAAAAGAAACCATGGGCATGCATGCCCTATATATTAATTATAAGAAGGCATGCAAGCCAACAATTTTAATTTAATAAATAAATTAAAATGGAACCAATCACATGCAAAGGCCTGATCTAGCTCATGATCATCCACATACATGCAACAAATTACACATTTCATAAAACTAGCATTAAATTCTTTAATTATTCTTATTAAGATAAATTATTCTCAAATCAATTAATCATTATCTTTAATTAATAAATCATTTTTATCTTAATCGTTTTATGAATTTCCTTGAGATTCTCATCCATAACCTTGTACATAACTTGTACATTGGAATCAACCTAGTAAATATCTGTCCAAAACTACCTATCATGTATTTATACTTGTATACACTATATTCTTTGTGACATGTAGCATGCACATAGAATTATAATTGTAATACAATGCATACAAGATGTGAAGATCATTGAACATTATGCAGATGTTAATTAAACATTTATATATATATATATCAAACACCTATCACAAGTTGTGCCCCAGCTTTACATCCACATGAAGGTACATGTATCAAGGGTTATATAATATAATAATAAATTTTTAAATCTGCGTAATCTAGAAATAGTACACGGCGTGTAGATCTGACTACACGGCGTGTACCCTCCTCACTATCCATCTGAACTAAACACCTGGGGAAACAACGTGTGAGGTGTACTTCAGAAATCTTCAGAGTACATGGCGTGTCCAGTGGGCCACACACCATATAAACTCTTTGTTACATGGTCACAAAATGGGCAATCCTTGTATGGGATACACGACTTGACCCTGACCCAAAGGGACTACACATCGTGTCTAGTTGGACACAAGACGTGTAGTTCGGTTGACCATGCGCCAGTCTGTCATGGTCAACACATGGTGTAAGAATTAACTACACCTTGTATCATCAATGCACACGGCTTGAGTAATTACAGAATTACACCTGATGAATTGAACACAAATACAGGGCATATAGATCTGACTACATGGTTTGTATTCTTGTGTTATCTAGACAGAACCATTAGCACCTCCTGATAAGATCATCAATTTAATTTTAATCATAAAATTATTCATTTTTAGACCTACGAGAAACGATAAGGGATGAATAGATCTAGAAATTCAGATTACAATAACGATTAAACATGAATTGAAAAAACTAAATTATTAAAGTGTAAATCATCAATAAATTATTTAAATAATTATAAACAAAAATATAACCTCCCTCTGATACCACTTTTAGGTTCTGGGCACAACGGAAGTGTGGGATGGGCGTGTACCCAACTTTGAAAATTATCATAATTGATGATTAATCCAGGATCAATATGAAAATGAACACCAGTATCCATGGGATTGAATCAAAGATAAAAGACAAAGGAGAGAACCTGGAACTGAGAAGAGAGGATCGAAATATTTTGTTTATAATTGATTTAATTTAATTATATAATTACCTCCAAGGTGATTGTAAAGACCCGTAAAATTCAAGGGAAATTTTTTCTTAATTTTCTTTGGAATTTTACAAGAACGCGGTTTCTGACGGCACCTGATTCCGAGGCCCGGAGTGCCCGGAATCAATTTCCGAAGTTTGGCTCGGGTATGTTCAGTGAACGAACGAGCGGGAATTTCTAACTTTTGAACCGGTGCCCGGAATCAAATTCTGAGGGCACTGATGAACTCGCAGCGCCGATATTCGCTTAAGGAGACCTTTTCCGAGGTTGCGTTTATTGCGGGTTGAGAGTTAGTTGTTGGGAGTTTAGAATAAGTTAAATAAAAATTGTGGAATACAAATTTTTATTTTAACTTGTTGGTTAACTTCTCCCAAAGGGAGTTAGATGTGGGACCCACATCCACTTAACCTCCCTTGGTAGGATTAAGTGTGGTGGGGCCCACACGAAGCATAACTCTTCATCTTCTCTTTTAAAACTCCCAATAACCCCTCTTTAATTAACTTGAAAAGTTGGGATATTAAATGGGTGGAGTTGTTTAATTTCAAAACTTTGAGTTTCAAAATGGTTTGGTTGAGTAAATAAAATAAGACCTTGTCTTATTTTATTTGGTTTAGAATTCTCTAGACAATCTTGAGAGAATTTGGAGTCTACTTCTTCTTCTTCTTCTTCAAGCTTTGACGAAGAACGTGAAGAACCTTCGAACATCGACGAAGAACGCCACGTTCTTGGGAACCGTCTTCCACGACGTCATACCCGCGATACCGACGACGTCTTCTTCCGCGTCATCTCTTCCACGACGATTTCCCGCAACGAAATCGCCATCAAAGAGCTTCGAATCCTCGCTTCACGACGTCGACGTCCTTTTCCCGCGACGCTGACCACCACGACGCTCGTCTTCCGCGAGTCGTTGACGATCATCGTTCTTGAAACCAAGGTAGGGGTTTGTTGTTGATTATTTATTTACTCTCGTTCTTGGTTCTAGCATGAAAAACTTGAGGATAAATGTTTATGTGTTATCGTCTAACGAGAGGGGGGCCGGACCGCACAAACACGGCCGAATCCCCCCTCCTTTGTTCTTGAATATTATTATTTTCTTATGGATGAACGAGATGGCGTGGTGTCGTCACACCACGCGGGAATCACACAGCAAATATTGTGCGGCGCCGTCGCATCGCGCCGTGGAAAGATTATCATGAACGTGACGCCGTCGCGCCGCGTCGAAGGAAACCAAAGGTGTCGCGGCCGGAGCGGGGCCGCGGCGGAGGGGCGCGGTGCCGTCGCACCACGCCGGACGACGAAGGCCGCGGCCGGTTCCGGGCCGCGGCAGAACGAGAAGACCGGCGGCGAGCCGGGCCGCCAGTGTCGGAAGCCGGAAAGGGGACCGGCCTTGCCGGTCCCGTTGAGGAAGGACCGGCCGGCCAGGTCGGGCCGGCCGGAAAAGAGAAGAACCGGGGGAATTAATTCCCTCAGCTGGCCAAAACCGGCCCCCCATAATGGGGGGGGGGCCACGGTTACACCAAGGGGGGGCAGCGCCCCCCCGTTTTTCTCAAAGGAAGGCCCCCACGTGAGGGGGGGGGGAGCCGGTTTCTCCAAGGCGCGGCATCCAGCTGCGCCGCCAGCTGAAGGAAAGCGGGGGCTTTACCCCCCACGCGTGGCACCCGAGCGGCGCCCCGGCCGCGCCGCCGTGCCGGGCCGCGCCGCCGGCCGGGCCGGGTCAGACCCGGGTCGGGTCGGCCCGGACCCAGACCCCCCGTTTTCGAATCGACTTCGGTCTTTTGCCCATAACTTGAGCTACGGACCTCCGATTGACGAACCGTCAGCGGCGATGCGATCCTTGGATCGAGACGGTTGATTCGGTATATCACACTCAAAGTTTCGGAATACTTTGAGTTCATCCGGGTTGGTTTGTACACGAAAACAACCGGGCCCTCGGAGCGGAAACACTCATATCTTGAGCTACGGACGTCCGATTGATGTGTCGTCAGCTTTGTTGTGTTCCTCTTAGTGAGACGGATCTTTTGGCATACTCCTCCCAAGGTTTGGACGTAGGTGGAGTACGGTCGGGTTGGTTTTGCCTTAAAAACCAACCGGTCCCCTAGGATGAAAAAGCCAATAACTCTCAGACCGGGCGTCCGATCGACGCGTCGTCTGTTGCGTTGAGTTCCTGTTGACGATACCGAACTTTTGGATACATCAACTCTGGACTTTGTGACAGTTGATGTATCAGCCTCTCGGCTCGTGGAGCGGACCCTCCCGAACGAGTTTGCTGTGTGCAGGAACCCTAGTGCTGGCTGCGACTGTGACTGCTACTGCTACTGCTACTACTACTGTGACTGCGACGACGACAGTACAGAGATCCTTGGTGGATTCGACGATGACTACAGCACTCAGCGATCCTACGTGGATTAGTGCTACAGGTCCTGTGTGGGCCCGATCCTGTGTGGGTCCGATCCTGTGTGGGTCATTGCGCACAGCAGTCCTCTGTGAACCAGCGCCTATAGGTCCTGTGTGGGCCCGATCCTGTGTGGGTCTTTGCAGGTGTTAGTTACCTATCGATCCTTCGTGGGTCCGATGACTTAGATGGATTAGAGATCATCTTTATTGTCTTTTGAAGAAGTATACCTGTGTGAGCTGAATCCTGTTGCTTTCCTGTGTGGATTGAGTTGTGTTATCCTGTGTGGATTTCATTTTGCTTTCCTGTGTGGAATACGTTTACTTTCCTGTGTGGACTGAGTTGTACTTGGGCTCAGAGGTTGGAGCGTATTGGAATTGATGACTTTGGTATATGTATGGGAATATACCTAAGCAGTGTCGGTTGTTACTTCGTGTTTGTATCTTCCTTTGTGGTTTATCCTTTGTGGATTTTGGGAGACATTCAGGGGTCTCGGGGTCCCTACTGAGTAGCTTATACTCACCCCTGCACGGGCTATGCCCGCACTACGTTGTGTTGGTTGCAGACGATGGACGGCGTTGATCGTGGCTGAGGCTTGCAGAGCAGAACGGTACCTGGAGGTGGACCACTGGGCGGACGTGCTCGGAGCGGACGGCGGGACCCGTGGAGCAGTGGAGCTATCTGTACCCACCCTTCAGGTGGGATCTCCAGTGGACAGCTCGGTGTAGCGGCTTTTACTTTACAGTTGTTGTTTTCCCTTTCGAGTTGTACTTTACTTTCAGTTTGGGTTTGTATACTGTCCCATTTACTTTTCCGCACTTTCAGTTGTACTCTGTTTTTACTTAGTGTTACTATTCTGCTTGCTTACTCTGTGGTGCTTGTTTACTTTACAAAGGCAATGCCTTCCCTTTTTACCGGGATTTACGCCTTGGTGCTAGTCACCATCCCCTGGCCTATGGAAGGCGGGCTTGGGGTAGTCATGGCACGGGCCCCGAGGACGGGTCATGACAGTGATTCTTTCTTCGTTGATGCGTCCGACCACGAGTCTGATGTGCGGTTTCATTGCGATGTAGAATCCAATGATAAGAATCATCTATTAGTGATCCACACATGTTCCACGTATCTTTGGATGTCACTAAAGGAGTCTCTGAGTGCTAGCATGGAAGATCCTTGCGCTTGTGATGTCCCTCTTCGGTTGTCTTGATAATCGCTTCCAAAGCATTCTCCTTGATATGCTGGAGGAGGATCTCTCTCATTCTTGAGAGCATTCTTAGATAGGTAAGATTTATCTAGGCTCAAGATCTTTTTTCCAAGGATGTTGTGCACACAACGATTGGTAAGATGGTCAAATAACCCCTTGGCTAATTTAGAGAATAATAACATAATGGGGAATTTAATTCACTAGGTAATAATAAATAATTAGCACAAGTTCCATTACTTAATTTATTATTTCATGTGAAACCCCATGTCAAATAATAATAGCAATGATATTATTTCCATGACATGTTCTTAACTTGCACGTTATATTTAAATATTATTTAACCAAATAATATTTAATATTATTTCTCACTAGACCCATAACTTGGTCTAATAATCCTATTCAATATTTACTAGGCCTTGAATAATGACTGTTTATTTATTAAATAAATATAACTTCATTATTCACCGATAAATAAATATTCTGTCCGCAATATGTTCTCTCGAATAACAAGCGACTAAATAAATGCGATCAGGCATACTTGAATAATTATTAAACCACAACCGAGAATAATATTTATTTTTATTATTAAATAAATAAATTATTTAATTGAGATACTAGTTAAACTTAGTGTGTGACCCTCTAGGCCTCTTTCTTGTTAGCATTAGTCAGGCTTGCCTAAAGTCCAATATTACTATCTAGCAACGGGTTAAGGCACCCAAGAGAAAGAAGTTGATGTCACAACAACATGTCACCTCATATGAACGCTTACCATGTAATATAATCTTTTTTTCCTGAAATATCCAATCAAGTGGGTTTCATGCAAGTGTCATCAACCCATGTGATCGATTTCTCATTCTTTGACTTCCCAAAATTGAACTTTCCTAAAGAACACCATGGACATGGATTTAGTTAGACTATATCATTTCCATAAAAGGTCATGAGATATATACTTCTATATAAATGAAAAATAATTTCTCTCATTATTCATTAATGTAGTATTACTCATGACGCACCCAATATATCCTACCTCGCCACGAACATATGTCATCATGGTTTTCATCAATAAATATAAGTGTGTGAATCATGATACCTATTAATAATAATCTTAAAGTCTAAGGACCAATACACATGTCCATAGATAGGAACATCTAATGACACTTATAAATGTGGATTTCCTACTGGAAGGTCTTGTTCTCATAATATCCTCTTGGATATTACCAAGGGAGCACACCATGAGAAGGTGCCTCAAAGTTTCATGAGTCCCCACCCCTAATAGACTGTATCATTTGTGTCCCTTCAAATGATATCATCTGGCCATAGAATATATATTCAAGAATAATATCATGGAACTTTCGGATTCTCATCATAGCAGGGATCTGCTATAACATTTTAATGCGACAGCTATTCTTAGGACATCATCACATACTATGTCACGCATAATAACAATCATGATGTGATAAGTAGTTTATTAATATCCATCCAATGAATACAGGTCTATCATAAAGTACGAAGAAGTTGGTTTCTAGGGCACCAAATCCAACACTTACTACATAGGATGATTAAAACAAAGAAATGGATTTATATTCATTACGGACAGTGATATATTTTTCATCCTATAAGGAAGTTGTAAATGAAAAAAACTATGATTGAAAAGTTAATATGAGTTTATAAAATGGATACCATGTAACAAAATCATGTCTATATTTTGGTAGTTTCTCTAATTGATGTAAATATATTGGAAGGTATTCAATAGAAACTATACATGGGTGGTATAAATATGGTACCAATAGAGATCGATTGGCTATACTAAATCTTCATGCTTATCAATTTGAATTAAACTTATCATAGAAATTTTCTATGATCATCATATTGGGAATTGGATTTCAAGACCATCAACCTTGGAATATTTCTATATAATGCAACCAGAAAGGGTTGGTGACACCATAAAATTCCAATAAGATATTCAAGTTATAAAGATCTACTTTTTTATTAGTGCAAGCATTGTTTTCTAGAATATTCATTTGAAACAAAATTCTACCATGTTTCTATAAGAGGTTAGTGGGAGCACTATAGTTTTTCAAGTAAATATATCATTAACATATAGAAAGGATTTGATTTTCGTACTATTATTTAAGTCTAGAATGAAATAAAATATCCAAAGATTGACTTAAACCCAAGTTTTATGGAATGAGATCTATTGAGGTAGATCTAAGGGTTTATTATACCAAGTTAAAAGTATATATACTGACAAGTTATTGAAAATACCATTTTAAACAATCTAAGAGATAATTGTTACCAAAAGTATCTTAGAATAAATCTCCCCAAGAAGACATGTATGAGATATATGAGGAGATTAAAATAGTGAGTAGAACTCCAAAAACATTAGCAATGGATCTATCACATATACCATTCCATGTACTAGATAAGATATCCAAAACATTCTTGATAAAGTACAAGGGATATCTTCCAAGTAATTGGAGAGAATGGAATAGTGTATTTAAGGGAAAAACTAGTCTTTCTAAAATATAAAATGATATAAAATTACAGTTTGGATGAGGAAATAAGAAAAATAATCTCATTCAATCCAATAGTATCCATATCTAAAAATATTGAGTATGTTTTGGATTCTTTTATTTCTAAAGAATCGTAAAATATGCAGTGATTCATTCCAAGTATTGGAATCTTGCTTTAGGTACTAATCAAGATGTCAATATTATGATAGAGAACAAAACAGTTATACTTAGTGATATCATCTCTTGGGAAGATTTACTCAAGGTGGTGAAGTCACTAATAATAGAGTATCTATGTAAGAAAATTTGGTATGCATAATGACTAAATCCATAACTTAGTAGAAGAATTATCTTATCATGTGAGAGTTAACAAATTGATAGTAAGCAAGTTGGATCTAGTGCAAGTGGGAGTGTTGTAAAAGTGGGTTCCCTAAACCCAAATTGAAAAGCAATTTTTGATTACCCAATAATGTATACAAATAGTTGTGCAAGATATATACTTATCATAATAGTGTCTACACTTCTGCATCCACTATTTTCATGGTAATGTCCTTAAATTATTTTTTATGTCAACATGTTATAGTAGTTCTCAGCTATAATGAGAACTTAGAGATAATATGACATTAATCTTAAACATGTATCCTATGTTATAGATATATTATACTGAATAGACACATATGATGTCTAACTATCAGGTTTTGGGGGATCATAAGTATTGTAACTTCTTCTCATGAATTTCGCACTTGGTGATCTCAAGTAAAGGGTATCATGAGGACTGACCTGCCAATATGAACACCAAATGTTTTAAGTGTCATTGGTCATTAATATTTATGAGTATGTGTATTGGTATTTAAACCTGATATTATTACCATTATGTACCATTTTATCACATACTTTGATTAAATAAGAAGATCATGACATTTATGTTGTGGCGAGGTAGCTTGTGTTGGGTACATCATTGATGGTATGGCATTGGTTGAATGTTCAAGAAAGTTTTTTTCACTTCTAAAAGGATAAGATATCTCAAGACTAGTTGACCAAGATGGTATTACCTTTATTAAATCCATGCATATGGTGATTAAAGGTAATTCTATCTAGTAAGGTGGTGAATAAATATAGCAAGGATGATGACACAAAGTGTGTGTCTTGCTTTATGAGATATCAAAAGATAAAAAGATTATATTTCAGGGCATGTGTTCGTAGGAGGTTATAATTTCAATGATTAAACCTTATATTCTTATGGGCCTTGATAGGTTGCAATAATCCACTCATTTTATATATGTATCACTCACTGTTATCAAGATAAGGTCCTATAGGTTCACATACAAAGCGTATTCAAAATCATAGTCAATTCTATTGAGTTGGAGTTTTAGGATATTGTGGGCTATGTGGCAGGGGCGGGTAATGTTTGAGTTTAAATGATCACATGGAAATAAATAAATTCAATGTTATTAAATTTTATAATAATATCTATCGAATTTTTTTAATTATTATATTCATGAGTTATTTAGTGAATATTAAGAAAGATATTTTTGAAGAGATATTAAATATTTAATGTTCAAGGTTTGTTAAATATTTATGTAGAAGAAATGAGTCGAGTTAATGACTTGTATTTTATCACATAACATTATTTTAGTGTTACAAGTATGTGATAATTTACTTATCTCATTTTCAACATGTTTGTTAGGTCATAAGTGTTTTTTGGAGTATATTTCAAAGGTTAAGCTTATTAATGAGATGAATTGAAAATTTTAATGAGTTTAACATGCATATAAAAGACAAAATATACCCAAAAGCATGGGACTATTCATTAACATGAATTTGAGGTGTTATTTTTACTCTATATCAACTTCTATGGGGAGAAATGGAGGTTTGGGGCATCCCAATCCAAGTTCTCCCACTCAGATTGAAGAAACAACAATCTTATAATCATATCGACATTGAAAGTGCTTCGTCTCTCCATGCTAGCACTCAAAGATCGAAGGTCAATGATCGAGAAATCTTCTGATATGCCTGTGTATAATCTAGAGGGATCCGTCTTAGGTTCCTTTGAGTGAAGGTCACTAACGATCAATTAAACATGATTCTCATCGAAATCGAAAGAGGTGCGATTTTGATTTAATTTTTCATTTCTAGTTCTCCATGCTTAATTAGTTTTCACGCAATCCATGGATGAATTCAGGCATGGGTATATCGTATTTGATTTTTTAACATAAATTCATACCTAAAAAAATTAAAATACAATTTTTCACACTTCCACAAAGCCTCGGGTTCCTTCTAAGTGTTGGCGCCTCGATTAATTTTGACAAGGTATTAATTCCCACATAAGTGTGGGTGCCTCATCGAGGTCGATGGGGATGTAAAATATTGGTTGGATATTTTTCCACTCACAAGTAAGAGTTTCTCTTGGCTTGGATGATGATCATTGCCCATGTTTTTTTCATTCCCCTCAAGTTTGGTTAATCACTTAATCTTGGAGTGCGTGGTATTTTGGAAAATTCCTGGATCAGACTTGTTGACATTGGTTATGTTAAATATTGATATGGTTAAAATTGTATGTGCTTGTTTTTGTTTTTTATAAAATTTAAAAAAAACACATTTATAACTAGGTCGTTTTCCACATAAATGGGGTGCATGGGAATCATTGGTGAAATCCTATCAAGTCTAGCACTAACCCCTTATTCATCCATATTAGTGGTGGGGTAGATTGCATAAAGTATGACCTAGGTAAGGGAAAGGCATCATACTTCACTAGTAGTGGACCATAGTCTTCGCCTGGGAGCTATGTGGGTGGAGGAGTTCCATTTATGGGATGACACATGTAGATTTTGGGGAGGCATGGAGGAGCCAATGGATCTATTTTTTGGGGAGTTACATTTTGTGGATCCATGGGACTTATTTTGGTGTTGTATACACTTACACACTTATCGGTTTTTATTATATGCGCTTATCATATTTTTCAAATTGTTTTATCATGCATCATATGATCATGGTTACATATTTTTACTATGTTATTTATTCATCTTATTGGTTAGGAATGTACAAGTTATGGACACATCATGCTAAAATTTTTGGTAATTGGATAACATGAGGGAGGTGTTTCATATGAGGGTTAACCATCCCCCAACTATATTTTTTAAACCCTCAACATTTATTCCCAATCTTTAGTGATATGGGGGATGCACCTACGGCCTAGTAGCATTCTGACTTGACTCGGGTGAGGTAGAGGGGTGATGGGTTAGGTCAGGATGTTACACATGAGACTCAAATACTTAAGTCTATCTTAAGCAGGAAACAAAACGAACCCAAACTACCCCTATAAACTTAGTCTTTCACTATAATTACGCTGTAAAAGATTATTTATGTATAACATCATTAGTCCTAATAGTTCTATCTCCTGAATACTCTCAATCCCATGCCCAAGATCCCTTGGTTGGCTTTGATACTATTTTTTAACGATCATGCCTGATTACCAAAACAATATTGGGTCAGGTTGCCACAACACCTCAAACGCACCACATAATTATTATATGATAGCATAAACGTTGAGAGGTGAATGCCATATGTGTGGGAGATGGTTTTTCCTCATGATACAATGTGGCTGATAGAGTAATTTTCACACCTATATTTATGTTATCCTACATGTAAGTAGCTGGATAACAATGAATGGAAATGAACGTTGGAGTTAATGTGCATTCATCATCACATTACTATAATCTGAAGCATCTATAAAATCGACAAAAAATGTGAAATTGAGTAAAAAACACAATATATATAGTGTAAAATAACTAAATGGATCCCGAGGAATCAAAAAGTGAGCGGCGTGGGTAACTCTTGAGTGAATATATGTGAGAATCCCTTACACATCCACACTGCTTATCCACCAAAAAGGATCAAAGGACCCCACTCAAAATCCACTCCATGTAGAACTAGATTTCATGCTCTAGAGTATTTCTCTTACCTAGATCATAGACAATAACATTTGCACACATCTCACATGGTCATGTACTGGGTGTAAGTATGATACACCCAATAGGCGATAGCCACCCCACCTCAGCTCAACTTTCATTAACTCAAGTGCATGCAGTAAGAATATAGTGACAGGGTGAATGAAAAACAAACCAAGATACATGTATAATATTTTCATAAAGCATAGGAAAGTATAGCTAAAGTAAATAACTCCCTATATTAGGAGGATCCATGCTTGTACTCATGACAGAACCATTTTATTCAAGCTTATTTTAATATAAAACATATTATTTTTTAAATTTAATTGATAAAACTTGGCAGTATTTGATTTTTTTTTTTAATTTTGACAGGATACAATGTTTGACTGAAAACGAACAAAAAGGCAATGAATTCATGATGCAGATAATGTCTTGTGACAAACGATAAATGAAGGCCCAAGTTCGGAGCTTAGATTTGAAGAATCAAGTGGAAACAGATTCGAAAAGGGTGGAAATTGGTCATTGACTTAAAATTAATTTTTTTTCCAAAAACACTTTTGAGGAAAAAGTGAGAAACCGAAGTAAGTCCAAAGCAAATGAAACAACCACAAAAGGAACCCATAAAATCGTTAAATACAAGACTCGGAATATTAGAACCAACCACCCTATAAAAGCCCCCAATTAAGAGAGGATACCTGCAAATTCGAGTCATTCTTCAGAAGATCCTCGAAATGGTCGTTCAACTTGTCCCATATCTAGATGTATTTCTCCACGTTGATATTACTTTTGTTAAAACTCATGCCAAAATGTGGTTCTTTTTGTTGATCCACATTGTGAATCTCATATTCACGACGTGAATTCCTTCAAAAAACCAAGACGATGGGACGAAATGATGAAAAAAGGCCTTCGGGATCAGAATAACATGTGTCATGGTGTGACACATCACGTCAATCATTTCTAAGCTCTTTTGTACAATACATATACTAATACACATATACTAACCTCTTTTGTACAATACATACACTAAAAACAATTTTAATTTTTTATGTATATAGATTTCATTCAATGTTTTTACAATACATATACTACCCTGTTTTGTAGATTCTATTACAGTTTATACTTGGTCATTCAATTATAAAAAAAAAGCTCTCCTCTTTGGCAAGTTCGCGGGGACTCGGATAGTCTCATGCTGGTCGCCGTCTCCGCCCAAGACCACGGCGGCGATGCTTCCAGCCAACTTCTATGGCTGCCAAAGAGAAGAAGCAACCCACTCATCCCCACATAATTCATGACCATTTCTCTCTTCCACACTCGACTCGCTTCCACGTTGTTTAAATACCCGACCCAGATCAGATCTTAACGAAGGCAGCTGAACTGAACCCACCAGGATCAATCTCCATTTCTCCCTTTCGCTACTTGTCTTTGCGTACTCTGTTATGGCTCTGTCATTCGCCAACCGGTGCTGCTACTTTTCCATGGAACAGAGGTCGCCGGAGGCATCAAAATCAAGATCTACCCTCGACGGTTCCACCTGGGTCGACGCCATCCGCCCCCTTCGCTCCGGTTTCCGGACTCTTCGCTCTCTCTTTGCCCTCTCCGCTAACCTATGCGAGCCGGAGCGGCTTCCGGCAGGGAGAACGACAGAACAGGGGCGGCAGCCGGCTCGGGAAAGGGCAGAACGCGGACGGCGGCGGCTGCGCAGGGTGGAGGTGGAGACGGTAATGGAGAGGCTGGGGCTCCCCTGCGACCCTTTCGGCGGGGAGCTCCGGGAGAGCTGGAGCGCTGACGACCTGGGGGATCTGTTCGGGGAGGAGGGTGCCACGATTGAGGAGGCGAGGGAGGCCTTCAGGGTGTTCGATGCGAACGGGGATGGGTTCATCGACGCCGGGGAGTTGCAGAGAGTGCTGTGCGTCCTGGAGCTCGCCGGAGAGGCTGGAACGGAACGGTGCCGGCGGATGGTTGCTGCGTTCGACGAGGATGGAGATGGGAGGATCGGTTTTGGGGATTTCGTGAAATCCATGGAAGCGAGCTTCTGTTGAATAGTCTTTTCGATGTAAATATAAAATATTTGATTTATTATTATTTCCCCCATTTTAAAATAATAAATGTGGCCTGAGAATTCAAAAAATTATTAAAAAATGAAAACCACGTCCGTTTTTTTTTAAAAATCACCACTTTAAATTAACATCCCATCATTATTATAATAAAATAATTAACTAATTAATAATCTATCAAAACGTAATTATACAAATATAAAATTTAAAAAATTCATAAATTTTAATAATTATGTTAGGGCAAGGTGTTGACCCTTAGAACATCCATGATCCAGTGATACTTATTATCAAGTTACAAATTTGATATGATGAATTTATAATGTTTGCAATAAGAAAACAAAATAGATTTATTATACAAATTAGCTACTGGAAACACAAAAAAACAGATATAACGTGCTTCAAATCAACGTGATCTTGCATGCATGACGAGAATACCACATAGGTCAATCGTTTATTACTAAGCAAAGGGCAAGCAAACGAATACAGACTCGAAGTGTAAAGAAGATAGTCAAAGAAACCATTCAAGGAGATCGCCCTTATTGAACTAGGTGGTGGTGATGAAATCTGTCACGTAGAGTCAACATTGTCCACTCTTGGACGAACTCACGCACACACCCAAGAAGGATACAGTTCCAAACATTACATAGAGAAATAAATCGATACCAAACCAAGAATCACAAACTGAAAACCTAGTTACGATGAAAACAAGTCAAGATTTGGAACCTCCTTTGGTGCACAGTCACCCTAGACCCAAGATCGAGTCAATCGCCACTGAATCTCCACTGGAGCGGTACTCCAGTTCCAAGAGGCGGCACGAACTCAACAGAGGGGAGTGCGAGTGGTCAGAACACCTCAGTTACCCATCTTCTCCGAGAACCCTTCTTATCGCAGCAGAAGCTCACACCAGGAACTCTCTCAGTGAATCGGACAAGAATCCTCAAATAGAAAGGGATGGATCGAATCGAATCAAGGCACACATCGGATTTATGATAGCGTGTGAGGAAAATCATCAGGTGGCAGTGTCAGGTCTGTAACGACCCGAAATTTGGAATAAATCTTGTTTCCTAATTCAGTGTGTTATTTTATTTTATTTTTGATACTCAACAAAACTGTTTCATTTGATAACATGAGTATAATTAAAATGAGACCATTGAGTTTTGACTGTTATATGACCATTGGTCAATATGACCGCTGGAAACTAAACGTTTTGATTATTGTCTCTAAAAACAAGTAATCTTGGTTAATTAATATAGAAAGAAGATTCGATGGGTTCACCCAGTAGTCTTGGACCGATCGAAGCCCATCTAACAGAACTTGGGAAGGAGGTAACACCACTGGGCTTTGCTCTGGACCAAACTCAAGCTGAACTTCATCGTGTGAAGCTAGAACGGGATCACCTTTGCGAGAAGTTCAAACTGATAGAAATTACTACTCGTGCGATGTTGGCCGAGCCTCCCTCCGATTCTCTCACCTTAGCACACTTTACACTTAGGTCCTATGCTGGTGTGATAAGGGGCTATATAAGGAGACCGTAACTGCCTTGTGTAATCCTTTGTTTTAAAAAAAATGGGATTTCTTCTTATGATGATGTTTATGACTTTTCAAATGTCCGAATAAATATAGTATGCATATTTTTTGGTGAATTTTAGAGAAAGGATATTTTAAAAAATGTTTATGTAAACCTTAAGTAATTAGAAATGTGTAATGATTTTGAAAAAATGGTCTTCTACAATTATGTTCAGTACGAAATTTAGAGTCTAATAAGATCAACTTAATTTTTGATGAATGGTAAATTATGAATAGTGATTTTATGTTTAGGATTAGTAATGTGACCAAATGGATTAGTAATCTCACTTAAAGAAAGTATTAATATAATCTAGGCAACTTGATTAAGTAATGTGATTCAATAAAATGGTTAAATAACAGTTTCATAAATTATTATTCAAGTATTAGTTTTTTCGGATGAATAGTGTTTTTTAATTAAAAATAAAAATAAAAATATTTAGAAAATTATTTTTATAAAATGAATTTCATTTTTGAACTCAGAACATCGATATTATGTTAAGGTAAATTTTGGGGTTTTTTCCGAAAAAAATGAATTTTCGGTGAATAGTGTATTTATTTAAAAAATAAATTAAAAATATTTAGAAAATTATTTTTATAATATGAAGTTCATTTTTGAAATCAGAGCATTGATATTTGGTTAAGGTAAAATTTTGGGATTTTTCTGAGAAAGTTGAATTTTCAGTGAATAGTAAAAATACAGTTTTAGGGTTTCGATATGTTTAATGACATCATAACTGTGTCATGATGATTTCATGAGATATTTTAAGGGTTGTCCGACCAAAGGTGATGAATTATTGTATTGGGGGGCCCATGTGGCCTAACTTCATAGGAAATATCTTGGGAGATCACATGGTTTTGAGAAACCCACTTATGAGGCGTCCCTTGGCCATTAATGCCTTGTCCCCTCACTTTCCTTATAAATACCATGCCATTCTATCATCCTTTGGACTCCAAAATCATTCTCAACGAAGTTCTGGTCTCCTTACTTCCCAAAGAGTCCTCCCAAGGTTCCCTCAAGCCTCTCAAGATCCCAACCTTTGAGTTTTAAGAGTTACGTTTAAGGTAAGGGATCCGACCTCTCTCTTTCTTTTCAAGAAATCTCTTTTATGTAATTTCTTTTATGTTCCATGTTCTTATGTTAACATATGTTCTTTTATACTCCTCTTACTGTCCTTTTCATGTTCATATAATGAGAGATCCCCTCTTACTCTCATTATTTCGTTTTATGAAGTTTTAAGTGGCGTCGTTAGGCTGCTGAAATTTTTGTAACGGATTCCTTCTCCCTTCTCATTTTTCAAGATCTATTTTCATGTAAAGTATTTCAAGTTCCTTTTTATTATGTTGGGGTATGATCTCTAAATTTATCATACTGATATTTTATGATCATATGACGAGAGACTCCATTTGATCTCTTCAATTCAGTATTTTGAAGTTTTAAGTGGCGCCGTTAGGCTACCGAATTTTTAAGTGGTTCTTTCACCTTTCTCCTTTTTCAAAGTTCTAATTCCATGTCAAGTCTTGAAAGTTACTTTTTATTATGTTGGGGTATGATATCTAAATCTATCATACTGATCTTTTATGTTCATATGATGAGAGACCCTATTTGATCTCATCAATTCATTTTTGTTGAAGTTTAAGTGGCGTCGTTAGGCTGTCGAATTTCTAAGGGGTTCTTTCACCCTTCTCGTTTTCAAGATCTACTTTCATGTCAAGTATTTCAAGTTCCTTTTTATTATGTTGGGGTAGGATCTCTATATCTATCATACTGATCATTTATGATGAGAGACCCTATTTGATCTTGTCAATCCATTTTTGGAAGTTTTAAGTGACGCCATTAGGCTGCCGAATTCTCATAAGAGAAATCTTATTTTTGTCTTCCTTTCAAGTTCTTCGTTTCATATGGTATATCATTCAAATTTCATTACCATGTTCTTAAATACTATATATTTTGTTCCCCTACTATTTTATGTATCATTTTTGAGTGGGTGACCCATGTCCCCTCTCTTTTCAATATTTTCTAAAACCATGTATCGTAGACGTTATGCTGCATAGTTTTCTTCTCAAAATGCCTCCCTCTTTATCTAAAAATTATTTTATGTTTTTAAGTGAATACTCAAATCTCTTATTTCTATAGGGGTATTCACATATATATCAAAATGTTCTATTTTAAATTCTGGGATTTACATACATGAAACCCGCTTTCCCTTTTCCGTGGGTTTAAAGTGACATAAAGATCATGTCTTTAAAGCAGTTTTTAAAACGTTATGATTATGAAATGAAACTCATTTATTTTATGCTATATGGGTTGTTTATGAAATGATTGATGGTGATATATGTGGCTCACATGATAACAAAGACATGTCAAGGGTGCGCCCAGATAGCTCT